>JAPVLO010000215.1:0-2400000 GCA_027257055.1 Cephalopachus bancanus | reverse complement strand
ATTGTCTCTGCCTGTTTTGGCTCTACAATGGTGGAATTAAGTAGTTGCAACAGAGACTGTATGACCCGCAAAGTCTAAAATATTTACTCTCTGGTTCTCAATAGAAAATATTTGCTTACTCTAGAGCCACCTTAGTAGTTGTGACTGAATTCTAGGAACCATAAATTCAAACTTGAGACAATTGCTCAGAATTTTCAAAGTGTATTTGGATACTGACACTTCCCCTAGATTTGCTTCATTTTCTACCTTGATTTTCATTTTCAAATATATTTTACTTTCCTTATATTGTGTATGTTTTATATTATTCTTATTATATGAAGTTGTATTTATCCAGAACTTTCTATATGCAAAATTTGTATTGGGTCTTACTTGTAAAGAACTTATAGTCTAGTTGTGGAAAAGTCAAGTATGAAACAACTATTAAACAAGACAAAACACTAGGCAGAAATGTGGAAAAAGAACAAGGTTGATACCAATTATGTGCCAAACTTTATGTATATTATTGACTTAAATTCCACAATAACCTTATAAGATGGATTCCATTAGATCATTTTATTAATGTGAAAACTAAGGCTCAGGGAAATGAAGTAATTTGTTCAACTAAGACTAGTCAGTGAGTGGTATAACTGAAATTTAATTACACAGTTACCATTTGGCCTATCTACTGAATTTTTTCCTACAACTGCATTTTTCATTCCTGCAATTTATATTAAGTGCTTTCTCAATTCTGTTGGTAATTTTTTAATACTGTTATTATATTACTGACTCTATTCCTTTATCTCTTTGGATATTTTAAACATACGTAAGTTGAAAGCCCCATCCCCAATCTATCCTTGGTTCCAAACATATTAGAATGCTGGGTAAAATATAGCATACTAAAGGCTAGAAAGCCAGTTAAATTTTACTGAAACTGCTGCCATGTTAGAAAATAGTGCTATTAAAATTTTTTTATTGTTCGTGGTTCTTGGGTTGTGAATCTGGTATTTATTTAGTCTGGCAGCCCTCACTGATATTTATTCATCTTGTGTTTTGTGGTTTGTTTTGCTATAAGTTCATTTGCATGGCATTTATTTTCCTTTGTAAATTCTATATGTTCTGCCTTACAGAGACATCCTACTGAGCGGTTTAGCATTTGCCTGTACAGAGGACTTATAATTTACATATTCTGGAAGAACTTCTCTGAACATTTTTTAGTTTAGGGTTCCTAAACTACATGGACTATGTTAACTTGGATCCCAAGCTTCATGGCACAGAGTTGAAGCACCACTTACTCAGTGATGACTTTCTTTTCCTCTAGCTCAGGTGATTAAAAGTTTCCTTGTTCCTTCTCCAAGCTGTAGAAGGATGTAAAGAAAAGGTTTCATTTTGCTTTTTAAAAAATGTCTATGTCTCTATGAATTTTACCACCTTTTATGCCATCTTGGAATTGAGATTCTTCACATTCTATTATTTTTCCTGCCAGTGTTAAAGGTATTAACTATTTCTATTCTTTTGGTGGTTGTCCTGGACGTTTTAATATGTATATTTAACTTTAAGCAAATCTAATTTATCCACCTGAACAATAAAAAAAACCAGAGACTGTTTTTATGATACCCTCAAATAACAAAAATGGTGTCTATTTTTAGTACTTTTTAAAGTACTTTTTTGGTGTTTTTTAAACTTCACAAAGTAGACATAATTTTATTGTTTTGTACATTCCAGGATTGTTTCGATGCACCTAAATTTGCTTTTTTTTTTTTTTGTTTGGCCTCATCATCCCTCCTTTAATCTTATGCCTTTTTTGAGACTTGCTTTTCTTCTTTTTGAAGTACATGCTTTATAAAAATCTCTTGGTATAAATACTATTTTTGTTACTGTTTGAAAATGTCTTTATTTCACCCTTGTTCTTAAAATATGGTTTCTTTGAATACATATATTCTAGACTGACAATTATTTTCTTTTAGTACTTTTAGATACTTTAAAGATATTCTTCTGTTGTCTTCCTGCTTCCATTTTTGTGGATGAGAAGTCAGTCTATTTTTGTGGGTAAGTTGGCTTTGACAGTGTCCCTTTCCTGATCAATTTATGTGCATTTTTTTTTTTTTTTTGAGTTGGAGTCTCACTCTGTCGCCCAGACTGGAGTGCAGTGGCCGCTCCCGGCCACCGCGGCCTCGACCTGCTGGGCTCTGGCAATCCTTCCGCCTCAGCCTTCCAAGTAGCTGGAACTACAGGCGCACGCTACCACGCCCGGCTAGTTTTTGATTTATTGTAGAGATGAGGTATTGCCAAGTTGCCCAGGCAGGTCTCGAACCCGTGGGTATGTGCATTTTTGTTTCTGAGATTCATTAGATTTTTGCACGTACTGAACTGTGCCTTTCAGTAATTCTGAAAATTTTTGAGATAATGATCTTTTAAAATATGGCCTCATTTCTCCTAATCTTGCTATTGTCTCCTTTTGGACACCAATTGCTTGTTTGTTAGGCTGTGTTACTTTACCCTCCATGTCTTCTGACACCTTTTTCACATTTGTTGTCTCCTGTCTTTCTTGACTGCCATCTTGGTAATTAATTAAACCTATCTTTCTATTCATCAAGCTGTTCTACATTGCCTGCCATTTAATTTATTCATAGCATTTCTAATTCTCATTTATTACTTCTAAAAGTTCCATTTAAAAAAAAACATTTTCCTGATCAATTATGATCGTTTTTTTGGAGGGAGGGGGTGGTTTTTTGTCATATTTCCAATGCTTATTTTATTTCTTTAAATATATTATTTATATTAATTTTTTATTTTGCCTATGTCAATTTCAACATTGATCATCTTTTTGAGTCTAGTTCTGCATCCTGGGTTTTTGCTGTTATTCTTGTTTTTAATTTTAATCCTAGTGACTTCCTTCTACACATTATGTAATTTGTTACTGTGAGTGTATATTTCTTGGAGTGTTATTCCTTACAGACCTGAGTTAAAGTACTTTCCTCAAAAGAGAATTTTACTTATATTCTGCACTACTAAAACACTGGACTACTTTCAACTACATTTTTGGTTTGGAATTTTTTTGGATTATACATCACATGTGAATTCTGGACCCAAACTCATGTGCAGATGGGCTTGTGGGTAGAGATTCTTGGGAAGGCTTTAATCTGCTTTACCCAGAGATAAACCAACATTCCAACCTTGCTTTCTGGGGAGCAAGTTTATTGTTTTACTTTATTTTTCCCAAGTCTTTTATTAAAATCTTGTTTTTATGAGTTCCTGATTCAACTCTCCCTCTGAGCCAGTCCTAGGTTTTGTCTACTGTTCTCTGGGTGCATAGTTTGTTAAAACCTAAGTGCTAGGTCACCAGAAATTGGCAGATAGTCCTAGGGAAAATAATATTTTACCTTCTGAACTACATTTTCCATCATTTCTAACCTCTGGAGGGTTCCTTATTTTTTTATACTTTATTCAGAATTTTTATGAATTCTGTACCAGGAAGGTTTCTCTGGTCATTGATTTCATCTGAAAACACAAGTCATAGGTTGTTTTCCTAACCCCTGTGTCACAGATAGGACAACTGATCATTCAGGCTATGTGCATTATTCCTAAAAAATACTTCCAGTGTCCCATCTTAAGCAGGTCTGAGGTCTCAGTTCCTGTTCCTGGGTGGGTATCAAAATCCTAATTCCAGCTCCTGAAGCTTATATTTTTGCTCTAATACTAGTTTGGATATTAATCTCAGTCCCTGATCACCCCTCTTCATCTTTAAATTCACTCTTTGTGGTACCTTGGAATCATCCCTTATTGCTTTAAAATACAATTGCATTTTTATTTTTGTTGTCATCACCTTTATCCAACAATTCTATCTGAGAGACAGTAAAGCATAGATGTTGAAGCGAGTATATTCTCTCAAGATGCATGTCCAAGCTGTCCTGGCTCCATTACTTTTTAGCTGTGCCATCTTGGACAAGAAATTCAACTTCTCTGACCTTAGATATTCTCATTGATAAGGTATACATAGTAACCATGCCTACCTCTTAGAGTTCTGTGAGGATTCAATGAGTCAATCCATGTAGAGCACTCAGAACAGTCCCTGGTGCGTGATCTGTGCTATATAAGGGCTAACTAGTATCAACAGGGTGTGTTTAGACCAAGAGAGTGTCTTCCTGCTTCAGCTCAGGTTTTGCTGGGCAGATCTAGCTCTCTCCAAGTTCAGTTCTTTCCATTACACCATGGAGTCTACCCATGGGTAGGAGAGATGTAACGTCATGAACTGTGTGAGCCTTAGTGGGATAAGACAGAGATCTGCTTCCTAAACTTGGGATATAAAGAAGAGGCGTGTGGTTGTTGAATAACAAAGCAAAACTCCACTTCATATAGCCAGGAGAGTAAAAGCTAACGTAAGGGCCTGGGTTTATTTGGAGGGTAATAAAGATTGACCTCCAAGTTTATGACTAGATGGACTCATTGGCCCACACCTTCAGGTCAGAGAGAGGGCAGAGCCTTAACAGTTCAGCTTGTGTCCTTGGCTGAGATGAGCACAGGACCTCGTATATCACAGAAGCTGCCAATCAAATGTTAAACATGATTTTAACCTTTTCTTCTTTTCTGGAGGGTGGATGAATTTTTTTTTTCTATACTCAGATTCTTAGAAACACAGACACAGCCAGATAAACTATCCTGTGAAATTCACCTGAATGTGAAAAAGACTTCTGCTACTTAGTGGTGGGACTCAGAAAACAATACCCCAAAATGAAAGCCTCAAGATCAACCTCAGAAGCAAAAGTTTTTCTCTGAACTTCTCCTACCCTTCTGTCTTTGACTCCTCATTCTTACCCGAGGCTAGCCATGGAAACTAGAATCTCTCTTCTCCAAGGCGGGCTATAGAAACCAGAATCTCTTTTCCCTCAAATCAGCCATAAAACCTAAAAATAGTACTTCAACTTTCTCTTCGCCTTCTGTGTAAAAACGGTCCATAAAGAAGCTGTCTGACCTACCTTAAATTTTTTGTTCTAGGTTTCCCACTTGCCTCATTCTAGTGGGGGGGGGGGGCTGGTGAAGTTTATATCTACCTCATAGGATTGAAATGAGAATGAAATAAAATCATGCAGGGAAAGTAGGTAGCAGAGGGCCCAATACATGGGAACTGTGAATATTTAGGCACTTTCCTTTCTTATCCCCACTTTTCCCCAGCATGTGCCACTCTCACCAGGCTGTGGAGAGGTGACCCCAGGAATCTGTTATAAATTTCAAACCTTTGGAAGAGAAAGAAAGCATCTTGTTAGAGAGAAGAAATCTCTGTCCTTTCCAGAGCAAAAATAAACGTAGTTTTACAGGGTGGATCCTCCAGTAGCTGAGATCTGTAAAACAATAATGTACATACTGTGCATATAGAAATGGGATGTTTTATTATATATGTTTAAATAGTAGGCACTCATTATGGTAAACGCGAATTGTTCCTACTCAGTAGTCATTCCTCTCGACTTTTTCTGGAAGAGACCACCTCTCATAACAATCTGAAAATGATAAATGCTCACTTTCTCAGACTGCCTTGCAGCTATGGAAAGAAAATATAAAACTATGCAGGAAATTTTAGGGTGATTCTGGGAAGAATTTTCTTTTCTAACAAAGAGACACACAGGATGCTTCAATATCACACAGCTGGTAAGTGGTCCTGACCTGGGTTTGTTGAACCCCATATCTGTAAACATCAGATAGTGTCACATTGTGAATGCTTAGAATATTGGAATTTTGGGGTTGGAAGTTAATTTAGAGGTTAAGTATTAGCCCTCAGGGAGCAAAACTGACTCAGAAGTTCTTTTTCTTATACTGTTTTCTGTGTGTTTTGTTCCCCACTAGTTTCTGAATTCTTCTTAAAAGAGAAATTTGTACTACCAGATCTGGTTAAGATAGAAAGAAGTTTAGACAGTTGGTGAGAGACCTGGCAGTACCTACAGGACACCAATCAGGTCTGGAGCCACCAGGAAGGACAAAGGAGAAACAAAGAAGCAAACGGTTGAGCCCCGTGTAGGCCTATTTGAATCTTCCCTCTTATTCCCTGTGAATGTGAGGTTGATATCATTTCTCTGATTTGGAGGATAGCAACTGGGCTGCCAGCAAGCTTCAGTGGGCAACCCTTGGCAACAGCCTCGAGCAAGCACTGGGGAGTTTGTAGACGCACTTGCTGAAAGCAACTGTAGGACACTTACAAATTGACAGATTAAGATGGAAAGATGGTGCAAATTAATAGCACAGTGCCTTCATCTGTGGTGTAAGGGAGGCAATGAGAGGGAATAATCAGCACAGCTTGGGCTGGGGCAGGTCAATTACAGAAGGTAATGTGAAAGAGGTAAGTGTGGAGGTGGGAACACAGAAAACAATAGACGATTTGATCCAGGAAGGGATATTGGAGATCTTCACATTTGGTGTGTTCCAACTCAAATTATACTTTAAATGTGAGCAAATTTTTTTCTGTAATAGACCAATAGCTAATATTTTTGGCTTTATGTGCCCATCTCTGTTGTAACTACTCAGCTCTGCCACCATTGTGCAAAAGCGGCCCAGCCATAGATGATGTATAGATAAATGGGCATGGCTGTGTTCCAATAAAACTTTATTAACAAAGATAGAGGGTGGGCTGCCTTAGTCTACCAGGAAGTATGCCAACCCATGCTCAAGGGTCCCGAAAAGTCAGAGATGTTTGATCTGTCTTCTTTCAGGCACTGTCCAGTCATGGGAATACAAGGAAGAAAAATGTTACTGACCTTTTATTTGTTTTTGTTGTTGTTGTTGTTGTTTTTGGAGTTGGAGTCTCACTCTGTCGCCCAGACTGGCCTTTTATTCTGGGGTTTTACAGTTTCTGCTCTACTGTTTTCCTTCCTCTTTCTTTTTTATCTCAGTCACCGATAGCCCTCTTCATCGAGCATCTTCTATAGGTTAGACCCTATTCTAAGAGTTTTGTGTATTATTTTTAAACTTTAAACAATCTTGTGACAAAGGCATTATTATCACCATTTTACTGACTAAAGACATCAGAGCTCTAACCTGTCCAAAGCTTTGGAGCTTATAGGTGCTCAGGCTGGAATGTAAACTTGGGTCTTATTTCAAAGTACCTGCTTGCTGTAAGAGGCATTATGGATTTAGAAGAGGGAATCTAGGGATAGGTTACCTATAAATGAATTCTGAGAGTGTGACTTTGGGCAAGTTTCTAAATTTTCTCTGACTCATTTTACTCATCTCTAAAATGGGGATAATACTTCCTTCATGGGGTGTGTGATGATTATTTAATATGAGTAAATATCCTAAACATCCTCCAATGTGTTGAATAGCACTTCCTCTCCAACAGGAAAGAATGTTATGGTCCTAAATGTCAAAAACACCAAGGTCTAGAAATACTCCTGCAATATTTTGAACAATGAGGAGTAACAGGTGCCACATGGAATGGTTGTATCTATTCTCCACCAGAGAGTTGTTTAGGGGCAAAGATAGGATAAAAACCCATGTCTATGGAATCCATGTCCTCCTTATCCTACCCAGCACTGACTGCCACAGGCACAACTGTGCAGTGAGCAGTGGAAATCCACATAATGGGAGGTTTGTGTGTAAGAGGCTTGGAAGCAGGAAGAGACAGAGTGCAAACTTTGCATTTGGTACTGAGCATCCTGACTCACTTGATTTGGACAGTCACTCAGTGTAAGGGAGCCATATGGAGCAAGTATGGGAGGTGGAAATGGGCTCAGAGTTGGCGGAAGAGGAAACAGGGAGCCATGCTGGGCATTTGAGCAGAGGAGTAATGCCTCACTGTAAAAACCAGGGAGGACTTGTGCAGGAAGAGACTGGCGTCTGGTAGATCAGCTGGCATGTGACTATAGTACTCTTCTAGGAAGGCCTTAGGCTCCAGACAAGACAGACATGGCAAGGAAGAGATGGCTCTTGGACCCCTGATGGAGGGACCTTCATGTGGCTCTTACATGTCATGTGCTCTGCCTTCAATCAGAGCCAGATGGGAGCTAATAACCTCTGGCCATGTGTGCCAACCTTTTTCTGCACAGCCCCAAGTGATTTGCTGCCTGCTAATGAGGCTATCTGGAGGGTCATTAAATGTCATTAAAAGGCAGTTTAGGCAAACCTAATATTAGTTTTTAAGTGGTTAGCAGGGGTGAGCCCTTGCCACTCAATATTAACCAAAGCAAGTGATGAACTGCATTCAGGAAACAGAGAGAGGCAGTGGTGAGTAATCCCTCAGTCCTTGGACAGCAAGGGGGTGCTTCTGAGCCACTTTCATCCCATTTATTTCCATTTACTCCACATGTTTTTGAACACTCTCTCCATTGCTAATATTAGAGAATAATACTAACAGTGATAATAGTAATAACAATATTAATTATAAGAGTAGAAATTTGTTGAGCATCTACTATATCTTAGGAACTGTGCTAAGTACTTTATCTAAACATTCTTTCTCATCTTGTAACTCAGTTGTAAATTAACCTTATTTTCCATGTGAGAATTTTTTTTTTTTGAGTTGGAGTCTCACTCTGGCGCCCAGGCTGTAGGGGAGTGGCACGCTCCCGGCCACCGCAGCCTCGACCTGCTGGGCTCCCAGCAATCCTTCCGCCTCAGCCTTCCAGATAGCTGGAACTACAGGTGTGTGCTACCATGCCTGGCTAATTTTTGATTTATTGTAGAGACGAGGTCTCGCCAAGTTGCCTGGGTGGGTCTCGAATCCACCACGTGAGAATTTTAAGGAGAAAAAACCAAAATCCAGATCCTTAGAATCTCACTATCGAGTAGGCCAAATGCTTAAACAAGTGGATGTTATATCATATGCTAAGAGTGGAAATATACAGTAATAACTGCTAACATTTATTAAATGTGCCTAGTACAATTGTTCTACTTTCTTTTCAGGTGAACGTTAATTACTTCTCGTAAAAATCTGTGAGGTAGTTACTATAATTCCAATTTCCCAGATAGGGAAAGTGAAGCAGAGAGCAGTGATAAGAAACTTGTCTAAAGTTTGACAACTAGTCAGAGGATGAGCAGGATACAAACTCAGGCACCATGTTGGTAATCTAACTAACATTCATTTTATTCACTTGTACAATAAGCTTAACAAAAATGTTTATCTGAGGAGAAGGTTGTCACAAAAAATTCGAAGATTTATTCGAAGATCTGATTCACATATTTACAGAATGCCTGGCATATTTTGCTTGCACCATAACAGCCTCACCAGGATCTATTTTGTTCACTCTTTTATCCTCAATACCTAGAACATTGCCTGGCACAAGAAAGATCATCAATAAGTAATTACTGAATACATGTGAAGATGTCAGCTATCATTATCTTGTTACTGGGGAGAGGTGCGGAGTAATTTTATATCACAATGCCTGAAGTAGTTTGACAAGGCGACAAAGAGTGAGGTGGTGCTAGGTAAGAAAAGATGAGCATTGAGAAACTCCTCTGACTTACATAATCATAGAACCACTGAAATGCTGCAGGTGCAAAACCACATCCCAAGCCTGGGAAAGTTCTCTGGAGGTGTTTAGGGGAAGAGGTGTGTGTGTAGTGGAGTGGTTACTATAAAAGCCAACAAATCCATTAACTGAAGAGGCGGAAACTGGGGTAGGAGGAGTCTGTGTTGAGAAAAAAGGCTGGGTCTCTTCTACAGCAGTTATCTCTTTCTGTGACATTAGGAAAGAGGCAGCCAGAGGGGGAAAATAGGAAGCGCACCTCAGAAAATGGGAAGATTGTCTCAGATGCACAGGATGGAGAGTCTGAAAAACAGGAGTTCATCACGAATGTCAGGCACTTAGGACTCAGTTGCACAGGGGATAACTCACAAAGCCTGGTCAGGTGTGCACACATAAAAGTGGTGTGAGCTTGCTGGAGGTCACAGGGTGAGTTGTAGGTTTATAGCTTGGATTCCAGTTTGATTCCCAGGCCCACGTTCCTAACCATCATACTATCCTTATGTCACCTCTCAACACTTCCCTTTGACTTCCAAGTGTCATCATGTTGCACATTCCTTGAGCAAGCCCATGTTCATGGTTTTGATTCTTCCCGGGATGCTCATCTTCTTCTGCATTTGTTAGGTCAAAACTTTTATAATTTTTAAAAGAGTCATTCTCCCAGTATGAAGTCAGATCCAATTCTTCCCAGCTATAAGTCGTCACATGTTTTTTCTTCATCTTCTCATGTATTCTTTTATAATACTGGTCTCATTCTGCCCTTTATTACACAATTAATTGTCTATTGTTATTTTTATTGACTTGGGGCCCTTTCAGGCAAGGTAGTACACTTTATCTTGGTGTCCCCTATGACACTTAGCACATTGCTTTCAACATAGCATGAGATCAGTAATACTTGTTAAGTTGAAATAAGACATAAACCGGGTGTATTTCTTTCCATCTGTTACCTCCAAACTGGTCTTTAGAGATTCCTGTTGTCTATAGATCTAACATTTACATAAAATTTAAAGAAGAATCTAAAATTACTCTTGGGCAAAAAGAAAGGTGCATGAAAGAGTAGAAAAATATATATGTAGATCAATAGGGCACTAGTAGAATTAACATGAATATATTCACAGCTGTAACAAGAAATATGCTTCTAAACAGCTATGGAGTTATCGCCAGATTATATTCTGGACGAAAACGTGTCAACTGAACAAAGTAGAGAAAAGCATGCAAATTTTTAAAAATGGAGGCGAAGATGTAAATTACATATACATATTTATATTTATGATGGGAAGATAAACCAAAAACACAAACAAAAAAGATATTGCATATCCATAAGCTCAGTGGAGAAACAAGGCGAGGGGCACAGGAAGAGAAGCTAAGTCTCTCTGAGTATATCTTGTTTTATAGGTTTGGCTCTGGAGCCAGAACGATGTTTTATATTATTACCAAGCAAAGTCAAATTTACAAAATAGCAATTTCTACAAATTGAAGTCAATGTGAATGATATAAATTCAACTGTATGTATTGCGATTATAAAATAATCAAATAGAAAATTGTTTTAAGTGATTTTAAAATACAATAATTTGACTGCATTTCTAGTCAGTTATCCTATATGGCTAAAAATATCTACAAAATAAATTTAAACATCTACTGTAATCAATATTGATATAGTGTTGATTGTTGATTTTTCTGAGATTTTTTTGTGTGCATGTTGTGAAACAAATTAAATAAGTACTTAAACTATTGAGATCCAGAATTAGTAGTATAGGGAGAAAGATATAGAGGTGTCAGGTTGAAGAGATGAAGTAAAAATTCCATAGTCCTGAATTTGACTTGGAACCTATTATGGAATTCATAATGAATTTCTTCATTTAAAACAGCAATGACAACAACAAAACAGCACCTTATTTTGTAGCCCGACCACTGATAAGGCTTAGATACAATGATCAGCCCTGCAATAGTAAGCTCACCTAGCAACATAGTGTGGTCTCTAAATTATCATTTCTGAATAAAAGAAACCAGGGATATCTGGAGAAACATCTGATTCTAGATACAGGACAGAGAAAATAATAAGATGAACCTGTAGCCATCTTCCTGGAACCCAGGAAGCCATTGTAATTTTATGAGACTATGCCAAAAAGACATGGGCATCACCTTGATGAGGCATCTATTAGCAAAAAGAGAATCATAACTACAAAATATATTTAAATATGTGTTCATAATGATACTCAAGCCCAAACAAGATTTTTGTTTCTGATCAAGTCATTCCTCTCTTCAAAAGTCTATGGTGACTCCCTTTTGCACTCAATGTAGAAGCCAAACTTTGTATAAAACCACAAGGCCCAACATGACCTGGCTCTCATTCATTCTCTGAACTCGTCTTCTGCTATTCTTTCTCACTCTGCTCTAGCCCACTGGCCTGGAGCAGAGTTGGACATGCCGTCATGGACATGCCAGGCACCTTCCCATCTTGGAGACTTTGTGCTGGCGGTTGCTTGTCCTGGGATGCTCTTCCCTCCAGATATACATATGGGCCACCCTCTTAACTCCTTCAGAAATATTCTCAAATATCACTGTATTTATTTCTCAGGAATGCTGTAACAAAGTACCACTAACTAGGTGGCCCAAGACAATAGTTCCAGAGCTTAGAAATCTGAAATCAAGTTGTCGGGAGGGCCATTCTCTTTCTGAAACCATTAGGAGAGGATCCTTCATTGACTCTTCCAGCTTCTGGAGGTTGTTTGCAAGCTTTGGTGTTCCTCTGTTTGCAGCTGTGTCACTCCAGTCCCCGCCTCTGCCTCTGCTGTCACATGGCCGTATTTACTGTATTGTCTTTCTGTCTTCGTGTGGCATTTTCCATCTGTGTTTATATTAAAATTTCTCTCTTCTTTTAAGAATATCAGTCATTGGATTAGAGGCCAATGGGACCACATCTTAATTTGATTACAATTGCAAAGGCTCTATTTCCAAATAAGGTCACATTCACAGGTACTGAGGGTTAGGACTTGAACATTATCTTTTTGGGTAACACAATTCTGCACATTATAGTCCTTTTTAAGTGAGTCTTTCTCTGACCACACCTATCTAAAATTGTGGCCCCCTCCCCAACCCCTCTTTATTTCTCTAGCACTGACTGCTACCTAACGTGTTATATATTTTACTCATTTTTTAAAAATTGCCTTTATCCTACTAGAATATGAGCTCCACCAGAGCAGGAAACTTTGTAACTTTTGTTCACTGCACTATCTCTAACTCTACTAGAAACTCAATAAATATATGTTGAATGAATGAATGTATGTTAGGGAAGGTTAGATGTTTTGGCTATAAATATACAACTTAATTTCTCCTGATTCTACAGATTCATGTTAAACTAAGCACAGGTTTTCCCACATGAGAAACAACTTTATTTGGTATAGGCCCAAGAATCCCCAGAAATAATTACAATTTTGTTATTTTTACTCGCTTTTCCTAGGTTAGTGTGTTTTGTTTCTGCCTAATTACTGCTCTTGTTCGCAATTCATTTTCTCCAAGATTTTTAGTTATCTTAGGGGATTTATGACTTCCATTTCATGAAAGGAACATTACTAAGGCAGGAGGAAGAAAGGGGTTCTCATTGTAACCTCGTTCTGATTCATAACTGTCACTGGCTCTCAGGTAAAGAGAACAGGCTAAAGTTTTTAGAAATTCTTGTCTGCCTTTATTTCCAGCACTTCTGATTTCTCTGCACTAGTGCTTTTTGAAATCCATTAGTGGGCTAGGCTCAGTGGCTCAGCCTGTAATCCCAGGACTTTGGGAGGCTGAGGCGAGTGGATTACCTGAGCCTGCTGATTCGAGACCAGCCCGGGCAACTTGGTGAGACCTCGTCTCTACAATAAAAATCAAATAATTCACTGGGTAAGGTAGCACATACCTGTAGTTCTGGCTACTTGGAAGGCTGAGGTAGAAGGATTGCCAGAGCCCAGCAGGTCAACACAGGGGTGGCTGTGAGTGTGCACTCCAGCGTGGGCGACAGAGTGAGACTTCAACTCAAAAGAAAGAAAGAAAGAAAGAAAGAAATCCTTTAGTGGGTAGAAAAAACAATTTATTGGAATGTGACCAGGATTATTAAAATGTATAACAGAAAAGATAAAAGATAGTCAAATTGTGCCAAGTAATTTTAGTAAGTATTGTTTCCTGAAACTTTTGTTTTGGGTAAATGTGTGTTTATGAGTGTGCGTGTTAAGTCTTGATATAAAAACTGTTCTATACAGATATTCTGTCTGTCTGTCTCTTTCTCTCTGTATCTCTCCCTGTCTCTGACTCTCTCTCTCTGTGTGTCCCTTTTTCTCTATGTCTCTCTCCAACCGCTCTTACCTCTCTTGTCTGAATCACTGAAAGCAATTATTAAGAATGAATATTAGGGGCACCCTGACTCCTTACTTCTGAAGTCTCTTAATGGTGCTTCTTGTCATTATTGCATAAGCCAGAACCTGACCTTACACATCAGTGTACAAGGATGCATCTGGGGAGATGCTGAGAGGCTCTCCCCACCTTAGGGACACTGACTCAATAAGTCTGAGTTGAGGCTCAGTATGAGAACTTTTAGTTTACTCCCTGGAGATTCCGATGGAGAGTCAAGAATCACATTTTACAAATATTCAGGTTGCAAGAGGGAACAATTAAATCAATGTGGGTGCTTATTAAGGCCAATGAACTATGCCCAACTTGTCCAATGTTACCCATTCCTACTGGCAACCACAAGCATATGAAGGTTGACAAAACATCATACCCAAGGAGTTGAAAAAAACTCCTTGCATTGGGGCAGCTTCCTTTTTTGCAATTCATTATTTCTTCCTCTTTCATTAAGGAAATTTCATCTATACTGGTTTGTAGAGAACTCATGCCTAAGTTTTGTCTCATGATAACACCATTGTGGCTCTGCCTTCAAAGCTTTTATGGTGCTTGATCATCCAGGGATTTGATAACAGTCTTGTAAAAAGCAGAGCCACAGACCACATGGAAGATTCTATCAGGAAGTGGGATGTGAACATCAAGGGGCTACTCTTGTCTGCCTTGATCAGCATCTTAGGTGGCATAACAGGTGTTTTCTTTCCACAAAGGAGTAGATTCTAATAACAAAGTAAAGCGCCGATGTTGGAAAAAGTCACCTACCCATTTTGGGGTTTAGAACTTTACAGGGTGGGTGGCAGGACTGGTTGAGGTAATGGTCATGGCACACTAACAAGAAAGTGTTACACAAATACATTATACTGTATGAATATATTGCGTCTGCTTTACTGCCTCATAGTCTAATTAATGCTCTGGAATTTCCCACAACTTTTATTGATTAATTATTCTAGATATGTTACCACTCAAAGAATAGGCAGTGAGGGTGTGTGCAGCATTGGCTAAGACTCACCTTGGATATCAAATAATGATGCTCACTATTAAAATATGTCAGACACTCAGCTAATCCTCCTATATCCCTGGAGTTGATTACTATTATTAACCCTATTTTAGGACTGAGGACATTGAGCACAATGAAGTAAATAACTTACTCAATGTCACAGAACTTGCAGTTGTAGCACTGACATTTGAACCTAGATAGTGTCACTTCAGGGTCTGAGCTATTAACCACTCTGCCAGATTTTCTCTTAAAGGAGTTTACAGTCTAATTAGAGAAGAAGAGAGACTTTTATGCTGAGTAAATAAAGGAATAAACATTTTTTGTTAATAAAGGAGGAGGAGTGATAAAAATGTAGTATTGGTGGAGCATTTAGCTAACCAGTCTTTAGGTTTTCAAATTAGAAAAAAGTGTAATCGATTCCAATGACTGAATTTTTTTGGACAAGGTAGTTAATAATAGATCATAGCTATTTAGTGGTGTCACAGGGAGGTTTTGCTCACATTTCTGATGGATGGATCTTCGGGACTGGTTCAGGGACTCTCAGCTGGGGCTTCTCATGTGTTTGCACTCAGCTGTAAGGCTGTTAGACATCTACAGGTTGGCTAGAGGCCACCTAGTTCCAGCTGGCCTTACTTGCATGTCTGATAGTTTACTGGCTGGGTGCAATAGAGGCGACAGTGCCACATGGCTATCATCATTCAGTAGGCTAGCTAAGGCTTCTTCACATGGAAGGCTAGCCCAGACTTATTCAAATGGTGGCAGGCTTCAAGAGAAGTAAGAGAGGCAAACCCCGGTATGTAAGTTTTTTTAAGGAGAATTGGTGGCTGCCATTGTAGTCTCTTACAGTCTACCTTCTGCAAAACTGTTTACATTCCATCCACATGTAAAATATGCTTGTTCCATCTCTAGATCCTCCAGAATGTCATCCAATTATAGCATCAGTATCTAGGATGGACCCAATACCATAGTACCCAAGTACTTAAAACAAGCATTAATAGATCTAAGGGGAGAGGCAGACTGTCATAGCAGGGGACTTTAACACCCCACTCTTAGTAATGGGCAAATTATCCAGACAGAAAATCAACAAAGAAACATCGGAGATCAACTATACAACACTAGACCAAATAGGCCTAACTGACATTTAAAGAACATATCACCTAACTGCTGCAGAATACATATTCTTCTTTCCAACACATGGAACATTTTCCAGAATAAACCATATCTTAGGCCCCGAAATAAGTTTCAACAAATTTAAAAAAATAGGGATGATATCAAATGTCTTTTCTGACACAATGGAATAAAACTAGAACTCTTTAACCAAAAAAAAAACACGTTGGAAACCACATAAACACATGGAAATTAAGCAACATGCTCTGGAACAACAAAAGGGTAAAGAAAAATATTAACAATAAAATTTTAAAATTTCTAAAAACAAATTAAAATGAGAATACAGCATACCAAAATATATGGGATACAACAAAAATGATACTAAGAGGGAAGTTTATAGAAGTAAACGCTCACATCAAAAAGATAGAAAGATTTAAAATAAACAACCTAACAATGTCAAGGAACTAGAAAAGCAAGAAAAAAACCAAATGCAACTTTAGTAGAGAGATATACACGATGGAATACTATGCAGCCATAAAAAAGAACAAAATCATGAATTTCGCAGCAACCTGGATGGAACTAGAGTCTATAATACTGAGTGACCTCTCACAGAAACAAAGATCTGAGTATCACATGTTCTCACTCATATAATGGACCTTGAACATCCAATGTAATACTATAAGAAAATGACTGACAGTACTGGGAAACTATGGGGGGGGAGGGAGATGGGATTAATAGTAGCAAATATCTGTCTGGGGATGGGGAAACACCTCTTATCAACAGGGTGCCTGAATGAAATGTAATTGTACACCTAACCCTTAACTGTACCCCACAAAACCATAATAAAAAATATTGATTATGAAAAAAAAAGATCAGAGAAGAAATAGTGTAACTGAGATTTAAAAATTATAGTTCAATGAAATAAAAATTTGCTTTTTTGGAAAGATATACAGAATTGATAAACTTTTTCCCAAAATAAGAAAAAAGAGAAAAACCAAATACATAAAATAAAAAAAGAAGACATAAGAACTGAAATCACAGAAATACAAAGAATCATTAGAGACTATTATAAACCACTATATGCCAGCAAATCGGAAAACCTAGAAGAAATGGACAAATTTCTGAGCACATAAAACTACCAAGATTAAACCATAAAGGAATAGAAAACCTCCACAACCAATAATGAGTAATGAGATTGAAGCTGTAATAAAATGTCTCCCATCAAAAGAAAGAGCCCAGGACCTGACAGATTCACTGCTGACTTCTACCCTGATACATAAACCAGATAAGAACACAACAAGAAAAGAAAACTATAGGCCAGTATCACCAACGAACATAGATGAAAGAATCCTCAAGAAAATACTAGTAAATTAAATTAAACAACACATTACAAAGAAACCATTCACCATGATTAAGTATAATTCAGCCCAGGAATGCAAGGATGGTTTAATATATGCAAATCAATAAATATGATACATTAACAAAACCAAGCACAGAACAATATGTTCATTTCAATAGATGCTGAAGAAGCATTTGATAAAATTCAACATCCCTTTATGATAAAAACTCTCATCAAACTAGGCATAGAAGAAATATACTTCAAAATAGTAAATGTCAGGTATAGCAAACCCACAGCTAATGTCTTACTGAACAAGGCAAAAAAGCCTTTTCCCTAAGTTATAAAATAAGACAAGGATACCCACTTTTGCCACTTTTGTCTAATATAATATTGGAAGTCAGGGCCAGAGCAATCAGAGCGGAGAAAGAAATAAAGGGTATGCATATTGAAAGGAAAAAAAATCATCAGGGAAATGCAAACCAGTACTACAATGAGATATCTTCTCACCCCAGTTAAAAAGGCTTTTATCAATAAGATAGAAAAGAATGGAGGCTGTCCAAGATGTGGAGAAAGGAAAACACATGCACACTGTTGATAGCAATGTAAATTAGTACAGCCACTATGGAAAACTGTATAGAGATTCCTCAAAAAAAGTAAAATTAGAGTTACCATAAGTTCCAACAATTCCACTACTGGATATATATCCAAAGGAAAGAAAATCAATATTTTAAAAAATTATTTATTTACTTATGTATTTATTTATTTTAAAGATGTGGGGTACAATTCAGGGTTAGGTATACAAATGTTTATTATGCAAGTACCCTTGTTGATGAGGTGTGCCCCTCTCTCCCCTGGTAGTTTCCCTCATTGCCAATTCCTTTGTTATAGTATCATGATAACTATTCAAGGTCTGCTTATGAGTGAGAATATATGGCACTCTGTTTTTTGTTTCAGTGATAGATCACTGAGTATGATAGACTCTAAATCTATTTACGTTGCTGCGAAGTTCATATGTTCGTCCTTCTTTATGGCTGCATAATATTCCATTGTGTATATGTACCAAAAGAAAATCAATATATTAAAGAGATAACAATACTTCCATGTTTGTTGTAGCACTATTTATAACAACCAAGATACAGAGTCAGCTTAACCACCTGTCAATGGATGAATGGATGAAGAATGTGGCATATATATACAAAGGAATATTATTCAGCCATAAAACATAATAAAATCCTGTCATTTGAAGCAATATGTATGGAATTTAAGATCATTGTGTTAAGTGAAATAAGCCAAGAACAGCAAGACAAATGTCCCATGTTCTCACTCATATGTGAGAGCTAAAAAATGGATCTCATGAGAATGGAAAGTAGATTGGTTATTACCAGAGGTTGAGAAGGGTAGGAGAAAGGGGAATGAAGAGAGGTACAAATTAATGGGTACAAATTTAGAGTCAGATAGAAGACTTAAGACCTAGTGTTTGATAGATCAGTAAGATGGCTATAGTTAACAATGATCTACTGTGCATTTCATAATAGCTAGATGATAATACTTTCAATGCTTCTAATATAAGAAAAATATTCAAGATGATGGATATCTCAATTGCTCTGATTTGATGTTTACAGTGTATGAATAAATCAAAGTATCATAAGTACTCCCAAAATATGTATATCTTTAGTGTCAACAAAAAAAATCTAGGTTCTCTTGATCTACATCAGACCAGATATGAATGAAGACCAGATATGCTTCTTCGAAAGTGGATATTCTTGATCTGGAGACTTTAAAAAAGAGTTATCTGACCACCAAACACCCAACAAACTATAGTACAACAGCGAAGGACAACCATAAACATGAAAATAGTAGGCAGCTCATAGCAATTATGATCCATAGCAATTCTGAAATTCCTCTGAACAAATGTTACCCTGTCTTATACTCTGGAGACAAGATATTTTCCTTGATCAGGACCCAGTTTAATCCCTTGAGAGGGACTCCAATTCTATTGTTTCCAAGGGTCTGTTAGCTTGGTTCTTGATCCTACATTTTGAGACATTCTTCATTTTCTGTAAGAAATAGCACATGTGTGGGCAGCTAAGTAGATTTGTTGTTGTCTGCTTTGTGCCTATATGAAATTGGGGGCCCAGAGGTCTTTTTGTAGTTTGAGCAATGTCAGTCCCATTTGGTTAAAGCTGATGACTGTTTTATATATAGATCCCTTAGCAGTTTGTGGACTTCTATGTATCCAATTATAAGTCCATTCCACTTCACAAAAGTCTGTACTCTGAGACAATTGATCTAAGATTCTTATAAACCCCTTTTTTCTAGCTAAGACTATCTGATAGGAAGCTTATAAAATCTTTCAGAGGTCTTTACAAAGTGTCTTAGAGTCACATCCTTGATCTACCTTTTCCTTGAAGCCATTGCTTACTTTGAGAATCTTTTACTGGCTCAATAGCCTAAGATTGTGCAAGAGATTTATGTTACCATCCCCCAAAATCCCTACTCCTGTATTTCTTCTAAATTCTACTTACAATGAAATAATTCTTTCTTCATCTACTCTCTCTTTTTCTGTATCTTATCATAGGCCCCTGAATAAGCCAACTGATTCTTTCAACATTATGCACGGAAATAATTTTGCCAAGGTCCAAAAGTTTAAATACTGTCATTCCAGTTACCGCAGATGGCAGAATTGCTAATTGTTCCACACTATATATTGCAGGTCAATTTTTCCCCCCTAGATTTCCATTGCTGTTTACTTCCATTTCTGCTAACAGCTTGCTCATCATTTTTCTAGTCTTCACTAACATTGTCCTCGCCCCCTCTGGGAGCTGCATCCTTTTGTCCCAAAGCCAATGCCACATGTTTAAGATTTTGGCTGTGGCAGCTCCCCATTGTTGAGTACCAATCTCTGTACCAGTTAGATTTTGCTATATAATAATCCACTCCAAAATATACTGGCTTAAAACAGCAATCATTTGTTCAGTTCATTATTTTGGTTTGGGTCAGTGTGGTTGATGGTTATGGGCTTGCTCATAAGTCTATTGTCATCTGGCAAGTTGACCAGTGACCAAGTAGTCATGACCACACCCATATACCTGGTAGTTGGCAGAATATCAGTTGGGGCAATAGTGTCTCTCATCATCTAGCAAGCTAGACCAAGCTTTCTCAGATGATAACAGAGTTTTAAGAACAGATGGAGCAAGCCCCAATACATAAGTACGTTTCAAGTCTCTCTTTGCCTTGCATTTTTTGCTGTCCCATTGGTCAATTAAGTCATGTGGCCAAGCTCAGAGTCAGTGAGGTGGGGGGCCACACAAGGGTGTGTTGACAGAGAGGATAATTATTGTGTCCAGTTTTGCAAACAATCTTACAGATATTAACATCAGAAAGAGGAAAGATGGAAAGATTTCTTTAAAATCCTATCTGAAAGACATTGTCACTGACAGATTTATCTCAGTTCCTAGGTGAGGACAACAGCTTAAAAGAGTGAAAGCTTTGAAATCTTATACCACTGGCTGAGCAGATGGTACTACTTACTCTTGGAAGACAATACACAAAGCAATGACGCTCTGAGATTTAAGCTCATTTATCACTGACTTGTGGATACAAAACATTTGAGTCAATGCTCCATTCAGGATACCCTGAATGACCAAGAAATGACTGACCTGAAGATTTACTTTCTCTTATGCCCATACACATATTTGATTTTACATTATGTGGAATGTTTGAGAGTTACAATTACCTGGCTGGAGCATCCCATCTGTCCACCTGTGAAGGACCGCCATCGACAGCAACAGTGGAGAAAGAGGACATGTGTTTAATGCAGTAATGCAGCTTCTTGGCATCCAGAGCTAGATTTGGGGAAACATTTATTTACCGGTGCAATGTTAAAATTGGTGCTATAATGTAAATGAAATTGAAACCAGCTCTCTACATCAAATTTAATGAAAACTTAATAGATTTTCGGAGGTGATAAAGGTACTACTCTGGAATCCCACAAATAATTGCAAACATGATTTCTTTAGGTAAATATGTTCTCTGTTCCAAATAAATAAATGGCTTGGAAACTAGCCTTTATGTAGAATAGGGTTCTAAATTGGTGAAAGTCTGTCCTTAGATGTTCCTGTCCTAAGGAATGGGATATTAAATTGTTCCTCTCCTAAACAATGGAATGCCTAATTATTTCTCTTCCAAACTGTTTCATGCTCCATTGTTCTTCTCTCAGAGCAATGGAACATTCACTCAATCCTTTCCCAAACAATGGAGTGTTCTCAATTGTTCCTCTCCCAACAGTTGAATGCCCAGTTGTTCCTCTCCCAAGTAACAAACCATTCCATTATTCAGGTGAATACAGTTGAACAATTTTCATTTCTAGCAGTGTAAATAAAAGCTGTGGCCAGGGCAGTGTGTTGGGCTCAGCTTGCTAAGTTGGAGTCAGGCAAATTCATGATTATTATAGTGATCCTTTGGAATAATTTTGAGACTTTCTGAATAAGAGGTTTTGTAGTTGTCTGCCCCTCCCCCCTAAATCATCTATTGGATCTTCCTGTTCTCTGATCAGCCCTGCAAAATCAACAAAAATGGTCTCTCCATTCAGCATATGAACTTGTAGATACCGTTGGGGATACGTTCCAGCCAAGGTGGAACCAAACAAAATACTTTTGTATCTAATATGTATTAACTGAGTCTCTGCCACAGAGCTGAGTGACTACCATTTTTGTCCTCGGAAAGCTCATATTTTAGTTGTATGGGGAGATACATTGAGAGAGAACCAGTTGATAGTTGCTAACTGCCCTGGAAATTCAGAGAATGGGGAGCTTGTCTCTGCCCAGTGAGCTGGGAAAGGCTGCACAAAGATCGGTCATCCACTTGGGCCTTGAAAAATGGGAAGTATTTTGACAAGGGCAGAAGAATAGGGAAGATACGTCTAGGCAGAGATACAGGCATAAACATATTACAAAAGTTCACAGCATGGAGTCAGGCAAGAAAGTCTCCTTGAAGTTCTAGTGAGCTCCTTGAAGTTCTAGCCTCTTTGTCTCTGGTGTTTCTCAAAATTCTTCTGAATACAAGATGTGAAGCAAATGTTCTGAGGACTGCCATTACTAGAGAGACCTCTGATCTGTCTTGTGCACATAAATGGAGTTTCTGGGGAATATAAACAGAGCAAGAGAAGGTGTGTGGATGATCTCTTTTTCTTTTCTTTCTTTTTTCTTTTGAGTTGGAGTCTCATTCTGTCACCCAGACTGGAGTGCAGTGGCTGCTCCTGGCCACCGCAGCCTCGACCTGCTGGGCTCCGGCGATCCTTCCGCCTCAGCCTTCCAAGTAGCTGGAACTACAGGCGCGCGCTACCACTCCCAGCTAATTTTTGATTTATTGTAGAGATGAGGTCTCGCCAAGTTGCCCAGGCGGGTCTCGAACCCGCGGGCTCAGGCAATTCACTCACCTCAGCCTCCCAAAGCACTGGGATTACAGGCTGAGCCACCGAACCCAGCTGATGATCTCTTTTTCTGTAAAGGGAAAGGCACCACTATATTGGCCCCAGAAAGCTCCCTTTAAACTCCTAAAATAATTAAATATATATTCTGCATTTTTTGCTAACCGTCTCTACTATGTGTTTTTACATGTTAATATGTAAGATCTCTATTTGTCAGAGATGTAACTTACAGCATGTTTGCTGTGTGCCAGCTACTGCTTTAATGTTTTACATGTATTAACTCATTTATTTCTCACAAAGACTCTATGAAGTAGGCAACATATTATTGAGATGATGCTTACAAAAATAACACACATTCTTTGTCAAAGTTGGAAAAATCAGAGCTACATCAAGACAAACATCGCTTATAATCTCATCACCCAAAACTAGTCAGCTTGACACTTTGTTGCACTTGACTGTATTCTTTCTTTCCTATATATAGATATATATAAATCTTAAAAATATTCTAAGCAAAATCTGAATTTTACTGGTAATGCATGGTTTGAAAATTATATTCTGCATTTTTAACTAACCTCTCATATTTTTGCATGTTAATATGTGGGAACCCTATTTGTAAAAAAGGTATCACTTACATCATGATTACTGTGTGCCAGGTACTAAAGTTTTACATGTATCAATTCATTTATTTCTCACAGTAACGCTATGAATTAGACAATTTTCTTCCTTTTTTTTAATGTGGCAAAATGTACATAAGATAAAGTTCACCATTTTAATCATTTTAAGTGTATAATACAGTGGCATTAGTTACGTTCAGTGTTGTGCAACACTCACCACTATCATCTTCTCAAACTGGAACTGTATGCCTATTGAACAATAGCTCCTCATTCCCTCTCCCCCAGCCCCTGGAAACCATCATTCCACTCTTTGTCTTTGTGAATTTGATGATCTTAGTGTCTCACTTAGCATCATGTCCTCAAGGTTCACCCATGTTGTAACATGTGTCAAATTTCCTTCCTTTTCAAGGCTGAATAATATTCCATTGTATGAATAAACTACATTTTGTTTATCCATTCATCTATTCATGGGCACTTGAGTTGTTTCCACCTTTTGGCTGTTGCGAATAATGCTGCTATGAACATGGGTATTCAACTACCTGTTTAAGTCCCTGCTTTCAAAAGTAAAGTGCGAGATCATATGGTAATTCTGTATTTAACATTTTTAGAAATCTCCATACTGTTGTGAGGTAGCTTATGTTGTTATTTCCACTTTACAGGTGAAGTAACTGAAGAAGAGAGAGATTGCAGCAAGCAGCAATTGGCAGAGCTGGGATTTGAATTAATATAAGTTGGACCAAAAATCAGTGCTTTTGGCCTATGTATCTTATTGAACACATTAAAGTATGTATTGCATTAAATAAATTAAAGTATGTAAAGCATTTTCCATTGTGTTGAGCGTTTTAGTTTTCCATTAGATTTTCAACATTAAAAGCAGCACTGCCTTAAACAGCATTGTGTATGTATGCATATTCCTAGTTATTTCATTAGGATTAATTTTTTTAAATAGAATTTCAGATTTTAATCCTTTATGCAATAACTGGATGATATTTTGGAGTATCTGAATATAGGACAAGCATATTTTGCATGTGAGTAGAATGTAAACAATATACCAGAAAGTAGACTGTGGTAGATTACAAAGTTGGCCACAGATTCTCCTTAAGAAGACTTGCACACTGGGGTTTGCCTTCCCTTGCTTCGCTTGAAACCTGCCATCATTTGAATAAGCCTGGGCTACCCTGCCATGTGAAGAAGCCTGAGCTAGTCTACTGGATGATGACAGCCACGTGGCACCTTCATCTCTACTTCTCCTAGCCAGCAAACTCCCACAGACAAGTGAGTGAGGCCAACTGGAACTAGTTGGCCTCCAGACAACCTACCAATGCCCAACAACCTTACAACTGAATGAAAACACATGAAAAGGCCCAGCTGAGAGTCACTGAGTCCAGCCAGTCCAGTCCAGACAATCCATGTATCAGAAATGTGAGCAAAAACTAATGGACACATCTGTAAATATCTATGATCTCTTGTTAACTACCTCAGCAGAAAGGTAACATACAATCATTGGAATCAATTAACATTTTCTAATATGAAAACCTTAAGGCATATTAGCTACATGCTCTATCCATACTATATTTTTTATTACTCCCCTTTTTTCATTATGAAAAATTTACTTCTTTATTTCCTCTGCAGAAAAATCTCTCCTTTTCTGCAACTAGACTATAAACTCCTTTAAGAGAAAATGTGGTGTAGTGGTTAATAGTTCAGACTTTAGAGTAAGACTATCTGGATTAAAATATCAGTGCCACAACCACAAGTTCTATGAGTCTGAGAAAATGGTATGTATATTTTAAAAATCTTGACATGGACAGTACTGCTGTGTTACCCTCCCACATGATTTTACCAATTAATCTTTTACCAGCTACAAACGGGGACTCTTAAATTTTGCTGGGTTCTCATCAACATTATTTGATATTTAAATATATGATTGACTATTTGATATATTAATATGATTACAATTTTTATCTTTTAAATTATCAGTGCATTGAAACTTTTTTTTTGCGGTTATTGGACAGATGTAATCCTGAGTGTTGATGACTTATTTCTCTTTAATTTTCTAAATGACTTCTGAGCTTTTGGCAGGGACCTGTGGGCAGTGACACTTTTGCCAGTAGATGACAAAGTAAAAATAAAAGGCAACATCTGGTGATGTCTCCTCAGGATGAACTTGTAAGCCTAGGACACCTTCATGGTGATGTCCTGTCACTTGCTGGGAAATTGTTCTTAGTACACAAATGTGTCAAGTGAGTCAGTTGTGGTTTTATGTTTTCTAGAGCAGTGGTACTCAAGGTGTGGTCTGTGGATCAACATCAACTGAAAGCTTGAAGAAATGTAAATCCCGCTGAAAAGGAATCTCTAGGGGGAGAAGGGATAAAGCCCAGGACTAGACCTGGGTTTTAACAAACTCCTCAAATACTACTCAGCAAAAAAAGGAACTGATTCCTGACATATGCTCTGTCATGATGAACCTCAAAAACATTATGTAAGGTAAAAGAAGCAAGACAGGAGGCCACCATATGGTCCGACAATTAAGTTCACGAACTCATCCTAGGAAAAGTGCTACATACCTCATTGGTGAATATCACTATGGTCACCATTGAAGCACTCCCCTTGGAGAGCTGTATACCAATGCCAGTGCCTAGTCCACCCATCAAAGAAGTCTTGGAACTCTTTTTTTTGGAATGACGCTCAGAGCCATCATTGTATTACCTTTGATGTCCTGAATGTCATTAAAATGTCTTCCTTTCGATATTTCCTTTATCTTCAGGTAAAGGAAAAAGTCATTGGGGGTCAGATAAAGTGAGTAGGGAGTGTATTCCAATACAGTTATTTGTACAGTGCTGCCAACGTAAGTGCACAGAGGCAAGTTTGCAAACTTAATGATCAGACCTCAACAAATAACGAAGACAGTTCTGATGGCCATTCCAGAAAAAGAGTTCCCAAACTGTGTTGACGGGTGGGCTAAGTGCTGGCATTAGCCTAAAGCTTCCCAAGGGGAATACTTCGAAGGTGACCATAGTGATCTACAACAATGCAGTATGTAGCACTTTTTCTAGGAGGTTTCATGAACCTAATTGTAGGACCTTGTATCAGATGATTCCATTTATATGCAATATTCATAAAAGGCAAATGTATAAAGACAGAAAATAAATTAGTGTTTGGGGCTGAGACTGGGAATGGGAATTAACTGTAAATGTGCATGAGGGATCTTACTGGGGGGATGAAATGTTCTAAAACTGATTTATGGTGCCACTCAGAAAAGTTACTAAAAATCATTGGACTGTACACTTGAATGAGTAAATTTTATGATATGCAAAATCGAACTCAATGAAATTGTTAACACAAACAAGCTCTTCAAGTGATTCTGAAGCTCATTGACCTAGACACAGTGATACCCAAACCAGACTGCAGATAAACATCACCTGGAGTGCTTGGTTTAAAGAACAAACAAAAGATTTCTGGATCCCCATCTAAACCTACTATACTATAATTTCAATTGAATGGGCACAGAGATTCTTGTCATTCATCGGAAATTTCTTGGAAAGCACTGAAGAAAACATAAAACAGTTTTTCTTACCTTTGCCATGCAACGTAACCCTAGGGAGCTTTAAATGGTTAACAGTAAAAAAGTATATATCACAATATAGCTAGAAGAGAGGCTTTCGAATGTTCTTACCACAAGGAAATGATAAGTGCAGTAGGTGTTGGATATACCAACTACGTCGTTTGAATCCTTATCCAACATAGCTATGTCTTGAAATCAAATCGTACCTGGTAAATATGAATAATTAGAGTGTGTCGATTAAAAGTTAAGTTAATTAACAAGTTAAATAATATAGATGCCCATAGAAGTTTTGATCCTAACATGTAGCCAAGGTGAGGACTACCTCCTATGGTCATTACTGCCCAATCCTTCCAGCTCTTGTGTCAGCCAATCCTAGAAATGTGTAAGAGGGGAGACTCCCCCCGCCAAAACCAGAATTATCTTTTGGAGGACAGGCCCCTTGTAGTACAGGCTACCCTTGCTAGGTAAGTGTTCTAGGAACCCACTGGCATCAGTGTACCAGCTAGTGTTGTTGTGAGAGGCTGCATTCTGCTTCAGCGAATTTTTTTGTGGAAAACAGGTGACTGGTTCTTCCATCATGACAGCACACCTGCCCACACAGTGCTGAGTGTTCAAACAGTTTTTCATCAAAAACAGCATGACCCCGGTGCCCCACCTTCCTTATTCACCTGATCTCCCCTGAGACACTTTTGTTTCCCCAGATGAGAAAAAAGTCCTCAAAAGAACATGTTTTGCTGATGTGGAAGAAGTGAAACAAAAAATGGCACTAAAAGGCATACAAATTAATGAGTTCAAAAACTATTTTGAGCAGTGGAAAAAGCGTCTTGATCAGTGTATTGCATCAAACGGAGAGTTCTTTGAAGGTGACTAAAGTTTCAACGTGTAAGAATAAACATAAAATTTTTTATAAATAAGTTCTGTTTTTGGGGTCCCCCTTATATTTAATCCTTATGGTTCAGAATGGAATTTGTTAGAATTCTAGCCATTGCATCCATGTCAGGAAAAGAAGTCAAAGGATGAACAGATCCTTTTACTTTTAAAGCAAGATCCTAGAAATCTCAATCTCTATACGCTGTACTCTCTCCCACAACTTTGGACAGAATTTAGTTGCAGGGCTATTTCTTTCTATGAGGGAAGTTAGGAAATGTAATCATTTAGTTGAGTAGCTATATGGTCAGCTTAAAAATTAGTGTTCTGTTACTAAGGGAGAAGAAGAAGATGGATACTTAGAGACAACTAGAAGACTTGGTGACATTGATATGCCAGGCAGTTAGTTACTTTTATCTTATTCATCTTTTCAGATAAGAAAACAAAAGTAGGGTTACTAGATAAAATAGAGGCTGCCCAGTTAAATTTGAATTGCAAAGGAATAACAATTTTTTAACTTGATTATGTCCCAGATATTGTATGAAACATACTTATGCTAAAAATTATTCATTGTTTATTTGAAATTCAAATTTAGCTCCACTTCCTGTATTTGTATTTTGCTAAATCTGACAACCCTAAACTGAGTCTTAAAGAGTCACTTTTTCAAGACTTCTTTTCAATTGCAAAGATGAAATTGAACCCAGATCAGTTTGACTCTGGAAACAATGCTCTTAGCCACCATGTTGTGAATAGTATTTGTCCATTTTTGTTTAGTTTTCAATGTATGTTCAGCCTGACGATATCTTCATTTTGAGGTCCTCCCCTCTGAAATGACCAGATAGAGGTCATTATAAATGGGAAACCAAGGCCCGGAGAAGCTGGCATGATTCCAACTCTATCATTTATTAGCGACTAGACAAATTCGTTAACTTCTTTGAGTTGAAATGTCCTCATTTGAAAAAAAAAATGGGTGAAATAATAATGATAATAAAGTTCTTACTTTGTAGTCTTGTGATGACGAAACAAGTATGCGTCAAAAGCCTTTAGTATAAGGCTTGACACAGTAAACCTTCTGTAAATGCTAGAAAAGTTGATTTTGTTTCTTGTTGTCCTGCTGTGGCAGATGTCTGTTTTAATCCAGATCTTCCAACTACTGTGTTATTACCATAGTTATTTAGGTACACATGTGATTACAGATACTTTTAAGATGAGCAAGAATTCAGTCACTGTGTAAATTGTTGCAGTAAGTGACATTTAATTCCTCTTCTAAGCTTAGATTCCTAGGACAATTAATTACATCATTTGGTAGATGTCTCTTCATTTCCACGTGCTAGTGTATGCAATCTCCTCCTTTTTTCTTGATCCTTTTTTCAAAGTTTTGTTGACACTATTAGTCTTTAAAATTAATTACTTCTGATTGTATTACTCATCTTTACAGTTTCTTTTCCTTACTTTTTTCATTTCTGGTATTTTCTCTAGCATTTCATTCTTTCTTTTTTAGGTTTTTACTGTAACTTCTTGTTTTTAACCGCAGTATAGTAATTTTCAATATTTCTTCTTTTATGTCAAAATTATTTAAATATTTGTACGTATTTTGCTACATACACTCATGATTTTATAAAAGTGTATAGATATAATCACATATGTTTTTTTCTTAGTGTGATTCCCCCCAAATACTTAATCCTTTTCTCTTTACTTACTCCCATTGTAAATTTAAATTAATAATCTGTGTTGATGTCATCCACATTTCTCTTTCACATAGTGTCCATAGGTGGATCTTATGTGGATATTTACATACATATACATCAAAATTTTTTTGCCGTTGTTGGAATCATAATATACTCTTCTTCATATATCTTTCTTTTCTCATTTAATGATGCTTTCAGAAATCCTTCCAAATCCTCAGATAACTCTAATTTTTTTTTATAATGGGTTATATAATATTTCATGATTTTAATGCTTCACAGTGATGATGAATATTAATTTTATTTTCAACTCATTGTTACTTAGAATAATGATGAAATAAACAACACCCTAGTACTCACATCCTTATGTACTTATGATTTTATTTCTATAGGCAATATACACCAAATTGAAATGGCTGGATTGAAGGATATACGTATTATTAATTTTAATATATGTTAGCCAGATTGCTTTTCCCAAACACCACACCCTTCACATTTTCACCAGCAATACATAAAAACATACTTCTCAGTTTATCCCCATTGGCAATGATATATTAACTTTATTTCAGGGACCTTAGAGCATAGACTGATATCTATCTTCCTCCTCCCTCTTCCTCTTCCTCATCCTCCTCCTTCTCTTCTTTCTATTCTTCCTCCACCGTCTCCTCTAACTACTTCCTTTGGGGTATTTCTGGGCATTTTTTCCCTTTCATATGATATTAAAATTTGTATAGGAATGGTGAACTTCTCAGTGTAATAGACTAGATAACTCAGACATGTATGCCAAAATATTGAAGAAGTTTAATTAGTTAGGGGGAGGGGACAATTATTTCAAGGGGATTGATTATGTACCTGGAAGAAAATAAAAATAGATTTCTACAACAGACTGTCGCAATCTGCTTGGCTGCCATAACAAAATATATAGACTGAGCAGTTTAAAAAACAGCAATGTATTTTTTCGGAGTTCTGGAGACTGGAAGATCCAAGATAAAGGTGCCAGATGGGTTCTTCCCAATGAGGACTCTTTCCCTGGTTTGCAGGTGGCCATTTTCTCACTGATTCTTCACATGATGGAGAAGTTCTCTGGTGTGTATTCCTAGTATTGAGGCTTCATCCTAATGATCTCAGTTAACCTTAATTACTTCCTTGTCGGTTATATCTCTTTTAGGGGTTAGGGCTTCAACATATAAAATTTAGGGTAACACAATCCAGTCCATATTACACAATTAAAAAAACCCTATGTATTGAAAGATCTAAGTATATAAAAATGAATGAATAAAAAATCTTACAAATGTCCAGGGAACTACAAGTACTATCTAGGACCTTGAGCCCTTGCTAACCCAGAATCTATAAAAGAAAGAATAGGTGCATTTGTGCATATAAAATATAAAGTATGTAAAATTTCTATATATAATTTTGCAACTATATATGACAAAAACACCATAAACAGAATCAGCAGACAAATCAATAAGTAATAATTGTGGAAATAGTAATACTGCAAATAGACTAAGTGGTAATATCTTTAACTTCAAAATGTATTTATAATTTGATAAAGAAAATATAATATAGTAAGAAAATGGATTTGAAAGGAAAGTTCAAAACTTCTCTCTCTCTTTTACTGAAGTCAAACTTAGACACAGTGAAGAAGTCAATGAATGTTTACCGCTGTGTGACTACCATACTGATCAAAATGTGAAATATCAGCAACACCTCAAAATACTCCTCCTATACTTTCCTAGTCAGTTTTACTACCAGAGAGGTAACTTCTTTCCTGATTACTATCACCTTATGTTAATTTTGTCTGTTCTTGAACTTCTATTAGATAGCATGTACTTGTATCCGTAAGATCCAAATAGGAGACAAAAAAATACTGGCTTCTATCATTCAACCCCATATCTGTGAGTTTCAATCATGCTATCATATGCTTTGGTGGTTTGTTCTATTTTATTACTGTGCAGTATTCCATATCAAACACACCATATTTTATCTCTTTTTCTGTTTTTGAATATTGGGATAATTTCTAGGATCCAACCATTATGAATAAATTGCTATGAGAATATTGTACCTGTTTTTGGTAGACATATGCGTTCATTTCTCTTGTGTACATACATAGGTGTGGAACTGCTTGATCACTTATAACACAGTAGCTCCACATTTTTGCCAAAATTTGGCATTGTCTTTTTAGTTTTAGCTATTCTGTTGATGATGACGTAGCATTTCCTTGTGATTTTTATTTGTGTTTTCTGATGTTGAGCAACATGTGCTTATAGGCCATTTGCAGATACATTGGATATGCTCTTTTGTGAAGTACCTATTCAGGTGTCTTGCTTATGTTTAACTGAATTGTTGAAGTTTAAAAAACCATGCTTTCTGGATATAAGTTCTTGTCAGATATATGCACTGAAAATTTTTTCTAGGCTGGAGTTTGCCTATTCATTTTCTTTGTTATTTATTTTGATGAATAGTAGTCTGTAATTTTAACAAAATATAAATTGTCTTTTTTTTATTTATAGTGTTTTCTGTGTCCTGCTTAATAAATTTTTTCATCCTGCAAGATAATAAAGATATTCTATGTTCTCTTCCAGAAACTTTATATTTTTTTCTTTTTATATTTAGATATGTGTTCTACCTCAAATTAATTTTTGGTGTCCGGAGTCAAGGTACTATTTTTTCTTATGAGTAATTACTTGCTTCAGAATCATGTACTGAAAACACCACTCAATAATAATACATTGTGCATTTCAAAATTGCTAAAAGAGTAGATTATAAATGCTTTCACTATAAATAAATGATAAGTATGTGAACTGATGGATATTATGTTAATAAGCCTGATTTAATCATTACACAATGTATACATAAATCATAACATCACATTGTACTTCATATATAATTATTGTTTGTCAATTACAAGTGAAATTTAAAAATTTATAAATTAAAAATATTTTAAAAATATAATTCTTTCCCCCACTTAGTTGCATTGAGAACCAAGCAATAAGCAATAAATTAACAAAGTATCTATTTCTGAATCATTATTGTCTTCCATTGTTCTACTTGTCGTTGAATAGCACACCATATTTATTTTACCATATTTATTGTAACTTAATAAGAAGTATAGAAATGTGATAGCCAAAGCGCTACAAATTTGTTCTTCTTCAACATTTTCTTTCTTTCTTTTATTTTTTTTTTTTTGAGTTGGAGTCTTACTCTGTCTCACTCACCCTCCCGGTCACCGCAGCCTCAACCTGCTGGGCTCTGGCGATCCTTCTGCCTCAGCCTTCCAAGTAGCTGGAACTACAGGTGCCCGCAATTTTTTGATTTATTGTAGAGATGAGGTCTTGCCAAGTTGCCCAGGCGGTCTCAAACCTGCGGACTCAGGCAATCCACTCACCTCAGCCTCCCAAAGCGCGGGATTATAGGCTGAGGCACTGAGCCTGGCCAACATTTTCTTAACTACCATAAGTTCTTTTCACTTTCATATACATTTTAGAAGTACCTCATCAATTTACACACACACACACGCAAACACAACCCTACACACCTTTTTGGCTTTTGATGGGGACTGCATTAATCTATAGTTCAATGTGAGGATAAATGACATCTTTATTATATTAAGTTCTAATTTATGAATATATTGAAATGTTGCACTTTTAGAATCTGATTTTTTACTGCTATTGTAAGTGCTATTTTAAAAAATTGCTGTAGAATATAGAAATACACTTGATTTTTACCTACTTGTATTCATTGAATTTACTAAGTTCACTTATTAATTCTAATAATTTATTTATAGAGGCTTTTAGATTTTATACTTACACAATTCAATGCAATTAAATAAAGTAATATTAATGGAAATATTTCACTATAATTATTGTCATATTTCACTATTGTCATATTTCACTATTATTGTCATATTTCACTATTGAATATGTTACCATAGGTATTTTTGAAAATATGTTTCTCAGATTAAGAAAAACATTTTCAATTCCTATTTTACTGAGTATTTATTTATTTTAAATAATGAATGAATTTTGAATTTAATCAAATGTTGTTTCTGGATCTTTTGAGATAATTATAATTTTTGTATTTCTTCTGTTTATAATGAATGACATAACTGATTTTTGAATATTAAATTAATTTTGCCTTTCTTAGAAAAATCCTACTCCCTAATTTGCTTATTATTATTATATTATTTTTATCAGTGCTATTTAGGATTTATTACTTCTGTGAGATTGGCATGCAATTTTTTACAGTGTTTCTTTTAACGTTTATTTCTTTAATGCATTTCTGGAGTAAAGAAAAACAGTCACTGAACTAAACTTGCTAATATTTTGTTTTGGGTTTTTACTTCTGTATTTATGGAAAAAGTAAATCTAATTTTTGTTTCTCATAGTGTTCTTGTCAGGTTTTAGGACAAGGTTATAGCAAACTCATATTAGAAGTTAGCAAATGTTCCCTGAGTTTTCAAACTATTTGCATTATTTATTCCCTGAATGTCTCATGAAATCTACCAGTGAGACTGTTTCATTATAGGACAATTCATATTTTCTATTTCTTCTAGTAAGAGTTTTGCAAAATTGTTGTTTTCAAAGAATTTGTCTATTTCATCTGTTGAAAAGCTTTATTGGCATAAAGTTGTTCATAATATACTCTTATCTTTTAAAATCAGCAAATATTGTAACAATCTCCCTTTTTATTACTGATATTTATAATTTGAATTTACCCTTTGCTTTATTTGTCGTTATACTTTTACCTATTTTGTTAATATTTTCAAAGAATCAACTTTGGTTCTGTTGAATTTCTCTATTTTGCATCTATTTTCTTTTATATATTTTTTCTTTATTTTTATTTTTTGAGTTGGTGTCTCACTCTGTCACCCAGACTGGAGTGTAGTGGCATGCTCCTGGCCACCGCATCCTTGACCTGCTGGGCTCCAGCGATCCTTCTTCCTCAGTCTTCCGAGTAGCCGGAACTACAGGCGCTCACTACCACGCCTGGCTAATTTTTGATTTATTGTAGAGATGAGATCTCACCAACTTGTGCAGGCAGGCCTTGAATCCCCGGGCTCAGGCAATCCACTCGCCTCAGCCTCCCAAAGTGCTGGGATGACAGGCTGAGCCACCAAGCCCGGCCTAATTTTTGCTTTAATTTGTGTTATTTCCTTTAACTTTCTTTGGGCTTAATTTGGTGTTTTCCTCAAGTTTATGGAGTTGAAATTCTATATCATTGATTTATGGAGTTGAAAGTCTTCATTGTTGATTTATATTTTTCTTCTTTTTCTAATATATGCACATACATATTTCCTTTCCCCCAAGGATCTATGAGTTTCATCTCACAAATTTAGATATTTAGTATTTGAAATATTTATCATTCAACTAAAATATTTTCTAAATTTCATTTTGACAAATGGGTTATTTAGAGGTTTGTTAGTTACTTTTTAATCACCTGAAGATTTTCTAGTTATCTTTCTGTTGTTGAGTTCTAATTTAATCCCACAGTTGTCAGATAATAAAGTTTAAATTATTTATTTCCTTGAACAATTTTTGAGACTTGATTTTTAGCTCAGAGTATAGTCTGTTTTGGTATGTTGCATTGTTGGATGCATTCAGTTTGGTTAAGTTAGTTAGTCATATTGCTAAATTCCTCTATAGCCTCACTCACTTTTTCTGGTAAATTTTTTTTTTTTTTTTGTCATCGAGAGACATGTGTTAAGATTTCCAGTTCTTATTGTGGTTTTATCTACCTCTCTCATTGGTTCTGTCTACTTAAAATTTATATATTTTAAAACTATATTATTAAGTACTTTCAGTTTTAGAATGGTTATATCTTCTTGTTAAATAGACCCTAATTATTATGTGTCACATTTTTCTCATAATGTCTTTCCTTAAAGTTACCATTCTCTGATACTAATATAGCCATCGTGCTTTTTTTTTGCTTAGTGCTTGCATATTTGATAATATATATCTTCCATCCTTTTACTTTTAATGTCTTTTATGTTTAAAATGCATTTTTGTAATCGGCACAAAGAAAGATCTTGAATTTTTCCCAGCTTGACAATCTTTTAATCAGTGTTATTTTATTTTCATTTAATGTATTTACTGATATATTTAGGGTTAAGTTTATCAAATGCATCTTTTTGCTAATTGTTTATATGTCCTTTCTATTCTTTGCTCTCCTATTCCCTCCTTACCACTTTGGGGATATTATCATGTATTTTTACTCATCCACTTAATCTCCTTTAATTTTTTTCCAGTTGTATCCTTCAGCAGCTCCACTTTCTTCCTATTTCTTTGCTATTATCACCACATATTTCTCTCAACATGTTATAATTTACACAAGCATTGGTGTGTAAATACCTTAAAGAGGCAATACATTTAAACATTTTACCCATATATTTATCCCCTCACATTCCCTCTTGTACTGTCATAAACTCATCTGGAATATTTTTTCTTTCTTTTGCAAAACTTCATCTCTTGTAAGTTTGCTGGTCACAAATTCTCTTGGGTTGTGCTTGTCTAGTACTTTACTGTGCTTTCCTTTTAGAAGAATATTTTCTCTAGGGTAGAATTCCAGACTAGCAGTTATTTTCTTTCAGAGCCTTAAAGAGCCTTCCATAGTACTTTGATATGAATATTCGTACCCTCCAAAACTCATGTTATAACTTAATCCCCAGTGTTGAGAGCTGGTGCATTTAAGAGTGATTGGAACATGAGGGCTATACCACCATGAATGGATTAACGGGTTATCATGGGAGGTGAATTGGTGGTTTTATAAGAAAAGGAAGAGAAATCTCAGCAAGCACGTGGCCACATATGACCCCCCCCATGATACTCTGTACTGCCTGGAGATTTTTTAAAGATATAATTTACAGACCGGGTGCGGTGGCTCAAGCCTGTAATCCCAGGAATTTAGGAGGCTGAGCCAGGGGTTTGCCTGAGCCCACGGGTTTGAGAACAGCCCGAGCAACTTGGCGAGACCTCATCTCTACAGTAAATCAAAAAAATTAGCTAGGTGTGGCAGTGCGCACCTGTAGTTCCAGTTACTTGGAAGACTGAGACAGAAGGATCACTGGCACCCAGCAGGTTGTCGCTGGGATGGTGTTGAGCGTGCCACTGCGCTCCAGTCTGGGCGATGGAGTAAGTCTCCAACTCAAAAAATAAAAAGTATAAACAAAAAACAATGTACATACCATACAATTCACCCCTTTAAAGTGTACAATTCAATGTATTTTTTCCTATTAATTGAGTTGTACCGTTCTCACCATAATCTATTTTGGAGTATTTTCATCACTCCCAAGGAAACTCTGTACCATTAGCCAGTCACTCTCCATATTCCACTAATTCCTAGCTCTAGAAAACCACTAATCTACTTTCTTTCTCTACATACTTGCCTATTTTGGACATTTCATATAATTAAAATTATTCAACATATGATATATTCTGTTTTTCTTATTTCATGTGACATATTTTCAAAATCTATCCACAGTGAAGCAGATATCAGTAATTTAATCTATTGCTAAACAATAGTTCCATTGCATAGATAGACCACATTTTTGTTGTTACTACTTTTTGACTATTATTAATAATGTTGCTGTGAACATTCATGCACTGGTTTTTGTGTGGGCATATGTTTTAACTTCTTAAGGGTATATACTTAATCTATCTGGCATTCTGCCAAGAGTACCCACCAATAAGAAGATTAACTGTAAGAAATAAATTCAGCTTCCCTGAAAACAGTTTGGAGATTTCTCAGATAGCTAAAATAGATATACCATTCAAGCCAGCAAACTCACTACTGGGTATATGCCCAAAGGAGCATGCATCATTCTACCAAAAAGACATCTGGATTTGTATGTTTATTGCACTACTACTCACAATAGCAAAAACATGGAATCAACCCAGGTGTCCATCATTGGTGGACAGGATAAGGAAAATGTGGTGCATGTACACCATGGAATACTATGCAGCCATAAAAAGAAGGAAATAATGTCCTTTGCAGCATCATGAATGCAGCTGGAGACCATTATTCCACGTGAATTATCACAGAAACATGAATACAGCATGTTCTCACTCTTAAGTGGAAGTTAAACACTGGGTACACACAGGCATAAGGATGGGAACAACAGACACTGGAGACTCTTAACAGAGGGAGGAAGAGAGTTGGGTAAGAGTGGGAAAACCACCCATGGGTACCATGTATACCACCTAGGCGACCAGCTCAATAGAAGTCCAAACCTCACCATCATGCAATATATCTATATCACAAACTTGCATAGGTACTCCTGGAGTCTAAAATTAAAAAAAAGAAAAACAAAAGAAATTCCTTTTATCTATAAATCACACAGATTTAACAGAAAATGGATTAAGATACATAGTATCTATTGATGTGAGTTATCTTTTTCATGTTTGTTTCTCTAAAGGCAATTTCTTTTTTCCATGTTTATTTAAATTTTGAAAAATTTTTCTCTCCAATACTAGTGTTTAGTTTGGTTATGACATTATTTTTCTTTTATTTTTCTGTTTTTCTTGAATATGTGCATTGATGTCTTTTATCAGACTTAGAAAACTTTAAGTCATTATTCCTTCCAATATTTCCTCTACCTGATTCTCTCTTTCCCTTCTGGTACTTCAATTACATTTATGTCGGAACTTTTGACCACATCTCACAGTTCTCTTATGTTGTGTTCTGTGTTTTGCATTATTTTTATCTTCCTGTGGTTTGATTTAGATCTTTTCCATTTATTTGTCTTGTGTTTCCTCATTCTATGTTTGCTGTTAAACTCATCCAATTAATTCTGAATCACAGATTTTGTGTTGTGCAGGCCTTGAATGTCCATTTGATTCTGATTATTTTTGGCTGTTTGTTAACACTTGAGTAGTGTGATGTAGTTAAGATTGATTGATATTGAACTATCTTTCATGGGTGAGATTTGTTGACTGTTGAGCTTTGCTGGTGTTTGTATAGAGAACCATTCAACTTTGTGGCCTACTTTCAAATGTCAGTATTTCTAGTTTTCTTCTCTTGGTTTTGCCAATTTCCTCTCCACACAGAAATTCTCTAATTTCCTAATACCTATTGGGAGCCAAGTAAGAGTCGAGATCTAGGATGCCTTATTATCTGTCTGTCTATCTATCTATCTATCTATCTATCTATCTATCTATCAATCATTGTTTAACTCTCCCTCTTTCAACTCTTGCATTATTCTGTCTTGTGCTATGTTTTGCATGTAGGAGGGTAGAATCCTTTAGTTCAATTATATAGATAGTAAGTTTTCCTGCTTGAATAGGAGAAGCAGAATCCCACTTGGCTGTTTGAAGTGAATTAGGAATTTGGGGAGTCAAACAGCTCTCTAGGTAGAGTTTCAAGGAATTCTGTCCCCACCCACCTTTCTAGGTATCAGAGACCTCAACTTAGTAAGCTGCTCTGCAGTTATGCAAATACATACTAGTGTTTGTTTTATTTTGTTTCTATTTGGCTTTCTTTCCTGCAGAATCTTGAATCTGATCTATCTTTTGTTTGTTAAGTTGGTTCCATTTTGAAAAAATTTTGTTCTCATTTCTCATCTGGTGTTAGTTTGTCTCTTGGTCTCTTTACCTTTTGTGTTTATACATGTTCTATCTTAGTATTGTAATGGGAAAGTCTAGAATTTAAACTAAAGCAAAGCTTAAATTTTTAATTTTAATTACTACATTCTTAATTTCTGGAAAGCATAGTTTATTATTTTAGAACATTTTATTAATTCTTTTTCTCATAGACTTCTACCTTTTCATATGAGTTCTATCCTTTTAAAATTTATCTAACCATTTAAAAATGTAACTGTTTTAGTATGTCATGTGGATTGTCTTTTTATCTCAGGTTCATGTGGGTGCTAAAACTCTTGTTTGCTGTTTTTACTGAATCACCCCCATGGTAGATCATTATCTGAAATAGGTTGTTATTTTTCTATGAGTTCATCATCTTTGGGGATTGTTTTGTTTCCTGGATAGTCCTATGACACGACATCTGAGTTATAGAAGTTTCTCCTAAGTGTGGTTTTGCATTAATTTATTCTGTTTTCTCCCAAAAATATTTACCAGTATAAGGCCAATTGCAGATCAATTTCTTGAAGATCCTTATCCCATGGGGAAAGTACATACTCAGGTTTCATATTTACATGTAACTCAGATTTTAAATGTTATGTTTGTATGGGAAAATTCTTTCCTTACTCCAGTACCAAAGCAGAAATAATATTCTTTGTTTCCTTATTGCAGTTGGCAAACATTTTAAGTTCCTCTTTATCTGAGGGCTTAGGTCAAGAAGTGTGGTTGTTAGTACCAGCTTAAACCTCTGCAGCAACATGAAAATTCCAGCCACCAGCTGTCATGGAATATATGTGGATCTGATACTCTTCAAGCTGGCCCATACAGCATGAAACCTAACTCACTGCCTTTGAATTTCATCTTTATGGAGGCTTCCAACATGGCTACCATAAAGCAGCAGACTGGTGCCTCTCTCACCCAGTGAGGCAGAGAGTTTAGACCCAACTGACAATAGACACAGGCACTCTGACCAGTTTTGAATGGGTGAAGCACCCTGAACCCAGAAGAGGTCTCTTTGCACACATAGAGACCAGAAAGTGATGGCAGATCCTGAAATCTGGGTTCCCCATTCCCACTGTGTGCTAGTCTCATATAAGAACTGAAGCCCTTTCTTGTGTACAATAGGAGGTGAGTGATCCTGACATGCTCTGGGTCAGTTCCCCCCTCTCAGCTGTGTGCGAGTCATTGGTCCCACACAGGAGAAGTCCTGGTCAGGGCACAGCAGCAGGCAACTGCAGCCCAAACAGAAAGAGGAGCAAATCCATGCTCAGAAAGCCCTCATATGTGTGCCTTCTGCCTGTGGAGGCTGGTGACCAGTTTCCAGGCCAGGAAAGCTCACTTGCAGATTAAACCCTCCTGGCACCCATCGCCAACAGCTACCAGGCAATGCCCCACCAGACCTGCACATTCACAGGTCAGATCCCCCCACAGAAGGAACTTTCTCTCTTTCAAGTACTGAGCACAGACTTAAATGTGGAGGGAGCAACACAAAAGTAGTGGAAAGCCTTCTGGGGCCCAGCCCTATTCCTATTCCCCACAGAGTACCTGCAACAGGGTCTGAAAACAAACTTGACCAAACTAACTGTGAGGAAAAAACCAGCAGCAGAGGGGTTTTTCACAGGGTGGAGCATGGAACACAAGTGAGGACCCTCCTCTCTCTCACTGAGTGATCTATATCGAATGACAGAAAGAGCTCTAGAACAGAGGTACATCAACTTGCTTCAAAGCAACAAAACCAAAGAAAAAAAAGAGAGGGAAGAGTTGCTTTTTACAAATAAAGAAGAACCAATGAAACAACACAGGGAATCCTCAAAGTCTTAAAGAAACAGTGCCAGAAAAAGCAACTTTCAGAGCACAAACAATGGAAGCCCTCAGAACAACCTGTCACTGATTACAGTCACAGAACTCAGAGATTGGGTAGTTACAATGAATAAAGAGAACTACAAGAAACTAGAAGCAAAATTCACCAAAGTCATAAGGAAGTAAAAGTGATGTTGGCTAATTTCAGAAAGGTCCATTCTGAAATACTGGAAATGATCTTCATCCTGGTATTTAAAAACACAATAACAAACGTAAGGAGCAGGATCAATCAGACAGAAGAAAGAATCCAAGAGCTTGATGATCAAAATATGGAACTAACCCAGTCTGTCAAAAAACATAGATAAAAGGCTCAAAAAAATGAGTTGAGCTTCCAAGAGATGTGGGACTATGTCAAGAAGCCAAATCTATGGCTGATTCATATCCCTGAAGCATAAAGAGAAACTGAGAGCATTATGGAACAGTATTCCATGAAAATCCAAGAAAACTCCCCACAACTCGCTAGAGAGGTAGCCATTCAAGTGCAAGAAATTCAGAAAACCCCTGAAACCATCCCCAAGATACATAGCAATCTGCCTCCACCAAGTAAGCATGAAAGAAAGAATCCTAAAGGCAGCAAGAAAAAAAAGTCAGATGATCTACCAGAAAAGACCCATCAGAATTGCTCCATACTTATGTGCAGAAATACAAGCCAAAAAGGACTGGAGTCCCATTTCAATGTTCTTAAAGATAAGCAATTCCAGTCAAGAATTTTCTACCTTGCCAAGCTAAGCTGCATCAGTGATGGAGAATTAAAATCTTTCCCAGATATCCAGTTTCTAAGAGACTATGCCACTTTCAGATAAGCCCTTCAGCAGATGCCTTTGTTAAGAAACAAAAGAGTGTAGGCCGGGCTCGGTGGCTCAGCCTGTAATCCCGCACCTTTGGGAGGCTGAGGTGAGCGGATTGCCTGAGCCCGCGGGTTCGAGACCCGCCTGGGCAGCGAGACCTCATCTCTACAATAAATCAAAAAAACCAGCCGGGCATGGTAGCGCATGCCTGTAATTCTGGCTACTTGGAAGGCTGAGGCGGAAGGATCGCCAGAGTCCAGCAGGTCGAGGCTGCGGTGGCTGGAAGCAGCCACTGCACTCCAGTCTGGCGACAGAGTGAGACTCCAACTCCAAAAAAAAAAAAAAAAAGAAACAAAAGAGTGGTTATACCCATCACAAAAGTACAGGCAAGCACAGAGTTAACAAAGCATTCACAAAAATGAAAATACACACATATGTAAATACAAAAGTATTTATCCCTATGACAGGGATAAACTCTCACATTTCAATTTTTAATTTGAGCATGAATGGACTGAATGTACCACTGAAGAGGCATAGAATGGCAAACTGGATAAAGAAGCATCATTCAACATTCCATTGCCTCCAGAAAACTCATCTCACTGCAAAAGACACCCACAGGCTCAAAGTTAAAGGCTGGAAAATGATTTTTCAGGCAAAAGGAAAACAGAAAAGAGCAGGGGTAGCTATTCTGACATCAGACTAAGCAGACTTAAAACCATCAAAAGTTTGAAAAAAGACACTACATGATGATGAAAGCCTCAATCCACCAGCAAGAAATAGTCATCTTAAAAAACAGAAGCACCAGGTTTTATAAAACAACTACTAAGTAAACTAAGAGAGAACATTGAAACTCACACAATCATAGTTGGAGACCTAAATACTCCATTAACTGCTGTAGACAAATCACTGAGAAAAAAAAGTTTGGAATCTTACCTCTTAAGCAAATGGATTTAATACACACCTACAGAACACACAACCTAACATCTACAGAGTATACATTTTACTCATCAACACTTGGAACATGTTCCAAGATTGATAACATTCTCAGACATAAATCAAGCATGAACAAATTTCAAAAGATTGAAATAATACCATGCATCTTCTCAGAACACAGTGGAATAAAAATAAATATTGCCATCAACAAGACCCCTCCCTTCAAAACACACAAAGACAAACACTAAACAACACTCTGCTGAATTACTTCTGGATCAGCAAAGAAATCAAGACAGAAATAAAAAAGTTCCTGGAAACAAATTAAAAGAAAGACAAATCCTATCAGAATCTCTATGATACCATGAAAGCAGTGTTAAGAGAAAAATTCATAGCATTGCTTGCATACATCAAGAAAATAGAATGATCACAAGTAAGCAGCCTAACATCACACTTAAGGGAGCTGGAAAGGCAAGATCACTTAAATTCTAATTTCAATAGAAAAATCCAGATCACTAAGATAAAGTCACAATTGCAGGCTATACAAGACAAAAATATCATAGAAAGTACCAACAAGATAAAAACCTTGTTCTTTGAAAGGATAAATAAGATTGACAGACTGCTGACCAAACTGACTAAAAGAGAGAGAGAGAGAGAGCCCAAATAAACACAATTAGAAATGAAAAAGATGATGTCACAACTGATCCTGAAGACATTTAAAAGATTATCAGCAATTACCATGAACATCTGTATCCAAATGAACTAGAAAATCTAAATAAAATAGAGGATTTTCTTACATCACACAATCTTCCAAGGTTGAAGTAAGAAGAAATCAAAGCTCTAAACACATCAATAACAACCCAGTAAATCGACTCAGTAATAAGAAACTCTCTGCAAAAAACAAAACAAAACAAAAAAACAAGTAGAGCCCTAGACCAGATGACTTCCTAGCTGAATTCTGTAAGACATACAAGCTGACATCAATAGATAACCGACATCAATCTTACTGAAAGTATTCCAGGCAATCGAGAGTGATGGAATTCTCCCTAACTCATTTTACGAAACTAGCATCATACTGATACCCCAAACTGGCAAAGACTCAACAAGGAAAGAGAATTATAGGTCAATCTCCTTAATGAACATAGATACAAAGATTCTCAACAAGATTCTAACAAATTGAATCCAATAACACATCTCAAGGATCATCCATCATGACCAGGTGGGCTTCATTCCCAGGATACAGAGCTCATTCAACATCATACAGAAATTCCTATGGAAACAGAAAAGAGTGCAAATAGCCCTCCCCCCAAAAAATCCTCAGCAAAAGGAACAAAGTGGGAGGTATCACACTTGCATCCTTTAAACTTTACTGCAAAGCTACAGTAACCAAGATGGCATGGCATTGGTACAGGAATAGGGACATAGACCAATGGAACAGCACAGAGATTCTGGAATTAGAAACATGGTCTCTCAACCAACTCATCTTCAACAAAGCTGCCAATAACAATCATTGAGGAAAAGAGACAATATTTAGCTAGTGGTGCTAGGAAAATTGGCTAGCCATATACAGAAGAATGAAACTGGAACCCAACCTATCACCACATACAAAAATCAACTCAAAATGGATCAAGGACCTAAACATAAAACCCGAAACATAAGACTCCTAAAAGAAAATGTAGGAAACATCCTTCTGGACATTCGAGTGGGCAATGAATTCATGACCAAGTCCCCAAAGGTGAATGCTACTAAAACCAAGATAGATAGGTGGGACCTCATCAAACTGAAAAGCTTTTGTACAGCAAAATAAACCATCAAGAGAGTAAAGAGACAAGCCACAGAATGGAAAAAAAAAAATCAAATTATGCATATGACAAGGGCTTAACATTCAGTATCTACAAAGAACTCAAATGACATGAAAGAAAACAAACAAATAAACAATCCCGTTAATAAGTGGGCAACAGGCATGAACAGACACTTCTCAAATGATGAAATACATGCAGACAACAGATACATGAAAAAATTCTCAACCTCACTAATCATAAGAGAAATGCAAATCAAAACTATAAGGAAATACCAATTAACTCCAGTACGGATGGCTATCACTATAAGTATAAAAACAACAGGTGCTGGCATGGCAGAGGAGAAAGGGAATCTTTCTACACTGTTGGTTGGAATGTAAGCTAATTTAACCTCTATGGAAAGCAGTGTGGTGATTCCTAAACAAGTAAAAACTGACCTTCTATATGATCCAGCAATCCCTCTCCTAGGAATATACCTGGAGGAACATAAATTGCTCTACCAAAAAGACACCTACACATGTATGTTTATTGCCTCACTATTCACAAGAGCAAAAACATGGGACCAACTATACTGCCCCTAAAAATTGGACTGGATAAAGAAAATGTGGTACATAAACACAATGGAATATTATGCAGCCATAAATAACAAAATCATGCATTTCACAGCAACTTGGTTTCAGCTGCAGTCTATCATAATAAGTGCACTATCTCAGAAACAAAAAACTTAATACTGCATGTTCTCATGCATAAGTGGGCCCTAATCACTGTTGCATTAGCACAAGGATGGAACTGGAAGTTGCTGGGCACTGCTAGGGGAAGGAGGGAGGGATGGAGGAGGGTGAGGGAAACATGACAACACAAAGTGTGCCTGGTCCACTGCCAGGGGGAGTGAGGGTCACCTAGAAACCCAAATTTTACCTGCATGCAACCTACTTATCTAGTAAATTCTCACTTGTGTCCCACAACTCTGTAATAAATAAATACATTTTAAAAATAAAAATAAAAGTGCACTGGAAATGCACAGAAACTTTGGGGCGCACATCAGGAGGGGGGTTTGAACCTTTCCTGTCTAGGTCACATAAGACAGAGTAATTTTAGCTAACCTCTGGGTTCTCAAAGTCTGGACCAGCAGCGGCAGCATCTGAGAGATGTTAGAAAGGCAAAGTCTTAAGCCTCACCCCAGACCTACTGCATCAGAAAGTATGAGGGTATGCATTTCATCCTTCCAGGAAATGTGGTCACTCATTCAACTTTGAGAACCTCTGCTGAGCCATTATCATTTCTATAGTTGCATTCCAGAGTCCTAGTCCTCATAGAGATATATGCAGAATCCCCCTGAGCCAGTGGATAATAACAGCGCCCTTCATCCTACACAGTGGAGAGCTTTCAGAATCAGACAATGCACCTAGCCGTGACAAGTTCCCTCCCTTCCATGCAGCCACTCCCTTGTGGGACCTTTCCAATGACCTGAAGGTTCATGCCTCCTGGACTAGGGACCCTTCTGGAAGAAGCCCTTCAAAAATATGCAAGTCTGAAGTCTGAGCTCTTCCCTCTGGTCCCACTCATAACATGGTGTTCAGGTCACCATAGTGTTGTTGTTTGAAGATCCTTCATTTGTCACTGCTTTTTCTTAAAATGGAGTATCCAAAGCTGGAGACAGAGGACAGGACAGGGCCAGGGCCAATGGGACTGTTGCCTCCTGTGATCTGTACATTGGCTTCTGTGATAGGACCATATCACGCTAGTTCATGCACAGATTAAAGTCTTTAAAACCCTTTGTCTTCTCTCTTCCCGATATATAATTTTTAAAAATTTTTAAATTTTAAATAATTTATTCTTTATGGTTGGGATCTGGCGCTCTCTCTCTCTCTCTCTCTCTCTCTCTCTCTCTCTCTCTCTCTCTTGAACTTAGCTGTGAAGTTTTGGAGGGCATGCGGGAAGAGAGGGCTATATTTTTTCCAAAATTTTAATGATTTTTACTGGGTAGGAATGGAAATGAGATGGTTGCATTATCTCAGGTCAACATTGTGCCAGAACTGGAAGACCTACGTACTGTTACATATCTTGTTTTCTCTCCAAAATTATATCCTGGAGTATTTTATATGTCAGTGCATATTATTATTTTTGATGATTACAAAAATTTTATTACTTATATTAGATATACCATAGAGGATTTAACTAACCACTGCCGTATTTGGTTGATCAGTTTTTTGCTATTATAAGCAATATTGCAATGAGGATCATTTTATAAATTTCCTTGTCTAAAAGAGAACATAGAATCACTTGGTCAAAGACTATGTGCATTGCATTTTAAGATTTTATAGATGCTTTCATAAAAATAGAGCTGTAACATCTTTTGTCCTTAAGTGAAAATATGACTTCTCTGTTGTATGCCTCTCCTGAGAAGCATCCTTTGGGATCTCTGTCCAGGTGACTCTGACATGAGAAGAAAGAGTAATGTGGTTCTTGGGAAGTGGCTAATCTGTTTGGAGTAGAAAGTAATTGTTTTAAAACCAGAGGTGACCTTTCCAAAATTTGAAAAACAAAACAAAAAAGCCCACATTTTTTGAGAGGCTCTTTCAGGATCTTGGCAGAGACATGAATGGATTTCAAGGACAAGACTGCACCATGCCCCTTCCCACAGCTTTTGTCCCTAGCTCCTGCATGTGGCTGTTTTTAGGCAGCATTCTCTGCCCCTCATAGGGGGAGGGGTATTGGGGTCACAGAGGTACCCCTAGAGGGAGGCAGAGGATTTTCTTCTACTCTCTGCTCAGGAGATCCGCAGCACATTCGGTTCTTTGCCTTTTTTGAAATGCAAATGAAACCTGTGGTAGGTGGAGTTGAAACTTAGGTGGATGGCAGGTTTCCCTCACAGAAAGGTTTTCCAAGAAGGAGGAAAGAATGTACTCTGGGAGCTGAAGGACACAGTGTCATGCAATTTGTGATTATCATTTGAATTTAAGGCGTTTGAAAAATATTTTTCAACCTTCATTATGTGTTTCTGTCCTCTGCTGGCATAGAAAGTAGAAGAAGGGGAGCTGTCCTCGGAGGAACTGGATGCATTTGTTTTTTTGCACCTGCATTTTCCACTTGGGCATGGGAAGTTTTTACTCCTTTCAGACTGTGGAAACATCCGGCATTGAGTTGAAGATCCTGGATTACTGCATGTGAATCTCAGACTACTTCTTACAAATTGTGTGATCTTGGGAATGATTTCTTAACTTCTCTAACCTATTGTTTCCTTATCTGTAACTTGGGGAGAACAATACAGTGAACCCCATTATCAGCAGAGTATATGTTCCAAGACCTTCAGTGGTTGCCTGAAACTTCAGATTGTACCAAACCCTATATAAACTATGTTTCTTCCTATGCATACATACCTATGATAAAGTTTAATCTATAAGTTAATCACAGTATTCTTGTACGTTGTGGTCATTGTTAAATAAAATAAGGGTTACTTGAACATAAACACTGCAATACCATGGCAGTCCATCTGATAACTGAGTTGGCAAATAAGTGGCTGCTGCAAATTGCATGGATATGTTGTACAAAGGGATAATTATGAAGCAGGACAGCTTGTGATTTCATCATGCTACCCAAAACAGCATGCAATTAAAAACTTATAAATTGTTTATTTCTGAAATTTTTTCCTTTAATATTTTTGGACTGTGGTTAAATGAAGTAACTGAAACCATGGAGAGTGAAACTATGAATAGAAGGGGACTTACAGGATGGCTGTAAAGACTTACATAAGGAAAACAATGCTTATTATAGTATGTATTGTCTTTTCCTGTGTGTTATTAATAATAGAAACAATTGTTGTTGTTGTTATCCTCAGAGAATGCCAGGCAGGGTTTTTCCTATTGCTCTAGAATTGTGGCTAAAGTTCAAAATTGAAAAAAGAAGTATCACCTATTCTAAGTTTACAAAACTGCCATCAGTTGGTATCAGCCCCCACCTCAAAAAACTAACTACAAGATACCCTAACTCTTACTATCTAGAATAAATAGTCATTCAATATTAGATAAAGCTTGCAAATGAAAAGGCTGCTGCGAGAAGCAAACTACTTATGAAGAGAGGCTTTTCACCATTGCTTATGCCTTTACCCCCTTACCCAAGCCAAAGGAACAATGGAGAGTTTCTAAAAAGAATGATTCTTGCTTTGATAAACCCATGCTGACACCTCTGACCTCTGAACTCTCCTAGGAATTTTTTCATACTATTGAATCAGCAGAGTGTCTAGTGATATGAGGATTAAGAGAAAGAAATGAAAGAAGAAATGGAAGAGATGACAGAGCTGACCACAATCAGACTTACCCTTTCCTCCAGCAATACAATCCCATATTCCACAGTTTGGCATGAATAAGATGTGTACATTTCCTATGCATTAAAATGAAACTCCAGAAGATGGTTGGGCTTGAGATATTTTTCAAAGTTACTCCTCAAAACTCCTGAGGTCTAGATGAAGGGCATCTAGCCAACCAAAAGAGTTTTTGTGGTACATCAACTGTGTTTGGGATTGGGAAGCTGGTTGAAAGCACAAACCTGAACTAAGTCTCCCATTTTTGAAAATAGTGTATATATATATATATGGGGTTTGGAGGTCACAGGGCTCATGATTACCCAATGAGTGTATTTCATGAGAGAGTCAGTATTTGGGTGTTTCACAGAGAATATTTAAGCCTATCAGTGTCAAGGATCAGAGACCATCAACAGAAAAAGACCTGCCAGCTCTCCATGGTATTGACCTTCATGCAATAATACTTCTGCCTCCATTGTTTCTCCTGCCAGCTTAGCACCAGAGGAAACTTAGGAAAGAGGGGAGGTAAAATAGAACATCCCCCCCTCCACCCCACTCATAGTTTAGGCTTCTCTGGAGCACGAAAGATCTTTACATGAGGTAAGACATTAGACATCAAAATATAATAGTGAAATAGTGGTGAGTTTGTGCCAACACGCTATTAGGAAACCCACTATCGAGGATAAAGGGGGCTTACCATAACACAGTTGGAATTTCCACTTTTGGTAAATGTGTATTAGCTTGTTCAGATGAAACTTCCTCCCTTAAGTAACAAGAAGAACTGGAAAAATTAAAACAAAATCTGAAAGAAAAAAAAAGCTAGAGAGCTAAGAAGTTGCAGCTAGGACTTGAGGGGTCAAGTTTCCAGACAGGAGTGAACCTGACTTTTGGTATTACTTTTCTCTTTAAGACATTTACTGATTCAGAAGTGGGGCCTGAGCAGTAGAGAAGATGCACAGAAAGTGACGGTTAAAATACTGGGAAAACACAGCAAAGTTTCCACCAGTCTCATAGGTTTGGAGGGGGAAAATAATTGAACTTCAGCGTTCACCAAGGAGAAGGTACATTGGTGGACATCTCAGAATTTCAACTGGAATTCTAAAATTGAGAAGATTTCCTACTACTAGCTGGAGAAAACCAGGAGAAGGCCAACCTTTACAAAATTATTTATAAAATAAAGATAGAGATGACCCATCTCTATTTTTAACTACCAGTTAGAAATAGAGTCAAATTGTCTCTTGAGAAAAAAAGCATTTTTCAGAGCCTCATCAACAAACATGTCACACAAAATAACTAACATTCAGTAAAACAAGCATACCAGAAGACAAAACTCCATGATAAAAAAAGAGAAATAATAGTAATGAAAAGATACTCAAGGAGATATAGATACTAAAGTTATTAAAAATGGACTTTAGAACATACTAGTATGTTCAAAGAATTAAACAAACTGGAAATTTTCATTATAGAACTGAAAACGTCCAAAAACAAAGTTTTGAGATTAACAAATACAGTAAATTTTAGAATTCAATTATTTGGTTTACCTGTAGATAGATGGGACTAAGAGATAATATAATTAATTGGAAGACTGATTTGACAAAAAATTCAGACTTGAACATGAAGAGAAAAATTAATGTAGTATATAGAAGAAAATGTAAATGACTAATGTGTATAAGGGAAATCACAGAGAACAGCTGAGAAAGAATAAAGCAGAAGCAATATTTAAAGATACATTAGCTGAAAAGTTCCCTAAACTGATGAAAAACCAACTCAAGTCATATAACATTGGCACTTAACAAATATTTGATTAGATAAATACATAGAAAACACATGTAGGCACATTAGAGTAAGTCAGTTGAAAACCAAAGACAAATAGAAAAATCTTAAGGCAGCCAGAGCAAAGAGACACATTAAAAAGAGCAACAGTAAGATAGCTTGTCTCAATAGGAATGAGAAAGTTTAGAAGATGATAGAGATATCAAAATGCCAAAATAACCGCAAACTTAAAATTGTTCTCAGAGTAAAAAATGAAGGTGAAATGAAACATTTTCAAACAAATGTTTGAAACAAAAATTAAAAGAATACATTATCACCTTACCCATGCTAAAGGAAACACCAAAGAGAGTTCTTTACGTAGGAGAAAAAAATTCTCAGAAGAAAGCATAGGATTAAAGAAAAAATGAAGAGCAACAGAAAAAGTAAATATGTAGGTGTATTAAAAATGAAGATTTTGTTATTTAAAACAATAATGATAATATATTTTAAGGCTTAAACTCTGTGTAGAACATGTGATAACAATAGCATAAAATGCAAGTGAGGTAATAGTTATAAAATATTCCACCCTTGCACTGTCTGGGAAGTGGCATAAGAAATAATTTCTATTAGACTTTGAAGTGAATGATGCATTTTTAATCTCTTTTGTAATCATTGATATAATGGCAGAAGGATGTACAATTGGGAAGTTAATAGAAGGATATATATACTTCAAATGTTGAAATTCTAACCTCTAATATGACTATATTTGGAGATATGGTCTACAAGATGGTAACTAAGATTAAATGAAACCATAAGGGTGGGCCCCTGATACTTAGAGGATTAGTGTCCTTAGAGGAAGAGACACCAGAGAATTTGCTCTCTTCACCACGTGAGAACACAGCATGAAGATATCCATCTGTAAACCAGAAAAAGAGTCCTCAACAGAAATTGATTCAACCAAAATCTTGATCTTGGACTCACCAGCCTCCAGAACCATAAGAAAAATAGATTTCTGTTATTTAAGTCACCCAGTCTATGATATTTTATTATTGTAGCCCAAGCAGGTGAATATATATTTTGTTATTGAGAAATGAGGCAGTGCTGTAACAAATAACTAACAATGTGGAAGTGACTTTGGAACTGGGTAAGGGGTATAGACTGGAAGAGTTTTGACATGTATGCTAGAAATGTGGATGTTAAGGGTGAGGACTAAACTCTGATCTTTCTTTTTTCTTGCCCAAATTCTTACCTAAGGGATCTAGGAAGTCATGCCCTACAAACCATGTTTTTTCAATCCTATATAATGTGACTTACCTTCCAACCTGACACTGGCATAACATCACATGACAGATGAAGAAGGAAATCAAAATATTATACCCCAAAATATTTTTCTTTAACATATTTTTAAATGACCTAGCAATGCTGTCAAGCTGTCTTTGAGAGGGGAAAATGTGAGTCTGTAGAAAATCTTTATTAACATTCTGGGAAGAATTAACTGAGAATATGATACCTTTAAAATCTGAATAAGAGCCGGGCTCGGTGGCTCAGCCTGTAATCCCGCGCCCTTGGGAGGCTGAGGTGAGTGGATTGCCTGAGTCCGCGGGTTCGAGACCTGCCTGGGCAGCGAGACCTCATCTCTACAATAAGTCAAAAAAATCAGCTGGGCGTGGTAGCGTGCGCCTGTAATTCCGGCTACTCGGAAGGCTGAGGCGGAAGGATCGCCGGAGACCAGCGGGTCGAGGCTGCGGTGGCCGGGAGCGGCCACTGCACTCCAGTCTGGGTGACAGAGTGAGACTCCAACTCAAAAAAAAAAAAAAAAATCTGAGTAAGAGATATTTGCCATCTAATCTTTCTGAATGTCACCTATGAGACTTCATCTATATAGTGAGAACCTTACTGTGGGTTATGTATGATTCCATTAGATCTTAAGAATCAGGAATATTTCTCTTTGGCTTGATGTCCCACCTTCCAAACCTTCTAGAGTGGCAGCATCTAGTGCTTGTGTTCAAGGAATTCTTATAAGTAACAGATATTTATTTCTACCAATTTCAAGTCTTTGGACAATAGCTTAACTCTCTCAACCAAGTGTCAACTAAGGATCCCTAAAACATACCCATGATTTGTAAATCTCCACTTCAAGATGTCCTGCTTTTTTGAGCTGAACCAAAGTATACCTTCTTTGTATTGCTTTATGATTTTACCTGCAATTCCTATCTCCATGACATGTACAAAACCAAAGTACAACTTGACAACCGTGGCGCACTTTCTTAGGATCCTTGAGATTGTGTAAGCCAGATCACGAGCACTCATTTTGGCTCAGAAAACACTTCTTTAAACATACTCTGGCAGAATTTGGATTTTTTTTTTCTGTCATCAAGGGAGATTGTAATAAGGTCTCAGATGGCAATGAGAAACATGCTATTAGAAACTAAAGAAAGATGATCCTTGTTAGAAAATGGCAAAGAGATTGGCTGAATTGTGTTCGAGTATTTTGTGGAAGGCAAGGCTTATGAGCAATGAAATGGGATTCGTTTCTGCAGAACTCAGTCTGGGGAGACTTTAAAACAAAGCTGAAGAAGAGACTTGGTTTCTCCTGAATGCATGCAGTAAATTGTGAAGGAAGAGAGGTGAATTAAAGAAGGAATTGTTAAGCAAGAAGGGACCAGAGCTTGAAGATTTAGAAAATTCCTAGCCTATGCTTACTGCACAAAGCAAGAAAGCTTGTTCTGAAAAGAACACTAAACATGAGGCTAAACAACCATTCAATAAAGAGACTGTGGGTGTGACTCATAGACCCAGTCAGCCATCTCAGCAGAAGTCAGAAATAGGAATGGAATTATAACAGAAAAAAGACACTGCCAGTTTGAACTAAAGAATGCAGAGAATGAAACGGAGTGAAGGAATGCTATTGGAGTTGTTGGAGTCTATAAAATTTAACCATAGAGCAAACATACACTGTTATTCAAGAAAAGAGGAAAATGACTCTGAAGGTAATTTGGAGGTGTCTGGGTTGCCACTCCCACACAGGCCTGGGGCAAGAATGTTTATTCATTGGTTTCAATAGGGAGCCCTTTAGGAGAGTCACATGGGTGGAGACTCTGAGAGCCACCCCCTGCCAGACAAAGGGGCAAGGTCACCCCACCTAGCTTAAGGACAAAGGGCTTCCCGGCAGAATCAGGGGCGTGATGCTGCCACTGCAGTAGATTTGGAAGGTGGTACATCAAGCCAAAGCGGATTATTCCTAAGCTTTAACATCTAATGAAATCTGTTTTGCTGGTTTTGGGGCTTGTTTGGAATGCATCAACCCATCCTTCTTTTTTGTTATGGATATGTCTATTCCATGCTTACCCCACCATTATACTTCAGAAGTACATAACTTGTCTGATTTCACAGGTTCACAACTGGAGAAGAATGTTGCATCAGGACTAATTACATCTTAAGTCTCATTCATAGCTGATTTAGTTATTTAAGTGAGACATGAGAATTAATGCTGGAGTGAGCTAAGACGTTTGGGGCAATTAGGATGAAATGAATGCATTTTGCATGTGATAAGGACATGAATTTAAGGGCCTGGGGTAGAATGTTATGGACTGAATTGTGTCCCCTCCAAATTCAGGTTAAAGCCCTAACTAACAATGTGATTATACTTGAGAGTAGAGCCTATAAGGAAACAATTAAGGTTAATTGAGATAATATGGGTGGAGTCCTAATACAGTAGGATTAGTGTCTTTATAAGGGACACCAGAGATCTCACTCTCTTTCTTCTATCCACGAAGAGAGAAACAATGAAAAGGTAGCTATCTACAAGTCTAAAAGAGAGCCTACAGTAGAAACCGAATCAGTCAGCTCCTTGATTTTGGACCTCCCAGCCCCCATATTTGTGAGAAAATTAATTTACTTTGTTTAAGCTACCCTGTCAGTGGTACAATGGTCAACCCCAAATCAAAGTTTCACTTTCCATAGTTTTAGTTACCCTCAGTCAACTATGGTCTGAAAATATTAAATGGAATATTTCAGAAATAAACAATTTATAAATTTTCAATGGTGTGTCATGTTGAGTAGCATGATGGAATCTTGAACTGTTCCATTTTTCCAACTCAGGATATGAATCATCCATTTGTCCAGTGTATTCATGCTGTACATGTTACCCAAGTTAGTCACTTAGTAGCCATGTCTGTTATCAGACCAACTGTAGCAGTATTGCAGTGCTTCTGTCCAAGTAACCCTTATTTTAGTTAATATTGACCACAGAGCACAAGAGTATTTTGCCTAATTTATAAATTAAACTTAATTATAGGTTGGTATATAGAGAAAAGTCATAGTATATATAGAGTTCTGTACTATCTGAGATTTTAGGCATCCACTGAGGGTCTTGTAACATATCCTCTGCTGATAAGAGGCACTAGTGTGTTTTGTTATGGCAACCTAGGCAGACTAATATACCAGATGTCAGCATTCTTTGAAAATTGTTTTTTCGCTACTATTCCTCCAATTAGGCTACAAATGTGGGTGAGGGGAGGAGTTGGTTTTTAGCAGCTGGAAGGGGTGAAACTGGGGAGACTGAATTTTGTCAGGACAGGAAGTGGGAGGAGTAAAGTCAGGAAGTGATGTAAGGGGAAGGCTGAGGGAGGAGAAGGAGTTAGTGTTAGCCTCATGACTGGGGATTGTGAAAGACCCTTTAGATGACAGTGTGGTATTGATAATGCTGGTACTACAACGTACTGAGAAAAAGGTTGTTTCTTTAATAATTGGTTCTGAGTCTACTGAGTATCCAATTTAAAAAAGGCTAATAATGGCACATGTGCCACACTGTTCACAAAAATCAATGGCAAGTCTTTAGCTTTAAATGTGAAAGATAGGCAAAAACTTATTAGGACACAAAATGCATCTAAATTTTGCTAGATTAGATCACATTAAATTGAGAAATTTATGTTCATTGAAATAAATAATTATTATTCAGTGGGTGAAGATATTTGCCATATATTTAAAAAGTTTATATTCAGAGTATATATTCCTATTAGTCTATTAACAAATACAACCGATAGTAAAAACTGAGGAAAAGACTCTAGTAGACATCGAAAGACTTCAAAAATGAAGATATTCAACTATTCCAATAAACATATGAAAAGATACACAACCTTTTTATTCACCAGCAAAATGTAAATTAAATAAAACAAAAGATAAATGAGATAACCCTACACAGCCACCAGAATGGCTTAATTAAAGTGACTGACAACAGTAAGTTTTAACATGGAATTGGAGAAATCGGCACTCTTATACATTACTGGTGGGAGTGTAAATTGGTTAATTTGAGAACTTTTTAGCAGTAACCACTAAAGGAGAATATATGCAAAAATATGACCCAGCAATGACACCTCCAGATATAAATCCTATAAAATTGCATACACATGTGTACCAAACGATATGTGGAGACATTTTATAACAGCATTATTCAAGTAGCTTCAAACTGGAAACCCAAATAACCACCAACAGAAGAATTATTTGATCTCTTGTGATATTATTCTTTAAAATGGAGTTCTATGAAGCCATGAAAAAGAGCAAAATATTGCTACATACAATAATATGGGTGGATACTCCCCAATGTTGAGTAAAGTATGTCAGACACAAAAGAATGGATACTATACGATTTTATTCTAGTAAAGTTCAAAAATGTAGAAATGGTTTCTGATGTCAGAAAGTGAATTAGTGGTTAACTTTGGAATAGAGAAGGAAGCAGTGACTAGAACAGGGCTAAAGGGAAGCTTTTGCTTTTTTTTTTTTTTTTTTTTTACTTTTTGACCTATATGGTGGTTTAGAATGTTTTTCACTTTGTGGGATTTATTGAGCTGTACCTGTGTGATTTGTGCATGCTTCTGTATATATGTGTATTTAAATAATATTTCATATATATATATGTGAAAACTTTCTTGGGCAAATAATTCTATGGAGAACCTACATATATATATATATACACACACACATATATAACAGAATTTGGGAAAAATTGCTGAAAAATGAATCATTTTAAATTTCCATATCAATGAGTCACAGATTCTCTGTGAATCAGTGAAAATATGATTATTGTTATCACCATTACTATTGGTTGCAACAATCTTGGGGGAACCTGATCTTGGTACAAAGGTGGGTCAGATCAAGAAAATAAGGATACACTGTAAACTAGTCATACAGTCCAACCAACCAAAATGTCAATTGAATAGACCAGCCAAGAGAAGAAACCAATAACAATGGATGAAATGAGGAATCCAAGAAAGGAATGGAGCCTGTGGTTTTGAGACTGAGTACCAGGTTGTGAATGCTGAGGGAGCCTCTGCTGATTACTAAGAGGCTTTTTTTTTTCTTTTTGAAAAATAGTAGAATTAACATTTTCTTTTATCTCTGCATACCAGGAGGTCTCGAAAGACCCATAGAGTTGTTCCATGAAAACTACCAGTGACAACTTTCTCGGGCAAAGTAATTCTATGGAGAACCCACATGATTAAATACACCTGTTCCGTTTACAAATGCTGCTACACATTGGATGACATAATTCCCCCTAAAATGTTACAGACAAATGATATGAATGATGTCTATATCTGAGTCTGTTTGAAGTGGCACATTATCACACAATTTAGAGCTAGAAAAAGCTTTGGAATCCTTTATTATCCTACCTGTCACAATTCAGAAATTGACTCTTCAGTGACCTTGTGAAGTCTTTGAATATTGAGGTGGAAATATTGTTGAATTGGAAATCAGCCCATTGTAATGCTCAATCCAGTCACATGGGTCCTGGAATCAGGTGGACACATGCATCATTATTCACATTGGATTATTTGTGGCAGATGTAGGTAAACTGAGGCTTATGAGGTCAACTGATTTGAGGAAACTTTCATAGTTATGAAACAGTGAAGTCAGTATTCAAAACCAGGGCGCTCTGAGTCCAGAAACAAAATGACAAATATTTGTTAATCTAATTTCCCTTTTACTTTTTATTTTCTCTTTTCCACCTCAATATTCAAAGACCTTACAAGGCCACTGAAGAGTAAATTTCTGAATTAAGTAGGAGGTAAGATTATAAGGTAGCATTTTCCAGATAACTTGTAGAGAAGTTCCATGACTTGTCACATGAAGGCAGGAATCTTTTCTTCAAGCTAAGCATAATTAGTTCCTTACACCACTTTTGAAGACAGTGGTTTTCAATCCCTTGATAATCAAGCTGATTGACATCTTCCCAGTCCTACTCCACTTCTCTTGTTCCTCATGCAGACAGATGTCATTATCACTATCCACCATGACCTGGTCCAAATGTTGCAGCAACCCCTGTGCGGGGATCACAGCATGTTGGAGCCAAGGATGACTTGGCTAGAAAGTATATATATGGAGGTGGCATAAGCAAACTACTTCCTGATGGAAATTTCTTGGGATTTGGAATGGGAAGACCAGAAACTCCTGCCAGCTCTTTGCTCCATTACTGTCAAACCATGGGAGAATCATTTGTCCTCTCTAAGCCTCAGTATCCACAAGTGAGAAAAACAGTAACCGAGTAAATAAATATGCACTTGAGCTCTGAAGTCAGATGGACAAAGAATATCGTATATTTGCTCTTCCGTTCTTTCTTCTTGCTTAATTAAGGTATAATGGACAATTTAAAATTGTGTATATTTGTGGTGTACAACATGGTATTTTGATATATGTATGCACTGTGTCATGACTTCCAGTCCCTGTATGACCATGCCATGTCATTTTCTTTCTCTGCATCATGACTGTTTCCCATTATGAGCAATGAGATGAGCTAGCTGGTCTCTCATCGTCTTTGGACTTCTAAGATCTGTGAGTTTCTGACTCTGTGGATGGTGGAAGGAACAGTAGACTGAGAACCCAGGTAGTTTGAAGTCTGAGCTCTTTCCCTAATTCCATCTAAGACATTGGACAATTCACTTTCCTCTAAACCCTAGTTTTTTTTTTTAATAATAGAAAAGGGGATTATGGTCTCCAGTGCTCCCAGCTCTAACTTTCTGTGGTTTGAGACCAGGGCCAAGGCCATAAAATTGGCAGTGGACTTCAGCACTTAGCCAGACATCATGGATCATTGCCCTGATGTTTAGTTATTAGAATTTAATACTGAGCCTCTGTGTATGTATTTTGCCTGTATTATCTAACTTATAAACCTCAAAATAGCTTTTATTATTTTCCATTTTACTGATGAAATAATGGATTCCCAAGAAAGTTCAGTAACTTACCCCAGGCCACAAATGAGGAGAAGGAGAAGACTAAAACACAGGGAGTTCTACTCCAGGGTACCCACTCCCCGTCCTGCCTTCTCTGATGCTTCATCATTCCAGCTTGAGCTGCAGTTTTATAAGAAGCTTTGTAATGGATCAATGTATACAGTCCTTAAAAATTTATAAAGCATTTACAAATTATCTTCATCTGATCAAACCCCCTTGACATTGCTTTTATTGCCTTGATTTGGAGCTGAAAAGCTGAGGATTGGTAAAGTTAAGTGACTTTGCATAGACTCATAAAATGGTTAGCAGCAGAGACATTACTTAAACAGGCACTCCTGATTTAGAGTTCAGAGATTTTTCTGCAACATGGCGACTAACACTGTGAAAAGAGAAATAATCACCTCCCCATGTCCTGCTTCACATGTGAGAATGTGAAAAAGTGTTTTGGAAGGTGCAAAATGTCCTACAAACACGTGTCTTTGTGTGGCTTTAAGTTCAAAAGCAGACCCCCATCCTCACAGTACATGTATCTGTCCATGGCACCTCCCAACCCATTCCTTAATGAGCTCACCATGGTGCTGTAGATGAAAATGACTCAGGCAAGCAATCCACTTTCCCTCTGGCGTTTCAGCTGTCTGAGGCTCTGACTCCCTGCAGGTCCCCGTGGTGGGGCGGACATGACAAGTTAATTCTGCAGCAGTTCAGGCTGGAGCAAGCCTGGCAGTCATGTAATGAGAGGAACTCTGCTTGCTGCCGGCAGGAAAGAGAAAGTTGGATATGACAAATGGATTATCAGGGACAAAGTGTATTATGAAGAAAGGGAAGTGATATCTCTTGGTTTCCCTGGAGAACTGTTCTGTCCACCTGACATGGCTTGATAGCAGGGGGAAGGGCTGATCGGGGAGGTACCAGGTGGTGATTATCTCGTCATAGGGAAAATTCAGAACGACATTTGAGGTTGATAACTGCAAAACAAAAACAAAAACAACCCAGGGATGGTAGCCTCTATTTTGTTTAGGGTTTATAGAATCATACAACCCATGAAGGCTTTGAAGCAACTGACACTGAATCCTTAGTAGCTATTGTTCACCCTGATCCTGATCCTCCAAACCAGCTCTCATGCCCATTTCTGTGACCCACACACCAATGACCAGCAAGATGGAACTAATAATATGTCATCTCCCTTGATAACAATACTGTCTATGTCTAGAGGAAGCAGTTCAGTTCAGCAAATTCCACATGGTAGGAGAGTCATTACCTTAGAATCTTTCTTTCCTCCTACCTTGCTCTAGTTCTGTTCCTATTTGTACCCTAATGTTGACCTTACTCCTCATCTTTAGGCTTGTTGGTTGACTTTGGGTTGCCTAGGTTGGCTACAACATAATAGTAAGGGCTTGGCTTTGGACTCACCTGTTTAGCTGTTTTCTCAGCCTGTTCCTCTGATAAGACAACTCAGTCTGGCTGTCATCTTTTATCACCCAGGTCACGCCACACTCTTTTTGACTGAAACCTGGATGGGTCTTCCCTTCCAGGGCCTTCTTAGATGTTGTACTTTTCCAAGGCTTGTGTAGGAACAGATATGAAGTTAACTGACATTACCACAATAATTTACCCTAGACTTCAGAGAAGGAAGAACAAGGGACCAGTATGAATAGGTGGTGGGATGGGAAATTAGGGCAGAACTTAGGATAACTTTCCAAGAATTAGAGTTGGGATAATGGGATAATATCTATCTATCTATCTATCTCTCTCTCTATCTATTGAGAGAAGATATATATGTAATATAAATCTTATGAGGAATTGTGTTACATGATTATGAATGCTGAGAAGTTCCTAAATCTAGTCTCTGTCAGTTGAAAACCAAGGAGTCAATGTTATAATTCAATCTGAGTCTAAAGACTTGAGAACCAGGTGAGCTGATGGTATAAGTCTCAGACAGTGCTGGAGAAGATGAGATGACATGTCCCAGTTCAAGTTGTGAAGCAGAAGAAAAGGGGACAAATTCCCCCTTCTTCCTCCTTTTGTTCTATTCAGTCCCTCAACAGATTGAGTAAGGCCCACCTACACTGGGAAAAGCAATCTTCTTTACTAAGTCCACAGACTCAAACACTAATCTCATGTGGGAATACCATCACAGATATCCCCAGAAACATGTTTTATCTGGGCAGCCTGTGGCCAGTAATATTGCCACATAAAATTAAGCATCACAAATATCAATACTAATACAACCACCAGTGTCCACTGAGCACTTATGTGCTGGGCTGAGCACATTACATGATTTGTTACTGTCCTTACTGATAAAGAACCTGAGACCCAAAGAGGTGCAGTAATTTTCCCAAGTCAGCATTCCAAATATTGTGCAGAGAGAAGTACAGCGGTCTGGACTTCCTTCTATGAGCCCATGTTGATTCAACATAGAAGGAGAAATGTAGCAATTTTTAGTAAATCAGGAAGATGCATGGTTCAAGTAATAGAAAATCTGACTCACACTGGCTTATGGGCACACCAGCTAGAAAGTCCTGAAGCATGGCAGGTTTTAGAGTTTGTTTCATTTAGTGGCTTGCAAAGTGTTTAGAGCTGCAGTGTCATTCCCCCCAAGTTCTCTCCTTTGTAGTGTGCTTTGATCTCAGGCTGACTTCTTATGTCAGTGATATGGATGCTGTATGCTGACAGCTCCTGGGGCTACTTGCTTCTTCATTCACATGCAGAAGCAGTGAGACGACTTTTTGACTTTTCATCCTCCTCCTCTGAATAAAAGTCTTGAATCTCATTCTCTTTTGGCAATATAGGACTTGTGCTCCCAGGAGAACACCATGTGCTAGCCACAGGGAGGGTACTGTTCTGACCCAAGGACAAACGAGCATGGGATTGAGGTGACTGCATTTGAGTTTGTAAACCCTGGACTTGTGATTTCAGTGATTCCTTTCAGCTCCAGCATTATAAATATCTACAAAAAAGAGGGTGAATCCCTGCCACATATACCTGCTCCTAGCCATCTTGTCATCTCTCCAGCTGTAATTCCTAGGAAGTGACTTTAATCTATCTGCCCCTTCTGGAGGGAAATGGGAAGAGGAACAGAGACAACTGGTAAAGGAGAGGGAAGGAGCTGGAGGCCACAAGCTGCTGTCTCTGTAGTCCCTCAGTCAGGCTTTGAAAGGTGCTCAGATGGAGATGCAGCTGAGGTTTCATCCTGGTCAGTTTCCTAAAGATGGAGGGAAAGAGTAAATGGGAAAGGTAGATCTAGAGCATGTAGACTACCGTCAGACTCATGGCAAACAATAGGGCACAGCATGGATGGCTTAACAGGGCACTTCAGTCTACCAGGAATAACAGCATAATCCAGCCACTGCTTTCTCTGGCTACTGGACCAGCCTCGTATCACAAGGAAACTGAGTGTAGAAGTAGACTTCTGTCTACTTCGGTCTTCTTTACTAAGTCCACAGGCTCAAATGCTAATCTCAAGAAAACAAGAAAAATACAAGAAGCCAAGGACTGGAGCAGGACATGGCCTCAGGTTGGCATCTTTCAAAGGCTGAGGTCTCGTATCTACTCTTTGCTCTGTTTTTCTGCTTCCTACAGACCTCTTGTTTCTGACTGGTTTGAACTCATTGCTTGGCTTTGACCTAATGTTAACCCACATTCCTTTTTCCTTTTAATCCACTTGATTCTGTTCCTCATCACCCATTCTGGATTTCTGAATTCTATTGCTCAACTGTTTTCATTACTTATGGGCCACCCACAGGGTAGTAATGACAATAGGCACCATATATAGAGCACCTGTTCTATGTCTTGAGTCATTATTCTAACAACCCTGAAAGGATGGTTCTTCTTATTTCCATTTTGTCTATGAAGAAACAGAGACTTGGAACAGTTAAGTAACTTGCTCAAGGTCTCTTTCAATTTGTTAAGTCATAGTGGTAGAGTTCAAATTAATTTCTATCTGACTCCCATGTCCTTTTTCTTTCCATAGCACTCCATTACATTCTCTACTAAAGCATAGCAGATGGGATTAAAAAACCAGGTTGGAAGACTATCTTAAGGTAAGAAGGGGCAGATGTATGAATGGCCCCCAACTCCATTCTGCACTGTTTTTCTTTTGGGTCTCTTTCCAGCTGTTTCCTCCTGTGACACCAAACCAAGTCCCCAAAAGCCACAGCTACCCTTTTAACAGTTGGGCCTGAGCTTGACAAAACTCTTTCCCTCTATCCCTTACACAACTGAGACAGGCTGGTATTTTCAGAAAGATTTTTACTAAACACTAAGAGAAACCTAAAAGGAAATAATTGCGGCAAATATAGGCAGTACAAAAATAGCCACCTTCCCAAATACACATCTCTGGCTCTAGGAATCACAGTGGAAACAGCAGAAAGCTTTTCTATTGCCCAAACCTGATGCTAAGGAAGCTCCCCCCACTACAAAGGGACTGCAAGTGGAGCTCAGCCATGTCTACACTTCTGTTGTGAGCTGACCTGGGGAGGATGCCTGGGCTGGGAGGTGGGGCATAGCTGCAGGATTCATGTCTCCTGGTACAATCTCATTTGGGCCATAGCCTTCATTACTGCCTATGTGCTGAAGTCACTCAAGTCATGGTCCCTAGTCCAGGCTTCTCTCCTACAACCTACTGGAAATCTCCACTTGTATGTCCCATAGATTACTGAGCTCCCTTATATTTGAACCCGTTTCCTGTCTTCCCTCCAGATTCCCTCCTTATTCCTCTAGTAAATGGCACAACTCTTCACCTGGTTAGACATGATCAATACCCAGAGGAAAGTCATTCCTGGCTCTTCCCTTATGTGCAGTTGGCCCTTAAGTTATGCCAGCTTTGGGGATACTCCCCTCAAATTTCTTTCTTTCTTTCCATGCCAAGGATAAAACTTTTTAAAATACAAATCTGATTACATTATTTTTTCCTGGTTAAAGCACTCTAGAAGGTCTCCATGTTCCTCACTACAAAATACCAACTGTAGTCTGACCCTACTCAGTCTTCTAGGCTTGTTTCTCAGACTGTCCTGCTTGTACTTGGCAGCTTGCACCTTGTCCCTGGTCTTGTCATTCTGAACCATGCTCATCTCCTCCACTGTGTACTCTGACACCTGGCCCTTTGACCATGCTCTTCCCTTTGAATGGAATATTCCTGTGCCAATATTTCATCTAACTGATCTTACCCTAGATGTAACATGGTCCAAAGTATTTCCCATGTCCCATAAAATTGGATAAGTGCTTCTTCATGGGCTCATGAAGAAACAGCCATGCCATCTGATTCACTATCAGAGCACCATTTGTTGTTACAGTGCCTGATGCAGAGTAGGCAGCATTCAGTAAATATCTGAATAGATGGATGCATGAATGAAAATGTGATAACCACAGCCTTGGAGGAGAATGACTTGATTAAAATTAGCATAGAAAGCAAAAGACTGATTCATTTGACAAGCATTTCCAGAAAATCTCCTCTATGTCAGGCTGTGTGCTGGGCAATATGGATAGGCGCGACAAGGGCCAGACTCCTTTCTAATGAGTAGGACTTTGACCTTCACCACTTGGCTCTTGTTACACTTTCATCACCTTGAATCTCACTTTTCAGCAAGCCTATCTATGCACTCTGAGTGAGTAGGTTCCTGGGGACCTTGTCTGCCCCAGTTTACGGCAGCAGAATCAAACTTCAAGCGAAAAATTAGTCCCTTTCTCTTTTTTCTTCTTTCCTTTCCCTTCATTTTCTTTTCTTTTATCTCTTCTCCTTTCTTCTTTAAATGAAGCCCACACTGTTTCTGAGTTTTTTCCCACTTTCATTTTCCCACTTTCTTTTTAAATTCTTTTGTCATGCTTCAGATTTTACTTTTATTGTGTTTTATTTAAGGATGTGTTGGTGGGATCAGGGCTAATGCATTTCCAAAGGGGTCATGATCGCCTCTTAATTGACTACCCAGAATTCTCTCTGACTGACATTCCCCATGTGGAACATCCAGCAGAGGAGGGGGTGGGTGGGCCAAACCACTGAAGAGTTGGGAAGGAATTAGTGCTAATTCTTCCCAGACACCTCCTTGTGTTGTTTCTCGGTCAATAAGAGATTAGACGGGGGAGAAGGTTTAAACACAGTCTTGCCTCTTCTCATTGCCTGCTAATCCACTCCTCTCCATTCCCACACTAGGCCCCCTGCAGGGGCCCTAGGCGTGTATCCGCTGATGCGCATAGAGCCCTTCCAAGGCCTTCTTTCCCACTTCTGAACTTCTCCTGAAAGGACTGCACAGCAGATTTCTGGTATTGTTTCCCTGCAGTTGGGACTCTGGGAGAGGTAGAAAAATCAGAAACTGCTGCATGATACGTGGGGTTGGTGTGGGGATGGGGCAAGGTGTTAAAAGAGTGGATGTCTAGGCACAAGATGGAGGGGGAGAAGGGAAGAAAGCAGGAAAGCAGGGGAGATTAACAGTTACTTTTTTTAAAGTTGGAATCTCACTCTGTTGCCCAGGCTGTAGTGCAATGGCATGCTCACGGTCACCGAGCCTCAACCTGCTGGGCTCAGGTGATTATTCCACTCAGCCTTCCAAGTAGCTGAAATTACTTTTGACTTATTGTAGAGATGAGGTCTTGCCAAGTTGTCCAGGCTGATCTCGAAACCCTGGGATCAGGCAATCCTCTCGCTTTCGCTTCCCAATGTGCTGGGATTACAGGCGTGAGCCCCCACGCTTGGCCAGGTTATCAACATCTTATCACTACTGGGTTCCACAACCTCCATGACTATGGCAGACACTCTCCATGACTGTGTTCACATCTTCTCCTCCATCTAGTCTTTTATTAGCATGTCCTTTTATAATGTACTCCCTGCAGTACAGATGGGATCTGCCACTTGCTCCTAACCAATCGGTATGTCAAAAGTGATGGGACCTCTCTCCCATGATTCTGTTATACTACGTAAGACCCATTTTGCTCGTGTTCTCACCTAAGACTCTCTTAAACTTTCCCCCAACCTTGTTTCTCAATCTGTGGCCAACTTTGAAGAAGAAAACCACCACAACTCCAACACCTGCAAGGAACTGAATGCTGCCCGATGACCATATAAGTTGAAAGAGGACCTTGAGTTTCAGACAACAGCCCAGCTCTGTGCAACATTGATTGCGTCCTTGTGAGATCCTGAGCAGAAGACCCTAAGGCGTGCCAGAACTTCTGATGCACAGAAACTGCGAGATAACAAAAGTGTGTTGTTCTAAGCCACAGAGTGTGTTATAACTTGTACTGCAGTGATGGACACCAACAGTAATAGAAAACTATTATAGTAGTCCTCTTTTCTTCTTGCCTTGAGCACCAAGGCTTGGATGCTTCCATCTTCTTCTATTATCAAGATGGTCTCTTAGGAATGGATGCCGAGCCTGTTCATATTAACATGAACTTGACTGACCACAGCTCAGGTTGCTACTCTCCAAACAGAGGCACTCACACATCAGAGTGTTCCACAGATGCAGTTTCAAGTAAAAAAGTATATGGGTCTTTCCTGATTGTTCAGTTTAGCTTACTATTTCTTGAGTTTTGCCCCTCTTTTTTAGGGAGTGGGGTTGTGGCACCACTTTTAATTTTTCTTTCTTTTTTCTTTTCTTTTAAACTACTATTTGTTTGATAGGCTTTCAAGATCTGTTATTAGGCTCCACTGGGGGAAACATGACATTCATTGTCAACTTCAAAACCCCTCTCTCAAAGCACATCCCATTTAGGCCACAGTGGCTTGCTTCAGGCTAGAGGCTCCCAACTCACTCAGCAAATTTCTAGTTAAAAGGCAGCACCGGCACCACAGAAGCTCCCGGTAGAGCCAAACAGTGTTCTAAGTAGATATGAGCGTTTGTTTGGGGTTTCTGGGTGAGAACAGCTTTTCACTTCATTTGTAGAAGCATGGACTTCAGGCAGACAGAATCAGAACTAAATGTTATAGTCTGTGAGCCACTCGCTGGCTGTGAGCGAGTTATTTAACCTTCTTAGCCTGTTTCTTCTTTTAACAAATGATTCTTGTGAAAATTGAATACGGTGATGTGGTAAAAATTTCTCAGCACAATGCCTAGTCCTGAGCAGTTATCCAATAAATGCTGATTTTCTTCTTTTTTCTGTGTGCGTAGAAGAGGGATATAAGTGAGAGTAAGAGCAATATGAAATTTTTCAGGCATGAAAAGCTGAATCTCAAGGCAGTGTGGTGTGCTCCTTCATTCTCTCCCCCACTCCTCATCTCTCCTCTCTTCCTCTCTCATCTCCTCTTCTCTCCTCTCCTTCTCCCCCTCCTCTCTCCTCCTCCCTCCTCCTCTCTTCTCTTCTCTCTCTGGTCCCTGCCACCTCCTTCCCGAGTGAATGCATGCACAATGCTTAGAACAGTGCCTGGTCACAAATGCTATTCATTGCTGTTGTTATTTTTATTTTAGTAGTCACTGTCATCATCAGCAACGCCATCATCTCCTCCCTCCCAGCTTCTTCTCCTTTCTCCAGTAGAGGTGATTCACCTGTACCTTTTTTGTGTAATGTTGAAGCTGGGAACTTCTGGCACTGCAAGGCCATTTGGCTTCTTGTTTAGTTTTGCCAACAAGGAGACACTGTCACGAGGAGGAAAGCCTTGAATTTGCTTCCCCTTTTTCTTCTTTTGGCAGTGTCTCCTTAAAGGGGCTGCATCCATCTGGATGAACCAAGCTTTAGCCACAGAAGCCGCCTTCTTGGTGACCATTGCCTCAGCAGGGTGGCTGCTCCTCAGTGCTTCCAGCAGCACCCTCCTTCATGGCTCTAGCACTGACTGTGACATCTCTCCTGGACAGTTCCAGCCCTGACTGAGTGGCATACCAGCCCTACTGTAGGAATGACACTCCTGGTCTCTGCTTATACCATCTCCTCTTCCTTTTGTTCCTCCAGCCCAGGGATGATCACTGCTTTCTGCAGTTACTCATTTCCAGATATTATAACATCTCCTGCTTTTTGCTTTCTTGGCCTTGGAAATGCTCTGGTAACTAGTTCCTTGTATTACATCTTATGTTTTTAAATACTTAGCGCGGTTCCTGTCTTCCTGTATGGACACTTACTCTTACTCAATGACCTCTATCTCAATGACTCTTACTCAATGACCTCTTCACCCATTGAGGAGAGGGATTATATTTAATTTAAAATCAGAGCCTTTAGCGTTGACTGCTTTCTGATGGCTTCCCATGTTAGAGTATCACCACACAGGAACTAAAACCACTTCCAACCTCACTTTCTCAGGGGACAGGAGGAGAAAGTGGAATTACATATGTCTCCTTTTTTCTCCTCATGAAATTACTTCTAGATGTACCTACATTTCCCCAAACACTACAGAGTTAATGACATCCAAAGCCAGTCCTGGTATAATGGAGACTAAGATTGGGGATGGAGTGATGAATAAAGGGTGGTTGAAGGCTGAGAAGCCAATAATGAGGAGTAAAGGCATAGGTAATGCTGGTCAGCATAGATCTTGGTCAGCAGCCTCCACGGAGCTCTCAGAAGACTGAAACTAAGAACATGCGCTATTTGATGTGAGACCAAATTATCTTACCTTTTAATTTGTCTCATTCCCTCAGGCTCTTTTGTTACTTTAACAATAGCAGCAACAACAACAATAAAATAAGTTAGCATCAAGCATTAACACAAAGCAGTGTAAGTAACTGTAGGTGAGAGGTGAACTATTCTAACTCCTCAGAAAAACCTTTGATGAACAATTTCCTTCTTACTCCCAAACCTCCATCTTCAGTGTCTTTTCTGTTTGGTCTGTCTTTTTGTTTTTTTTTTTTTTTTGAGTTGGAGTCTCACTCTGTCGCCCAGACTGGAGTGCAGTGGCCGCTCCCGGCCACCGTAGCCTCGACCTGCTGGGCTCCGGCGACCCTTCCGCCTCAGCCTTCCAGTAGCTGGAACCACAGGCACGCGCCACCACGCCTGTCTAATTTTTGATTTATTGTAGATATGAGGTCTCGCCTGCCCAGGCGGGTCTCGAACCCGCAGGCTCAGGCAATGCACTCACCTCAGCCTCCCAAAGGTGTGGGATTACAGGCTGAGCCACCTAGCCCGGCTTGGTCTGTCTTTACTGTCTTTGAGTGTGAGGCTCTTGGGATGCATCATCTGAGTGTATCTTTCTTTCTGATTTTTTTCTCCTTTTTTCCCTCTCTCTTCTTTTTCTGTTTCTTTCTCTCTCTCTCCTTTTGTAGAATGGTAACAGCTTCAAATAACAGAAACTCTAGTTCAAACTGGTAAAATCAATGAGGAAGTTTATCTCAAGCAAAGCAAGGTTCAAATGTAGAAACCTTCCAAATTTAGTTGATTCAGTAACTCAACCATATGATATAGAACCCAGTTTCTTTTCATATTTTTAGCATTAATGCTCCTATTTTTAGCATCTTTTGACTGATTTTTGTACTGATAATAAATGACTACTCAGCCAAACACTCTCTGGAGAAAAACAAGGCCAGAACCTGTTTTTTTCTTCAGCTCTTGCCCTTGTCCCTGCCCTCCTCTCCCCCAACCCTTCTCCTCCTTCTTCTTTTTTTTCCTTTTCCTTTAATCATAGGAAATAGAAAGCTCTGTCCAGGAGCACTGAAATGTTAACTTTCTCTAGTCATGCTAACTACCATACTGCTGCAGTTTCCTGGATGCTGACAAGAGACTCCTGGGTCAGAGACAAAGCAACTTGATTGCTCACAACACAGCAGGTAGTATGAGATTCAGGTCTGCATTGGTTTCCCCTTGCTGCAAAGTCCATGGGGCAGCATGAAGGGGCCATGAAAATTTGAATCACAGCTTAGGAACTCTAATCTTTTGTAATAGGCTACAAGAAAATCTTCTGTTTCCTGTGGTTAATGTAAACCAAGCTAAACTATGTGTATTTAGAATTTCAGAAGGAAACACCAGAAAAACACCTGAAGGGAAGATGGTTAAAAAAATTTCCATATTTGATGAGAACTATATACATTTACAGACCCCCAAAACTCAATGAATTCTGAGTAAAATACATGTGAAGAAAATCAAGCAAATACACATCATAGTCAAATTTCTGAAAGCCTTTATCCAAAGATAAAGAGAAAAAAGAAAAAAAGCCAGCTGGGGGTAGGAGGGCACATCACACACAGAGGAACAAGTTTAACAATGACAGCAGACTTCTTATAAAAATGTATGTAAACCAGAAACATTGAGGTAACATATTTAAAGAACTGAACAGAAGCAACTATTTCTTTGGTGAAAATAGTTTTTCAAAAAAAATTGAGACCAAAAATAAAAATTTTTTTGAAAAAGCAAAAGCTAGAATGAGATAAAACTGAAACAAAAACTCTTTTAATTACAAGAAACTTTAGACTTTTCAACAACAAGAAAAATGATAGCAGATAGAAATTTCAGTCTACAAAAAGGAATAATACCATCAGAAGTGACAAATGTTGGGATAAATATGAATTACTTTTTTTCCTCACTTGTAATCACTTTAAAAGTTAACTGAATATGTAAAGCAAAGATATTAACAACGTATTATGGGATTTACAACACATCAGAAGAAAACTGTAAAATAGTAATAGCATGAGGCATGAAAAGGGGAAAAGGAGTTGCAGTGCTATATAATATTTCTGCTATCATGAGGCAGTATAATATTGTTTTAAAGCATACTGTGATTAATTAAAGTTGTATATTGTAAACTTGAAAAAACAAAAAAGGTATAGTGATTAAGCCACTAGTGGAGATAAAATGAAATACTAAACTATACTCAATTAATTCAAAAGAAGGCAAGGAAAGAGAAAAAAAGAACAAAGTACAGATAGAATAAAAAGAAAACCAACATACATTATGGTACTGTAAGACCCAACCATAGTGATAATTACAGTAAATCAAAATAATGTAACATTCCAGAGATGGTCATATTGGATGGAAAAGCAAGATCTGGCTGTATGTTGCTTATAAGAAATCACTTAGGCTTAAATCTCAAATAAGTTTAAAGTAAAAGGATGGAAAAATGCATGCCATTCAAATATTTATCAGAATACTAGGCTTAGTGCTTTATTTGCATGCATTACCTAAATTAATATTTGAATCAATTTATAACAAACAAGTCATTGTTTTAAAGATGAAGAAACTCCAAAGTCCATGCTCATAACTACCATAAGACTGCTGATTTCTGGAAGGTAGAAATCGTGTTTTACTTATGTTTATATATACTGTGTTCATATATTGACAGCATGAGGTCTGACTCATGATAAGTGACTAATAATTACATCGGATGGATAAACAGATTAATAAATGAAGGAATGGGTGCACCGTGACAGAAAGTTATACCTCGTCATCAACTTGAAGTGGGCATTCACTGGGTAGAACTCATCATGAAAATGAGAACAAACATTTCCAGCAGCAGGTTATGTCACACATCAATGATCAAGGTGGGGATTCGAGTTCTCTGGTGTAGGAGGTAGGCCTGAAGTTGGTTACTAGAACCAAACAGGAGGCCCTTCTAAGGCTTAGGGTTAACATTGGAACTGAGAATGAAGAACACCTAGGAAAGCCCTAACATAAAGCTTCTTCCTTCCAGGTCTCCCTGCTTTTTGACCTTGAGTATAAACAAAACACCCTACCTCCTCTCATTTCCTGTAAGGTATCCTTTCTAAAGGCAATATCTGGCAGCTGAAAATAATATCTTAATGAGTTATTATATATTTAAGTGTGGCCAAAGAAACATGTAATTATATCTATCTTGCAATCTTAGAGTACTAGGACAATGTGCTTATCAGAGTAGTTAGGATGATCAAACTCATCAAAACTATTCACAGCACATTCAATAGACCAAGAGCAGTGTACTTATCCCAGTGTATTGTATTTGTTTATTTAAAAACTCTATCCATATGATTTTTTGGTGCAAGTTATAAATATCCACTGGAGATTGCTAAAGCAAGAAAGATAGTAGAGGGATTGGGTGCCTTCATTATAAAAATGTGTAAATGCCTCCTCATATCAGGCACCCAAGAAGAAGAAAAAAATCTGGGTCTTAGGAAATAATTGGAACCCAAATCTGGAAAGACATCAGAAAATCTCTCTAGCTCCTATGTTTAGTTTTCTTTGAACAATTCCTTCATATTCTTTTGAAGGCTATTTTTTTTGTCACTCATTATACATGCTAAGCTATCCATGTCCATCCAGTAGAATCTTCAGTTAACATTTCCTGCATTAGTAAGATCGGGCTTAACTAGAATATCTTTAACCAAATTTGAAATCTCTGGAAGAAATGCTCAAATGGACTTATCTTGATTCAGTGTAAAGTCACTTAGCAGAATCCTAAGTGTCACTCTACTGGGTAACAGAAATAGTAGTTAGGAAGCTATTTTTTTTTTAACTTGGGTAAACATTCCAAAAGGTATAAGCTTCCTGAGAGCAGGAACTCTTCCTCATCTTCATGGATCTTGGCATACTGCCTAGCACATGGTAAGTAATCGGAGTGATTCTAACTCAAATCTGTATGATTCCAAAGCCCTGAAATACCTTCTGCCTGAATTAATCTTTTTCTGCATCTGTGTAAAACTGGTTGCTTCCCCTTTGTACCTGTCAGTGTAGTCTAAGTTATGCTGCAATGACAATGAAACCCCCAAATCTTAGTGGTTCAGAGCAGTGATTATCAATGTTGGGTCTCTGAACCAGCAGCAACAGTATCGCCTGGAAATTGGTAGAAATGCAGACTCTTGGTCTCCATCCTAGTCCTATTGAGGGATAGGTTCCATCAATCTTTGCTTTACCAAGCCCTCTGACACAATTAGTTTATCACTTAGAACGACAAAAGAGTATGTGAACACTGTGCATGGTTCTACGCCATCTTGACTCTGCCAGCTTATGGAGTGGCCCTTAAGTGAGGCGGAGAAGGACGTGACAAAATAATTGCCAGCTCTTAAAACTTGGCTCAGGAGTTACATAGTCACTTCCACTCACATTCCATTGTCCTCAGCCCATCTAATGCAAATGGGACACAAACATAGAATTCTGTCACAGAGAAGGGCTATATGTTGGGAGGGAAATGGGCTATGGTATTTATTTTATTTTGTTTCTCTTTAGCTTTATAAGTGACAGTTAATGCTTTGACAAATTTTAAAGGTCATGGGAAAACCATAATCTTTCTCATTGTCAAAATTGCTTTGTTCAGTTTGTGTGGTCATGGCTATGTCCCGACACCACTGTGCACAACAAGGATGCCTGTATTTGGTAGAACAAGAATACAGCCTTCCTCATATTTTTTTTTTCTATCTCTGCTCAAATGTGCCTTCTTGGAAACGTTTTTCTAGAACTGCCTGATTTAATGGTGTCCTGTCCCACCCCCCATCACCCTCTCACATTTAATTTTCCTCATGGCACTTACATTTAGTCAAAGCTACTCTATTAGCTTAATTGTTCTGAAATTTATTACCACATAAGCCTCATGAAAACAGGGACTTTGTCTGTCTTTTTCATAGCTTTATCCCCAGGGCTTAGAACAGTGCCTCACACAAAAATGTTCACTGAACATTTTGGGATGTGAATTTGTTGATGTTCCCTAAGATGGAGCCACTAAACTCGCTGCTACTTAAAATGGAGTTGGGGCCTGTCCTGACTCGGTGCCAGGAACTGAGGAAGGCAGATAAGGAGGCCTCCAACCTGATGCCCACACACAGGGCCCGATATGGATTCGTGACTGCTGGGTGAGGAATTCAGCTTATTTAGGGAAGCTAGGAGCTTTCAACTCATGATTCCGCCCTGGCTCCTTCCTTCCCAACTTGGAGTAGACCCAGCATTTGGAAGGAGGCTTCTCCTAACCCTTCTAATGAGAGAGATCAATTCTCCTAAGAAACACTGTATTCTCATCTCTGGAAAGGATATCATTTGATGAGGTTTGACTCCTCATGGCAGAGAATATAACATGGGTAAGATAATATGCATTAACTAACCCTTTCCTCCCTTCAAAGGTTAAAATATGGTGGGACATTGTGGGCATTGAGGATTAATTACATTATTATTATTGCTATTGCTCACCTATATTACAACATACTATATATATATTTATATATGTTTCTTGTTTAGTCATGGCAGCAATCTCATGAGATACATATAAATATAACCTTTTCCAATCAAAAACACATAGGTTCACAGAGTTTAAGTGATTTATCCAAAGTCATATAGCTAGAGTTGGGATTCAAACGAACATGCCCAGACTCCAATCCGGGAATTTAATATTTATATATATATAAATATAAATATTTATATATATTAAATATATATATAAAAATGTAAATATTTATATATATAAAATATATAATTTTATTTTATTTTAAAGATATGGGGTATAATTCAGGATTAGGTATACAAGTGGTCATCATACAGGTAAAGTTTGGGCCTCCCTTTGGTCCCCACTTTGCCTGGTTTGAGATCTGGTACACTTATGGAATTTTATATTTTTATATGCTTCATAACTTTTCAAGAGACAAACTGCTCATATGGGGGCAGGAATTTCTTCATTCAAAGAATATGAAAGATCTGCCTGAAAATTATATGTCTAATAAATCACAATCACAGAATAATTCCAAGATTTACATTGTATTTTGATCCTTTCTGCTATGAAGTCCTCATATTATCCAGAATAGTTACTGACATTCCCTTTCACACATAAACGAAACTGAAATTCACACACAAAGTGATTGAGGTTCAAAGCTTAGAAGGGTGACAACTGGACCCAAACAACTAGAGTTTGAATTACAGCTTCACCACTTATGGGCTATGTGGTTTGGACAATTCACTTAGCCTTTCTCAACTGCCTCTATCTCCACACTGCGTGCCCCTAAGGGTAGAGGTCTTGCATCTCATTGCTGAACATACCAGGAAATTCAGAGGTCTTTGTGACATATTCTTCCAATTGCATACTAGTATCCATCCTCTCTGCACCCCAAGTTCTTTTTGACTAATAAAGCCCAATTTTTCACAGCACCAGGAGGGAGGCTTCTCCACCATCTCCTCAGAATTCATCAATATTGGTCTAGGCCAGCAACAGCAACTGAATTACTCTTTGATGGATATTGTTCTGGAGGTGGTCATATGACTTATTCCTGAACAATGAGATGAAAGAGGTAAGTTGGAGACTTCCTTGAAGACACGTGGTGGGTAGAGAATCATGTCTGCAGTGCCTTCCTTCCTTCCTTCTTGGGTTGTGTAATTAATCCATTTGATACATATTTAATGAGTTCCTACTATGTGCCTGGAACTAAAGTAGGATCTCTAGAAAAGTGGTGAACAGGACAGACTGAGAAGACCCCTACCCCAGTGGAGCTTAGCATGGAGAGATACAAATAATAAACTCGTTTCAAGAAATAATCCATAATACATCAAGTGGTGAGTGAGAAGCAACATGAAAAAATTAACCAGGTGGGGTGTGGTGGTGATAGGGTACTGTTTCATATAATGGGATAAAAGAGAAGGCCTCTTTCATCAGGTGAAGCTTGAAGAAATACTGAAAAGTGAGGGAGCACATATCTGGTGTAAGAAAATTCCAGTTAATTGAGAATTGAGTCATAAGGGCAAAGTCCTTCAGGCAGTAGAGTGATTGGCTTGTTGGAGAAATTAAAAAGATATCTGAATAACTGAAGCAGTGTGAGCAAGTGTCAAACTTTTGGACCATGATCCAAAGTGAAAAGTACATTTTATATTGATATTGTGATCCAGCACACACACACACACACACACACACACACACACACACACACACACACACACACACTGAATTCAAAGTTTCACAAAGAACACTGACCTTTACTATGTGTAATGCACTGTGATGTTGTCTATTCTATTAAAAAATTCTGGCCATGACTATATAAATTGACTATAGGGTGAGAGTGCTAAGAATTAAGGTCAGACAGGTGACGGAAGGCCAGAGAACAGGTGTTTTGGGTTCTGGAATAGAGCTGAGTGAGTTGGAAGGATGAGAACATTTAGAGTTATGGAGTTATTTGCATTTTAAAAAAATGACTGAGGCTGCTCTTTGGAGAATGCAATATATTAGGGCAAAAGTGGAAACACAGAGAACAGGAAGATGCTATTGCAATAGCCCATGTAAGAGATGAGGGTAGCTTGGACCAGAGAAGGAGGAGGAGAGGTACTGAGAAGTAGCCCTGATTATAAATTTATTTCAAAGGTAGATCCAACAGGATTTTCTGATGGATTGACTGGATGTAGAGTGATAAAGATGGAAACCACAGATAATTCCAATGTTTTAGACCTGAACAACTGGAGGACCAGAACTGTTGTTTATGAGAAGAATCAGACTGAGGAAGAATTAGGTTTGGGACAGAGGGTGAGACCAAAAGTTGAATTTGGGGCACATGGAGACATCTAAGTGTAAATGTCAAAAAGTCAGTTTTATGTTCATGTCTGGAATTTACTGCTAGAGACACGCATTTTGAGTCATGAGCTTGTAAGTGGTGTTTAAGGTTTTACTGGGTACTATTGCCTAGGGATTTGTAGCAAATACAGAAAAAGGAGGCTTAATTCCTGTGCCTTGAGGCACGCAAAATGTGTAAGTTGGACAGATGAAGAAAGACCAATAGAGAGGTCTGAAGTAGTGACCATAAAGGTGAAAGGGAGTCTAAGAGCGTGTGGAGTCCTGCAAGCAAAGTCAGAATGTATTTCACAAAGCAAGGAGTCATTCTATGTGTCAGATGCTGCTGATGGGTCGAGTAAGAGTAGGGGCAGAGAATTGACTATTGAATTAAGCAACGTGAAGGTCATTGGTGACCTTCAAAGAAGCAGTTTCAGTGGGATGGTGCAGAAAATAGCCTGCCTGGATTGGGTTCCAGGAAGAAGGGCAGGCGATGAAGGAGAGACAGAGGACATGGAGAACTATTTTGAGAAGTTTCACTGAAGAGAGGAAAAGAGAAATGGAGTGGTAGCTGTCAGGTAAGGATGTCTTACTTCCAGCTGTGGCAGTTTCTTTCAACAACCAGGGAGAAGCCACGAATGCTTCAGAGACTTTGACCAGAGACCTTATATCAATGGGGTACTAACTTTATTAAATAAACAGTAATTATTCGTCTGCTTCAAGCTATCAGTCAAGCAATCTACTATTTGTAGCTGAATGCATTCTAGTAGAAATGGTTTTCGTCAGACTTTTATATGAAGTATATGTTTTCATCAGACTTTTAGATTCCTGGTAACTCAATGATACAGTGTGAACATTAGGGTGAATACGTGATGGACCGCTTACTAACTGTGCACTCTTGGGCAAATCATTGCCTCAGTTTATTCATTTAAGCAATGGGCATTATAATTGTTCTGAATCTGTAGGTACTATGGTCAGAAAATGTTTCCCAATATTCTTGTGTTGAAATTTTAATCCCCAGTGCAACAGTGTTAGGAGGTGGGGCTCTTTGGGAGGAGTTTAGATCATGAGACTTCTGCCCTCATGAATAGATTAATGCCACTTTCAAAAGGGTTTGAGGCCGGGTGTGGTGGCTCACACCTGTAATCCCAGCACTTGGGGAGGCAGAGGTGAGAGGATTGCCCGAGTTCAAGGGTTCGAGACCAGCCTGAGCAACATGGCAAGATCTCGTCTCTATAATAAATTAAAAAATCAGCTGGGCGTGGTGACATACCTGTGGTTCCAGTTACTTGGAAGGTTGAGGCAGAAGGATCACCTGAATCCAGCAGGTTGAGGCTGCGGTAGTGGTGAGTGTGCCACTGCACTGCAGCCTGGGCAACAGAGTGAGACTCAGACTAAAAAAATGGCAGGGGTGGGGATGGGGATAGTGGCTTCACTCTCTCTTTCTCTTCTACCTTCAGCCATGTGAGGATGCAGATGCGGTAAGAGGGCCCACACCAAATGCCAGTGCCCTAGTCCTGGACTTCCTAGCCTTCAGAACCATGTATTCTGTTCTTGATAAATTATCCTGTCTTAGGTGTTCAGTTTTAACAACAGAAAACAGACTAAGACTATAATCAACTATAATAACTACAGGGTTATTTAGAGGATTAAATGAGATAAGCCATAAAAGCACTTAACACAGGGCTTTGGACATTGTAAAGGTTCAGTAAGTGTAAGTAATTAAGCATTGTTTCCCATACCCTGACTCTGTACCTCTGAACCCTTATTCAACACTTCTGGTTAAGAAAAACCCCTTCCACACCCTGGACTTTAGAAACCGACAAAAGCTCAACTACTCCTACCCTCCCTGGTAGGGCAGAGACCTCCAAACATAAATGGCCTTGCATAAACCTCTAGATCAGGGATCAGGGCCCAGAAGAGGAACTGCTGAGCTCTGAGTGCTGGAGTTTTTTTGTGCCAGAACAATAGGGCAGCCCAGTTCTCCTCACAGCTGTCTCCCTCCCTCCCCAGGCCCGCCCCTCTTTGATAGAGTTATTCAGTTGTTCCTCACGCCACAGTGGTCACCAAAATATCCGAGTTCTCTGCGAGCCTCCTAAGTGTATTTACTGCTGAGCAGTGCTGCCTCAGAACAATTAAATCAAATGACAATTGTCAAAAGTGTTGGCAGTTCTTTGGCCTGTGATTGCCAGACTCCACTCCCTTTGTAGGCTGGCACCTGGAATCCATAATGACCTGCCTGGCTCCTTGCCCCATGTCTCTCCCATTCCCTGCAACACAGACCATTTATTCAGAGGCAGGCCTGGCTTGCCTCAGGCTCTGAAACTAACCCGCTTCTTAATCGGAGGGGAAAAAGTCCTTGGATATGTAATCTGCCTGAGGATCTACTTGTGACCTATATACTCCAGTCCCAGAGTGATTGGCTTCTTCCCATCCAGAGTGCCAGTTCTTGTTCCGGTTTAACTCGATCTTGTCATCCTGCTCCTCAATCCCGTCTTTCTCCAGCTGGGGCCACCCAACTTCTACATTAGGTTCAGATTTTTCCCTATTTTGATCTGAGCTAGGAGAGCCACCACATTTACTGAGTCTAGGCATCACTTTAGCGACGTCATGTATTTTATTCCCGCTGTTTTTCATGTCAACCATCTAAGGAAAGTCAAGGCAGATAAGACCAGTGACTTTCCCAAGGACACACAAATAGGAAGAAGGAGGGTGTGCTTTGAACCCCAATGTAGGTTTTTAGGGTATAAAATGCACCCACATAATTCAACTCTCCCCTCCTTTGCTTTCCTTTCCCCCTTCACTCAGGAGTTCCTCATCTGATAGGTACATTCTAAAAATCTGGTTAGGTTTGGTACATTAGGGGAAGGGTCACTATACATACAAGGGCAGCTCTAGGATGATGACAGCTTCTTTCTCTCTGTCTTTCCTTTTTCTTTCTGTCCTTCTCTGTCTCTCCTTTTCAAATTTGAAGATTGTCCTCTTTTCAGTCATGAGCAGAGCAGCCATCTTGTAATAAATTTGGGGTTTTGTCCTGTGGTGTTGAAGTAGATCCTTTTCCCCCCAGGTTTTAGGTGAATGCTGCTCCCTTCTCCAGTTAAACTTACCAGAGCGCACTTCCTGTGGTTTTGGGCACAAGCTCAGGTAATAATAACATTTTACTGAGTTGTGTCATTTGTCATTGTCCCTCATGAGTATGTCTTCCTTGGGAAAAAGCCAGCCTGGCAGAATCTGAATATCCCTTGAGTTTCTAAGACCCAAAACCTTATGATGAATTCCTGAACATCATGTCTATTAGGCTTCCAACCCAGTGCTCAGAATAAAACTAAGAGTACGACACAACATTAAATGCAGTGAAGAGGTCTTTCCTACCACCTAACAAAGCCCTAGTTCTGATGGGATCCCCTATGTCTAATAAATTGCTAAGCATTTGTTGAAACATGCCTTTAATCTCAGACAGAAAATTCCATCCACCAACTTCCTCTGGATATTCTATAACAGCTTCAAATTTCTTATGTTTGGTTTCATAAAATACCATCACTTCAATAATGGGAAATACAAGGGCTTTTCAAAGGAATGTACTATACAGGATGTGTTCTTTTTATTTTATTTTTTAGCTCCAACAGTTGGCTGTTAATATCTGATGTTTGAATTTGTAGCTAGAGATTTCTTTATGTTAGGCTCACACATTGCTGTAGCAGAAGAGAAAAGAGAGGGCTTGTTTGTTAAAAGAACAATAAAACCTCTTGGAGCAGTTGTTCAGTGTTGGGCTGTTATATGCAGAAAGAGGTAGTGGTAAATCTGAAAGGTTATCCTGCATTTCAGAGATGTCTCCCTTAGCAGAGCCTGAGGAATTGCCCATCCATATTAAGAATTCCCTCCAAATTTGGCCCCGAGTTCACCCTCCACAATATTCATGCCTATTTGTCCAATTCCCCATTCCTATATACTCTCTGACACCCTTAGCTCTTGCTTTTCTGCACCCCATCCATCAAACTCAGTTTCCTAAAAGATTTAGGATAAGCTCTATTCCAGCCAGATGCTCATCTTGGTTCTGAGGTGAAGATTCTTGCCTGAGTTCAGATCTGTTGCCACTCATATCCTAGAAAAGAAAGTATTGTGGGAAGAATATGGGGCGTGGAAGGAAGATTTTTGTTGTACTGTAGCCCTTCCAGAACATGACTTTGGGTAGGGTATTATTTAGGGTATATTATGTGCTATAACAAGTAAAGCCCCACACCTAAATGACTTACTGTAGTAGATGTTCATTTCTTTTTCATTGAACAGTTTGCTGCTGTGCTTGTTGTTATTGGGTGGCCTCTCGTGTTGTGATTCAGGGACTCAGGCTCTGACCATCTTGGGGTTCTACCCCTCTTACCCACCCACCTCACCCTGGGCCTTCTTCATTCAGTCTATTTTTGGGGAACTAGAGCATACATACTACAGAGAAGGTAAAACTTCATCTTAACAAACTTGGCCTAGGGGTGACACACATTCCATTAGGAAGATCTTGTCACAAGGTCCCAACACAGATGGAAGGTGAACTTAAAGTGTTATCTTTGGTCACTTACTTTTAAGCGGTAACCAATACGATTGAAGAGATAATAGCAATCATTCATAGGTGGTTTGCTATCTCTAATCCTTTGTAAACCTCCAATTTCTTATTTAAGAAATGGAGGTTCCAGAGACATTAAATACATCATCCAAGGTCACACAGTTGGTAAATAATGATAAATAATGGTAAATAACACTAAAATAGGGCAACCCCTTTGGGTCCCTCCCACTGTGGGAGCTTTTCTGTTTTCTCAATAAATCCTGCTTAAAAAAATAAATAATACTAAAGTTATTATTTCTCAGTTCATATTTCACACAGTTCCTACTACACTTTGCAATATCATAATAACTTTTCAAATGAATGTATACCATCTCTTCTCCATTTTTTTCTTCAGACTACAATATGATACTTAGGAAAGATGATTGTGAGTTGACCAATAACTACTTGTTTTTGTAAAACAAATATATTGGTGAAAGGGTTCTGTAGTGTGTTGAATAGTAGTTCCAAAAACCCATGTTCATCCAGTACCTCAGAAGATGACCTTACTTGGAAATAGGGTCTTTGCAGATATATTTGAGGATATCAAGATGAGATACTTCTAGGTTTAGGGTAGTCCCTTACATCCAATGACTGGCATCCTTATAAGAAGAGGAAGGGGCATAGAGACAGAGGGAAGAAGGCCATGTGAAGACAGAAGCGAGATGAGGCATGCTACCAAAAAGCCAGGAAATTCCAAGAGCCCCCATAATTTGGAAAATGCAAGGACAGATCCTCCCCCAGAGTCTTCAGAGAAGGCTGCCTCCTGACCCTGACAACACCTTGATTTTGGACTACTGTCTGCCAGAATTAGGAGACAATACATTTCTATTGCTTTAAGCTACCAAGTTTGTGGTCATTTGTTACAGCAGTTGAAGGAAACTAATCCCAGCTCTTCTCAGAAACAAATGAGGAACTATTGCATCTCACTCAAAGGAGAGCTACGAACAGGAATTTTATTCTTTTATTTTTCATTATTTTGAAGATGTGGGGTACAATTCAGGATTAGGTATACAAATGTTCATTCTGCGGGTACCCTTGTTAGTGAGGTGTGCCCCTCCCACCCCTGGCAGTCTCCCTCAACTGCCAATCCCACCCCCTCTCCCCTGGCAGTTTCCCACTACTGCGAATTCCATTCCTCACCCCCTCCCCTGACAGTTTCCAACTATTGCCAATCCCTTTCTTACAGTATTATAATAATTGTTCAAGGTCTGCTTGTGAGTGAGAACGTTTGGTACTCTGTTCTTTGTTTCTGTGATAGATCACTGAGTTTGATAGACTCTAAATCCATCCAAGTTGCTGCAAAGCCCATGTGGTTGTCCTTCTTTATGGTTGCATAATACTCCATTGTGTACATGTACCACATTTTTAAAACAGTCCAGCTTCAATACGCACTATGGTTGGTTCCATGTTTTTGCTACTGTGAATAGAGCTGCAGCAAACATGCATGTGCAGGTATCTTTTTAGTAGAATGGCTTGAGGAACAGGAATTTTCTAAAGCAGAAGGCATTGGTCACAGGCTAAGAAAGAATAGCACATATGTTCTATTTGTGATAAATCGTGCTTATTTCCATGAAGCTCTGTATCAAATGAAGAATCATCAAATGAGAAATTAACTCTAATAGGCAACCCAAGTTGGGGAGCCAATCAATTCTTTAGGCCCTGGATCCAGCATCTTCAGCACGTCCTCATGCTATAGCACCTCTACCATAGTTGAAAGCATACACTCTTGGTGTTAGACCTGGATTCAGATCCCAGTTCTACATGATGTTCAACTCTTCATGTGACCTTCAGCCAATCTGTTCACTTTCTCTCAAAGTGGCACAATATCTACCAGTTTCTTGTAAAGTTAATGAAATAATATAGTACATGCATCCTTTAAAGAGTCAGTGCTGAGTAGGCACTTGAGTTACTGGAAACTACCAGCTGCTTTTTGTCCTTACCACTTATTTTGGCCCCTGAGCTTAGCCCTGAGGTTGCTCATCATCTATTTTCAATAGCTCTTTTGGACTGTAAACTTTATATATTGAAGGATTGTGTTTATCTTGGTCATTGTTATATCTATAGCACCCGACAATATTGGTGGAGTAAATAATTGAATTTGCCTTGTCCCTGGTCTAAGTTCTTTGAGAATAGGGCCCCATTCTTTTATTTATTTTGTATTCTCTACAGGGTTTTCTTGGATCTGGACAAGAAAATATGCTCAGTGAGTATTGTTTTGATTGAATTGTTATATGAATGAGCGAGAATGGAAGGAAAGGTCTTTGGGCCCAAAAAAGAGAAGAGCTTGAGATGAATGCATTTTGGGTCTTTTTAATTGTCGAGGACTGCTTGTTCTCAGAATCAGAGTACTTTATTATCTTTTAAACTTGTATATATATAGATTTATGAGAGTCTGTTTCAAGGAATGTATTCAGGATCATTGACTCCAAAGAGATTTTGAAGCAGAAACCATTTTCTCTTTGGAAGAACAAATTAAAAGGTCAGTGCTTTTAAAGTAAGTAAAATAATGCTTTCTCTCTCTCTCTCTCTCCCTTTTTTTCCTCTCTCTTTTTTTTTTTAAACTCTTGCTGGGCTCAGTGACTCAGCCTGTAATCCCGTGCCTTTGGGAGGCTGAGGTGAGTGGATTGCCTGAGTCCACGGGTTCGAGACCCGCGGCGAGACCTCATCTCTACAATAAATCAAAAAATCAGCCACGCGGGGTAGCGCATGCCTGTAATTACGGACACTCAGAAGGCTGAGGCAGAAGGATCTCCGGAGCCCAGCAGGTGAGGCTGCGGTGGCCGGGAGAGGCCACTGCACTCCAGTCTGGGCGACCGAGTGAGACCCCAACTCAAAAAAAAAAAAAGAAAAAGGAAAACTCTCTGGGAATAACAGTCCTGGAACTCGCAAGGACAGAGTGAACATTGCATCATGCACTGTCTCCAGAATTTCGTGCTCTGACTTCCTCTCTCCTAGAATACTCTGCCAGTCTCCCATGTCTGTCCTTCCTACTGGACCACATGCTACTGTCCACCCAGTGTACCCACTGACCACTGTGGAACATGGCCACAGTGTAAGAGGGTACTGATTGCTTGACAGCTGCTGGTTGGGAAAGGAGAAAAGCTTCCTCACTGGCTAACCAGATAGATTTGGGGGTAGTGGAAATCTCTGAGTTGGTGCAAAATGAGATTTGAATCAACAGCACTTTCCCACCTTCAAAAGAATAATATTTTCGAAAATATCTGCTGAGATCTTATAATGTGCCAAACATGGTGCTGAGCATTTTAACATCACCTCTTCCATGTAATCCTCTTACTTACCCACTGAATTGGGTGCTATTACTATTACCATTGTTAGCTTTATAGATGGAAACTGGATCTCAGAGAGGTTAGGTAACATGCCCAATGTTGTTCAGTGCAGTAGGGCAAAGGCAGACCTTGAATTTAAGTGCTACCCTGTGGGCACTGAGAAGAATAATGGGGCACTTCTCTGCCCTTGAGACCCTGGTACTAATGGTTTCACATCCCGTGCTATGATTAAAGTGGAGGAATAAAAGAGCACTTCATCAGTGTCCTAATAGCACTGAGATAAGGGAGTCAATCAGCACCAATCAGTGGATGCTTCCTTTCTGTCCACATGTTGTTCACTTTGCTTCCTTTCTGTCCACATGCTATTCCAAGGCATTCCATTGGAAGTTAAACTCACTGGCCGTGGACTGTCATTAGCATCTTCTCCCCAGCATTCTGGTCTCTAAGTTGGAGCCACTTTAACCTCAAGTCTAACCACAATAAGGGGTGATTCAAAGATTCAAAGTTGAAAACTTGGGGGACTCAGGATCAAAATTTCCTCTCCTATCAGCTTGGAGTCTAAGTTCCAGGACACTGTCTTCTAACTGATTCTTCCTAGAACCTTCCTAGTTGCCCATGATATTATTTCAACAACTCTGGAATGGGCTCCTGAAACAAATAATTCTGATCTTCTCACTAATGTTTTTACGCTTGGGCCCACACTCCTCACTAGCCACGTTAAAATCTGCCACTGCACTCCAGCCTGGACAACAGAGTGAGACTCCAACTCAAGAAGAAGAAGAAGAAGGAGAAGGAGAAGGGGAAGGGGAAGGGGAAGGGGAAGCAGAAGGGGAAGGAGAAGGAGAAGGAGAAGGAGAAAAACATCCCCCTGCAAACTACCCATTCTGTGGGAAGAAGCTGACCTTATTTCATCAGGTAAGACCTGAGATAAGGCTTCAGTGTTAAAATAGAACAGCTCTCTTGAGTCTTATTGGGGTTAGAAGTGCTTAAGCTTCTCTTAGGGAAAAGGGAATGCCCTGTTCATCTTTCCAGAGGTCTCTGTGTTGTAGTTTTTGTCCCAAGTTTCAGCTAATAAAATCAAATGTTACTTTGCCTTTGATTTGCTGGTCACTGTCCTGTGTGTATTTCTCCATCAAGGGCCTAGCAAAGTCATTATTGATCATTAGCAAAAAATTAGAAAGTCAGCAAGACCCAGAAGTTAAGAACATGAGTTCAGACTGTCTAGGTATAAATCCCCTGGTGCTGTAACTCACCAATTGTGTGACCTCAGTTTTTTCATCTGTAAAATAGGGATAAATGAGTATCTATCTCATGGAGTACCAATACATTTCTCATGGCTTTCTGTAAGGACTAGGTGTGTAATTTATATAAAATGCACTCAGAGCAGGGCTTGGCACATAGTAAATAGTCAACACAAGTTAATAGGTAATTATTGTGGGTGTGATGCAATTTCTTATGTGGACTTAGAATTCAAATTTCACCTGGTTCACAGCTCGTTTGCATTTGTACACTGTGTGACATTTACTGAGTTATGTAATCTCTCTGAGCCCATATCTCCTCTTGTAAAATGAGCCTGAATGCCCTTGTTGCATTCTCTCCCGCCTATCATGCCTTTGGGTTTTCTCTTCATCATCCTCCCTCCTAGTTAACTGTACCTTCAGGTAATACTAAACTGACATGAGAGTGTTATGCGCACAATCACCTCTCCCAGAACCCTCCTTTCACATCCTTGCTCTTGCCTGTGCCCCCTGGGAAAAGTCTTGCCAAAAGCAATGAGAAGCTCTGGGTTAATTTTGGGGTTGTCCCAAGCTAACACCATGTGAGCAGTTGATGGTGATGACTGGTAAGATAAAGAAGGTTCACAGGTAGTAGGAAGAGGGAAGATGGTTTAGAAACAGGAGTGGGGCAACCCCCTTGGGTCCCCTCCTTTTGTGGGGGCTTTTCTGTGCTCTCAGTAAATCCTGTTTTCTCACTTAAAAAAAGAAAGCAAAGAAACAGGAGTGGGAGGGAAAGTATGGAGACTGAGAGGCAACAGGATTGTTGGATGGAGGAGGGGGCATTTGCTTTTATCCATTTATCTCCCCACGTGTATGACAGAATTCTTTGCTACCCCCACAGGGGTCACTGGTTTTGATTTTCCATCTTTACTTCATTTTGAAAGGGAAATGCATCTATCCAGTAGAAATATCTGTAACCCTTTTGTTTCCAAGAAGATTAGCCATGGCCTAGCATCATCTGTGTGGATAACAGGGTTTACGTCACAAATGGCCATTTGAAGAAACCTGAGTACAGTTAGTGAGGTCAGCCAGCCCTCCTTGTTATGAGAAGACAGCTCTGGCCTCTGACAGCTGAGACATCCTGGCCAGTCAGGCTTACTTTATTTTCCATTTCATTTTTCAAGGGATCTTGGTCTGAGATCTGGTGTTATGATCTCAAAGAGAGGGAGTCTTGCTGAATAAGAGATGGTGGCTCTGAGTCGGGGTATCATGACTTCTCTGTAGTCACACCAAAAATGTTACCTTAGCTCAGTTTCTGCCATAGGGTCCTTAGGATCTCAATCCCCTTCAAGTCCTTTCACCTTTGCCTTCAGGAGTCCAAAAGGGTGGCTCACAGCAGCTTACAAGTGGCTGGACCCATCATTCCTTCTCACTTCCTGGCACCTGTGATTTCTTCTTCCTTGATACAGAGTACTAAGTGGTTTATTTAGTTGAAGGGTCATCTCTCTCTATCTCTCTGCCTCTTGGTTGCTGTAATGAGATAACGCTCCACCTTTTTACAACTTTCTTCTTCTCCAAGTGAATACCTAGTTCAGGTCAATACCTGAGGATTCACCTTCCATTTCATCCACATGCCTTCTCTCACTAGGTTATAAAGCTTTGGTTCTTACCAAAAGGTTCAGCAATCTGGCTAATGCATCTGGCAATCTTATTGGAACATTGACCTACTACCCTATTACCAGGTCCTGCTCTTCAGGACTTTAGTTTCAAGTCATTCATTATATCCACGCCAAGCTCACTCCTGGTTTTTCATTGGCCCTCATTCATTTTCTTGCTACAAGTGCCTCTAAAACAAACCTCCCTTAAATTTCTTTTTCTGTCAGGGATACTGACTGGGAGTTTACATGTCTATGATAAAGTACTTAGGTGCAATTTCCATGAAACTAGGGACCTTGTTTAGTTGTTCACTGTCATATCCCTGGTCACTAGCAGAGTACCTGGCACATGATATGGTCTCAGCATATAAATTCTGGGAAAACTAAATATCTACCCAGATGTTCTTTTCCCTCTTAATCATCCAGGGACTCATTGTATCTTACAGCATTTGAGTTAAGGAACATCACTTCCTGGAAACCTTCCCTCATTCTCCCACATCTGATTACGATGCTCTTCCTCTGAGCTTTCACAGTAAACTCACAGTAACATGTGCTTACCTGTGGCAGGACAATTTGCTCCAAGTACATAATAATTTATTTACATGTCTGTCTTGTGCAAGTTCCTTTAAAGGAGAAACAATCTTTTATTTGCCATGTTTGATCAATGAAAAATAAAGAGTGAATGAATGAGGGGCCTTGGGACCTGATCACACAACATGTTTAATCATTGGACTTTTTTATGCACTCCTGACTTTTCTAAAAATAGATCCTCACAGTCTGGAAACATCTGAATAAGCAGTAGGCTTAGGTTGTGATTCCAAGGCTCCATCTTATAACATACATACTTTCCATCAGTTACTTTAGCTGGGACATAACTGGCTTTGAGTTCACATAGGGCCAGGGGAAAACATAGGTCTCAGAATTCATGTAGAAAGAAACTCTTGCCTTCCCCTTTGAAGAGCAACTCAGTCAGTTCTGAGGCTTGCACAACTGCCAAGGAGAAGCTCCAGTAACTTGGCAGCCAAGAAGGTTTGCTCCTAAACTTGCTCTGGTCCTGGGTTTCCATTTGGGTAACTGGGCCCTTGAATAGTTGGTTATGACCAAGATACTTCTTAATATCTTAACTCCTACCTCTGGCATGGCATTCTGCCTATGGAAAGTGTACTCATTATTTTACTGCACAAAAATTCATTAAAAAATTGAATTCTGATTCCTATTCTTGTGAAGTGGCTCCTTGCTACTTTCTCTCAGGGCCCCCAGATGCTAAGCATAAGCTACAGGTCTGCATTTCTGTATGTTCCCCGTCTCCCGCCCCCCCCCCCCCCCCGCTTGCCAACCTCACTAGGATTATTGAGCTTCCAGACACTTGGCCCAATCCCTTTTGGTTGATCCTGAGTCTGGTAGGTATAGCCTTTCTCTTCTACTCTATCATTTCTCAGCTCAGTGGAAAGAAGGAGAAATGAGCTTTGCATTTGCTAAAAGAAGAAGCAACTGCTTGATCACAATGGTTCTGATGTCAGTATTACCAGGTCAGGACATTCTGAAGGAGAGGGCACCCAGAAGCCTTGTCACCACCTTTGTCATTGGGACAAAATTAACCATCCTTTGTGTTCCTAGGGTGCACTATATTTTCCTCAACATTCTCCTGGACTTTTTTGTCATTTCATTCTCAAAACAGCCTTGAAGAAGAAGAACAGACAAGTAGTTTTTATTGTAAAAATGTGGTCTATTGGTCAGGCTGTTCTGTTTTTCTACTTTTTGCCTCTGATAATGTGTTCTGTTCTCCCTGCACATGCCGTTCTCTCCTTCCCTCTCCTCCCTATGTTCCATCTTTCCAATCCACTTAATGCTACTCCACTTCACTCCACCTCAGTCCATTCCACTCTATCCCACCCCATCCATTTCATTCTGTACTGAAGGAACAGCAGTGTATTACAGAGCTGTGAGCTTTGGTGTCAGACATGGGTTCAAACTGTAGCTCTATGTCTTACGGGCTATGTGACATCACATCTCTTGGCTTCTGCTTCTTTATTGTCAGATGTGAACAAAACATCCAATCTGCAGAGTGGTAGTGTGAACCCAATGATGGGATGCAAGTGGAAGGTTGTTATAAACTGCAAGTCCATGAAATGCAAGTCTATGATTATTATTTTGTGGCAGGAACTATGCAAGAAGCCAGTGGGGCATGCAAACACTAGCTTATAAATGCTCTGTTTTCTAGAGTCTTGCACTTTTTAAAAGTAAACATTAGTACCCTTGTTAAAAGTATGTGGAAAAATGTATGGAGTCCTATGTGTCACACACAAGGCCTGACAATTAAGTTCATGAACTGGTGCTGGGAAAAAGTACAACATACTTCATTGCTGGGTATCACTATGGTCACCTTCAAAGTACTCTCCATGGGAAGGTATGCACTGATTCCAGTACCTAGTCTACCTGTCAAAGCAATTTTGAAACTTTTTTCTAGAATAGCCATCAGAGCTGTTGGTGTATAATCCTTGATGTCCTGCATGCCACCAAATGTCTTCCTTTCAATATTTCCTTTATCTTTAGGTAAAGAAAAATGTCATTGGAGGCCAGATCAGGTGAGTAGGGAAAGTGTTCCAATACAGTTATTTGCGCAGTGCTACCAACATAAGCGCACAGTGGCAAATTCGCAAACTTAATTGTCAATCTTCAACAAATAACGGCGACTGCTCTGATAGTCATTCCAGAAAAACAGTTTCAAAATTGCCTTGACAGGGCACCGGCACCAGTGCATAGCTGCCCCAATAGGAGTACTTCAAAGGTGACCATACTTGAGCAATTAGGTATGCAGCACTTTTTCTAGGATGGTCTGTGAACCTAATTGTCAGACATTATTATACATAGTGAAAGGAAATATTATGTCTAACCTGGTGTGTGTGTCTCTGTGTGTGTGCATGAACACTTCACAGAGAAGGGTACATTTTGTGTGTGAGCGTGTGTGTGTGTGTATGCACACTTCACCAAGAGAAGGGTGTATCTAATTTGGGCCAGGAAGTAGGACTGATATTTTGTCTGGACAGGTGGGAAGTGACAGCAGAAAGTTTAGGTAAATTAATTCACTTCTGTGAGCCTCAGATTGCTCAAATGTAAAAAATGTGAAACAGAGAAATAATATCTACCTCATAAATTAAAATGAATAGCAATATTAATAGCAAATGTTTATATAGAACTTATTTTTACTTGGATCCATTCCAAGTGAAGTACACACATCATTTCATTTAATTCTTACCACAACTTAACAAAGTGAGTACTATTTTAACACTAATTTTATAGTCGAGGCCACAGTAATGCCAAATAGTTCAACAAATGTCCGTGACTGTACTGTACTAAGAGGGAGAGCTGGGATAAATGCAAAATACTTAACACAGGCCTGAGGACTTGAGGATACTGTGGTGTTTCCTATAGGAAGGAACTGAAGATGGGGCCAGAAGTACCTCTGGACTCCAGAATGTGCTTCTTTTTACTCTGGTCCCACAAATTGGTAGCCTTTCTCCACATGAGTTCCGAGACCCTATCCAGAGCCTGGAGTAGTAGCAGGAAAAATAGCTAATGAAATATTTTTGCTAAGCCCTTTGTAAATGTGCAAGGGCTTCCTAAATGCTAATTTATAATTAAAAGTCACCAAAGAAAGAAGATTCGTTCTGCTCCTTAAGTAAATGTGTGCTGTGAGCAATTCTGCAGCAAAATAGAAAAAGGAAGAGGTGAAATCAACAGCCCCAATCTCATTCCTGCCACAGCTATCCTGTGGTAAGAAAATGGAACCAGTGGGAAGAAGCAATGAAAATGAACCCCATGGAAGAGTCTTACTTTGAGGCTAAATAGTCACTTTGCGTGTTCCCTTTCCTTCTTGAGTAAGAGAAGAATGTGCAAGGTAGATAAGACTGGATGTTGACCCAGTCAGGCATCAGCTGCAGATAGCAGAAACTGCTTTAGATGTTTTCAGCAGGAAGTATTTTAAGCAGAACAGTAGGATCTTTCAAAATCCTTGGAAGGGCAATCAGTTTGGGATTCTGAGAACACCCCAGAACATTTCAGAAACATCCTCTTCCACAATCAAGAAGGTGGAGAATCAAGAAGTTCCAACTATGGAACTATTGGCTCTGGCAACAAATCAACTAAGCTACCCTTCAAGGATCAGGACACTGTGGCGTCAGCTGTCCAGAGCTGTCTCTGCTGGTAGACAGACCCGCTTTTAAAGTTCTAATGCCTGCCCTCAAATCTTTGACTGCTTTGCTTCACTGAGTGGGGGTTGCTTCACCTTTCTAAGCCTCAGCTTTCTCATCTACAAAATGTGGATAATAATCTTGCTGATGAAGAGACTCTCTTAAAGATACTCTTTTAAAGTACCCCTCTGCTACCGATAATGTTGGGTTGCTTAGGGTTACTGCCCTGCAATCACCTGCATTCCTTACAATCATAAGACTGTGCTGACCCTCCCTGGAACAGAATGAGTCACAGAACCCATGGTTTTAGTCACATAGTTAGTGAAATAGGTTGTTATTCATCCCTGTGATCAATAGCTAAAGTTAGAAATGTAATTATATTAAGCAAGTAACCGTAACCAGTACACTTTTTGTTTTGTTGTACCAATTGGCTAATGATGTATCACAGTAAATAACGTTTCACTTTGTAGTAAGTTCCACTAACCCCTTTGCTCAGAGTTACTAATAAACTAGAATTACAGGTTCCTGGTAATGGGTACCAAGAATACACAGACAATGAATGTTATAAAGGATGAGACGCAATTGAAATGGGAATTTTGCAGAATGTTCTGCAAATCATGTAGTTTGATATTAATTAATAGCAAACCTCAATGTTTATGCTTATCCTTATAAATACAGACTGTAAAAACCGAGGAGCTGAGCTGGCCCTGGTTTCTATACTAGCTTGTTTCCCTGAATTCCCAATTCAGAAATAAACTTCTTTCCTTCCAATTTCCTGCCTCATGTTTCTTTGGCAGCAAAAGAGTAGTTATGTGTTTCATGAACCATAACCATTATTACCTCATGGGTTTTTGTGAGGCATCCATGAGAAAAATGCATGGACATGAGCCCAGTAGAGTGCTACCTCTACTTAGCCGTGTCTTCACCTGACAATGCCCTGTGGTGTCAGGAATGCTGAACTATGCTCCCAAATCCTCATATTCCCCTCTGCTGTCAGGAAGCTTATGGTTACCACATGATTCTCATAGACCGTGGCAGCCAGAAAGGAATTAGGGTTCCATCATTTTGAATACTCAGGTAACCCTATAGCTATTCCTCCCTATCCCATGGATCTAATGTTTTAGAAGGGCATGTCTAAAAAAGTGTATCTGTCGAGCAATGATTAATTTGTACTCATGCTTTGTAAACACAAAAGTAATTCGACAAAGAGACTTTCCAATGAGCATGAGTTAATCGGTTTACTTCACTAAATGAATATAGCATGAATCTTAAGTTTTCTTTTTTTTACAGGAAGTCAATCTTATAGAAACAAAGAGTAGAAAAGTGGCAACCAGAGGCTAGGGTAGGGAAAAAGATGGGGAAAGGAAAGATGTTGATCAAAAGGTACCAAATCTCAGTTAGACTGGAGGAATAAGTTTTAGTGATCTATTGCATGGCAAAATGGTGCAGTTAATAATAATATATTGTATGAGGGAGGATCCAAAAAAAACTGGAGTTACTTTTTGGAGGGTGGGCCCCTTGTGGTACAGGCTTCCTCCTCTAGGTAAGTGTTCTAGGAACCCATGGCCATCAGTGTACCAGCTAGCATTGTTGCTGCGTTCGGCCTCTGTTAATTTTTTTTGGAGATTCTTTCAACACGTTTTCCATTTCTTGATGGGTGATTTATGAGCAAACCTACCCATACTGTGTTTAGTGTTGAGCAGTTTTTTACCAAAAATAGCATGACCCTCATGACCCACCCTTCCTATTTACCTTATCTCATCCAAGTGACTTTTTTTTGTTTCTCTGGATGAATAAAGTTCTTCGAAGGGAATCATTTTGCTGATGTGGAAGAGGTGAAACAAAAAACGGTGGAAGCATTAAAAGGCATCCAGATTGACAAACTCAAAAACTATTCTGAGTTGTGAAAAAATTAGCTTGAACAAATTTTTCTATAACCTATACCTAGACCAAAACATCACATTATATCCCATAAATAAACAAAACTATTATTTGTAAATTAAAAAATTTTTTAAAGTAACAAATCTTGGCATTTCTGTTTGCTTGAGTGGCCTCCTCTTGGTATGTGTGTGGTTTCCATCTGCTCTTGCAATGGAGCCACACACATTCTGCCTCAGAGCCAGAGGCCAGGGAGCTGTGCATGCTGACTGGCCAGGGCCTCCTGAGCCAGGTAAGGGGCACCTACGAGGACACTTGCACAGAGAGTGGGAGTGCCTCCAAGGAAAGCAGAATTGGAAGGTCCTCAAAAGGAAGTAGAACCCAAGGAAGCTAGGGGGTGCTGAGATGTCAAATCTCAACAAAGGCCCTCTCTTTCTGAACTTCCTAACTGATCTTCACAAAAAGTCTATGTTATCACCACTTTACAGTAGAGGAAACAGAGACTTGAAGAAGTCCACATTTGCACAGCAAGTTAGAGCCAGAACTGAGTCTCCTGTTCTTGAGACCCTTGTTATTTTCATTACACTGGATGAAGCTCTGGCTGACAGCTTGGTCTCCCTTGGCTCTTTTTCCTCCTGCCTAAAATTCCTCCTCTCTATTCCCCCTTTGTCTCCAGGCTTAGCCATTTCTAAGAGAGAGCCCTTAGGGTCCACGCTTCTTGACAACAGAGGCACAGCCAAAATAGAGACCCTTGGAATTCGTCTCAGCTACAAGCTTGACAGCTTCCCACTGTGGGCTGAGAAATAATTATTGTCAGTAATTAGAACTAAATTACTCTTGTCAAAACACACAAAATTGCAGAGCCAGCTCCGAGGCTGTTAGATAGATTCCTTTGTCCCAGTGGTCTCTCTCTCTCTCCTCTTGGCCTAATTGGGACCCATGTGGCCCCAAGAAATTCCTTTTCAATTCTGGACTCCAGGTGTGGGTCACAGTCATTACCCATAGGCCTAATTCTCGGAAATAAAATGAGGCAGTTGGTTGGTTTCCTGAGCTCCTGTTTTTCTGGACGGAGAGGCAGGAGTGAAGCTGAAGATAATAAAAGTGGCAGCTCGTGGCAGTTAGATGGAAGGAAACAAAAAGGCAACTTGTGGTGCAGGGGAATTCCAGGAGGTTGTATTCAGTAAAGACATCTTGCAACTAGAACTGAGTAAAGATGGGGGGGGGTATTGAGAGAGAAAGAGAGACAGATTACTCCTTTTGTTTTCTTTCTGAGAGCAGTACAGGTCAGTTTCGAAAAAAAAATTAGAAGATATAAGTATAAAGAAGGAAATAAAATCCCAACTCCCAATATGCAACAGTGATTGGTATTTATATTTAGGGCATTTTCTTCTAAGTTTTGTTCTCTCTCTCTCTACACACACACACACACACACACACGCACACACATGCACACGCGCGCACACACACACACACACACACACACACACACACACACACAACACAACTTGGTTCTCCCCTCAGCTCATAAGGAAAAACAAAGTGGTGTATTATTTTACTTCTGCCATCCAGCAAATGGAGGACTGAATTTCACCTGCCCCAGGAGAGAATGAAGGAGCCTTTGTTCTTTCTGAAGGTGAGTTTTAGGACTGGGGAGAGAGACCCACAAAGTACAGAGAGCTGGGAAGAATGGGCCTCCAGGGATGAAAGAACAGAACTACCCATAACATTTTCTGTTCTGATTCTGTCACTCTGAGCTCTCCGGTGACCTTCGGAGGAGGAACGATCTACCTGGCCTTGGTCCTAGAAGCCAGATTCCAATTGATTCAGGAAAAAAGAACATATTCTGAATATTTTTTAACCTGAATTTTGTGGAGTAAAGCTAAGCTTGTTACACCGAGTTCTCACCGAGTGATCCCATGCTGAACATACAGGGTTGTGTCCTGCTGGTGTCCTTTGACACACTACCAAATGCACTTCCTCATGTTGCTTCTGGGCTTTTCCAGGTTCCTTAGGTAGAAATTTCTCAGAATGCTGGCTGCTGGGTAAGGTCAGGACTGCTGACCATGGTCTCAGGAAAGAAATGTCCTATGGGGAACCTCTTGGCTTCAATATATCTGGATGAAATTCCCGGATTGGTGGTAGATTTACCAAGACTAGTGATGGATACTGCAGTTGCTTCTGCAAAACACAAGAATCCTTTGCATACTTGTATCCACTCTTACTAGCGGGGCCTTATGAAGTCTGTTGCCTCAGTTTCCACTTCTGTACAATAGGAATATAAGATGGCTTACCTCAAAAGATGAGTGTGGGGACCAAATAAGAAAAACACCACTCATTTCAGAGGAGAGCATGGCACATGGTAAGTGCTTAAACAAACAAACAAACAAACAAATAAAGCTGCTAGACTCCATTTCTCTTCTTTCTGACCCAACAAATGAAATTACTGGAAACCTTCACATGCCAAAGTTATTTGAATGGGAGCTAGCAGGTAGATTATTCATTTCTGGTGCCCTACTGTAATTCTGCCCCTTTCTTTCCCACTCCAAAGCAGTCTTATCCTAGGTTATTTGATCAATCACCCCCCTGCCCAGCACTCCCTCATTCTGCAGATTGCAGGGGAGGGAGAAATTGCCTCCAACCCCCTCTAGCTCTTGAGTGAGATCTTCAACCGGGTCTAGGAATCAAACTAACACAACACAGATTAACAAGGGAAGAGCATGCAAGTTTTGCTACATTTTCATGTACATGAGGGTCTTCACAAGAGAGTGAAGTCTAATGAAGTGGCCAAAGCAAGATGTTCTTTGCCTACTATTTAGGCAAAGAACAATACATTTGTGAAGGAATGACAGGACAAAAGGGATCTAGCTAGGGACAGTAAATTCTAGGGGCGTCACTAGGAGAAATATGAAGGTATAAAACAAGGGATGATAAAGATTACTTTGGGAAGTTTATTTATTCTGGCCCATTGCAGCCTGAATTCTCAGTCTTCTGGTAATAAGCGCTACTTTTTCACCCTAGTGTGGGGAAGACATGCCTCACAGAGGAATCATTATGGCTTGCTGCACGTAGAAAAGAACAGATCAGCTTGCATTTTCTGAAACTGCAATTTCTCCCGTGTTTTCAATTCAAAATAAGTAATATACCATTCGGCATATTTGGGGATGCACATTATTCACTCCTTCAAGACCTTAACTGTCACTTCTCCTTTCTCCTGTCTGCATTCCTTCACAACACAAAAGTTACTGTATTAAGCAAATAATTGAATGATTATTCGATTAATACAAAACGATGACATCAGAGTTCACTTTGATTTTGCTCATTCCTGAATTTCCCCCACCTGGCACATGATAGTTGCTGAAAGGAGTATCAAGTACACAACTCCTGAATTGTGAATGAGTGAGGTGCTATTATAAGCAGCAACTTGAATCTTTCTTGGATAGGGAATCATTTGGATACTTTGGCCTTTAATTATTGGGAGTTGACTAACTTTGCCACATATCTTAGCACTGTTACATTTAAGAATCTATGTCACAGGCCACATTTTCTCCCAGTTTTCCTATTTAGATAATAAGCACTGGATAAAGAACAGCCAGGTTCTAGAATAGGAAATGAACTCGTCTCCTTTGGGCAAAAAAAGATGGCGACAGGAGTTGCTGAGGTCCTGCACATTATCTTTCCTGTCAGAGAGTAAAGGATGACACACTAAATGAGCATGGGTCCTGGTTCCCTGCTTTATGTTTCAGAGCCCGAGGACCCTGGGCAAGGGTTTTCCCATCACTCTTGATACAGATGTTCTTGTCCTTCTGTGAACTGGAAGCTGGAAGTAATTACCGGCAGAAGCACAGCTCCATGAGGTACATTAGGCTAGTGGAAACTTCACTGGACCGCAAATTGTGACTCTAATTAGGCAGTTGCTGATGCAAGGAGTTCAGAATCGAGTTTATGGGCTTGCTCAAGTCAGAAGCATCTTCTAGTGTAAATGGTCTGAAATGGGGTGAGAAGAGGAGAGAAGGGGATGGGGATGGGAAAATACGGAGTCAGGACATTAAAGGACAGAATGCAAGGGGATGAGAAGGAGAAGCGGAAGGAAGGAAGGGAGGGAGGGAGGAAGGAAGGAAAGAACATTCTATCTTTACTTTCTATGAGTAAAAATAGCACCAGGCTTCATATTGGAAGGTTTCAGCAACAGTTCTTGGTGCACTAACTTTGAAAAATCTATTTAGCAGTATCTAGCAAAAGCTATACATATGCCTAACCTATGACCTAAGAAATCCACAGCAAGGTGTATATCTAAGAGAAATGAATACATCTGCTCACCAAAAGACATGTCCAAGGGCATCCATAGCAGAACTATTCATACGAGATCCATACTGGAGCAACCCTAAAGTCCATCACCTGGAAAATGGAGAGATCCATTCTGGTGTTTCCTATATGGCCACTACCCAGCAATTTAAAAAAGAAAACAAAACCACTACTGATGATTGCTGCCATATGGTATGCTGTTGAGTCAAATGGAACAGGTACAGAAAAGGTAAGTTATGTAAAATTATATTTTTCCCAAGTTCAAGAACAGGCAAAATGAAATCTATAGAGATAGAAGTCAGAATAATGGTTAACTCCTATGAGGAGTTTTTTAACTAGGAAGTTAATATGCTAGAGACATTAGGAAAGATTCTAGGGTGCTATAAATGTTCTATATCCTGATCTGACTGTGGTTACATGGATGTAAAAACTATAAAATGTACTTTTACAATTATGTAAAACCTTAACTTTGTATACTTTACGATATGTAAGCTATAGCTCAATGAAAACTTTTGAAAAGGAAAAAAATATGTTTACCAAACTAATAGATTAAAAATACTCTTGTAATTCCATATTTCATTTCTTTGACTAAGTAAGGAAGAAAGTATTTCATGTTTATCTCATGTCTTAAACACTTATTTGGTGAATTGCCTGTGCATACTCCAACTACCCAGGCTTCAACTGGAGTCTTTGTTCTTATCTTGCTAATTTGAAGAGCCTCATTAAATAGCAGTGTTTCTGAATCCTTCCGTAGTTGTTTGTCACAAATTCTTCCCTCCAGTTCATCGTTTTTCATTATCTTACTCCATTTTTTTTCAATGATGATTTTTATGTAGACAGGGCTTAAAATTTTAGTTCAGCAAATCTATGAACCTTTTCTCTTAGCCAGCTCTTTCATTGGGAGTTTTTGTTTTTTCCCCAAGTTTCCTGCTTTTGAGAAGCTGATGGAAGGCAGGGTAGCTGGAAAAACAGAGTAGGTGGGGGGGTACAGCAAAACTGGGAGTGGTCAGGAAGGGAAGGATGAGATCACACAAGTATCTGCATTTTGGAATGGAAACGGAGTGTAAGGGATGGTCAGGAAGGGAAGTAAGCAGGGGAATAATGCAGAGGTTTGTGTATTCCAGGCAGGGAAGGATGAGATCATGCAAGTGTCTACACTTCGGAATTGCTTATATATGAAAAATGGTTATTGTTTCTTTTTCAGCAAATTTTGTGGTCTAGCTCATAGATTCTACTTATTCTTTAAAAAGCTATCTTCCTCAGAATTTTATGTTTTATTGCCATTACAAAATGTCTTTTTTGTCATTTACTCATGGATTATTATTGATATATATGAAATATGCAATGTTTTAAAAATACTCATCTTCTATGAAGTTAATTCACAAAATTAGATTAAGATAAGTGTTTTAAAAATTGATTCTTTGGAGTGTTATAAGAATAGAGTTGCATTATTAGACAAAATGATGTTTTGTCACCTTTTTAATAATCTTATTTCTTCTTTGGATTTCAAGCTAATTATATTGTTCAGAATTTTCAGGACAATGCTAAATGATATTAATGACAGTGGGCATCTTATTTGCTTGCATTTGCCTTTGGTTTTAATAGAAGTTCTCCTTAGTTCTTTTTTTTTTTTTTGAGTTGGAATCTCACTCTGTTGCCCAGACCAGCGTGCAGCTGCATGCTCCCAGCCACCGCAGCCTCATTCTGCTGGGCTCCGGGATCCTTCCACCCACACCTGGCTAAGTTTTTGATTTATTGTAGAGACAAGGTCTTGCCAAGTTGCCCGGATGGGTCTCAAACCCATGGGCTCAGGCAATCTACTCACCTCAGCCTGCCAAAGTGCTGGGATTACAGGCTGAGCCATGGAGCCAGGTCAGAAGTTCTCCTTAGTTTTTCACTGTTAAGAGTAATGTTGACAGTTGGTTTAAGATATAATGAGCGAAAAATCTAACCATGTTAAACAAAAACTTTCATTCTTAATTTTCCACAAAAAATGAATTTGGGGATTGTAGAATGTATATTGAATGTTATTGGCTGTCTTTTCTTTCACTACTAAAATTGTAATCATTATTTTCTCCTTAAAATATTCATATAAAATGTTACATTAATAGATCACTTAATAGATCACTTTATAAGTGATCTTTGCATTTCTTGAATAAGTTTTATTTGGTTATTGTGAATAATTCTTTTAATTTTGCTGCTAGATTTGGTCTAGCCATATATTACTAAGGATTTTTGCATCTCTTTCCAATTTTGGTACAGATTTTTGTTCACCCTTTTCACATTTTGGAATCAGGTTATGTTGAATTTATAAAATAAAGTATGCATTCATACTTTTCTATGCCAAGAACAATTTCAATAGCATGGAGATTTTAGTCTCTTGAATGTTTGAAAGAACTAAATCTCAAAACTATCTGGCACAGGCCTTTTTATAAAGTAATTCTTTGATAAATTTTTCAGAGTATTTCATAGTGACTTCTCTAGTCAGGTTTTCTACCTTTTCTTGAGTGAACTTTTAAAAGTGTCTACTTTCTCAGAAGTTTTTCATTTTATCGAGATTCTAAAGTTCAAGTTCTTATAGTTGTTTATAGCCTTTAATATTTGTTTTCTCTCCCTTATCAGTCACAAAGCTTATTTTCTCATTAAAATTATTTTTCTGATTCAACATGTCAGAGGTATCTGTTTTTCTAATCTTCCTGAAGAACTATTTTTTATTTACATATAAAATAATCAGGAAATATATCCTATATACAAAAGACTATATTTTATATAAATATTTTTAGATGCTAAAAATAAAATAAACATTTTGTTCTAATCTTGAGATGAATAGAACAATACTAGTAAACCAGATTCATCCTCTCCAAACAACTTCTGCCTCCTCGACTGAAACAACCATGTCCTTGAACAGTGTAAAAGCCACTACCATATTTATGCATTTTATATATGGTGTGTGTGTGTGTGTGTGTATATATATATATATATGTACTTTTCTCTAAACAAGATATTGTTTAGTTTTGCCACATTGAACTTTGTTGCTGTTTTTATTATTAACAATGCTTCCTTGAATATTCTTACACATATTTTTTAGTACAATGCTTTTTCAGATATGTAGGATGGAGTGACATTGTCACATTATAGGGTATTTGGACCTAAATGTCACACTCAGTTTTCTTCTTTCTTGAAGGGCTCGAACCAATTTACAATGGCACTGGAAAAATGTAGAGATCCCCAATGTCCTGCATCCTCACCAAGCTTGATTGTTACCAGATTTATAATTTTTTGCCAGACTGGTAGGTGCCAAATGGTATGCTAGTGTGTGAAATCCTGCTGGCATTTTGGAGATATGTTTATTAATTATCAAAATACATCATTTATACATGTGGTTCAAAGTCAAAATCTTGTTTTGGCCTCTTCTCATGATATATCTAGTTCTAACCATCCCCACTCAGAGTCAGTTCCCATAACTTCCAGAAATTCTTAATGCAAATGCAAAATAATAAGATTGTATAATATTTTCTTCTTTGTATACACAAATGGTGGCATATACCCTGTTCTCTACTTCATTTTTTCACTTAACAGTTTAACTTGGAGATCTTTGCAAATCGGTGTGTAAATAACGAGTTAACTTCCTCACTTCATTTCAATAGCTTAGTATATTTCATTGTATGATGGATTTACCATACTCTACTTAACTAGGCCACTATTGTTGGATGTTACCTTATTTTCAGTCTTTAGCTATTGCAAACAATGTTACTATAACTAGTATAGTGGTCATTTCACTGACTGGAAATTGGTGGGTCAAAAATCTAGATACTTAAAAATTTTCCATATAAGCTTTAAAAGCATTGTCTACTTCTTTTCTTAAAAAAAATCTGATATTTCTATTGTGATTATGTTAAAGTTCTAAATGAACAAGTGAAATGCAATATACAAAATGTCATCACTCTAGTTCAGAGCTCCAAAATGGAGTTGGGAAGCAATGGTAAGAAAGACTACTTGCCTGACCTGCAACCTTGCAAAACAAACAAACAAACAAATAAATAAATAAATAAAATAAAAACAGCAACTTGCCTTGAAACTTTGAACATGTTCAAACTGCAATGACCACAACATTCTGGAAAACAGAAAAGACTCAGGTACTAAGCCAGTCACCTCCACCAGTGATAATTCTTTCTAAATACTCATATAATCGCCCTTAGCTTTCTTAAAAAAACAAAACAAAACAAAAAACCCCTACTCCCCTCCCTCTCTTCAGAACACAATTGGGCTTCTAGCTAAATCTGTATCTCCCAAATTGCAATAATCACTTTGTCTTATTGCATTGCAGTCTGGTTTTTTGCCTTTTCTTAGTTGACAGATTTAAGAAAAATTACAGTATTTATGATATTGTCTTTAAATATTGAAAAACACAATGTCTTTGCATTTATATGCCTTTTTAATATACGTTTTGAATAGTTTTTGTTTTTCTGTTTCCTAGGTGTTTTATCTTTTTTATTTGACTGTGAGATCAGCTCTTAATTGCTGATGTTAGAATATACAAATAGTTTGTTGTATGAATATGTGACAAATATATTAATTGTATTTTAAGTATGCCACTGGTCTAGGTCCTCCAAGTAGATGCCAAGACAAGAATGAAACATCCTTGAGATTTATTAGTGGAAATGCTTGTGAGAAAATAAGGTGGGAACCAAGGAAAGGAGATATACAGGAATGACACCAATTGAGGAAAGGAAGATTAGGTAGAAACATCTTAGATTGCATTGCAGTTCTAAGGAAAATTCTCTAGGACATTCAGGAGTCCTTCAGTCACAGCTGACCATCATAGAAGTGCCCATCTCTTCTGCCATGCTCAGTTCTTGGCTGGGAGCAGTCTGTGGGATGTGTGGTCTTGGCAGGTTCATGGTGATGGATTTCTCTTGTAGCAGCTGGGCTTCTTGGTCAGTTATGTTCCCTTAGGTATGAGGGGCATGTCCTTTTGGCCATCACAGTCCACCCCTTGCACTGCACAGGTGGACTTCTCCACTTAAAGTTGGGAATGGCTACTCCATTGTTCCTGTGGGACTCTTTTTTGAGGGGAAACATCGTTGGTAAAGATTAGTGGAAGCCCTATCACTGCAGTTGATGTTAGGGCTGTGCCTTCACTCACCTTCTCTCCCTGTCACTTATTCTAAACTCCCTTCCCTAGCACTCTGCAGGTCCTGGTGGCTTAGCTGGTAGTGTGACTTACACCAACCTATGTTTCTGAGAAGTTTGAATTCTTGGTTACCATAGCCTTCTTAGGCAGTTACAATGTTGTAATGAAAAAACAAAGTGGCTCCAAGAGGTGTCCAATGGATCACCTGGGTCCCTGTTTTATTCCCCCTGTCCTTATTGTGTAAACACAGCCCTATCTCTTTATGCTGATGAAAGTCAGCTGCACCAGCCAGTAGGGTGATTCTCTTCTCACTGCTGGTCACAAGAGGTCTAAGTGCGCTGGTGATCGTTATAGCTCAATGGAATTCTTACTATCCCCTGGCAAGTGGCTACTGATTTTAGAAACCAGATTCTTTAACGCTGCAGAGTCCATGAAGAGCAAGACTTCAGTGGGTCATTGAGAGTGATGGTCAATGGAGCCATCTGGGGGGACCACTTGGTTCCCAGTCCCATTCTTCCATTTGCGGCTACAATACCATATAGAATTCTTGGATTTAAATCACACATTGCATTCTGAAGAATGGTACCTCATCCTTCAAGCTGACACTTCAGTCAAACTTTAGAAGCTTATTGCAGCACTCTGTGAGACAGACTGCCTCTGGATGGTTCTGCATGTGATACAACTTATGCAACCCATAGTCATGGGCTCACACCTCCTTCACTTTAAAGTGGGTGCCCTGGTCAGATGCTATTCTCTGTGGGATTCTCTTCCTGTGGATCAGGCATTCCATAGGCTCCCACCTCCCAGAAATAGGCCGGCCTTCGTATATCTTCCACACATAGCCGCTGTCTGGTGGGCCTGGACTCAATACACACAAGGTGATGAATGTCTGAGCACAGCAGCTGAGACCATAGGTAAGTTATGCTTCTACAGTCAGAGATCTCAGAGGCAATTTTTCATAATCTTTATCCCAAGCTACCTTCCTGGAACTTTTTTTTATACACACGTTTTAATGAGAACTGACAAATACACATTGTGTAAACATCACCACAATTATGATAGAGTATTCCATCACCCCATAAGGTTTCCTTGTGCATCCTCCAGTCAACCCCTTGCTCCTATTATCAGCTGCAGCAACCCAGTTCTTCATGTTATCCCTCTGTTTTGTCCATTTCTGGATTTTCTTATAAATTTAATTGTACTGCATAGGGCCGTCTGTGTCTGTTGTCTTTTCATGTTGTGCTAGGATTTTATTTTTGTTTTTATTTTAAAATTTGATTTTATTACAGATATGTGGGGCCCAAGTAAAGGTTAACTACACAAGTAGGCTGCATGCAGGGGAAGTTTGGGCCTCCAACTGACCCTCACTTCCCTGGCTTAGGACCAGGTACCCTTTGTGTTGCTACATGTCCCACCCCAGCCCCTGGCAGTGCCCAGTGACTGCCGTTCCCTCCCTTGTGCTAATGTGACTAGTGTTCCCTTCCTGAAATTTATTTTAGTGTTAACAGTTTTTTATTTTATTTCTTTCTGTATTAGAATAGTATATTATAAAAATAATAACTGTTTCCTTCTTTCTTTGTTTTAGTGCTGTTACCTTTTGTTAAATTGTATCATCCAATATGTCTGGTGCCATGTTAAAGAACAGTGGTGGCAGGGAGCAGCTCTGTCTTATTTCCAACTTTTGTCAAGCTCAACACCCTCTGTTTACTCTTTCCAAATCTTATACTTTCATGTTACTTCCAGGGTAGAAATGTAAAATGGAATTTGGGGCAACTGCCCAGTCTTGCATACCTACCTCAAATACGTCATTAAAAAAAAAAAGTTTGAGTTACTCACCTATTTCCTAAGAACTTAAATTTTATTTTGTTTTGGTAAGAACACTTACCAAGAAGTTTGCCCTTTTAACACATTTTTAAGTGTACAGTAATTATTATTAACTATATACAATGTTGTACAGGAGATCTCTAGAATGATTTCATTTTGCTTAACTGAAACTTTAGGACCATTGACAAGCAAAGAAAATGTGGTGCCTGCACACAATGAAACACTATCCAGTGTTAAAAATGAAGGAAATTGTACACTAAGTGACAAGATGGACAAACCTAGGGGACATTCTGCTAAGTGAAGCAAGCTAATCACAAAGCAATAAATAGTGTACAATTCCACCATGTTACATGAGGTATCTTGAATAGTCATATTCATAGAATCAGCAAGTGAGATGGTGGCTGTCAGGGGCTGAGGAGAGGAGAAGATGGATAATCAATACTAATCATTTAAATCTGGAAATTCCACAGGACTCAGGCTTACATAAAACACAACTGTCCCGCAGTTTAAACACAGCAAATATTGTTCTACTCCCAAATGACACAAAGTTTGATTTAAAAAATGCTCTTGTCTTTCTCATGAACTACTTGCTACAGTTCCAGATGCTTAGGAAAAGCTTTGCTGTGGAATGAGCTGTACCATGCTGCGTGCTGAATCCACCCTAGCACGGGAAGTCGACGTTCTCCTAAGCCTTCCTTGTTGCTGCAGACCAGTGCTTCTCAGACTTCAGTGTGCTCTGAAATCCCCTGCAGGGCTTGTTAAAACCCAGATTGCTGGCCCTACTCCCTGAGATTCTGATTCAGTAGATCAAGGGTAGGCTCAAGAATTTACAATTTCTAGTAGGTTTCCAGGCCCTGCTGCTGCTGCTGGTCTGGGCACGTGGAGACCCATTACTGTAGGCCTTGCACATGCTGAGAATACAAAGCTTCTGCTTGCCAGGGTGATTGGGCAGGAGAAGTTTACTGAAGTCACTGCGGCATTATCCTTTATGAGGTCTGTGTGGCTCATCTTCCTCTGTTTACGGGCCAGTGTAAGTGGTGCTGCATCTATAGAAATAGTTATTTGCCTGTGAATAAAACTGCCATAAATTACATTTACTAGCCGACATCGAAGGCCATGTGCTGTAGGGCTCTAAAGCCTGGCCTTAGAAATTAGAAGTTGGCCCATCAGTTTAATTGGCCTCTAAAAACTGCAAGATCAAAATGCCCTACTTGTAAAGTTCAATGCCCAATGTTACAGGCTCTGGTTGCAGTCAAAGACTCTAGAAAAAGGTGTGTCTTTTTAATTCAGTCTAACAATTCTGTCCTTTATTGTCAAGGGTTAGTCAATTTTTGCGTATGGTGATTACTAACTACATTTTAAGTTCATTTTTATTATACATTTCCAAGTGTCTTCTCCTAGTCATTCTAGTTATCCTGTAGATTAATTATGCTTTCATGTATATTCAGTTTTTTCTTTCTAATAATTTGGAAATTGTATGCCATCTATTGTTTTAGTTCTTACCCTAGAAATGTTAACATAATTATTTACAACATCAAAAGTTTATCAGTATTTTATTCTTTTCTGAATAATGCATTATATAATCCTGTGCTCCTTTCCTGTATATTTGATCACCAGCCACAATTTTTCCTACCTTATTTTAAAGTCTAAAATTTAGACATTATTTTTGTTTAACCAGTGTTTGTTTGGGTATATGCTTATGTTGTGAAATATTTTACTTCTTGTTGAAATAAATCCTTTAACCTCATCCTCTAAAATTTTTAAGTACAGCCTATGTATAAAAATTTTTGTTTTTCAATGAATATGACTTAATTTTGAAGTCATATTTAAGTGGTATTTTTACTGGGGATGCATCCTAGATTGTTATTAATCTTATGTCAGAAATTTGAAAACGTTATCCCACAGTCTTGAAGTTTCCATTTTTACTGGAAAGGGCATCAGCTGCTCTAGTTGTTCTTTTTGTGATTTATTTTTTCTATCAGCTTTGAAAATCTTTTCCTTGTCCCTTGTTGTGCAGTTTGAAAAAGATAAATATAGGTGTAGGTTTCATTTCACTCATCTTGCTCATGTTTCATTGGGGTTTCTGAATTTGAGTATTAAGAAATTATATTTATTGGAAAATGTTCAGTCATTACAAACAATTTTCCACCATTTCAAATATTGTGTCTTCATTGCCTATATTACCATCCTGTGGAACTCTGATTAGACACATATTAGACTTCTCATTTTTTCTGTCTTTTCTCATAATTCCTTTTAAAATTTTTTTCACTTTGTAACTCAGTGCTATATTTTACATAATTTCTTCAGTTTTATCTTTTAATGTGCTAATCCTCTATTTAGATGTATTCGTTTGCTCTTTATCTAAAGGTTCCTATTTTTTATTACTATGTATATCTTTTTTCTGGAATTTTTTTAGTTCTTTTAAAAATCTACTTGGTTAGTTGTGAAAGATATTTTCCCTTATTATACATTCAGCTACTTTTTCTCTTTGTATTTATAAAATTTTTAATTAGTCCTAAAAAGGAGACAACATATGTTCATATCTAATTACTATTTTTGTGGTAAAATGTACATGCATAACACTTATACTTTACCTTTTTTAAGTGTACAGTTCAGTGACATTAAGTACATTGATGTAGTTATGTAACAATCACTGCTGCTAATTTCCAGAAATTTTTCGTCACCTTAAACCTAAATTCTATGCCAATTCATCATTTTTATTTTGGCACAGTATTTAATAAATTACAAGAGCTAGTCAACACTTTATTATAAAATAGACTTTGTGTCAGATAATTTTGCCCAACTACAGGCTAGTGTAAGTGATCTGACACATTTAAGGTAGGCTAGGCTAAGTGATGATGTTCCATAGGTTAAATATGTTAAAAGTATTTTTGACTTACAATACTTTCAACTTATGATGAACAAGCTTATTGAGATGTAACCCCATCATAGACTGAGGAACATCTGTACTCAAAATTGGAATTGCTATATTGTTTTCCATGTGACTACACCACTTTACATTTCTACCAGTAAAACACAGGAGTCATGATTTCTCCACATCTTTGTCAGCACTTGTTATTTTCTGTTTTCTGTGTTTTGGTGCCATTTTAAAGAAGTCATTGTCAAATTCAATGCTGTGAAACTTTACCCTGTATTTTCTTCTAAAAGTTTTAGTGTTTTAGATATTACATTTAGGTTACTGATCTTGAGTTAATTTTTGTATATATGTAAGGTAAGAGTTTGACTTCATTATTTTGCATGTGGAATCATTTTCCCAGAAATATTTGTTAAAGAGACAGTTCTTTCTGTATTGAAAGACTTTGGCACCCTTGTTGATGAATATAATTCAACCGTATATACAAAGATTTATTTGTGGACTCTCTGTTCTCTTCCATTGATTTCTCTACCTCTCTTTATGCCAATATCACACTGTGTTGGTTACTGTAGCTTTATAGTAAGTTTTGAAATCAGGAAGTTTTTAATGAGTGCTCAAACTTTGTCCTTCCTTTTCAAGATTGTTTTGGCTAATTAGGGTCCCTTGAGATGCCATATATATTTTAGGAAGAATTGTTCTATTTCTGCAAAAATTGTCTTTGGGATTTTTATATGGATTGCATTGAATGCTAGATCACTTGAATTTCTTTGTTTTAAATAAATTAAATATCGAATTATATATTATCTACTTGATAATTTCTATATCTATAATCATTGTGGCTATGATTAGATTATCCTGTTTTACATTATGGTGGCTTAGTTTATCATATAGGTCTTGTTATTTAAAATTATGAGATTATGTTTGATAAAACTATCTGTGACAGTTTTTGAGGGGTGAATTTCTCCATTTCTCCAGAAAGGGAGATGTTTGCTACTACTAGTGATTTAGAAAGGATCATCAGTCCAGGATACTTCAAACTACAGTAGACTCTTCTTATTCATATAAAAAATATTTCAAGACTTGCAGTGGATCCCTGAAATCATGGACAGTACCAAACCCTGCATATACAATGCATGAAGTTTTCTTTCTGTCTTCACAATTTAACGGATAGAGGTTTCATTTTTACTGTAGATCTTGGCAACCTTAACATACATAACACACATACAATTTTTTTCTTTCCATATTAAATAGGAAAACAAATTACCTTTCCACCTAAAGGAAGCACTTTCTCATTTCTTTTTAGCGTGCCTGAATTGCCCATGTCACTATTGTTCTTTGGGATCTTTATTAAGTAAAATAAAGGTTACTTGAATGTAAGCACTGTGCTACATGACAGTCAATCTGATAACAGGGCGATTAAGCAACTAATTCGGGCAGTGTAATACAGTGTGGATACACTAGACACAGGGATGATTTGTGTCCTCGGGAGGACCAAGTGAGATGTCATGAGATTTTTATCTCTGTGTTAGTCTATTTGTATTGGTATAAAGAAATATCTGAGACTGGGTAACTTATTTTTTGTAGATCAGAAAATATAGTTCATTTAGAAAGTAATCTGGAGAGAGAGAGAGAGAGAGAGAGAGAGAGAGAGAGAAAAGAGGGGATTTCCCCTCCCCACGGGAGGTGAGGGGACCAAAGAAATTTATTTTAAAAAAGTCATTTGGTTCCTGGTTCTGCAGTTATATACAAGAAGCATGGCATCAGCATCTGCTTCTACTAAGGACTTTAGGAGCATTCCATTCATGGTGGAAGACAAAGCAGAGCTGACATGCATAGAGATCACATGGCAAGAGAGAGTGAGAGAGTGAGAGAGAGAGAGAGAGAGAGAGAGAGAGAGAGAGCGAGAGCAAGGGAGAGAGAAAAGGTGCCAGACTCCTTTTAACTATCAGCCCTTCTGGGAACTAACAGGGTGAGAACTCACCCCTGATGGAGGACATCACTCTATTCATGAGAAATCTAGCCCTATGACCCAAACAACTTCCCACAAGGTCCCATCTTCCAACAATGCCAACTGGGGGTTAAATTTCAACATGAGATTTGGAGAGGACAGACATTTACACTACAGCAATACCTTACTCACATTGGTGCACAATGTGAAACTTACAAATTGTTTCTTTCTGGAATTTTCCATTTAATGCTTTTGGACCACAGTTGAGCACAAGTAACTGAAACTGCATCAAGCAAAACTGTGACTGAGGGAAGACTACTGTTTATTTTGATCTTATTTTTTGAGGGCAATTGTCAAGGTAGTTTAAACTCATGCAAGTGTAAACTCAGAGTTAACAACTGCCAAGGTGAAATCTGGTCTTTTGCTTTTGTTTTTGTTTGTTTCATATAAGAAGCCTGAGTCAAGTCTAATTAAGACAGGAATCTATGGTGTGTGTATGGGGTGTGTGTATGGGGTGTGTGTGTTTGTGTATGATTTTAACTAACTATTAATGGTCTTGCTCTTATAAGAGGACCAACTTATGCAAAGGTCTCTCATCACACGTCTTTCGGACTTTGTCTTCTGATTATGTGTCTTATTCCCAACATACAAGGAACTCTTAAAACTCATACTCTAGGCCACTGAGGGATGATCAAAGTTTCAAGTGTAAATGAAACAGTAAGACTCATTTACCTCTCTGCATTTGCTCTTTTACTTTTGTTATTGGCTTTCTAAAATGTGTCTTGCTTCCTACTCATGCATTTAAAAACTCAAATCCCATATTTTATCCTGCATTTTATGTGCTATTCTGAGAAGTTTTCTCTGTATATCCAGTCTTTTCACAGTTCCATTATTAAAAACCCAGGAATCACTTCCAGAGTTTAATTAATAATTCTAAATATTATTCATAATTCAAACATATCTGCTTTTAATATTATCATTTTCTTTTTTCTTGATGTTGTTTTCAGTGTTATTTTAGTTACTTTTCTTTTAAAGTTAAATGCTTAGTTACTCTAATTACATTATTTTTTATTTAATAATGAAAGCTTTTAATGGATTTGACTTCAGGTAAAAGGTAACCTTTCCCCAATGGTTTTGATAAATATTGTTCTCATTTTTGCTATTTTCAAAATAGCATGTAATTATAAATTTTATTTCTTCTCTGAATCAATGCTTATTTAATAGAATGTTGTTTAATTTCCAAGTGGTTTTCTCATATTGTTTTGGTTACACATTGTGATTAATTTCTAGCTTAAATGCAGTGTTGCCTCTACAATTTGTACCATATAATTAAATTCTGTAAACATCACATGAATGCTTACAAAGGTGTATTTTCTGTTTGATGTTAATATAATTGAATATATACTTCTATTAATTTTATCATACTGTTTAAATAATTAAATGTTCTATTTTTTTCACTTCCTATTTTGTCAAAGGTTGAGAAAGTTGCACTAAAGTCCTTTTATGAGAATTATTTTTATAAATGCATCATTTAAAATCTAAAAGAGATTCTTATTTTTTTTGTATTTTTAGTCCTTTTATATATATGATATTTTTATCTTAACCCTAAATTAATGTTTTATGAGTTTAAAATGATCTTTTTGAAATAATTTTTGCTGTGAATTCTATTTTTTCTGATATTATTGTTATTAAACATTTTTGTTTAAATTTGCTCAATTCTTGCTTTTTCCTATTTTTTGAGACAATTTACATTCTATGCAACTTACCTATTTAAAGTGTGCAGCAGTTTTTAGTATACACACAGAGTTGTCCCAATTTGAGACACAGTAAATTTTAGAATATTTCTATTAAGTGAAAAAAGTCTGTATTCATTGTCACTCTCCATATTCCTCCCCAGTCTCCATCCATGAACCCTAGATATCATTCACCTGCTCCTTGTCACTTTAGATTTTCCTATTCATATAAATTTATTTCAAATAAATTGAATCATAAAATGTGTCACCTTTTGTGACTGACTTCTTTCAATTAGCATGCTGCTTCCAAAGTTCATTGTAGAATGTACCGGTGAATGTACACTGTACTGGTGTAGAATGTGCCAGCACTTCATTCCTTTTTATTCCTGAATAATATTCCATTATACTACATATATACTGCACTTTATTTATCTCTTCATTGGTTGATGAATATTTTGAGTTGTTTCCACTTCTTGGCTATTTGAATAATGTTGCTATAATTATTTGTGCAGAAGTTTTTGTGTGAACATGTGATTTTATTTCTCTTGGATTTATATCTAGGTTCATATTGTAACTCTATTTTTAATCTTTGGAAGAACTTCCAACATGTTTTCCAAAGAGTTTGCATAATAGTACAGTGCTAGTCACGGTGTGTGAGGTTTCCAGTTTCCTTAATGACACTTTTATCTCCTTTTTAAAATTATAGACATCCCAGTAGGTAAGAAGTGGTAACTCACTGTGGTTTTGATTTGTAATTCAATGGTGAGCTTCTTTTCAAGGAGAAAGGAAGAGCCCCAAAAATGGGAATTAATCTTTTGGAAGGTGGGCTTCTTGTAGCACATTCAGAATTTGTTCCTCCGGATCAAACTGTCACCCAAAGTTTTATCTGGAAATTTTGAGAAGGTCGTGTCATAATTTGCGGAAAAAATTTCCCAAGTTGTGGCAAACAGATGACTGGTCTCTCCACCATGACAATACACCTGCCCACACCGTGCTGAGTGATCAGCAATTTTTAACCATAAACAGCCTGACTCGGTGTGCCCCACACTCACTATTTACCTGATCTCACTTCCTGAGTGCCTTTTTTTCTTTCCCCAAATAAAAAAGTCCTCAAATGCAAATGTTTTGCAGATGTGGAAGAAGTGAAACCAAAAAATGGCAAAAGCACTAAAAGACATCAAAACTGAAGAGTTCAAAAGCTACTTTGAGCAGTGAAAAAAGTGTCTCCCTAGGTGTATTATATTAAACAGGGAGGACTTTGAAGGCAACTAAGTTTAAACATGTAAGAATAAATAAGGTCTTCCTCATACATGGTGATTATTTCTATAAATTATTTGAGGAAATATCTATTCAGACTCTTTTCCCAACTTTAACTTGGTTTCTGTGTATTTATTATTGAGTTGTAAGAGTTCTTTATGTATTATCTATCTGATAATAGATAAAATCTATTATCCGATACATGATTTGCAAATATTTTCTCTGGGTTGTTAGTTCACTTTCTCTTTTTATTTAAAAATTTCCAGCTAATTTATTTATTTTAAATTGACAGACAAAATTACATGTATTTATTGTGTATAACAATGTTTTGTGAAATGGTTAAATCTAGCTAATTAAAATATGCATGACTTCATTTCTGTAGTTTCATACAAATCTTCGGATTCTATTTGCTTGAAGAATATCATTAATATTTTGATAGGAATTGCACTGAATCTATAGATCACTTTGGGTAGTATATGCATGTTCACAATATTAATTTTTCCAATCTATAAACACAGGTTATCTTTCCATTTATGCCTCCTTCAATTGCTTTCATCAGTATAGAGATTTTTCATTTGCTTGGTTGAATTTATTTTTAAGTATTTTATTTATAGTTATTGTAAATATAACTTGTTTCTTGATTCTTTTTCAGATAGTTTGCTATTAATGAATAAAAATGGTAGTGATATGTGTATGTTGATTTGTATCCTGTAACCTTCCTGTATTTGTTTATTAGTTTCAACAGTTTCTTGGGGAGTACTCAGGGTTGTCTTTGTATGAGATTACATTATCTGCAAAGAGGGACAATTTAACCTGTTGTTTCTAACTTGGATGGCTTTTATTCTTTTTTTCTTGTCTTTTGATCTCACTAGAACTTCCAATACTATATTGAACAGAAGTGGCAAGAATCGGCCATTCTTGTCTTATTCTGTAGATTATAGGAAAAATCTTTCAATTTTTTTCGCATTGAATATAATGTTAGCTGTGGTTTTGTCATATATGACCAATTTTATTGAGGCGCACTTGTTCTATATCTAATTTCTTGAGAGTTTTTAATCATGAAAGGATGCTGAATTTTGTCAAATACTTTTTCTGCATGTATTGAAATATATATATTTTTGTCCTTCTTTCTGTTAATGTGATGTATCACATTTGTGAATTTGCATATGTGGAATCATCTTTGCATCCCTAGAATGAATCCCACTTGATTACAAAGGTGAATTATCTTTTTTATTGTGCTATTGAAATCAATTTGCCCATATTTTATTGATGATTTTTGCATCTATGTGAATCAGGGATATTGGCCTATAGTTTTCTTTCTTTCTCTCTTTTTCTTTTTTTATAGTGTCCTTGTCTGGTTTTGGTATTAGTGGAATACTGGACCACAATAATGAATTTGAAAGTACTTTCTCAATTTCAATTTTTTGGAGCAGTTTGAGAAGTGGTATTAGTTCTTCTTTAAGTGTTTGGTAAAATGTATCAGTGAAGCCATCATGTCCTGGGATTTTCTTTGATGAGAGCTTTTTATTATTATTATTGTTACTAATTCAATTTATTTGCTCACTATTGGTCTATTCAGATTTTCTATTTCTTCAAAATTCAGTCTTGGTAGATTGCATGTGTCAATAAATATATTCATTTCTTCTAGATCATTCAATTTTGAGGAATATGATTGTTCCTAATAATCCCTCATGATTATTTGTATTTTTTTGTTATCAGTTGTAATGTCCCCTTTTTCATTTTTATAATCTTTCCACTCCTTTATTTTTCTCTTCTTCTTCTTGAGCTTTTATGACCCCTATATTTGCTCTTGAGTATCTGTCTCATAAACCCTATAATCTTTGTTCATTCCTATTTTGCTACTATAACTGTATATTTTAAAATATCCTGTCTTTGTGTTTATATATTCTTTCTTCTGCTTGAGCGAGTCTTCTGTTGATGCTCTATATTGCATTTTTTATTTTATTCACTGTATTTTTTAGCTCCTGGATTTCTGTATACTCTTAAAAAATGTTATCTCAATCTATCTGTTAAATTTATCATTCTGGTCACTTGTTGTTTTCCTTATTTTGTTGAATTGTTTCTTTGTATTTTCTTGAACTTTATTGGGCTTCCTTTAAATAATTGTTTTGAATTCTTCATCAGACATTTCATATATCTTCATTACTTTGGAGTCAGTCACTGACACTATTTTGACCATTGGATGATGTCATATTTCCCTGATTATCATTGATCTTTGTGACTGTGTGTTGATGTCTTCATATTTGAGTCAGCAGGTACTTACTCCAGTCTTTGCAGACTGATTTTGAGAATACCCTTCAACAGTAAGCCTATCTATAGATTCTGGGCAGGTCATCTGTGTGGGTTTTGAGCCTGGGAGCACAGTGACAAGTACAGCACTGGAGGACACCCTAAACCTGAGACAGTGGTAACTGCAATGGTGCCAGGCTAAAATCTTATAGCCACTGAGGCTGTCTTGGGGCTAGGGGTGCCTAAGGCCCATAGCTGCTGAAGCCTGCCTGCTGTTGATGGTTGTATGGAGCCCAAGGCCACTGTAGTGAGCTGACAGTGATAGAAACTGAGGATCAGATCTGCCTCCCAGGGTCTATGGGTTTCTGCTTTGCACAGGGCCAAGTCTGGATGCTCAGTCCACAGGTGCCAGCCTGCATTCACAAGCAATGGGGTCTGCTCAGAGCTGGGTTTTACTGAGATGGGCCAAGAATGAGGGTCCAAGGCAAAGTCCTATGTTCACTTTCTTCTCTTTCCCTTAATCGGAAAAAATCTTTCTCTGTCTCTGTCCTGTGCAGTAGGGGGTTGAGGAAGGGAAGACCCAGGTAATGTAAAACTGTCTGTCTTACCCTTTTAAATGTGTCTTTCTTATTATTATTTTATAACCAGATACTGTGATTTCTATCTAGTTTCCTTAGCTCGGGTGAAAGTATTTTTGCACATAGATATTGTTCAGATAGAAATTTCTGTGGGAGGCCAATTACTGGAGAGTTTTATTCTGCCATCTTGCAGCACCTTCACCAGTCTTAGTTAACTTTGTTGATGATCTTTGTAGCATAAAAGTTTTCCATTTTGATAAAGTATAATTTATGTATTTTTTTTATTTTGTTGCTTGTGTTTTTGGTGTCAGATTTACTAAACTATTGTATAATCCAAGCTCATAGAAATGCATGATTATATTTTTTCCAAGAGTTTTATACTTTAAGCTCCCATTTTTAAGATCTTGGGTTCATTTTGAGTTAATTTCTGTATATGCTGTGAGGTAAAGGTCCCACTTCATTCTTTCTAGTCTTAATTTTTTTGTCAATTCACTATTAATCTCTTGTATGTAGCAGATATTTAAAATAACTTAGCCTTTATTAGAGATTTTATTTTGTACTTTGTCTATTTGCATTTACTACATCAACTGATATGCTTGATTTATGCTTTCTCTGTTAATGTCATCTCAATATTTCTATTGCATTGTTTCTATTGCTTTGCTGACAATCTCCCTTTACCTCCTCATAATCTAGTCTATATCTACAGCTTTTAGTTTTTCAAAGATAATAATTACATTTATATTCTATGTATTTCCAAATAAAGAACACAACAAGAAACTGTGTGTTTGAATCCACTCTATGTAGTAAGTGATATGAGCATCATATTATATATCTTGTTTCAAGCCTTCACAGTTTTGATCATACATTATTGCCATTAAATATGTTATTTGAATTGTGCATTAGGAATTATTTCTATGTTGTGTAATCATTACTGTAAGAGGGCTGCCAATAAAACAAGAAAAATCTTTTCCTTGAAAATGATCCCTATGGATTTTTGGTTGTTAATATAGCTCTCTTTCATTGACAGTTGTTTCTAGATTAATAATTTCATTCTTTCATGTCTTTTCAGTTTTTCTATCTTGCTATTTGTCTAGCTCTTCCATTTGAAAGCTAATTCCACATGTTTTTAATTTTTCTTATGGTATGATGATTGTATTTAAAACTATAAAATGTCCTGTAATTGCTTTACTGTACACCACATTATTGACCTGTAGTGCTTTCACTTTCACTCAGCTTTAGATAGTTTATAATTTTTCCTATGATTTCAACTTAACAAATGGGTTATTTGGAAGTCTTTTTGCAGATATAAGAAATTATTTAATTAACTATCTTTTATTAATGATTTATAATACCATTATTTAAATCTAAACTAATATAATAATATAAAATGAAATTTGTTTTGGAGTATGACTCAGGATTTCTATATGTCTACAATTGCTGACTTTTGCAAATGCCTCATGATGTTAAGAGGCAACTGCAAATGTTTTGTATTGGGTATATGCACATGTTAGTCTAAGCTTAGAAAAGTGTTAAGATTTATTCTAAATGTTATTTTCTGTGACTGCTTACATAAATTAAAATATCCAAATACAATATTGGATGTTTCTGTCATCCATGCTTCAGTCCATTGTTACTTTTAAATATTTTGAGTCTATACCCTTGGTAAATATATATTTTGATTGTTATATCTTCCTCAGCTATTATTTATTTTGCTGATTTACAGAATCTCTTTATTCCCCTGTGTTGTTTTTGCCTTGAATATAAACATTGCTACCTTAGCTTTCTCATTGTTCATGTTTGACATCTTTATCTCTGATTTTATATTTAGCTTTTAAATGTATCTCATTATTAAGGCAGATACTTATATTTATTTTTTAAATTATTATTTCTGCTCATATTCTCTAGATCTTGTTGCTAACAATAGCTGCAAAGTCTACAAAATTTTAATTTCATACACCCCATTCTCTGTTCTTTCTCTTTTTTAATTTTTAATTTTTATTTTAAAGATGTGGGATACAATTCAGGGGTGGGAATACAAAAGGTCTTTATGTAGGTAAAGTTTGGGCCTCGCTTTGGTCTCCACGTCACCTGGTTTGAGATCAGGTACCCTTATTGATGAAGTGTCTCTCCCTCCCCTGACAGTTTTCCACTACTACCAATTTCTTTCTTTTAGTATTATAATTGTTCAGGGTCCACCTATGAGTGAGAACACGTGGAACTCAGCTCTTTGTTTCTGTGATAGATCACTCAGTATTATAAACTCTAAGTCCATCCAGGTTGCTGCGAAATTTATAATTTTGTCCTTTATGGCTGCGTAATATTCCATTGTGTATATGTATCACATTTTTTTATCCAGTTCTCTTTTGATGGGCAGCACAGTTGGTTACATGTTTTTCCTATTGTGAATAATGCTGCAATAAACATGCATGTGTAGGTATCTTTTTCATAGAGTGATTTGAGTTCCTTTGGGTATGTTCCCAGAGGAGGGATTATGGAGTTGTATGGAAGGTTAGCTTTTAGATCTTTTTGGAATCACCGAACTATTTTCCACAGAGGTCGTACTAGTTTACATTCTCATCAACAGTGTGGAAGTGTTCCCTTTTCCCTGCATCCTTTCCTGCATCTGTTGTTTTTTGAGTTATTGATGATGGCCACCTTGACTGGAGTTAGGTGGTATCTCAGTGTGGCTTTAATTTGCATGATTAGTGAGGTTGAGCATTTTTTTCCGTATCTGTTGGCTGCTCGTATGTCATATTTTGAGAAGTGTCTATTAATATATTTTGTCCACTTTTCAATAGGTCTGTCTGTTTTTTCTTTCTTTTTAAAAAATTTTTTTTGTTTTAAATATGTGGGGTGTAATTCAAGGTTAGGTATACAAATGTTTATTATGCAGATACCCTTATTGGGCAAATATTTTTTCCATTCTGTGGGCTATCTCCCTGCTCTCTTGATGGTTTCTTTTGCTTTGCAGAAGCTTTTCAGTTTGATGAGGTCCCACTTGTCTAGCTGTCCTTTCTCTTATATTTCTAGCTCACTCCCTTGTAGAGCTTTATTTAGTCCATTGATTTTTCCTAAGATCTTTATTAAGATCTTCTTACCTTTCTTTCTACAAAACTGAGCCACTTGAAGACTTCTCAATTTCAATTTATGACAACTTCTATCCTTCCAGTTACTCAGGCTAAAAAGTTTGGAGTCATTCTTAATTCCTCTTTTCATCTGAATAGTCCACATACTCTCTATCAGGGAATAATACTGACTCTATTTTTAGAGTAGATCCAGAGTCTCACCACTTTTTACCACCTCCACTGATATCACTTATCTGAGCCATTATCAACTATCCCAAATTAATGCCATCACTTTCTAATGGATGTCTCCTGTGAGTTGATGTTCATTAAACAACTAGTCTTTTAAACTGTAAGATTAGACCATGCCACTCTTCTGCTCAAGTCCCTGCAAAGGTTCCCATTTCACTAAGAGACAAAGTCTGAGTTCTTGCTGTGGCCTGCAAGACCTTGCGTGATCTGACGTCATTTCCTGCTATCTCCCCCTTACTTCTCTGCAGCTACACTGACCTCCTTGCTGTTCATCTAATACATTCTCACAACACATTTTCCCATTAGGACTTTTGCATTGGTTGTTCCCTCTGCCTGGAATGCTTTTTCCCCAGATATCATTATAACTAACACTTATCCCCTTCATATTTTTGCTCAAATCGTATCCTCTCAAATTAGACCTACTCTGATCACCTTATGTACTATTTTAGCTTGGCTGTCTCCCTCTCCATTTTCAGATCCATCTCCCCAAATCTCCAACCCTTATCAACTTACTCGGCTCTACTTTTCTTTTTTTTATGAGCTCATTTCACATTTTTAAAATGAAGATTCTTCTCCATCTCTATTTTTTTTTACATAGTTTTTTTTTATTATTCGAAATAAGCAAATGCATTCTTGGCATTTAACATAAGTTAAATAATAAGCATGCGTTTTTGTTTGTTTTTTAATGTAAACTTTATTATTTTTTATTTTAAAATTTTTTTATAATCAATACTTTTTATTATGATATTGTGGGGTACAGTTAAGGGCTAGGTATACAAATATGCTTCATTCAGGCACCCTTGTTGATAAGAGGTGTCTCCCTGTTCCCAGACAGGTATTTACTACCGTTAATACCATTCCATCTCTATTTTTTATAAAGCTTTTGAGCGAGCTATTGAGGGGCTAACAGGAAAATAACATAATAATTTTAGTGTATAATTTAGTGTATAATTTATGACATTTATTTTAGAAAGTCAGGAGGACATGGTGACATATGTTTTAGCACACTCATTTTGACCATGTTAGCTAACTATGTCAGTAGAATGTTAATTCTCATACCTTTCTATGTGTGAATCTCCCATAATTTTTTTTTTAAAGCACAAGATTAATAGGGAAATTCACTCAAGAGCTGGTACCAGTATGTGAACTGAATTATATCCTAGTGGCTCAAGTTGCTTTTTAAGAAAATGTTTTTGTGTTTTTTTTGAGTTGGAGTCTCACTCTGTCGCCCAGACTGGAGTGCAGTGGCCGTTCCTGGCCACTGCAGCCTCAACCTGCTGGGCTCCAGCGATCCTTCTGCCTCAGCCTTCCAAGTAGCTGGAACTACAGGCACACGTTACCATACCCAGCTAATTTTTTTTTATTGTAGAGATGAGGTCTTGCCAAGTTGCCCAGGCGAGTCTTGAACCCATGGACTCAGGCAATCCACTCACCTCAGCCTCCCAAAACGTGGGATTACAGGCTGAGCCACCGAGCCCGGCTAGAAAATATGTTTTTAATATTAGAACATTTAAGATTATTTTGAAGATAGCCTGAAGAATTCCCCCATTACATTGGTATGCTGCATTTTCACAATTAACGAACCAACATTAATATCTGATTATTAGCTATAGTCCATACTTTATTAAGATTTTCTTAGTGTTTCCTGAATGGCTTTTTTTCTATTTCAGTAACCCATCCAGGATATCACATTACATTTAGTTGTCATGTCTCCTTAGATTCCTTTTGGCAGCAACAGTTTCTCATACTTTCCATGTTTTGGTAATCTTCAAAGTTTTGAGAAGTACTGATCAAATATTTTGAGCAATGTACCTTAATTGATATGTGTCTGATTGTTTTTTTTTCTCACGATTAGACTGAGGTTATGAATTTTGAAAGAAAGACTACAGAGGTAAAGTGCCAATTTCATTATATTACATTAAGAGTACATACTGACATATTTAATGTTTTATCAGGTAATAGGAAGAGAGGTAAACAGGTCTATAGGCTGAGGATTTATTTAAATCTGGATAGGAGGCGGGTTTGAAAAATTTTCTCTGAGATAAGTGTTAAAGCCTTCAAATTCTTCTAATGTTTTTGATTTTGTCTTTACTCTTGACTTTGGGTTTCCCTAAGTACTCCTCCTCAGAAAGAGCATGTCTCTTATATCTCTTTCAGAAGTAAGAAAGGGAGTATTCTATAGTCTTCCTATCAGATCTCCATTCTTTAGTGGGCCATTGTCTTTGGCTTGTGACCTTCACTAGTTTTTTTTTTTCTTGTATAGCATCTCCCTTAGGTGAGTCATGAAGTCTAGACGGGGCTGAGGCTACAGGAAAGGCCTTTCTTTGGGACTCTGAGGCAAGACTCTGACAGTCTTTTCCTCTGGAGCAAGCCTTTGTTATAGAGAAGGTTTGAAGGTGTTTCACAAGAATTACTCTTCGAAAAGCTTTTGCACAGCAAAAGAGACCATCAAGAGAGTGGGGGGATAACCTGAATTTCACCTGCATGTAGCCCACTTGTATAGTTAATCCTTACTTGTACCCCACATTTAAAATAAAATAAAATAAAAAAGAATTACTCTTATCTTTGCCCTGTAAGAGCCATTAGGGGCTCTTTCTTGGGTTTTTATCACAAGAAGAGATTCTCGGAGATAAAACTCATGAGTGGGCCAGGTCCGTCTGAGACTGGGGTCTTCCTAGGAGCTTCTCACTTTTAGGCTAGTCCACATTCAGCCTCCCAAAATTCATGAAAATACCCATTTAATTATCCTACAAGTTCATAGCTCCGGTGGCTCCTGCTTCAGATAAGCAGATCTTGGCTGTTAATTTCTGGATTTGTTGGTTTCTTCAGGGTAGTGATATGCCTTATAAATTCAATTCTCTAATGGGTCTAAGAAAAGTGATTTACTTTTAGTTTTTCCAATATTTTTGTTGTTATTTTAGGAAGTGGAGTGGCAATTTTAAGCTCTTTACATTTTGGAGCGAAACTTAGAAGTCCACTTAAATTTTTAACATACCAAAAATGTACTGACTTACATTTACTGTTATTTATTTACTTGCTTCTCATTTCTTCCTCCTGCACCACACACACTAGAATGTAAGTTTCAAAGATTCAGAGGTCTTTGTCTGGTTCACTGAAATATCTCTATTGCCTAGAATAATACATGCCATATCCCAGGAGTCCAATAGATATTTTATGTCATTAAATGAATATCAATGTTTTCTCTTTGAAAAAGGGAAATACTTAGCACTCTCTGACCCTACTCTGCTCCCTCATCTCTCTCATAACTACTCAGCCACGCATCCCTACAATATTGATTTTATTATGAAATTTAACTTTGTGCTGTTGCAGATATGCTTGGCCTTTCCTTGTCTTTTTGGTCACTATTTAGAAACCATGTTGACTTTTACTGCATTTCTTACCATTAGTTCCACCTGCTCATTTCTTGCTCAATCTTTCATTCCATGAATATTTTCATGAAGGGCCTTTTAAAGGTAAATATTGTGAGGTCTAAAATCTTCAATACTATAGTTTTATATTAATTTTGCATTATAGTTTAGTGGAATGTAAAATATAAGTTCAAAATTTTCACCACACGAAACTTAAAAATATTTTGCTATTTTCTGCAAGCATCTGATGCTAATGTCAAAAGCCTGATAACCAATAGCAGCGAGCACTTAAATATCACTTCTATGTGCCAGTTGTGATTCTAGATATTCAGTGTGTATCAATTTATTTACTCCTCATGAAGACCCTCATACAGGTAGCTATTATAATTATCATTAGATGTTATTTCTGGAAAGGAAGCTGAGGCACAGAGAAGTTATGTAGCTTGCCCAATCATATGTTGCTGGAAATAGGTCCAGCTGGATTTGACACAGACAGCCAAAGATGAGAGACTGACCATGACATCACTTCTTTAAAGGCTATTTTTTTCCATTTGCACTTAACCTACTATAAACATTTATTTTTACTTTTTAAATATAATTTTATTTTTTATATTTTATTTTTTATTAATCAATGTTTTTTATTATGGTTTTGTGGGGTACAGTTAAGGGTTAGGTGTACAATTACGTTTCATTCAGGCACCCTGTTGATAAGAGGTGTCTTCCCATCCCCAGACAGATATTTGCTACTGTTAATCCCATCCTCCTCCCCCCCATAGTTTCCCAGTACCGTCAGTCATTTTCTTATAGTATTACATTGGATGTTCAAGGTCCATTATATGAGTGAGAATATGTGATATTCGGATCTTTGTTTCTGTGAGAGGTCACTCAGTATTATAGACTCTAGTTCCATCCAGATTGCTGCAAAATTCATGATTTTGTTCTTTTTTATGGCCGTGTAGTATTCCATCGTGTATATGTACCACATTTTTTTAATCCAGTCCTCTTTTGATGGGCAGCATGGTTGTTTCCAGGTTCTTGCTATTGTGAACAATGCTGCGATAAACATACGTGTGCAGGTATCTTTTTTACAGAGTGATTTGTGTTCTTCAGGGTATATTCCCAGTAGGGGGATTGCAGGGTCATATGGGAGGTTGATGTTTAGAGCTTTTAGGAATTGCCACACTGCTTTCCACAGAGGTTGCACTAGTTTACACTCCCACCAACAGTGTAGAAGTGTTCCCTTTTCACCACACCATCTCCAGCAGCTGTTATTTTTTGAGTTGTTGATAATTGCCATTCTGACTGGAGTTAGGTGGTATCTCAGTGTGGTTTTGATTTGCATCTCCCTGATGATTAGTGAGGTTGAGCATTTCTTCATGTGTTTGTTGGCTGCTCGGATGTCTTCTTTTGTGAAGTGTCTGTTCATATCTTTTGCCCATTTTATAATGGGGTTGTTTGTTTTCTTCTTTTCAGTATGTTTCAGTTCCTTGTAGATGCAGGATATAAAGCCTTTGTCAGACCTAGAATTGGCAAATACTTTTTCCCAGTCTGTAGGCTGTCTCCCTGCTCTCTTGATGGTTTCTTTGGCTTTGCAGAAGCCTGTCAGTTTAATAAGGTCCCATTTGTCTATCTTCTCTCTTATGTCCTGTGGGTTTCAGGTTTTGTACAGGAATTGGATGCCAGTTCCGATTTCCATGAGAGTATTTCCTTCCTTTTCTAAGGTTCTTATGGTTTGAGGTTTTACATTTAGGTCTCTGATCCATTTGGAGTTAACCTTTGTGCATGGGGATAGATAGGGGTCCTGTTTCAATCTTCTGCATGTGGTCAGCCAGTTTTCCCAGCACCATTTACTGAATAGGTTCTCCTCTCCCCATTGGTAGGTGATGGGGGCTTTGTCGAAGATGAGTTGGTTGAGAAATTGAGGTTTTGCTTCTGGAATCTCAATTCTGTTCCATTGATCTATATGCCTGTTCCTGTACCAATACCAAGCTGTTTTGATGATTGTAGCTTTATAGTAAAGTTTGAAGTCTGGTATTGTGATACCACCTGCTTTGTTTTTTTTTTTTTTTGCTGAGGATTGTTCTGGCTATTCTTGGACGTTTGTGTTTCCATATGAATTCCTGTGTTGTTTTTTCTAGGTCTGAGAAGAATGTTGTTGGTAATTTAATGGGTATTGCATTGAATTTGTAGATTGCCTTAGGTAAGATGGACATCTTCACAATGTTGATTTTTCTGATCCATGATCATGGGATATTTTTCCACTTGTTCGTGTCAGCTTTGATTTCTTTGAGCAGTGTTTTGTAATTTTCATTGTAAAGGTCCTTCATATCTCTGGTTAGGAAGATGCCAAGGTATTTCATTTTTTTTGTGGCTATTGTGAATGAAATTGTGTTTTTTATTTGGGTTTCTGTTTGTTTATTATTGGTGTAGAGAAATGCGATTGTCTTTGGTACATTTATTTTGTATCCTGAGACTTTGCCAAAGGTCTTTATCAATGTAAGGAGGCCTTTGACAGATTCTCTTGGTTTTCAAGGTACACAATCTTATCATCTGCATAGAGAGATAACTTGACTTCCTCTTTTCCTATTTGAATACCTCTGATTGCCTCCTCTTCTCTGATTGCTCTAGTCAGGACTTCTAATACTATGTTGAACAGGAGGGGAGAGAGTGGGCATTCTTGTCTAGTTCCAGTTTTCAGGGGAATTGGTTCCAATTTTTGTCCATTTAGGAGTATGCTGGCTGTGGGTTTCTCGTAGATGGCTTTTACTATTTTGAGGTATGTTCCCTGTATGCCTAGATGTTCAAGGGTTTTTATCAAGAAGGGGTACTCTATTTTATCAAAGCTTTTTCTGCATCTAATGATATGATCATGTGGTTTTGTTTTGACATCTGTTGATGGATTTAATTACATTTATGGTTTTACGAATGTTGAACCAGCCTTGCATCCCAGGAATGAAGCCTACTTGGTCATGGTGGATGATTTTTGAGATGTATTGCTGAATCCGGTTTGCTAGGATCTTGTTGCGAATTTTAGCATCTATGTTCATCAAAGACATTGGCCTGTAGTTCTCTTTCTTTGTTGGATCTTTACCTATCTTGGGTATCAATGTGATGTTGGCCTCGTAAAATGATTTGGGGAGAGTTCCATCTTTTTCAATCACCTGGAATACCTTCAGTAGGATTGGTATCAGCTCCTCCTTGAATGTCTTGTAGAATTCTGCTGGAAAGCCATCTGGACCAGGGCTTTCTTTTGTAGGAAGTTTTCTTATTACGTAGTTGATTTCCTTGATTGTTATTGGTCTGTTTAGGGTCTCAATTTCTTCTTGTTCCAACCTAGGTAAGTTGTGTGACGTCAGAAAGTCCTCCATTTCCTTATGGTTTTCAAGTTTCTTTCCATACAAGTGTACGTAGTAGTCTCTAATGATCTTTTGCATTTCTTCAGGGTCAGATGTGATTTCATCTTTTGTGTTTCTGATTGTGCTTATTTGGTTTTTTTCTTGTTTTTTCTTGGTCAGTTTAGCTAGGGGACCATCAATCTTGTTTACCCTTTCGAAGAACCAGCTTTTTGTTTCATTGATTTTTCGTATTATCCTTTTGTCTTCTATTTCCTGGATTTGGGCTTTTATTTTGGTGATCTGGATTCTTCTGCTGAAATTAGGGTTTTTGTGGTCTTGCTTTTCCAGCTTCATTAGGTGGCTTGTTAGGTTGTGAATTTCTGTTCCTTCCATTTTCTTCATGTGTGTTTGTAGGGATATAAATTCCCCTCTTACTACAGCTTTCAGGGCATCCCAGAGATTTTGGTAAAATGTATCTTCATTTTCATTTGTCTCCAGGTATCTTTTGATCCCTGTTTTGATTTCGTCGTTGACTCAGGAGTTGTTTGGCATCATGCTGTTTAGTGTCCATGTCTTTGTGGGTTTGGGGGGACTTTGTTGGTGTCAATGTTTATTTTTATTCCACTGTGGTCCGAGAAGGTGTTTGGTAGAATTTTGGTCCTTTTAAATTTGCTTATGCTTGATTTATGACCGAGTATGTGGCCAGTCTTAGAATATGTTCCATGTGGTGATGAGTAGAATGTGTATTCTGTGGACTTTGGATGGAGTGTTCTGTAGGTGTCAATTAAGTCCATTTGGTCCAAAGTCACATTGAAGTTCTGGATCTCCTTGCTGATTTTTTGTCTGATGATCTGTCTATGGTTGTGAGTGGTGTATTAAAGTCTCCAGTTATGATAATGTTAGAGTCAATATCTTTCTTTAGTTTTCCAAGAAGTTGTTTTATGAAAGTTGGTGCACCTATGTTGAGTGCATATATGTTTAGGATAGATATTTCTTGTTGATGGATTGAGTCTTTTATCATTATGTAGTGGCCTTCTGTATCTTTTTTAATTTTTAATAGCTTGAAGAGTATTTTGTCTGAAATTAAGATCGCTACTCCTTTCTTTTGTATTCTGTTCGCCTGAAAGTTTGTTTCCCATCCTCTTACTTTGAGTCTGTTGGTGTCCTTTCTAGTGAGGTGAGTCTCTTGAAAGCAATAGATTGTTGCCTGATGATATTTTATCCATTTTGCCATTCTATGTCTTTTCAGTGGTGCATTTAGTCCATTCACATTTACGCTAATAATTGAAATGCAAGAGTTGATCCCTGTCATAAGGTTCTTACAGAGTTGTTCCTGTTTATTTGATGTCTTTCTTTGGGTTTTGGAGTTGGTTCATGTGTGTTTTTAATCTTTTGCCTGTACTCTTGTGAAGAATGCTGTTGTTCTTTTTACTTTTTCTTCTGTGTTCAGTACTTTCTTAAGCGTTTCTTGTAGAGGTGGTCTGGTGGCAGCATAGGTTCTTAGGGATTGGATGTCTGGAAAAGATTTCAATTCTCCCTCACTAATGAAGCTTAGTTTGGCTGGGTAGGTTATTCTTGGTTGAAATTGTTTCTCTTTTAGAACTTTGAAGATAGGCTCCAGGCTCTCCTGGCCTGAAGGGTTTCTGTGGATAAATCTGCTGCTATTCTAATTGGTTTTCCCTGGTAGGTAGTCTGGCCTTTTTCTCTTGCTGCCTTTAGGATTTTTCCTTTCATAGCTACTTTGTTTAGGCCAATTATTATGTGTCTGGGAGTTGGTCTTCTCATTTGTTGTCTTGCAGGGGTTCTCTGAATCTCTTGTGTTTGAATTTTTTCATCCTTAATGAGATGAGGGAAGTTTTCTTGAATGATTTCATGAAATGTTTGTTCCAGTGTGGCTTCTGTTTCTCTTTCTGCCTCAGGAAGCCCAATTACGCTTAGGTTTGGTCTCTTGAAGTGATCATTCATCTCTTGCAGGTTGTTCTGTCTTTTTGAGCTTCTTTTCTATGCTTTTGACAGTTTGGGTTAGTTCTGTGTTTGGTCTTCAAGCTCTGAGATTCTTTCTTCTGCTTGGCTGATTCTGCTTTCCATGCTTTAATTTTATTTTTTTAAATAGCTTTAGGAGTACAAAAGATTTTTTAAATCGTTGGCTGCCTGTATAGTAGTGAAGAAGTCTGGACTTTAAGTATACTGGTCATCCCCACCAACGCACATTGTATCCTGTAAGTCACTTTTCATCCCTCTCCCCACCCCATTCTCCCCCTTCTGGGTCTCCAAAATTCTTTATGCCATTCAGTATGCTTTTGCAGATGATTAACTCACTTATAAGTGGGAACATGCAGTATTTGGTTTTTCATTACTGTGTTTTTCACTTAGCATAATTGTCTCCAATTCCATCCACGTTGCTGCAAAATACATTATTTTGTTCTTTGTTGTTGTTGCTTTTGAGCTGGAGTCTCACTCTGTCACCCAGACTGGAGTGTGGTGGCCAGGAGCGGCCTCGACCTGCTGGGCTCCGGTGATCCTTCCACCTCAGCCTTCCGAGTAGCTGGAATTACAGGCATGCGCTACCACGCCGGCTGATTTTTTTGGTTTATTGTAGAGATAAGGTCTCGCCAATTTGCGCAGGTGGGTCTCAGACCCGCGGGCTCAGGCAATCCACTCGCCTCCGCCTCCCAAAGTGCGGGAAATTACAGGCTGAGCCACTGAGCCCGGCTATTTTGTTCTTATGGCTTTCTTTTCCTAGTATACCACATTTTCATTATCCAATGATCAATTTATAGACATTTAGATTAATTCCACATCTTTGCTATTGTGAATTGTGCCACTATAAACATGCAGGTGCAGGTGTCTTTTTTGGTTAATGACCTCTCTTTCTTTGGGTAGATACCAAGTAGTGGAATTGCTTTATTGAATAGTAGATCTACTTTTAGTTCTTTGCGAAATCCCCATATTGATTCCCATAGATGTTGTACTAATTTACATTCCAACCAACAGGGTGTAAACATTCCCTTTTCACTGCATCCTGTCAACATCTATTGTGTTTTGGTGTTTTAATAATGGTCATTCTGACTGGTGAAAGGTGATATTCATTGTGGTTTTAATTTGCATTTTCCTGATGATTAATGATGTAGGGCATTTTTTTCATATGTTTGTTGGCCATTTTGTATATTTTCCTGTGAGAGATATTTGTTTATGCAATTTTTCCAGTTCTAATGGGGTTATTGTTATTATTTTCTTGCTGAATTTTTGAACTATCTGTAGATCCTAGATGTTAGTACTTTGTTGGAGGTATAGTTTGCAAATATGTTCTCCAATTCTGTAGGTTACCTATTTATCTGTTGATTATTTCATTTTTAAATTTAATTTTTTTATTATAAAGATGTGGGATACAATTCAGGGTTAGGTATACAAACGTTGATTATGCAGGTGTCCTTGTTGATGAGGTATACCCCTCCCTCCCTTAGCAGTTTCCCTTAATTGCCAGTCCCATCCCCCTCCCCTGACAGTCTCCCACTCTGCCAATTGATTATTTCTTTTGCTGTGCTGAAGCTTTTCAGTTTAATTAAGTTCCATTTAAATATTTTTGTTTTTATTGCATTTGCTTTTGGGGTTTTAACCATAAATTGTTTTCCTAGGAAGTTTTTCCTAGATTTTCTTTAAGGATTTTTATGATTTCAGATCTGACATTTAGATCTTTAATTCATCGTGAGTTAATTTTTTTATATGGTTAGAGATAGGGATCCAATTTCACTTTTCTGCATGTAATTAATTTTTGCAGCACCATTTGTTGAATAGTTATCCTTTACTCATTGTACTTTTTTTTTGCTTAGTCAAAGATCAGTTGGTTTTAGGTATTTGGGTTTATTTATGAACTCTTTCTTCTGTTCCATTGGTCCATGTGTCTGTTCTTGTACCAGTAATATATTGTTTTGTTACTAAAACCTTGTAGTATAATTTGAAGTCAGGTAATATGATGCCTCCAGCTTTGTTCTTTTTGCTTAGGATTGCCCTGGCTATTTGGGCTCTTTTTTGGTTCCACATAAATTGTAGGATTTTTTTTCTAATTCTGTGAAAAATGATGTTGGTAGTTTAGTAAGGATTGTGTTGGATCTAGTTTACTTTGGGTAGTATGGTCATTTTAACATTGTTGAGTCTTCTAATCCATGAGCATGGGATAATTTTCTATTTGTCTGTGTCTGCTATGACTTTTATCATCAGTGTTTTGTAGTTCTTGTAGAGATCTTTCACCTTTTTGGTTAAATATATTCCCGGGTGTTTTTTTTTTTTTTGGCAGATATTGTGAATGGTATTAAGTTTTTGATTTGATTCTAGGCTTGGTCATTATTGGTGTATAACAGTGCTACTGATTTTGTGTGTTGATTTTGTAATCTGAGATTTTGCCAAATTCATTTAAGTCCAGAAGTCTTTCAAAGGAGTCTTTAGGGTTCTCTAGGTGTAGATCATATCCGGCTGAGTGCAGTGGCTCACACCTATAATCTCAGTACTTTGGGAGGCCGAGGTAAAAGGACTGCCTGAGCCCACATGTTCAAGACCAGCTTTGGCAACTTGGCGAGACCTCATCTCTACAATAAAGATAAAGAAAGTTAGCTGGGCATGGTGGTGTGTGCTGTAGTTCCAGCTTCTTGGAAGGCTGAGGGTGGAAGGATTGCCTGAACCCAGCGGGTCTAGGATGCAGTGGTTGTGAGCAAGCCACTGCACTCCAGCCTGGGTGACAGAGTGAGACTCCAACTTTTAAAAAAATTGTATAATTGGCACACAGAGATAGTTTAATTCTTCTTTTTCAATTTGGATACCTGGTATTTTGTTCTCTTGCCTGATTGCTCTGGTTAGGACTACCAGTACTATGTTGACTAGAAGTGGTGAAAGTAGGTATCCTATCCTTGTACCATTTCTTAGAGGGAATGCTTTCAACTTTTCCCCATTCAGTAAGCTGTTGGCATGAGGTTGTTATCTATGCTTTTATTATTTTGAGGAATGTTTCTTCTATGTCTATTTTGCTGAGGGTTTTTATCATAAAGGGATGCTAGATTTTATCAAATGCTTTTGTTGCATCTATTGTAATGATCTTATGATTTTTATTTTTAATTCTGTTTATATAGTGAATCATGTTTATTGACTTGTGTTTGTTGAATTACCCTTGCATCCCCAGGATAAAATCCACTTGATTATAATAAATTAGTTTTTTGATGTGCTGTTGTATTCAGTTTGCTAGTATTTTGTTGAATATTTTTGCATCTATGTTCACTAGGATTACTTGTCTGTAGTGTTCTTTTCTTTTTTCTTTTTGTTGTTTTGTGTTTTCCTGGCATTGGTATCAGGAGGATACTGGCTTTGTAGTATGAGTTAGGAAGAATTCTCTCCCTCAATCTTATAGAATAGATTCAGTAGGATTAATACTATGTTTTCTTTGAAAATCTGGTAGAATTCAGCTGTCAATTTTTCAGGTCCAGGGCTTGCTGTTGTTGTTATTGTTGGGAGACTTTTCATTACTGATTCAGTCATGCTACTCATTATTGGTTCAGGGTTGATATTTCTTCCTGATTCAATGATAGAAGTTTGTTTGTTTCCAGGAATTTATCCCTTTCTTCTAGATTACATAATTGTTTGTATATAGGTGTTCATAATAATCTCATATGGTCTTTTGCATTTTTGTGGTTCAGTTGTAATGTGTCCATTTTCATCTCTTTAAAAAAATTTTTAATATTGTATTATTATAAAGAGATGGGGTACAATTCAGGGTTAGGTATACAAGCGTTCATTTTCATTTCTGATTGAACTAATTTGAATCTTCTCTCTTTTTTTCTTAATTATTCTAGCTAATGGTCTATCAATTTTGCTTATATTTTCAAAGAAAGAACCAACTTTTTGTTCATTGATCTTTTTTTGTTTGTTTCAATTTCATTTAGTTCTGATCTGATCTTTGTTATTTCTTTTCTTCTGCTAGCTTTGTGTTTGGATTATTTCTATTTTCTAGCTCCTTGACATATGACATTAGGTTGTCAATATATGATTTTTTTTTTACCTATTTGATGTAGGCCTTAAGTGCTATAAATTTTTCCTCTGAGCACAGGTTTGGCTGTATCAAAAGATTTTGGTAGCTTGTGTAATTGTTGTGATTCATTTCAAGGATTTTTTGTTTCCATCTTGATTTTATTATTATTGAGCCATGGATCATTCAGAAGCAGATTGCTTAATTTCCATGTGTTTGTTTGGTTTTGAGAGTTCTTCTTGGAGTTGATTTCTAGTTTTATGCCACTGCAATCTGAGAACTTGTTTAATATAATTTAGATTTTTAAAAATTTATCGAGACTCATTTTGTGGTATATCTTATGGTCTATCTTGGAAAATATACTGAAGCAAAAAGTGTGTATTCTGTAGTTCTGAGGTTGAATGTTCTGTAGATGTCTGTTAGAGTCATTTTTTTCTAGAGTTCAGTTTAAGTCCAATGTTTCTTTATTGACTTTCTGCCTTGATGATCTGTCCATTGCTGTAAGTAGAGTGTTGAAGTTCCCACTGTTATTGTATTGCTATATCTCTTTTCTTAGGTTAATGGAATTTGTTTTATAAAGCTGAGAGCTCTGGTGTTAGGTGCATATATATTTAAAAATTTCTATATCTTCTTGTTGGATTGATCTCTTTATCACTATATAATGATTTTCTTTGTCTTTGCTGTTGTTAATTTAAAGTCTGTTTTACCTGATATAAGAATAGCTACTTCTGCTCGTTATGGTTTTCATTCATGTGGACAATTTATATTTTTTCATCCTTTTTACCTTGAGTCTATGAAAGTCATTGTGAGTTAAGTTGGTCTCTTGATAGCAGTAGATATTTGGAGTGTGTGTGTGTTTGTTTTAAAATTTTCCTCCTTGTCTTTTAAGTGCTTCAGACTCACTAAATATGTCTAGTTGAAGGTCTTTCTTCTCTTTTCTTTTTTTTTTTTTTTTGAGTTGGAGTCTCACTCTGTCGCCCAGACTGGAGTGCAGTGGCTGCTCCTGGCCACCGCAGCCTCAACCTGCTGGGCTCTGGCGATCCTTCCACCTCAGCCTTCCAAGTAGCCAGAATTACAGGCGCACGCTACCATGCCCGGCTAATTTTTTGATTTTATTGTAGAGATGAGGTCTCGCCTGCCCAGGCAGGTCTCGAACCCGTGGGCTCAGGCAATCCACTCACCTCAGCCTCCCAAAGGCGCGGGATTACAGGCTGAGCCACCAAGTCCGGCTTAGGTCTTTCTTTTCTTTTAGAGTCTATGAGCTTTTTCTATATTTGGTCTTATGATTTCTTAATTTTGGGAACTTTCTTGCTTATTGGCATGGTTAATTTATATGTTAAGTTGGCTGTATCATTGGGTGCCCAGACATTTAATCAATGATTATTTGGGGTGTGCCTATAAGGGCTTTTAAAGATGAGATTAACATTTATATTGGTGGACTGAGTAAAGCACATTGCCTTCCTCAATGTGGGTGAGCCTCATCCTATTCAACTGAAGGCCTGAATAGAACAAATAGACCGCCTGTCCCTTGAGTAAGCGGGAACTCCTTTTGCCTGATGGTATTCAAATTAATACATCATTTTTTGTTTCCCCCTGTTTTCACCTAAAACATTGGGTCACTCTGGGTCTCTAGCCTTTAAAGTGGAGCTATACCAATGGTTCTCCTGGTTCACCAGGTTGCTAACTACAGATCTTGGATCTTGTCCGCTTCCATGATTATGTGAGCCAGTTCCTTGTAATAAATCTCTTGATATGGATATATAAATATAGATTACATAGATATAGATAAATAATGGATATATCTATTATTATATATTAAAGATATCTAGCTATATCACAACTATGTGGAGAAGTTGACTAATAAACTCATAATTTCTCTAAATATTTTCACTCTTTTGATTCTTTATAAATTTCATTCCAGATTTATATTAATCCTCTTGCATTAGTCAATGACTATTATATGAATACACATAACTGTTTCATCCCAAAATGCAGTGGCATTTAATAAGTATGCACTTCTAGCTCAAGCATCCATAGATTGTCTGGGATGGTTTTGCTTGGGGTTTCAGGTCAGATCTGTTCCATCCCACATATCTCCTTTTGGGGCTCAGATCAGAGGGGGCTGGCTTTCTACAACACGTTCCTTCTATAGTGATGTTGTGCAGAAGTACAAGAATGAAAACCTCCAACAGGCAAGCACATTTTAAATCTTGATCATGTCACATTTGCTATCATCTCATTGAGATAAGTAAAGTCAAGGCACAACATAGCAACCTCCACACACTTTGAAGCCCTGGCTAGGGTATACATTTATGACACTGCTACTGAGGAACATAGCACTGGGGCTAAAAATTCCACCTATCACAGCCCACCTCCTGTTCACACATACAAAATACACTTACCCTTACACTAAGGGTCCCAGAAGTCTCATCCAATCTAACATTGGACTCAACGTTTAGAACATTTTGTTATTGACTGGGCACAATGGCTCAAGCCTATAATCCCAGCACTTTGGGAGGCTGAGGTGAGAGGATTGCCTGAGTCTAGGGATTCAAGACCAACCTGGGCAACTTAGTGAGACCTCATCTCTACAATAAACTAAAAAATTAGCTGGGTGTGGTGGCATGTGCTTGTAATTCCAGCTGCTTAGAAGGCTGAGGAGGAAGGACCTGCCTAAGTCCAGCAGGTCAAGGCTGCTGTGGTGGCTGTGAGAGTGCCATGAACTCCAGCCTGGACAACAGAGGGAGACTCCAACTCCAAAAAAAAAAAAGAAAGAAAGAAAGAAAGGAAGAAAGAAAATGTTGTTCTTTATTGCTGTAACTTGAAGTAGATCTATGAATAACACATTCACCCTCCTTTTTTGCAGACAGGATCAATTGAAAATTTCTACAAGGAATCAGAAATATTATCTTTATTTCAAGCACAGCTGGATAGACAGATATGGCTTTGACCTAAACTTTTTCTGGGGTCACCTTAAAAAATTGCACACTTTGCTAAGGAGAAGTCAAAGCCTGTCCCACAGATTGTACCCCATAGAGGGGAATAATTAGAAAGAAACGTCCTTAGAGATGGCAGGTCCAAAGAAGAGAGATAGAGGAGAACTGAGCCTGTCATGCTGCAGCTCAAGGGTTCTCAAGTAGTGTTTCTCAAGTGTGGTTCCTGGACCAGCAGAATCTTATTACAATAAAAATTATTGGGCCCCACTCCAGACCTGTTGACTTAGAAACTCAGGGGACGGGGTCCAGCAATCTCTTTTAACAAGTCCTCAAGGTGATTCTGATGTATACCAAAGTTTGAAAAAAAACTATTGTAGGTCAGCGGTTCTCAAGCCTGTATGTGCATTGAAATCATCTGGGGGAATATTTAAAGACATTTTCCACTATCTCATAGAAGATGTTTAGGTCCAGCATGATATTTGCTCTGTTGTAGATATCCAGTTTCTTTGCTCCTCATAGGGGCAATTATGCTTATTAGTACTGGTCTCTGATGAAGAAACCTAGGGCATCCTTCAAACAGGACTTAGCATCCTCAGGCTCATATGGTCAGTGATGATGGGAGGAAAGGGCTCTGGGTTTAGCATCAAATGACCTGCGTTCTAGCCTTAGCTTTCCTCTTCACTGCCAACGTGACCTTGTACAATTCACTTAGCTTTTGTGCCTTGATTTCCTCTTCAGTATAATTCTAGCTGCCCACTTTCTAGAACAACTGAGAGAATTAAATGTGAGACAATATAAGCAAAGTCCCAGACACTAAATAGTGTCTGGATCTCTGTATAAGCAGTCATTATCTTTTGTGCAATGAATTTAACGAATCAGCAACTTCCATTCATGCACAGGAGATTCAGCCATGGAGGCCTGGCTCTCAAATCATTAAGGGTTCCCCAAGGAGTTGTATGTTTATTCTCATAATATGAAAGTAGCCACAGGATAACTTCTGCCCACCATGCCACAATTTACCTTTCCGCTTATACAGGCTCTTCATGGGGCTTTTAATTACTTCACCTCCTTTCATCCCTGCCAGCATCTTTAGCTTTGTCTCTGGATGGTTATTTCTGCTGGATTGGTACCCAGCAGTAGGCTCAAGTCCTCTCTGAGCCATGTTGTGTGGCTACCTTGTGTAGCCTTATCCAGAAGCCTCTCCCCTTGACTACTATACGAGTAGGTGTCAGGAAGGGGACTGAGGGTGTGTTGTTCTCTAAGAACAATGCATCCCCTATGTGACTGCAGGGATGTCCTTACTGACACACAGCTCAGAGAGTGTTTCTGCACAGAGGTGAGTCTAGAACACCTTCTCGTGTGAAAGAAACAGTTAATGGAATATGTGACTATTGTGTGACTAGCAAGACTCATTGCTGATCTGTGTGCAGCCAAGAACTGAGCTCATGTACTTGTATTTGACCACCAAAGTTCATGTTCTCTGCTTCACACCTACCTCTTGAAGCTACTCTTGAAGCCTAAGATTTGGCACACAGAGTGAGGTCTACATCTCCTCAATCATGGTGCCCCTAACAACAAGCAACACCAGGATAAGGCAATCTCTTTCCTAGGGAGTGGTTGTTATTGCTTCTCATAGAATAGACGAGCTGTGATGTGTGTTCTGTGGTGATGAATATCAGGTGCTTGATCATCAGCACCTGATTAGGAAGCTGTTGCCTAATCAACATCTTTTCACTCAGCAGAAATTTATTTACTCAATATTAAGAGGAAAGCATGGAACTGTGAAGAAAGATATCAAGAAAGTGTAAGAAATTGACATACAAAATGATTCATTTCCAAAAGATTATTGGAAAATATTTACAGTAAATCTCTCACCCTACACACATACACACATATACGTATATACACATGTATATAACTATGTGTATATGTGGTGATATATTCAAATTCACTGTGGTTATGTTCTTTTTATTTATATTTACATATATGTATATGCATATGTATATAGAGAGAGAACATCACTACACAAATAATGGAATAAACTGTATACAGATGGGTGTGTATATATATATGTATATATATACACACACATAGTTGATTCTCATTATTCTCAGTATTTATGTTCTCTCTCTATATATACACGTATACATAATATGTATATATATGATCTATATATTGTGTGTATGTATATACACACACACACACACATATATACACATACACACAATCGATTTTTGTTATGCGTTGTGATTATGTTCTATAAAGTCATTGTAAATTAGCACATACTGAAATATTTAGCAAATACTCCTGAGGAAAATAAGTACAGGGTTAGGTTTCTGCAAGCCACTGGTCACAATATTTTCATTAACCAATCCATATATAACCTCAATTTTTGTGTGTATTTCTGCTGAAAGACCCCTTGGTTTGTATTCATTGTTGATTTATTAACCTTGAACCCATGTCCAATAGCATGAGAACTCATCCTAAATGAAGCTTACCTAACACACCTACTTTCTCCACAAGGTACATCACAGCCTTCTTGGGCTTAGAGACACTAGACAGTGCTTCAGCACTACTCCTGGGGGCCATTTTAAACAGTGAAATTACCAGCAAAACATACAAGAATATGAAAAGTATGGCTCTAAACAGACCACAAAATATGAGGACTGAAACAAGAAGGCAGAGCAATGCCTGTTCAGCCTCAGCTGGGAACCTGTACTTCAGTGGAGTCAAATTTTCATATTCCTGAACTTATATGCAAGGAACTGTGAGTTTCTTGAGTATTGGCTATTTGGGGATACCCACAAATTTTAGCAAGTAGGTAAACTTTCAAACATGGAATCTGTGAATGATGAGCACTGACTCATTATATACAGATGCTCCTCAATTTAAAATGGACTTACGTACTGATAAGCCCATTGTAAGTTGACAATATCCTTAGCTGAAAATGCATCCAAACAATTCACCTACCGAGCATTATAGCTTAGCCTAGCCTACCTTAAATATGCTAACAACCCTTCCATTAGCTTATAGTTTGGCAGAATCATCCAACACAGTGCCTGTTTTACAATAAAGTGTTACATATCTCATGTGATTTATTGAGCACTGTACTGAAATGAAAAACAGAATGGTTGTAATGAGTACTTGAAGTACCATCTCTACTGAATGCGAATCCCTTTCGGATCATCATCATATAAATAAAAAAACTTAAGTCAAACCATTGTGAGTCAGGAAATATCTATATATGTGTGTATATATATTTATGCATATATCACAAGTTGGATAGATATTATATTAGGGTATTTTAGTTCCAGTAGCTGAACTTAGAAGACAAAAAGTAGTTTGTGGCAAGGGTCTTGTGCCATTTGTTGAACTACAACATGGCAGGCAGTGTAGAGATGCAGCTAAACTGGACATGGAGGACTTGAGTGCCACCAGGATTCCCCTAGCCTTGGTGTCTTGTTTCTGCTTCAGTCTTCAGTGTACACTGCTTTCTCCACATGGCATGGGACATGACCACAAATGGGTTCTGCATGTGGTGTCTTGTTGTTTGCACTTTCAGTCTTTCTTTTGCTTGTTTTACGCTTAGACTAATCAACTAGGAGGGGGGAAATGATGAGAGATGTGGTTTCATGATCAGCTGGCTTAGACTTGATGTGATTAGGGAAACATGATTTTTTAAAAAGTTGCATACTTATCTGAGCACCATAGTAGGAACTGCAGAAGAAATTCCTGGGAAAGAAAGTGCTGTTTCCAGTGGAAAGAACAGATACTGGGAAGACCTAATAATTTATGTCCATTCTAGGCACAAATAAAATGTGAAAACAAGTCAGTTTCCAGAGTCTGAAACCCATATTTACAACCCACCAGCTGTGTGCCCTTGAGTAAGTTTATTCACCATTCCAAGATGAATTTTTACTCATTGTAAATTGAAGGGGAATAATTTCCCCTCATGGTGATGTTAAAAAGGTGAAATAAAATCATGCACTTAGGGGTCTGGCAGAGTAAGCTTTTAATAATACTAGTTCCCTTCTGTTATCAGGGTTCATCCAGCAAGTTAGTAGCATAGACATGCCTTGAACCATAACTCTTGACTTAGGCCGATAGCCTTCCACACTAAAGATCATTCTCTTGAAATCACGTGCTTCCTGCTGTCCTGATCTGCTCTTACTGCACATTATGGCTCCCACTGTCGTCCCTGGAGAGCAACTGTCTCCAAGGGCACATTAGGCCTTTCCCTTTCTCCTTTCTTCCCTCACTTTAGACTCATTAGTGAAGGAGTTGGAGATAATGGAAACGCTGACCTTTGAGGGCTGCATAATTAATTATAGGCCGGTGCCGTTAACACCTTTACCAATCAATGCAGAACTGAGTAAGAACTATTGCACACAGAGGTCCTGTCTCTCTTGATTAAAGGTGATCACTTTGAAAATATGATCAGGATTCTAACGACATGCACATATAAAGGAGACCTGTCCACTGAGGCTAATTCAGTATTACATGAACAACCAGATGAAAGATGGGCAAGATGTCAGAGCAAACAGATGCCAACTGTGAAATGAGTGTTTGCATAAGGTGCTAACCTCCCTGGGTCTAATTGTCATTCTTATTATGACAGCAAAAAATAACAACATGAAATCAAAACCAAAACACAACAATAACAAATCTAGATAATTTTTTTTTTTTTTTTTGAGTTGGAGTCTCACTCTGTCGCCCAGACTGGAGTGCAGTGGCCGCTCCCGGCCACCACAGCCTCGACCTGCTGGGCTCCGGCGATCCTTCCGCCTCAGCCTTCCAAGTAGACGAAATTACAGGCATGCGCTACCACGCCCGGGTGATTTTTTGATTTATTGTAGAGATGAGGTCTCACTGCCCAGGTGGGTCTCGAACCCGTGGGGTCAGGCAATCCACTCACCTCATCACTCAGCCTTATTGAGACCTTGCCAGTATCAGAAACTGAGTATTTTCTATCTATTGTTTCATTAAATCCTCCTGGTAAACCTATGAGGTGGGAAATCCTTTTATCTATTATCCCCACTGGTGAGCATGGTGCAGTCCAGAAGGTGCCTAATCTGTAAAAGAGGTAAGTAGAGGACAGTTGTGCTCGCCAGAGATGTGTGGAAGTTCCTACTTAGGGGTAATTGATGGTATTGTTTCATGGTTAAGTTCAGAAAGAAAGCCAGGATTCCTTTCCCACCCCCAATGTTTAAAGAAATTAATATTTTATTGCTGATATCTAGGGATATCCTTTGTATCCCATCGAGATACTGTGTATCCCATCGAGATATACTGTGTTTACTCCCTTCCTTTAGCCAGTGGTGGTTCAAGGGTAGCAAATGGAAGTAGCTGTCATCGTCAAGGGTTGTTGGGGGTAAATACATGATTTTCCTCTCTGTTCTTTCTTCATATATATATTTTTTATTTTTATTTTAAAGATGTGAGTACAATTCAGGGGTTATGTATACAAGTGGGCATCATATAGGTAAAGTTTGGGCTCCCTTTGGTCCCCACTTTGCCTGGCTTGAGATCAGATACCTTTATTGTGGTTATGTGCCTATCCTCCCCCTGGCAGTATTCTGCTACTGCCAATCCCTTTCTATAGTATTATGGTAAATGTTTAGGGTCTGCTTATGAGTGAGAACATGCGGTACTCAGTTCTTTGTTTCTGTGATAGATCACTGAGTATTGTAGACTCTAAATCCATTCCAGTTGCTGCAAAGTCCATATGTTTGACCTTATTTATGACTGTGCAATATTACATCGTGTACATGTACCGTGTTTTTATTACCCAGTCCAGTTTCAATGGGCAGTATGGTTGCTTCCATGTTTTTGCTATTGTGAATAATGCTGCAATAAGCATGCATGTGCAAGTATCTTTTTTTGTAGAATAATTTGAGTTCCTTGGAGTATATTCCAAGTAGGAGGGTTGCTGGGTCATATGAAAGGTCAACGTCTAGTTCTTTTAGAAATCTCCACACTGTTTTCCATAGAGATTGAACTAGTTTGCATTCCCACCAGCAGTGTAGATGTGTTCTCTTTCTCTGCATCCTGGCCAGCATCTGTTGTTGTCTGTTTTATTAATGATGACCATTCTTATTAGGGTTAGGCAGCATCTCTATGTGGTTTTAATTTGTATATCTCTCATGATTAGTGAGGGACAATTCAGGATTAGGTATACAAACGTTGATTATGCAGGCACCCTTGTTGATGAGGTATGCCCCTCCCTCCCCTAGCAGTTTCATTCAACTGCCAGTCCCATCCTTCCACCCCTGGCAGTTTCCCACTACTGCCAATCTCTTTCTTATAGTATTATGATAGTTATTGAAGTTCCACTTATGAGTGAGAACATGTGGTACTCTGTTCTTTGTTTCGGTGATAGACCACTGAATATAATCGACTCTAAATCCATCCAAGTTGCTTGCGAAATCCATATGTTTGTCTTTCTTCATGACTGGCTAATAGTCCATTGTGTATGTACCACATTTTTTTATCCCGTTTAGCTTCAATGGGCAGAAGGGTTGGTCCATGCTTTTGCTATTGTGAATAGAACTTCAACAAACATGTGTGCAGGTATCTTTTTTGTAGAATGATTTGAGTTCCTCTGGGTATATTCCCAAGGGGAATTGCTGGGTCATGTGGAAGGTCAATTTCTAGTTCTGTCAGAAATCACCACATTGTCTTCCAAAGAGGTTGCACTAGTTTGCTTTCCCACTGGCAGTGGAGAAACGTTCCTTTTTCTCCAGATCCTCGCCAGTCTCTGTTGTTGCTTGTTTTATTAATGATATCCATTCTTACTAGGGTTAGATGGATTCTCAATGTGGTTTTGATTTGATTTCTCTTATGATTTCATGAGGCTAAGCACTCTTTCATGTGTCTGTTGGCTGCCTGTATATCTTCTTTTGAGAAGTGTCTATTCATGTCTTTTGCCCACTTTTTAATGGGACTGTTTGCGTTTTTTCTTTTGGCATGTTTTAGTTCCTTGTAGATCCTGGAAGTTAGGCCTTTGTCAGATATACAGTTGGCAAATATTTTTCCCCATTCTGTGGGCTATCTCCCTGATCTCTTGTTAATTTCTTTTGCTGTGTGGAAGCTCATCAGTTTGATGAGGTCCCACTTCTGCATCTTATTTCTTGTGGTATGGGCACTTAGAGTTCTGATCAGGAATTGGCTACCAGTTCCAATTTCCATAAGGGAGTCTCCTGCGTTTTCTAAGAATCTTATAGTTTGAGGTTTTACATTTAGGTCTGTGATCCATTTAGAGTTTATTTTTGTGTGTAATGATAGGTAGGGGTTCTGTTTCAGTCTTCTGCATGTGGTCAGTCAGTTTCCCAGCACCATTTACTGAATAGGTTCTCCTCTCACCAGTGGTTATTGTTGGAGGCTTTGTCAAAGATGAGTTGGTTGAGAAATTGAGACTTTGTATCCGAAATCTTATCCTGTTCCGTTGGTCTATATGCCTGTTCTTGTACCAATACCAGGATGTTTTGATTACTGTAGCCTTATAGCAAAGTTTGAAGTCTGGAAGTGTGACACCTCCTGCTTTGTTTCTTTTTTCTAAGGATTGTTTTGACTATCCGTGGTCCTTTATGTTTCAGTATAAATTTCTGTATTGTCATTTCAGGGTCTGAAAAGAATGATGTTGGTAGTTTAATGTGTATTGCGTTGCATCTATAGATTGCCTTTGGTAGGATGGACATTTAACAATGTTTATTCTTTCAATCCATGAGCATGGAATATTTTTCCATTTGTTTGTGTCTTCTTGGATTTCTTTGAGCAGTATTTTGTAGTTCTCATTATAAAGGTCTTTCATTTCTCTGGTTAGGAAGATGCCGAGGTAATTCATTTTTCTGTGTGGCTACTGTGAATGAGATTGTGTGTGTGTTTTTTTTTTTTTTTTGAGTTGGAGTCTCACTCTGTCACCCAGACTGGAGTGCAGTGGATGCTCCTGGGCACCGCAGCCTCGACCTGCTGGGCTCTGGCGATCCTTCTGCCTCAGCCTTCCGAGTTGCTGGAATTACAGGTGCGCACTTCCACGCCCGGCTGATTTTTTGATTTATTGTAGAGATGAGGTCTCGCTGCCCAGGTGGGTCTCGAAACCGCAGGTTCAGGCAATCCACTCACCTCAGCCTCCCAAAGGCGTGGGATTACAGGTTGAGTCACTGAGCCTGGCTGGGATTGTGCTTTTTTATTTGGGTCTCTGTCTGCTTATTGTTGGTGTATAGGAATTCAACTGTCTTTTGCACATTTATTTTGTGTCCTGGGACTTTACCAAAGTCCTTTTTTAGTGAAAGCAGGTTTTTGACAGATTCTTTTGGATTTTCAAGGCACAGAATCATATCATCAGTAAAGAGGGTCAACTTGACTTCCTCTTTTCCTATTTGGGTATCCCTGATTTCCTTTTCTTGTCTAATTGACCTAGTAAGGACTTCCAACACAATATTGGACAAGAGGGGTGAGAGTGGGCAACCTTGTCTTGTTTCAATTCTCAGGGAAAATGTTTCCAGTTTTTGTCCCTTTAGCAATATGTTAGCTGTCAGTTTGTTGTAGATGGCACTTAATATTTTGAGGTATGTTCCTTCTATATCTAGGTGTTTGAGGGTTTTTATCAAGAAGGGATGCTGGGTTTTAGCAAAAGTTTTTTCTGCATTTAATGATAAAATCACATGGTTCTTGTTTTTACATCTGTTGATGTCTTTAATTACACTTATGATCTTACAAATGTTGAACCAGTTCTGCATCCTGGGGATGAAGCCTACTTGGTCATGGTGGATAATTTTTGAGATGTGTTTTTGGATCTGATTTGCTGGAATCTTGTTGAGAATTTTTGTATCTATGTTCATAATAGATATTGTCCTGTAGTTCTCTTTTTTGGGGGGTTGGATCCTTACCTGGTTTAGGTATCAGTGTGATGTTAGCTTCATAAAATGATCTGGGGAGAATTCCATCTTTTTCAGAAGCCTGGAATACTTTCAATAGGATTGGTATCAGTTCTCCATGTATGTTTTGTAGAATTCTTCCAAAATCTGTATGGTCCAGGGCTTTTTTTTATAGGTAGTTTTCATATGACAGAGCCAATTTCCTGGGTGGTTATTGGTGTATTTAGTGTCTCAAGGTCTTCTTGTTTCAACCCAGGGAGGTTGTGTGATGTTAGAAAGTCCTCCATTTCATTTAGGTTATCAAGTTTGTTTCCATATAGGTGTACATAGTAATCTCTAATTTTTTTTTATATTTCCTCAGGATCAGTTGTAATTTGATCTTTTGTATTTCTGATTGTGTTTATTTGGCCTTTTTCTCTCTTTTTATTGGTCATTCTGGCTAGAGGTCCATCAATCTCGTTAATTCTTTCAAAGAACTGGCTTTTTGTGTTGTTGATGTTTTCTATGATATTTTTGTCTTCTGTGTCCCATATTTGGACTCTTATTTGGTGATTTGGATTCTTCTGCTAGAGTTGGGGTTTTGGTGGTCTTTTCTTTCCAGCTCCCTTAGGTGGTTTGTTAGGTTCTCCACTTGTGATCTTTCTTGATGTGTGCTCATAGAGATATAAATTCCTCTCTTAGGACTGATTTCATAGCATCCCAGAAGTTTTGGTAAAATGTATCTTCAGTTTCATTTGTTTCCAGAAATCTTTTAATTTCTGCTTTGATTTCAGTGTTGACCCAATAGATGTTCAGCATCTTGCTGTTTAGTGTCCGTGTCTTTGTGGGCTCTGGGGAAATTTTGTTGGTATTGATAATAATTTTTATTCCACTGTGGTCTGAGAAGGTGCATGGCAATATTTCAACCTTATGGAATTTGTTTACACTTGATTTATGGCCAATGATGTGATCTATCTTGGAGTATGTTCCATGGTGGTGATGAATAGAATGTATATTCTTGGTGTTGGGTGTAATAATCTGTAGGTGTCCATTAAGTCCATTTTGTTGTGTGTCAAGTTTAGGTTCTGAATATCCTTGTTTATTTTTTGCCTCAATGATCTATCTAGGGTTGTCAGTGGGGTATTCAAGTCCCCTGCTATAATAGTGTTAGAGTCTCAATATCTTTTTTTAGTTTACTTAGTAGTTGCTTTATAAATACTGGTGCTCCTGTGTTATGTGCACATATGTTTAGGATGGATATTTCTTGTTGATGAATTGAACCTTTTATCATTATGTAGTGTACGTTTTATCTTTTTAAATTTTTAATAGCTTAAAGGTTTTTTTGTCTGATATTAAGATCGCAACTCCTGCCTTCTTTTGTGATCCATTTGCCTGGAAACTCATTTTCCACCCTTTAACTTTGAGTCTGTGTGCGTCTCTTGTAGTGAGATGAGTCTCCTGGATGCAGCAAATAATTGGGTCATGGTTTCTTATACAGTTTGCTATTCTGTGTCTTTTCAGTGGTACATTTAGTCCATTCACATTCAGATTGATAATTATTACTTTTTCTTTTTTTTTTTTTTTTTTTTTGAGTTGGAGTCTCACTCGGTTGCCCAAACTAGAGTGCAGTGGCCGCTCCCGGCCACCGCGCCTCGACCTGCTGGGCTCCGGCGATCCTTCCGCCTCAGCCTTCCAAGTAGCTGGAATTACAGGCATGCGCTACCACACCCGGCTGATTTTTTGATTTATTGTAGAGATGAGGTCTCGCTGCCCAGGCGGGTCTCGAACCTACGGGCTCAGTCAATCCACTCACCTCAGCCTCCCAAAGGCACGGGATTACAGGCTGAGCCACCAGCCCGGCTACTTTTTCTTTTTTTTAACTTTTAAATGTTTTATTTTAAAATTGTGGGGTACAATTCAGGCTGAGGTATACAAATATTCATTGTGCAGGTACCCTTGTTGATGAGGTGTGCCCCCACTTTCCCAGGCAGGTTTCCACTACTGTCAATCTCACCTTCCCATCGCCCCAACCCCACAGTTTCCTGCTAATGTCAATCCTTTTCTTATAGGATTGCTATAATTGTTCAAGGTCCACTTATGAATGACAACATATGATACTCAGTTATTTGTTTCTATGAAAAGTCACTCAGTATTATAGACTCTAATTCCATCCAGGTTGCTGCAAAGTTCATGATTTTGTTATTCTTTATGGTTGTATAATATTTCATTGTGTATATGTACCACTTTTTTTTTAATCAGTCTTCTTTTGATGGGCAGCACAGTTGGTTCCATGTTCATGCTATTGTGAACAATGCTGTGATAAACATACATGTGCAGGTATCTTTTTTATAGCATGATCTGAGTTCTTCCAGGTATATTCCCAGTAGGGTGATTGTGAGGTCATATGGAAGGTCGATTTTTAGAACTTTTAGGAATCACCACACTGTTTTCCACAGAGGCTGTACTATTTACACTCCCACCAACAGTGTAGAAGTGTTCCCTTTTTGCCACATCCTCTCCAGCATGTTAATTTTTGAGTTATTATTTTTTTTAAATCAATATTTTTTATTATGATATTGTGGGGTATAGTTAAGGGTTAGGTATACAAATATGCTTAATTCGGGCCCCGTTGTTGATAACAGGTATCTCTCCATCCCCAGACAGATGTTTACTACCATTAGTCCCATCCCCCTTCTCCCCCCATAGTTTCCCACCACTGTCAGTCATTTTCTTATGGTAGTGCGTTGGATGATCAAGGTCCACTATATGAGTGAGAAAATGCGATACACAGATCTTTGTTTCTGTGAGAGGTCACTCAGTATTATAGACTCTAGTTCCATCCAGGTTGCTGTGAAATTCAAGATTTTGTTCTTTTTTATGCCTGCGTAGTATTCCATCATGTTTATGTACCACATTTTTTTAATCCAGTCCTCTTTTGATGGACAGCATGGTTGGTTCCAGGTTTTTGCTATTGTGAACAATGCTGCGATAAACATTTGTGTGCAGGTATCTTTTTATAAAGGAATTTGAGTTCTTCAGGGTATATTCCCAGTAGGGGGATTGCAAGGTCATATGGGAGGTTGATATTTAGAGCTTTTAGGAATTGCCACACTGCTTTCCACAGAGGTTGCACTAGTTTACACTCCCACCAACAGTGTAGAAGTGTTCCCTTTTCACCACACCCTCTCCAACAACTGTTATTTTTTGAGGTTTTGATAATTGCCATTCTGACTGAAGTTAGGTGGTAGCTCAGTATGGTTTTGATTTGCATCTTCCTGATGATTAGTGAGGTTGAGCATTTCTTCATGTGTCTGTTGGCTGCTCAGATGTCTTCCTTTGTGAAGTATCTGTTCATATTTTTGCATTTTATAATGGGCTGTTTGTTTTTTTTCTTTCAGCATGTTTGAGTTCCTTGTAGATCAAAGATGTTAAGCCTTGCGACCTGGAGTTGGCACATACTTTTTCCCAGTCTGTAGGCTGTCTCCCTACTCTCTTGATGGTTTCTTTGGCTTTGCAGAAGCTTGTCAGTTTAATGAGGTCCCACTTATCTATCTTATCCCGTATGGCCTGTGGGTTTCAGGTTTTGTTCAGGAATTGGATGCCAGTTCCAATTTCCATGAGGGTATGTCCTTCATTTTCTAAGGTTCTTATGGTTTTAGGTTTTACATTTAAGTCTCTGATCCATTTGGAGTTAATTTTTGTGTATGAGGATAGATAGGGGTCCTGTTTAAATCTTCTGCATGTGGTCAGCCAGTTTTCCCAGCACCATTTGCTGAATAGATTCTCCTCTCCCCAGTGGTAGGTGCTGGAGAGTTTGTTGAAGATGAGTTGATTGAGAAATTGCGGTTTTGCTTCTGGAATCTCAATTCTATTCCATTGATCTATATGCCTGTTCCTATACCAATACTAAACTGTTTTGATGATTGTAGCTTTAGAGTAAAGTTTGAAGTCTGGTAATGTGATACCACCTGCTTTGTTTCTTTCGGTGAGGATTGTTCTGGCTATTCTTGGTCGTCTGTGTTTCTTTATGAATTCCTGTGTTGTTTTTTCTAGGTCTGAGAAGAATGTTGCTGGTAATTTGATAAGTATTGCATTGAAACTGTAGATTGCCGTAGGTAAGATGGATATCTTCACAATGTTGATTCTTCCAATCCATGAGCATGGGATATTTTTCCACTTGTATGTGTCATCTTTGATTTCTTTGAGCAGAGTTTTGTAGTTTTCATTGTAAAGGTGTTTCATGTCTCTGGTTAGGAAGATGCCAAGGTATTTCATTTTTTTTGTGGCTATTGTGAATGGAATTGTGCTTTTTATTTGGGTTTCTGTTTGTTTATTATTGGTGTAAGGAAATGCAATTGTCTTTTGCACATTTATTTTATATCCTGAGACTTTGCCAAAGGCCTTTATCAGTGTAAGGAGGTTTTTGACAGATTCTCTTGGGTTTTCAAGGTACATGATCATGTCATCTGCAAAGAGAGATAATTTGACTTCCTCTTTTCCTATTTGGATACCCCTGGTTGCCTTCTCTTCTCTGATTGCTCTAGCCAGGACTTCCAATACTATATTGAACAGGAGGTGTGAGAGTGGGCATCCTTGTCTTGTTCCAGTTTTCAGGGGAAATGGTTCCAATTTTTGTCTGTTTAGGGTTATGCTGGCTGTGGGTTTCTCGTAGATGGCTTTTACTACTTTGAGGTATGTTCCCCGTATGCCTAGATGTTCGAGGGTTTTTATCAAGAAGGGGTGCTAGATTTTATCAAAAGCTTTCTCTTCATCTAATGATATAATCATGTGGTTTTTGTTTTGACATCTGTTGATGTATTTAATACATTTATGGTATTACGAATGTTGAACCAGCCTTGCATCCCAGGGATGAAGTCTACTTGGTCATGATGGATGATTTTTGAGATGTGTTGTTGAATTCGGTTTGCTAGGATCTTGTTGAGAATTTTAGCATCTATGTTCATCAAAGACATTGGCCTGTAGTTCTCTTTCTTTGTAGGATCTTTACCTGTCTTGGGTATCAATGTGATGTTAGCTTTATAAAATGATCTGGGGAGAGTTCCATTTTTCTCAATCACCTGAAATACCTTCAGTAGGATTGGAATCAGCACCTCCTTAAATGTCTTGTAGAATTCTGCTGGAAATTCATCTGGTCCAGGGCTTTTTCTGGTAGGTAGTTTTCTTATTACATAGTCAATTTCCTTGATTGTTATTGGTCTATTTAGGGGTCTCAATTTCTTCTTGTTTCAACCTAGGCAGGTTGTGTGATGATAGAAAGTCCTCCATTTCCTTCAGGTTTTCAAGCTTTTTCCATACAAGTGTACATAATAGTCTCTAATGATCTTTTGTATTTCTTTAGGGTCAGATGTGACTTCATCTGTTGTGTTTCTGATTGTGCTTATTTGGGTTTTTTCTTTCTTTCTCTTGGTCAGTCTAGCTAAGGGACCATCAATCTTGTTTATCCTTTTGAAGAACCAGCTTTTTGTTTCATTGATTTTTTGTATTGTCTTTTTGTCGTCTATGTCCTGGATTTGGGCTTTTATTTTGGTGATCTGGATTCTTCTGTTGAAAATAGGGTTTTTGTGGTCTTGCTTTTCCAGCTTCTTTAGGTGGCTTGTTAGACTGTTAATTTGTGCTCCTTCCATTTTCTTCATGTGCATTTGTAGGGATATAAATTCCCCTCTTACTACAGCTTTCATGGTGTCCCAGAGATTCTGGTAAGATGTTTCTTTATTTTCATTTGTTTCCAGGTATCTTTTGATCTCTGTTTTGATTTCATCATTGACCCAGGAGTTGTTTAGCATCATACTGTTTGGTGTCCATGTCTTTGGGGGTTTTAGGGGAACCTTGTTGGTGTTAATGTTTATTTTTATTCCACTGTGGTCCGAGAAGGTACATGGTAAAATTTCAGTCCTTTTAAATTTGCTTATGCTTGATTTATGGTCAATTATGTGGTCAATCTTAGAATATGTTCCATGCGGTGATGAGTACAATGTGTATTCTGTGGTCTTTGAATGGAGTATTCTGTAGGTATCAATTAAGTCCATTTGGTCAAGAGTCACATTGAGGTTCTGGATCTCATTGTGATTTTTTGTCCTGATGATCTGACTAGGGTTGTGAGTTGGGTATTAAAGTCCCCAGTTATGGTAGTGTTAGAGTCAATATCTTTCTTTAATTTTCCTAGGAGTTGCTTTATAAAAGTTGGTGCACCTATGTTAGGTGCATATATGTTTAGGATAGATATTTCTTGTTGATGGAGTGAACCTTTTATCATTTTGTAGTGGCCCTTTGTATCTTTTTAAATTTTTGATAGCTTAAATGGTATTTTGTCTGAAATTAGGATCACGACTCCTCCTTTCTTTTGTGTTCCATTCGCCTGAAAATTTGTTTCCCATCCTCTTACTTTGAGTTTGTGCATGTCCCTTCTAGTGAGATGGGTCTCTTGAAGGCAGTTTATTGTTGTCTGGTGATATTTTATCCATTTTGCCATTCTATGTCTTTTCAGTGGTGCATTTAGTCCATTCACATTCAGGCTAATTATTGAAATGTGAGAGTTTGTCTGTATTATAGAGTTCTTCTAGAGTTGTTCTTCCACTTGGTTTATTGTCTTTCTTTTGGTTTTGGGGTTGGTTCATGTGTATTTTATTCTTTTTCCTGTACTCTTGTGAAGAACGTTGTTCTTTTTTCCCCCTTTTCTTCTGTGTTTAGTACTTTCTTAAATGTTTCATATCGAGGTGGTTTGGTGGCAGTGTAAGTTCTTAGGGATTGGATATCTGGGAAAGATTTTAATTCTCCCTCCCTGATGAAGCTTAATATGGCTGAGTAGGTTATTCTTGGTTGAAATTGTTTATCTTTTAGGACTTTGATGATAGGGCTCAAGATCTCCTAGCCTGCAGGGTTTCTGTAGATAAATCTGCTGCTATTCTAATTGGTTTTCCATAGCAGGTGATCTGGCCTTTTCACTTGCTGCCTTTAGGATTTTTTTCTTTTATGCCTACTTTGTTTAGGCAAATTATTATGTGTCTAGGAGTTGGTCTTCTCACTTGTTGTCTTGCAGGGGTTCTCTGAATCTCTTGTGTTTGAATTTTTGCATCATTGCTTAGATAAGGGAAGTTTTCTTGAATGATCTCATGGAAGGTTTGTTCCAGTGTGGTCTCTGTCTCTCCATCTGCCTCAGGAAGGCCAATTACTCCCAGGTTTGGTCTCTTGAAGTAATCGCTCATCTCTTGAAGGTTTTTTTTTTCTGTCTTTTTGAGCTTGTTTTCTGTGTTTTTGAGAGTTTGGGTTAGTTCTATATTTTGGTCCTCAAGCTCTGAGACTCTTTCTTCTGCTTGGGTAATTCTGCTTTCCATGCTTATCAATTTGTTGCTTATTTCATTCACAGTATTCTTTATTACTGTTATCTCAGATATCAGCTCTTTCTAGTTTCTTCTTGAGTCTCCTCAATTCTTTTTAATCTCTCCATTAATGTCTTGATATCTAGGTTTATAGTTTGAGACCAGTCATTCTGGGGGCTCTTCATTGTTTGCATTCCGAAGTCAGTTTTCTCAGTATCTGCCCTCCCAGGGGTCTGGGAGAGACCCATGGTCTTCTTTTGGTTTTTCTTCATTTATGTAGATTTTTCTCTCATCCCTGGAGCAAAAGGAGGTACAAAAGAGGAAAATAATGGAGGAAGGGGGGGGGGTTAATAGGAAATTCAAAAGAGAGAAGAGTGAGAGGGAAAACAGACATACATACCAACTAACAGGTGAAAAAGAGACACAAGGCCGGAGAGATGTGAAAAAAAAAAAAAACACAGAAGGAAAATTCCCTAAAGAATACTGGTAGCTACACAGAGACAGACCAATAAGATCATGAAACAGATAGTGTAAGTTAGAAAGCAAACAATAGTGAGCAAAACATACATTCAGAATGATAAACCCAAAGGTCAAAATAAGAGATCAGACTAGTTCTGTAATCTTTCCTTAGTGGCTAAAGTCACTTGAGCTCTGATCTCCAGCCTTTCCTCTTTGTTTTTGTTGTAGGCAGCTTGCCTGCTGCCTGGGAGGTCTGTGACTCTTAGTTGTCTCAGTCTGTTCAGCGTAGGGGAGGGGCTTTGTCTCCTGGTTAACAACGTCAGCGTGGGAACCAAGGTGGAGGCTCTGATGGGTGGGCAGGGCGATGCAAATCTGCCTGGAGAATGATGGAGGTGGTAGCTTCACTTTCACTTTTAGGATGCTCGTCTGGGTCTCTGGGTGGGATCAGCTCCACAGCTGGGCACTGGATCCAGGGTGTCACCAGCAGGCTGGGGTGGAGGAGTGGGTTGGGCGTTCCCTCCTCTGGAGCTGGAAGCCTCCGATCAGCACCTTACACAAGCTTGGGGTTCTGCTCCCTTACACAAGCTTGGGGTCGCACGCTGAGTGCCTCAGCCAAGGTGAGCCTGGGGCTCTAGAGCTCCAAAGCTCCAAAGGGCAGGTGGTGGCCCTGGGTCCCTCACAGGGCATTTCAGCCAGAAATGAGACTGGTATCTCTGAGGGGCGGGCACCCAGAGCCTCCTTGGGTGACTGGCAGTTTGGTGCTGGGTGCTGGGCAAGATGATATAGCCAGGGAGGGAGCTGAGACCCAGGACTCCTGAGCAGGTGGGAGTCACATATAGGAGCAGCCTCAGCTGGGTGCTGCAATATCTGGCCCTGCGTGGAACCAAAGGTCTCTGGGCCTCATACCAGTGTGGCTGGTGGTGGGCAGGGGGCTGTGGGAAGAAAAGTAAGAGTCTTTTTGGGAACTCACGTTTGGAGAGTCTCATGAATCCACCTATGCTGTCACCATCTTACTGGAACTCCTCTCATTTTTTGAGTAATTGATGATGGCCATTCTGACTGGAGTTAGGTGGTATCTCGGTGTAGTTTTAATTTGCATTGCCTTGATGACTAGTGAGGTTGAATATTTTTTCATGTATCCGTTGGCTGCTCGTATGTCCTCTTTTGAGAACTATCTAGTCATATCTTTTGCTCACTTTGTAATGAGGTTGTTTTTTTTTTTCTTTTCAGTACATTTGAGTTCCTTGTAGATCCTAGATGTTAGGCCTTGGTCAGACATGGAGTTGGCAAATATTTTTCCCCAGTCTGTGGGCTGTCTCCCTGCTCTCTTGAACGTTGCTTTGGCTTTGCAGAAGCTTGTCAGTATGATGAGGTCACACTTGTCTATCTTATCTCTTATGGTATGGACACTTAGGGTTTTCATCAGGAATTGGTTGCCAGTTCCAATTTCCATAAGAGTGTCTCCTGCATTTTCTAAGCTTTTTTTTTTTTTTTTTTGAGTTGGAGTTTCACTCCGTCGCCCAGACTGGAGTGCAGTGGCTGCTCCCAGCCACCGCAGCCTCAACCCACTGGGCTCTGGCGATCCTTCCACCTCAGCCTTCCTAGTAGCTGGAATTACAGGCATGTGCTACCATGCCCGGCTGATTTTTGATTTATTGTAGAGATGAGGTCTCGCCAAGTGCCCAGGTGGGTCTCAAATCCGCGGGCTCAGGCAATTCACTCACCTTAGCCTCCCAAAGGTGTGGGATTAGAAGCTGAGCCACCGAGCCTGGCTTCTAAGATTCTTATAGTTTGTGGTTTTATGTTTAGGTGTCTGATCAATTTAGTTAATTTTGTGTATGGGCATATGTAGGGGTCCTGTTTCAACCTTCTGCATGTGGTCAACCAGTTTTCCCAGCACCATTTACTGAATAGGTTCTTGTCTCCCCAGTGGTTGGTGGTGGAGGCTTTGTCGAAGATGAGTTGGTTGAGAAATTGAGGCTTTGCTTCTGGAATCTCAATTCTATTCCTTTGGTCTATGTGCCTGTTCTTGTACCAATACCAGGCTGTTTTGATTATTGTAGCTTCATATTAAAGTTTAACGTCTGGGAGTATGATACCTCCTGCTTTGTTTTTTTGGATGAGTATTGTTTTGGCTATTTGTGGTTGTCTATGTTTCCATATGAATTCCTGTATTGTTGTTTCTGGGTCTGAGAAGAATGTTGCTGATAATTTGATGGGTATTGTATTAAATCTGTAGATTGCCTTAGGAAGAATGGACATCTTAACAATGTTGATTCTTCCAATCCATGAGCATGGAATATTTTTCCACTTATTTGTATCACCTTTGATTTCTTTGAGCAGTATTTTGTAGTTTTCATTGTAAAGGTCTTTCACATCTCTGGTTAGGAAAATGACAAGGTATTTCATATTTTTTGTGGCTATTATAAATGGAATTGTGCTTATTATTTGCATTTCTGTTTATTTATTATTGGTGTGTAGAAATGTGATTGTCTTTTAACATTTATTTTACACCCTGAGACTTTGCCAAAGTCCTTTATCAGTGCAAGGAGGTTTTGACAGATTCTCTTGGGTTTTCAAGGTATAGAATAATGTCATCTGCAAAGAGAGATAACTTGACTTCCTCTTTTCCTATTTGGATACCCCTGATCACCTTCTCTTCTCTGATTGCTCTAGCTAGGACTTCCAAAACTATGTTGAACAGGAGAGGTAAGAGTGAGCATCCTTGTTTTGCCCAGTTTTCAGGGGAAGTGGTGCCAATTTCTCTCTGATTAGCAGTATGCTGGCTGTAGGTTTCTAGTAGATGGCTCTTACTATTTTGAGGTAAGTTCCATCCATGCCTAGATGTTTGAGGGTTTTTATCAAGAAGAGGTGCTGGATTTTATCAAAAGCTTTTTCTGCATCTAATGATATAATCATGTGGTTTTTGTTTTTATGCCCTTTGATGTATTTAATTTCATTTATGGTCTTACAAATGTTGGATCAGTCTTGCATTCCAGGGATGAAGCCAATTTGATCATCATGGATGATTTTTGAAATGTGTTGTTGAATCAGGTTTGCTAGGATCTTGTTGAGAATTTTAGCATCTATGTTCACCAAGGATATTGATCTGCAGTTCTCTTTCTTTGTGGGGTCTTTACCTGGCTTGTGCATCAATGTTTTGTAGAATTATGCTGGAAAACTATCTGGTCCAGGGCTTTTTTTTTTTTGTAGGTAGTTTTCTTATGACAGTCAATTTCCTGGATTGTTATTGGTCTATTTAAGGTCTCTATTTCTTCTTGTTTCAACCTGGGGAGGTTGTGTGATGTCAGAAAGTCCTCCATTTCCTTTAGGTTTTCATGTTTGTTTCCATACAAGTGTACATAGTAGTCTCTGATAATCTTTTGTATTTCTTCAGGACCAGATGTGACTTCATCTTTTGTGTTTCTGATTGCTTCTATTTGGGCTTTCTCTCTCTTTTTTGGTAATTTTAGATAGGAAACCATCAATCTTGTTTATGTTTTCAAAGAACCAGCTTTTTGTTTCATTAATTTTTTGTATTATATTTTTGTCTTCTATGTCCCAGATTTGGGCTTTTATTTTGGTGATGTGGATTATTTTGCTGAAGATGGTCTTGCTTTTCTAGCTTCCTTAGGTGACTTGTTATGCTGTTAATTTGAGATCTTTCCATTTGCTTCATGTTTATTTGTAGAGATATGAATTCCCCTCTTACTACTGTTTTAATGGCATCCCAGATATTTTGGTAAGATGTTTCTTCATTTTCATTTGTTTCTAGGTATCTTTTAATCTCTATTTTTGTTTCCATGTTGACCCAGGAGATGCTTAGCATCATATTGTTTAGTTTCCATGTCTTTATGGGTTTTGGGGAACTTTGTTGGTGTTGATATTTATTTTTATTCCACTGTGATCTGAGAATGTGCATGGCAAGATTTCAGTCTTATGAAATGTTTATGCTTGACTTATGGCCAAGGATGTGGTCAATCTTAGAGTATGTTCCATGTGGTGATGGGTAGAATTTATATTCTGTGTTCATTGGGTGGAGTGTTCTATAGGTATCAATTAAGTCCACTTGGTCAAGCATCATATTGAGGTTTTGGATCTCATTGCTAATTTTTTTGTCTTGATGATCTGTTCAGGGTTTTGAGTGGGGTATTAAAGTCCCCAGATATGATAGTGTTAGGGTCCATATCTTTTTTAAGTTAAGCTGCTTTATGAAAGTTGGTGCTCCTATGTTGGGTGCATATATGTTTAGAATGGTTATTTCTTGTTGATGGATTGAGCCTTTTATCATTATATAGTGACCTTCTGTATCTTTTTAAATTTTTGATAGCTTAAAGGGTATTTTGTCTGATATTAATATTGCAACTCCTGCTTTCTTTTGTGTTCTGTTCACCTGAAATTTTACTTCCAATTCTCTTCCTTGAGTCTGTGAGTGTCCTTTCTGGTGAGATGAGCCTCTTGGAGACAATATATTGTAGTCTCATGATATTTTATCCATTTTGCCATTCTATGACTTTTCAGTGGAGCATTTAGTACATTCACATTCAGGCTGATTATTGAAATGTGAGAATTTATACTTGTCATGAGGTTCTTGTAAAGTTGTTGTTGTTCTTGTTTGTTTTTGTCTTTGTTTATATTTTTGGATTGATTTATGTATGTTTTCAATCTGTTCCCTGCACTCTTGGGAAGAATGTTGCCTTTCTTTTTTTCCCTGTCTTCTGTGTTTTATACTTTCTTAAGTGTTTCTTGTAGAGGTTGTCTATGGGCAGCTTAATTTATTAGGGATCGAATGTCTGGGAAAGATTTTAATTCTCCCTCACTGATGAAGCTTAGCTTAGCTGGGTAGGTTACTCTGGACTGAATTTGTTTATCTTTGAGTACTTTGAAGATTGGGCTCCAAGATCTCCTAGCCTGAAGTGTTTCTGTAGATAAATCTGCTGCTATTCTAAGTGGTTCTCCCTGGTAGGCAGTCTGACCTTTATCTCTTGCTGCCTTTGGGGGTTTTTTCTATTATACCTACTTTGCTTAGGTGAATTATTATGTGTCTGGGGGTTTGGTTTTCTCATTTGTTGTCTTGCAGGGATTCTCTGAATCTCTTGTGTTTGAATTTTTGCATCACTGATGAGATGAGGGAACTTTTCTTGAATAATTTCATGGAATGTTTGTTTCAGGGTGGTCTCTGTCCCTCTTTCTGTCCCAGGAAGTCCAATTACTCTTAGGTTTGGTCTCTTGAAATAATTGGTCATCTCTTCAAGGTTTTGTTCTGTCTTTTTAAGCTTGTCTATTTTTTTTTGACAGTTTGGGTTAGTTCTATATTTTTGTCCTCAAACTCTAAGATTCTTTCTTCTGCTTGGCTAATTCTGCTTTCCCAGCTTATCAGTTTGTTACTTATTTCATTCACTGTATTCTTTACTGCTGTTATCTCAGTTATCAACTCCTTCCTATTTTCCTTTTGTGTCTCCTCAATTCTTTTTATTCTATTAATGTCTTGATACCTGGGTTTGTAGTATGTGACCAGTCATTCTGGGGGCTCGTCATTGTTTGTGTTCTGAAATCTGTTTTCTCAGTGTCTGACCTTCCAGGGGTCTATGTGAGACCCATATTCTTCTTTGGTTTGTCTTCATTGGTGTAGGTCCCCCCCCACCTTTTCCTCCCTTCATCTTTAATTTTGTTGTTCAAGGATGGCGGGATTGCTTTTACTTCTGGTTGCTCAATCTCCTATTCTTCCTTATGTGGTTCCTCTGGCTTTTTTAAATTCTGAAACTGGACTGTAAGTTGGGGGTTGTAGTTTTTGCAATTTTGAGATTTAATTGAGAGGGACCTGTGATTCAAAATCTATCAGCAGATCCCAGTATCCACCAACAGTTGTATGGGCACCCTGGAACCCACTTCCCACTGCCTTGCAGTCTGTCCATGCAGTGGAGGTATAGGTTTGCTCCCTGAAAGAAAAATGAGGAAAGAAAAAGGAAAAGAATGGAACAAGGAAGGATCGGGAGCAAGAGGAAGGTGGAGAGCGAGTGGCGTAAGAGGGAAAACAGACAGACATATCGACTAACTCTTGATGAAAAGAGACACAAAGGCAGTAAAGAGTAAAAAAAAAGCCTGAAACATACAGTCAATCATACAAACACACAAGTCAACCAACCTCCCTATTGACATACTCTTCCTATACACAAACAGGAAGTCTAAAGAAAAAAATCAGTAAAATAACAGAAACAAAGCAAGTATGAAAACCTATCAAAAAAGAAACAGAGAAAGAAACTAAAACAAAAAACAAACAAAAAGGGCAAAACAAACAGACAAAGAATAAAAATAAAAACAAGGACCCAGAATCCCTCTGAGGTTACTCCTATCAGCCCAGCCTCCTTTCAGCTCTGCCCTCTTGCTCTCATTGCAGGTTGATAGGACTGCTTATAGCTTGGGTCAGATGCCCCAAGCCTGTTGTGGAAGGAGGGTGGATCAGATCTGGACACAGCCTGCTTGCTGCCTGTCAAGTTTGCCACTCAGATCTGACCTGCCTGTGTCCAATCTAGTATGGGGGAGGGACTTTTGTCTCTCCCAGTTTGATGTGATTACCTAAGGTCCCAAGTTGGAGGCTGGGTGGAGCTGGGCAGAGCTGGATGGAGCTGGGCGGAGCTAGGCAGAGCTGGGTGGGGCAATGCAGTTCTCTGCCTGGTCCTGGGACAGAGAAGATGGTTGCGTTCGGCATTTCTTCTCCAGGTATGGGCCTCCTCCCTGGCTCTCCCCAATCCTCTCTCTCCATCAATTGGACTTGGGTCTCCAGTTGACCTGCTACAATAGGCAATGATGTGGGCCAGGTGCCAGGTGACAAGAACTGGTCAGACTCCGCAGGCTCCTCTCATGTAAGTCCCATGAGCAGCAGTCAGCCCTGCTTGCTGCAGCCCAAATCTCAAGGTGGTGGGGGCTTGCAGTCACCCTCAGAGGGGGATCCTGGGTACATGAACCCGAGTCTCCCCTCAGATGGACCCTCATTCTCACACCAGCACATGCCTACTCATGTAGAAAGTCTTTATGACACTTGTCTCTGCAGAGACTCTTGTAGTCCAACCTGTCTGGTAGCCATCTTGTCCCTGATCTCCCAGTCTGATTATTGAAATGTGATTATTTATTCCTGTTATGAGGTTCTTATAAAGTTTTTTCTTCGCTTATTTTCTTTTGACTTTGGGGTTGATGTATGTGTGTGTTTTAAAGTTTCTTATTGCACTGTACTCTCTGTTGATTCTCTGCTCTGCTGTTCTCTTGGGTAATGTGTGATCATTCTTTTTCTTTCTTTCTTCTGTGCTTAATACCTTTTTATGTGTCTCTTGTAGAGTTGGTCTGGAAGCAGCATAATCCCTTAGGGATTGGATGTCTGGGAAGGATTTTAATTCTCCATCACTGATGAAGCTGAGCTTGGCAGGATAGGAAATTCTTGGTTAAAATTTTTTCTTTGAGGACTTTGAATATCGAACTCCAGTCCCTTCTTACTTTCAATATTTCTGCCAATAGGTCTATTCTGATTGGTTTTCCCCAGTAGGTAGTCTGACCTTTCTCTCTTGCTGCCTTTAGGATTTTATCTTTTGTGCCCATTTTGTGTAGGCTAATTACTATGTGTCTAGGGGTTGGTCTCATTTGATGTCTTGTGGGGGTTCTCTGTATCTCTTGTGCTTGGCTGGTCACATCTCCAGTGTGATGGGGAAAGCTTTCTTGGATTATCTCCTGGAATACTTGCTCCAAGCTGTTCTCCATTTCCCTTTTTTCTTCTGGGATACCAATCAGGCATAGATTTGGCCAGTTGATGTAATCACACATCTCTTGTAGGTTTTGTTCTTTTTTTATGAGTCTTCTTTCTGTGTTTTTTACAGATCAGGTTAATTCCATTTTCTGGTCTTCAAGTTCTGAGATTCTTTCCTCAGCTAGATTAATTCTGCTTTCCATGCTTGTCATCTTGTTATTTATTTCCTGGATGAAATTTTTTATTGCCAAAATCTCTGTTACAAGTTCTTTCAGTGTTGTATCTTTTCTTTCTTGAGTCTTATTCACTCCTTCCATCCATTCCCTAATCCCTGTGTATTCTGGGGCCAGTCATTGGTGACTTCTATTGTTTGGGCTCCAAGGTCTGATTTTCAGGGATTTTCTATTTGTTACACTTGAAATAACCTGTGATACTCCTTTGTTTTTTCCTCATTTGTGACAAAGCTCTTGTGTTTCTCGTTAGTTCTGTTATTCAGTGTTAGTGGGAGAAGTCTTCCCTTCTGATGTTTGCTCAGCCCTCTATTCTTCCCTGATTCAGGTTCTGTATTTGTTTTATTTTAAAATAGGTTGTGGGTGGGAAACTTTGCTGTCTCTTGTAGTTTTTGAAACTCGAATAAGGTAGGGGAAAGGGCACTAGGATTCAGAAGCTACTTGCAAATTACAATGTTCACTAATTGTGGTGTTTCATAAGACCCACTCCCTGCCACCCCTCTATATGATTATACAAAGCAGAAACAATGTCAAAAACAATTGAACACACAAACCCAGACATACACGCAACTCAAAACAAACTGGAATAACAACAAAGTGAAACAAAACAAAGAACAACCAAAAAAGCCCAAGAAAACTGAACACACACACACACACACACACACACACACACACACACACACACGCCTAGCACAAAATAAATGGAGAAGAGAAACAGAAAGACTGGGAAGAAAGGGGAGGATTCAGGATACACCCTCACACATATATAGACACACACCTTAAGTTGTACAAAATAAGAATAAAACCAGAAGAACAAAAAAGCAAAAGCAAACCAACAACCAAATTGAAAATGAACACTCTGTCATTCATATATACACATAAACAGAGAACAACAAACAAAAGAAGAAAGCAACAGAAAAAGAAAAGAAAAAATTGGTGGGATGCAGATCTAACCCTCACATACACATTCATGCACAAAGGAAAAATATTTTTAAAATAGACGAACTAACAAACAGGTAAATTTTTTAAATTAAAGATTAAAAAAATAATGAAAATCTGTCCTCTTGTGGCAGGCTCTATAATTGTTCCTCTAATATGGTTCTCTCCTGCAGAGCTTTTACCTCTTTCACTCTCTTCCCAGTGTCTGGAACAGGGAAGGAGGTGGGCCAGTGGAAGTGGGTGAGGCTGCAGTCCTCCCCTCCCACTCTCTTACGGTCAGAGAGATCTCCTCCAGTGGGAAGGTGCAGGATTGTCTCTTCCCAGGTATATCCTTGCAGGGGGTGCTCCTGCCAGACCTACCCTGAAATGGAGTTCTCCTATAGCGAATGATGTCCAGGCTCCATAGTGGATTTGTCCCTCTCATTGTGGCCTGCTGTGTGGGTTTAACTGTCAGAGGATTGCTGGGGAGGAGAGGATTTAGGTTAGTCCTGTACTCACCACTGATCTCTTTGGAGTCCTTCCTCATCCATTTCTGGCCACACCTTTGTCCCACGGTTGGATCTGGGTAGGAGGTGGAGTGCCAGCCACTCAGCACTCGTCAGGTCCCTCCGAAGTTTGTGCTTTCAGGATATTTACTCTGGGTCATGATCAACCCTGAGTAGTTGATCCGCCAGTCACAGAGATTGGGTCTGTTGCTCCATGGTGAGCAAGTCAGAGCATTTTCCTACCCCACCTTCAAGATAGTGGTGTGGGGGTCTCTCTTGACCTCTCCAGTGGGACTCTACCTCTGAGCTCCCTCCACAGCATATGCTGCCTGTGTCTGGCCAGGCACTGAAGTGATGAGAAAAAACCTGGAGCCAGCAGTCTCTCCTGCTGCAGTGGTGAGGCAGAGCCTGGGGCAGTAGTCTCTCTCCACCACTTCTTCACGGGAAATCTTCTGTCCATTTAACAAAAAATGGTGCCCGGCTTCTGTGACCTGAGAAGAGTCAGGGACCAAGCAGAGAAGCTGCAGCACCAGCTGTTGCATTAGGGCCCTGTCCACTTTCTCACGAGCCCCTACTTGGTCAGTCTCTCCCAGTATTTTCTTCCCAGAAAGGGTTTTGCTGATTTAAAAAAGATGGCACTTGACTTCTGCATCCCGGGAATCGCTCAGGTTCAAGTCCAGCAGCTGCGGCAGCACCGGTTGCCTCAGGAGAGTCCTGACTGCTAGCTCCCTAATCCTCAGTCATTCAGCCGTTCACACTCCCACTCACTCTCCAGAACATGCACAAAATTTTCCATATACTCACTCACTCACACTAGGACTCACATATTTCGACTTGTTGGGCCATCATCTTGGCTCCACCCAAGGCTGAGTACTTTTTCATGTGTCTGTTGGCTGCTCATATATCTTCTTTTGAGAAGTGCCTTTTCACATCTTTTGCCCACATTTTAGTGAGGCTGTTTGTTTTTTTCCTTTTGGCACTTTTGAGATCCTTATGAATCCTAGATATTAGGCCTTTGTCGGATATACAGTTGGCAAATATTTTTTCTCATTCTGTGGGCTGTCTCCCCACTCTCTTCATTGTTTCTTTTGCTATGAAGAAGCTTTTAAGTTTAATGAGGTCCCATTTGTTTATCTCATCTCTTATGGCATGGGTATCTGGGGTTTTCAACAGGAATTGGTTGTCTACTCCTATCTCTCTAAGGGTATCTCCTGCATATTCTAAGATCCTCGTAGTTTGACATTTTACAGTTAGGTCTTTGATCCAGTTAGAGTTGTTTTTTGTGTATGAGGATAGATAAGGGTCCTGTTTCAATCTTTTGCATCTGGTCAGCCAGTTTTCCCAGCATCATTTACTGAATAGGTTCTCCTCTCCCCAGTGGTTGTTGTTGGAGGCGTTGTCAACGATGAGTTGGCTGAGAAATTGAGGTTTTACTTCTGGAATCTCTATCCTGTTCCATTGGTCAATGTGCCTGTTCTTGTACCAATACCAGGCTGTTTTGATTATTGTAGCCTTAGAATAATAAAGTTTGGAAGGCTGATACCTCCCACTTTGTTTCTTTTGCTAAGGATTTTTTTGGCTATTCATGGTTGTTTATGTTTTCATACGAATTACTGTATTGTCATTTCCAGGTGTGAGAAGAATGATGTTGGTAATTTAATGGGTATTGCATTGAACCTGTAGATTGTCTTTGGTAGAATGGATATCTTAAAAATGTTGATTCTTCCTATCCTTGAGCATGAAATATTTTTTCCATTTGTTTGTGTCTTCTTGGATTTCTTTGAGCTGTTTTTTTTAGTTTTCATTGTAAAAGTCTTTCACTTTTCTGGTTAGAAAGATGCAAGTATGGTTACTTTGAATGGGATTGCACTTTTTATTTGGTTCTCTGACTATTTGTTGTTGATGTATAAGAATGTGACTGTTTTTTGCACATTTACTTGTACCCTGAGACTTTGCCAAAGTCCATTATCAGTGTAAGCAGATTTTTAACAATTCTCTTGGGTTTTCAAGGTATAGGATCATATCGTCAGCAAAGAGGGATAACAACTTCTTCTTTTCCTATTTGGATACTCCTGATTTCCTTCTATTGTCAAATTGCTCTAGCTAGGACTTCCAACACAATGTTGTACAGGAGGGGTGAGAGTGGGCAGTCCTCTCTTGTTCCAGTTTTCAGGAGAAATGCTTCTGGTTTCTATCCATTTAGCAATATGCTTGCTGTGGGTTTATCATAGATAGCACTTACTATTTTAACGTGTGTTTCTTCTAGGTGTAGGTGTTTCAGGTTTTTTTATCAAGAAGGGATACTGGATTTTATCAAAAGTTTTTTCTACATCTAATGATATAACCATGTGGTTCTTGGTTTTACATCTACTGATGTACTTAATTACATTTATGGTCTTGTGGATGTCAAACCAGCTCTGTGTACCGGGGCAAAGCCTACTTGGTCATGGTGGATGATTTTTGAGATGTGTTGTTGGATTCAATTTGCTAGAATCTTGTTGAGAATTTTTGTGTCTATGTTCATTAGAGATATTGGCCTGTCGTTCTCTTTTTTGTTGGATCTTTACCCAGTTTGGGTTTCAGTGTGATGTTAGCTTCATAAAATGATTCAGGGAAAATTCCATCCTTTTCAATTGCCTGGCACTTTCAGTAGGATTGGTATCAGTTGCTCCTTGTATGTTTTGTAAAATCCACTGGAAAGCCATCTGGTCCAGTGCTTTTTGTTTTTTGTAGGTATTTTACTTATGATGGAGTCCATTTCCTGAGTTGTTATTGGTCTATTTAGTGCCTGAGTATCTTCTCGTTTCAGCCTTGGGAGGTTTTGTGATGTCAGAAAGTCCTCTATTTCATTTAGGTTATCACGTTTCTTTCCATACAGGTGTGCATAGCAGTCTCCGTTAATCTTTTATATTTCCTTGGGGTCAGTTGTGATTTGATCTTTTGCATTTCTGATTGTGTTTATTTGGATCATTTCTCTCTTCTTCTTGGTCATTCTGGCTAGGGATCCATCATGCCTGTGTTCTGAACCAAGTGAGAGAGAGAGAAAGGGATGCAGCAAATAGAGAGAAATATATTACTGTTATTAAAGCTAGATCAAGAAATGTGGTTTGGATGAATTGTGACCATGGGCTTTCTGAATTTTAGAATGAGACAGCTATCCACCTAGTCAAAAACAAGGTTGGGAAGGTCTCACCAACAGGAGAGCAGGCTTTATGGATAGATTTACTACATGGCGAGAGCAGGCCACTCCCAAAGAGATAGCAGAACTGGAAGAGGCTGAGCTACACTTACCTAGTTCCTGTTCTCAGACTTACTGTCAGAGCATGCACTGCCCTCATGCTCAGAGAAGGAGTGAGTTGGGTGTCAGCAAAAGGCAAGGAAATCATACTAGGTGATATTAATCTATATTCAATAAAACAGATTGTAGAAATAAGACTCCCTCTTTAACCATTCTAAAGTGAAAAAGTGTGAAGAAAGGAGGTGTGTGTGTATGTGTGTGTGTGTGTGTATTGCGCATGGGCACATGTGAATGTGTACCCACATCAATATGAATTGACTAATAAAGACACTATCTAAAAAGTAATTTTACTAATATTTTACCTTGACAATTCACAAAAATTATTTTTGCATAACAAAAGCTCTTAAAACTGCAAGTGTATGGGTCAATCATTTGAAAAACTAGAACCTTTTCTGTAAATAAATAGACCCTCTTTTTTGTGATTTTGTTCCTCACCCCACCAAGATTTAGCCTCGGTCTACATTCACTTTAGTTAATGTCTAGACATACCAGCTAATGTTGACACCTCTAAGAATCTGACTGGGGGCTTCATATTTTTGGCAGAGATTTCTTGGAAAGACCAGTGAGCTCCATAAGAATCAACAGGGTTAGAAAAATCACAGTTATATGACAAATGGAATAGATTAGTGACAGCAATAGGAAAGGGAAAGAGGAAAATGCTATCTTCCTCTTCTACCCTCTGACCCCATACTTCTGGAAAGAAGACTTTTGTCCCTATTTTTTTTTTCAACTGAAAGACAATAATCAATATACATGAGAATACTTCCAGCACCTTAAGAAGTATTTTTAGGAAGATGGAGTACAGCTGAAATACTCATTAATTTTAATTAAATTTTTAAAAATCCATGGTAATGGAATGTTAGCCTTGGAGTAAAACCGTAATTTCTAGAAATGGAAAGGGGATACTCTTTAAAGAAACATTATCTTTCTTTTGACACAGCTTCTAAGAGGCATATGTCGAGCAGACAAACAGAAAGCAAAACTCTATATTTTCAATGAGCTAGAGGGTAGAAGGATGACAAAACTTGAACCTATGTATTTGTCCTGAGTTTTACTCACATTTCTCCCTATAGTTGCATGGTAAGGTAGAAAGGGTAGCAGCTTAGAAGTTATATAGATGTGGGTTTGAATCCTGGCTTCAATCACAACTCTGTTCCTTGGAAAACAGTACCTAGACTCTCTGAATCTCAGTTTCCTCATCAATAAAATAAATACAATGATACACTGGGCTTGGTGGCTCAGCCTGTAATCCCGCGCCTTTGGGAAGCTGAGGTGAGTGGATTGCCTGAGCCTGCGGGTTCGAGACCCGCCTGGGCAACTTGGCGAGACCTCATCTCTACAATAAATCAGAAAATTAGCCAGTCGTGGTAGTGCGTGCCTATAGTTCCAGCTACTTGGAAGGCTGAAGCAGAAGGATCGCCAGAGCCCAGCAGGTTGAGGTTGCGGTGGCTGGGAGCGGCCACTGCACTCCAGTTTGGCGACAGAGTGAGACTCCAACTCAAAAAATAAATAAATATACAAACAAACAAATAAATAAATAAATATAATGATACGAGTGTGTTTTAGATTGACACATTTCTAAAAGAAAAATTTAAAAAATTAACAGAGACCCAAAAGTTAAGTGGTTAGTGAGAGAGAGAGAGAAAAAAAACTTTCTTTATTTGGTCAAACACTTATGATGACTTGAACTGGATTTTGCTATTAAAAATATTGTTGTGAAGAACATTACAATGTTAATGTATTCATTCTTCATTTGACAGATATTGATTGTGCACCTACTGTTTATTTGGCAGACTGTGATAGTGATATGCTTTGACTTCTAAAAGGAGCTCAAGGTTTCCCTTGCCTCAATTTTCTTCAAAGGGAAGTTCTCTGATCATCAAAGACAGTCCTGAGTAGTGACCTTGGATTTTGTGTGTGCGTGGGTAGAATTTTGGGAGGGGGAAAAAGAACTTTATTGTATATGGGAGTATTTTCCCTTGGGGATTTCTTGTTTCAAACTTGGGGGTTTTATGGAGCTTGTTGCCTTGTCCTGTCTTGGATGTCTCTGTCCATCTGAATTTTTCTCTTTCTCATGGAGCAGACTTGATAAAATAGTCAGTGGATGCCTCTGCTTGTGAGAAGTCTTCACCCTGAGGGACACAGACAGGAACCATAATGTGATTCATAGAAAAGGATGCTTTGTCCAGGCCACTTAGACCTACCCTCTGGTTTAAGATAAAATAATCAATGGACTAAATGTGATACCTAGGATACCGACCTAGAGACTTTAGTGAGGTAATATTCTGGGGATTCTCACTTTTGTAAAGAATAGAAGTTCCAGGTACATCAAAACTTTGTGACTTCTAAATGTATGAAAGAGGGTCAGGGGGTTAATTAAAACTTGATACAGCCAAAAAGGGGTCTATTGCAAGTTCTTATTCCTGTAGATGATGGGACAGAAAGCAAAGAATGAGAAAATGTTTGAACTAGAAAATAACTTAAAAATAATGCAGTTCATTCATTTCTAATATTTCTTGATTTTTTTCCTGCCATTTTACAGAGGAGGAAGTTGAGGCACAGAAAGACGAATTCATTTCGCAGCACCTAGTGATTAGCAAGTCTAAGAAACCAAGTTTTTAAATTGTTCTTATAGGCACTCTCCACTGCCTGGGTGGTATTCCCCATGAACACGTCCTCAGAAACTCTTCTGTGTGTACCACAGGCTAGACTTTCCTATTCAGTTACATTTCTTTTCAAAACAAGGTTGTAGGGGGCAGGATAATATTGATTAGACACTGAAGGGGTGAAATCAAGATTGGCTTCTAAGTTGAGTGGTTGGAAGAATGAAGGAGCCACCGTTTGAGGCAGAGTACAAGAGATGCAGTTTTGGAGGGAAAAGGAAAAATACTATGAGTTCAGTTCTATTAATAGCTATGTTGAGTTGAAATTGCAGTGGAAGGCCAAGTTGGGGGTTCCAACAGGAAAGGGCATACTTGATCTCAAGAGAAAGAAACCATCTAGAAGGCTCATTTCATTTTTAGCCTTTCAAAATCCTACCTAGTTCTCAAGCTTTTCCCCAAATCTTCCCACTCTGTGAAGCGGTCTCTAATTTCCTAACCCCTCTGGCTTTTCCCTGTGTGCTCCCATACCACATTGCTTGTGCCTTAGTTAAATTCTCCTTCCACTCAGTGTGCTCATTGCCTTAATGAATATCTCTCCTCTTTTTCACCTTGAAGTAGAGCAACACCAAGATGCTCTATGGACTTGTTAAAAGCACAACCACCGTTTCAAATTGCTTGGGTTCAACCAGAGTCCTAGCAATTTTTTTTTAACCTTGGGAGATTTATTTAACCTCTCAGTAACTCAGTTTCCTCCTCTGTAAAGTGGGAATGTTAGTCATGGTTCTCAATCAGTCAGATGGCTGTGATGCTTAAATGAGTCAGTATATACAGTCATCTTAGAAGAGTGCCTGGCACAGAGCATGTGCAGGAGTGGCAGGGACTCTTCCTTTTCTTATTCCTTACAGCAAACAGATTTTGTAGTTCCCTGACTGCATGCTGCAGTTCTCAATGTAGCATACCTTCAGTGAGCAAGTTCCTTAATTCAAAATCATTTCTATTTTCCTTTGACTCAGTAACAATCCCATGCCTTCAACCAGGATTCCCAGGAGACTGTGTTTCATGTTTGAAATTTAAGCAATTCCAGGAAAAAAGGATCTATTTGGAAAAGATACCAGTTACAAGCAAGTGAGTGGGGTGGAATGTCCCCTTTACTGGCCTTGGAAAAACCTTCAGGGAGCTCTCTGACTCGACTAGTCAGTGAAGACTACACTGAGTCACAGTAACTTAAGATTCGCTTTGGAGAACAATGGCTGAAAAGTATCTTTTTATTTTCTTTCTGTCTTTTCTTCCTTCCTGAAAAAAAAAAAAAAATTCTTCCCTGCAAATTCTGACTGACTGAGATGGGGCTAAAACGGAAAGGGTTTTGAACCATAACTGGCATGTCCGTAGCTGCAAATTCGACAATAATACACTTGTTAAACCGAGGGAGAGGTGCGAGTTGGCAGCTTAGAATAGATTTCATTTTCACTCTTCGTCTGCTGCCAGGAACACTGCTCATCTGTCTTCTGTGCTTTATCTCCCGGTGGGATTCAAAGCAAACGGTAGTCGGCTCTGTTTGCATTGCTTTTGCCAGACCGGAAGCTGACTTCCTCACCCCCTCTCTGGCTGCTGGGAGGTTTTAGCTGGGTCTTTGGTCCAAGGTGTGGCTTGTCAGGAATCACTGCCATAGTTAATAGCATGGTTTGAAAGGTGGAAATTTGTGTCATCTTGCATACTGGAGAGATTGAGAGGGAGGACTGAGACATCTTTGCTGTTTGGAGTCAGACCTGGACTTGAATGCTTTGCTACCTTGAGCCAGTGACATGGCTTCTCTTCCTTAGTTCTTCGTCTCTGTAATGGGATGTTGTAAGGACAAGAACAGTAGAAGCATGTAAACACGCAGTTTTTTCCGGCATGGGGGATGCCCTCGATAAGGTCTCTGTGAAAGGCTTTTCAGCATCTTAACAGCAAAAAACCTTGTAGGGAAAGGTTAGGCTACTGCCAGTTAATACAATATTTTGTACACATTAAGAAATGGTGCAACCTCCAGGTGGATACCACCTGCACAGTGTCCTTGGTTTGCAAAGACGCATAGGCTGGATTTCAGCCCCCACTGGTTCCTGAAGCCAGGTGCCCATGTGTAGTACTTCACCAACTTTGCACAGTGACTCTGAAGACAGAGATCTGTATTGCCACTTGATCATGGTTTAGCTACATTGATCTCAGGCAAACAGAATCAAGCCTAGATTCACACTGCATTGAAGAGATTTTAGGATGTGACCACAAGCTAGTTTTTTTAAAAAATCTTATCTTCTGCTTCTTTTCCATAGAAACGTTTACTCCCAGAAAATAGAAATTTTAGTTACCATAAAGTTGCATGTGATGTTCTTCAGCTGCAATTCCTGATTGACCACTGGGAGCAGTATGGTGTAATGGCTAGAGGAAGAGCTAGTTGACCTGTGTTTGTGTTTAGGCCCTGGTGCTCATTATGTGTGTCATTTTGGCCATTACATAATCTCTTTGTGTCTCAGTTTCTTATCTGTGTAATGGAGAGACTGTTAATAACAACCTCATAGTGTTATTGTCAGGATTTAAACTGTTACTGCACTTAAGGCACTATGCACAGTTCCAGGTACATAGTAAGTACTTACTAACATTAGCTATCATTACGGTTTCCATCCATCATCGCCTCTTGTGATGTTTCTTTCTGTCCTCCATGAAGCCCTCATAGACAACTCCATTCAGGAAGGTCACTCTTCTCCTCTCCATGACACATGCTGTACTTACTATGAATAACATATGCATCATGATCATTTTTATTTTTTATTTATTTTTCTCTTTTTTTTATTTTAAAGATGTGGGTATAATTCAAAGTTAGGTATATAAATGTTCATTATGCAGGTACCCTTGTTGACGAGGTGTTCCCCCCCTTCCCATGCAGATTCCCACTACTGCCAATCCAGCCTCCCCTACCCTGCCCCTGGCAGTTTCCCGCTACTGCCAATCCTTTTCTTATAGTATTATGATAATTGTTCAAGGTCCGCTTATGGATGAGAACATGTGACACTCAGTTCTTTGTTTCTGTGATGCATCACTCAGTATTATAGACTCTAAGTCCATCTAGAGAACTGACAACCAATTCCTGATCAAAACCCCAAGTGACCGTGCCATAAGTGATAAGATAGACAAGTGGGACCTCATCAAACTGACAAACTTCTGCAAAGACAAAGAAACCATCAAGAAAGCAGAGAGACAGCCCATGAACTGGGAAAAAAATATTTGCCAACTGAATGTCTGACAAAGGCCTAACATCTAGGATCTACAAGGAACTCAAACGTGCCATAAAGAAAAGAAAAACAGCCCCATTACAAAGTGGGCAAAAGATATGAACAGACACTTCTTGGAAGAAGACATATGAGCAGCCAACAAATACATGAAAAAATGCTCAGCCTCACTAGTCATCAAAGAAATGTAAATTGAAACTATGCTGAGATACTACCTAACTCCAGTCAGGATGGCCATCATCAACAGCAATCATTTTTAGTGTGTGTCTTGCTTCTCTGTCCCCGTTTAATAATGAGCGTCCAAGGATATTTTATTTTACATCCCTTAACAATCATCTTTATGCCCTGCTCTAAACCAGACAAAGATTTATTGATTATCTTCTTAGGTCAGAGTTCTACTGGTTATATATGACAGAAACCTAACTTGTACTAGCCAAGGCTACAGAAATTTCCTAGTTTAAGGATGAACATGAATGACAAGAATGGTGAGCACAAATGTTAGGGATCTTCTCTCTTTTTCTCTGTCTCATTCTCCCTCTATCAGATTTGCTACTCTATGTCAGTGTCACCCTTCCAACTCTTGTTTGTCCATGAGACTGCAACCATGACCTCTAATAACTGGAGACATGTATCTTTCCGGATGGAAAAAACCCACTAATTTCAGATTAAGAAATAAAATTCTCAAGGAAGAATTCTGATTGACCTATCTTGAACCAAGTTTTTTATCCATTAGTCAATCATCATGATTACCGAGATGAGATAAGCAAAGAGAAATTAACATCAGAACTCTGCAGTATGGAGAATGTTTATGGAAACAGCTCAAATTACTGGAAGGACAGTGATGCCACCAACTGAGGTGGAACCACAAGGTAGAGCTGGTATGGAAGGCAGGACATGGTGAGTTCAAATGTGGATGCTCTGAGTTAGAACTATAACAAGGGCATTCAAGTGGATGAAACTCAGGGCAGCTGAATATATGAATTCAAAGCTCACAGTATAGCTCAGAACTGGAGATACACATTTATGAGTCATAAGGATATAAGAGGTAGTTTAAAAATGTCCAAAGAGGACTTTTACTTCTAAGTTATATGTAGTAGGTCATAGCAGGCTAACATTACCATTGCATCACTAGAAAAAAAAATTAGTGAATTGCAAAACTCACATTTTTAAAGACTAGTGAAACCTGTGAATGCAAAAAGGAATAGACAAATGAAAACTCTACAGAGAGAAGAGACTTTTCTAGGTGGGCTAACAGATACCAGATATTCCGGATGCAGGCAGAGAATCAGGCATGGCACATACAGATGAACTCGCCCAGGGGGAAAGAGAAGCTGACAGGTTGTGTGGTAGTCACACAGGGAAAACACAGTGGACTGGGAGATAGAGATGCCTTCAAAGAAAGGCCATTTTCCCCCAAGGCTAATAGTTTCACACAAACTATTAGAAATAAAAGACTAATAGAAATTAGACTGAAAACTTCTAACCACAAGCCTATACTAGCGAGATAAAACTAAAGTAGTACAATACAATAGAAAGAAAGCTTAGCGTGTGATGCTTACAGCATAGCCTAGATGAAAAAGAATGATATAAGCATCTAACTAAAGAAGTTACATACAGAAGAAGTACAAAAACCAAAGAATGTAGAATAAATAAAATTGTAAAAAAAAGCGCAAAAAGAGAAGAAACAATGTAAATACACAATAAAGATGATAGCGTAGCTCTCTGTAAACAATAATGTAATTGTCAACCTCTGGCAAGGTTGACCTCTCCCTCCCCTTTAAAAGAGGAAGTAAAAAATGATATTGTAACAAAAGTGAACCATAATTAAAAATAAAACAATACTTTAAAAGAGAATACTATGGAGAACTTTTTGCTGATAAGCTTTAAAACTTAAGTGAAATCATACCTTCCCAGAAAAACACATATTACCAAACCAACTGAAGGAGAAATAGAAAACTTGAATAACAGTTAACCTTTGAACAACATGGGTTTGAACTGCATGGGTCCACTTATATGTGGATTTTTTCAGCTCTCCCACCACTGAGACAGCAAGACCAGTTTCTTCTCCTTCTCCTCCTCTTCCTCAGTGTCATCAGAAGACAATAGGGATGAAGGCCTTCACGATGATCCACATCCGCTTAGTAAGCAGTGAATGTATTTTCTCTTCCTTATGATTTTTGGTAACATTTTCTTTTTTTCTAGCTTACTTTATTGTAAGAATACAGTTTATAATACATATACAAAATATATGTCAATCAACTGTTTTTTGTTGTTGTTGCTTTTGAGTTGGAGTCTCACTCTGTCACCCAGACTGGAGTGCATTGGCACGCTCCCAGCCACCGCAGCCTCGACCTGCTGGGCTCCAGCGATCCTTCCACCTCAGCCTTCCAGGTAGTCGGAACTACAGGTGCGTGCTACCACTCCTGGCTAATTTTTGATTTATTGTAGAGACGAGGTCTTACCAAGTTGCCTGGGTGGGTCTTGAACCTGCAGGCTCAGGCAATCCACTAGCCTCGGCCTCCCAAAGTGATGGATGGGATTACAGGCTGAGCCACTGATCCCGGCCTCGGCTATTTATTGGTAAGACTTCTGGAAGGTTATTAGTAGTTATGTTTGGAGAATCAAAAGTTATACATGGATTTTCAACTGCTTGGGGGTCAACAACCCTAAATTGACCAATTAAATAAATTAAGAAATAATTAAAATCTTCCCACAGAAATTGAAATGGTCTTGCACATGACGCCTATAAAACATGGAGACTGATTAGTCTAATTTTTTAAAAAGCTTTTAAAGAATAAAAAGTGGTTGATTTTTGATGCAGGATGAGACAGAAATAGTTCTCAACAATGCATCTTTTCCAATAATTACAACTAAAAGCTCCACATCAAAGCTATAATATTAATATAGTACTTAAGGAATCTGAAAGGTAATTAATAACAAGCCAATTGGGGAGAGAAGTAAAAGTTTGAAGATCAGGTACCTGCAATGATGAGAAAATATTTGTAAATCATGTATGTGATAAAGAATTAATATCAAGAATACATATGTAAAGAACTTTCAATACTCATCTATAACAAGCAACCCAATTAGGAAAAAAAAGAGCAAAGGAATTGAACAACCACTTCACCAAAGAAGATCTACAGATGGCACATGGAAAGATACTCAATACCATTACTCATTAGGTGAGATTCCACTAAACAACTATATGACTGAAATTTTTTAAAAATCCCAAATGTGCATCAAAAAGAATGAATTTTACTGTATGTAAATTTAAAATTAAAAATTTAAAAGTAAAATGAAATGACAAAAATTTCCCACCTCATTTTTCAAGCCTTCTAACCTAGGCACCCAAACTGTACCATGCTCTTACAATAATAGAAAACTGCAGAGCAGTCTTGCTCCTGGACACACATATATATACACACACTCTCCAACTCTAGCAATACATAAAATAATAATATAACACGGTCAAGTTGAGTTTCTTCCAAAGATGCCAGGTTGGTTCAAAATCAGAATTATTTATTATTATAACCACTACATTCCAAGCCAAAGGGAAATTATTAATAAATACTCATTTCAGTAGATGCAACAATGAATTTTTCAAAATTTCACATCCATTTATGATAAAATTAAAACTTTTACCAGACTTAGAATTGAAAATATATTCCACATATACACAAAAGCCCTGCAGCAAACATCTTACTCAATCATAAAATATTTAATCCATTCCGTTTACAATCAGGAAAAGATGAGAATGATAGCTAACACTAGTTATTTTCAACATTTTATTGGAGATTTCTAGTCAGCAAAATAAAATAAGAAAATAAATAAAAGATAAATGTATTGAAAATCAAGTATGAAAGTATCATTATTTGAAGATGAAATTTTTTTTTACAAAAAAATTTCAAAAAATCTACAGAAAACTATCATAATACCTAATAAGAGAGTTTAGCAAATTCGACAGGTAAAAGATCAATATGTAAAAGTCTATTGCATTTTTATACATTAGCAGCAGTTGATAATAAATAATATTTACAAAACAGTTCAAATCATAAAAATATATCTAAGAGAAAGTGTCTAAGAGTTTTATGGTGAAAAGTATAAAAAGTTATATGAAAGTCATTAAAGAAGATTCATACACAAAAAAAGAGATACAGTGTCAAAAGGCAGAAAAGCACAATGTCATAAATACGTCCATTCCTTCCAAATTTATCTCTAAGCTTACCAAAACTCCAATCAATATCCTAAGAAGAATTTTTGTGGAATTTGATAGATGGATTTTAACAATCATAAGGGAGAACCAAGGACCAACTAACAGTCAAGATATTCTCAAAGACAGAGAATCAGGCAGAAACACTCATCTTGCAAGACACCAAATATAAAACTATAGTAATTTGCAATCCATGGTATTGGTGCAAAAGAGACAAATACTTCAAGAGAACATAATAAATTGCTCATAAACAAACCCTCGCCTACATAGTGCCATGAAACATGATGGAGCTGATGTTTTAGATCTAAGAAAATAAGGGACTGTTGTTCAATATATGTTAATAATTGCTTGTACATATGGAAAAACAGCAATGGATCTTTACTGCATATTACACATAAAATCATTTCCATAGACATTTAAGAAATGAATGTGAAAGACAACTTACAAATTATTAGAAGACAGCATACAAGAATGCTTTTCAGTTATCAGGGTAAGATGGAATAGATACAAAACCCTGCAACCTATAAAGTAAAAGTTCGATAACTTTGCATTAAACTCGAGGATTTCTACTCATCAGAAGATACATAAAAGCAAGCCAATACATTGGACTAGATATTTGCAATATAACCAAGGAATGCTTAGCATCCAGAATGCATAGTGAGTGAATGCCTATGAAACTATACAAAAAGGCAAACCATGAAATAAAAAAGGTGCAAAGACAAAATCCAGCATTTAGCAGAACTGAAAACACTATTGACTGATAAACATATGACAAAAAGTTAACTTCATTAATAATCAGAAAAACAAAAACAACATTTTAAATGGGAAAAATGTATAATATGTGAAACAAAAGGATTTCTCACTAAAATTTACAGAGGTAGTGAAAATTGGAACAACTGCTTTGATACATAACTGGACACTACTTAGGAAAGTTGTACATGTAAATGCCCTGCAATCCAGCACGCTGCAACTAGAATGTACTCTACCTAAATGCATATTTATGAGTACAAAGAGGCAGGTGGAAAATGTTCACTTCAGCATTGCTCTTTAAAATTGCAAAACTAGCCGGCTTCGGTGGCTCAGCCTGTAATCCCGTGCCTTTGGGAGGCTGAGGTGAGTGGATTGCCTGAGCCCGCGGGTTCGAGACCCGCCTGGGGAACTTGGCGAGACCTCATCTCTACAATAAATCAAAAATTAGCAGGGCGTGGTAGCGCGCGTCTGTAGTTCCAGCTACTCGGAAGGCTGAGGCGGAAGGATCGCCGGAGCCCAGCAGGCGAGGCTGCGGTGGCCGGAAGCGGCCACTGCACTCCAGTCTGAGCGACAGAGTGAGACTCCAACTCAGAAAAAAACACAGAGAGTACCCATGTTACTAGCGATATTCTACTTTTTAGTCTGGGGACTGAGTATCTGAGGTTTATTTTCTTTTCCTTTTAAAATTTAACTACTTTTTGTTCATCAGTTCTTTAATCAACAAATACTTATTTTTGTTTTTAAAACTTTATGTATATATTAAATCGCTTCTTTGCATCTGTGACATATCTCTCAATATGAAGAGTTTTCTGAAGAGTTAATAAAAAGATTAAGGGTGATGGCTAAGGGGCATAGGGTTCTTTCTGGGGTGATGAAAATGTACTAAAATTAATTGTGGTTATATTTGTACAACTCTGTGAATATACTGAATTGCCTAATTTAAATGAGTGATGAGTAAATTATATCACAATAATGCTGTTTAAAAAGGATTAAGGCAGTTGAGTAGAGGAATGTAGGTAACTTTTGGGGAATTTTCAGTGAGAAGGAAAGGGAAGAATAGAATTTGGAGTAGCTTGGGGTGGTGTGGTATTAAAGGCAGATTTTTTAAAAAGGAAATTGGGCTAAAGGCAGGATGAATATGCTGGTTGAGAAGAATTTAGAACAAGTAAGCCTTATATGACAGTCAAGATATGAACACAAATCTTTCTATTCAAAATCTAAGACTCTTTTTACTTCCTTCCACATCACTCTTTCAAGTTTAAGAGACAAAGTTTTCTCTGAGTCAGTGCTCAGTCCTCTGCTAGTCATGGGCTCCATTCACTTTTTGAGACAAAATCTTTTTTTTAACTTTTAATTTTTTTTTTTGGAGTTAGAGTCTCACTATTACCCAGACGGGAATGCAGTGGGACTCTCCCGGCCACCACAGCCTTGACCTGCTGGGCTCCAGCGATCCTTCCTCCTCAGCCTTCCAAGTAGCTGGAACTACAGGCGCGCGTAATTTTTTATCTTAAAGATGTGGGGTACAACTCACGGTTAGGTATACAAATGTTCATTATGCGAGTACCCTTGTTGATGAGGTGTGCCCCCTTCCCCTGGCAGATTCCCACTACTGCCAATCCCGCCTCCCCTTTCCTCATCCAGCAGTTTCCCACTACAAAGTTTCAAAAGTCCTGGGGTCCTGGTAGTGTTGTCATTCTTTCTGCCTGGGTGATGAAATGTGAACTCCAACCAGGTTGGCGCCATTCTACTATTCACTGGGATAGGTATTTTTTTGGGGGGGGGCTCTCATTATAGGATGGGCTTTAGGGATAGAAAAATGGAGCGGTAGCATCTGGACAACACTGAGTAGACCTTCTTTCTAGTTGACCTGCTCCTAGGTGGTCTGCCTAGTGATCATAGAATTCCTCTTACTTTTGGAGTCCCCCACACTTATTCTAACCCTATGCAGACAAGAAGATCAAGGTGACAAGTAGTGACACAATAAGAAAAATATCCCTGTTGTCAAAGCATCCTTCCTCTGGCATCTACTCTCCATCTCCCTTGAAAAGCAAAGATGGGATCAATAATCAATTGACCCACCTCTTACAAAAGTGAGCAAATAGCAGAAAAACACACTGGCATGAGAATCAAGCAAACCTATATTCTAAATACAACTCTGACATGCCTAACCTCCTTGTTAGTCTTTGGCATCTCTGCTTCCTCACTGGTAAACTGTGGTGTTTCATTTATCACCTCTTCATTCTACCTCTTTCCCACTGTGTAATAGCCTTCTATGTTGGGAGGGATTTTCCTCATGCTCAGCTGCATGGATAGGCCCTGACTTGTCCAAGTCAATCAGGTTAATTCCATTTTTCTTTCCACAGTGATTGGTTGAGAATATCACATCCCTGAGACAATTGGCACATGGAAGTTCCCTGGTCATCAGGATTGGTTCAGAGGTGGCCTTATTCATCACAAAGTTCAAGACGTTGTTTGGTTATTGTGAGATGGGACTCTGTGTTTTCTGTTGGGCTTAAGATTTTTTGCATATTGTTCTGTGACCCTGATGAGGGCTACTCTGATATGCAGTTAACATTCGGGAGTAGAGCTGAAACATAAAGACAAATAAGATTCTTAAAGTTAATTTATTGGGATACTGAATTAGCCTATACTGAATCATGCCCTACTCAGTCTTTCTTATAACATGATCTATTTACAGTCTCCTCTATTGTTTAATCTAGTTTATGTTGAGTCTTCGATTACTTGCAATTTAAAGAATGCTTGCTACTTCATGGAGTTAATATTTGCCATATCTTTTTCAGGGATTACTGTGAGGCTCCAAGATACACTTGGGGGAGCATAATAAATACAGCTTTTATTTCTTCTCTACAAACATTGGGTGTGAGTGAGGGGTAAATATAAAATCAGATTACTGTGGGTAACATTGCCATTTTAACAATTTTGATTCTTCCAGTCCATGAGCATGACATGTTTCTCTATTTGTTTGTGTCCTCTACAGCTTCTTTCATTGGAGTTTTGTAGTTCTCTTTGCAGAGATCTTACATCTGCTTGGAATTAAATACACCCAGGTATGTTACCTTTTAGCTTTTATTGAAAGTGGAATTAAGTTCTTGATTTGATTATCAGCTTGTTTGTTTTTGGTATATAGCAGTGCTACTGAATTGTGTGTATGTTGATTTTTGTATCCTGAAACTTTACTGAATTCATTTATCAAGTCCAGGAGTCTTTCTGGAAGAGTCTTTAGGATTCTCTGGGTATAAGACCATACCATTGGCATACAGAGATAATCTGACTACTTCTTTTCCAATTTGGATACATTTTATTTCTTTTTTTGCTTTTATTGCCTGATTTCTCTGGCTAGGACTTCCAGTACTATATCACATAGAAGTGGTGAAAATACTATTCAACCATCAAAAAGAACGAAGGAACGTCTTTTGCAGAAACTTGGATAGAATTGGAGAATATCATCCTAAGTGAACTAACTCAGGAACAGAAAGCCAAACACCACATGTTATCACTTATAAATGAGTGCTAAACTAAGGATCCAGAAAGGCATCTAGGACAGTATAATGGACACTGGAAATGCAGAAGGAGGCAGGGAAAGAGTGGAAGGATGACAAGTCACCAATTGGGTACAATGTTTACAGATGGGAGTGGAGGGTGCACATATAGCCCAGATTAAAAACTATTTGTACCCCCTAAAGCTATTAAAATAAAATAAAAAAAGATAGAATCAGAAAAGTATTGAGGGCAACAGAAAGACTAGGATTCATATCACTCATTTAGTCATGGTGCTGTCACTTATTATATTGACTTTATTGAATCTACCATAAGCACATCACTTGTCACTCTATATCTCTGAGTCAGTGTCCCCTATTTGCAAAAGGATCACTCAAATCATGTTTAGAGGCATTTAGGCCTGTGTATATATAAACTTAAGGTGAGATTAATGTCTTGTTAATGTATTGATAATAACAATAAGGTCTAAAATTCATTGAGCACATGAATTGCAGCATATTGAATTTTAACATATATTATTCCATTTAATTGTCACAATGATTGTTGGTCTCATTTTACATATAAGTATACTGGGACTAGTGGAGTTAAGAAAGATATCTGAGATTATATCTGTGTGGTAGAACAGATGGCTCTTTCTGGATTCAGAGTATGTGCTTTGAACTGTGGAATAAGTAAGATGTGGTTTATTCATTCATTCAACAGGATTTATGGACACCTGTTCTATCCCAGGCCTTCATTTAGACCAAGAAGACAGAAAGATGAACATTTAACATAAATGATTAAAAATCTAGAAGTGGAGATAGCTTAGAAAAAATATATCAATATATATTCATTCCCTGTATCCTCAGCACAGCAGGCACTTAATATATATTTAATGAAAATATGAATAAGTGAAAAACTATAAATATGAATATATGACAATAAAAGTTTCTGAAAATATAATTAAATTTCTACGACAAAACTCACTCTTGGAAGAGTAAAAGAATATTTATGAGCCAGGGGCTCTAAAAAGAGTCTTTCCATGTCTTTCACAGGTTCTCTGGATTTCTGCCCAAGATCATTGTAGTTTTGTTGTCAAGGATGCTCCCTGGGGTAAGCAGGGATCCGGATGGGAGATTCAATGGGTATCAAGATGCTCTGAAGACGCAATCTTTTCCTACAAAAAGCCAAAGTTGGGGTGGAGAGAAAAAAGTAGCTGATGCAATTTGTTCTGCCACAACATGTTTCACTGATATGAATCACCTCATATGTGATCAATGTAATGTCTGTGTAACATGGAAATGATGTCTGTTCATCCATAATTTTCCCCAGCACACTGTTGCTTTGATGTGATTTGGGCCAAGTTTCCCTATAATTAAAGAAGATACTGGAACAGAAAACAAAATATCTTTTTTTTAGCACGTGTAATGGCTAATTTGAAGGTATAGAGACTGTGTTTAAACATCTAGGAAAATATTTTCCTTGTATTAAATCAATGGATTCAGGAAGAAGGCTACATACACCCTAGGCCATATTTTAATTTTGATGAAGTTTATAATCAAAGGACATATAAGAACCAAGGTGTAAAGCCACCGAGGACTGAATGTATTCAAGATGTGTTTGCTGGTGGAAAGCTAACTCTGTATTAGGACTGTTACTGGTTTTTGTTGTTGTTGATGTTTTTGTGTTTTTTTGAGTCCTCTAGTTATGAACAGTTTTGAATATATATATTTCCCAATCCTGCTGTTCCCATGAACCCTTTTATTTCTCGTGGGCAATTTGACAGTTGCAAGGCATTACAGCAGAAATGTTTTTATGAATGTTTAATTTGTATATGTCCCATAAGTTCTTGTTGTTTAAATGAGATATTTTGGCTTCCGTCCTGTCTCTGGCTCTGGTCTTTGGCTTTTTTGTTTATAGGATAGCTCACTCTCTAGTGCATGTGTCTCAGTTTCATACGTGGTCAATGTAGATGAAAATTCCAACATCCCCCACACACATCCACTCACACACAATAGATTCATTTTAAACTATATTTCTGTTGGTTGGCTTTACTGAAGACATGTATGTAAGAAAGGAAAGTCAGAGCACAGTTGCTATCTCAGTTACATCATTTCAAATTGCATATCTTCCAGTTCTGTTGATAAAAGTATTTTAGCCTCAAAATCACCAGGGATTCCTCTCACCTGTCAACCAGCTGACATAACATGTCAGCTTCATGCAGTGTTTCCTTCTCTTTTCTGTTTCTTCACTGTCTTAACCAACTTTCCCTTCCTAGGAGCAAAAGTGTTCCTCTCCCTTATATTCCTGTCTTGTATCTCAGGCAGAATGGCTTGTTTTTTCCATAGTTGCCAGAACTCCTTCTAACACCCATGCTTTCAGGGTCTCACTTTCTGCCCCAAGAAACTTACTAAGGCATTTTACTTAAAAAAAAAATACAGTTTTCTTCTTTAAAAAAAAATTCTGGCACCAGTTGTTAAGATAATGCGTTTTTATTCCTACTCAACTTCAAAGATTTTCATCTTCTTGGACTTGTACAAAAGATTTGGATTCAGAGATGTTGACTCAGACCAGACTCCAGATGGTTCGAGGTTCTTTGTTTCTTCCCCCTGAGCTGGATTGTGAATCTTTATGTCGTTTCCCTTGCTGCTACAAACCCCGAAGTCTTGTGTCGAGACGACAACAGCATAAGATGACAGAACCTCAGTTAACTTGGCACCTGAGAGAGCCCAGGAAGTAGAGCATCCCTGCAGCTCAACAAGGCATGCAGGGCAGGGGCAGAAATCAAACTTCACTGATCTAAGATCTGACGTCTTTGCTTTTACTTTCTCCCTCACAACTCACCTGGTCTAACCTGTCTGGGACATATCACTTGGAAGTCTCACATTACTTCTTTCCTGTGTTTTCATAAATTGCTATATGGCAAATTCCTTTATCAAAGATGATTTTTGCTGGATATTAAGAGTTTGTAAGTATAAACATTTTATGGCATTCTTGATAATTGCATTTTCTATTTTTACTATTCTCCACCTCCCCAAAAGCATTATTTATTCATCCAAAAAATATTTTCTTCTTGTTTATTAGAAGATGAAGATTGTGTCAAACCATGGTTATTTAGAAGAAAATGCGATAGATATTCTTAGAGGAGTCTAGTGTCACTTAAACATTCGCTGAAGATTTGGAATTCATTGATTGATCCACTCATTATTCAAACTCTATTCAGTCTTTGATATACCAGGTTAAGCACATATAACTTAGAAATAAACAACACAGTCACACTCCCTGAACCTCTTGGATCTTGTTGTCGAGGGGAAAATGCAGATATTGAATAGAAAACTCCAAGTGCTAAAAGTTTCATACAGGAAAAACATAGCAACAATAATAACTGGCAATTATGAAATTTATATTATATGTCAGGGACTCTTCTGTGTGAGATATATTTAATCCTCACAACTTTACTGTCCCAAGTTAATAGTAGGAGAAGACACTGAAATACAGAAAGGTGAAGTAACTTGCCCTAAACCCACAGCTATTAAGTGGTATCTGTGGATACAAATCCAAGTCTAAGGATTCCATTGCCCATCTTCTTAACCACTTCATTATTCTCACAAAAATCTGGAGGACAAGGGAGACTTTCTGAAGGGAGTAATATCTGACTGACACAAGACTGGGTTGGAGTGGCTTAGGTGAAGAGACAAGAAAAGCATATTTTGAGGATAAGAGAGGAGCACATATGAGAACTTCTGAGACCAAAAAGCCTCTGAGAAAGGTCTGGAAGTTCTGGAGAGGGCGAGCACACCTCCTGTGGGCCACCTCACACTGCTCAGCTATCTGTATACCCCTCATGTCAACCTCTTTGGGGGTACTCCATGGTGTGCTCAATAAGAAGACTTAACACCCTTTCCAGCCCTGGTCTTAAGAGAACAGGTGAAATCTACTTATGCAAGAGGGTTTTGGGTCTTCACACATCTAAGTCACACACCCTACTGAGTCAGAAAGGTGAGGTTATCTCAGTCCCAGATTAACTCTTCCAGAGAGAGCAAGATTGCTAGAGGCACCAGGAGAATTTGTTGAAGACAGTGTAATTACTGAGATGACAGTTCAAGTCTTCTCTTTGAAAGAGCCATCCCAGAGAGGCTCCCAAGCTTGTGACTTGAAGTATAGAAAACCTCTTGTTTTTTTCCACTTCAGTGGATATTTGATAGTTTTGTGAGCCTGTGGAAAAGGACTTGAGAGTTTAGAAAGAGCAGGAGGAGAGGCCAAAGAAGATTCTGTTTAGTTTCCTTTTGAATTGAAGGAAAATGTGTATTAAGCCAAAGAGGGATGAGCAGAACAGAACAAAATTCTGTTAACTTTCTCGGCCATTTCTCCTTCCTCTGACCTCCACCCTAATTCCTTCGTCTTCTTTGTCAAACAACACTTTGGAGACTGAAGGGTGCCTGAGTTTCTTGCTTGTCAGACCTCGGATACCTACAGATCATCATGGCTGTGCAATGTGATAGCGTTTGGGGGTATGATATAATAATGTCCACACTGACACATTTAGACTCCACTTATTCGTTCATTGACCTTTCTATGAACATGTTCATCTGTCTGCTCTTGCATTTATTCTATGGGTGTGTGTGTGTTTCTGGTCTTCAATTAAATCTCAGCTGGGTATCATTTTTAAACTGTATGACTTTGGACAAATTACATATTCTTTCTGGGCTTCGATTTGGAAAAAATAAATATGATCACTCAGAATCTGGGAGAGAATAAAATGACTTAATTTGTGTATGACCATGCTCAATACATGATTGGCATCATTAATATAGTTGTTACTATGACTAAGTTGCAGGTTTTAAGATAGTCATTAATTGAACAATAATCATTAGCTAACTACTTTTGGCCAGTACTGTGCTATACTAGGTCCTTCAAAGATCAGAAAAGATGACTTCTACTCTTCAGAAGTCTCATTTATTAAGAGAGTTATACCTGCGTATGGCTAAAAAAAAATCCCAGACAATCACAAGAATTGAGTCAAGCCTACCGAATGAGATAGGACTGGAAATGAGGGGAAAAAGAAGAAAGCTAGGGAAGGAAGGAATACGGCAGACGGGGTGAGCTCTCTGAAAGGGTGTCTTCCCCTGGAGAGGGCACTGAATTTGTTCCATGAAAAGGAGAAAAAAATCACCCAGAGAATGGTGCTGGTGACTGATAAATGAGAAGTGGCCTAATGCTGGAGTTTAACCATATTGAAGGGTTTACTTTCACTGTATGGTAAGAAAAAGACAGGCTAGGGAGAACATCTGCTTCCAATAAGGAAGCGTACATTGAAGAATCATGTCGGAGACTTAAGTTGGCTTTTTGCACAGAGATTTTGTGACCCAGACACATAGCCTTATGTACTATGAAGTCAGAGTAGTAGTATCTTCCACAGCACTGGTTCTAGGCTGGGGGAACAAAGGTGGAGAACTCCTTGGGGCCACTGCAGTGATGCTAAATCCACAAATAGGTGGAAGGCGGTTTCATCCTCAGTGTGTGGGAGCTAGGAGAACATGGACATGGAGGAGAGTAGTCTTTCTTGGGACAGCTCGGGAATCGGTTTTCCTTTCCTTGAGCCATGTAGGCACTCATCCATCCACATATGCATCCATTCAGCAGATAGTACAATGGTCAAAGGTCATAGAGAGGCATAGGGAGGAGGTCAGTTTCCCATTTGTATAACATTTGCAGGTGAGGACTGAGCTATGGAAAAACACATTAGCTATTATCTTTTTCTCTGAATAATTTTAGAATGATAATCCTATAAACAGGTAACTACACCCTATAGGGTGATAGATACTATACTCGAGGTATGTACAAAGAAGATGAAGTGACTCATTTGAACTGTGGAAGAGCAGAAATCTGGGATTAATTCAAAGATGAGGAGATATTTAAGTAGAGGCCTGAGGGAAAAATTTAAATATGCTTGGTGAAGTTTGATATCGCAGACAGTGGAAACATCAAGCATGAAGGCATGAGGATGTAAAAGAGTGAGACATATTTGGAGAACTATAAACATTTGGGTAATGACGGAGTTTATAATGCTTTGGAGGAAGGAGAGAGGAAAAAAATCGAGAAGTAAGTCAAATCTTGAAAACCTTATATCCTAGCCCAAGAAGTTTAGATTTAATTACACAAGTGAAGAAAGTGAGGGTGCAAATTAAAAAAATAGAGGTCTCTGCTCCTGAAAGGCCCACAGTTGAGTAGAAAAGAGGAACATACATACTATTATGCAGGAGAATAATGCAACCAGGATGACAGCCCATGTGTTGTGGGTCCAGGCCCCTTTGGCAGCCTCTGCTCTTGGGTTGTGGCCTTCTTCAGCTGATTCTCAAAACTTTTCTGTAACTCTCAAATCAAACTACAAAAAAATCACAAGAAGCAGAGACTTTACAGGAGATGTTGTAGGCTGAGCACAGTGCAAGAAAACTTAATCCAGATTTCCCATTAACCATTTCTGATACCTTTCTCTGGCCTCTTCTTCCTTCCCTACCCAGGCTTTCCAGATCCCTTCCATGGTTAGGAGCATTTCAACTCCTCCCCTTGGCTTTCATATATCTTATAGCAAAAGAAGAACCAAGTAATTGTCCCAGTGGTTACAAACTCATATGTCTTCAAAGTCTAGGCAGTTAAAATAACTGAGTAGAGTTGAGGTGAATTTAAGACAAAAGGGAATGGCAGGGACTGGAATAAATTACAGAGCACATACTTCATCTAGAAGAACAGCTACTTTATCATTTGGAAATGCTGGCCCAGTATTGCCAGATAGTCCATGTTTTTTCAAGGAAAGAAATTTAGACTTTCAGTTAACGCTCCAGGTTGATTTTCATTGTTCATGTTGACAATTTATTCTTTAAAAAATACCATGTGGTCCAAACAAACACATCTGAGGGCTGCATCTGGCCACTAGCACTCCTGTTTGTAAACTCAGAACAAGATCAGCCTCTCAGGGTATCCGATCTCAAACCAGGTGAAGTGGGGACCAAAGGGAGGCCCAAACTTTACCTGCTTACTATGACCACATATGTGCCTCACCCTGAATTGTACCTCACATCATTTTATTTTTTTAAAAAAAGATCAATCTCTCTCTTAATGGAGGCTGCCCTCAAGCCTTCAATTTATCCTGCTATACACATTCTAGAAATACTGCACTGACTGCACTGTGGAGAGTGAATTTCAGCAGGGAACTTTGCAAGTAGGAAGACCTGCTATGATGCTTGTCTATGGTCCAGATGAGAGAGGACCAGTGGTAGGCTCTGGGCAGAGTAGTATGAGCCATAAATCTGAGCGATTAGGGGGAAAGAGCCCTGGGGTGGTATCATGGCCTGTTTTCAGTTGCTGTAACAGAATACTACAGACTGGGTAATTTATAAGGAAAAGAAATGTATTTTTTACAGTTCTAGAGGCTAGGAAGTTCAAGATTGAGGGGCTACATCTGGTGAAATCTTTCTTGCTGTGTCATAACATAACAGAGGAAATCAGATGGATAGCAAGGAGGCAAGTGTGTGTGTGTGTGTGTGTGTGTGTGTGTGTGTGTGTGTGTGTGTGTGTGTTTGTTTCAGCTCAGGTCTTTGTTCCTCAGTTCCATCATGGAAGACCCACTTTGATAACCTTGTTTAACCCTAATTAGCTCCCAAAGACCCTACCTCAAAAGACCTTAGACATGTGAATTTGAGGATTAAGTTTTCAACACATATAATCTGAGGGGACATATTAGTCATTTCTGATATCGTTCTCTGGCCTCTTCTTCTTCCTTACTCAGTCTTTTCATATCCCTTCCATGATTAGGAGCATTTCAACTCCTCCCCTTGGTTTGCATATATCTTAAAGCACAAGAAATGGGAGGAGTCTCGGGCTCTAGTTCTTGCCCTGTAGTGTTGCTAAAAGTGATGTTACAGAAAAAATTTTCCAAACACTTGATAAAATGACACTTTATTCAGGACTGTTGTAATAGGTGTCAAGACTATTATAATGGGGGGGAGATCAGGCTCAATTCTGAAAACAGCAATGACAGCTCAGAATTTACAGTCAACGAGCAATGTGAGGGGGTCAATGGATGGAAATTACTAAGAGAAGACATCAAGGGTAGTGAGATTCTTGCTAAGCCAACTTAATGGGATTCTTGTTGAAGGAAGGCCAAAAGCTTAAACATCAAAGGTGGAGGATAAAGAACTTGATCAGTATCAAGGGTGATCAGATACTGAGAACGAAAAATGAAGATCGAGGGTGATCAGATATTAGAGCCCCCTGGAAGTACATTGGCTTTCTTACAATCCCTGCCAGTCTTTTGCTTCGAGTCCACTCCAGCTGCAGAATGGAATATAATCTACTTGCATTATCTTTTTTCAGGTTTTCCCGAAGAAGTGTTTCCATCTCTTTTTTAAAAATTAACTTTTATTTTGAAGATGTGGGATCCTCTTCTGGGAATATACCCAGAGGAACATAAATCACTCTACACACATGTTTATTGCAGCACTATTTACAATCACAAAAACAGGAAGCCATCCGTGCTGCCCATTGAAACTGGACTGGATAAAAAAATGTGGTACATATACACAATGGAATATTACACAGTCATAAAGAAGAACAAAATTGTGAAATTCGCAGCAACTTGGATGGATTTAGAATCCATTATACTCAGTGATCTTTCACAGAAACAAATAGCTGAGTATCATAAGTCTCACTCATAAGCAGTCCCTGAGCATTTATCATAATACTATAAGAAAGAGATTGCCAGTAGCTGGAAACTGCCAGGGGAGGTGGGGGAGGGGTACATAACATTAATAATCTCAATTGTTAATCTGATCTCAGTCCAGGCAAAGTTGGGACCTAAGAGAGGCCCAAACTTCACCTGTATGGTGACCTCTTGTATACCTAATCCTGACTTGTAACCCTCAACTTCAAGTTAAAGGTCCACTTATGAGTGAGAACATATGGCTCTCTGCTTTTTGTTTCTATGACAGATCACTGAGTTTGACAGACTCTAAATCCATTCAAGTTGCTGTGAAGTCCATATGTCTGTCCTTCTTTATGGCTACATAATATTTCATTGTGCATATGTACCACATTTTTTAGTCCAGTTCAGCTTCAATGGGCAGTATGCCTGGTTTCATGTTTTTGCCATTGTGACTAGAGCTGCAATAAACATGTGTGTGTATCTTTTTAGTAGAATGATTTGAGTTCCTTCAGGTATAGTCCTATTGGGGGGATTCCTGGGTCGTATGGATGGTCAATATCTAGTTCTTTCAGAAATCACCACACCGTCTTCCAAAGAGGTTGCACTAGTTTGCATTCCCACCAGCAGGGTAGAAGCATTCCTTTTTCTCCATATCCTCGCCAGCATCTGTTGTTGTTTGTTTTATTAATGATGGTCATTCTTACTGGGGTTAGATGGTATCTCAATGAGGTTTTGATTTGTATTTCTCTGATGATGAGTGAGGCTGAGTACTTTTTCATGTGCCTGTTGACTGCCCGTATATCTTCTTTGAAAAGTGTCTATTCATGTCCTTTGCCCACTTTTTAAAGGGGCTGTTTGGTTTTTTTTCCTTTTGGCATATTTGAGTTCCCTGTAGATCCTGGATATTAAGCCTTTGTCAGATATACAGTTGGCAATTATTTTTTCCCATTCTGTGGGCTGTCACCTCACTCTCTTGATGGTTTCTTTTACTTTGCAGAAGCTCGTCAGTTTGATGAGGACCCACTAGTCTGTCTTATTTCTTGAGGTATGGTCACTTAGGATTTTGATCAGAAATTGGTTGCCAGCTCCAATTTGTATAAGGGTGTCTCCTGCATTTTCTAAGATTCTTATAGTTTGAGGTTTTACATTTAGGTCTTTGATCCATTTAGAGGTAATTTTTGTGCATGCTGATAGGGGTTCTGTTTCAATCTTCTGCATGTGATCAGCCAGTTTTCCCAGCACCATTTACTGAATAGGTTCTCCTCTCTCCAGCGGTTGTTGTTGGAGGCTTTGTCAAAGATGAGTAGGTTGAGAAATTGATGTTTTGCTTAAAAAGTGGGCAAAAGACATTAATAGACACTTCTCAAAAGAAGTCATACAAGTAGCCAACAGATACATGAAAAAATGCTCAGCCTCATTAATGACCAAATAAATGCAAATTAAAAACACATTGATATACCACCTAACTCCAATTAGGATGGGCATCATCAATAACTCAAAAAACAACAGATGCTGGAGAGGATGTGGGGAAAGGGAACGCTTCTACCTTGTTGGCGGGAGTGTAAACTAGTACAACCTCTGTGGGAAACAGTGTGGCAATACCTAAAAGATCTAAAAATTGACCTTCCATACAACTCAGCAATCCTCCTTCTGGGAATATAACTGGAGGAACTCAAATCCTTCTATAAAAAAGGTACCTGAGCTCGCGTGTTTATTCTATCTCTCTTTTTAAAGGAATCTTTTAAACTGCTTGTCTGTATGTATGAAAAAGTAAATGAACAAAACAAGGCATCAGAATTTGACAAACTTTCCCATATTTCTATTTGCCAGAGTTCTTCATGATTTTCTTACTAAGAAGATAACTTCAGCTCTTTGCCTATTTTCCTGAGGAAGGGGCTACCAATTTTCTTATCTTGTAGACTTGGCTGTATAGAAAGCCACATTAACTCCTACCTTCTACAAATCTTTAGTCTAAAGAACTAAACTGGGGGAAAATATAGCTGCTCTCCCATTTAAACATAATCCTTTATGTCTGTGATTAGACTGGGACTCCCTATATCTCTGAGCCTTTCCTTCCTTTCCTACCTAGCCTTCCCACATACTTATGTGCTCAGCTACTTTTTAATCTTCCCCTTGGCTTGTATATCCAACTAGTAAAAAAAAGAAAAAGAAAAGAAAAAGGTAAATAAGTTTCCCCTTGTGTCACCAACTCATACATATTCAAAGGTCAGGCAGTTAAAACGATTATAAGTAATCAAAAAAGATCTAGAAGACAACCAAATGGGATTAGTTTTTAAAATTTTGTTATAAAGATGTGGGATACAAGTGAGGATTAGCTACATCAGTAGGCTGTATGCAGGTGAAGTTTGGGCTTCCAGCTGCCCCTCACTGCCTCTGGCAGTAGACCAGATAGCTTTTGTGTTGACACGTGCCCCCATCCCCCTTCCCTCCCTTCACTAGCAGTGATACAGTTTTAGGATTTTTTTAAAAAAAATAAAGATGTGGAATACAATTCAGGGTTAGGTATACAAATGGTGATTATGCAGGTACCATGGCAGTTTCCCTCAACTGCCAATCCCACCCCCCTCACCTGACAGTTTCCCACTACTGCCAATCCCTTTCTTATAGTATTATAATTGTTCAAGGTCCACTTATGAGTGAGAACTATGGTACTCTGTTCTTTGTCTCTGTGATAGATCACTGAGTATGACCAATTGCAAATCCATTCAAGTTGCTGCGAAGTCCATATGTTTGTCTTTCTTTATGGCTACATAATATTCCATTGTGTATATGTACCACATTTGTTTTTTCCCAGTCCAGCTTTGATGGGCAACATGGTTGGTGCCATGTTTTCGCTACTGTGAATAAAGTTCCAACAAACATACGTGTTCAGTATCTTTTTTTGTAGAATGATTTGAGTTCCTCGGGCTATCTTCCAAATAGGGGAATTGATGGAAAGTCAATTTCTAGTTCTTTCAGAAATCACTACACTGTCTTCCAGAGAGGTTGCACTAGTTCGCATTTCCACCAGCGGTGTAGAAGTATTCCTTTTTCTCTACTTCCTCACCGGCATCTGGTGTTCTTTGTTTTATTAATGATGGCCATTCATACTGGAGTTAGGTGGTATCTCAATGTGGTTTTGATTTGCATTTCTCTGATGGTGAATGAGGCTGAGTACTTTTTCATGTGTCTGTCGACTGCCTGTATTTTGAGAAGTGTCTATTCATGTCTTTTGCCCACTTTTTAATGGAGCTGTTGGGTTTTTTTCCTTCTGGCACATTTGAGTTCCTTGCAGATCCTAGATGTTAGGCCTTTGTCAGATACACAGTTGGCAAATATTTTTTCCCATTCTGTGAACTGTCTCCATGCTCTCTTGATGGTTTCTTTTGCTTTGCAGAAGCTGGTTAGTTTGATGAGGTTTCAATCTTCTGCCTGTGGTCAGTCAGTTTTCCCAACCCCATTTACTGAATAGGTTCTCCTCTCCCCAGCGGTTGTTGTTGGAGGCTTTGTCAAAGATGAGTTGGTTGAGGAATTGAGGTTTGTTTCTGGAATCTCTATCCTGTTCCACTGGTCTGTGTACCTGTTCTTGTACCAATACCACGATGTTTTGATTACTGTAGCCTTATAGTAAAGTTTGAAGTCTGGAAGTGTGATACCTCCTGCTTTGTTTCATTTGCTAACAATTGTTTGCTAAGGATTCATTTGCAAGCAGGTTTTTGACAGATTCTCTTGCATTTTCAAGGCATAGGATCATATCATCAGCAAAGAGAGATAACTTCACTTCCTCTTTTCCTATTTGGATACCCCTGATTTCCTTCTCTTGTCTAATTGCCCAAGTTAGGACTTCCAACACAATGTTGAACAAGAGGGGTGAGAGTGGCAGCCTTGTCTTGTTCAAGTTGTCAGGGGAAATATTTCCAGTCACTGTCCATTTAGCAATTTGTTAGCTGTGGGTTTATCATAGATGGCACTTACTATTTTGAGTTATGTTCCTTCCATACCTAGATGTTTGAGGCTTTTTATCAAGAAGGATGCTGAATTTTATCAAAAGCTTTTTCTGCATCTAATGAGGTAATCGTGTGGTTCTTTATTTTACATCTGTTGATATATTTAATGACATTTATGGTCTTGTGAATGTTGAACCAGCCCTGCATCCTGGGGATGAAGCCTACTTGGTCATGGTGGATGATTTTTGAGATGTGTTTTTGGATCTGATTTGCTAGAATCTTGTTGAGGATTTTTACACCTATGTTCATAAGGAATATTGGCCTATAGTTCTCTGTTTTTTGTTGGCTCTTTCCCAGTTTGGGTATCAGTATGATGTTAGCTTTGTAAAATGACTTGGGAAGAATTCCATCTTTCTCAATTGCCTGGAATACTTTCATTAGGATTGGTATCAGCTCCTCCTTGTATGTTTTTTAGAATTGTGCTGGAAAACCATCGGTCCAGGGCTTTTTTTTGTACATAGTTTTTGTATGACAGAGTCAATTTCCTGGTGTTATTGGTCTATTTAGTGTCTCAGTGTCTTCTTGTTTCAATGTGGGGAGGTTGTGTGATGTCAGAAAGTCCTCTATTTCATTTAGGTTATCAAGTTTGTTTCCATACAGGTGTACATAGTAATCTCTGATAATCTTTTGTATTTCTTCGGGGTCAGTTGTGATTTGATCTTTTGTATTTCTGATTGTGCTTATTTGGGCTTTTTCTCTCTTTTTCTTGGTAATTCTGTCTAGAGGTCCATCAATTTTGTTAATTCTTTCAAAGAACCAGCTCTTTGCTTTGTTGATGTTTTCTAGCACATTTTTTTCTTCTATGTCCCGTATTTGGGCTCTTATTTTGGTAACTTGGATTCTTCTGCTGAAGTTAGGGTTTTGGCAGTCCTCTCTTTCCAGCTCCCTTTGATGATTTGTTAGGCTCTCAACTTGTGATCTTTCCATTTTCTTGATGTGTGCTCATAGAGATATAAATTCCACTCTTAGACCTGATTTCATGGCATCCCAGAAGTTTTGGTAAGATGTTTCTTCATTTTCATTTGTTTCCAGGAATCTTTTAATTTCTGCTTTGATTTCAGTGTTGACCCAGTAGTTTTTCAGCATTATGCTGTTTAGTGTGCATAGCCTTGTAGCCTTTGGGGAAATGTTGTTGGTATTGATATTTATTTTTATTCCACTGTGGCCTGAGAATGTGCAAGGCAAGATTTCAAACTTATGGAATTTTTTTGTGCTTGATTTATGGTCAAGGATGTGATCAACCTTGGAGTGTATTCCATGTGGTGTGAGTAGAATGTATATTCTGTGATTGTTAGGTGGAATAATATGTAGGTATCTATTAAGTCCATTTGGTTGAGCATCAAGTTTAGGTGCTGGATCTCCTTTTTGATTTTTTGCCTCAATGATTTATCTAGGACTGTCAGCTGGGATATCAAGTCCCCTGCTATAATAATGGTAGAATCAATATATTTTTAAAGTTTATTTAGTAGTTGCTGTATAAATGCTGGTGCTCCTGTTTTGGGTGCATATATGTTTAGGATGGATAATTCTTGTGATAGTTTGAAACTTTTTTCATTATGTGGTGTCCTTTGCATATTTTTAATTTTTTGATAACTTAAAGGTTGTTTTGTCTGATATTAAGATCAAAACTCCTGCTTTCTTTTGTGATCCATTTGCCTGGAAACTCGTTTTCCATCCTTTAACTTTGAGTCTGTGTGTGTCCCTTGTGGTGAGATGTATCTCCTGGATGCAGCAAATAATTGGGTCATGGTTTCTTATCCAGTTTGTCATTCTGTGTCTTTTCAGTGATACATTTAGTCCATTCACATTCAGGCTGATTATTGAAATGTGATTGCTTCTCCCTGTCATTAGGTTCTTATAAAGTGTTTTCTTTGTTTTCTTGTTTTCTTTTGGCTTTGGGATTAATATATGTGTATGTTTTCAAGTTTCTTATTGCACTTTATTCTCTGTTGATTCTGTGCTCTGCTGTTCTCTTGGAAGCGTGTGGTCATTCTTTATTTTCTTTCTTCTGTGCTTAATACTTTTTTAAGTGTCTCCTGTAGAGCTGGTCTGGAGGCTGCATAATCCCTTAGAGATTGGATGTCTGGGAAGGATTTTAATTCTCCATCCCTGATGAAGTTGAGCTTGGCAGGATTGGAAATTCTTGGTTGAAATTGCTTATCTTTGAGGACTTAGAATATAGGGCTTCAGTCCCTTCTTGCTTGTTTTGTTTCTGCTGATAAGTCTTCAGCTATTCTGATTGGTTTTCCCCAGTATGTAGTCTGACCTTTCTCTCTTGCTGTGTTTAGGAATTTTTCTTTTGTGCCTGCTTTGTGTAGATGAATTATTATGTGGCTAGGGGTTGGTCTTCTCACTTGATGTCTTGTGGGGGGTTCTCTGTATCTCTTGGCTGTTTACATCTCTGGTGAGATGGGGAAAGTTTTTTTGGATTATCTCCTGGAATACTCGCTCCAAGTTGCTCTCCATTTCCCTTTCTTCTTCTGGCATACTAATCAGGCATAGGTTCAACCTCTTGATATAATCGCATATCTCTTGTAGGCTTTTCTCTTTCTTTCTCAGTCTTCTTTCTATGTTTTTTACAGATGATGTTAATTCCATGTTCTGGTCTTCAAGTTCTGAGATTATTTCTTCAGCCATATTACTTCTGCTTTTCATGATTGTCATCTTGCTATTTATTTCCTGGATGAAATTTTTTAATGCCAAAATCTCTGTTACAAGTTATTTCAGTGTTGCATCTTGTCTTTCTTGAGTCTTATTCACTCTTTCCATCCATTTCCTAATCCTTGTCATATTTTGGGGACAGTCATTGGTGATTTTCTTTGCTTGGACACCAGGGTCTTATTTTTCAGGAGCTTTGTCTTTGCTATACTTGAAATTACCTGGGGCCTTCCTTTGTTTTTTCCTCATTTGTGACATATCTCTTGTTTTTCTCTTTAGTTCTGTTATTCAATGTCAGTGTGAGAGGCTTTTCCTTGGATGTTTGCTCAGTCCTCTAGTCTTCCCTGATCTGGGCTCTGGATTTGTTCTATTTTGAAATAGAATGATGGATGGGAAGCTTTGCTGTCCCTTGTAGTTTTTGAAATTTGAGTCAAGTAGGGGATGGGACACTAGGAATCAGAAACTACTTGCAAATTTAAATGTTCACGTATTATGGTATGTGTTCCCTGAGACCCACTTCCCACCACCACTATGTATGACAATGCACAGCAGAAACCAATGCAAAAGCAATTGAACACATGCATACTTACCCCAAAACAAATTAGAATAACAACAAAGTGAAACAAAACAAACAATAGCAACAAAAAAACCGAGAAAACTAAACTCACACACACTCATGCTAGCACAAAATGAATACAGACAGAAAACAGAAAGACTAGAGGAAAATTTTTTAAAAAGGGGGGGAGGTTCAGGTAGAACCCTCACACATATATTGGCACACACCTCAAACTATAAAAAATGAATATTAAAAAACCCCAGAACAAAAGAGCAAAAACCAACAACAAAAACAACATTGAAATATGAACATTCAATCATTCACAAACACACATAAACAGAAAACAACAATCAAAAGAAGAAATAAACAGAAAAAGAAAAGAAAAAAAACTGGGGGGATGCAGATCAACCCCTCACATACACATTCATCCACAAAGGAAACATATTTAAAAAATAGATGAACTAATAAACAATCAAAAAAATTTAAAAATTGAAAATTTAAAAAACAACAGCAAAAAAACCAGCCCTCTTTTTACAAGTTCTGTAATTGTTCCTCTAATCAGGTCTCTCCTGAAGAGCCACCTCTTTCACTGTCTTCTCAGGGAATGAAGCAGGGAAAGAGAAGGGGCAGTGGATGTGGGTGGGGCTGCAGTCCTCCCCTCCCACTCTCATATGGTCAGGGAGATCTCCTCCCATGGGGAAGTACGGGATTGTCTCCGTCCCAGGTATGTACTCTCACTGGGGGTGCCCCAGTCAGGCCTATCCTGGAATGGAGTTCCCCTATTGCTCCGCCTGGGTTTGTCCCTCTCAGTTGTGGCTCAGTTGTGTGGGTCTGATACTCAGAGGATTGCTGGGGAGGAGGGGGTTTGGGTTAGCCCCGGATTCACCCCTGATCTCTTTGGAGTTCTTCCTCATCTTTTTCTGGCCACACCCTTTGTCCTGCAGTTGGATCAGGGCAGGGGGTGGGGCGCCTGGAACTCGGCACTCGTCAAGTCCCTCTGAAGTTTGTGTTCTCAGGATATTCCCTGGGACACAATCAATCCCTACTTAATTGATACTCCACTTGCAAAGATCGGGTCTGTTCCTCCATGGTGAGCAAGTCAGAGCACTTTCCTGCCCTGCCTTCAAGATGGTGGTGGGGAGCCATTCTTGTCCTCTTCTGTGGGAACTTGCCTCTGTACTCCCTCTGTATGGAACCCCTGCCAGAGCCCTGCCAGGTGCTGAAGTGGTGAGGCAAAGCCAGGAGCCAGCAGTCTCTCTCCTGCTTCAACGGTGAGGGAGAGCCTGGGGCAATAGTTTCTCCCTGCTGCTTTTTCAAAGGAAAACTTATGTTGTTTTAGAAAAAACAATGGCGCTTCACTCCTGGGACACTCTCTCACTCATACGGGGACTCGCATAGTCCGATTGGTTCTGCTGCCATCTTCCCAACTCCCCCGGGGATTTGTTTTAAGACGCTCTCAACATCCAGCTTGTGTTTGACTACAAGTCAGTACATGCCTAGTTATAAGGTCTATAAGGAGAGTGATAGTATCTTTGCAGCCTGCCATTATATCCTCTCAATGCTTAGTCCATTATCTAACCAATTGTAGGTACTCAATAAATGCTTGTTAAATGAACAAATAGCAATTGAAAATCACTCAAGGAACAGATGATGGATTAGGAACATAGATTTTTATGAATTCAAGTTTCAAATATGGATCTGATTATATTTTAAGTTATTATGGCCAAGAGCTCTGCTTTACAGTAATGATAATGACAGTTTTCACAATGCAGCAGTGCTTATTGCAAATCACTTTCTCTTTTACTACTTACCACATACTTAGGCATTATTGTAGTTGTTTACAGATGGGGAAACTAAAGACCAAAAAGGTGAAAGGATTTACTCAGTCCTTATCACTTATAATCTGGTGGGTCTGGATTTGAATACAGGTATGTCAACCTGCAGCACTGCGTTCTTTCTTCATGTTGTGCTGCTCTCCCTGTTCATTTTGAGTTGAATCTGTGGCTTCATGCAGAAAAAAAGGTGCAAAGCCAAGCTGACTTCTACTCAACTCTAATAGCTCTGGATAAAGAGTGATAGGCAGGGCTCATGTCCCTGTCTTGAGACACTGACATTGTTTTCCCTTTGCTACCTGCTAAATTTCTGTCTAGACGTGCCAGGTCAAATCAAATTTGTCTCTTCAAGCCTACCATCATAAAATTTATTTCCCCAAGTGGTCCTCTTTTATTTTTTTTCTTTTGTTAATATATTCAAGAAGAATCAGAAACTCAGTGTTCAATTAGGTTTCAAGGATAATTAATTTTGATTTGGGGGGAAATATCAAGAGAAGAGGTTGACTCCTAAGATTTTTAATTTTGCTGGCAACTATGGCTTGAGTTTTATGCATTTATTCATTCATTCATCCAACAAATATTTGTTAAGCACCTTCCATAAGGTATGCTTCCTGCTTGTAATTTTGATTCATTGGAACACAGACTTGATTATGGTTTCCATCACTTATTGTTGGCCAACATCATTTATTTATTTATTGTGTAGTTGTTATGTATTTTCTATGTACAAGTCAGTATGCATACATTGTGAACAAATGATGGCATCCAAATTTAACAACTATTGGTTGTGGAGGAAATGAGTTTTTAGATGTCCCTTTTTAGATGACTAGCTACTTTATAGAAGCTTATATTGCTTCCATACTGACTTTTGAGGTGATGGGACAGTATGTGTGGGGATTCCTTCTAATCAAAAGCAAGGTCTTCTTCTAACTCTTGAAAGTCAGGCAAATATTAATCAATAATGGATGCCAAAGACAGATTTTGGGAGAGTACTGCTGGAATAGTCTGGAATTTGGCCCACAGCACATGTTCTCTAAGTAGAAATACCAAGAATTCTGTTGAGATGTTAATTCTAGCCTGGGGATCTGAGTCATACCCCTAATGTTGCACCACAGGGGTTCAATTTTCTCCATTGATGTCTGTGAATATCAATCTTTATGAAATGAAAAACCTAATATCTTAGCAGTTGTATCTATCTTTCTCCACTCCAACACCCCCAGGGAGCATGCTAGAGTAATTGTGGATGATAGGTGAACTGATTTCTAAGGAAAACAGTTCAAATTCAGGAAAGCCAATGACAGACACATTGACCAAACAAGAGTTCAGAAAGGATGGGAGAATGTGTTGCTATCCTGGGCTTGCCTAGGTCTTGCAATATCCTAATGCAAGAGACAAACAGGCCTGTTTCTTCTATTCTGGAAAACTCTTTCCTCAGGAAGGTTAGAAAGAATAAGTTTGATAAGCTAGAGTAAGTGTTCGTAGAAATATAACTCTTGCCAATGTGCATAGTTTCAATGTGAATCAATGTGCATAGTTTCAATCCTTATAAAGCTCCTAGTCTGATGCAGAAGGCAAATAAGCAAACAGATAAGCTTCATATGTCATATGATAGGAAAAGAGCTGGGTTCTGTAATTTACAGTCTCAGAAGAAGTGTCCAGTAGAAGGTTCCACTTATGCTGAAACTTGAAGGATGACCAACAGTTGGTCAAGAGAGGAAGAGTAAGGAAAATGGTGGTTAAAAAAGTATGTGAAAGGCTGAAAAACAACACAAAGGCCTGGCAGTATAAATAAATGTGGAGTCGGTTGTCCATCGGCCATTGGCTGGCTCCCAGGCTGAGAGGCTGCCAAGGTCAGGGGCCACCCCGCCCGGCTCCCCGCTCCCGCTGCCCCATGGTCTGTCCACCCCGAGTTCTCAACCTCCCGGCGCCGGAATAGCATCCCGGGGTACCCGACTGCCCGCACCACGTGCCTGCTCTGGGGCCCGGCTCCTTAGGGCTTCCGGGAGCCACAGGCCCCGCCCCACAGCTCCTGCAGGGTCCGCGATTGGCTCCGCAAGACGGGGCAGGGCCGGCGCATCTGACCGGCGTGATGACGTCAGGAGCCGCCCGCGCTCCTTTCCTTTGTCAGTTGCAGATGGGCAGTTGCCTTGCTCCTAGGCTGAAGGGCTGCTGAGGTTGGGAGAGACCCCGCCCCGCTCCCCAGCTCCTGCTGCCCCACAAGAGGCCCCAGCGCTGTCTCCAGAGCGTCTGGAGAAGGCGGAGCTTGCAACCCAGGAACATCCCAGCTGAGCCTCCTGTGGAGGCTTGACCTTCTCTAGCCCAGCAAGAGGCCCTGGCAGAGTAGGAGGCTGGAGCTTCCCCCGGTGAGCAGGAGCAGCCAGCTCAGCCTCCTGAGTCTTCTGGGGAGGCTCACCTGTTTGCAAGCCAGCAGGAAACCTCAGCTCGGCCTCCACAATTCCCTGGTGAGCCCGATGCTGCTCTGAGTCACGACCACGTGCAGCCTGTGGAGCCCGTGGTGGCCCTGACTCCAGATGCCACTGATTCTCCAGTCTATCAAGGCGTCCCAGCTCAGCCTGAAGAGCTGCCCGAAGAACGTCCTCCAAGCCCTCAGGAGAGCTCGCCTGAGTCTCGGGAGCTCCCTGGGGGTGTAGAAGCGTCCCCAGCCCCGCAAGAGCACACAGCTCAGACTCCAGACCCTCCTAAGGAGGCAGAGCCTTTTCTGGTCCGACAAGAAGCCCCTGCTGAGCCACCAGAGCCCCTTAAGGAGGACCAGTCTCCGGTTTTGCAGCAGGCTCCGACTCAGCCTTCAGGACCCCCTGTGGTGACGGAACCCTTTCCAACCCAACAGGCGACCTCATCTTCACCTCCAGAACTCCTTGAGGAGATGGGACCATCTCCGACCGGGCAGGGGGCTGCCACTCAGTCTGCGGAGCCCCCGAAGGAGGCCGAATCTGCTCCGGTCCAGCAAACGGTCCCTGCTCAGCCTTCAGAGCCTCCTACGGAGGTTGTAGCTCAACCTGCGGTGCACCATGGGGCGACAGTTTCAGCACCAGGTCAGGGTCAAGCTCAGCATCTACCGTCGCCCAGTGTCACAGGTCAGCGTTGGACCTGGGGCTCACCATCTCCCAGCATCCACTGCGGAGGCTGAGCAGTTAGCAACCCAGATTACTACAGCGACCTCAAAGCACCCTGGCCAGGTTCAGACCCAGCGCACAAACCTGACTCGTGTCACAGCTCAGCCTTTGGACGTGGAACTGGCGGTAACTCCAGAGCCTACTTCAGAGGCTAAGCTCTCTCCAACCACACAGGAGACCCCAGCTTAGCCAGACCTGGGGCTCGTCGTAACCCCAGAGCCCACTGTTGGGGTTAAACTCTCTCCAGCCACGCAGAAGACCCCAACTCAGCCAGACCTAGGGCTCGTCTTAACACCAGAGCCCACTTTTGGAGTTAAACTCTCTCCAGCCAGGTAGGAGACCCTAACTCAGCCAGACTTGGAGCTTACCATGACCCCAGAGCACACTACAGAGGTTAAACTCTCTCCAGCCATGCAGAAGACCCCAACTCAGCCAGACCTGGGGCTCATCGTAACCCCAGAGCCCACTGTTGGGGTTAAACTCTCTCCAGTCATGCAGGAGACCCCAACTCAGCCAGACCTGGAGCTTACCATGACCCAAGATCCCACTACAGAGGTTCCACTACAGAGGTTAAACTCTCTCAAACCACGCAGGAGACCCCAACTCAGCCAGACCTGGGGCTTGTCGTAACCCCAGAGCCCACTACGGAGGTTTGTTCTAAGACCCTGGAGAAGCCACATCCAACCCAGGGTCAGACTCAGCATCCAATCCTGTCTCCTGCAGCTGGAGAGCCGTGGCCTCACCGCCCCCTCGGAAGCTCAGATGGCTCAGGCGGGGATCAGCTTCCAAGCCAACGAGGAGCACTTCTGCCGCTTGTCCTCCACTGCCAACCGCTCCAGCTGCCTGCTGGGGAGCCCGGACCAGCTGGAGCTCCGGGTTGACACTTTGAGAGAAGCAACCACCGCTGTTGAGCAAGAGAAAGAAATCCTCCTGGAAATGATCCACAGCATCCAAAACAACCAGGACATGAGGCAGATCAGTGACAGAGAAAGAGAAGATTTAAATCTGACCGCAAACTGCTTGATGGGACGAACTCTCACTGTTGACTTTTCTGTAGAAACCCCCAGCAGCAAGAATCCCTAAAGCATCCACAAGGATTACTGATGAGGTGGTCTGTAAGTTTCTGGATGATTTGGAAAATGCCAAGAGTCATTTGATGTCACTCTACAGGGCATGTTCGTCTGAGGTGCCATCCAGGCCAGCTGATCAGAAGTTTCAATCCATAATAATCTCCTGTGCTCTTGAAGAGGAGAAGAAAATGAAGAGAAGATTAGAGACTCTGCTTAGAAATATTGAAAACTCTGACAAGGCCATCAAGCTGTTAGAGCATTCAAAACGAGCTGGTTCCAAAACTCTGCAAAAAAATGCTGAAAATAGATTTAATTAGTCTTCAAACCTAATAACATTTATAAATAATGATAGACAAATGATAAAATACTATTTTAAGTGATAACTAGTCCTTTATGTCAAGCGTAACCACTTAATATTGAAAGTTGTTTCAGATGAGGAAAATATTCCATCCAGTGTCATGTTGTTTTGTGAATTACAAAACTAGAAATATTTAAATTACCTATCTAGAAATTTTTAGATTGAATTCTAGGTTTAGTTTCTCAGCCCAGTGAAATGATTTGCATATTTTTTTGTCTATAAGTTTTTAGATTGAATTCTAGGATTTATTTATTTTTTGGGGGAGTGGATGAATACATACTATATGGGGAAAATAATTGCTCATCTAGGGACACAAGCATCACTGCCCTTTCCTGGGCTTCGTCTGGTGTGGAAACACAGTAATTTAGAGCATGCAGTTGACTAGGATTTCTTTACCTGAGGTAGCACACACAACTCCCACTGTGTTAGCAAAGTACCACGCTTATAGTGATAAGAAAGAATCACAAAACAGGAATCTTTCTCACTGTTTTCTCACTCAGCAATTTTTAGGCATCTATATCAAATTATTTTGAACTTACAGATTTACGCATCTCTTATGAGTGTATTTATATATATACATATATATATGGAAACATGATATAAAATGTGAAAAAACCCTATAATTTGCCATGTAAACAATTACCTATTCACTTCAACTTTTTTCAAAAGCATAATTTCTCTAAAATTTCAATGCTGTAACTTTTTTTTAAGTTAAGTGCTGATTTGAAGTCTGTCTAATTGTCAACTTAAACAGCTCTCTCGTGTAGCATATAATAACTTACTCAGCCATTCCCCTCTTACTGGACATTAAGTTGTTTCCAACTTGTAGCTATCTCTGCAGCATATTTGTGCGCATAGGGCTTTTTCCTTTCTTTTCTTTCTCATTTTGTGTGAGTTCCCAGCATGGTCTGACACACATTTCTAAAATTTTTGTATAAAAATAATATCAATGTATACTTTCTTCAGTATTTAAACTGTAACTATTTCACTGGGGAAAAAAAATAGAATGCTGTAATCCCAGCACTTTGGGAGGCCAAGGCTAAAGGACTGCCTGAACCCATGGGTTCAAGCCCAGCCCAGGTAAATTGGCAAGATCTCATCTCTACAATAAATCAAAAATTAGCCGGGCATGGTAATGCGCACCTGTAGTTCCAGCTACTTGGAAGGTTGAGGCAGATAGATCGCCTGAGCCCAGCAGGTCAACACTGGGGTGACTCTGAGTGTGCCATTGCACTCCAGCCTGGGCAATGGAGTGAGACTCCAAATAAAAATAAAGAATAGAAAACAGGTTTTTTACAGTTTTAAAGGACTGCAAAAGAAAGAAAGAACATGCCACATAGACCATAAGTGGCCCACAAAGCCTGAAGTGTTTACTATCTGGCCTTCACCAAAAGGATTTGAGTGAGAGGAAGTAAGGTTAACCTCAGACTGTTGCCTAATGGAGAAGAAAATGTAGACCACCTCCATTAATTTTACTGTATTAATCAAGCATGTTTGATAATATAATCAGAAATAAATTAACATTTAAATATTTTAAAAAATAAATGTGGAAAATATAGGAAATATGGTTAGTTCTGTAGATCTAAATCATAAAATAGAGCTAGAGTGAAGCAGATAGGAGGCTGGAGGCAGAAGATTTTTGTGGAGTCTGGAGAAGCTGTAGACAAAACTAGAGAGACAGGCCTGGCTCTGGATCATGCAGGTTCTTCCAGGCCATGTTCCTTCCCATATTGGCTCTGGGCTTAGCCATGTGACTTGACTTGTTTGGGTCAGTGAAACGGTAGAAGAGACCTGAAAATCACTTGCATAATTGGACTTGCCCTCCTTTCCTTGCTGCATTTGGGATGCAGCCGCCATATGAAGAAGTCTAGATTAATTAGCTGAATGAAAGACTTGGAGAGACATGGAGCTCAGTTGTTTTCATCATCCAAGTAAATAATCAGACATTCAGAGACAGCCAGTCCTTGGCTGATCTACCAACTGAACACGAGCACATCAATGTACCTAGGTGACACCATGTGGAGCAGCAGTGATCTTTCCCAGCTGAGCCCTCTCCAAATCACCAACCCACAAAATCATGAGCAAATAAATGGTTGTTGTTTTAACCCACTATGTTTTGGGAGTAGTTTGCTATGAATGTAATACAATCTTCATCCCCACAAAGTTCTTAAGGAAACAAAACATGTAAAGGTAGAAGGATGTGTTAAAATTCCCCTTTATATTAGTGAACCATACACTCAGTAACCCCGGTCTATACATCTGTGATAAAAGTTGTATTGAGCTATTGGTCTTAGCCTTGGAACTCCAAGTGAGACTCTTATTTTCTTTTGAATCAAAATCTTAAGAGCAGCGTGTTTTGAGTTGCCAGTGAAGGAAAGAGAAAGATGGCTGAACTTTAAAAGGTGCTGAAGAAGGAATAGCTCCTGAGTACCCTGACCGCTAGAAAAGGATGTCTTGGATACTAACCAATCTCTCTCTTCAGAGTGATAGAGCTCCAGGTAAGGAAGGGGTGATCAACAGCAATAGTGCAAGGGCATAATTGTTTCTTTCTACAAAGGAATCACTCAGAAAACATTAGTTGATTGTTTAATAATATCTCTGTTCTTAAGGACCTCAGTCTAGTGAGAAAGATGCAAACGAATACCTTCCAGTGAGGGTCCAGTCAGCAAAGCAAAAACAACACTAGGTATTTCAGCCAAGAGAATTTGATCAAAGGGATTAGTTACACAGATGTTTAAGAACTAATAAAGCCAAAAGGAAGAACTGAAGTATGGCAGAAATAGTAAATGTAGGAGGCAGCTGTCACCAATGACTGGGCAACAAAGGGGAGCTTGGGGTTATCAGACCTAAACATTTGGGAGAGAGACCCTGAGGAGCTTGGAGGCATACCTCAAGGAGAGCATGCTGCCTAGTTGGTGCAGGTGCCTGAGGAACTCAGAGGACCCCATGGAGATGAGGTGTAGATGCAGCCCTCCCTTCAACGGGAGGGCATCAACTAACTGTCATGGGTACCTGTGAGAGGTACTTTGAGGCTGGTCCTAGGAGGACATAAAGAAACTGAAGTGTGCAAGCAATTCCAGGTGAAGAGCAATTGCTGGGGAAAAATGGACAGAAACCACAAGCACCAAGCAAGGAGCAAGTCCCTTTTGCCTTCTCCTGCAGTTCAGTCTCCTTGAAATGTCTTCAGTTGGCAGAGGAATAAGAAATCCCATGATAAGGGAGAAATGTGGTTTGCAGAGAGCCCCAGATTCTGCATCAGAAACAGCATAAAGAAGACCTGGAGCTGTGACACAGAAAAATCATCCCTACCTGAGCGACACATGGAGGCATATACCTAGGGCACAGTGGGACAAAGGGAGGTACTTGTCTCCTGGAGCTGAGGTGTCATCTGCCTCCTGAGCTGAGGTGTTACCTTACCTATGGTAAGATCTACCAAAGCCAAGCTCCCTAGACATGGCTTTCCAAAGTGGGGCACTCAGCCCTGGTGGGACTTGAGAAAAGTTTAAGTGGTATGCAGCCATGGAATTAAATCATGCTGAGCAACATATTGAGACAAACCCTTTTCAGTTTCCATATTTCTAATTAAGGCAAGCAGAAAGTGCCAGTTTAGTGTCAGTGTATCTTTAGCAGCATTATAAACCCTAGCTATAATGCTCTTTCTCTTTAACAAAGAAAGAGCAGGCCTCAGGCTCAGAACCTGTAACAGGCAGCACTTTCAAGTTTAATGACATTATTTTGTTTGTGTAGTATTTGTGTAGTATTTACATTCTGGTTTGTGGAAAGGAGTTCTGGTTTTTCATTTGCTAGAAATTACTGGTTAAGTAAATTTACTTAAGTGAAATGTGAGTAGATTTAAAACTAGATAGGAAGTAAATACTGATGGAATATATGAATACAGCAAAAAAGAGAAAAAAATATAGGAAGTGGTATGGAAATGACCTGCACTTAGGAAAAACTGCCCCAAGTTAATCCATAGACAGCCATTGGTTAAACATTGATAGGATTAAAGGGTGGGGAGTGGTGAATTGGGGGTATTACAAAGAGAAAGTTTGGTAGGCAATTTTGAGCAAAGGGAAGGATGCCTGCACTAGGTACCACTGGAGCCCTTCTTGCCATTTGGCAACTCTATTCCTCCAAAGAAAAAGTGTTTCTGGCAAAGTAAGCACAACTTTTTGGGAAATCCAACACAGATATTTGGTTTTCACACCTGGATCTCACATGTTCTCCAAGTAGGAGTCAGACTTACTGATTTTGTTAGAGCCAACTTCTAGAAGAATAATAATCAATTTTATTCATTTTTCTTCACAGTTTTATGAGCATCATCCCACTAGAATATAACCTCATGAAAGTCAGGATTTTGTCTATCTTGATCACTATAGTGTCTCCAGAGTCTAGGACACTATCTGGCATATATCAAGACAAAGTAATTATATATGAATATGTTAATAAATAAATTAAAACATTCAGAAATTTTCAAACTTTTAAATCTTGGAATATTTTCTTAAAAAGAAAACTTAACCAATATTGGAGCTGCTCTAGACATTGTTGAGAGGTTTTGTCTGTTTCTTTTTTGTTTGTTTACCCCTTCATTTGAAAATCAAATCTCAATTATTCTTACAAACCTGTACAAGGTGTTTAAAGGGTATTTGGCTGACCCCATTTTAGAGATCAGAAAATTAGAATTTCAGGGTGTTCAATGACTAGCTCAAAGACATTAAGCTGTAAGGGGCAGTGTGGGACCAAAGTCTGAGTTTTTATCATGAAACCTTGCTTCTTCTCTATCAAGAAGCAATGGCAACCCTGGAGACTCTTTGAATTATTCTGCCTCCTTCTAATGAACACCACAGTTAGTTCATGTCAACTCAACAGAAAACAATCAGTCAAACTGGTTGTTTGGGGTCAACTAGATGAACAATCATTTGACTGAATACTTTTTCTGTTCATTTTTTCAGCTGACAGTTGTGACATTGTGTACTCTCCATTTTTATACACTAGAGCAATTAATGTGATGGTGTCTCAAGGAGGTGGATGCTCTTGAGGTTACTAATGTCAGTAGAACTTCCTTCTCATGATCCAGCTCATATTTGAGGGTCGTCTTCTTTTCTTGGGTCACAGAGGTGTCTCAATATGAACTCCTGTGAATATTCTTGATGTCTTCAGAAGCATGTAGTTCATTCTGTTAGGGAATTTTTAAAATTATAAGCGGTTTTTAAAGAATCTTAAGATCCTTGCGTTTAATGACGTTTAGTCTAAACTCCTGTCTCATTATCTTTAAAATGTTCATAATGAATTGGTGAGTCTATGTCTGAATATTTCCAGCAATGGTAGGAGATGGCAGGGGTTGGGGATCAGCAACTTATGAAGAAGTGGGAAACCCTCAATGTTAGAACATTTTTCCTAATATGGTGGGGAAATATGTATACCAGAAATTTCTACTCATTAAATCATAGATTTGGGATGCTAGAGAAAAGGGATCTAACATTTTTGAGTATTTAATGTTTGCAATTTATTATGTTAAAAAGAATCTTAGACAAATTAAATTTAGCTGAGTGAGAAAAGAACAATTTGCAAGTCGGGAAACCCCCAAACTAGAATAGATTCAGAGAGACTCTGGCCTGCCTCATGGTTGAAGAAGATTTAGGGATAGAAAAAGGAAAATAGCTTACAGAAAATGGAATAAGATGTAGAAACTGCCAGACTGTCTACAGCTCAAATAACTGTTTTATCTGAACCCAGTTTGAACCGTTGGCCACCTTTGATGAACTGAAACTCAGTAATTGGTGCAAGAGTAAGTTATCGACTGTTTATACATCTATTTAGGCTACAGTTCACTGTGTACGAAGAAATGTTTAAGTCAAACTGAAAATATGTAAGAAAGCAACATTAGGTTAAACCTAATTTAACAATTACGATTATCACTTTATATTTGATCTCTTATTCCTCTATGAGATAGTTATCATTATCGCCACTTTATAGATGGGGAAATCAAGGTAAGACAATTTTTCACTACAGCTAATAAAAGATATAATTAGGATTTGAAAAGCTTCTCCAGCTCCTAAACCTGTGCTGTTTTAACTGCCCACTGTAGTTGCTATGGCTCTGAGAAATACTGTAGTTTTAGTTTTCAACATTTCCTCTCCGTGCATGTAATTCATACTCCTGTAAGAACAGCTCTCATACATCGCTGTGCTTCTCAGGAATAAGAGACAGGGAGGGAGCTCAGCTTTACTATTGTCCTCTTTTTCTGCTCCTCTAGGAAAGCAACTATCAGAACCCGCAAGAGAAGTGCACTATTGGAAGTAAGCATAACCACTCTGAAAATACTGACATCTTCCCAATTCTCCCTGCATTCCATACATATCTTCACTAAGAATCTTTACTAGTCTAAACTCTACATTTTACCAATGGGAAATTGGTTACATAGAGAGGTAAATTTCAAAAGAAATGTTTGTAGATGGATATTCACTGAAAGTGAGTCTACACCAGTTTACATTCGGGTATGTCTGAAGGGCAGCTAGATTAAGTCAGAGTCAACTTAAAACTGGAGCCTTTTCAGGTCAGATAGAGATACATTTTGGGACTTCCAAAACAACTTGTACAGGAATCCAAAGTCAGTAACTAAGATGAACTATCACAGTTAGTGCAACTTCAGCACCATTTATCTACAAGAAAAGGATTGGGGATAGATGTATTGCCCATGACTTGTGTTTAGGGCCAATGTGGAAGAAAACATTTTCCACAATTTTCAAATCAGTTTAAGCATATCAGTGTCTGGATAAAAATGACTAATCTGTTAGCTGGGCTTTAAACACAAATTTAAAGTCGGTTCTTATTTCAGTTCTTCATCTCTGCAACCTATTTGACAAACGTTACTCAAAGCACAGGAAAGAATTACTGTTGGCTGATTCCTAATTGAATGAAAAAGAAATTATTGCACCTTTTCTGTGTTGTAGAAACATTGGTGAACATTATTGCATGAAACCCTCATAATAGCCTTTTAAGATGCATATTATTGTTTTTGTATTACAGATAAAGGAAATTGAGGTTCATGAGCTTTGTAACTTGACAAAAGTTAAACAGACATGTAAGACTGGGTTTAGGATTTTTATCTAGGTAGTTTGAATTGCCTTGATTAACACTAGAGAAATTCCTCCAGAGTATAGAGCAATTCCTTGGGTCTAGAGTAGAACTTTTAAAACTGTAATCTAATCGCTAAGATATAACAACAAATAACATTCCATAATCAAACTAACATTATAGACTATTAGCTCCTAAAGGGAAGAAACAATTGTTTTTGTTCATGTTCATATACTATCCGGCACATAATGAAAATAAGTATTGAATAAATTACTAAATGAATAAATGTAACATATTGAATATTATCATCAATTAACAAATTAATACCTATATGAGGAGGGAGCCCCCCAGAAAATGGAATTATCTTTGAGGGGGCAGACCTATTGTGGTACAAGCCTCTCCACTAGGTGGGTGTTCTAAGAACCCGCCAACATCAGTGTACCAGCTAGTGTTGTTGCTAGTGTCTGCACTCAGCTTCAGTCATTTTTTGTTTGTTTGTTTTTGGAGATTCTTTCAATGCATTTGCGCATTTCACAATGGGTGATTTATGAGCACACTTGCCCACACTGCGCTGAGTGTTCAGAAATTTGGACCCCAAATGGCATGAGTCCCACCTTCCTTATTCACCCGATTTCAACCCATTTGTTTTCCCCATGAAAAAGGTCCTCAAAGGGAAACGTTTTGCTGATATGGAAAAGGTGAAACAAAAAATAGCAGGAAAAAAAGCATCAAAATTTATGAGTTCAAAAACTCTTTTGAGCAGTGAAAATATTGCCTCGGTAGGTATATTGCATCAAATGAAGAGTACTTTGAAGGTGACTGAAGTTTGAACACGTAAGAATAAGTACACATTTTTTAAGTAAATAAATTCCATTAATTACATATCACATATCAGTCTCTTGTTAATTTGGGTAATGTGAATTTTTCTCCACAAATTATATAACCTGTAAGTAGTGAGAAAATATTGAGAATTTAGATCTGCAAAACTGAGATTAAACTCTAAAAAAGAGTAATTCTGACAAAGCGCTGGTGTATTCTGAACAGAGCCTGACCCCTGGTCTGATATTTCTTCTCTATAAACACAAAGAGGATCTCTCTTGAGGAATGACAGTATACTGTCATGTATAATAGTCATAAATTGTTGTTCTTACATGTTTTCATAGAAGAATATTGTTGTCGATATTCTTAGAATCAATAAGCATTTATTGAGCACTTAAGCTATGTGCTGAGTCCTTTTCATATGCATTCTCCAATTGATATTTACCTGATATTATTTGATTTCATTTAACCTGACTTTCACTACTGCCCTGTGAAATATGGTCAATTACTGCCATTTCTGAGATAGTATATCTGAGTCTCAGAATAGTGAAGAGACTTATACAAAGTGATATAACAAATAAATGAAAGATCCAGTGTCTGAATCTAGATATTCTAACTCCAGGTTCAGTGCTTTTTCCACCATCACATAGCTAGATGTTTAAGACAAAAAGGCAAATTTTGCTCATTCATTTTGGTTAAGACAAGGTGGTCTCTGTCCCGCATTAGGGGATACTGTTTATTAAAATAAAGAAGGAGCAATAGCTTTTAGGCAGGGCTCACTTTGTAAGACTAAATTTGAGAGTCTGGTATAGAAGACATCTGTATAGGCCAGCTGTGATCTGGCTCAGTCACTCCAATTCTGTCTCCAGTCTCTATCTTCTCAGATGGTTCCCAGAATGGCATGTCTATATGAGCAGTCTCTACTTCCTCAACTCCCATTCACTCCTTAGTGTTTTGAAATCTGGGTTTTATCTCCACCACTGTTAGAAGAGAGCATCATTTTCTTCTCCCATTTTTGCTGCAAAGAAAGAGAAGGCAATGTTCCCTTACTCCCCTGGATGAAGCTTTACTAGAAAAGAAACTTCACCATTCCCTCCATCTGTTTGTGGATAAATAGACTCATCTAGTTGATGGGATTGGAAAAAGGCTGAAGACCGCTTGCTCAATCCTTCATTGCCTTCTTTCAGGCTTATCTGTGCATTCCTGCTTTAAGTTTACTTAGGCACATTCGACTTTGCAAACCAAGAGAATTATATTTGGGGAAGAGGAAGGTGAAGTTACAAGAAGGAGGGGAAAGTAACAAGCTTATTTGACCACACATCTAAGCCACTTCTTGCTTTCCATCTGATTTTTGCGTCTGACTTTTTCAGCTGGCTCTGACCACAGATTGGAAAGATAGAGATGCTATTAACTGGCTCCCTCAAACCAACCACATTCAATTGAAACCACACTTCTCAAGGTCATCTGTGACTTTCCAATTACCACATCCCAAATGGCTCTTTACTCACCTCAGCTGATATCCCAGCAGAACTTGATCATCATGACCACCTCCTTCCATCGTGAAACTTCTCTCTTCTGTGTCTTTCCTTTCCTGACCATTCTTTCCTTGGCATCTTTTATCTGCTCTACCTCCCCCTCCTTTCCTTAAATCTTAGATTCTTGGCATGCACAGCTAACTCCCTTTCTCAGTCTGTAAGTTATTCTTAAGCAATCGCACATGCTTCTTTGGTTTTAATTGCCACCTCTAGTCTGATGACAATCACCTTTACATCTTGTGGATGCAGCTAATTACTAGACATCTCATTGTGATGTTCCACGAACACTGCAATTTCAAAGATGTCCTAAACCAAACTTACCATCTTTCCCATTAAACCTGAGCTCCTGTCATGACTAACTCATTTAATGACATCAAGCCTGGGAGTTCTTGATGCTGTCCTCTCCCTCAGCTGTGCGTTCAATCAGTTGCCTATCTGGCCAATTTTACCTTACAAATATATTTTAATTAATTCTCTCATCCCTACTAGCAATCTGCCTCTATTCAAAACCTCATTATCTTTCACCTGAATTATTGCTCTAGCTTTCTATTTTCTATACCCAGGTACATCTTTAATAGATCATCCATGTAGGTACCATAGATCTTTCTAAAATAAAAATAAGACTATGACACTCCAGTTAAGGCTCTTCAGTGGCTCCCTAAAAACCACAGGATAAGGTCCATACTCATTAGCATATACCACAAGCCTTTTAACAACTTCATTTCTACCTTATACTTTATACTGTAGAAAATAAATCTTTTTATAATCTCTACACATATTATGCTGCTTCTCTTCATTCTTTACCACAAAGTGGATCTCTCACATTTTTTGGGGGGGAATCTGGATAATGCCAACTTTGCTTAGTGATCACCTCTTTCAGAAAGTATTCTTGAAATACCTTCTTGGGCTGGTTTTGATTTCATTCTTCTGTGCCTCCAACTCACCTGGACTCCACCCATCATAGCGTCCCTCATGTTGCCCTGCATTTATCTCCTTGGGGAAACAGGACAATGGGTTACTCATCTTCAAGTCCCCAGATCCTAGCACAGGGCCTGGCACAGAGTAGGGACTCAGCAAAGCTTAATAGAACAGCACCAAGCAACATTGTGGGATGTTTAAAGAATGAGAAAATAGCATTTCAAATAAGTCAATGTGTTAATTAAGTTATGGCCAAAAGCAGGGTGGCTCTTTCTTGAGCACGGCCCACCAGCTAGGACAAAAACCAAGAGTCTGGTATAAAAGATATCCATGTGTTTTGGCCAGGTCATTCTAACCTCATCTCTCCATCCTCTCTCTCCTTGCTCATCCAAGCTGCCTTAACGGCATGTCTGGGTAGACTAGGACGATCCAGTGTTACTTAATTCTTGAGTGATGAGATACTAACAATAACTCTTGCTTTATAGGAAACCTTTGTATTGTTGGAGTTCTTTCATTCTTACATCTTTCCCAGGGAGAGTGAAGTGGAGGCTGTAGGACCAAGGTGAAACAGGACAAGGGGAGAAGCTGGCATGGCTGGCTGGGATGAACAGGCTGGGCTTCCTTCCACTTAAAGTATCTGCCAAAAGCTCCTAGGATCAGTGCACACCTAGGCTTCTCCTGCTTCTGTGACAGATCTTTCCAAAGAGTTCTGTCTTGCAGACCTTTCCACTTCAGGCCTTAAAGCTACCCTGCAGGCTTTCAAGAGAAATCTCAGCTCCAAGACATTGACACTTTGCCTATTTTTTCTTGCCCTGTAACCTGGCTTCATAACTCTTACTGTTTCCTCCTATGTTGGCACACAGCTCTCTGGGTTTCAAAGTACTTCCATATATTGCATTTCTTTTAATCCTCCCAATAATTATATGAGTTAGTAGATCATATCTTAGCTTATATATCTGGTAACAAAGAGGAGTCCAGACTTGAACTCAGGTCTCATACTTCCAGAGAATGTCTTTTTCTGGTACTCACTGAGAGAAGGAAATTCAAGTAAAGATCCCATACTCATCTCTCAGTTATTTGTAGACACTGGTGGATAAACACCAACATTTACTACACCTAAGTTAAATGTAAGACGTTTCTGTATTTTTATAAAAATGTTCACTTTCCAACACGATTTCCAAATATCTCTCATATGGTTCTAACAACACAAGAAAGGCACAAGTATAGACATCTGCTCCTTTTATCTCTTCAGCACCCACTGCACCTTCCTTTTTATTCCTCTTTTCATAAGAATATCCCTTTCTCCTTGCCAAAGTGATTTGTATAAGGATATAGACATATGGTCCAAGCTGGACCAATTAGAACCTTCTATGGGCTTTCTGCTGGAATCTTTGGAAACACTTTCATTGGAAATAAACTGTGAGTCTGCAGTTGTTGGGAGATGGAGTTTCTGCCATGTTTTCCTTCATGTAAGCATATCTTACTGAAGATGCCAGACGTGGTGGCTCATACCTGTAACCTTAGCACTTTAAGAGAATGAAGAGGGAGAATTACTTGAGCCTAGGAGTTCAAGACCAACGTAGGCAACATAGTGAGACATTATCTCTATAAAATTTTTAAAAATTTTTAGCTGGGTGTGGTGGCATGCACCTGTAGTCCCAGCTACTGGGGAGGCTGAGGTGGTGATTACCTGAGCTCACGAGGTTGAGGCTGTAGTGAGCTGTGACTGTACCACTGCACTCTAACCTGGGCAACAGAGTGAGATCCAAACTCAAAAAAAGAAAAAAAAAGAAAGAAGTTTAAAAGAAGAAAGGAAAAGATCTTACCTGAAAACTGGAGAGAATAGCAGAAACTCTACTAGTTTTGACTGAACCTCAGGATTTGATCTTGCCTTTTAAAACTTTCTAGACTTTTAAATGATGTGAGCCAATGATTTTTTTCATAAGCTTCATTAAGTTGAGTTTCTTTTACTTATACCCAAAGTATTTTAATGTATATTTCACAAATAAGTCCCTGAGATTGTGTAAGTCTCTAAAGTTTTCATATCTTGATAGTGGTTTAAATGATGCAGAAAAACTATTCTTTCAAAGTAAGAATATACATATGGGGAGGACCAAAAAAATCCCAGAATTATTTTTGGAAGGGTGGGCCCCTTGTAGTACAGGCTTCCTCCACTAGGTAATTGTTCTAAGAACCTGCTGGCATCAGTGTACTAGCTAGCATTGTTGTGAGAGGCTGTGTTCAGCTTCAATGAATTTTTTTCTTGTGATTCTTGCGATGCCCATTTCTTGATGGGTGATTTACGAGTGTACTTGCCAATACCACACCGTGTGCTCATCAGTTTTTGATAAAAACCAGCATGACCCCCATGTCCATCCTCCCTATTCACCCAATCTCACCCCAAGCAACTGTGTTTGTTTCTCCAGATGAAAAAAGTCCTCAAAGGGAAACATATTGCCAGTGTGGAAGAGGTGAAACAAAAACAGCAGAAGCACTAAAAGGCATCAAAACTGACTAATTCAAAAACTGTTTGTAGCAGTGGAAAAAGAGTCTTGATAGGTGTGTTGCATCAAACGAAGAGTACTTTTAAGGTGACTGAAGTTTAACACAGTTATTTATAAATAAATTCCAGGTTTCTTGGATACCTTATTCACACAGAACAGCTCGGGCCACTGAGCCACACACTTTGCCTAATGTGTTATGTGTAACCTTTCTTGATTCAGACAGGAGACCTTCAAAGTGAGGACTCCCTATCCAGCTCTACCCACTGACTTGGTCCAGATCCAGCATTGGTCCAGTCTTCTGGTTTGTCCTTTATCATGTCACATCTGTGTCTTTTCTGATTGGTTCAAGATTGGGTGGCTCCTCTGACAAGGGCTTTACACAGACTGTAGCAGCAAGGTTGCTATTGTTTGCATCTGGACACTCAAGAACCCATTGATTAGTCTCCCTTCAGTTCAGGCAGGCCATTCATATTTTACCTGCATCTCTACTGTCTGCAGATCTGTTTCTCAGGGACTATGTAGAGCCAGGGGGCGGGTGGTTTCACAGTTTTAGAGGCAATTTGTTTCAGGGAAGGAGATGACCTGACAAGTTTAGAGCTACATGAAAAATGCTTATTTCTAATTCAAGTTCAGGGTTATTCCTGCATAGGTTTCTAGACAGAAATTCTTTTGGAAAGTGGATGCTTAAATTCAAATTTTAAAAAATGAAGCTGAGGCATTCCTTCAATGTCTTTAGTTTGCCTGAAGCTTTTGAGATATTATGTTCTCCCTACCATCACACCAAGTGAAAGCTGCCATTTAAAAATAGGCTTCTGAAATTCTGATCTTTTGATCAACTTTAGTGTTGAACCACTTGCCAAATCCACCCTTTCTGTTTAGCCCTATTTATAATTTTCTTGTGTACTAGAGATGCCCCTTGCTCTGACACTGGCCAGATGTTTTGTTTTCTCACTTCTCATTCCATTCCACCTGCATTTTTATGTTTTCTGAAGTTCCCGAATGCATCCTAATATACTACAACATAAAGTGATAAGATAGAATCCTAAGCTGTCACCTTGTGGTTTATCTTTGCACTGTTGGTTGTGTTTCCTTCCAGTAAGTTGATGTTCTAGCAGTTGCAATTATCCTGGTTTTGAGGAAAGTTCTGCAGATTTTTTTTTCCCCTCAGTGAGAATTTGGGTTGTGCCTCTGGTCTTGCTGTTCTTCTCCCTGCTTGGTCTCCAAATGTCCCATTAATACCAGTCCCAGCATTTGGTATTTCCCCAGGTTCCCTAGAGTAGTGTTTCTCATTTTATTCACCATAGCATCTCATTCTTCCTAGGAAAGCAGAAATCCTGGATGTTGGCCTTAGGAATAACCATGACAATGAGGACAATAATATTTCCTTCCATATACATGGCACAATGCAACCTACACACTTTTACCTTTACTATAACATTTCATCCTCAAAATCATCCATTGAGTGAGGACTTCCCATTCCCTTTTCATCTACAAGGAAATTTATAACCACAAAGCTCAAGTACAAGGTTCATTGACCATTTACCTTCTACATGCAAGGCAGTGAAGATACACATATGAAGTAAACGACCTGCTCAGCATCACTATGAAACAGTGCCCCAGAATTCAGGAGGAGTTTTCTGTGTTGGGGTGGAGCTAGCTGGACTAGAGGCAGCAAAACATGAACTGCGTCTTGAAGAATAATTTGTGAAGAACAAGGAAGACCTCATTGGCAAATCGAAGATGACAAAAAGCAAGAGAAAAAGCAGCTAAATCATCTCAAGATTTGAAGTAGTTATACAGGAGCGGTGAACAGGCAGCAAGTGTCCTGTCATTTGGGGGAACCTTTCAGAAAGCTTCAAGATGAGATAAACTGAGATTCTGGGTAGGAGACAAGCTGAAGGGAGCTGGAAAGTTGTCAACACTTGTTTCTGCTGTGAAAGCTCACAGGTAGCAGCCTGGACTCCTTCATCTTCCTCACTTTTCACTTCAATTAGTAAATCCAGTTCATTCTATCTTCTGAATATTTCTCCTATCTGTCTCTTTCTCTCTCCCCACACCGTAGTCACTTCTTTAATTCAGATTCTTCTTATTTGGACTAATGCAGCATCTTCTGTTTGCCTTTCTCACTCTTCTAATCTTTTCTCTACCCTATCATCAGGAGTCATTCTAAAATATGGTTAAAAGTGCAGACTTTGTAGTGTGACAGGCCTGCATTAAATTCTATCAATTATGAGTTGTGTGACTTTGGAAAAGTTACTTAGCCTCTCTAATACTAAGCTACTTCACCTTTACATGGGCTAATAACACCTCATGTGCTGAGTGTGAACAGGGGTAAGGTACACCTTGGCTCCTCCCCATCAAGGTCCATGCCCTTCGTAGCCTCCCTACAGAATGTGGAAAAAACCTCCAATGAACTGCTCAGAGATCTGATTGGTTAGTGTTTAAGACATGGATTAGGCCATATTTGTGAGTAGATACTTTTAAGTATTGTTTCTTAAAAGCCCAGTCCCATGTATGACTGCCATTTTGGGCTTTCTGCCTCAGACATAAGTAGGACGACTTTCTTCCCTGAAGCCATGAGAAGGGTTCCTAGCATCTATGTTGCAAGGGTAGGTGTCTTTGTCTGTTTGTGTTGCTATAAATAAATACATGAGGCTGAGTAATTCATGAGGAAAGAGGTTTATCTGGCTCACAGTTCTGCAGTCTGAACAAGAAGCTTGGCACCAGCATCTGCATCTGATGAGAACTCCAGGTTGTTTTTACTCATGGAGAAAGGTGAAGGGGAGCTCACGAGTCACATGGTGAGAAAAAGAGCAAGAGAGAGATGGAGGAAGTTCCAGGTTCTTTTTAATAATCTGTTCTCACAGGAACTAATAGAGGGAGAATCACAAAATCAGCAAGAAGGGCACCAAGTCATTCATGAGAGAACCACCCCCATGACCCCCCACTAGGTGCCATCTCCAGTATTGGGATCAAATTTCAACATGAGACTTGGAGCTGGAAAGATGATGAACTGGAAAGTTGTCAACGCTATTGTTTCTGCCCTGAAAGTTCATAGGCAGAGGCCTGGACTCCAAACAAACCATGTGGACAAACAAAACTTAGCAATGGGTATGAGGTTAGAATGTGAAAGAGGGAGGTAGAAGTACTTCTTCAGCCTTGAATCCTGTTGACAGGTCAAAGAGTTGCCCAACAGTGAACAGTGAACATTTTTATTTCCATTTTACTACTGTCTTGCACAATATGATGTTTAATGATTTCCATTTTCCTACTACATCTCTGTGGAGCCCTATAGAGTCACACAACCTTTCTTGATCTAGTTTCAACTCTATTCTTCCATTCTCATCTTTTATCTGTCAATCTCATACTCTTTACGCTCTAGCCATATTGAAGAACTGGGCAGATACTTGGTCTATCATTATGGTCCAGGCTTTCACATCTTGTACATTATGGCTCTGGGTTAAACCTTCTCTCATTTCTCTTTCTTTCCTTGTTTTTGATGGGAGGGAGTGAAGGTGTTGGACAAGCTCATACAAAATTTTAAAGACATAATTCAACACTACCTTCCCTAAGAGGCCTTTCCTGGTCACTCTAAGCAGAATTAACTTCTTTCCTCTCTGTCACCACTCTAATTTGTACATTCTGTACAAACGTAAGATCATTTTCCCTTGTGATACTTTGCATATTTGATTTTATGCCTATCTACCCTGTTAAGCAATGAACTTTTCTGAATAGCTGATATTGACCACAAGGGAAATGTTTTATATCTGATGGGGTAAAAATATCAATATTATTTAATAGAACTGGAATAAGGTACATGGATGAATATAGAAAAAAGTATATGGGCAGATGGAGCATCAGAAAATATGGAAGAGGAACTGCTGTAGGTGAACATTCTTGTGATCACAAAAGTGAGATCAGCTGTGCAGGTTTTGTAGCATTGGTCCAGATGAAGCAGAAGGTATGGATATAATAAAGTCATATTCTGGTAATGGAGTCCCATCTTATGCTGATGATATTGAAATAAGGAACCCATACATATGTTAGTAAAATAAATCAAAACTAGAGACAAGCAACCAATGTTCTGACGAGCTCCAATTTGGAAGCAGTTCTGGGAAGGTGTTCAGCAAGGATTTGTACATAAAAGAGAAAGCTCAAGAGGAGAAGAATTTGAGCCATGCAGAAAGGGAGTTACATGGGACCCACATTTTCAGAATTTTCTTGGGTAAACCACTGACTTTCGTCATGATTAGTATAAAAAATAATACAAGTGTTTTGAAAACCTTCCAAGTGCAAAAAATTAATCTTCACATCTCTAACTCAGCTCAAGGCTTGGCTTAGAATAGGTATTTAGTAAAGACAAAAAAGATAACAATAAATAATACATAACATCAGGAAGGCTAAAACCCTAAATGTCATGAAGTACGCCAAAACGTATCTACCATTTACAGAACTCTGCTAATTGTCAATAAAAGTATAAAATGCTTTCTGTCTATTGTCCTCATTTAAGATTCAAAGCAGGAATCTTTGTAGGATGGGTGTTATTATTCCTATTTGGCGGGTAAGCAAAGTGAGGGTCCCAGGCTAAGTAACTTGTTTAAGACCACAAAACAGCAAGAGGCAGACTTAGTATCCAAAGTAAACCAGTGTGTTCCCAAGTCCATGTTATATCAATAGCCACAGATTATATTACTACAATAATAAGATCAGGATAGGATAATGTAAACCTGGGGATGAGATTTAAATTGACGACAGAAGAGCCCACATACAGCTCACATTCTAGTTTAATTCTGTCTTATCTATCATAGAGAGTTGACAAGAAACAGCCTTCTAAAGAAGAACAAGCCAATCCCCAAACTGCTTGAATTCTGAATAAGATATTTGAGATTTTCTCTCACATGTGCAAAGCCACTAGTGTAGAGAAAAGTGGTCAGTGTTTTTAGGCTGCAATGTACTTAGTGGTCAAGAGAGCAGATGTTAGGATCTAGAAGATAAGAATTCAAATGGGGCCTCTGCCGCTTCCCTGCCCTATGGGCTTGGATGGGTTATTTCACTTCACTGAGTCCATGTCTTTACTGAGTAAATTGGATATAAAAGTGCCTACCTCAAGTATTGGTGTACAGATTCAAGTTTGAAAACTATACATCTAACATAGTGATATGAACTATGGATAGCAATAAATGTTTAATATAAGCTATTATTATTATTATTATTGTGTTATATTCAAGATTCATGTTGTATCTATAACAAGTGAAAGAGAGAAATGCTAACAAAAAAATCAAGATTCAAGATTGCATTCACAGAACAATCAAAACTGTGCAAATATTGAGATTGAGGACTAATAGAAAAAGACTGAAGGAACATGTGTCAAAATGAATTAAGAGATTACCTTTAGAGTGGTGCATTTCTTTTCATTCTTCTGTATTTTATAAATCTTCTATGATTGGCAGATAATATGCTACGAATGGGAAAAATTATTGTGTATAATTTTTTTAAACATATTTTTTATTTTAAAATTGTGAGGTACAGTTAAGGATTAGGTAAATAAATATGCATCGTTCAGACACCCTTGTTGATAGGGGTGTCCCCTCGTCCCCAGACAGATATTGGTTACCGTTAATCCCACCTCCCTGCCATCCCCCATTGTGTATAATTTTTTAAGCTGTATGTTTATGTTACCATAATCCTTAAAGGAAACGAGTAGAAAAGTCTGGAAAAGTTTGCCAACACAATGCCAATTTGACTGAGTGTCAGCAAATTTTCTTAGCAAAGAGTTCACTGAATATTGCAAGCTCCTGAAGGCACCTCTGAGTGAGAAGGGGAGATGACTGTGCCTGGGACTCAAGGACAGCATTTCCCAGGAGCCCTAGAGGGCCAGCAAATGCAAATACATCCTCTTGCTAAGTCCCTTGCAATTGAACTAAAATTCTCCAGGGCTCTGATGAAGTCTGGCTAGATGCCACATCCTTCTCCTTACATGGACAAGTCAAGGAAACCGAGCTCCCGGAGCAGGAACAATCCTGCTTTATCAGCACTGATGGCTGGAGCAGCCATTAATTAGGCAGAAATTAGCTTAAGTACAGTAGTTAGTTAATTGCAAGTTTGACACAGAATTCCCTGTGTCGCAGCATGCAGCCTAGAAGCGGAGCCAGAACAGTGGGAAGCTTTCCAGGCTCATTGCAAATGCATCAAGTGGAAAATAATATACAACAACTTTTTGAGGGATGGGCGTTACTTATTCTGCTTTCGGAATCCTACTTTAGCTTGGCTTGAATCCTGAATGACTCTTTCAAAGAGTTTGGACTGGTTATACAGGAAGGCTTGCTGGAGGTGGTGATGCCAAACACGAATTTCGAGGGTTTAGTAGGAGAGGGTCAGGTACACGATTTAGAAGACTTTTGAGATCACAGGGTTCAGTCAGAGGTTCAAATGCAAAAGAGGCATTTGGGGAACAACAGGCACATCAGAAAGATCAGGTATAGAGTACAGTGGGGGAGGGCCTCAGAGTGGTGAGAAAGGCCTAAGGAGGTAAAAAGAAGACAAGACAGGCAAGGCCGAAAGAGTGAGAGGAGTACGCTAGTGATGCGTCAACGCTCCAAAGACAGTGAGAGAAGAGAGAGGTCTCTGAAGAAGGGCAAGGAAGGGCAGGCGAGGCTTGGTAGGGTGTCTCAGGAGTTCATCGAGGAAGTGAAAGTGTCATTCACTCACTCACTATTTTGTTCATCTTTTCACAAATGGAAATGCAGCATCTACCTGTCTGTGCACTGTCCAGTGCTAATCAAGGTGGAAGAGAGGAAGATAGGTTCAAGCACTAGACTGTGATAACACATTTGTGATCAGAACTATAATGAAAGTTTGCACAAAATGATAAGGAAATCAGGAGGAAAAAGAGTGGAAGAGTTAATCAAGACTTCAGAGGGGATGGAGGGTAAACAAATCTGGTTTGAAAGAATCAGTTGGAATTTAACAGAGATGAAAGGAAGGACATCTCAAGTAGAGAGAAGAAAGGAGCAAGACAGCTTATGTTTATGGAATGAAGAGCAAGTATATGGAAAGAAGATGGAGTGATAGACTAAGGAAAGGGAGGTGGTGTTGAGATGGGAAGAGTTTGGTTTCCTGAGTTAGGAGCTGAGATAGAATTCTGTAGACAAGTGGTCTCCAAGATCATTTGATTGTATGCATCATCGGTTAATAATTTTGGTTAATATACTGCCAATACTCATTTGTTCACTCATTCAACAAAGCATCACTGAGCATCCGTTATATACTATACTGCTTCCCATGTCCACAGACCAGGTTAGATTTTTCCAGATATTATGTATGGAAAGTCCTTTAAATTTTTGACACATTTTTACATTTTATATGTTTATATATTTTGTGTAAAATGTATAAATAGATATATATAATATATACATTTACAATAGAAAAATCTTCGATGACTGCTTCTGAATGAAGAATACAATTGTTTATGTGATTCTTTCTTTTCAACAGACCTTAGAAAATACCCTCTAGCTTCAATTCCTGTGCGATCAATACCCCCGCCTCTTTTTAACCCCTTTTTTCTAGGTGTTTCATCCGTGTTTGATTTGATCATCTCTGCTTCACGTCCCTGATGGAATTAGCTTTGTGTATATGTGCAGTGGCTTTGTGACCTGATGAAATGCCCTTTACTGCCTTCCCACAAATAGATAATTTCTAGAAATTAAGAAAATGTAATGATGACTGAATTCTTATTTAAGCCATGTGTTATTCTGAGTGTTTTGCATGTTAATCTTCACAGAAAATTCCTATGAGGAGGATTGTGTTTTGATTATCACATCACAGGTGGGCAAGCTGAGACACAGGGCAACTGAGATACTGTCCAAGGTTGCTTACTACACAAAGGTCGTTTTTCAGTTAATTAAGTTGAGTTCACCCTTGATCAATACATCAGACAACATGCATCATGTTAATCATGACTAATGTGCATTTAAAGTTTACTCTCAGCCTGGGACTGTGTTAGGTGTGTGAAGTGAGTTTTTCCAACACCCCACTGACAGGGAAACTATTATTATCACCCATTTCACAGATGAAAAACTAAAGCTTCATGCTGTTAATTAGTTTGCTGCAGGCCATAAAGCAGGTGGTAGTTGGGCTGGATTTAAAACCCAGGTGACTGATGCCAAAGCCCTTGCACATATCCCTTGGCTACATACTCTACCACCTGAGAAAGGCCATTCCTTTTAACTGATTATCCTGCAGAATATGCTGTCATGATGCTTATAAGCAAACCACTTACCACCATTATTGATCTCTATCCTCAGTTAAGGACACTTCTAGATATAAGGCATTGACCTAGCATTTGTTATTATTATCATTATCTTATTTTAAAAGATGTGGGGTACCTATGAAAAGTAAACTGCAAAATCAAAAAAATTGCTAAATAAAATGCCTACTGCATATGATAAAATAAATACATAAATAAAGATGTGGGGTACAATTCAGGATTAGGTACAAAAGTGGCCAATGTACAGGTGAAGTTTGGGCCTCCCACTGGCCCTCACTTAACCTGGTTTAGGATCAGGTCCCCTTTTTGATGTCATGTACCACCTGCCCCTCCCCTGGCAGTGTAAATGACATTATCTCACTGAATCTTCCCTTTGACTTTCCAAGGGAGGTATAATTAACAGCCTATTTTTATGTGGCAATTACCCATGTCGGTGGGTCAGCTGAGCGACATGAAGTGATTTCCCCAGAGTCACATAGCTGATAAGAGGAAGAGTTCATATTTAGACCTAGGTTTCCCTCATTCCAAAGCCAATTATCTTATCAAGTTTCCAGCTGAAGTCCCTGGGTTTGTTCCCCTCTTTCTCCACCTGAGAAGAGAACACAGGCTAATCTTATCACACATACATTCCTCTGTCCCTGAGTTTCCTGGGTTCCCAGACAAGACTCCCATCAGTCATGTTCACAGTCTAGATGACAGTGTCTCTTCCGCTGCTTGTCAGCTGCAATCACCCAGGAAGAAGGGTCTGCTCCCAGAAGGAGGATTTATGGTTTTAGCTTCATCAACCTGGCTCCAAGATGCAGTGCCCTCATTCAGTTATCTTTTCTCCATTCATCTTTTCCAGGGTGAGCAACGATAGTAAATCTCAAAGTTTATGATTAAATTTTAAAAGCCAGTCTCTCCCTGGATCTCTCTCTCTCTCTCTCTCTCTCTCTCTCTCTCTCTCTCACACACACACACACACACACCTATGCATATATCTTAATTAAGATACAGTTTTTCTCAGTATACTGTATGGTCAAAGCTATGGACTCTGCAGCCAGATTGCCTGAGTTTAAATACTATCCTTTGTATTTACCATATGATTTTTAAGTCACCTCCCTGTGCTTCAATTTTCTTACTGCTAAAATATAAATATATATTAGCACCAAACTCATAGAGTTGGTCTGAGTATAAAATTACAAGTAAAAAAAGTTAAAAATGTGTCTGTACCATATTAAATGCTCAATAAGTGTTGGTTATTTTATTACATCATCATCGTCATCATCCAGGGCATTATTTATGCATTGCCTTCAGTAGGTCTACCTCTCAGGAGTATTCTTGTTCAACCAGAAGTCAGGGATGCTGTCCTGGAAGGTGATCTTGAGTCCAATGGTGGGCCTTCTCCTCTTAGAGATTTTTTCCCTCCAAAAATAACAATTCAATTTATTGAAGAGCATATTTCATGTCTGATACTGTAAAGCTGTACTTGCTATGACAGCTCTGTGCCTATTTACACTCTCCTAGTCCTGCACCTCAATTCATTCTGTTCTCCCCTTTCTCGTCTCTGTATCACAAAGAGCTGGTACTTCTCAAGATCCTACATCAACTGACTTCTGGCTGGATCTAGCCAATGGGAGATCTGTATGGAAGACCAGAGGACAGAAGAAAGGGAGAAGCTAGGTATCTCAGTAAGCTGCTGTTATGTAACAAGTGACCCCCAAATTCAGTGGCATACTATGGTAAGCATTTATTTCTGAATTCTATATCAATAGAGCTGTTGAGGCAGTTCTGCTTTGAGCTGCACTTCAATTTTGCAAGTTAAATGGGGCATCTCTATTCAACATGGTTTTTATTCTTCAGGGACAGTTACCTACCTAGGGCACATTCATTGCATTGCAATAGCAAAAGTGCAAGTGGAAAAGCCTAACTACACAAACACACGTTGAACCTTTCTTATGTCATGTCTGCTAAAATCTCTTGGCCAAAGAAAGTTATGTGGTCAAGTTCAACTTCAGTGGAGTGGGAAAATTTAATCTTTCCAGGGGGATGGAGTCAGGGAGTAAACATTTTTTAATATTAAGTAATCTATCACACCAAGGTAGTTCCTCCCACACTGTCTGCCTTTTTTCTGCTTGGGGCTATCTCTCCTTAATGACTCAAGTTTACCCTAGTAGGCATGTTTTGGTTTCAGCTTCTGTTGGATGATTTTGTCCCTTTGAAACATAGGAAATAAACACTACCTTTTCTCTTTGTTCCTTCAGCCTAGGGATGATAGCAGTTTTCTGCTGTGTCCAATATTTACTCTGCCTCAGTATCCTCTATTTTTATTTTTTAAATTCTTTTTTATTATAATGAAAGCTAACATGAATTTCATAAAGTACTAAATAACACAGGAGAAAATGTTACTCTCCAATTCTTTTTGTCAGGGTTGGCATTGTTGGTAGGTTTTTGTTTTGTTTTGTTTTATTGCATTTCATCTAGAAAATTTCCTAGCAACTCTTACAATTTAAAACTCATCACGTCCTACAAGGGAGGTGATAGTCCTGGTTTTCATATGAGGAATCACTCATTTTGCAACTTTAGGAAAGTGACTAAATCTTTCTGAATCTGAATATCATCTTTAAAAATAAGAATTATAATAGAAACCATGTCTAAGATCAATGTCCAGAGGGAATGCACATGAAAAAAAAATGCTTAGCATAATGCATGCAATAGTTTAAGTGTTTGGTAAGCAATAATAAAAGTAGTGCTGATAATAGTACTATAACCAGATGCTATCTATGTTCTCAAGGACTTAGAGTCTCAGATGGAGGAGGAATGGGTGCACCAGCAAAAAGATAACCTATAGCACAGGGCAATAAACACTATGACAGTGGCAAATGTAGGTGTCTGTGGAAGCAGAATTTGGAAAATGGTAGTCACAAGCTTGGTTCTTGCTTATGTCATACTCTGAGCAGTTCTTGATGTGGAGCAGGTCTTGATGCACAAGGAGAGGGTTAGAGTAGGAGGAGTCCATATTGTTCCTTCATCTATGATAGTCATCTGGCATAATAACAGCTGTTTCCACCGGCTTTATTTCAGTTTACTTTTGGGAAATGGAACTAATAGGCGCATTTAAATCATGGAAAGTACTGAATAAAATGCACGCACTCAAAAACATACACACATACACCATAAATTGACACCAAAATTACATTTGGAAAGCAGTATTTAGCATTTTTTGCTAGAGGTTGCAAGATTAAATACAAAAAGAACTGTGTACAGATACTGTATTATCACAGGATATGCTTATAGTTCTGTTATTACATGCGTATATTTATTGAACAAACAAGTGAATACGTTGTAGATAAGAGCCAGGTATCTCATTGTCAGAGAAGGACATTACAAGTAAGAAAATAGAAAAGGCTAGAATGAATTGAGTGGTATTGGGCTGGAATTGGAGGTATCAGTATGAATTCGTGTGTCTAAAACATATACAGATAAGCAGATATAGAAATAAATGTAGATATGTATGTATGCACGCATTCATTTTTTAATCTCTGGTTACTGAGAGAACTTAAGCAATGTCACTTAAGTGGCAGTGAACTTACCTGGCACTCAGATCTTGGCTTCTAAATGTCATACTCCAAGAAAAAGAACCAAACCAGGGCTTCTTAGAGAAATAGCTTATTCCAGGGCTAGATCAAGAAAAAAACAAATGAGCCTGAAATATCTTTCTTGTGATGCCAGAAAATAAGAACATGCTTCAAAAGAGAATGGGACACATTGGGGGATATAGGAGCTTACTGTAAAGATTTCTCAATGGCTAAAGCTAAAACCACTACCACAACAAATGAATATATCATTAGATTATTATGTATAGAATAAAATAAATATCCTTAAATTAATAGTGTTATAAATAAAGCAATACATAAATAAGAGAAAGACAGAATATTTCATTTTACAGAAGAATTAACTTTAAAATGGAAAAGAAATGAGGAAATATAAAATCACCTTTAGTCAAACACTGCAGCATTAATTACTGCAGGAAAAATCTATCAATGGACACAAAAATCAGTGGATGAATGTTTGAAAAGAAAAAATATATTATTAATATTCTCAAAGCCATCTCTTCCAAGATATTTATCAAATTCAAATTTAAAAAACTATTAGCTTTATAGTGATAAAACCCAGCAGACTTGGTTAAGGTACAACTTCAACCAAGGTACCACCTTAACCAAGTGATCAAGTTAATATCACTAATAAGACATTTTAATATCAGGAACTTTCACAGATTCAAGAAGACTAAGAAAATATGGCAAAATCATGCAGAATAGGATTCTGAATTAGACTCTGGAACAGAAAATGTACCTTAGGAAAAAAGCGAGTCATACGTGAATTGTCTATAATGTTAATTTTCTGGTTTTAATCATTGAATTAGGAGTAAGTTGTTGACATTGGGAACATAAACACTTTGTACAACTTTTGTAACTTTTCTGTAAGTCTAAAATTATTTTTAAAATATATATATTTTTTATAAAAATGGAAAAGAGATATCTAATATGGTGGCTTCTTTCCCAGAGCTTACCATATGATAAAAACTTAATATGTACTGGTAGGGTTGTTTTGCCATCATATTCTTTTTTATTTTAAAAATGTGGGGTACAATTCAGGGGTTAGGCCATCATATTCTTAATCCATCTGTTTCCCCTCTTGGGGCACTCTTCTTTTTGTCTCCACATTTTCTGGTTCCCCTTGCATTTTAAGACTTTTGTGTGTGGTTATGAATTCTTTGATGGGCATTCTGGATAAGAAAACACTAGATACGTGGCTTATTTGATGCTGATGTGAACTGCTGCTTAGTATCATGAGCATTCTGGAGAAGAAAGCCCCAGCGAAGAAACAAAGGTAGATATGGAGATTGAGAGGCCAATACAATGGCCTTCAGGTGCCGCAGAGGCGTTGTTGGGGGCTTAGGGATCAGAACCCTTGCTCTAGCATCTTAGACACATGAGCTGCTCTTCACTCCCCAGATAGGGGGCAGCAGACAACTGAGAATGATGCTCAGAAGGCTACTATGAGTTAGGCGACTGGTAGGCTCCCGGGAGCTGTCCGTGGTGCTGAAATGTCTGCAGTACCCAACCTGACTAAACCATTGCTGCTGGTGATCTTGAACTCTGTGTTGGCTGTAATTGAATATAACCCTTAGGGTACAAATCACTGTGGAGAACGTGTGGGGTGTGCATGTGCATGTGCGTGTGTGTTTGTGCGTGTGTGTGTTTCTATTTGGAAAACCAGGCTTCAAAGTACAGCATCACTGCGGAAGGCAAAGATGGCTCACTCCAGGAGTTTGGACTTGCAGTGACTCAGACCCCAGGTAGTCAACACTTTTTCGTACAACAGGTTTTGTGAAGTGTAGTTCCAAGTCTACTTACATCACAATTTCCCGGAGCTTGTTAAAAATGCAATTTTCAAGGCTTGCCTAACCAGACTATTAAATCAGAATCTGAAGGCAAATGTTGAGGAAAGGGCTGGATAAAAATATGCATTTTTAAAAGCTTCCCTGGTGATTCATATGCATCCTGAAGTTTAAAAATAATGTTATATGCAGTCCAATGGAGTTGGATAGTAATATTTTGAGGTGGGTATGGGGAAAAAATAACAAGAACTATTATTCATATTTACTTGTATCTCTTTCTTTAAAGGTTCCCCTTTTCCAATATGCATTGAAATTTGCATGATATTTCACTGCATGAATATACATCAGTTTGTTTGAGTACATGAATATAATTCATAAATAAATATACATGCCTCAGGCACTGTTCTAGGCGCTTCAGTTACAGCGTTGAATAAGACAAACTGTTTTTCCTCACAGAGTTTGTAATTTTCCTCACAAAAGCGAGGAAGGGACAGGGATGGATATATTGGCTATGCATACCCCCAATTTTTTGTTAATTTACTGGGTAAGTAATTTTTTAAAAGCTTAGAAGCCATTCATTTAAGTTTTTCTAATTAGCACAAGTGAGTTCATCCCATTCTATACAAACTCAGCATATGCCTTGATACTCAGACTCACCATCCTTTTGTCCTCTCAGATGAGGGCTGTCCCCAAGAATCTTACTGGCTTCCAGAGGGACATTCCATTTCTAAATTCTGGTCTCTGCCTCATCTTGCTATTAGTACTCAGGATCTCTCCTGCGGTTATATTTTCCTTCCTTAGAAACACAGACAGTGAGGAGTCCCTGCTGCTCTGCCTCGGTGACAATAAATGAGTGTGTGTTTTTCCAGCACCACCTCCTTCTATGGAAGGAGCTGAAAAAATGAAAAGCGATTTCCTCCTTCAACACACATACTTTTTTTTAATCAAAAATGCTGTTTTGTACTCATCTGGTGCCCTCTTCCCAAGAAGAAGAATTTATTATCAGATCGGCAACTCCCTCAAATCCTGAATAAAAGAATAAAAGAGAACTGCTTGCGCCGCACTGTGTATTGGAAGCCTCTTGGTATAATGTGCGAACTCCAGCATGTCACTATATTTTACAGTAACTCTGATGTTTTCACCCAGCACTTTTGAGTCAGGCAAACATAACTTGTATTTCAATCCAAACTCAATTTGCATAGCACAGATGATAACATCGAATTTATAAAGCTGCCTGCCCTCTTGGGATTCCTCACATCCAGTTCAAATCCTCCTTTCCCCCATACAAAAGGATGTTCTGTAATTAGCGTAAACAGGTCCTAAAGCCCATTGGAATTGTTGATCATTGTGGGATCATTAGGTGGAGTGATGTCACTTCCAAATCTTGACAAAGCAGATTGGCCATTCAACAAAGACATTTTCCCAAGTAAGAAAAGGCCAGATGGCCCAACAGTTTGGCTTGGGAATAGTATATTCTGCTTCTAACAAATAATGTTGGAGGAAGTGAAGCTGTAGTTCTAGGCTAAGAAGCAAAAAAGAAGAGACATTATTTATGAGCTGAAATATCACTAAAGGGAAATCATTCATTTATTCATGAAACCACTATTTACCCAGCATCTACTACATACCAGGCACTAGGCCTGAAACAATGAGCAACAAAGACCCAGGCCTATATCTCCTGGAGTTTGTATCCTACAGAAAAAACAGAAAATTAAACCAACAATTATAGTAGAAAATGTGATTAAGTGCTACAGTAGAAAATGCACAGAGTACTGAGGAAGTAGCTGAGGGTATCACATCTCATCTTAGTCAGTCAATCTATTCAAGCTGATACAGCAAAATGTTATAAACTGGATGACTTGTAAACAGTAGAATTTTATTTCTCACAGCTCTGGAGATTGAAAAGTTCAAGATCAAGATGCCACAGATCTAATATCTGTTGAAGCCTCATTTCTTGGTTCATAGACCACTCCTCACATGGTAGGACTAAGAAAGCTCTCTGGGACCTTTCTTATAACAACACTAGTCCTATTTATAAGGGTTCTGCCCTCATGACCTAACTACCTCCCCAAAAACCCACCTTCTAATTGAGTTGCAACTTATAAATTTTGAGGGTACACAAATATCTAGACCCTAGCACACCTCATTTGTCAGCCTCAAAAAAGACTTCTTGAAGATATTGATACTTAAAACAAGACACAAGGATGAGTAGGAATGGCAGGGTCTAAACTTGACCTCATTCATTTTTTCCTTCAATCATTTCAGCACTTAAAATATATTACTATGCTACAAGTTTTCTACTAAATACCTGGAATACAAAGGTGAACCAACCCAGCTACTAGTCTTTAGAAACATACAACCTAGTGTAAGGAGTGGACACACAGATGATCTGAGCAAAATGTAATTGAGAGGAACACAGAGAAATGAGGAGATACTCTTCCTAGAGACGATTTCACTGAGACGGTTGAGTCTTAAAAGAAAATAAAGCCTTTTCCCAGGGAGGAAGGGCTAAAAAGTCAATTTTAGGCCTAGCATGTACAGAGTTATAAAACTGTGAAAAGGTTAAGTGAGGTGTTCAGTATGACTGGGATGCAGATGGGTATGATGAACATGGAGTTGGAGTGGTAGACAGGGGCTAGATTAAATAGGCCTGTGAAAGAGCAGAGATGGACTCTTTCACAAAGTGGAACTTACATAGGATCTTATGCAAAAGAGTGCCAAAATCAGATCTGCAGTTTGAAAATACCATTAGAGATCATTTCTGGGGGAAGTACAGGAGACAAACCAAGCAGTGCAGGATCTGTTTTATAGGTTCAGGTGATGAAGGCCTGGATTAAGGCACTGGTAGTCTTGGCAGATAGGAGGGAAAAGTCTAAAGTGTTCTACGGGGACATTTCTAGGTTTTGGTGTCTGATTAAATGTGAGATACGGGGGAAAAAAGAAGAAATAGAGATTGCCATTTTATGTTCAGATGATCAATGTTTCTTTAACTTGATTGTACATTAGAGTTCCCCGAGGAACTATGAACGAGCATGCATACACCTGGGCCTCAGCCCAAATGGATTAAATAAAAATCTCTGGGGTAGAGCCCAGGCATCTGTTTTTAAAAACTCCCCAGGTGATTTTAACATGCTCCATGGTTGAGAAACAACACTCTAGATCAAGGCTGCAAACTGGCTCACAGGCCAAATATGGTCTGCCCTCTGTTTTTTGTTGTTTTTTTTTTTAATTGAAATTGAGATAATTATAGATTCATATGCAGTTGTAAAAATAATACAAACAGGTTTCTTGTAGAGTTTGCTATTTTTCTCAATGGTAACATTTTACAAAACTGTAATATAGTGTCACAACCAGGAAATTGACATCGATACAATCCAGGGACTGTATTCAGATTTTTCCTGTTGTATGTGTGCTCATGTTTGTGTGTTTATTAAGTGCTTACCGTTTTTCTCATTTGTCGACTTATGTGTTCACCACCACAGTTGCCAAGATAACGAAAACTTCCAACATCATAGAGATCCCTCATGCTGTCCTTTTATAATCATATCTACCTGCCGCCTACTTCCCATCCTATGTCCCTATCCACTGGGAAACACAAATCCATTCTCCATCTCTAAAATATTGTCATTTCAAAAATGTTACATACATGGAATCACACTGTATATAACCTTTTGGGACATTTTCCCCATTAAGCATAACTGCCTAAAAATCCATCCAAGTTATTCTGTGTATCAATAGCTTATTTGTTTTTATTGCTGAGAAGGATTCCATGATATGTATACACCACGGCTTAACCATTCACATGTTGAAGGACATTTGGAATGATTCTAGTTGTTTGCTATGACAAATAAAGTGCTGTAAACATTTGTGTACAGGTTTTTGTAGTGAACTTAAGTTTTCTTTTTGTTGGGGTGCAATTGCTGGGTAGTAGGGTAACTGCATGCTTAATCTGATAAGAAACCAAAACTGTCTTCAGAGCAGCAGTATCAATTAATATTCTCACTAACAATGTAGAAGTGATCTAGTTTATTCACATCATCATCAGCATTTGTTGTTGTTGCTATTTTTTATTTTGGCTATTCTGATAGGTGTATAGTGCTATCTCATTGTGGTTTTAATTGGCATTTTTAATAATTAATGGGGTTGAAGACCTTTTCATATACTTATTTACCTGCATATTAGGCAAAATGTCTGTACATGTATTTTGCCCATTTTCTTTCTTTTTTTATTTTAAAAATGTGGGGTACATAACCCTATTAAAAAGTGGGTATTTTGCCCATTTTCTAATTAGTTGTTTGGATTGAGACTTCTTTACATATTCTAGACACTAGTACTTTGTCAGATATATGGTTTAAAAATATTTTCTCCCACTGTGTAGCTTGTCTTTTTATTCTCTTCACATGAAATTTTACGAGCAAAAGTCTCTAATTTTGATGAGATATAGTTTATCACTTTTTCCACTTATTGATTATGCATTTGGTATGAATTCTCAGAACTTTCTGCCTAGTCCTAAATGCCAAAGATTTTTTTCTATTTTTTTCTAGAAGTTTTACAGATTTACATTTAAAGGCATGATCCATTTTAAGTTATTTCTTGTATAAGTCGTGAGATTCAGGTCAAAGTTTATTTTATCTATGGATGTCCAATTGTTTTAGCAGCATTTATTGAAAAGGCTGTCTTTCCTTCAATAAACTCCTTTTGCATCTTTACCAGAAATCTATTGAAAGCATTTGTGTGAGTCTATTTTGGGGTTTCCTGTTTATTTAATTGATCTATGTGTCTGTATCTCTACTAATACTACATGGTCTTGATTACTGTAACTACAAAGTAAGCTTTTATAGCAGATAGAATAATTTCCCACACATTATTCTTCTTTATGAAGATGACTTTAATTATTCTAGGACTTGTGGCATTTCTTATAAATTTTAGAATGAGATTGTCTATATTTAGAAAAAAATCCCTGGCCGGACTCGGTGGCTCAACCTGTAATCCCGCACTTTGGGAGGCCGAGGTGAGTGAATTGCCTGAGCCCACAGGTTGGAGACCCGCCTGGGCAACTTGGCAAGACCTCATCTCTACAATCAATCAAAAAATTAGCCGGGTGTGGTAGCACATGCCTGTAGTTCCAGCTACTTGGAAGGCTGAGGCGGAAGGATCGCCGGAGCCCAGCAGGTCGAGGCTGCAGTTTGCCGGGAGCGGACACTGCACTCCAGTCTGGGTGACAGAGTTAGATTCCAACTCAAAAAAAAAAAAAAAAAAGAAAAGAAAAGAAAAAAAAAACCCTCACTGGGATTTATGTGAGAATTAAACCTATAGCTCAGTTGAGGAGAATTGACTTTTTTTCTATATTGAGTCTTCTAATATATATACACAGTATGTCCCCTCATTTATTTAGGGCTTCTTTCATTTCTTTATCAGCATTTTGTTGTTTTAGGCATATGATATTCATGTTATATTTAATATTGCAAACAAATATCTTTTTTATTTTTAATTTTAAAGATGTGGGGTACAATTCAGGGTTAGGTATACAAATGTTCATTATGCAGGTACCCTTGTTGATAAGGTGTGCCCCCCCCTTCCCCAGGCAGATTCCCACTACTGCTAATCCTGCCTTCTCTCTACCCCTAGAAGTTTCCTGCTATTGTCAATCCTTTTCTTATAGTTTACGCTAATTGTTCAAGATCTGCTTATGAATAAAAACATGTGATACTCAGTTCTTTGTTTCTGTGATAGATCACTCAGTATTATAAACTCTATGTTCATCCAAGTTGCTGTGAAGTTCCTAATTTTGTCCTTCTTTATGGCTGTGTAATATTCCATCATATATATGTACCACATTTTTTATTCAGTCATCTTTTGTTGGGCAGCATAATTGGTTGCATGTTTTTGCTTTTGTGAACATGCAATAAAAATATATATGCAGGTATCTTTTTCATAGAGTGATTTGTGTTCCTCCAGGTATATTCCCAGCAGGGGGATTGCGGGATCATATGGCAGGTTGATTTGTAGCTCTTTTAGGAATCGCCACACTGTTTTCCACAGAGGTTATATTAGTTTACACTCCCACCAACAGTGTGGAAGTTTTCCCTTTTTGTCACATCCTCTCCAGCATCTGTTGTTTTTTGAGTTATTGATGATGGTCATCCTGACTGGAGTTAGGTGATATCTCAGTGTGGTTTTAATTTGCATTTCTTTGATGACTAGTGAGGCTGAGCATTTTTTCATGTATCTGTTGGCTGCTCGTATGTCTTCTTTTGAGAAGTGTCTATTCATATATTGTGCCCACTTTGTAATGGTTCTGTTTGTTTTTTTCTTTTTGGCACATTTGACTTCCTTGCAGATCCTAGATGTTAGGCCTTTGTCAGATATACAGTTGGCAAACAATTTTTCTCAGTCTGTGGACTGACTTCCTGTTCTCTTGATGGTTTCTTTGGCTTTGCAGAAGCTTGCCAGTTTGATGAGGTCTCACTTGCCAATCTTATCTCTTATGGCATGGGCTCTTGGGGTTTTGATCAAGAATTAACTGCCAGTTCCAATTTCCTTAAGGGTATCTCCTGCATTTTCTAAGGTTCTTATAGTTTGAGGTTTTACCTTTAGCTCTTTAATCGATTTAGAATTTATTTTTGTGTATGGATTTAGGTAGGGGTCTTGTTGTAGTCTTCTGCCAGTGGTCAGCCAGCTATCCCAACACCATGTACTGAATAGGCTCTCCTCTCTCCAGCAGTTGGTGGTGGAGACTTTGTTGAAGATGAGTTGGTTGAAAAATTGAGGTTTTGCTTCTGGAATCTCTATTCTGTTCCATTGGTCTATACGCATGTTCTTGTACCAATACCAGACTGTTTTGATTATTGTAGCTTTATGATAAAGTTTAAAGTCTGGGAGTGTGATACAGACTTTGGTGTGTGTGTGTGTGTGTGTGTGTGTGTGTGTGTGTGTGTTTTGCTGAGAATTGTTTTGGCTATTCATGGTCAAAATTTGTGTTTCCGTATGAATTCCTGCATTGTCATTTCCAGGTCTGAGAAGAATGCTGCTGGTAATTGAATGGGTATTACATTAAATCTGTAGATTGCCTTGGGTAGCATAGACATCTTAACAATGTTGATTCTTCCTTTCCATGAGCATGGAATATTTTTCCATTTGTTTGTGGCATCTTTGATTTCTTTGAGCAGTGTTTTGTAGTTTTCATTGTAAAGGTCTTCCACATTTCTGGTTAGGAAAATACCAGGGTATTTCAATTTTTTTGTGGCTATTGTGAATGGATTGTGCTTTTTATTTGGGTTTCTGTTTGTTTATTGCTGGTGTATAGAAATGCGACTCTCTTGCACATTTATTTTATACCCTCTTTGCCAAGTCCTTTATCAGTGCAAGGAGGTTTTGAACAGATTCTCTTGGGTTTTTTAGGTAGAGCATCATGTTGCCTGCGAAGAGGGATAATTTGACTTCCTCTTCTCCTATTTGGATACCCCTGATCGCCTTCTCTTTTCTGATTGCTCTAGCTAGACTTCAAAAACTATGCTGAACAGGAGAGGTGAGAGTGCTCATCCTTGTCTTTTTCCAGTGTTCAGGGGAAATGGTTCCAATTTCTTTCTGTGTAGCAGTATTCTGGCTGTGGGCTTCTCATGGATGACTCTTACTAATTTGAAGTATGTTCCGTCTGTGCCTAGATATTGAAGAGTTTTTATCAAGAAGGAGTGCCGGATTTTATCAAAAGCCTCTTCCGTGTCTAATGGTATAATCATGTGGTTTTTGTTTTTACATCTGTTGACGTATTTAATTATGTTTATGGTCTAGCGGATGTTGAACCAGCAATGCATCCTGGGGATGAAGCCTACTTGGTTGTGGTGGATGATTTTTGAGATGTGTTGCTGGATCTGGTTTACAAGGATCTTGTTGAGAATTTTAGCATCTACGTTCATCAAGGATATTGGACTGTAGTTCTCTTTCTTTGTTGGATCTTTACCTGGTTTGAGTATCAATGTGATTTAGTTTCATAAAATTATTTGGGGATAGTTCCATCTTTCTCAATCGCCAAGAATACTTTCAATATGATTGGTATCAGTTCCTCCTTTTATGTTTTGTAGAATTCTGCTGGAAAGCCATCTAGTCCAGGGTTTTTTTGTTTTTTGGTTTTTTTTTTGGTAAGTAGTTTTCTTACGACAGAGTCAATTTCCTAGATTGTTATTGGTTTATTTGGGGGTTTTGATTTCTTCCTAGAAAGGCTGTGTGATGTCAAAAAATCCTCCATTTCTTTTAGGTTTTCAAGTTTATTTCCATACAAGTGTACATAGTGGTCTCTGATAATCTTTTGTATTTCTTCTGGATCAATTGTGACTTGATTGTTTGCATTTCTGATTGTGTTTACTTGGGCTTTTTGTCTTTTTCTTGGTCTAGCTAGAGGTCCATTAATCTTGCTTATCCTTTCAAAGAACCAACTTTTTGTTTCGTTGATTTTTTTGTATTATAATTTTGTCTTCTATGTCCTGAATTTAAGTTTTTATCTTAATGATCTGGATTCTTCTGCCAAAGTTAGGGTTTTGGTGGTCTTGCTTTTCCAGCATCCTTAGGTGATTTATCAGACTGTTAACTTGTGAACTGTCCATTTTCTTCATGTGTGTATGTAGATATATGAATTCTCCTCTTAGTACTGATTTCATGGCATCCCAGTGGTTTTGGTCAGATATTTCTTCATTTTCATTTGTTTCCAGGTATCTTTTAGTCTCTGTCTTGATTTCTTTGTTGACCCAGGAGATGTTTAGCATCATGCTGTTTAGTGTCCATGCCTTTGTGGGTTTGGGGGGAACTTTGTTGGTGTTGATATTTATTTTTACTCCACTGTGGTCTGAGAAAGTGCATGGCAGGATTTCAATCTTATGGAATTTGTTTATGCTTGACTTATGGCTGAGGATGTGGTCAATCTTAGAGTACGTTCCTTGTGATGATGAGTAGAATGTATATTCTGTGGTTGTTTGGTGGAGTGTTCTGTAGGTGTTAATTAAGTCCAACTGGTCAAACATCAGGTTGAGGTTCTGGATCTCTTTGTTGATTTTTTTGTCTTGATGATATGTCTAGGGTTGTGAGTGGGTTATTTAAGTCCCCAGCTATGATAGTGTTAGAGTCAGTATCTTTTTTAAGTTTACCTAGAAGCTGCTTTATGAAAGTTGGTGCTCCTATGTTGGGTGCATAACATGTTTAGGACGCATATTTCTTGTTGATGGATTGAACCTTTTATCATTATGTAGTGACTTTCCATATCTTTTTAAGTTTCTGATAGCTTAAAGGGTATTTTGTCTGATATTAAGATTGTGATTCCTGCTTTCTTTTGTATTCCGTTTGCCTGAAATTTTGTTTCTCATCCTCTTTGAGTCTGTGAGTGTCCTTTCTGGTGAGATGAGTCTCTTGGAAACAATATATTGTTGCCTCATGATATTTTATCCATTTTGTCATTTTGTATCTTTTCAGTGGTGTATTTAATCCATTTACATTCAGGCTAATTATTGAATATGAGAGTCTATCCCTGTCATGAGGTTCTTTTAGAGTTTGTTATTGTTGCTGCTGTTTGTTGTCTTTCTTTTGATTTTTGGGTTGAATCATGTGTGTTTTCAATATTTTTCCTACATTCACGGGAAGGATGTTTTTCTTTTTTTCCTTTCTATTGTGTTTTATACTTTCTTAAGTGTTTCTTGTAGAGCTGGTTTGGAGGCAGCATAAGCTCTTAGGGATTGAATGTCCAGGAAGGATTGTAATTCTTCATCACTAATGAAGCTTAGCTTAGTTGGGTAAGTAATTTTTAGTTAAAATTGTTTATCGTTGAGAACTTTGAAGATTTCGCTCCAAGTTCTCCTAGGCTGAAGTGTTTCTGTAGATAAGTCTGCTGCTATTCTAATTGGTCCTCCCCAGTAGGTAGTCTGACCTTTTTCTCTTGCTGCCTTTAGGATTTTTTTCTTTTATACCTACTTTGTGTATATGAATGACTATGTGTCTAGGAGCTGATCTTCTCATTTGTTGTCTTGCAGGGGTTCTCTGAATCTCTTGTGTTTGAATGGTCACAGCACTGATGAGAGCCTCCTGATAGGGATAAACTCTCACATTCAATAATTAGCCTGAATGTAAATGGACTAAACGCACCACTGAAAAGACACAGAATGGCAAAATGGATAAAATATCATGAGGCAACATGGAATGTTTGTTCCAGGGTGGTCTCTGTCTCTCAATCTGCCTCAGGGATTCCAGTTTATCTTAGGTTCAGCCTCTTGAAATAATTGCTTATCAGAAGTTTTGTTTTGTCTTTTTAAGCTTCTTTTCTGTTTTTAACAGTTTGGGTTAGTTCCATATTTTGGTCCTCAAGCTCCGAGATTCTTTCTTCTGCTGGGTCAATTCTTCTTTCTATGCTTATCAGTTTGTTATTTATTTCATTCACTGTATTCTTTATTGCTCTTATCTCAGTTATCAACCTCGTCATTCTTTCCTCTAGTATCTCCTCAATTATATTTATTCTATTAATGTCTTGATATCTGGGTTTGTGGTTTGAGATTAGTTATTCTGGGGACTCTTCATTGTTTGCACTCTGAAGTCTGTATTCTCGCTGGCTGACCTCCCAGGGGTCTGTGTGAAACCCATATTGTTCCTTTGGTTTTTCTTCATTTGTGTAGATATTCCTCCCCCTCCATTAAAAAAATGTCTTTAATTCTGCTGTTCAGGGATGGGGGAGTAGCTTTTACTTCTGTTTTCTCAGTCTTCCATTCTTCCTTATGTGGATCCTCTGATTTTGCTCAATTCTGAAGCTGGACTGTGAATGGGGTGCTGTACTTTTTGCAGTTTTGAGATTTAATTGAGGGGGGAGCTGTGATTCAGAAACTATCTGCAGATCCTAGTATCTGCTGACAGATGTGTGGGTCCCCTGGAACCCACTTCCCACTGCCTTACAATCTGCAGTGGGGGTATAGTTTGCCCCCTGAAAACAAATGAGATAAAAAAAAGGAAAAGAATGGAAAAAGGAAGGAGGGGGAGAAAGGAAAGTGGAGAGAGAGAAGAAGAAGAGGGAAAACAGACAACTAACAAATGAAAAGAAACACAAACAAAGACAGAAAAGATTTTTTAAAAACCCCAAAACACACAGACAATTATACAAACACACAAACTGACAAAAACCTCTCTATTAATGTACTCGTCCTCAAAAATACCCAATAACAAATGGGAAGTCTAAAAAAAGCAATAAAATAACAGAAGCAAAGCAAGTACCAGAACATAATCAAAAACAGAAAGAGAGAAGAGGAAAACCAAAAAAACTAAAAACAAGCAAGACAAAAACAAGGCAAACAAACAAACAAACTCAACCTGAGGCTGTTCCTGTAACTTTAACTTCTGTCTGATGCCCCAGGGACTACTGTGGAAGGAGGATGGATCAGATCTGAACTTATCCAGCTTACTGCTGCTGTTATCAAGTCTGCCACTCAGATCTGATGTGTCTATGCCTGTTCCTGCATGGGGAAGGGATGTCTATCTCTCTGAGTTTGATAAGATAACCTCTAGTTCCCAGGCTGGAGACTGGGTTGAGCTGGGTGGGGCAATGCAGATCTCTACCTGGTCCCAGGACCAAGAACATGGCTCCTGTCAGCATCTCCTCACTGCTGATGGGGCTCCTCTCCAGCTCTCCCGACCTACTCTCTCCACAGATCCAGGACTCCTCTCATGCTGCTGTCATAGGTGATGGTTTAGGCCGTGCCCCAGGTGGTAAGGATCTGCTGTATTCCCCAGCCTTTTCTCAGGAGAGCTCTGAGAACAACAGATGATCTTGCATGCTGGTGGCTCCAATCTCACGTGGTAGCAGATTGCAGTCACTTCTGCAGGAGAGCCCCACATACATGAACCCAAGTCTCCCCTCAGATGGACTTTTACTCATCCACCAGCACACATCACTCACACATACAGCCTTTGTGGACACTTGGTTTTGCAGAGACTCTCACAGTCCAACCTGTCCTGTCACCATCTTGCCGGAAATCAAGCATGTATCTTATACATGTTTTATTAAGTATATACCAAAGTATTTCATTTTTCATTGAAAAATAGTATTATATTTTTAATTATGATTTCTGCATGTTCATTTTTAGTGTGTATAAATGTGAGTGACTTATGTGTTGATATTGTGTCCTGGAACTTGCTGAAGTCACTTACTAAACTTACTAGTTTTAGGAAGTTTTTGGGTTTTTTTGGGGGGGAGGACTTTCTATACAGACAATTATCAACCATGTTTTCTGCAAATAGAGATAGTTTATTTATTTATTTCTAATATATATAGTTTTTATTTATTTTTTTCTTGCATTATTGTCATGGCTAGAATTTCCAGTACTATGTTGAACAGGAGAGGTAAATACTGACTTCTTTGCCTTGTTCCTGATCTCAGGAGGAAAACATTCAGTCTTTCATCATTGAATGTGATGTAGGCTGTAAGACTTCTGTAGATGCTCTTAATTGAGTTGAAGTAATTTCTCTCTATTCCTAATTTGCTGAGAGTTTAAATATATATATATATATTTATATATATATAAATGACTGCTGAATGTGGTTAAATATTTTATCTGCATGAACTTATATAATCATGCTTTTTTAAAAGTTTATTTACATGGTAGATTACATTGACTGATATTAAAAGCAGCCCTACATTCCTAGAATAAACTCATTCTTCTTTATAGTGCATAACTATAACTTTGCATTTAGTTTACTAATATTATTTTGAAGTTTATGTGTTTGTGTTCATGAGAGACATTGGTCTGTAGTTTTCATTTCTTGGTACTGTATTTATTTAGTTTTGATATCAGACTAAAACTAGCCTTATAATATGAACTGTGAAATGTTTCCTTCTTGTCTATATTTTGGTAGAAAATTGGTGTTATTTTTTATTTGAGTGGTAGAATTCTCTAATGAAAATGTCAGATCTTGGATCATTTGTTTTTCAGGAGATTTAAAATTGTAAATATAATTTCTTTAATGGCTGTAAGTGTATCCAGATTGTCAATTTCTTTTTTTAAATATGTTTTGGTAGCTTGTGATGTTTGAGAAACTGGTCTTTTTTTCTAAGTTGTCAAATTTATAGGCATAAAGTTCTTCATATTTTTCCCTTCTCAATCTCTTAAAGATTGCAGGACCCAAAATTATATCCCATTTTATTCCTGATATTGGTGATTTGTGTCTTTGGTCTTTTTATCTTTGTCAGTCTTGCTAGAGGTCTAAGAATTTTATTAATTTTCAAAAAAAAAACCCAGCTTTTTATTTTAACAATTTTCTCTTGTTTTTCTGTTTTTAATTTTATTGAACTTTGCTTTTATCACTATTATTTTCTTCCTTTTGCTTGCCTTGGGTTTATTTTGCCCTTATTCTCCTAGTTTTTTTGAGGTAGGAATTTAGGTTATTGAGTTCCTTCTTCATTTCTAATTTAAACATTTTATTGCTATTAATTTCCCTCTCAGAATGCTTTAGCTGCATTCTACATATATTAAGTTGTACTCTCATTTCTATCAGTTCTAAATATTTTAAAAATTTTACTTTGCTCATTCCTTGGTTCATGGATTATTTAGATGCACGTTATTTAATTTTCACACGTCTAGAAATTTTCCTGTTGTTTTTCTCCTACTGATTTCTGGTTAGATACCATATTGGTAAGAGATCACACTTTATGGGACTTAAACTTTTTAAAACTTTTTGAGATTTGTTTTATGACCCAGGTATTGTATCTTAATGAGCGTTCAATGGCTACTTTAAAGATGTGTACCCTGATGTTGGGTGAAGTGATCTATATATGTCAGTTAGATCCTGCTAGTTGATTATGTTGTTTTGATTTTCTATATTGATTTTCAATCTAATAGTCCTATTAGACAATGAGAAACACGTATTGGAGTTACCAAAAACACTGCATTTGACTATTTCTCATTTCAGTTCTATCAAATTTTGCTTTATGTATTTTGAGGCTCGGTTTTTTGATGTGCAGACATTTAAAATCATTTATGTCTTTCTGGTAGACTGATACATTCACCACTATCTAATATCCTTATTTGTCTCCAGAATTTTTTTCTTTGACATAGACTTTATCTGATATTTATATAGCTACTGCTGCTTTTTAAAAGATTAATGTTTGCAAAAGACCAACAGCCTTACAACAGAAAAATTACTACCTCTCCAAATTTAAAAAAAGTACATTAAAAGGCATAAACTGAGAAAAAACTTAGTGTATGCAGTAGATACATGATTACTTTCTTTACCTTACAGAGTTCACATATGCAATAAGGGGGACCTGGCAGCCTAATGACATAAACAGAAAATCTATGAAAGAAACTAAAACTAATGGACAAACATTGGGAAATGTTCCAACAGAAATTAAACAAATGCAAAATAAACTACAGTTAAGTGCTATTTTTCTCAGAAATTAGCAAGTGCTTTGTTAAGTAATAGTCCACACTGGCAACAACATTGTGAATCTGATACTTTTAAATGCCCCATTGAGAATATAAATTGAAGTTACAATCTTGAAAGCAATTTAAGACTCTTGTCTGCAATCTCAGCACTTTGGGAGGCAGAGGTGAGAGGATTGCCTGAGCCCAGGAGTTTGAGACCAACCTGGGCAACTTGGTGAGACCTGTCTCTACAATAAATCAAAGAATTAGTCGGTCATGGTGGTGCATTCCTGTGGTTCCAGCTACTTGGGAGACTGAGGTGGAATGGTCATGCCACTGCACTCCAGCCTGGGCAACAGAGTGAGATTCCGATTCAAAAGAAAAAAGCAAATTAAAATATTTCTCAAAGGCTTTAAGTTCATTCATAGACTTTTGCTTAATAATTCAATTTAGGGAAATTGATCTCAAAAAAATAAATATAGGAAAATTATATAGCAAAGATATTAATTGGAGTGATATTTATAATAGCAAAGATTTGAAGAAAAACCTTAAATACTCAACAATAATGACATACCTAAGTAAACTATGATTATACCAACTGAATGGAATAATAAGCAGGTATTTCAAATGATGGATGAAAGAGTTTTTTTCTGGGAAGTAAAGTTTTACAGAATTTTCATTTATATAAAGTTATAAAGAATTCATGCATTTCTAAAGATTTTAACTTGTTGCATCTTTCCTGTTATAATCAGAAAAAAGGATAGAAAGATATTTTCATTTTTAAAAAAATAATTGAAATAATGTTTATGAAGATTAGAGTAACAGGAGAGTATGCCTATTATCCCTGGGAATAAAAACTAACTGGAATAAAATATCCCAAAACACTAAAAAAATTTAATGTTTGTAAGGTATATCTCTTTCTATTCTTTTACTTTCAACCTACCTATGTTACAGAATTTGAAGTGAGTTTCTTGTAAACACCACAAAGTTGGGTGCTATTTTTTTCTATCCACTCTTAATCTATCTTTTAACTAGTGTATTCAGACCACTTGCATATAAGGTAATCATTGAAATATTAGTGTTAAGTCTGCCATTGTATTATTTGTTTTCTATTTTTCCCCCTATTTGTTTTTTCTTGTCTTCCTAGAAGCTACCTGACACGCTTTAGGATTCCATCTTGATTATTTTATAGTGGTTTTGAGTATATCTCATTGTATATACTCTGGATTCCATTTAAATATTATATCTTAACAGGCATAATATTGTTTTGGTTTAGCATGTAACTCTTGGCCTACCTTTGTGGTGTATAGTTCCAAAGGAAGTTTAACTTTCAGAGCCTTTTCGGTGTTATTTTTTGTCTGCTTGATTTATCTGGTGCTACTGAGGTTTTTAGGGACCCTGTTGGTGCTGCCTGATGAAGGAGAAGGGATTTCACTTGGGGAGGGGTTGCTGCTTGATGCCTCTTTGTGGGAGAGAAGTATGGTGCCCACTGGTGCCCTGGTTTCTCTAGGCAAGGGAGTAGTCTCAAGCACATGGGAAACAAAAAGGCTTTCTCCTGCACTTGCTGACTTGCTGTTGCTGACTCTTCTCTGCCGATTCTACTGGCTTGTCTTGTTATCTATCAGCAAAAAGGGGAGTCTCTGACCCAGTAAGAAAAGAAAGTACTTCATGTCCGATGGTACTATGTTTACCTCATTTTGTTAAGGGGTCTTTTGTTTGATCTAGTGGAGGAATAAATCTATGTGGGATGCCTTCTGCTGTTAAGCAATGGGTCAAAAGTGGGCCAGCTACGGTTCTATTTTTCTAGTCCTGGAACCCCAAACCTGCTTGCCTTCCCATTATCTGTTAGAGTTCTCTTTTGGTTGTCTCTTATGCCATTTTCAGGATTTATAGTTTTGCTTAGTGGGGAGAAAAAGGGTTGTAGAGAAAGCAGGCTTATGTTATCTTATCTGGATCAGAAGTTTTACCTCTTGTTTTTGCAGATAACATTACATTAGAACACAGTCATTCCTATTCATTTTATATATTGTCTATGGCTTCTTTTGTGCTACAACAGCAGAATTGAATAGTCATGACAGAGTCAATCTTCTCCTTTTCCACTGAGAGGTTCTGAGGTGTATAGGCATAAAGTATTGATTATCTTGCTCTTGATGGAGAAATTTGCCAACCCACGGCCTAGATTATTCATTGACCAAGAAGTTACAGTTGAGAGGTTTCAAACAATTAGCTAAGTACCTTGACTGAACATCTACTTAGAGAATATACGCCAAACCAGAAAAGGACCAGATTAATAACAAAATACTTCTTGAAGTGCTTTCATATTGATTGTCCCATTTGATCCTCACAATAACTCTGTAGAATGGGACATTAATAGATTAATAGAGCACATGTCATATAAATCTGAAAAATGAGAACCTGGGATACTTTTTTTTTCTTCTTTTAATTTTTATTTAAAATTGTGGGGTATAATTCACTGCTAGGTATACAAATATTCATCATGCAGGTATCCTTATTGATGAGGTGTGCCCCCTTCCCCAGGCAGACATTGACTGCTGTCAATCCCACCTCCCCATTCCCCCACCTCCTCCCCACAGTTTCCTGCCACTTTCAATCCTTTTCTTATAGATATATGGTAGTTGTTCAAGGTCCACTTATGAGTGACACTCAGCTCTTTGCTTCTGTGAGAGATCACTCAGTATTACAGACTCTAATTCCATCCAGGTTGCTGCAAAGTTCATGATTTTGTTCTTCTTCTTAACTGCTGAGTAGTATTCCATTGTGTATATGTACCACATTTTTTTAATCCAGTCCTCTTTTGATGGGCAGCACAGTTGGTTTCATGTTCTTGCTATTGTGAACAATGCTGCGATAAACATATGTGTGCAAGTATCTTTTTCATAGAGTGACCTGAGTTCTTCCGGGTATATTCCCAGAGGGGATTGCAGGGTCATATGGATGGTGGATTTTTAGAACTTTTAGGAATCACCACACTGATTTCCACAGAGGCAGAAGTAGTTTGCACTCCCACCAACAGTGTAGAAGTGTTCCCTTTTCGCCACATACTCTCCAGTATCTGTTATTTTTTGAATTATTGATGATGGCCATTCTGACTGGAGTTAGGTGGTATTTCAGTGTAGTTTCAATTTGCATCTCCTTGATGAGTAGTGAGACTGAACATTTTTTCATATATCTGTTGGCTGCTCTTATGTCATCTTTTGAGAAGTGTCTATTCATATCTTTAGCCCACTTTGTAATAGGGCTTTTTGTTTTTTCTTTTCAGCACGTTTGAGTTCCTTGTAGATCCTTGATACTAGGCCTTTGTCAGACATCGAGGTGTCAAATATTTTTTCCCAGTCTGTGGGCTGTCTCCCTGCTCTCTTGATGGTTTCTTTGGCTTTGCAGAAGCTTGTCAGTTTAATGAGGTCCCACTTGTCTATCTTATCTCTTACGGTCTGGGCACCTTGGGCTTTGATCAGGAATTGGTTGCCAGTTCCAACATCCATAAGAGTGTCTCCTGTATTTTTTAAGGTCCTTACAGTTAGCTTTTACATTTAGGTCTGTGATCCATTTAAAGTTAATTTTTGTGTATGGAGATAGGTAGGGGTCCTGTTTCAATCTTCTGCATGTGGTCAACCAGTTATCCCAGCACCATTTACTGAATAGGTTCTCCTCTCCCCAGTGGTGGGTGGTGGAGGCTTTGTTGAAGATAATTTAGCTGAGAAATTGCGGTTTTGCTTCTGGAATCTCAATTCTATTCCATCAGTCTATATGCCTGTTCTTGTACCAATAACAGGCTGTTTTGATTATTGTAGTTTTATAATATAGTTTAAAGTCTGGGCGTGTGATACCTCCTGCTTTGTTTTTTGTTTTGTTTTGTTTTGTTTTACTGAGGATTGCTTTGACTATTCTTGGTCATTTATGTTTCCATATGAATTCCTGTATTGTTTTTTCTAGATCTGAGAAGAATGTTGCTGGTAATTTGATGGATATTGCATTAAATCTGTAGATTGTCTTAAGTAAAATTGACATTTTTTTTTTGAGTCGGGGTCTCACTCTGTCGCCCAGACTGGAGTGCAGTGGCCACTCCAAAATGGACATCTTAACAATGTTGATTCTTCCAATCCATGAGCATGGAATATTTTTCCACTTGTTTGTGTCATCTTTGATTTTTTTGACCAGTGTTTTGTAGTTTTCATTGTAAAAGTCATTCACATCTCTGATTAGGAAGATGCCAAGGTATTTCATTTTTGTGGCTGTTGTAAATGAATCTGGGATCCTTAATGATGACTTTCTTGAATTACCCAGCATGTAAATACCAAGCCAGAACTATAATTTTGATCTCATGACCTCTGATTTAGTATATTGCAATGACTTTCAAGACAAAGCATGGTCTTTAATGCCTTGTTATGTATTTTCAGAGAACTAATAATAAATGTTGATGTAAGACAGAACCATACAAAAGAAGAAATAAAAATAGTATATAAGTGATATTAGCCCTTATACTAAGACACTAACATTGTTGCAATGAAGAGAATGAAGGATTTAACATACTTTTACTTTCTGTGCCATGCACTGCACTTTGCATATATCTATTCTCTGCAATGTTCAGTTTTTCCAAATGTGAAAAATAAGTCATTGAGATACTTCCCCAAGTCAACCAACTATTAATACCTTTCTATTCACTGTTTTACAAATCATTTTCAAAGTTGTTACTTAATTGAATTCTCCAGTTATCCTGCAAGATGTGTGTTAGTTCTCCATTTTACAGAAGAGAAATCTGAAGTTTAAAAAAATTAACTATTTTACTTAAAATCTCTTTGTAAGCTGCATACTTACAATTTGAATCCAGATCAGTATGACATTTATTGTGAAATGAAATTAGCTCACGTAGGACATTAGACATAGAATGGAGCCAACAAACATCTAGCATAAGTCCATTTCATTCCATTGATTGGGATCTTGAGAGTTGGGGGGATGGGCGAATCATGTCTTAAAATGGAAATAGCTGTGTCTACTGCTTTGTGTCTCTTTCCTTCCTTGAGTTTTTAGATTGAGTCCCAATTCCTTTGGCAGTTTCTATGGATTAAAAACAACAAAAAACAAACAACAACTATATAAATATATATATATTTATTTATATAATGAAAAGAGTGGATTAGTAGCCTTCTGTTTGCTTTTTATCTCCTGCTTTTCTGCTGAAGGGGATTTGAAGAGAGGATTCATTTTGTTCAAAGCAAAGAGGAAAGCTTGTTCATACTTCTCCAGCTGGCCAAGATCACCTGGTTTCCAATTTGAGAGACAAGTAATTGTTTATCTAGAGATTACCAACCCATGCTCCTAACTAATACCCTGCCCCAAGAGACCAGGGAATGTGATGTTACATTTATTTATAGATGAAGTTGTGTGAAGGCAGAGAGCACATGATTTCTCTGAAAAGTACAGCAGTTTTCCCATCTGCTCCCATGTTCAAGAGGAGAGGAGGAGGAACCAGGCTCTTTCTTAACTCTGAATTAGAAGAAAAAACAGGCAGCCTGGGGATAGTTTTCTAGTGGTGATGGTCAGTAGCAAGAGTGTGTATACACAAAGTATGCTGTACATGTATGCGTTTGTGTATGTGTGAGAATTTGAAAGTGCATGTGTATTGAATATTTATGATTGTGCATGGGAGGGAAGCTATTAGGTATGTATGTATGTATATGGAATGAGCATGTCACGTGCTGTGATTTTGTGTATGTTTGCTCTTGTGTGGACTGTAAGTTGTATAGATGTACTTGCTAACTTAACACATACTATGAGCCTGAGTAAAGTAGTTTATCTGCATGAGGTATGGTCTTGCTTACATCAGTCTATGTGTAGGGATTGTCCTCTTAATTTAGATGTTCTGATCTTTAAGAAGAGAGGAAAATTCTACTTTTGACCTTTCTTCTCCTGTGAAACTTAAGTCTAAAGTGAGATCAGTCTTGCATCTGGGCCAGATGGATCTGTGAAATGAACTTGAGCCTGGTCTGAACAAGGGTTATTAGTTATCTCTGAGCTGAGATCAGACTGCATCTAAGAGAGGAACAGAACCAGGAGTCAAATCAGAGTCCATGGACTTGTTACACTTTGTATTATATGATCTTGGGCAGAGCTATGAAAGGTGGGAGGCTCCTCCCCTCAAGCTAGTCATGGAGAAAGGAGCTGAGTCCTTCTTCTTTATTTGGCACCCTTGTCAAAAACCAACTAGCCATAGATGTATAGGTTTATCTCTGAAACCTCAACTCTGTTCCACTGCTCTGTATACCTCCCAGAGTGTTTTCAACAGTACTTCTGCGTAGATGGAAACTGTTTGAGGGACACCTAAACTAGAGTCTTTTTAATGCTAAAAAGGCCTTCAGAGCCCAAGTCCATCGTCTTCCCCACATGTGAGATCCCACTGCAGTTTCTTCACAAAAGCTCCTCTGGTCTAAGATAAAATACCTCCTGGGATGAGGCTGTATCGTTCCTTTGTTACACAGCACGTATATTCCCAGAAAGTTCTTTCTTCTGTGCAGGTCAGCTCTATGTAACTTGTACCTCTCTTTTGTCTTTTTGATTCACAGTGAGTAGTGTGATGTAAGGGAAAAAACATCAACTTAGTTGTGAGTTCAAATCCCGTCTTGTCTTGACATCTCAGGAAAGGGCTTTTTACCTTAGTGTCAGTTTCCTTAAGTGAAAAACGAAAGTGAGGATAATGCTTCACTCCCCAGAAGTGGCACTTAACAGATCCAAAAAAGTAAAAACTTTAAAGTACAATGCCTTTCCTGGATACTCCTAAGCTCTCAACTGATGTTATTTCCCTCAGATATTCAAAGGCGATCATCATACCCCCCCTCCATATCTGCTTTGCTTCAGTCTAAGCAGCCGCATTTTCCCCATTTGTTCTGCACATCATGTTATTTACAGACCCTTCAGATTCTCTTTTCCATCTAGATGTGCTTCATTTTGTTGACACCATTTGAAAAGTGTGGTGTTGGGGTCTGGAGTTAGAGCCGCAGCTGTGCTCTGTGTATCACAGAGGGACAGAAGACTCTCTTACTTTATAATGAACGATGCAGCTCTCCTAATATAATGCCAGCCTTTCGTGGCTCTCCATAGCCACATCCTGCTGTTGCTGGGCTGACCCGTAGCACAATTCAATCATTAAGTCATTAAGGAAGTTCGTGGTCTCTCTCAGTTCTCCCTCAACCAGTGTTTGAGCAGGTGATTTTTAAATCTGAGGGGATAAGCACACATTTAGTAAAAAAACAAAAAACTAATTTTCCTTTCTGAGGCCCTATGTAATATAGTCACTGCTTACTCCTTATCTGCTATCACTGTCCTCCTTACTTTGTCCACTCTGCTCTCTCTGGTCTCTGGTCTTGGCAACTCACCAAGGACATTCCCAGTTCAGGGACCTGGCACAAGTCATTGTCTCAGCTAGGAAAGTTCTTCCCACTCCCACAACTTCTCATGTCTGCCATTTGCTCATGATGCAGGTCTTTCCCAGACTCAAAAATCACAAAACTCTAGTGAGTCCCTCCCTACCTACACTGCATTTCGTCCCACTTCATAGCGCTTTTCACAGTTGGTAAGTAATTATCATATTAATGTACTTGGTTATGGTTGCACTTCTGAACTAAACTGTGAGCTCAACAGAGCAAGAATGGATACCTTGTCTGTTTTGTTCATTTCTCAATCCCCAGCATCTAGCACAATGCCTGACGTATGACAGATACCAAATAAATAATATTTGAGTGAAAGAATGCATGGATGGATGAGTGAAATTATTTCTGTTGCACAGAATGTAGTTAGGGTTGGTCACTCTGACAGAACCTCTACCTTAGATCTTTTGAATCATTCTCGCTCTTGTAGTCCCCTCAGCCCTATGTCATCCATATATCTGCTCAGGGTTACGTCTTCATCCAACTTATCAGTGAAGAAGTTGGGACCCAGAATGAGCATACAACAATCCACTAAAAACCTCTCAACATTTTGGAATATGTTCCAGGGCTCAAGGAGGACTGCCATAGAACGGGGAAGATGACTAGAAGCAATAGTCTCATTGAAGGAAGAAACCAGCATACCTGTCTTACATTGCATCTTGATTATTGTTTGTTTGTTATGTTTTGCTAATTTATATTTGGATACAGGGTCTTGTTCTGTTGCCCAGGCTGGAGTGTGTTGGTGCTCACTACAGCCTCAAACTCCTAGACTTAGGCAATTCCTGCCTCAGCCTCCTGAGTAGCTAGGACTACAGGCGCACTCCATTGACTACTAATAATACATTTTTTTGTAGAGTCATGAGTCTTACTATGTTGCCCAAGCTGGTCTTAAACTCCTTGGTTCAAGTAATCCTCCCTTGACTTCTCAAAGTGCTGGGATTACAAGTATGAGCCACCATGCCTTGCCTGCATTTTGGTATTGATGGGCTTCTTTAAGTTTAAAAATTGACAGTGAACATTGACGGAAGAAAGAGTAATAAAAATAATAGCAAAATAAATAAATAAAAATAACCACATTCATTTTTCTGTCTTATAGTTAGGGATCATATTAGATTGAACAGTAATATATTGGCAATTTTATGTGGCCTGACCTAATAATTATACCTGTCTTCCAGGGTCATTGTAAAGGTCAGGTGAGACTATACATCAAATATGCCTAGCATCATGTCTGGCACATGTTGCACATTCAGCAATGCTCATATTTATTGCTGCTGTTCATTTTGCTGTTATTATTACCATTGAGGGCACACCATGAGCCAGCATTGCTGGGTGTTTTACTGAGTCATTGCACTCGATATTTGTGAGAACGGAACATCTCCTTCCTCAGAACTGCTGTTTCCTTCCATGTGTGGGACTACAAATTATTGTAACACTCCTGGTCTCTCACTCCCATCCCTATCTTTGCCTCTGTGGAAGTTGAATAGTTTTTCTTTCATGGGTGAGTTGGGAAGAAGGAACTATACATGAGTAGCTCGATCCTTCCTCTTCACCTTCTTAAAAGGAGATGCCTATTAGGTGCATGTGTGTTCTCTTCTTCTCACTCGATCTTTGTCCTCAGGGTAGGCCACCTTGCTCTCTCCCTATCACCCTAATTAATAAAGCATATGACCTCTACCTGCCACTTCCCCTATATTATTTTATCTTTCTCCAAAGTGTTCATCACATAACATTTTATGTATTAATTTGTTATTTTAAAAAATTATTTGGTAGTCCTCTGCATTGTGTGTGTGCACACGCGAGTGCGTGTGTATGTGTGTGTGTGTGATGTTATTCTATATTCCCAGAGCCTAGAACAAAACCTAGCAAATAGTAGGAACTTTATACATACTTGTTGAATAACTGTGGTTCACATCATTTGCAATTCACCTCAGTGTAAATGCAGAAGCAAACAACAATGAAAATGAGCATTCTAAAATCAAAGACTAAGAACCTTGCTCACCCACTCAGTGGTAGTCCTGCACTGAATGCCCCCACTGAGTAGAGCAGCCCAACTAACTCTTGTGCAGCTTCTGAGCTCAAACCAGGAAAGCTGCAGCTGCCATCATCACAGACACAGGCTCTGACACTTTTGGAGAATGACATGCAGAACTGCAGGCACATGGTAGATAACATGGTCCCAGATGAGTGTGAGAGAGCCAGGAGGAAACATAGGAGACCTTGTCCTCCTTCTTTTGATTAAACGTTGTTGCAAGAATGCTTACTTCTGGAAATTGTTATAGATTAAAGTCTAGAGAAATAAATGTCATTCAAAGTATATTTTTAAATTTAAATCCCACATTAGTTGGGATGCCACTTGATTTATGACCTGTTCCTGTATGTACTTTTTATTCATTTGTTCAGAAAATATTTATTAAAAACATACATGTGCCAGCACTTTGCAAGGCACTCAGAAAATGATGCCAGGAAATATAATAGGGGTTGGAGGGTGGGGAAGCCCAGTCCTTTGCTTCCTTTCGCCCACCTCAGTGCCCAAATTATTTGTTACCACTTCATTGCCCTCCCTCTGAAATTCCTCAAATCTCTCTCCACCTACCACCACCTATATGCTGCAAAGCACAAAAAAGTTGCTCAAGAATGCATGTGTACTACAGTCAGATACTGCAGCATGTGCTAATAAAATAATTACTAGTACATTTAGTCACACTCATACATGCATGCGCACACACCTGACTTTGAAAACAAAGAAATAGTAAACAACTCTTTAAGTGCAGTTGTACTTGTTTTATTTCCTGGTTTTATATTTTTAAAAAGATAACAGTTCTTTAGAAAATGTCGACAATATTTATTTTTACTTTTCTCAAATTCGTTTGAATGCAAATAAGTTTTCTTATCCCGGTGCACAACTTCTCCAGTCAAGATGCCGTTTGCAGGGTCTCAATGATGGAAAGGGAGCTCTGGAGACCTGAAGCCTAGGGCAGGGGTTCAAGCAGCGCCAGTGCAGCCCAAACCCAATCCATGTTGCCCCACATATTGAATAATTATGTGGGAAGAAACAGCTCTGGCTGGAATTACTAATGCAGGGTAATGTTTCTAGGTAAGCTCTCTCTCTTTTCCTTTCAATTTCTGATTAGAGGAGTCTCATTTATTTGAGACTATGGAATAGAAGTGAGGATTTATATAGTTCAGGGAACAAATTTTATCATTCATTCCGCATCTTGCCTCTGACTTCTGGAGCTCAACTTTCCCAAAATAGCAAGAACTATGCCTTGTGCTTAAACCTTTCACATCACTGTACTACCAGCTCATCTCATTGAATCATTAATATTTTCCATTGAGGTAGATATTATTCTTATTCTTATTGTGCAGATGTGGGTACTGAGGTTCAGGGATGAACTTGTACAAGGTCACCCAGCTTGAAAGAGGCAGAAAGGACTTCTTACAAATATAGGTTTCCTGTTGCCAAATCATGTGCTCTTTCCGGGGTCCCCACTCACTCTTTCGTCTATCTACCCACTCCTTTTGGCAGTTCCTTGTATGTCCCTCCCACCCCCAGACAGAAGCTCCTGTGTAAAGAGCTTCTCTCTGCTACAGCTTCTAACTTGACTGATAGAAACAAATGTTTGGCTTCCTCAGACATTGTGAGAGCTCCCACCCACCAGTTTCACTGATGGAGTCGGAGGAGCCATTTTGCTTGCTTAACTAGATGCTATCATCATAACACACTTGCTAATTCGCCTCCGGAGTCCCCTAACAGCCAGTTTAGTGGAACACAGGGGCTGCCTTCCTTTTATCTTTTTAATTTTTATAAAGCAAAATGCATAAACAAAAGGAGAGAACCAAATGTAGATCTGCTTTTGAAATGCCTCCCAGTCTTCTCTGGCTTGTTCTTGTCCCTGGCAATACTTGACTAAGGCAGAGTCTTGATGTCTTACTAGGGAAAGCTAGCTAAAATAATAACTTGATGAAATATCAAAGATGCAGTGTTGGAACCTGGTGCCAGGAGGCTGAGACCATGGCACAATTATCCTCCCGCCTCCTCCATCCAGTCTCCCAGACACCAACACCTGCACTTGACATTGTGGCCCTCCCACCTCACAAGACCACATTTCCCTGTCACCCTAGGATGCTCCCCATGATTTTAGTTTCTCTATCCTCTCCCTGCTGTCAACCCCTCACTTTCATTTCCTTTTACTCTCCCTCTTCTCTCTTTCTATGATGGTAGTTGGCAAAAGTGGTCACAATTCCTCACTCCCCCCTGTATTTTCCAGTCTTTTCCGTGGAAAGGTGGGATATATTTCCCCTTCCCTTTAGTCTGGGTTGTCCCATGACTTTCTCCGATGATGGAATATCGCAAAAGTGACCTTGTGTCAGTTCTGAGCCTGGGCCTGAAGAGGCCCAGCATATTTCTTTTCATTGTCTTGGAACCATGCTGAGCCCATGTGTCCACAAACCCTGGGTCATCCAACTGGATGACTAGGAATATACGGTTTCATCACCCTTGACATTTTAGTTGAGCCAGTCACTTCTAAAAGCAGAGCTACTAATTGACTGGCAGCTGACTACAGATTTAGAAATGTGCCCAGCCAAGACCAGAAGTCACCTACAGAGCCAAGACTAATTGTCAACCTGCAGAATTGTGAGCTAACTAAGTGGTGTTATCTTTAGCCACTAAGTTTGAATGATGCTTCTTATGCAGCAGGGGCTAAATTGATACACCTCCTTTTCCTACTTTTTCAGATCCTCCTCCAGAATGATTTGTCTTTGACAGAACTTAGTCTGACTTTCTAACTCCAAAGGTGCCCTCAGAAACCATGGCTGTGGCAGCCATGGGAACTGCTACTCCTCCTGTTTTTTCTTCAGCCACTTGGGTCAAAGGGAGAACAGTCATCCTCTTATGGACTCCTTCCCCATCCCAGGCCGGAGCTGAACATCTGGCTCATTTTGGACAAAATCAAACAAAATTTTACTTTGTAATAAGAATGATTATTCAGTGAGAAAAGGCCATGTGAACCAAAGCAGGGTGATTCAAGTCCTTCCTGGGACATTACAAACTAGAGAACTAACCGAGAATAATATAAGCTTTTCCCAAACTAGAGTGGAGACAGTAAAAATACCTTCCTGAGCTACCATTGCTCAACTCCTTGGGCAAACAGAGAACCTGATCTAAGAGAAAATGCTGGAAGACAGAAAAGTTGGATCATGAGAAGATGATACTACAGCTGAGATTTGAGTCCTTGCTATCAGCCATCACTGATCTTGCTGTGGATTGCGTGTATGAACCAAGAATATCTTCTGTTTGCCTAAGCTAGTTTGAATTGGCTGTCTAAGACTTGGAGCCAGAGTCCTGAGTAAAACCTTGCTTCACCATCAGCCATCCTCCCCCAGCCTTGAGACCTGCAGAAAGGTTTGCCTGTCGAGTTTCCTCTGGTCTCAGCCCAGTCTAGACCAATTTGAATGAAACTGGCAACACTTATCATATACACTTCTTGTCACACTCCCCCCTTTTTTTACTCACTTAAAATATATCAGCTTTGTTGAGCGAGAGCTGGTCTGTGCATTTGAGTCAGAGAGATAAACCACACAGACTCCACCACCCTTGGGAAGTTCATGGTTGAGTAAGGCCAGAACTGAGAAGCTGGCCAGTTCTCTCTGGCATAAGTGCTGTGATAGAGGGTTACATAAGGTGCTGTGAGAATGCAGACATTTCATGGGATCCAGGCACAAGGGTAAAGGAATGGGGCCACTGATAGAAGGTATCCTGGTGGACTTAGGTGTGCTAAGTATGATAGCTAATAGCAACTACCCAGGTGAAGGCGGAAGGCAAAGGGTGGATCTGTCTTTTGAGGAGGAGATGTTATGTGAATATGTGTGGAAAAAGTCTGAAGAACTGTGGTAGGTTGAGGTGACAGGTCCAAGGATGAAAAAAGATGAAGCTAGAAAAGTTTGCACGGGTATAAGTGGACTTTTGGATCATGCTATCACAGTTTGTTGTTTTTTTTCTGAGAGCAGTGGGGAGTTGTGGCAAGATTTCAATTGTAGAATCCGTTGATCAGATATGTGCTTTTCTTAAAGATGGGTTTAGCATCTGCGCAAAGAACAGATTAGAGCAGGGAATGTCCGGTCGGGGAGATGGTTAGTAATCTAGGAGAGGGATAATGAAGATCTGAGCAATTCAAGGCAGCAATCTTGGGTTTCAGAGATAGAGAGGAAAGACGGATTAGATAAATATTAAAAAGGCAGAAGCAACAGGAGTTGGAGACTGATGGGATGTGGGGGCAGGGGAGGAAAATCCTCCAGGTTGGTTTTATCTATGACAAATCAGCTCTGAACCGGAAGCACAAGGAGGCAGTGTTGAGACTTTTGGGTCCAAATTCAACAACCTCCTTGATAAAAGTAATCTTTTTTTTTTGAGGTAGAGTCTCACTCTGTCGCCCAGGCTAGAGTGCAGTGGCACACTCATGGTCACTGCAGCCTCGACCTGCTGGGCTCTGGCGAGCCTTCTGCCTCAACCTTCCAAGTAGCCGTTACTACAAGCATGTGCCACCAAGCCCAGCTAATTTTTTACTTATTGTAGAGACAGGTCTCGCCAAGTTGCCCGGGCTGGTCTTGAACCTGCTGGCTCAGGCAATCCACTTGCCCCCTCTTCCCAAAGTGCTGAGGTTACAGGCTGAGCCACAGAGCCTGGTCAAAAGAAATTTTTTTTAAAAAATGTTAAAGGATCATGGACTCTCAAATCCTGGCTGACTTTGTAGCCTTTCCCTTAAGACTGCCAAAAGTTCAGCCTGTGGTCCCCCTATAGCAAACAAATCAACAAGTTCCTTGAGGGGGAAAAGCAGACGAGATTGTTTGGAACCTCCACTGCATCTTGTTTCTCTCTGGGACCTTGGTGCCCCATGCCCTGGCTGGATTGTTGGCTTTTAAATGGCCGCATACAACTGCTTTATTAGTTGTTATTCCTGTTGAATCAGCTTGTATAGTTGTTCTTGAAAAGAGGGTTGATCTGATACAAGCCACTCCAACTGGGATGAAATCGGGAGTTCCAACCTCAATTGCATTTAATTCAACAACATATTAAACATCCACTTCATTTCAGTACTATCAACATTTCTGTGGGGAATATAAGTGACAATATTACATGAGCACCTAATGTTGCCAAGCAATTAGATAGGTGTTTTATATAGAGTATTAGTGGTGCTCTTTGATAGTTGAATGCAATGGCTCTCAAGGAGACAGCCTAGATTTAAGTTCAGAATTTATATATATATATATACATAACTTAAATTTGGGCAACTTATTTAACTGCTCTTTGCCCCAGGGTCTTCATTTATAAAAGGAAGGTGAAAGATCTTCTGGTACTACTGCGTGAAACAGATGGCATAATACTGCAAAGATCCTAGTGCCGTGCCTCTCGTATATTAAGTACCTAATATTTATCCACTATTATTTCAGTTACCTGGCACCTGAATATCAAGAAACAGTTATCACTGACTCCCTATTTTACCAATGGTGAAACTGAGGCCAGATGAAGAATATGTGAGTGTATGTGACATATACCTGAGTGTGTATGTAGGAGTGTGATATGGGAATTATTTTTATGCCCAGAAAAATAATCACTTCTGTGCTAGATGAAATAAATAAGGATAAAGGAAGAAGGGCAAGGGGATGACTCCAGTTAGGTTGTCACTGTAATTACAAGTAGAAAGGGAGTGAGGACCTCAAATAGGTTAAAGTTACCAAAGATAAGAATGAACAAATGAATAAACAGTTGCTGTGGAGGGAAAGACAAGTGGATATAATGATACTCTGATGGCTAAATTTCAGATAAAAGCCCAAAGTGAGCCTGAGATTTCACACCTAGACAATGGAAAGAAAATAGGTGTTGGTAACTACCAAATTTCTCTTTGTGGAGGCAGAATAAATAAAGAGATAAGGGAATGGGAGGGAAAAAAGACAAGTTTTGGTTAAACGCAGGTGCTCATCAAAGATCCAGCATATAAGAAACAGGTGGAGAGGACAGGCTCATGTGAGGTATCATAGTGGGAAGTTGTCTAACATCTGTAGAGGTAGGAGATTATGAATTCTGTGAGAGAGAAAGAGAGGTGTTGGCTGGGCAAAAAATCAAGGTGTCATAAATCAATTCATTCAATTTTGCAATTTTCTCTAGTTCAACCCTAGGCAATTCTTAGCACCTTTGAAAGCACTGAAGTAGTCCCAAAGGCAGATCTCATTTTGAGAGATAGGAGAAAGTTTCTGCTTTTAACAGCTAACGTGTACAGTCTTTTGATTGTTTCCTTTGCTGTGCAGAAGTGTTTAAGCTTGGTAATTCCATTTGTCTATTTTTTCTTTTGTTGCCTGTGTCTTTGGTAACATATCCAAGAAATCATTGCCAAGATCAATGACATGAAGCTTTCCCCTGTGTTTTCCTCTAGGATTTTCATAGTTTCAAGTCCTACATTTAAATCTTTAATCCATTTTGAGTTGATGTTTGTGTATAGTATAAAATAAGGGTCCATTTCTGTTCTTTTGCATATGGATATCCAGTTTTTGTTGAAGATGATCTCCTTTTCCCATTATGTAGTCTTGGCACCCATGTCAAAGATCAGTTGACTGAACATATGTGGGTTTATTCCTGGGTTCTCTATTGGTCTATATGTCTTTTTAGTGCTAGTATTATGCTATTTTAGTTGCCACAGCTTTGTAGATTTTAAAATAAGGAAGTGTGATGCTATAGCTTTATTCCTTTTTCTCAAGATTGTTTTGTCTATTCATGGTATTTTGTGAGATTTTGATAGGGATTGCATTGAATCTGTAGATAACAGAATGGAAGAAAATATTTAGAAATCATATAGGCAATAAGGAGTTAACTTCCAAAATATATAAGGAACTTCTACAACTCAACAGCAAGAACAAAATAAATAAAGGCAAAGGAATGAAACAAGCATATCTCCAAAGAAGACAATAGATGGCCAACAATTATATGACAAAATGCTCCATATCACTAATCATTAGGGAAATGAAAGTAAAAACCACAATGGGATATCATCTTACATCTGCTAGGATGGGTATTAAGAAACAAAAAAGAAGAGTGTTGGTGCGAATATATAGAAATTAGAACCCTTATACAGTGTTGGTGGGAATGTAAAATCATGCAGCCTATATGAAAAATCATTTAAAGATTCCTCAAAAAATTAAAAATAAAGCCACCACATGCTCAGCAATACCACTTCTGGGTATATATCCAAAAGACTGCACTCAGGAACTCTCAAGTTTATTGTGACATTACTCACAATAACCACCAAGTTGAGTCAGCCTAAATATCTGTCATTGGACAGATGTATAAAAAAATATGGTATGTACGTAAATGCAATGTTATTCAGCCTTACAAAGAAAAAAGTCCCTCCATATGCAATAACATGAATAAACCTGGAGGACATTATGCTAAGTGAAATAAGCTAGTTACAGAAAGACAAATATTGCATGATTCTTCTTGTATGAGGTAGCTAAAAGAGTCGCACTCAGAAACAGAGTAAATGGAAGTTGCCAGGGAGTGGAGGTGGAGAAAGGGAAAATGGTGAGTTGCAGTTCAATGGGAATGAAGTTTAAGCTATGCAAAATAAATAAGTTCTAGAAAGCTGCTGTACAACACTATGTTTATAGGTAACAACATTAAATTCTGCAAAAAAAAATTGTTAAGAAGGTAGATTGTGTGTCAAGTGCTCTTACCACACACAAAAAGGTCTAGTAAGGTTTTCTAGGAACAATCTTTACAGCTACATTCTTTTGGTGATGTGAGTGATCAGCACAGCCTCTACACCAGGCAAACTAGCCTCATTATGATGAGAATATGCCATGCCTTTTCCTCTTTGTTGCACGTACATGCACATTCCTTTCTGGAATGTGCTCTCATATGCTGTCCATCTACCTGAATTTCATCTGACCTTCAAAATAGTCTTTCTGGATTCTGTTCATTCATCTCCATGTTGACAGTCATTTCATTTACAGCTCTCAAGAAGGCAACCTCTGGGCCCAGATTCCATGAGTTTAAACTTCAGCTGTACTCCTTGCTAGCAATAAAATAATTTAAAAGTTAGTTACTCTTTCCACGTCTTAGTTGTCTGTCCTGCGATAATGTACCTGCTACTCAAGACGGTTGTGAGGATTTAGTAAGATAATTCATGTAACCTGTCATCTCTTTACCATACTCTGCCTTCTGACTGGCTCACACACTCACACTCGACCCCTAACACTGCTTCCCTACACTCCAGCCTCCCTGTTCCCCCTGACCTGATAAGATCGTCAATGATTTCTCAAGGCTCGTGGATAAAGACCATGATCCTTAGGAGGAATAGAAGATGAACACCCATGTGGCCCACACTCTTGTCTTGTCACACTTCCATGCCCTGCTCTTCAGCTATGGTGACTCTCTTTGAGTTTCTCAAGTTCACTGTCTGCTTCCCACCATAGCTTTTTTGAACAAGCTGTTTCCAATGCCTGGAATATCTCCTCAATAACTCCTTCCCATTTTTCAGATGCCTGTTAGCAGGCCACTCCCTCAGGAATGTACTTGTATTAGTTTCCTAGGACTGCTGTATCAAACTACCTCAAACTGGGTGGTATAAACAACAGCAATTTCTTTTCTCACAGTTCTGAAGACCACAAATTCAAAACCAAGGTAATGTAGTGTTGATTCTCTCTGAGACTTGGAAGAGAACCCATTCCATGGTGGTGGCTGGCAACGTTTGGTGTTCCTTGGCTTGAGACTCCCTAATTCCAGTCTCTGCTTCCATCCTTCCATGGCCTTATTCTCTGTGTCTCTACATGTCAAATTTCTTCTTCTTTTCTCTGATAAGGACACCAGTCATTGGATGGAGGGCACACTCTAAATCCAGGATTATCTCCTTTGAGGTCCTTAATGATATCTGCATAGATCTTATTGCTGAATAAGTTCACATTCATGGATACTGGGGTTAGGGTTTGGGCACACCTTTTTGGGGGACTCAGTTCCACCCACTACCCTGACCATGATGCCCCTTGCCCACCAAACCTCCCTGTACCCACATCCAATGTCCCTCTCCATATGTGTTCTCATGGAGCTGTGCATTTAGCATTATAGCTTTTATACAGTTGTCTCTTTACATTTATTTATATGTTCATGCGATGACTACTCATACTAGATGCTAAGTTCCATGAGGACGAGAGCTATGTTTGTTGTCTCCCCTTCAGATCCCCAGAGCCAAACTAGGTCAGGCACATAACTGGCACTCATATTGACATACTTATGGATGCAGATGACTTAAAATATCTCTACAATAAATAAAAAAATTAGCCGGACATGGTAGTGCATGCCTGTAATTCCGGCTACTTGGAAGGCTGAGGCGGAAGGATCGCTGGAGCCCAGCAGGTGGAGGCTGCGGTGGCCGGGAGCAGCCACTGCACTCCAGTCTGGGTGACAGAGTGAGACTCCAACTCAAAAAATAAAATTTAATTATAGGGGGAAATAATTCATAATAGAGTGTTAAATAAAAAAATACAAGTCAAAAATCTTTACACACACACACACACACACACACACACACACACAGAGGAAAATACATACACCGAAATTTTAACAATGGCTATAGTGAATAGCAGAATTAAGGATCATGTTAATTGTCTTTATACCTTTTGCATCTTCTGTATTTGATGCAATGCATTTGTTTGACATGTGATTTACTTTCTACTGCAAACATGTGGTAGTAATAACATTTAAGAATTCTTGAGAAAATGACTTTAGAAATATTACCAGTGATTCAGAAACAGAAAACCAAACACCACATGTTCTCATTCATATGTGGAAGCTAAATGATCACAAAGATGAAAATAATAGACACCAGGGACACTAATAAAGGAAGGAGAGTGGGGTTAGGATTCATTTTACCTACAGCGTACAATGCTCACTATCTGGGGAATGGGCCACCCAAGACCTAATTCTCGCCACTACACAATATGTCCATGTAACAAGTACACATGTATACTCACAAATCTAAAATTTAAAAAAAAGAAATACTACCACACAGACTGTGTGCTATATAACATACAAAAATATTGAGTCAATTGCATTTAGTTCTCATTCTGAAGTGTGAGTCCAATGATTCTGAACAGAACCTTTTGTGATTGTTAGAAAAATCATGATTGTTTTTTCCTACTAGACCATAGTTGACCAAAATTGGATTAGTCATAATGTTCTGCTCATGATGCACCATCATCATTGCTTGCATAGTCCTGTATATTTAGTTTTTTGATAGTATAACTATCCATGAACCTCCACTCAAACACCAACTCTAACTTTCATCTACACGCATAAAGCTCCTATCCGCTGCCCCACACACAGAATCTAAAATCCAAATTCTCTGGGTACTTCCATTTTTCAGTACTTGAGTGTCTACACCTCCACTAAGCATTAGAGCCAGGAATGCATTGTCCAGAGTGAGCTTGTGTACAAAGAACTCTTGTAGATGCCTTCTCAATGAGGATTATTGTCCCCTGATGAAATGATACCCCAAAGTAGCATCTGAGTCATGATAGAATAATCTTTTGAGAGTGAGTGAATAATTGAAAATAATAAAACGCTGGCAATAGGACCAGTCTGCCTAGTCCTAATTTTCCTTTTTTTCTTTTTTTAAATTAAAAAAAAAATTTTTTTTGAGTTGGTGTCTTACTCCGTCGCCCAGACTGGAGTGCAATGGCCGCTCCTGGCCACTGCAGCCACGACCTGCTGGGCTCCGGTAATCCTTCCGCCTCAGCCTTCCAAGTAGCTGGAATTACAGGCACGTGCTACCATGCCCGGCTCTTTTTTTTTTTATTTATAGTAGAGATGAGGTCTCGCCAAGTTGCCCAGGTGGGTCTTGAACCCACGGGCTCAAGCAATCCACTCACCTTAGCCTCCCAAGGCATGGGATTACAGGCTGAGGCACCGAGCCCGGCTCCTAGTCCTAATTTTCATCAGTCAGAGGTCTTGGTCGAAAAAAAAAACTAGAAATCTCTTGGCCCCAGGATGTCTTAATAGGACTGCTAATTGGTTAGTACAGTGGCTTCTGAATTTGGCTAAACATCAGAGTCACCTGGATAATAAAAATCACTAAAAAGGCCAATTTCTGGATTCCACTTCAGACCAATGGAATCTAACTCCTTTCAGGTGATTCTACTACACAATAGGGTAAGGTAGGTGCTGGGTTAGAACAAGGCAGAAGAGCACTGAGACTGAGCCTACGGTGTGCCAGGATGATTTTCCACAGAGAAATCTCAATCTCCCGGTCACACAAGACCTCCTTGCCCTCAGCTGGTGTCTCAGTAGTGTGAACCCCTGTTCTCATGGGAACTAGCCTGGAAAGGGCTCTCTGAACCTAGAGAAGAGGCCCAGAGGACCTTGTTAGGAAGAAGTACCCAAGCTTGGCTCAACCACAAGCCCAGGAAACAAAAGACAGCAGTTAGAACCCACAGAGGTGGAAAAGGTGGTAGATGGGGATCATCCTTATAGCTTTCCTGAAGGAAGAGAATGACTTCAAGCTTTGGAGTAAAGATGGAAGTAAATGAACTTTAGAGAAGTCATGGAACAACTGGGGTTAGCGTACATGTAGAAATGGGCTTGCTCTGTCACTGAGCAACTTTAAGCCAGTGGTTTCCTCAAATGTGACTCACATTTATGAGTAAAAAATATGAAGAAAAGAAATGTCAATAAAATAAAACAAAAGGCATAAAGGAGAGGCTGGAATCTTCTTAGCTTTTATTTGGTACAATATGACCTTAGAAGGAGTCTCAGGGTTGATGTGAACTAGTGGAACGTGAATATGCTAGCCTCTCATATTCAGAGAGAAGAAGACAGGCAGCTGATTTTTACCTCTGCAGAAAGAGGTAGATGCCGTTTGGACAGGCTTTGGAGTAAGAGAATCTTAGCTCCAATATTTACCTATTGTGTATTTTCAGGCACATTTCTTAATCTTTCTGAAACTCAGTTTCCTTTTTGCTATGTGGTAGATTTGGCTGGAAAAATGTTTTGAATATACAGTTATAAAGGACTTATGGCATAGATATCCCAGGATGCAACTTTCACAGGTAAAGTTGCTTAAGGGACCTGGTTTAAGAAACACAATTAGTACATGAGCAAAGGGTGAAAAAGCTGGGAGAAGCAAACGGTATCTGTCTCAGAGACTGTTCTTTTAACCCAACTGAAAAATACTGCATTCAGATCCCAGAAAAAGAAACAATGCAGACAGAAGCTGAAGAAAAGGTTTTCACTTTTGTCATTAAAAATCTCCTTGAGACATTGGTGATGTCAGTTCTCTTTTGGGGCTGGGATGGTCAAAGCTGGGGATAGGGAACCTTTTCTGTAGGAGACACTCATGGCTTTGGTCTTTTGTGAGCTCCTGAGATAGTAATGCCACTCTGGAACTTAGAGGGCTGTAATGTGTCAACCATACAGTAGTTGGAACGGAGCTCAGCAGAAGGGTGCTTGGCAGTGGACATCAGGGCTCAGGGATGAGGTATCTTTATGCAGCTCCCTAGGTATTCAAAATCCTGCTGGGAGAAATTCCTGGAAGGTCAAAGCAGAGGGGCTTGCTGGGTCTCTTTGCATGCTGAAAAACCATTTATGAGCACATATGAGACATTACTGAGGGAAACTGAGTCTTTTTTGTGGGTAACAGTCTATCCAACAAAGGTGATTATTATAGTTATAACCCAGTTGTTCCTAAAAATATGGAGCAGTCTGAGACTCACTAGTGACATAACTCAAAGCAGGGTTTCTCTACCTCGGCACTATTGACATTTGGGGCCAGATCTTTTTTTTTTTTTAGTTGAAGTTTCACTTAATCACCCAGGTTGGAGTACAGTGGCACACTCCCAGCCACCCAAGTGTCGACCTGCTGGGCTCCAGCAATCCTTCTGCCTCATCCTTCCAAGTAGCTGGAGCTACAGGCATGCGCTACCATGCCCAGCTAATTTTTAATTTATTGTAGAGGCATGGTCTCACCAAGTTGCCCGGGCTGGTCTCGAACCCACAGGCTCAGGCAATCTACTCGCCTTGGCCTCCCAAAGTGCTGGGATGGCAGGCTGATCCACCGAGCTGGGCCAGATCATTGTTTTTTTGTTTTTTTTTTGAGTTAGAGTCTCACTCTGTCACCCAGACTGGAGTGCAGTGGCCGCTCCTGGCCACCGCAGCCTCTCCTGCTGGGCTCTGGCGATCCTTCCGCCTCAGCCTTCCGAGTAGCTGGAATTACAGGCATGCGCTACCACGCCCAGCTGATTTTTTGATTTATTGTAGAGATGAGGTCTTGCTGCCCAGGTGGGTCTCAAACCCGTGGGCTCAGGCAATCCACTCACCTCAGCCTCCCAAAGGCGCGGGATTACAGGCTGAGCCACTGAGCCTGGCTCATTTTTTTTTGTAGGGGACATGCCCTGTGCATTGTAGGATGTTTAGCAGCAACCCTAGTCTCTACCCACTAAATGTCTGTTGCTTTCCCCCATGTGTGACAACCAAAATATCTCCATATATTTCTGAATGTCTCCTGGGGGACAAAATTATCCCCACTGAAAACCACTGACTCAAAGAGCTATTATGAGAATTAAAGATGTGGTATATAAATGCCCAGTCCTGTGCCTGGATCAACAAATAGCAGTTTCCTTCTCCCTCCCTGTCACTGGCTGTTCTGATCCATTTGGCAGAAAGATGCATGTATTCTCCCAATGGGGTGTATGGATCAGAAATAGCTAGGAATGTTGCAGTTCTAAGATGCTATAGCCCCTTTGTTGTGTGACCTTGAACAAACTCTTTGGCAACTGGAGCTTTCCTAACAGCAAAATGAGAGACTTGGACTTGGTGATTTTTAAGTGCTGTTTCAGGACTGACATTTCACGGTTCTTAAAGTACATAGGCCAGGTTTGGGAGAAGAAAGGCTGTCAAGAGTGCCTTATGAGAAAAAAATCAAAGGAGCTGGCTTTGTGAGATGAAGCAAAATGATGGTTGAGAGGAATGTACTAATCATTGCCAAATATTTGAAGTCTGGATTTATAAAGGAGTGATTACTCTTCGGCCTAAGTACAGTGATTAGTTAAGAATGGAATAAAGCCAGAAACTAAAATCAAAATGGAAATGGAGATATTTGGCTGAGTGAGAGCCAAGGGAAATCTTGAAGGAGTGAGATATTTATACAGGGTGGATACCAACTGCCAGTGTGTGGCAGGAAGAATCCTAATATGGCCCCAAGATTCTCAGCCCAGGGTGTACACACACCTTCTAACATTTGTTCAATAAGACACTAATTTAAGAACCATTAGTAAGAGATTTTATAGATGTAATGAAGGTCTCAAATTAGTTGACCTCAGGATAGACCTATTATCTTGGTAGGCCTGACCTAGTCACTCAAATTCTTTAAATCTCGGTCTAGAGGTCAGAGATATGAAGTATGAGAGAGATTTGATGGGAAGCAGATGGAAGAGCCCATAAGACATGGAATGTGGGGGTCTTTTAGGAGCTGAGAGCAGTCCCTTGCTGACAGCCAGCAAGGAAATAGAACCTCAGTCCTACAACCGCAAGGAATCAGATTCCACATTATAAGTGAACTGGGAAGAATGTTCTTCCCCAGAGCTTCTAGACAAGAACTAATCTTGGCAGATACATTGATTTCAGCCTTTGAGACCTTAAGCCAAAAACCCAGTCATTCCATGCTGGCAATTCTGTCCTACAGATCTTTGAGATAATAGATGAATGAGTCACTGAGCAATAGAAAGTTGATATACTACTAATGACCTCTGGTGTGATCCCTTGAGCCATTCTACCCTCACCAGCCTGAAAAGCAAAGGAGCCACTGAGCGTTTTATTCATTGTAGAGTTTGTGGCATTTCCACACCATTGACTCCAGCAGGTCTCTATGTGGAGCTGTCCTTGTTTCCAATAACAAGTAGTCAGTGGCAGCTAATGAAACTGCAGAGGCAGGGGTGGGGGGAAAGGAAGAGGCAAATCCCTATGGCTTTGACTTCAAGGAAATGACCAGAAAGTTCCTGATTTGAGTCTCAATCAAATAAATGTGTTTCCCTTACCCACCTCATCACTGTTTACAGATATCACCTAATCTGAGATCAGAGCAAGTTCTGTCTTTTCTTAACAGAACAATAGACTATATGATCCTTGGGGGCTGCAGGTGGAGAGTGATAGGAGTTGTGGTATCTCTTAAAGTAAGTTGATAAATTTGGCCAACTGCCTTCCCTTGTGTAGCAAAATGAGGCTAGATAAAAGATTTACTCTCTCTCTCTCTCTCTCTCTCTCTCTCTCTCTCTCTCTCTCTCTGTGTGTGTGTGTGTGTGTGTGTGTGTGTGTGTGAGAAAATGAAATGTGTGTCTTTGTGTAGACAAGGGTATAGATGATCTATGAGTATCAGAGGGCACAAAACAGATGTGTGGTACATATGAAGTTATGTTGCATGTAGATGGAGTTCAAGTGCGGTTGTGGCTGCGAGTATATGCATGGACAAGAGTATGTGACAACTAGTGGAGGAGGGCAGATGTGATGGGGTGGATTGTGTGTGACTGTGATTCTGGTCTATTGATACATGAAAAATTATGTGTGTGAGTGGGGCTGGGTAGTGAGGGACACAGCATGATAGTGAATGGGTTAAGTGTGTAAGTATTTGTCTACAGAGAAGATGGGGTGTGGGTAGATAGTCAGTGATGACATGTGGTAGTGGAGACAACTATATTTGCTCATGTGTGTGTAGGGCATGCATGTGGGATGGTTTTCTGTAGAGGGATCTCAGATGTAACTCATATGAGAAGTAGGTGTGGAACGCAATAGATCTTGTTCTATGGTTTTCTCTCTCTCTCTCTCTCTCTCTCTCTCTGAAATTATGCTATTAAATTTTTTCTTTGCATATCTCACTCTCTAAATCTATCTTACTCATGCAAGTGTTTACTTGATTACTATCTGTCCACTGGAATATAAGCTCCATGAGAGAAGAACCTATCTTGTATACTGGCATACCTTCAATTTTTAAAATAGTATGGAGAATATGCACAAATAAATGAATATGGGATAACTTGATTGTAGGGTATCTATGCATATGACTATATGTAAAATAGTAGTGGGGGATCAACTATGATAGTGTAAATGAGATTAGGCATCTCCTGATCTGTGAGATATAAAGGGGTGAGGTTGAGTAGAGGCAATAGGCTTTGTGTGTGATTGTGTACTGCAGTGTATGAGTGTGTGGTGAAGTATGAATATGTGCCGGAAGGGTGTGTGGTTGGTAATGTTGAATGATAGAGGAAAGGCAAGGTATGCATCTATGATTGAGTTAATGTCATTTGCTTTTAGCAGTCTCCCTTGACTTCCTGGAATGTGTATTGTTAGGTGCTAATTTCCCTCAGGTTCTAAGGACCTAAAACCATATTGTGTCTTCCCAATGAGGAATCCTATCTCAACAGCTAGGTCCTGCGAGCCAAAATAGGTCAATAAGCAAATGTGGATTAAGGGAAGCTAGGATTCTGTCTTGTTAAGTGAGTTCTCAATTGAAAAGCAGGTCTACTTGGGAACCTATAAGATATGGCTATAAAGTATGAGAACCTAAAGACCAGGTGGCTTTGTTTGTTTGCAGCAGTCATGTGCTGTGTGTGTGTGTGTGTGTGTGTGTGTGTGTGTGTGTGTGTGTGTGTGTGTTCTTTCAAAGAGCTGAGGCTTTAAAATTTAGGTCCTAGGGACATATTTTTAAAGGCCTGGACAATTATATTTTGAAGGTTTAAATGTTCCAGCAATTTCAGTTTCCTTGGCTCTTCAACAAGGGAGGCTAATCTTTTGGTTATTTCTAAATAATTACTCCTTTGCTTGTTTTTCTTGTTTTGCTAATAAGAGCTCAAAGTGCTTGCTAATCCTCTTGCCCAGTTCTGGAATCAGAGCAGCTCTGGGCATCTTCCTCCTTGTTTAAATGACCTCAAAGCTCTTTTTCCTAATTTATCTTGAATTTGATCTGTTCTCACTTTTTGGAAAAAATATTCTGAGCACTTCTGGGTTTCTAGGTATAGAATCTGTCTTTCTTTATCCCTCTTCTATGTCTCTGATGTAGTTGGAGGGTGGTTGGTTAGTTACAAATAATTATTGCTTTTCAAGGGTGTTATATTGCTGTAATAGGCTACCTAGATCATTTACAAAAACATGTTTTCCTGGAAATCTTCAATTAAATGGTTTGTCCTAAAATTTACTAAGTCCAGACACTTTAGAAGTCACTTTCCTATCCTCCTTTTTTAAACCTACTATTTAAAAGGTATTTTCCTAGAAGATGAATGTGGAATGAGAGGTGGCAAAGAAAAATATTAAGGAGAAACAATTTTTAAAAAAAGCCTAGTTTAAAGGAAAGGATTTTTGAAAGAGAAGTACCCAAAAGACAAAATTGGACCATCATTGCCAACACATACCCAACTACCATCCTCATCAACAGCCAGGTAAAGGTGGCAGCACCTGTTTCTCTTCTTCTTCTAATCTTAAATTCATATTAAAGGGGCAAAGGTCATTGGCTTACCCTAAGTATTGATCCCTCCAATGTGGGTTTCATTGACCACAAATCTTATGGGGTCACGCCTCTGCTCAAGATAATTAAACTTTCCCGTCAATATTCAGATCAGTTCTTCTGATGGTCAGCCATGGCTCACCCTGCCTCGGTCTCATTTGATGTAGATATTATTTCTGCTGTGAATTAATCATCTAGTATGTATCACATTGTGCCAGGCTCTGTGACCAGGTGATGCAGGGATGGGAAATAAATACAGAGCTTCATCTCTGACCACAAGGAGTTCACAGTACAGCAGAAAAAGCAAGCTGTTACAGTGATAACAGTGGTTAAGACTGTATTGGGTGAAGGGTGGCCAGGAAAGGGTTAAATAAAGAGATAATTCTGGAGCTGATCTCAGAGGATGGTGTAATTATCCAAGAGAATGGTTGGTTACAAGACAGAGATGGTACCCCCAGCCATGCTCTCTGACTTGGACACTATGTGTATTCTAACCTCCACACCTTTGCCAATGCATTTCTATTATTAAAAATTTCTATCTCTTCTTTCTTTACTTGTCCAAGTCCTGCCTACCTTTCAGGGACCCATCTAATCTCAATTTTGCCATAAAGTCTTCCTAGACTACAGGAAACTGTCCCAGATCACTCCCCTCCCTTCCTTCCTGAAATCCTAAAGTCTATTCCAGACCATCATGCCCACAATTAAATTTTTGGTGATGGTCTTTTTTTTCATATACTTTTAAAAATTTACTGAGGACAGGAGGTCCAGTTCTTTTCCTTGGAATGATAACCTGGCCAAGGTAGGAAGAGTCTAGAGACCTAGAATAGTGCAGTGTTTATAAACACATTCTTGAAAGCCAGAATGTGAGGGCAGAGACTGTGAGGGTTCTTGTACTTACCAAATGTGTGACTTCCAGAAAGTGGTTTAAAGTTCCAGTGCCATGGGTTACTCATCTGTAAAATGGGAATAATAAAATAAGTTTGTTGTCCCAATTAAGTAAGTCTGCAAGAATAAGGCCTTTATAAAAGCACCTGGACATGGTGAGTACTAAATAAATGTTGCCTACTGATCCAGCCACTCCCCAAGCCTCTCTACTATTTTCCAGATGAAGAGACACAGGAAAGGGAGGTGACCATTAAAATGCCATACAGCTAGTGAGTGGCAGAGCTGGGATCAGAACTGAAGCATCCCAAATCCAGAGCTCAGAGTTTTTTCAGCAGCATCACAGCATGCCTTGACCTTCCCACCAGTCTCAGTCCTACCCTTAACCCACAGGTCCATATGTATTTGTCAAGCAACTGTCCGCTGAATCCAGCCAGAAAGCTCCAGAGGAAATGGCTGGGTGTGGAAAGAAAACAGACAAATTGGTCCAAATCCCAGTGGTCCGAGCTCTCCACCCGTAGAATTGCTGACCCATTCTTTAGAGAGGACATTGCCGTGGGTTGGAAGGAAGGAAGAGTTTGCGTGGTTTAAAATTAATGCTCTTGGATTGGGCTTACAAACTCCACCTTCCTCTCTCTTCATCTTCTATTACAACCTGAAGGCGACTTGGCTTTTGCCAGCTGAAGAAGCAGCTCCATTTAAAATCCATTAGTTTTTTAATTGCAGAGAGATTGCACTCCCACTGCCTGGCTGCAGGCTCTCACTTAGTACCAGGTACCTGGGAACCGATGTGCCAGGCAGTCAGCCAGCCTTGTCCCAGTGCCCCACAGAACAGAGCTGGCCCGCTGCTCTCCTGACCCTGCCCAGATCCCTTTCTCACCTGAAGATACTGCTCCTCACTCAACTACACAGATGGGCAGCTGGGGAGGCAGAGGCAACCCTGCCTTCTATGTGCTCCATGACCACAAACTTGCTGTGTGATTTTGGGCACATTACTGTGATTCTCCGATCTGTGGTCTCTTCACGATAGGCATGCACCTTTTACTGAGCACCTATGGTATGCAAGGCCCATCTAAATTCACCTAAAAACCCAGCAAAAAAGTTTTTATTATCCATTTTATATTCCATGATGCAGGATGTGAGAGGTGAAGTGACTTGTCCAAAATTGTATAATATCAATCCAGATTCTGCCACTAATGATAGGGCATAATTGAGCAAATCCCTTGAGCAACAAGATGACAACATCTTTTTTTGTGACGAAGAACGTTATATTTAACACTGTGCAATATATTCCTGGACATCTGATGGGTCACTAGACAGCTTGATAAGAACCCAGACTTCGAAACATTAACCCAGGCCTAGAGGATCACTGATTTCTGTGAGTGGGACCAGGGAATCTGCAGTTGTGCGAGCTCACATCCAACATACAGAAGGGTGTGCAAACTACTGCTAGTTTGCTGGTGCTCACATTCTTTGAGAAGGTACCTCTGTTAGCCAAATGCAGTATGTCAGGGCAGTAACAAACAAACTTCAAATATTGTCATATGCCCTAACACACAAAAGAGAATTCCCATCCATGCAGCATCTGTTGTCAGTGCTAATGTCTCTACAGAGCAGCTGTCCTCCATGTAGCAGTTCCTCATCCCAGGCTGATTTGATCTGTGGCACCTCTGTGATGACATGTGCAGCAATGATGCTCCCTGGCAGAAGAGAGGCCTGGCAATGGAATGCTTTCACTACGAAGTGACACACACCACTTCTGCTTATATTTGGTATTAAAAGTAAGCCCTGTTGGCCAGTTCAAACAGAAATGGGCAGAGAAGGGCAATTATTTTCATGTTTCTGGACCAAAGTAGAAATGAACTGGGCATGGGTAAACTGTAGAAATGCTTGCTACAATGACTATTGGGATGGCTTGGATAAACCGTTCATCTCCACCTGGTTGCACAAATGGGGAATAAGAAGGAAGGCCAGCTTCCAGGAATGATTCTTGAGAGTGATAAAAGACACTCAAGTCGTTGTTCATTCATTTATTCCAAAAAATACTCTCTGAGCCCTTATTATGTGTTTGGTAATGGGCCATAGAAATGAAGAAACAAAGATGAGTCATATACAGGCTACTAAACTCAAGGCATTTGCTAAGTTGGAAGGCAGACATGTAAGTGGAAAATGAAAGGACAAGATTAGGAAGGATTTTCCAGGTGGGGGAAGTATGTGTCAAGTCATGGAAACAGGAAAGAGCTTGAGATGCTCACGTGTCTGGGAAAGTTTTGTATGGCTGAGGCTTAAGAGAAAAGAAAAATTGAAAGGTAGGGCAGGATAGGTTGAGGATAAAGATCGTGGGAGAGTCAAAGCACTGATTAAAACAGTCAGAGACCCAGAGGTGTTGCACATTTTCTTCTATGTTGCTTTCCTCTGTGTCCTGGTATTATGGTGGAAATATTTTGATTTTGGATAGAATTGGGTTGGAATAACACCTCTCACCATTACTGAGTGCCTTTGGGCAAGATATATGTCTTAGCTGTTTTGTGCTGCCATAAAAGAATAGATGTGACTGGGTAACTTATTAAGAAAAGGGCTTTATTTAGCTCATAGTACTGCTGGCTGAGAAGTTCAAAGGCATGGTGCTGGCTTCTGATGAAACGAGGGCTTTTGTACTGCGTCACAACATGGCAGTGCTCAAAGGAGAAGCAGATACATGCAGTAAAAGGAAAAGCTAAGGAGCATCCTGGGTTTTAACAGCCCACCTTTGCAGGAACTAATCCATTCCCTCAAGAACCCTTCAGGCTCCCGAGAGCGAGAACACACTCACTAGTAGGAGAACAGTTCCAAGCCGTTCTTGGGGGATCCGCCCTCACAGCCCAAATACTCCCACTAGGCCCCTACCCCATAACCTTGGCCACCACCTTAGAGATTAAATTTCAGCATGAGTTGTGGTGGGAACAAATGAACCATATCCAAACGATAGCAGTACCTAACTTCCCTGGACCTGGGAAGAGAGGAGGGGAGTTGGGTGACCATCCCAGTAGTCACACATTCAGGCTCCATGACAGCATTTATGTCAAAGCCGTATGTTGCCAGGGTTGCTCCCAGTCAAAGATTGATCACATGAGAGACTAGAGCCGGGCCATTTCTGCCCATGGTGGGACTCCTCTAGCAGGATATCTTTACTCTGATACACCCATCAGCCTTGCTAGACTTTCCCAGAGCTGCACTGCAGCCTAAGCCTCTTCCTTTCCTGCCTAGCCCACCTCCATTCCTGCTCTCCCCTCAAAGCTGTCAGACCTGCACATGGTCTAAGACTTTCTGTATCTACTCCTGCTCTCACTCCTTTTTACTCTCCATGGGCATTTACCCTGATAAATATCCTGGGCTTCTTCTAATCCCATCTTGGTGACTTCTTGCCAGAGAAGCTTAAGTAACACAAAGCTGTAATGCCAGCACTGTGACTTTTGAAGGAGGGCTTAATGCCATGAAATAATGAATGTATAGGGCTGAACCACATGTTGGTTTATTTCCTTGTGAGTTCACATTTCCTTATTACTTTAGAGGCATACCGTATAGTACAAAGGGCACTGGACTTGGAGTTCTCCAGTCTTGGTTTCAAACTCTTTTTGTTTTTCAGCTGTGCGATATTGGGCAAGAACTCACCCTTTTTGAATCTCGGTTTCTTATGATAGAAAGTGAACAGCATCTATCTTCAATAGCAGTTCTGTGTGATTGGGTGAGAAGGTCTGCATTAAAGTGGAGGGTCAAAGGTTATTGTTACCCATCCTCCTGAGACCCTTTTCTCCTGAAAGTGTCCCTTTGTCTTTCTCCATCTCCTCTTGTGTCACTTTCCTTTTGACTTAAAAGTCACATAAACAAAGAACTGAATACCACATGTTCTCACTCATAAGTGGGTCCTGAACACTGGGCACATTAGCACAAAGAAGGGATTGGCAGTTTCTGGGCACTGATGGGGAAGGGAGGGGGACACGTGACAACACAACCTAATTAAGTAGAACAGGGGAAGAGAGGGCCAGTTAGAAGCCCAAACTTTACCTGCACGTGGCCTACTTATGCAGATAATCCTTACTTGTGCCCCACATTTCTATAATAAAAAACAAAACAAGCAAACTAAAAAGGTCACATACTCACTCACATCCAAAGGAACATGGGCTTTGAGTAAGCGGTTGGGCTTATACTAATCTATGTACCTACTTACTATTCAAACCCTGACCAGCTATAAAATTTGCTCAAAAGTTGCACTGGACTTGAAGCCTGGGCAGAGTTTCCTCAAACAGAAAAAGCAAACTTCATTCAATATACCTGACTTGTGCACCTACACTGTGCCACTGGGGAGATTGACATGAAGAGACGTGGTTCAGCGCTGCTTCCAGTAGGTCACCGTTAAAAGGAAGAGTTCAATCATTGCCATTGACATTGGTCTACTTTCTGCCCTTCACACCTACCCGGTGCCTTTACACTTGCAATTTTCTCTTGTAGGAACAATTTTTCTTTTGCTCATTGAATGGTTGACTCTTTCTTCTTTCATACCTCAGTTTTCAGGTTACCTCCTGGACAGACCTTCCCTGATCACCACATCCCAGATAATCTTCATCAGACTATGCTCTTTGTTTATTTAATAGCACTTATTGCATCTTAGCATAATCTTGTGCATTTACTTGTATATATTTTTTTTGTTTCAAAACAGTCTCTTACCCTCTATACCCACCAGAGAACATAAGCTCCTTTAGGGCAGGGGACTGTCTGTCTTTTTTCACTTCAGTATGTATCCTTGAAACCTAAATAGTACCAATATCTCAATAAGTGTTCATTGAATGAATGAATTTATGTGTTCATTGAATGAATGAATTTATTAAAGAATCACGATTCACAAAGAACATTAGCTCATGAGCATAATCAGGTTTTATTTTTCTGTTATATGGGATGAACTGACTTGACAGAAGGTAACTGTAATAAAGATAATTGCTTCTCCCATTGATTTCCAAGTATATTCCATGGGTTAGATCTTATCCTGACCCTGGAGGAAATTTTATAAGGGTAACATAACTTTTTAAGTTTCTTTCATTCTCAAGAATAACTTTATTTTGGCAAGTAAATCCGATCTAATCTAATGTTTTAGGTCGAACCATAAAAAATTGCCAATTTTGATAATTTTCAAACTATGTAAATGACAATTTCCCATGGTTTGGACTAATGCCACGTGAAGCTAAACATAATTCAAATTTAAACCCATCCTCCTCCCTCAGCTCGGAAGCTGGCCCCTAGTGGAGACAAAGGTCATGACTGGCTTCTTACTTCTCTCTTGAGCACCTCCTACCTCGCTGGCAGCTTACATCTTGTGTCCCCATTCGTTAGCCCAAATAAAGACAGGATCAGGAGAGAAGAGCATAGATTTCTGTGACTGGCACTGTGGAAGTTTGGTAATGGGGTCTAGGCTTGGTGGACACTTAAAACTGATTATTCTGTCTTGGACGATTTCTGTACGTTTTCCTTGGGAGCTTTCTGCAGGCAATTGCTTTTCTGAACTCAGTGAATTCCTTGGGGGACAAGCTTTTGTTTCCTCATCAGTCCCTCGGCTTCTGGTGGTCCATCCTCTGATTATGTGCCTCCAGGTATCCTCATACATAGAACATTTTTAGTTGCTCCTGGCAAGCAAGATTTCTTAGTAAGGCTTACATCTGGGTCAAGAAGACACAAACCTCTGATCCAGCAGTGAAAGGATGGCTTTTACCCAGTAGAACTTACTTGCAGCTCATTCACAGTCTCTCATGTCAGTACTAATGGTCCCTCAGCCTCCAGAGACACAGGTCAAATTCTCAGTGTAGTCTTATTAAACCTATCTAATCCAATTCAACATTAAGAGATAAGCCCCCTTTTCCCACCTTGAGAAGAAAGAAGGGGAGATGCCCTATAACACTCCTACAGCTCTCTCCAAAGAACTCTTTCCTCCAAATGTATTCGGTTCAGTATTGTTATAGGCTGGATGTAGCAATTTTGCTGGCAGTATCCGGTTTTTTGTGTTCTATTTGGTCCTGCATAGTTGGTCTGGTACCTCATTTTAGGATGTGGAGATATCCATCCTCTTTTATTCTGGGTCTTTGAAGCCTCTGTTGAAATTCTGAGATGACAAGAAGAGCTACCTTTGGCATCAGTTTCACTTATTTACTATTGTTCATCGAGTCTTGTCTTCCCAGGCATTTTTATCTCAGAGCTGACAACACCACCTTGCAAAGTACAGCTGCTTCTGAGCCTATTAGATGAAGATTCGGGAGACAACTTGGCTGCCTGTTAGAAAGTTTTAATCAGCTTGGCCTTTGAAAAAGATGGATCACAAGAGCAGTGTATGATCAGTATTGTGAGGGAGACCTTCAATGTCAGTTTTCTGCAAGGAATAGTTACTCAAAAATATATTGACAAACTGACCAACCACTCACAGGACTGGGTCATTTAAACATGGCAGCTTTTGACAGAGTTTGAAAAAGATCAAATCTCATATCTTTCTTAAAAATGATATTGCACAAACAGTTTGACATCCAAACCCCTATGAGGAACAGCAAAAGACACAGAATAAAGTTTAGGGTTTCTGAATTTTTCAGTAGCAGACAGTGTAGCCTACAGGTTTTGGAATTAAACAGACTCATTTGAATTTCTGCTCCCTTCCTTATTAACTGAGTGTGATTGGTCAGATTTTTCTCATCTGAAAACTCTGTTTTGGGGGGATTTTTTGGTTTGTTTTTAGTCAAGGTCTTGTCTTGCTCTGTCACCCATGCTGGAGAACATGGCACAATCATGGCTCACTGCAGCCTTGACCTCTTGGGCTCAGGCAATCTTCTCACCTCAACCTCCTAAGTAGCTGGGACTACAGGCACACACCGCCATGCCCAACCAACTTTTTTATTTGAAAATCCTAACGGATAGGATTTATATGAACACTACATAAGACAAGTTACTGTCTTATGTAGTGCTGTGCCTTGGATTTGGTAAATACTTGATAAATATTGACTATTATCAGCAAAATAATTAGTATTACTATTACAAGGGAGGACTCCTCAAAACCCAGAATTATCTTTTGGGGGCATACCTTTTGTAGTACACCTAGAATTTGTTCCTCTAGATCAGCCAAAGTTTTTATCTGGAATTCTTGAGAACATTGTTTCATGAGTTGCAGAAGAAACTGAAAGGACAGACCAAGAGTGGACAGCCATTTTTCATCTCGTTCTTAAACCCTGACACAATGATGAGAAAGTACAAACGATGCTTTTGGAGAAATGCACACTTTAGGTATAATTAACTTTACTGACTTTGTTTTTTCAGAAACAGACTTCCAGGTATCTGAGGTATCTCATAGTGGCAATCAAGCTTGCCTAGAGTAAAGGGAATTTACAAGGCCTAAGACATCACACACTGGGCAAGGACTGTAAAAGTCATGAAACTTATAATTACAAAAGTTATAACCGCTCAGAGGGAGAGCAGGTGGGGATTCCATCTTCCAGTAAACTGGGCACTACCTACAGGGAAGCCAAGGATCCCCCGAAGCTACCCAATGAGAATGCCTACGAGATAAGAGGAGGTAAACCCTCCATTAGGTCTAAGGAATGTCGTTTGGGAAGGTGCAGGAGAATTAGAATCCTTTCAGGCCCTTTTCTAGGGGCTGTGATAATGTGGGCGAACATTAATGGGTCTCTGTGTCACAGGTTCTCCAAGACATTCACAGGTGGTCGATAAGGAAGTCACGGCAGTCATGTACAACATCTCCAAGAAAAGAATTTAAGCCAGGACTCTGGGGGGCTACGACACCACACTCACCTAGACTGTAGGCCCACTCCCTGTCTGTGGGGGGCGAACTTTTCTTAAATAAATCTTTTCTTCTCTCACTTCTGTGTGTTGCGATTCTTTGCAATTTACTTGGATCTCTGGGTTCCCAGCACGCACCTCCAGATTGCCAGCCCGGCAGTGCTGCGCACCTCCCTGCCCTCTCCATTTTCCCTCACCCTGTCCCGTACCCTAACAGAAACATTCTGAGTTGTGGTAAACAGGTGACTGGTTCTTCCACCATGAAAATGCACCTGCCCAAACTGTGCCGAGTGTTCAGCAATTTTTGACCAAAAACAGCATGACCCCATACCCTACCCTCTCTGTTCACCACATCTCACCCCAAGAGACTTTTCTTGTTTTCCTTGATGAAAAAAGTTCTGAAAGTGAAATGTTTTGCTGATGTGGAAGACATGAAAAAAAAACAGCAGAAGCACTAAAAGGCACGAAGATTGACTAGTTCTAAAACTGTTTCAAGCAGTGGAAAAGGAGTCTCAATAGGTGAATTGCATCAAACAGAGAGTACTTTGAAGGTGACTGACATTTAAACATATAGGGATAAACACACAATTTTTAAAATAGTTATCATTTGGGGGCCTCCAAATATTGCAATTATGAACCCAAAGGTCAAGATACCTTGGTTTGAATCCTTGCCTCTGCTATTTACCAGCTATGTGGCTTTGTCCATAAAATGTGCATATTGATAAAACCTGTCTCAAACAATTGTGGAAAGTATTACTAAATGCAAAATATAAATATAAAATAGGATAACACCTAGAACATAGAATCTTTAACCATTGCTATCACGAAGGCCTCTTTGTAATGTTTTCCCCCAGGAATTTCATAGATTGGAAAATGTGATTTATTCAAACATGTAAGGAATGCCTAATTTTTTCTCTTTCTTCTGCGATCCCTTCATTAAGATGGATCAAAGACATTCATGGCTACAAATTAGGATTTCTGATTAGTGGGGAGAAACCTAGAAGTGTTATATTAAGTTCAGTCAAAAAGTAAAGAATTTTGGCATTTTTGTTAACTAATGAAACATCCCTCTAATTGCCTTTTTAAATTTTTTGAAACAACTCTAAACTTACCAAGTAAATTTCAAGCACAATTTAAAAACTTTCTTTCCTAAACTACTTGAGAATGAGTTGCCACCCTATTCTCCTATCACCCAAGAATGCTTTAGTGTGCATTTCCTAGAAACAATGACCTTCTCCTACATAACCACAGCACATTCCTCAAATCAGGAAGTCAACATTAACACATAGATTCATCCAAGTTTCTCCAGTTGTCCCAAAATGTCCCTCATAGGCAAAGGATTCTGTTATAAAGCATGCATTGCATCGTTTTATGTAATTTTTCCTCCTTCAGTCTAGAACATTACTCAATTTTTCTTTGACTTTCAAGACATTGGCAATTTTGAAAAATACAGGTCATTTATTTTGCAGAATGTCTCAATTAGGTTTTATCTTATATTTCCTTATGATTAGATTTAGATTATACATCCACAGCAGAAATATTGCAGAAGTGATGCCGTGTTTTTGTCATTGCTTCCCATCAGGAGGTGGATGATTCAATTTGTTTATTTTAACCTCTTGATCAAGGTGGTGTCTGCCTTTTCCTTTGTAACTAATAAGTATTTTATAGCAAAGTACTTTGACACTATGTAAAGGTACCATTGTCATCATTCTTATCACTATGAATTTGTGGTTGCCTATTTTATGGCAATGAAATAATACAATGAAATGATAAAGTTATAATTTGTTACTGTCACTGCTTGTGTTGATACTCAAGCTGTCCCTATTTGGCCATCAGGGCTCCGTTTAAGCTGTTTTTGGTTCCCTTCAACATGTCACCATTATTTATCTCTGTCACAAGATGCTCCAAGCTCATCTCATGCTTTCCCTGCCCATCCCTGAAATTAGCCATTTCTCACATTCACAGGAGCCACATAGCTGCCATAACTGGTATTTAGGAAAAGTAGTTCAAAGCTCTAATCCACCTCTCTTTCTGTTTCTATCTTTGATCCTCCCCAGAGATGTAGCAGGATCAAGGTCACAGCATTTCACCATCAGCAAGGTGGAGGCCAACTTCAATAGCCTCATTCTAGACTGTTTTATAAAGACCATGATCCTGAAAGGTAGAACTTTCAAGGGCATGGTACTTACGACTCTCTTCTCTTTCTTCCTTCTTCAAGTTAATTAGGTGCAGCCTCACTTTTTTCTTTCTTCCCTTTTTTTTCTCCAAGGCACAACCTGTTCCAAAGATGTTGCCCTGTGCTGAGCAAGTCTGTGGGAAGCCTAAGTAAGCTTCACTGCAGCGATAGATCAAACATTCCTCTTCATTCAACAATGGGAAGAAATCTGCATGGCGACTTCAGCTTGATTGATTAAAGGTTATATTTACAGCTAGCAAATAAAAAAGATGTCCTACATTTGGCTAGGTGTTACTTATTATTATAAGTTGTTTACTAGTTCATTTCTAACATAAGTTCCCGAACTTGATCTTCTTTCTTTGTGTAGATAGCTCTTCTGAGACCTATAAGAAGGAAGAGTGGCTGGTCAAAGTTAGGGTCTGAATATTCTTGGGCTTCTTTCATTCACTCATTTACTATTTGTCAAGCTCCCATGTGCTCGACACCTCTTTAAGATATTGCTATGTAGTGATGATCATATGAGATATGGTTCTCCTCTAAAACTTAGAGTTCAATGAATGAGATAAACTTTAAACAAGAAAACCGTGTGTATAATCGCAAATTTTATCACTTGAAAATAGGACATTTGAACTAAGTAAAAATTAGCTCAATAGAGTTCAAAAAAAGCTATGCATGAGACAGAAGCAACAGCATGGGCAACAGCCTTGAAGCAAGACATAATTTTACAGACTCAAGGGTCTAAAAGGAGGGTATGGTGGTTAGAGAGCAGTGGTCAAAATATTCTTGCCTGAAAAAAGATGGGAGAGCTAGGCAACCACTGGATTATGCCGGTCTTGCAGGATGGTAACATCTTAGGCTTTATCCTAAGTGCATGAGAATCATTGAAACATCTTAAGCAGAAGGGAAGCATAATTTATTTTTAAAATATTCTTACTACTTTGTAGAAAATGAGTTGAAAAGGAGCAAGATTAAAAGGCAATCGGCCATTAAGGAGCTATTACAGTCACCATGTGTGAAATGATGACAACCTGTACTGAGACAGCAGCAGAAATGCTCCTGTCCTGTATCCTCAGCAGTCCCAGGCTAGGCTGATGATGGTAGGTCCACAAAGGGTTCAGTCATAGTTTCAAGTTCATTAGATTCATCCTTTAACTTTTGGTCAAATCAGCCATAGTAAAATATAATTTTTCTCCTCATCTGAGAGTCAAGCTCATTATTCTTCCTAATAGTTATATAGTCCCCGATTTATCACTTTACGTATTATGGAGGATAACGGAGATGCATAACCCCAGAGAGCCCCTCATCTTGGTGTTCATGACTTTGTGTCATCCCCTCCTACAGAGTGTGAGCAGGGCTTAGAAATTCTCTTCTGATGAACAGAATACAGAAGATGGATTAGATGTCACTTCAGATATTAGATCCCATAAAGACCGTGGTTTGCTCACTCTGAGAGATGCCAGCCTCCCTGTTGTGAACTGCTCTAGGAAAAAGTCCATGTGACTGGGAACTGATATCCAGCTAGTAGCCAGTGAGGACTTGAAGTCCAACAACAGCCAAACAAGTGAACCTGGAAACAGACCCTTTCTTTCCCTGTCAAGATGATATGACTGCTGAGCTCGCTGACACTTTCATTGCAGCCTTGAGAAAGACCCTGAGCAGAAGACATCCAACTAAACCATGCCCAGAGTTTCTCAAGAACTGTGAGATAATAAATGTTTGTTTGTTTAGCCTGCTGAGTTTTGGGGTGATTTGTTGTGCAGCAGAAAATGCCAAATACAGCAACATTCTGGAATGTCTCACATATTTGTATATTGTCTCTAAAAATAGTCTTGACCCTTGTCCCTGTCTTCCACAGCCGCATGGGTGAATCCATTCCTATCAGGACAGTAGTCACCAACCACAGAAGCAAAACATTCCTGGAGACCTTGGTTATTCATCTCTAAGAACTTTAGAGACCAATGTTCGGCCCTCTCAGAGATGAGTAAACAGGGGTTCAGAGAGGAATATTTGATCTTTCATCTTACTGGATTTAGTATAGGGAGAGTATCTTTTGTCTTTTAATGTTCAGATTGATTTAGCTTCTCGGTGTTCTAGATTTTCGGGCAATGAGCCAGTCTCCAATCAAACTTCTAGATGATATTCAGTTTTGAGACTGTATCGGTTTCCTATGGCTCATACCACAAACTTAGTGGCTTAAAACAGCACATTTATTACCTTAAAGTTTTGGAGGTCAAATACCTGAAATGAGTCTCAGTGAGCTTTAGGTTTTAAGCAAGGTGTTGGCAGGGGTGAATTGCTTTCTGGAAGCTCTAAATCCACTTCCAGCTTTTTAAGGATGTCTTCTTTGTTCTCGGTCTCATTCTCTAGCTTCAAAGTCAGCAATGACTTGTTGAATCTTTCCCACATCACAACATTCTGACAGTCTCTTCCTTCTGCCTCTCTCTTCGCCATTTAGGAACTCTTGTGACTGCATTGTATCTGCCTGGTAATTCAGGATAATTTCAAAGTCAGTTATTCAGCAGCCTTAATTCTATTTGTAATCTTAATTCAGCCCTTTCACGTAAGGTAACATCTTAGCAGGTTCATAATATTCAGATATGGACATCTTTGGTGGGGGAGATGGAGGAATTATTTTGCCTACCTCTGAAATTTTCCTTCTACCTCCCCTGGCACCTTAATCATTGTTGAGGTGTTGAGGAAATGTTGTAGCAACACCATTATACCACTCCCCAAAACATACACGGTCTTCTCTCTCTCCCTCCCATTAGAGTGACACCTTCAATGTGCTTCTTCAGGGCCCATCACCTCATGGACAAGCCATTGACTGAGTGTGCAACCAAGCTTCCACCATGGGGGTTTCCAATCTCAGATACCAAGTCAATAAGCAGCAAATAGTGCAATGGGGCTTTGGTAAAGACTGAGACCCACACTTAGAAATTTAAATGCATGCTAGCATATTCATACACCTAGCCTCTTTGCTGGCAGCGGACACAGGTTTTTGCCCTCCCAAAGATGCATTTTGTTTTCATTTTATATGGGGTCTTTGTTCATGACTAATACTATTTGTGCCTGTGAGATGAAGTATATGATGGGAAAGGTAGTAGAAAAATGTCTTGGGTTCAGGTGCATAATTCATGGAGACTGAATATTAATATTAATGATCCTGTCCACCAAAGTTAGGCAAATAAAATATGCAGAGGAAGATAAACTTGGAAGTCCAGAAACTTCAGGTCTTTTAGACTTAGTTCCTCTGAGGGTATAGGTATAAAAGTATAGCCAGATTTGAATAGCACTGTTGTAGAGAGCCAAATTAGAGTGTGCTAAGAACTTCCACATTTATTAACTTGCATAACGGTTATGATAACCCCATGAAGTTGGTGAGACAGGGAAGAACACCCACCTTATATAAATGAGAAAAATGAGGCTCCTCAGAGTCACAAAGTTGCAGAGCTTAGCAGAAGCATAACTGAAGCTAGAATTCAGGGGACCTCATTCCAAATCCTGTGTTCTTTTCACGACCTCACTCTGTTATGTTAGTTTTTACATGATGTAATTAAGATGACACACAGCAATTCCTTTTTATGTTACATGAAGAAAAGAAACAACAAGAAAATGCCACTGTGCTGAGAATATTTTAAATCCCCTCTGTGTTGCAAAATTTCTGTGTCTATAAAATATAAATAAAGAGCTTATCATATACATTTATCGGGTGATTAAATGAAATAATGAACAGAAAAAAGTCAACATGGTGCTTTTTCATTTTGATGACATTCCACAAAAATCGTCTTTATGTACTTAACTCCTTCATATATTAATCAATGACTATTTCCTGATCTTCCACCACATCCTACATACCTGCTCTGAACACTGGGGCTACAATAGTGAACAAGAGACAAAGAACTTTCTCTTTTGCCTTTTAGTGCAGGGAACTGAAAACAAATTAGTAAGGATACTAGTAATAAGTAAGGCATGGTAAAGGGGATACAGACTACCAAGAGGGTCAGGAAAATGCTCTTCAAGGAGATGATGTTTGGCCTAGGTGAAGTAAGGAAATGAGGTATAAGAGGGTCACCTCTTAAGGGAGGAAGAGTGATCCAGACATAAAAAAATAATGGAAAACAGCAAATTCCAAGTTGTACTTAGCAACTCAGAACACTGACTTGTATTTTGGGGATTTTTCAGTTAACACTCAAGTTCAACCTACCATGTGTTCCCACTCTCTACCACATCCCTACACTGCTAACACTCACTCCTCAAGTTTCTGAAAATCCTTCCTAGTCTCTTATCATAAAGCCATTGCACCCTGACTACCTATTTGTTTAATTCCACAAATATTTACTGAACATCTACTATGTGCTGGTTCAGTTCCGTGCTCTGGACACAGTTATTTATTCATCTAATTTTATTAATGCTTGGATTCTGGAGGGCAAGGATTGTGACTTCTTATAGTTGCAACCCTAGTACCTAGGATTGTCTTGATTAAAACCAATAGCTCAGGTCTATTCGTGTTGCCGTAGAATACCCAAGTCTGGGTAGTTTACAAAGAAAAGGGGTTTATTTGGCTCACAGTTCTGCAAGCTGTACAATAAACATGGTGCCAGCATGTGCTTCTGGTGAAGACTCCATGCTGCTTCCACTCAGGATAAAAGGCAAAGAGGAACTGAAGTGGAGGTAGGGTGTGAAGAGATCACCTGGTGAGAGAGGAAGAGAGAAGTGAGGGGGTGGGAGGAGAGGTGCCAGGCTCTTTTTAACAGCCTGCTCTTGCGGGAACTAATGACGTGAGAACTCACTCACCCCTCCACCATCCAGGGAATGCATTCATCTATTCATGAGGGAGCTGCCCCCATGACCAAATACCTCCAATATTGGTATCAAATTTCAACATGAGATTTGGGGGGATAAACAAACCAAACTATAGCAAGAGATATTTTGGTGAACTAATGAAACTTTCTTACTCTTCAATTCTTTATATTTTTTCTGAAAGATAACATTAATTCCTTATATTTTGCCATGGAAGTTTCAAGAGACTTTTTCGTGTGTAAATTACCTATTTGTGAATCAGGAGACTTAAAATTGTTTATTCATTTCATTTCAGCAATAGTATTTTAGGAAATTATTCCAAGCGAATAAAGAGAAGCTAGTCTCATATTTGAGTGTAAAGATACTCTTTTCAACATGATTTATATCAACTGAAATTGACCAGTCTTATGTTCAGCAATACAATAGCAGTCATACAAATTGTTTCTTTCTGTACATGTGAATCTTTTTCTTCCTCCTCTCTACCCTCTTCTTTCCTTCCTTCTCCCCCTTCTTATTCTTTTTCTAATGTTTAATTTTAGTTTAAAGATGTGGGGCACAAGTTAGAATTAGGTACATAAGTAATCTATGTGCAGGTGAAGTTTGGGACTCCATCTGGCTTTCCCTGGTTTAGGTATGCTTTGTGTTGTTACATGTAACCCCACCTTCCTTTCCCTAGCAATGTACCAAGACTACTGATCCCTTCCTTGTGCTAGTGTGACCAGTGTTCAGGTCCCATTCTTTTTTTTTTTTTTTTTGAGTTGGTGTCTCACTCTGTCACCCAGACTGGAGTGCAGTGGCCGCTCCCGGCCACCGCAGCCTCGACCTGCTGGGCTTCGGTGATCCTTCTGCCTCAGCCTTCCGAGTAGCTGGAATTACAGGCATGCGCTACCACGCTTGGCTGATTTTTTGATTTATTGTAGAGATGAGGTCTCACTGCCCAGACGGGTCTCGAACCCGCGGGCTCAGGCAATCCGCTCACCTCAGCCTCCCAAAGGCACGGGATTACAGGCTGAGCCACCAAGCCCGGCTTCAGGTCCCATTCTTTACAGTCCACTGTCTGCCTTCAAAGAAACCTCCATTATTCTGCTCTCAATGGTGAGTCTACCATTTTGAAAGATGTTAACTATAGGTTGGAGAGAGAAAGCCAAATCTAGACTATATAAAGCTGCAAACCTAGTGTTTTGTTTTACTGAGCTATGCACATTTTCCTTAACATCTTGCCTCTGGAAATAATTTAAATTGGGCTATTCCAGAAAAGATTTATCTAAGTTTCTGCCAACTGTCTGGGACAGGGTCTACAGGATTAGGGCCATTTTAACCAAAGTATAGCAAGAGATATTCGGTGAATTATCTTAGCTAGATGTTCCACAGGTAAATGGTTGGCTTATGTTTATAACTTCTTGTGGTAACTTCCTCCCTATTTATGTCGAGGTTTTTGAAGTAGGCAAAATTATTTGAAGCCCTCCAGGTGTTGAGTATTTCTGATTCTCCCATATACTGAAGACGTAAGTTCAGTAGGATCTGGTTAATGGAGAAATCCTATGTAGACACCCTCTTATCTTGAGTGGACTCTGGATTTTGTTATCTGTTTCTGATCCCTGCAAAATTGCAAAAACTTACACTTAAGTTTCACAGAGATCAGAAAATGCTCTCCAGGCACAAAGCAGCTTCAGGGCTCTGTTTACACCTCTAAGTCCTTGCTATGAGTATGTATCATTTACCTTTTTGCCAGGTCAAAGAAGCCTTCACAAAGATACAAAAATGTTTTCTCTAGAAATTGACAGCTATTTCAGCAGGAAGGTTGGGACTGGTAGTGTTGTGGGGAGGAGGCACCAGGTTTATCGTGTTATCAAAAACAAAAGTCTCTTAGTAAGAAAAATAATTTGGATGCAAGCCTAATTTTGCCTGCCCCCAAAGACCCTTAACCATTCCAAACCACATTATATTTAATACCAGGGTAGTGATGGCTCCATTCACATCCAATTTAGTCAGACCAAAACATGGGAGCTGCATTTATTTGTTTAATTATTTATTTTTTGTATAAACATATAGGTTATACTCTTGTTACATGGATAGATTGCAGAGTGGTAAAGTTAGGACTTTTAGGATATCCATCACCCAATAGCACACATTGCATCCAGTAAATAATTTTTAATTGTTCTTCTTCCTCCTTTTCCCATCCTTCCAGGTCTCCATGTTCTATCACTCCACACTCCATGTATATATGTACTCATTTGTTAGCTCCTGCTTAGAAGTGAGAACATATGGTATTTGTCTTTCTGTGTTAGATTTGTTTCACTTAAGGTAATGATCTTCAGTTCCATCTTTGTTGCTGTAAAAGTCATGATTTTTTTCTATTTTATGACTGAATAACATTCCATCATGTATATACACCACATTTCCTTTAACCAGTCATCTATGGTTGGACACTTAGGTTGATTCCATATCTTTGCTATTGTGAATAGTGCTATGATAAACATACAAATACAGGTATCTTTTAAAATATATTGATCTAAGCCGGGCTCGGCGGCTCAGCCTGTAATCCCGTGCCTTTGGGAGGCTAAGGTGAGTGGATTCCCTGAGCCCGCAGGTTCGAGACCCGCCTGGGCAGCGAGACCTCATCTCTGCAATAAATCAAAAAATCAGCCGGGCATGGTAGCGCATGCCTGTAATTCTGGCTACTAGGAAGGCTGAGGTGGAAGGATCGCTGGAGCCCAGCAGGCGAGGCTGCGGTGGCCGGGAGCGGCCACTACACTCCAGTCTGGGCAACCGAGTGAGACTCCAACTCAAAAAAAAAAAAAAAAATATATATATATATATATTATATATATATTTTTATATATTTTCCTTCAAGTAGATATCCAGTAGTGGAATTGCTGGATCAAATCGTATTTCTATTTCTAGTTCTTTGCGAGCTTGCCATACTGTTTTCTGTAAAGGTTGTACTAATTTCCATTTCCACCAACAGTGTATATAAGTGCTCCCTTTTCTCCGCATCTTCACCAACTCGTTATTTTTCAATTTTTCAATAATAACCATTCTGACTGGCACAAGATGATAGCACATTGTGGTTTTAATTTGGATTTCTCTGATGATTAGCGATGTTGAGCAGCATTTCTTCATGTCTGTTGACCATTAGTATGTTTTCTTCTAAAAAATTATTTATTAATGCCCTTTGCAACACTTTTTAATGGGATTATTTTGCTGTTGAGTTGTTTGAGCTCCTTATAAATTCTAGAGATTTGTCTGCGGTTAGATATGTAGTTTGCAAATATTTTTCTCTTATTCTGCAGGTTGTCTGTTTACTCTGCTGATTACTTCTTTCATTGTGCAGAAGCCTTTTAGTTTAATTGGGTCAAATTTGTCTGTAATATTTGCCTAAACCAATGTCCAGAAGAGTTTTACTTAGGTTTTCTTGTAGTATTTTTTCTAGTTTCAGATCTTACATCTAAGTCTTTAATCCATTTTGAGATGAGTTTTGTGTATGGCGAGAGATAAAAGTCTACAGTATCATTCTTCTGCATACTGCAACCAATTTTTCCAGCACTATTTATTGAAAATGGTGTCCTTTCCCAAGTGAGTGCTCTTATTGACTTTGACAAGATCAGTTGTCTGTAAATATGTGGGCTTTATTTCTGGTTTCTCTATTCTATTCCACTGATTTATGTGTCTATTATTATACCAATATCATGCTGGTTTGGTTGCTATAGCCTTATAGTATAATTGAGATCAGGTAATATGATACCTCCAGTTTTGTTATTTTTGTTTAGGATTGCTTTATAATAGAAATCTTTAATAAACTAGGCATAAAAAGAATATGCTTTAAAATAATAAGGCTATATATGACAAACCCATGGCAAACATCACACTGAAAGGGGAAAAGTTGAGAGCATTCCTCTAAGAACTGGAGCAAGACAAGGATGCCCACTTTCACCACTTCTGTTCTACATGATACTGGAATTCCTAGTCAGAACAATCAGGCAAGAGAAATAAATACAAGGCATCCATATTGGAAAAGAGTAAAAAATTATCCCTGTTCATTGATGGGATGATCTTATATCAAGAAAAATCTAAAAACTCTGCCAAAAAACTCTGAGATTTGATCAATGAATTCACTACAGTTTCTGGATACAAATTTAATTGTCAAAAATCGGTAGTGTTTCTACACATAAATAATGATCTAACTGAGAATCAAATCAAGGAGACAATCCCATTTGCAATAGCTACCAAAAATAATAAAATACCTAGAAATATATTTAACCAAGGAGGTGAAAGATGTCTGCAAAGAAAACTGCAAAACACTGATAAACCAAATAGTAGGTGTCACAAACAAATGGAAAAACATCCCATGCTTATGGATCAGAAGAATTAATATCATTGAAATATCCATACTGCTCAAAGCAATATACAGATTCAATGTGATCCCTGCCAAAATATTGTCATTTTGCACAGAATTAGAAAAAACAACCTAAAATTTATGTAGGTGCTACATTTAGTACTGAGAACTTGTATGACTTTTCTGCATGACTTAGTTCCAGAATTCAACTTTGTTCCTGTTCATTCCAAAGCAGAGAGAGCAGTTGAGCCTGGGGGCAGGTGTGCAGCAGAAAGCAGGTTAAAGGGAACGAGTGTATTTGCATCTTGGAGGGTTATTTTGTCCAACAAGTGAAAGCAATTAACCAGTTCATCATCCTACTCCATTCACCCTCAGCATCTTCCTTCCCTCCGTAGACAATGTGGGTGGTGCTACTTTCAGATCTAAGAGGCAGGCAAGGCAAGATTAATGGACTGTCACATATTTATATAAAATCTGTTTTTCTTTTTCCTCTTCAGTGAAATACTCAAACACATTACAAACTGTAACATAAAAACTACAACGGTAAACTTTTTGCATTTCTTCAGACTTTATCTAAGGAAGACGCAGTATTATCTTTCTCCCAGTATCATCTATGAGTATTACCATGGAAAAAATAAAACTAAGGAAAGTTATTCCAGCTGTGCATTTTATTTATACAAGAAGGAACTGAAATTTACACATACCTGAGCGAAAAAGTTGTCCTTCAAATGCAAAGGTTGAATCACTTATCTATTTCTTTGCCCATCTTTCCACTCACCAATTTGACACTCATCCATCAATCTATCATCTATATAATCATGCTTCCCTCTACCCATTAATCTGCTCATCCCTTAATCCATTCATCAAATCACAACTCCATCTATCAATATATTTTTACCTATCTATTGTATGTCTGTCTGTCTGTCTGTCTGTCTATCTATCTATCTATCTATCTATCTATGTATGTATGTATGTATCTATCCGAATATTCACCCAACTAGTCACTTATCTCTGTTTTAACTTTACATTCACCTATTTAAGCATATACCTATCAATCCACTTCTCAGTCCATTTATCAACCTTTCAAAACGTTTTTTGGGACTTAATATGTACAAGACACTGAGTTGGTCTATATATGAATACAAAGATAGGTTATAACAACAATATAAGGCAAAATGTGGCAGGCACTTTAGTATGAGCAAAGTATACAGGAGAATCTGAGGATGAAGCAGTCAATGTTTCATAGGAATGAAAAGGAGAAAGAGAATGAAGGAAATGGCATTTGGTTTGGCACTTAAATTATGTGCAAATTTTAACAGATGGAAATTAGGTGGGTGAGTTGGGATTGCTGGAGAACGTAGCATTTTGAGAGTTCTTTCTATTCCTAGGAAGATCCTATATTCTTTCAAACCATATAACCCAAAGATTTTCCTTTGACTTAAGCTAGTTTGAGCTGCCTTTCCATCTCAAGGGGAAAGACAGCATGCTGACACCTAAAAAAACCTGGATTTCCCCTCCTGATAAGTGAGAATATCATGTAGTGGTGAGGAGCATGAATCTTAAATCAAACAGAGCCTTGATGTGGGCAATAATAATTACCTTGTAGGATTATCAAGTACCATTGTAAAACATTTGCATTTAGGAAGTGTTCACTAAATGGCTCTTAAAAATATTATGCTTAATTTTTATGACTTTTAACAAGTGGTCATAAAACCTTGGAATAAACCCCAAATATCTCTGATCCTATCTGTTGTGTGTTCCTAGCCCTAACAACTACTGTGCCCATTTACTAATTTATTAATTTATTCAGTAAAGTTTTAATGACTGCCTGACATTTTATATCAATTACTATGCTGTGCATTTTACATATGACATCTTTCAATCTCAACTTTGTCAGAGAAGTGTTGTTTTCCCTGTCCTCAGGATTAGGAAACTGAGGCTCAAAGAGATAGCTGAAGTCAAATGATTAGTAAGAGGCAGAGCTGAGATTTAAGCCCACATTTGTTTAGTAACAAAAGTAATAACACTAGCTATTTACTAGTCACAGACATGCCAGACACTGTGGTAAAGTCTTTTTATACTTCAACTGTTTTAGTGCCCACAACAACTGTGATGTAGATATCATTACTTCTACATAATAATGATGACGGAACTGAGGCTTGGAGAGTTTATACAAGTCATCAAAGGTCACAGTGCTAGTCATTGGTATAGCTAGTATATGAACTCAAGTCTCTTTGCCTCTAAAGTCTATGCAATAACCAAAATGTCTATTTCTCCTTCAGACTTTTTTGGGGGAGATGAGAAACACATAACACAACTGTAATACAAGGTGGAAAGGGGCTATTTGGACAATAAAGGACAGGTGCAGGGAGAGAACAGATCTTGCTAAGCAGCATCAGAGAAGACTTCCAGCATGGGGTGATATTGAAGCTGGGCCTGGGAGAAAAGTAGGATATTCCAGAGGAGGTGAAACTGGGCACATCTCAGTCTTTGAGACAAAAGATGGAGGGTCGCTCTAGGAAGGGTGCAGTATATATGATAAAGAGTGGTCAAGCCAGTTGGATTTGAAGGTGAGCATCCAAGATGCAGGAGCCTGGGGAAAGTGGTGGTGATGCTATTGTGGCTTTAAACGTCTCTCTCTTTCTGGATCCTCCTGTCTTCAGGACAGCCCTTCAACTTTCCCAAGACCCAGATTTAGCACAGTTTACAGAGGCACTGTTAGCATCATTTTAATATGCCCTTTCTTTTGCTTATGCAGTTCACATATTGCTGTACATGGTAGACAAAATCCTGAATATGGAGGTGGGAGATCAATTCATTAAAAAAAAAGACAAGAAAAATATTTTTACAAAAGGTAAGCCAAGAGGAAAGTAAAAATTGTGTTCCTCTTTGTCTTGTACCTTCCCTTTCTGTGGAAAGCATGAAGCTCAGGGCTTCTTGGACAAAGTAAGAATGAAGGAAGTGAGGTATTAAAATTAAAAGTCAGAGATGGCTTTAGCAAAATGGGAAGAGAGTGGTGTGGAGTTAGGCAGCAGAATTTGTGCTGCCACTGGATTGAAACTGCCCGGACTTTGTGTCTCAATCTTTCTGCTTGCTGACTGTGTGACTTAAGGCAAATGCCTTCAGCATTCTGAGCCTTCATTTCCTCGTCTTTCAAATGGGAACAATAGCATGTCCTCATAGGAATGCTGTGATGATTATAGACCCAGCACATGGTGGTTATTCAGTCAATAGTCTTGTTCCTCTAGAACTAGGGGAAATAAGAAGAAGCAGAGAAAGAAAGGAGTGGGTACAAGGGGGGGGGACCAAGAGCACCAATATGGATGGAGAAGGCAGCAAATGCTCTACTGGTGGATTGTGACCTTTGTATTATCTCAAGTATTTCTTTGAATTCTGCCCACACTATTTCCTGCAGCTCTGACTATGCTTGGAGTGGAAATACCAAGCATTTCTGAGTCTTCACCACAGCAATTAAGGGCTTTAAAGCCATTTTAAGAGTATATAATAGGTTGAGCTACATGTCAGGGGGATTGGTATGTAGAGAACCCAGGGTTAAGCACTGGAAAGGTGACATTGAAGGCAGAAGATGTGCAGGATGCCGCGCCCATGATTCCCTCTAACTGGAGATGAAGACACAAAGAGGATAGGGCTGAGAGGAAGCTGTTGAGAAGATTCATGGAGTGCCACAACGGACATGGGCTCTGGCTTCATCAGCTCCATCAGCAACTGCTTTATCTCTCTCGCTCACAACTTCTTCTCACATAAAATGAATAGTTGAGTGAGCTAATTTTGAATGTTCATTTCTGTTCCAACATTGTATGGCCTGATCTGAATTCGACTGAAACCTGAACATTCTTCCACTACTCTTCATATTGGCCATCTCTTGAGGTGGGACGAAAACATACCGGCTCTCCTCATTTCCTACCCCAATACCAGCATCTAAAGAAGGCACTACACTGGACTGGGTCCACTTTCAACCCTCGCTAAGGCTATTATCCTCCCTTTCACCATCCACTCACATGGCATTATCTCTATCAAGATACTCAGCAAGTGTTCCTTAAAAAGAAGAGGTGGATGGAGAGAGATTAGAAGGAGGGAAAATTGGAAGGAGGGAAGGAAGGAGGGAGGGGGAAAAAGAGAGAGGCAGGAAAGATAATGTATAGTCTTGTTCTTTCGACATCATAAACACACTTTCTCCCATGTGCATATGGCTGGAAACGAAGGATTCTGAGATGGCAGAGACAGATGAAGCAAGGAAGCAGGATTACCAAGTAAACACTTGATGACGAGCTGCCTACTTGAGCCAGGCGTTATTTCTGGGACTGTGAATGAGTGGGAAATAAAGTTCTATTGTGTTGAGCCACTGAGATTTATTTTGGGGTTGCTTGATTCAGCAATTCATGCTAAATATCCTGTAATACCCACAACATGGGAGTTTATGCCCAATATATGATGGGGAGTGGGAAGACTAAGAGGTGTTTATACACTGACAGTAATGAGCTATGGGATATATGTATTAACGCTTTCTCTCCCTCCCTCCTTCTCTCCCTTCTTCTTCCCCTTCTTCCTCCTCCCTCCCCCTTTCTTTCTCTCTCTCTCTCTTTCTCCTCTCTCCCCTTCTCCTTCTTCCTCTTCATTTTTCTTCTTGTCACTTCTTTATCTCTTAGCATCTAGACCTAACTCAGTAGCTATGAAAACTGAAGTTACCAAGAAAGTTTTTCCTCTGTAGCCTAATTATTCCTATTGGTCATTTGGCTCTCATGATAGGCTGTTTCCCTTTTAGTTGTAGGGCTCCTTAACTGCAGGATGGATACTTTTCAAACTGGTATCTAATCATGATTTCTAATACATTGCTAGGTATATTCTGGGTATTTGAGAGCTCCTGCATAGTTTATAAATACAATCTGTTTTACTCCCACCAATCTTGTGTTATGACCTTAGATTTGTAGGGGTCTTACAGTTCATACCTTTCTTACTCCTCCCAACACTCTTATGAGGCAGGCCTGAAAAATACTGACAGATACACCAGCCAAATGGTTAAATCTGCACAATTTGATGTGACTTTTCTCTAGGGAGCTTCCTCTGCTTCTGTCTTCACTAAAGTCTTCTGAAGTCATGAATGCTTTGCAGATTCTCTGTGGAAGAGACCCAAGATGGTGACTATTACATGGAGCCCAGGAGGAATAAGGGACTGGAAGAACATAACTCCTACCTGCCTGCGTCCCCTTAAATAGTAGCAGGAATCAGGTATTTCCCTAAGCCATGAGATTAGAAGTCATCAAGGCAAAATTAACTTAAATCTCAGTGGCTATGGAGGGGCCTCACTGATACCTGTATCACAAAAGAAATTTGCTCATAATTAAAGAACAGAAACACAAGCGTGTTAAATGATTTGCTTTTCTGAAACATCAGATTAGCTCCACTGTCTTTCCTATGATAATATAGCTCTCACTCTTTTGCATTTCAATGTGCTTTCTCAAGATGCTGAGAGAAGAGGAAGAGGTTGTAGTCAGTAAAATTGTGTATATAGCCCAGCCTGTTATATCTACACTGCAGTCTAAGGGAGGATAATTCTGGATTTGTGAAAAGCTTTAGACCAGTACTGTCCAACATAAATATAATGTGGGCCGAACTAGGTGGCTCAGCCTGAAATCCCAGCAATTTAATAGGTCAAGGCAAGCGGATTGTCTGAGCCTGTGGGTTCAAGACCAACCAGGAAACTTGGCAAGACCTCGTCTCTACAAGAAGTCAAAAATTAACCAGGAGTGGTAGCGTGTGCTGTGTGCTAGGAGTTGCGGCTACTTGGAAGGCTGAGGTGGAAGGATCCCCAGAGCCCAGCAGGTTGACGCCGGGGTGGTCATGAGTGTGCCACTGCACTCCAGTCTGAGCAACAGAGTGAGACTCCAACTCAAAATATGAATGAATGAATAAATAAATAAATAAATAAAATGTGAACCATACATGTAATTTTAAATTTTCTAGTAGTTATAAAATACACGCAGGTGAACTTAATTTTAATAATATATGTTTTTCAACCCAATATACATAAAATATCACCATTTCTACATGGAATCACATAAAATATCATTGAGACATTTTATATTCTTTTATCCCATTAAGCCCTCGAAATCAGGTGTGTTTTACAAATCAATTCAGTGACACATTAAGTGTTCAACTCCATGAAGCCAGTGTCTACAGAATTGGACATCATAGCTCTGAGCTCTGCTTCTGTAAGAAATAGCCAGGACGGCAGAGTATGAACTCCTCTGTTGGGTTCTATCATGCCCTGGGTAGTGGGTCTAACCTCTGACCTTTTCTACTTTTCCTCATGAGGGCATTATCTTTGTCCACAAAAATGGAGCAGTTCTCATCCAATGGCATCCTGACCAGGCCTAATGGAAGAGCTGCTGATTGGAGGAGAGGTTTGGAAGATTCCAGATGTGTATTCCACCGGTGATGTGCCAAAGCTGCGGGTAGCCTGGGGCAATTTTTTAGCACCGCTTCCTCCCTCTGCACAAGCACTTTTGCACATAATCGCTCATAGCTCTTTCTGCATGTTCTCTTGGAAGCTTCCTCTCCCTCCTCCCTCCCTCTCCACTCATCCGACTTTGAGCAGAAGCAAGAGAAAGGAAGGCGCTTGTTATTTCAAATGGGGCTTGACGCAGCTTCACAAAGAGCATAAAATCAAACCATTTTCACAGGCAATCGCACCCAGGCAGTTAAAACAAACTGAGAACTCAATTACAGCCCATTACTGTCGGATCCAGTGCTCTGACCTTTCCACATCCCTTGGCTTCTGGAAAAAGAGGTGGGAAGGGGCAGAGGGCACCTCCTTTTGCAGCCTGCTAATAGGCTGTGTCCCGCTAAAAAGGCCTTCAATTCTCCCATCAAGCCAAGTGGGAAAGACAAGTGAACCATTCTTCTAATATTTAAACAGCTGAAAAGTAAATGATGGTGTTGACAAGCCCTAAGCAAAGATCCTTTCAACATTCGATTAGCAGCATGGACCAAAAAATGTGTATATGTGTGTGTGAACATGTGTGTGCATATATGTGTGTGTGTCCTCTACCTCACAACCATGCAGTATATACATATATCACATTCAGTGGTACTAGGAGTAAGAATAGAGCGAAGTTACAACTTCACTTAAGCATCTTGAACATGTAAAATTAGTGCTTTTTCTGTAAAATAATAATACCATTAACCACACAGGAATGTGTCAAAGATCAAATATAGTAAGACTTACATAATTTACCCTCTATCTATCTATCCTCTCTCTCTCTCTCTCTCTCTCTCTCTCTCTCCCTCCCCCTTTCTCTCATCTATGGAGGAGTGTGCTATCAACCAGATAGACCTGGTTGTTGGAATGGTACAAAGAAAAATGAAGATTCCTCCAGGTCAATTTGGAGACATGAGCATGTTCTGAACCTTTGTTCTATGTTCCAAATGCATATGGACTACTGTTTAAATATTTTATATAGTATTAAGAAGAATGCAGGTGTGTTTAAAGCATAAAAAAAAAGATGATGGGGAAGCCAGAGTAGTAAAGGAGATGTCTAAGTATCACAATCAGGACATTAGGACCTGATACGGGTTGTTGGGGTTGGGAACCCCCTTCTGGGTGAGAATAAGGACCAAGCACATCTCATGCATGAAAAGGACTGAACCTTTGCTCCCATGTGAAACCAGGTCTTGGACAACCCATGAGCTAATACCTTAATAGCTCTGCCTTCCCATCTCATAAAGTGACCAGCATTGTGCCAGCAAGATGTGCCCGGTGGAAACTGAGCTCCCAGTGAGCCTGCCTAGTGAGCCCGGACAGATTTACATGTGTTCCAACTTGAGCAGTCTTCAATCTACTAAGCTTCTCTGTTGAAAGAAAAACTAGACTGTCTTCTCCATCTCCACACCATTTCCACAAACTTTAACTGTGAAATCATAATGAGAATAATCATCTTTCATTAATTCATCATTGATTCTCTATTGTGGTCAGATGGTGTGTTAGGAAAATACAGTCAAAAAAGACCCAATCCTTCTGGCCAATAATAAGAACAACACTACCGCAAAGCGTTTCCAGTTCACAACATGAGTCCCATACCAGTCTTGTGAGGAAGCAAACAAATGAGGAAACTGAGGCTCTATGAGAAAAAGTAGCTTCCTCAAAATCATCCAGTTGGGAAGTTGTGGACAGAGGCTGAAGCTCGGCTCTTCTGATGCCTAGTAAGAACCTAGGAGGCTTCCCCTGAAAAATACAATGGCTCAATCTGGAATATGTAAGGACTACTGGGTTTCATAGAGATGACAAGACCCGCAGCATGAAAGAGACAAGAATTCTGAAGAATAAGTCCTTTCCCACAGAGGGTGGGGTATATAGGAACAGTATGAGTAAAGGGTGAGGTACTAGTTCTCACCCACTAAGATAGCTATTCAAAAAAGAAAAATAACAAACGTAGGCAAGGCTGTACAGACAATGAAACACTTGTACATTGCTCGTGTAAATATCAAATGTTACAGCTGCTATGGAAAGCAGTTTTGTGATTTCTTGAAAAGTTAAACAGAATTACTATATGACCCAGAATTCCACTTCTAGGTATATACCCAACAGAATTGAAAACAGGACTCAAACAAATACATGTACATGCATGATTATAGCAGCATAATCCACATTAGCTACAAAGGTTGAAAAAATCCAAACATCCTTCAATGAATGACTGGAAAAACAAATTGTGGTATATCCATATAGTGGAGTATTATTCAGTCATAAAAAGGAATGAAGTGCTCATACATGCTACAATGTGCATGTGTGAACCTCAAAAACATTACGCTAAGTGAAAGAATCCAGAATCAAAATGTCACATGTTATATGACTCCTTGTATATGAAATATCCAATATAGAAATATTTATAGAGACAAAAAGAATAATGGTGGCTATCAGGGGATTTGGGCAGGAAGAAATGGGAGTGACTGCTTAATAAATATTAGGTTTTCTTTTAGGGTGATGAAAATGTTTTAGAACTGGATAGAGGTGGTGGTGGCACAACACTGTAAATGTACTAAATGTCACTGAATTCTTCACTTTAAAATGATTAATTTTATGTTATGTGAATTTTGCCTCCATAAAAAGAAAAATGAACAAGGAAGTCCCACCTGCTCTGGCACCAAAGCTCACATCTTGTTTAACCAGAGTCATGATGCTTCTCTCAGCTGGTTCTGGTCATGGAACCAGCACCACAACTGGGCTCACTGTGTCAGAAGGAATGGAAGTTAAATGCAAATGACCTCAAGAGTAACCATTAAACAATCAAAACAACAACATTCTTTAAAGTTATTCTGTGTTCCCTTTCTTGCCAACAAAGACATTTAGCCAGCTCCTAAGCCCTCTCTAATACTTAGTTTCTAAAATACACCTAGGATGAGAAATTTCTTTCTCTGCAGAATTACTGGCATAGGTTGAGGGACTGGGAGTGATTTAGGAAGGAGAGGCCAAATGACAGAAATAGAGACAGCACAGTTGAGAAAAGGATGGGTCAGAAGACATGAGAAAGATAAAATGAAACAACTGTGTACCATTCCACACACCCTGATGAAAAGTAAACTTTCCTCAGATCAAGGAGCATTTCTTATTTATCACCAGCAGAACCTATTATAGAATCTAATTTATAGTAGGCGCTCCGTAAATATTTATTTAATAAATAAACTATAAAGGAAAATACATTTGGATTTCACTCTGCTTTCCTGACCCATAAATCATCACACTTAGGAAAGGGCAATGCTAATAGATAATTGAGCAATTTTATTCATTCAGTTCATGTAGCCATCCACCCACCCATCCATCCACCTCACCCACCCATCCATCCATCCACCCATCCACCCATCCATCCCTCTTCCTTTCAAAACTCAACAAGTTTGTGTTGATTGCTCACCCTGCCACTATTCAAGAAGCTGTGGTTACAGATATGAATAAGACATAGTCTCTGACCTGCGGGAGAGTTAGGAACAGAGCAAAACGGAGCTCAAGAGATGAACAGAGGCTGGTCAATGCAGGTCTCAGAGAAGAACAGAGGAGGTCAGGCAGGTGTAGAGAGTCCCTGGACTGGTCAACTACAGAAGCAACTTTGTCATGGCAGGTGACATGGGGGAAACCAGGGAGGCCCCATTTTTCAATAAGCCTAAGGGACAAGGACAGGGTTAAAATGGGGAGGTAAGATAAGAACAAAAAAACCAACATCCAGGCAAATTCAAGAACAAAGTAGGGAGTAAATATTAAGGGGGGAAAGATCCAAAATAATAGCTATAGTTGAGTGGTGGCTCCCCACCCTCATCATCACTGGATGCCGATTACATGGATAAGGGGTGGGTCTGCCTGAGTTAAAGCAGAGCTTATGGTGAGCAGCCACTCGGATGACTGGAAGTGCCTGCTGCCCGGAACTGCCCGTGGTAGGCAAGACAGTCCCCCAAAGATGTCCACACCCTCATCTTTGGACTTTGCAGTTGCAATTAAGTTTATGGACATTAAAATAGAGAGATAATTCTGGATGATAAGTGGGTCCAATCTAATCGCATGAGCCCTTAAAAGATGAGAAAGGGCTGGAGTGATAAATATGTGGCAAGAAGATAATTCAGAAAAATTTCAAACGTGAGTGGGACTCAGCATGCTATTGCTGGGGGATGGAGACTGGAAAGCATTAAAAGAAATATGGGTGGCCTCTAGGAGCAAGGATTGCCCCCAGATGACAGAGCCATGGACTTCACTCTGATAACCATAAGGGACTGGATTTGGGCAGCAACCAGATTGAGCTTGGAAATGAGTTTGCTCCCCAGAGGTTCCAGGAAGGAATACAGCTTATCTGACATCTTTATTTCCATATTGTGAGTTGTGGGACTTCGAGCCACACTACACCTGACCTTTTATCTACAAAACTGTGAGACAAGTGGGCGTGGTTTTAAGCAGCTAAATATGTGGTGACTTGTCATGGCAGCAATGAAAACAGAATGCATTGCCTTTAACAATAATTTGTCTCACATCTGGAGAAACAGTGAGTTTCTTTGGATTAGATATGATTTTGTATTGTCCTTGAAGTTAAGAGCATAGACCTTGGAGTTAGACTACCTGGGTTCAAATCCTTCTGGGTAATATTTAGTCAATCTTTTCATCATTCTGAGTGTCCTCACCAATGCAACTTCTGTACCTATAGAGCTGTTTTAAGCAGTAGATGAGTTCACATTTGGAACTTGGAACTGAGCCTGGAGCAGAGGAAAGTACTGAAACTATTTGTTTTCATTTGGTAATGTGTCTGGAACACAGTAGAACACACAGGAGCAGATTTTCTCCTTGCAGTGGGCACAGTGGTTTGCAACTAGATCCCCTCTTTTGGGTCAACATACTTATTCCCCCTAATGCTGGAAGAGTTTGCTGAGTGGAGCTGCCTCACCCCAGGCCACAACTCCCCGTCATTGCTGGGGAGCAGAGCCCAGCTCTCTTGCCTTGATTCAAGCCAACTCTGAAGGGCCATCAAAGGTCTCTGCTACTATATCAAGTGGTTCAACTTCTCTCCCTGGCCAGTCCTGGCTCCCTCACTCTCTCAGAGGTATTGCTCCTAAGATCATTCCCAAAGAAACCTGCACATGCATCTCTGCTCAGAGTTTGTTTCTCAGCAAACCTGGTACAATATACTTCTTCTTCTCTTTCTTTTCTTGCCTCTATTCTGCTTGCTACTATGATTTGCTCACTATGTGCCACAGCACTGTCCGGAGTATTTTATAAAGCACTTCTGACTCTTACAGCTTAAATCAAAGTAGATTTCATTTACTCTGACTTAAAATAAAGAAGTGAAGACTTTGAGTAGTTATATACCTGCCTAAGACCAAAGAGCCGGCAGAGGCAATGCCAAAAATAGAACCTGGGTATGTAGCCAAATTCAAAGACAATGGCATGCGGTTTATTGCATTAAATTGACCAGATTGCACTTGGATCAGACTTTTGGGATAGGAACCCCATCTTTGCCTTGGATTGAGTAGATGGTCCCTTGGATATGGAGACCTGGGCCACTCCCGCTGCCTTGTTTTCTGTCTTCCTGTCTCACACAGTTCATGTTTGGTTGCTACCATTCTCCTAAGTGGGAACAGTCACCTCAGCTGGGCCCTGCCCATCCTTAAAGGAGGCTAAAGCTCCTGTGTGACAATATAACATTTTCTTTTTAGAGAAAATATGATATTCTTCTGGGACCAAAGTCCTTCGTCTCAGGACCAAGGACCCCTCCCACACAAATATTCACACCACCCCATCACTTGAGGATTGTGCTTTGGTCAGACAGGTCAGGGAATGGCCAGTGACCAGGCTTCTCCTTGTCCCTAGATCTATGCTGTGCCAAACTAGGTCTGGACAATATATTCATAAATGTATATTCACATAATCTCTGGGCAGGAGAGTCATAACCTGGAAGACATTATCCTGCCACTTCATGCAAGCCATTATTAAAGAAAGCTTTATGTTCAAGCATGTGCATCACGGCATTGTTTATGGAAGAAAAAGAACAACAAGGAAACAATCTAAATATGCAACAAAGGGAGTACTGCTAAATAAATGTGAGCAGATAGCATTCTGTCATAAAAAATCATGTTTTCAACTAATATTTAATGGCCTGGAAAATAGCTCAAAATATATTATTTAGTGGAAAGAATAGAACAGTAAACACTGTCACTGAATTTTGTCAATAATTTTTAACATAATATATAAATAGGAAAAAACGAGAAGAAAATACATTAAACCCTCCATAATGGTTATTTTAAACAATGCAGGATTGTATATATTGTTTTTATTTTCTTCTTTAAACATGATTGTATTTTTCAATTTTGTGAAGATAGTGGGAGCCACTGCTATTATCAAGAAGAACAACTATTTAAAAAGATACAGTAAAAATCTATTTTTTAAAAGAACTTTTAAAAAGTTGACAATAGAATACATTTTCGGTCTTACAATTTAACTCAGAAGAATCCAGGGGGTTATGAGCATTTCTCTTTCAGGTTTTTAAAATGTAAAACCTGCTCAATATTGTCTGGCATGTTTTTTGCTTGGTTTTCTTCCAGTAGTTCATGGTATTAGATGGTTACATATCTGAAGCACCCAGATGGGTTCTGATTATTGAGCACATATTCAGATATTTTATGTTCTATTCTTTACCAGTTTCTTTGCCTGCTTGTTTGCTTGCTTTTGAGAGACTATGAGAGCAGTAAAATCATTCCAGAAAAAAGGAAAAGGAAAAGAAAAGAAAAAGCTTTCAACAAAATGCTGCATTCATTCTTGATAAAAACTCTTGAACATTTAGGCATACAAGGAACATTCCTCAAAACAGTGGGAGCCATCTATGATAAACCCACAGCCAGCCTACTGCCCAATGATCAGACATTAGAAGCATTCCCCCTGAAAAGGGAACAAGACAAGGCTGCCCACTCTCATCTCCCCTCCAACCCCACCCACTGCCACCTCCCGTTTGAAATAGTGCTGGAAGTTCTTGCTAGAGCAATCAGGTAAAAATAAGAAAATCAAGGGTATCCAAATAGGAAAAGAGGAAGTTAAACTATTTCTCTTTTCAGATGATATGATCCTATATCTTGAAAACCCAAAGATTCTGCCAAAAATCTCTTTGCACTAATAAATGACTTTGGTAAAGTTTGGGGGTATAAAATCAATGTGCAAAAGACAGTGGCATTTTTTTTTGAGTTGGAGTCCCACTCTGTTGCCCAGGATAGAGTGCAGTGTCACGCATGCTCACGGCCACCTCAGTGTTGTCCTGCTGGGCTCAGGCAATCCTTTTGTCTCAGCCTTTCAAGTAGCTGGAACTATAGGCATGTGCTACCATGCCTGGCTAGTTTTTTGATTTATTGTAGAGATGAGGTCTTGCCAAGTTGCCTGGGCTGGTCTCGAACCCGCGGGTTCAGGCAATCCTCTTGTCTTGATCACCAAAAGTGCTAGAATTATGGGCTGAGCCACTGAGCTCGGCCAACAGTGATATTTCTTTACACCAACAACAAACAGGCAGAGACCAAATAAAAAGCACAATCCCATTCACAATAACCACACAAAAATAAAATAGAATACCTTGGCATCTTAACCAGAGAGTTGAAAGACCTTTAGAGTGAAAACTACAAAAAACTACTAAAAAAATCCAAGAAGGCACAAACAAATGGAAAAATATTCTGTGCTCTAGCATTGGAAGAATCAATATTGTTGAGTCCATCCTACCCAAGACAATCTACAGATTCAACACAATACCCATCACATTGCCAATATCATTCTACTCAGACCGAGAAATCACAATATGGAAATTCATATGGAAACAAAAGAGAGCACAAATAGCCAAAACCATCCTCAGCAAAAGAAACAAAGCGGAAGGTATCATACTTCCAGAATTTAAACTTTATTATGAGGCTACACTAATTAAAACGTACTGGTACTGGTATAAGAACAAGCATATAGACCAATGAAACAGGATGGAGATTCTAGAAACAAAACTTGAATTTCTCAACCAACTCATGTTTAATAAAGCCATCAGCCCCAACCACTAGAGACAGGAAACTCTATTCAGCAAACAGTACTAGGAAAACTGGCTGAAGAATGAAACAGGACTTCCATCTATCACCAGACACAAAAATAAATTCTAAATGGATTAAACGCAAAACCTCAAACTATAAGAATCTTAGAAGAAAATGCAAGAGATACCCTTCTGCACATGGGAATAGGCAACCAATTTTTGATTATAGCCCCAAAGCATATACCATAAAAGATAAGGTAGACAAGTGGGACCTCGTTAAACTGAAAAACTTTTGCAAAACAAAATAAACTATCAAGAGAGCAGGGAGGCAACCCACAGAATGAGAAAAAAAAAATTGCTAGATGTACATATGACAAAAGCCTAATATCCAGGATCTATAAAAACTCAAATGTGACAAAAGGGAAAATACAGCTTGATTAAAAAGTGGTCAAAAGACATGAATAGACACGTTTCCAAAGAAGACGTACGAACAGCTAACAGATACAAGAAAAAATGCTCACCCTCACTAATCATCAAAGAAATGCAAACCAGAAACACATTGAGATACCACCTAATTCCAGTAAGAATGGCCATTATTAACAGATGCTGGTGAGGATGTGGAGAAAAGGGAATTGTTTCTACACTGTTGGTGGGAGTATAAACTAGTTCAACCTCTATGGAAAACAGTGTTGTGATTTTTATCCATATGATCCAGCAATCTCTCTTCTGGGAAAATACAGAGGAACTCAAATCATTTTACAAAATGATACCTACACATGCATGTTTATTGCAGCACAATTCACAAAAACAAAAACATGGAACTAACCATGCTGCTCATTGAAAGTGGACTGGATTAAAAAAATGTGGTACATATACACGATGGAATATTACACAGCCAACAATAAGGACAAAATTGTGGACTTTACAGAAACTTGGGTGGATTTAGAGTCTATATTACTCAGGGATCAATCACAGAAACAAATAACTGAATACCATATATTCTTACTCATAAGTGGGTCCTCAACATTTATCACAATACTACAAAAGAGTAATTGGCAGTAGTGGGACACTGCCAGGGAAGGGAGGGAAAACACATAATATCATTAAGGATACCTGACCCTAAACCAGGAGAATTGAGGATGAATGGGAGACCCAAACTTCACCTGCACATATATCACCTATGTACCTAATCCTGATTTGTACCCCACATATTTAAAATGAAAAAACAAAAAACAAAAAAACAGACTTCATGAATACATAGCTTATGCCAGAAACTGGCTTAGATGTTGAGGCTACAGGAATGAATATGTTTTACTTTTTTAATCATAATGTTTTATATAATGTGCTGTCATTACATTATATAGTAGAATTATGGGCGTACAGAGTGGAATAATCAACTTCAGGGCTGTCAGTAAATACTACACGGAGAAAGTGATTTCTGAACTGGATTTAGAAGGATAAATAGGAATTACCTAGGCTGAGAAAAATGAGAGATTGCCATTCTAGGAAAAGGCAATAATTCAAGCAAAAGTACAAAGCTGTGAAGATATTGGTGTGTTAGGAAAATTTGTGAAACTGGTAAGATATATGGTAGGAAAAATAAGATGGACCAGATTAGAAGGGCACTTGCATGTTGTGTTAAGAATTTCATAGTTTAGTTTTTGAAGAAAATGGGAAAAACTGGATAATTGCAGTGGCAGTACAGTGCAAGAATGGGGTCAGATGATTCAGCAATTCAGCATAAATACATCTATGACCTAATAGGTTGACGAACTTAGTTGATAGAAATACCCTAATGAGTCACAGTACAATTATTTGCTTTTTGCACATATATTGCATGTGGTTAGTCCTGGGCTATACACTGTGAATAATATGCAAAGGTTAAAAAATATTTGTTTCTATTAAGTACATTTGCAGCTTGTGAAATACAGGGCACAGAATAGGAATGAAGATGCTTTTAAAAAGTAAATATTATTGTGAGATAAGACCAAAATATGTGACTTAACTATAAAAAATAAGAGAACTGTGAGTCCTATGGTCCTTCTATAACGTCAGTACAATTTACAACATAATTATACACGTGCACTTTTGTTTTCAACAGTGGTGAGTTAGGCAACACATATTCCACAGCAAACAGGGAGGCAGGTGTGACCCATTGAGAAATCACTTATATTTTAGGTTTTCAGAGATGTAGCAAATCTTTTTGTCAACTTTTGTGGTGTTGAGATGACTTAGCCTAAGGAATGTCTCTAAAAGCTGGACCTGCTTTACCTTCAAGGGAGGAAAAAACAAATTATTTTGTGTGTGGGCGGGGGGTGTGTGTGTGTGTGTGTGTGTGTGTGTGTGTGTGTGTGTGAAATGCAATGATTAAATGAACAGACATTGAGTCCAGACTGCCCAAACTCAAACCCAAGCTTTGCCAAATACCAGTTGCATAATCTTTGCAAATTTAATATCTCTCTGTGCCTCAATTTATTTGTAAAGTAGGAACAATAATATTGGCTTCATAGGACTGCTATGAGTATTTACTATGAAGCACTTAGAATGCCGCTGGGCACATGTTCAGCAACTGATAAGTATTAGTGACCTGTGAGATCTGTGATCATTTGCCAGTGAACCCAGGGAGACAGGAAAAAAAGAGTCTTAACTGGGAGTTGTGATCCTGAGGAAAATGCTAAGAGGGAACGGGTCAGTGAGCAGGAGTCCTGAGTCTGCTCCTTTCTCCCTCCTCCCCTCTACCATTCCTTTCCTTCCTCCATGTCTCCCTTCCTCTTTCCCTTCTTCCTTTCATTTTTCCTCTTTCCCTTCCTTCTCTGTCTTCTTCCCATCTTCCTTTGCCCTTCCTTCCAACCATCTCCCACTGAAAAGTATAATTAATGTTCAGCATATGCTTCCCTCTTTTCCTTCCTCTCTCCATCCTTTCTTCCACTTCCTCCTTCCCTCCATTCCTTTTCTCTTTCCCTCCTTTTGTACGTTCTCTTTCCACAATTATTTACTGAGTAGCCACCATGTACCAGATACTCTTCTAAATACTATAAAATTTCATTGAACAAAAACAGCTAAGGAACTGCCTTCAGGGTCCTTTTATTCTAGTGAAAGAGATGGAAAAAACACACCAATTTAATGACAGGTAGTGTTGGCTGGTATGAACAAAACTGGGTGGACTGGACGTGAGATTTATTTCCTGGGAATGATCCCAATTTTAGCAGGAAGTACATTAAGTGCTAGGCCAGTGAGGAGACAGGTCTAAGGTAAGGGGCAACATGAGAGTATCCAGGAGCTGTCCTAGAGGAGGAAACCACTGCTGCATTGTAGCCAGAGGAATGCCTCCTAGGGTGGTCTCATTATCAGCGGCAGCACCACCCTTTGCTCTCAGATCTTGCACATCAAACATCTAGGACTCTCAGGAGGGGAAAAATCATCCTGGGTTTTGAGACTTTGTCTACCAACCATCTCCCACTAAGTAAGTATAGTCAATGTCCTGCATGTGCTTGGAGTCTTCATGCCCTAGATGACCAGTCACTGTGGGGATACCTCCCAGCAACACCCAGGTCATTTGTGAGCTAGGGTAGAGGACTACATATCAAATGGAATAGGGCAGAAGGCACCGTGTTTTTGTTGGAGAGTAAGACTGGAGCATTTGTGTATACACTGTGTACCCCAGTACATGGGATCAGAGAGTGTGATGATTAATTATATGTGTCAACTTGGCTAGGTCACAGTATCCAGATATTTGGTCAAACACTAGTCCAGATGAGGTATTGTGGAGGTATTTTTAGATGAGATTGATGTTTAAATCAGCAGACTTTGGGTAAAGCAGAATGCCTCCATAATGTGGGTGGGCTTCATTCAATACATTGAATGAACCTTAAGAGAAAAAAGACTGACATCCTCGAGGAAGAGGGACTAATGATTGCAGACTGCCTTGGGACTCAAGCTACAACATCTACTCTTCCCTGGGTCTCCAGCTTGTGGAGAGGAATACAGAAAGGAATATAAAACTCAATCATTTCTGGATTGCTCCATTCATTCCTCAGGAATTAATTCTGATGTCACCTCCAAAGTGATAACATTGTTGTCTCAATCTTGGATGCCCATAGATGTATGCAATAATTGTTTCCATGTATTTCTTTGACAGTTAGGGTCATCTTTTATTCATATTTATATGCCTAGATCCTGGACACCAGTAAGACTCACTAAACAAGATGACAATATGAATGCAATTCCTACTCAGGGCAGAGACCACGTCCCAGTCATCTAGGAATACACCTTTTGTCATATGTATTGCTAGCCGTTCACTAAATTGTACTTGAGCTGAACTTTCTTATTGTCCATCCCCCGTTAGTGGCTGGTTGTACCTGAGAAGGAGTATGTTATGGGTTGAATTATGCCTTGCCTCCAATGCATATGTTGAAAGTTTAACCCCAAGTACCACAGAATGTGAGTTTATTTGAAGACAGAATCTCTAAAGAAATAATCAAGTAGAAATGAAGTCAGCAAGGGTGACATACCATATGTCAGGTATTCTTACAGAAAGGGAAAATTTGAATACAGAGAGATGTATAGAGGGAAGATGATGGGAAGAGACATGGGGAGATGGTAGCCATCTACAAGTCAAGGAGAGAGTCCAGGAACAGTTCCTTCCCTCACATCCTCAGAAGCACCCCACCCTGCTGACACTTTGAATTAGGATGTTTAGTCTCCAAAACTGTGAATTGATAAGTTTCTGTTACTTAAACTACCAAGTTTGTGGTACTTTGTTACAGCAGCTCTAGCAGGGTATATTCCCACCAACAAACACATTTTTTTTCCAGTTTGCCCAGGCTTCCAGCCACCTATGTGACTCCTTCCAAGTCTTTAATGTTTATGGAAGAAGCCAAATATTTAAGTCACTGAGATATCACAAAACCATGACTAATTTGTTTCCTGTTAGCTTCTCTACTTCCTATTACAACCGGGAAGGAAACTGTCTTTGAGAATGATGCCAAGCGCATAGTAGGCATCCAATAAGCATTTGCTCAGTAAATGAATAAATAATGAACATGCTTGGTGCTACTTCCTTCCAGCACAATGAAACAAACCTTCCGTGTCCTGTTCCACTCGCTTAGATCAATCTCTGTATTCCATCCTAGCCCCCACCCACTTTGAATTTGTTATTTATTCCTTACCAGGTGCCTTGATTCATTAGTGGCTTCCATTAAAGCTATGGTTGAAAAGACACTTTCATTTGAAACCCTTGAATGTGGTGCTTTTGTTGGCTGGCTTCTCCTCTGCTCTAAAATACCTTTTTTTTTTAGGTGCTGAACTTTCTCATGTTTGTCTTTCGTCCCTGACAGCCCTTTCTTTGATCCTTTCTCGAAGGACTTGCCCAAGCCCATTTAGTAATGCCAGAGGATCTTAAAGGAAAATAAATCATTGACTATTCAGGCTGAAAAAAGGCCCTGGGAGATGCTTGTGTCCAAACCCTTCACTTCCAGATGAGGTCACAGCTTTCGAAATATGCCATGTGAATGGTAATAGCAGCAGTAATACAAGTAATAATAAGGACATTTGTCATATGCTTTACCATTAGCAAAGAATTTTTGCATATTTTATTTCATACTACCCTAAACAGAGAGAGATAACTTAAAGAGTACAAAAGATTGTTGGCCTTGATGTCAGGATTAGAATTTTAATTGATTATAATTCTGGCATTGCTACGTCTATTCTGTTTTGACTTTGGGCAGGTCACATCTCCTTTCTGAGTCTCTGTTTCCTCATTTGTAAATGGAGAGGACCAAGTCTCCCCAATAATGTTGCCGAGAGACAAAGAATGTAAAAGATCTTTGAAAACCATAAAGTGTCACAGAAACATAAAATATGATAATTTTTGACTTTGGCTTTTTCTTGATTTTTAAATTATTGTTATCAGGAGAACAGGAACAGTTTTTTAAAGGAGTTTTATTTTTAAGTGAGGAATGAGTAAATTTGTGCCAACTATACAGGGTGCCAATTGAATTCACAGTGAGAAGCTTAATATATCAGAGATGCCACTCACATCACAGCATTCATTAATGTGGTCTTAAAATTTGAGTCGTGTTCACTTGCGAATATCTGTCTCTGCCACCACTAAGTTGCTTTTTCAAGGGAACACATTCTTCTTTCTACCCCTTTTTTGTTTTATTTACTCTTTCCAATTACAAAAAGTTGAAATTTTCATTCATTCAGAAAGTATTTATTGAACTGTGGTCTAGATACAAGTCATGGCACTGGGTCATATAGCTATTAACAAAACAAGTCTCTGACGTCAAGAAGCTTAAATTCTAGATGGAAGAGACAGATGGCAGATATAAAGTAAATGGACAGTATGTTACATGATGATATACATTATGAAAAAAAAAAAGAACAGTAGAGGGAGAGAGAGCATTTGAAGGTAAGTAGTAAGGCATAAGAACACTGCACAGATAGGAAGAACGTGATAGAGAGGCCATGGGGCTATCTGAGTGAAGAGACTTTAGTCAGGCGGAACAGCAAGTCAAATGTTCAGAGGCATAATCGTCCTTGGCATGTCTGTGGGGCAGCAAGGAGGTTATTGTGAGTGAAATTCAGTGGATACGGGGAGAGGAAGGTGATAAAAGCTCTGAAAGATACTGGTGTTGGATATGGGAGTAGCAGAAAGGGCCCTGCAGAGTCATGTAAGGACTTGTGTAAGGATGTTGTCCTTTATTTTGAATAAGAAGAGAAGCCATTGGGAGGTTTTGAATGAAGGAGCAGCATGATCCAATTTATGTTTTGAAAGGGTCATTTTGACAACTGCGTTAAGAACAAACTATACGGGGGAAGAATAGAAATAGGGAGACTACAGTATTGTAATACTCTCTGCGGAAGATAAAGGAGGCTTGGACCAGTGTGGTCACAGTAGAGATGATGAGACATAATTTGCATCAATCAGTATAGGTTATATAATGCCCTAATAACAAAAGATCCCCGCTAGGTCAGTAGCAACAAAAAACAAAACAAAACAAATTCTAATGCTTGCTAAAATACATGTACTTCATGGAATGTCTGTGGGTCTAATCCATGTGATCTTTATTGCAAGACTCAAGCTGGCAAAGTAGCTTCTGTCTGGAACATTGCCAATTACAAAACAGACATCAGCCAAAGTAAGTCACAGGACTGCTCTTAAGTGCAGTAGAGCAAAGATTTTTTAAAAATCTTCCCACACGGAAGAATAACACAGAGAAAGAAGTCAGGGTAGTTGGAGAACAGTTACATAATCTAACACATGGTCAAATTCAGGTTCTGCTTTGAAGATAAAGACAACAGATTTGCTATGGATTGAACCCAGGCTGGTGACCAAAAGAAATCAGTGAAGACTGACGAGAGCTGTGATTTTTTGAAATAAAGTTGATTGTGGAAGGAACAGTTTTGGGGCATACTAAGCTTGAGCTGTTCATTAGACATACAAGTACAAACAGAATGGCAAGAATGAAATTGGATATATGAGTCCCAAGTCCAAAGAAGAGGTTCAGGTTGGTGGTACAAATTTGGGAGTCATGCTCAATGTAGAGAGAATGAAAGGTATTGAAAATAATCTCATTTTTTTCCCATCATTAAAAGCTACCTCCACGTCCTTAAGCAGATGCAGTTTCTACTCATTGGTCCTTCCATAATCTCATATATTATTAAGCGCCTGAGGGAGAAGGCATGGGTGGGAGGGAAAGTTTACTCTCCCTTATCCCTGCTGGCTTCTCTACAAGGCAAAAGAGCTACCTGTCTAATGGGTAATAGTCCAGATTATAAATGGTTTAGCTATCAGTTTTGTGGTTTAACTATTACAAAGGTTTACAGTAGGCCTAACTCACTCTGAAATAAGTCCTAAATTTTGAATTTTAGATGTTTAAATGTGGGTGATTTAGAGACAGTGTAAGTATAATGACCAATTTCATGCAAGAAGCTCCTGTAGAGCCTTCTGAAAAATTTCTGGCTTCTGAGTTCCTTTGCAGTAACATACTCAGTCCAAATTTAACAAACGGCTCCCCAACACTTGCTCTGCCACAAGTTCTAGGCATCCTGAAAGATGTAGAGACAATAAAGAATTTGTTCCTGCTCTGAAAGAACATGTGCTATAATAGCCAGCCTGCTATAATAGCCAGCCTGCTATAATTTGAGTGAGTTACGTTAGAAACTCTTCTTAACATTGATTCAAAAATTCAGCTCACTGTAGTTTCTACTCATTGGTTCGCCCCTAGTCTAATACATTAAGTGAGAGAGAGAGGAGGTGCGGGTGGGAAGAGAAGTTTGCTCTTTCTCATCTCTGCTGGTTTCTCTACAAGACATGAGAGTCACCTGTCTACTAGGTGACTGTTCAGATCATAAGTAGCACCACATTAGCCAGTGGGCAGAGTCACCATGCATCAAAATATTGTGGTAAGTGCACACAAGTCTTTCCTTTATGTTTCTCCTATGCAGCTGGGTTGGAAGCTGAGCTACAGCCCATCAATATCCAATAATTGAGACCGTTCCTTTCTCTTTTGCATGCATACAAGTAGGGACCAACAAACTCCAAAATTTATTTATTAAAGATTGTGTATTTATTCCTACATGTTTAACCTTCAGTTACCTTCAACATACTCTCTGTTTGACGCAACACACCTATTGAGATGCTTTTTCCACTTATCAAAACAGTTTTTGAACTCGGTAGTTTTAATGTCTTTTAGTGTTTCTGCCATTTTTTGTTTCACCTCTTCCACATTGGCAAAAAGTTTCCCTCTGAGGACCTTCTTTATCCAGGGAAACAAACAAAAAAATAAAGTCCCTCGGGGCCAGGTTGGGTGAATAAGGAGGGTGGGGCACAAAGTTTAGGCTGTTTTGGGTCAAAAACTGCCGAACACTCAGCACCTTGTGGTCAGGTGCATTGTCATGGCGGAAGAACAAGTCACTGAATTGCCACTACTTGAGATGTTTCTTTCACCATGCAGCCTTTCACGACAATGCTAGCTGGTACACTGATACTGGTAGGTTCTTAGAACGCTTACCTAGTGGGGGGAACCTGTACTACAAGGGATCTATCCTTCAAAAGACAATTCTGTTTTCTTTCGGGTCTCCCCTTGTATCAGACAAGAATGTCATTATGTTGTTTTCATGACGAATGCAGCAAGCCATGAGCTTGTGATTTTAGGATCTACTGAGATTTCAGAGAAGATAGAAGTCCTAAAGGAGGTACAGGTGAGGAGGTACAGGTGAGATTTTGCTCTAATTCACCTATATTATGCATTTTCCTTCAGGATAAAATGCACTGGCTCAATCAATAATAAAATATTGGTTTTGTTTCTTATTTCCATTGCTTCTTGTAAGTATATTTTCCTCAAGGACTTCACAGGGATCACTGGGATGAGGCTAAACTTTGGGTATTCTTGGCTTTCTTAGCTATAATACCTTCAGAACTTTGTCCTAGTTTTAAGAAAAGGAATTTCTAATCTTACTTGATACAATCAGCCATCTGTTGCTTGAATGCTATCTTCAACATCCCCTATAAACATTCATGCAGCCTGTATTTAAACACTTCCAGTGACAGGCATCTCGTTACCTTACAAGGCAGCCTTTCCATCTTGGCACACTTCTGATGAATAAAACATCCTTTTGTATGTCAAGGCAAGTTTGACCTCCTGTGATTTCCATCTCATGGCGCTATTTCTATCCCTCAGGACCAAAAGGGAATGAATTTAACAAGCTTATTCCCTTTTGTGTAAAAGCTCTTCAACTTGACTACAGTCCTCTCTAGTTAAGTCAAGGTCTGATAACCACAGAAGGATATATTCCCAAGTGTTGGTTGTTTCTCCGTAATTGACTTTTCTGCTTAGTGCTCAGGTCAGAGACACCTCTGTTGGTCTGCTGATCTGAGATCCCCTCTGTGCACACAGCCAAATGGAGTGCAACATCCAAGGTACAGGTAATGACTACAGATGAAAGTCAGAACTCCTGGTACATCCGCATTTCCTTTGTAATGAAATAGCCCGTTCTCAGGGTTATAAAGAAGACCTAGCTTAGACACCTATGAATCTAACATTCAGTGTACGTGCATGCAAATGACACACCCTTGGTTGGGTGCCAAATGGACAAGTGGTCATTAGCATATCTGAGCATCGACGCATATGCACAGAAACAATGTTTGTACATCACAGCAAGTAGGAATCTTTTGTACTTGGGTGAGAGTAAGGGGTAGAGGGGCAAACACACAACAGCAAGAGCAAGACAGACTCAGTTCAAGTCCTGCCTCTACCGCTTTCTATCTTTTATGTCCTTTGGTCAGCAACCCTGTCTCCTCGGATCTCATTTTCCTCCCACATTTGCAAACCAGAGAAGTAACACTCTCCTCACAGGGATGTTATTAGGATAAAATAAGTGAAGGGTATAAACAGAGTGCCTGATACATAAAAGATGCTCAAAAAGGTGAGTTACCTTCTTCAATTTTTTTAGTTTACAAGGTGTTTTTAAATATATTATTCAATGACACCTAGGATTCATTTGATCTAATTTTCTGCCTCAGGCAGGGCCATTGCATGTGTAAATACATTCTATTCCAGGAAAAAAAGTGTAGAGGAGACTATGAAACCTCCTACTTGAAAAGTTCTCCATTATATCCAACTTTCATTATTCATGCTTCCATCTCTCCATCTGTAAAATGCTTAGGTTGAACCAGATGATCTCCAAAGTCTTACACTATTCTGACTCTCATCTATTATTCTTGCAGCAGTCTAAAACTATTTTTATTCTGTTCTTGAAGGAGAGGGTAAGGAGAAAACTGATACTCTTTGAGCATCTCCTCTATTCAAGGGCTCTGTTGGAAACTTTGTGTCTGGTATTTTTTCATGTTCACTACCACTCTATGGGAGAGATGTTATTAAATGGAGGTCATAGAGATTAATAGATAAGCCAGATCACTCATGGTTAGTAAGTAGCAGAACTTCCTAAGAAGTTTGCCTCCAAAGTCCTTATTCTGTACAGGACATAACTCTGACAGTTGCCAGATACCACTCTGTGTACCCAAAACATACTTTACTATTAAGTCCTTTGTTGGTTCCACTTTCTGCAAACATTCTGTCTTTACTTCCAAATGAACCACTCCATACTGCCAGTTGTCCCATCAGCGTTTCAGCAATTAGAGCTGCTGAGTCTATCACATTTGGGGTAATGTCAGAATAAATGAAGAGTCTTGTGAGTGCATCCTCTGGATCCTAAGGTGACCCTGAGGCCAAATCTATCTGGACATCCTAAATAGAAGATCCAAGATCCTCTAACATTTGCACAGGAAACCTCTTGCCATCATCATCCAGGTACACTGGGCAGTCTGGACAGTTAAATTTGCTGTCATGAAAGCTGTTCCAACAGAAAAGCTGTGAATGTACAAATAAGATTCAGATCCCAGTGATTACACTAGATGACATCTGAAAAGTCTTTGGAACTTCTAATTATATTTACATTGAAACTTTTGCTTCTTTTGACTCCAAGATTGGCTACATAGCTTCCAGAGTACAGAATAAAATAAACGTGGGGGCCCATGTTCCAAAATCATTATGATTTTCAAGATGGTAACAGCAGAGCATTAAACCAAGTGTAGGGACCTTCTGAGTGTAGAACCCTGTGCAACTGCATGACCACATGCTGATATGCACTGAATGTCTGGGTCTCCTTGAAATTCATATGTTAAGATCTTAACTTCCAATGTGATGGTATATGTAGGTGATGAAGATGGGACCTTGGGAGGTTATGAAGGTTAGATGAAGTTACAATGATGGGGCCCTCATGATAAGATTAGTGGCCTCTCTCTCTCTCTCCACTATATAATCCACATACCGTACAATTCACCTGTTTGAGGTGTACACTTCAATGACTTCTCTTATATTCACAAAATTGTGTAACCATCACCACAATCACTTTAGAACATTTTCGTCACGTCAAAAAAAAAAAAATCTTCACCCTTTAGCCATAACCCTCCAACAACCCCTCCAGCCCAGGTAACCAGGAATCTACCTTCTAGCTCTGTAGATTTTCCTGCTCTAGACATTCCATATAATGGCCTATTATATAAAATGTGCGTGTGTTTTTCAGTGTGTGTGACTGGCTTCTTTTGCTTAAAATGTTTTCAAGATGTATCCATGTTGCAGCATGTATCAGTACTTTGCAAATTTTAAAAACTTTGCAAATTTAAAACAATTTTTTAAAAATAATACAAATTTACCACATTTTACATAAGCATGAATCAGTTACTGGGTACCAAGGGTGCTCAACTGTTGTCTTTCTCTGCTTTCAGTCTGACACTGACATTCTAAAACCTCGGCACTCAGTCTGACACTGGCATTTCTAAAACCTACCTTTATAATGTAGATCTATTTTAACCTCCTGTTTTCAATACAGCAAGTTTTTTCCACATTCCATAATAATTGTTTTTGCACATTTCACAATAAATTTTGAAAGAAATGGAGTTTGGGAAAGAGATGAACTAGAGGTCATGGTGCCTTAGTTTGAATCTCAGTTCTATCAGTCACCAGCTGTGTAGCACTGGGCAAGTAACTGAATCTAAGACCACCCTGTGATTTTTTTCCCCCATGTTGGAGTCTCTCTCCGTTGCAATGCAATGGCACACTCACCAGTACTCCAGTGTCGAAGTGCTGAGCTCAGGTGATCCTTCCGCCTCAGCCTTCCAAGTAGCTGGAACTACAGGCGTATGCTACCACACCTGGCTAACTTTTGGGGTTTTTGTAGAGATGAGGTCTTGCCAAGTTGCCCAGGCAATCCACTCACCTTGGCCTCCCAAAATGCTGAGATTACAGGCTTGAGCCACCACGCCCGGCTACCCTGTGATTTTTTATTTTATTTTATTTTTTTTTTTTTTTTTGAGTTGGAGTCTCACTCTTTCACCCAGACTGGAGTGCAGTGACTGCTCCCTGCCACTGCAGCCTCAAACTGCTGGGCTCCAGTGATCCTTCCGCCTCAGCCTTCCAAGTAACTAGAACTACAGGCGCATGCTACCACTCCTGGCTCATTTTGATTTATTATAGAGATGAGGTCTCGCCAAGTTGCCCAGGTGGGTCTCGAACCACCCTGGGATTTTTACAGGTGTTTTTCTCACCTGTAAAATGGGAATACTCATGTCTTCCACATAAAGCTGTAGTAAAGATTAAATGAGATAAGATATTAAAAGTACCCATCATAGTAAATGTTGCTTACACATATCTGCACATGTTTTGCATTTACCAAACAATCTAAATGCTTAGAAGGACAGGCATGTTTCATTTGACATTATTTGCATGCATTCCATTGTATTCCTAAGCACCTAGCACAGTGATTTTCTTCTAGTAGGCCCTCACAAGAAAATAAGTGCATAAGATTTACATTAATAAATATAGAGAAACTGGTGAGTGCTTGAGATATAATAGCAATCCCAAACTAGACTGATGACAATGATACTGAAGATCATCATGACCCCTTAAACTGTAAGTGCCATCAGTTTATGAACTACATGCATTTCATTTCCTACTGTGTATTCAGTGCCAATGTCCCACACTGAGGAGACAGTTTCTTTAATGGATGATGATATATATTATCCTAAATTTAAATGAGAACATGGATCCAGGGAAGGGGATGCTTGCTCCACTATTCGGTCATACAAGAGTCCCCCTTACATAATTCAGTGCTCTTATCCTGGAATAGAGAAAGCATCCATGGTCCCAGGAGTTAGGAAACCCAACTTTTAGTTTTCACTCTACTTTTAAATTGCTCTTTGATCTTGGACAGTTCTATTTTCCTTTCTGAAAATCAAGTTCTTATCAAAGGAAAATTGGTGGTAGGTGGTCTGGTCATGATAAGGATGTGCTGACTGGTGTTTCCTGGACCAAATTCAGCCACAAGCATGTGCTCGTCCCCAGCACATTTTGGGGGGTGGAGGAGGGACTGCCAGATTTAAAAACAGAAAATGTCATGTGTCATTCTGCTTTCTGTTTTACTCATGAATAATTAGGAAATCTTGGAAAGAAATGAAAAACATTTATATCGGGAAGGAAGAAGTTAAATTGGATGTTTGCAGATGACATGACCTTATATATAGGCAATCTTAACGATGTCACCAAAAATAAACTGATAAAATGAATACATGAATTCAGCAACATTGCAGGATACAAAATCAACACAGAAAAATCCATGGCAATGTTATACACTAACAACAAATTATCCAAATGATAAACCAAGAAAACAATCTCATTTACAATGGCTACCAAAACAAAAATTAGGAATAAATTTAACCAAGGAGGTGAAAGACCCATATACTGAAAACTATAAAACATTATGAAAGAAATAAAAAAGACACAAATAAGTGAAAAGATAATCCATGTTCATGGATTGGAAGAATTAGTATTATTAAAATGTTTTTACTACTCAAAGTTATCTACACATTTAACGTAATCCCTATCAAAATTCCAATAATTTTCTTCACAAATATAGAAAAAACAACCCTAAAATTTGTATGAAACCGCAAAAGACCCTGAATGCTCAAAAACAATCCTGCGCATAAAAGACAAAACAGATGGCATCAAACTACCTGACTTAAAAATATACTACAAAGCTATAGTAATAAAAACAGTATGCTACTGGTATAAAAAAAAGGCACATAGGTCAATCAAACACAACAGAGAGCTCAGAAATAAATTCACATATTTATGTTTAATTGATTTTCAACAAAGGTGCCAAAAACACAAAATGGGGAAAGGATAAGTCTCTTTAATAAATGATGTTTGGACAACTGGTCACCACATGCAGGAAAATGAAATTAGACCCTATCTCACACCATACATAAAAAATTAACTCAAAATGGATTAAAGAGTTAAATATAAGACCTAAAGTATAAAATTACTAGTAGCAAACATTTGGAATAAAGTTCCATGATATTGGTCTGGGCAATTAATTTTTTAAATATGACCCCAAATGATGAGTAGCAAAAGCAAAAATAGACAAATGGGATTATAACAAATTAAAATGTGTTTACACAGCAAAGAAAACAATCAAAAAGGTGAAGAAACAACATACATAATAGGAGAAAATATTTGTAAACCATACACCTGATAAGGGGTAATATTCAAAATATATAAGAAATTCAAACAACTCAATAGCAAAAATAAATAAATTACCAAATTTATAAATGGACAAAAGTTTTAAATATACATTTCTCAAACAAAGACACACCAATGGTTAACAAATATAGAAAAAGGCTGTCAACATTATTCATCATCATGGAAATGTAAATTGAAACCACAATGAATATCACCTCACACCTGTTAACATGGTTATTATGAAAAAGACAAAAAATAGATGTTAGAAAGGATGTAGTGTCAGGGGAAACTTTGTACACTGTTGATAGAACAGTAAATTAGTACATCCATTATAAAAATTGTATGGAGTTTCCTCAAAAAAACAAAAATATCAAATGAGCCAAAAGGAAAAAAAACAAGCAGCCCCGTTAAAAAGTGGGCAAAAGACATGAACAGACATTTCTCAAAAGATGATATATGTGGAGCCAATAGGCACATGAAAAAGTGGTCAGCCTCACTCATCATCAGAGAAATTCAAATTAAAACCACACTGAGATACCACCTAATCCCAGTAAGAATGGCTATCATTAATGAAAGAAACAACAACAGATGCTGGCAACGAGGCGCAGAGAAAGGAACATTTCTATACTGCTGGTAGGAAAGCAAACTAGTGCAACCTCTTTGGAAGACAGTGTGGTGATTTCTGAAAGAACTAGAAATTGACCTCTCATATGACCCAGCAATTCCCCTAGTGGGAATATACACAGAGAAACTCAAATCATGCTACAAAAAAGATACCTGCACACATATGTTTGTTGCAGCTCTATTCACAACAGCAAAAACATGGAACCAACCATGTTGCCCATCGAAGCTGGACCGGATTTAAAAAGTGTGGTGCAAATACACAATGGAATATTATGCAGCCATAAAAAAAGACAAACATATGGCCTTCACAGCAACTTCGATGGATTTAGAGGCAATCATACTCAGTGATCTATCACAGAACAAAGAACAAAGTACCATATGTTCTCACTCATAAATGGACATTGAACAATTATCATAATACTATAAGAAAGGGATTGGCAGTAGTGGGAAACTGTCAGGGGAAGGTGGGTGGGATTGGCAGTTGAGGGAAACTGCCAGGGTTGTGGGGGGGCACGTCTCATCAACAAGGGTACCTCCATAATCAACGTTTGTATACCCAACCCTGAATTGTACCCCACATCTTTATAACAATAAAAAAAGAACTAAAAATGAAGCTACTTTATGATCCAGAATATATATTGGGTATATGTTACAAAGGAAATGAAATCAGTGTGTTGATCCTACGTTCTTTATAGCATTATTCATAACAATCAAGATATGGAATCAACCTAAGTGTCTGTCAACAAAGGAGTGGATGAAGAAAACGTACATATACATAATGGAATACCATTCATCCTTTAAAAAGAATGAAATCCTGTCATTTACAGTAACATAGGTGAACCTGGATAACATTATATTAAGTGAAATAAACCAGGCACAGAAAGACAAACACTTCATAATCTCACTTATATGTGATATTTTAAAAATTTGCTCCCCTATAGTAGAAGGTAGGATGGTAGTTACCTAGGGCTGGTAGGGGGAGGGAAGTTTGGGAGTGACGTTGGTCAAAGGATACAACATTTTGATTAGGAGAAATAAGTTCAAGAGATCTATTGTAGGTCATGGTTGCCATAGTAAATAACAATGTGTTATGTTCTTGAAAACCAACAGAGAGTAGATTTTAAGTGTTCTTACCACAAAAAATGCTAAGAATGTAAGATATATGCACATATTAATTAGCTATATTTAAACATTATATAAATTTTTAAACATTATACTGTACACTGCAAATATGTATATAGCTTTCATCAATTAAAATAAATAAATAAATTTGAAACTGGTTGGGGGGAATAGGAAATCTTGAAACTCTGGGTTTGCATTCCTACGTGACAAAAATTTGAGGAGGTGAGTAGCTACTGCCTTCCTAGACTTGACATCCATTCTTTATTGGCTCAAATTACCTTATCTGGCACCTACAGGCGTTTCAGTCGGTATCTGTCCAAAGTGCCATTCAAAAACATATTTACTTAAAAATTTGGTGATTCAATAGCAAAAACATGGAACCAACCATGCTGCCCATCAAAAGAGAACTGGATTTAAAAAAATGTGGTAAATATACACAATGGAATATTATGCAACCATAAAAAAAGACAAAATTATGAACTTCATAGAAATCTGGATGGACTTAGAATCTATAATACTGAGTGACTTATCACAGAAACAAAGAATTGAATAGCACACATTCTCACTTATAAGTGGACCTTGTGCAATTATCGTAATACTATAAGAGCAGGATTGGCAGTAGTGGGAATCTGCTGGGGGGTAGGAGGTGGGCACACCTCATCAACAAGGGTACATGCATAATGAACATTTGTATACCTAACCTTGAACTGCACCTCACATCTTTAAAATAAAAAATAAAATAAAAATTCAGTGATTAAATTCTAGCTGTATAGAAAGCCGTCTACACCCAAAAGTCCAAATCGGAACCATTGTTATTGAGAGTGGCATGCCTTGCTCAGTGTCCTGAGGTTTGCAGCTTTATTTTCTGAGGAAGTGTTGGCTAGACAACCCAAAGTGACAGCCACACACTGTGGTCTCATTGTCAGAGGCAGAGCAGTGAGAAGGTAAGGGCTGAATTGCCTGGGCTTGAACTCTGGCCTTTGCCACTGACTGACTGTGCGTCCTTGCACAACTTATTAAACATCTTTGTGTCTCGGTTTTCACATCCATAAAATGAGATTAAGGTAATATTATCTATTCATAGATTGTTCTGAGTAAGAAGTTAACTAAAGTGTGTAAAGACCTTAGACAAGACCTGGGTGAATAAGCACTTCATAAATGTTAGCTATCATCAATCATCATCACCATCATCATTATCTGGGGATAGTGTAGGAGCAAGTGCCTCTGGCTAGGGAAATGGGCTCTTCGGAGGAGCATTCTGGCTCTAGAACTCTCTGGTCTTTTGGAAATTCATAGTAACATTTCAGGAACAGTTTCTAAAAATGCTGCTGAATGAGTTACAGTTTAGGTCATCACACAGACTTACCCTGAAAGATCCTTCAATTTCATATTTGGTCTCAAAAAGATCACAGACAGCAGGATGACTGCTGCTATATACCTCAAGTGGCAAAGGATAAGAGTAGGAACATAAAAACTCTATTTTCCAAGCTCCATTCCCTCATTACCTGAGTCAGAATTTCTAAGACATGAAGCAGGGCATCTTTCCATAGGAAGGACCCTGTGGATGAGCTCTAGGTAATGAGCTCTTATTCTCTTTCATCGTTTCCTCCCCTCCCCCATGAGCTTTAAAACTGCCAAAACATGTCGAAATATTCTCCATCACTTTAGCATCCTGAGTCATTCTGTCCTAAAAGTACTGAAAAATCACTTGCCTGGCCTATGCTGACCTCCAGGATCACCCTGAAAGGCTCACAAGCAGGATAGAGAGCATTTAAAGACAGGGTACCAGGAGTTGCAAGTCTGGGCTACGAGGTCCCTTGATTCACCACGAGGCTTTGGCCAGGTCACTTGCACCTTCAGAGCTTCGGTGTCTTTACCTGTCAATGAAGGGTTTAGCCAAGTCTCTTACATTGTGGTCGAGAACAGTAGCGGCACCATCACCCGGGAACCCGTCAGCAATGCGATCCTCGCGCCCCACCCTAGACCTCCTGAATCAGACACGCTGGTAGTGGAGCCCAGCACTCTGCTGGATAAGTCCTCCAGGTGATTCTGACCACACTAAAGCAGAAGAACCACTAGAGTGCTAAGGAATCTGTACAGGCAAGAATTCTGGCAGGTGTCGCTGTCAGGGTGACATCCGCCCTAAACATGTGGACGGGACTGAAAACTGAGGGAATCATCAAGTCTGTTTCTCAAGGCAGGAGGCCTGGCAACAAATCAGGGACCTGTGCACAGTGTCTGGCGCTCAAGGTTATCGTCGACGGTGCACTTGTTGCTTTATCTTGGTTCATATTTCTCAACCTCTTGTGCCTTCATTGGCTTATCTGTAAGGGTAGGAGGAGGTAAAGATGTTAGCCCCCTGAGTTTTCTGGGAATTGAATGATGCAAATTGTGGGAAGGGCTGACACATGGTAGACCCTTGATAAATGGTAGCCATTTGCCACGTCACGTCTCTCTTCACACACACACACACACACACACACACACACACACACACACTTTTTTTACAGGAAATTCTTCTTTTATCTGGTGACATAGGATTTTCTGAGCCACCTCATGTAATTCAGATGTAAGGAAACCTTGTCCATTAGGGTGTCACAACCCACAGGACAGATTCTGAGTCTTCTTTCAACCAAGAACTTCTGAATTTGTCTCTCAAGAAAGCTCTATCTCATCACAGTTGACTGGAACTCCCTGCGGGTGTGTGAATAGTAAGGACATTTAAAAAAAAAAAAAAGGAATGAACGTATGCATTAAGCAAAATAAAAGTAGAAAATACTCTGAAACAGGACATGAACCACGGTCCCAGGTTGGAAGGTGGTCAGGAACAGTTGTGAACCGAGATCAAATTACCACTCTGTCATTGTGGTTCGCATTTCTCTATTCTCCGGTCTGCATGGTGGGAAATAATCACCCATAGCTCTGGAGTTGTCTGACCACATAGTTTTCTACCTCCAGCTTTTCTCTTTGCCTTGTTCCCTTCAGCAGTCTCCCCGTCCTAGGTCCAAATTCCTGGGGAAGGGAATCTGATTGTCTAACTTGAGTCAAGTGTCTCCTGTCCCCATCTAATAACCTGTGGCCAGAGACATAGGATCACCTGACAACCTGGGAAACTGGGGGCGAGAAGATAGAGTTTAAAAGGTTCACCAGAAGGTGGATAGACCATCAGAGACTTTCATTTTTGTCAAGGATGGGAGAAAAATCTCTTGCACCCTCCTTGAGAACCAAGGCTGCTCCTAAATAGTAGATATGGAGTGTGAGGACAATCCTTCCCTGGTAAATAGTTACAATATGTCACACTAGATGTCCTTTTAAACTTCACAGTTAAGTGGCCTACTGAACAGACACAGAATATGAACAAGGAATTTTCTATTCTGTGAATGCACCAAACTTCAGTGTAAACAAGGCAGTATGGCATATCAAAAATTACTATTATCTCCAGTTCATGTTATGCTTAAAAGGAGTTTATTGAATCTCCAGGTTGTGTAAGACAGTTCTGTTATGATGAAAACAATTATTTTATTTTTTTTTTAGTTTTACAAGAGATAATTGGATATAGAAAAAATATTACTTTTACTTAAGCCAAAACACTGGCACAATATGGAAAATGCTCTGGGATAAACATATTTTAATTCACCCATAACGTAGTTGTGATGCAGGTTTCTCCCAACTGGGCTCCAGTTTCCTCAACTGCAGAATGAGGAAGTTAGACCTAAGAATACGTGTCCAAGGTCCTTCTCACTGCTGGCACCATCTAGGTTTTGTGCGATATTCTCTTGGTACAGATTTTGTGACTGTGTAAGTATCCTAGGGATATTGGATTGGTCATGGTCCTGGCTGGAAATGAATGGCACACTCAAAGAGCTTACTGAGAAAGCTCAACACAAAGATTGTTTACAGAGATTTGAATGGAGTTGAGAGAACCAGTAAGGAATGGTGAAGCTTACAGAGACTAGCAGCAGTGGGACGCTCTCATCCTAGGCTGGAGGTGCTGGAACTCAGGGTGAGGCTCCATCTGAGTTTAGCAGGGAAGAAGCAGGGGCAAAGATACCTCTCTCTCTCTCTCTCTCTCTCTCTCTCTCTCTCTCTCTCTCCCCCCCCCTTTCCTCTACCCTCTGACTCCAGCTGGTGCCACCCATTGGCTGAACCTAACAAAAAGCCAGAATACAAAGGAGTCCTGGAGATATGATCTACCTGCAGTGCACAAAAGGGCAGATACAGAGTCTGGAGGAACAAATAGAAACCAAAGAAAATAGGAAGGAGTGTGGGAGTGTGGCATATCTCTCTCACATCCCTTGTGTTGTCAGCTCCAAATAAAAATGCATTCCATCTCTAACACAGGATCAACTTTCCTCTCTGGCTCTGAAGGACAAACAGGAAAGTTGCTAATAGGATGTCCCTTGCTGGCTGAACTTGAAGGTCCCCAGGCTTTACAGGAGAGCTCCTGGCTGTGGGTCTCTCTGATAATCAGTACTCGGGAGGTACTTAGTGCCTGGTTATGGTCTTAAGATTTTCTCAACCATTTTTATTCCAAGCTACAATGAACATAAGGGAACTAACCAGGACTACCACCAACTACAGTGCTAAAAATGGCCTTATCCCCTGCTCTGACTAGTTATCCTTTCCTCAAAATCCTGCAATGGGTTACCAGTGTCCAAAAGGACTTCTGCCTGAAAGTACAGGTGCTTTTCTTAGACAACACCTTTTCATGGGCTTTTTCTATCCCCATGAGCTGTGCTTCCCCTCTGTCTCCCTGGAAAAAATACTGGTTTATCATTAGGATCCCAGATAAGCCCCACAGTCTGAGAATCTCCTCAACTGGAAAGTAGGCTCGCCTGCCTTTGTCCAAATCACTCTTGAAATGTATGTACATCATGTTAATGGGGTCCTCTTTTAACCTCTCTTCCTGTTCTGTCCCTGTCAACTTAGCTGGCTTCTTGTTTGTTTGTTCTAAAAATCTACTCCAAGGTCATCTTCTGGTCTGCTTGTCTCCACAGGGACACTTCCAAGCTCCCTTGCCCTTTGACTTCCCAATAGTGTCACCCAATAGGAAGCACTGGTAGAAGACAGGAGAGAAAAAACCAGGGCTTCTGGAGGCATCGCCAGTGGCATTACCCTCTTTTCTGGGATTCAGCTCAAGTCTCAGTGTGGTTCTAGTTCCCACTGGAAGTTTCCACTGGATGGCTGCTGGCAGCGCCATCATTTTCCCATGACTCTCAAGCCCTAAGGGTGGTAGCAGGTGTTTTTTGTTGGAACCTCTGAACTGCCTGAAGATTTTTATATTGAAACTTCTGTGTTGCTTGCAGCTTTTTACTATTGGAACCCTGTTTGGGCTTTCAGTTTTTGTGTCTGTCACCTGTGTCACCAATTCCCTGTATACAATTTCCTCTGCCTTAATTACCCAGAGTCATTTCTGTGTTCTTGACTGGGTCAGGAAAGAAGCAACATGAGGTTGTAGAAGGAGCATTTGCCTGAGTCACAAAAGATGCCTGGGGCCAGATTCCAGTTCTGTCTTCTTCACCTGTGTGAGTTCAAGCAAAGCCTGCCACCTCTAGCCAGAGTCAAGAACACCTGTTTCTCAGGCCTACTGGGAGGATTTTAAGTGAAATTCACATATATGAAAATGGTATAAAAATGACCTGACACATGGTAGCTACTCAATGGCCTAGAATCAGATTCCTTAAGATCAACAAGAAATAGCTTCATCTTTTTTCCTTTTTGTCCCAGTAGCAAGTTGTCAAGACTTCAACTATTTGTGAATAAGGTCTACAGCCCTTATAGCAATGAAAGAATTAAAAGTGAAGGGAAAAACATTAAAGGAAAGCAAAGAAGAGAAAAAAACACTGCTTGGATGGCTGCTCCATTCTAGGAATTGTGCTAGGTCCCTTAAGTATATTTCCTGATTTAATTTCCCCTGGAAGAGAGGATTTAATTCCCCCTTGATTTTGTGTAAGAGGAAACTGGATCTCTAAAAGGTGTGACAACTTGACTTGTCCAAAGTCACACAACTAGTGCAATGGTTAAAATCCAGAACTTTTCATCCCTGGCAACTGTAGCTGCCAGGGAGGCTGTAATGCAGGAGGGAAAAAAAAGCAAGTTTTCTTCAAAAGAAAAGGGAACTCATATGCCACATCAAGTTTTAAGATGGCAAATTCACTTCCTATTCATCTTGCACAACAAACCAAAGGGATGTGGGCGGGGAGAGGAAAATAATATGAGCAAAATTAAGAGAAATGTGATAAGTTGGAGAACTGAGGGGCCAAGAGTGATAAGAAGGAGGAGAAGGCTGTGAAGACAGTGTTGAGAGAAATGGCTGCACCTCTCTAATAGAGATTCTTCTCCCATTCTAAGAAAAATTCTGTCCGCAGAACTGTCAAGGAGACAATCCACCTCTGAGGGACAGGCAGGAGGAAAAAAAGAAGTGGAGGTGGGGGAGGCGAGCAGAAGGGACCTGTCATCTCCATTCTTAATGGTGGAGGTCACATTGTGCATTGCCGCCATTTGTTCTCCTTTTCACCTGAACCATAAGTAGTAGACAGTTAAGTGGAAGATACAGTACTTCAGTCTTTAAGGACAACACTTCTGTATCCAGCAAAGAAGACGGTAATGGGCCATTGGTTTCTAAAACTGTTACGTCCTCTCCAAAAGCCCTCAAATGAAGTCGCCCACACTGTCTCCTCTCAGACAGTAACAAAGACACACTCTGTCTTTGGAAGGGTGCTTCATATTCAGCTGGACTTTGCCATTCACCTACCCAGTACCAGGTGAAAAGGCAGAGTGGTTTCTCACTCATTCTCTCATCTCCTCTCTCAGCCACACCCTAGAATGTGCTACTTCCTAGCTATACAGAGAAGAAACTGAGCCTCAGAATGGCGAAATGATAGGCTATGGTCACACAGCAAATAATCTGAGTCAGTGTTCTGATCAGGTCCTAAGTCAGATATTATTTCCTGGAGTGATGTACACATTCCCGATGTATAAGATGACTGCAGGCATGTTATATATCTAAATCTTTAATACAAAATTTTAGCCCTTTGAGTCTATGTTATTATTGTATTAGAAGCTCTTGGAGAAAAACGTAACCAATACACTAAACTTCAGATAATGCCAACTGCTTTGGAGGAAGACAGATTTCTTTTAGTAAAAATATTGAGTTTATAATAAAGCAGGGTTTACTAACACAATAATCACAAACATTTTTATAGGGCTTATTGTAAATGGGCCATATTCTAAGCCAGATAGAAATATAAATATAGATGTATGTGTATAATTAGTTCTTATAAGTTCAATATGAAATGCATTTTCTGCATTTCACAAATGAGGAAACTGAGGCACAGAGAGCTCAGGTAAATGCAGAACACTATGCAGCTGATGAGTTTAAACGGAGGCAGTCTGTCTCCAGAGTCTCTTATGTCTGTCTTAGTCCCTGCATTAAGCCCCATATGTCTGAAATTTGGAAATGGACATTCTACTGTGAACTCAAGGAGTGTGGCAAAGACTGTGTCCCCCAAATGCATACTCTTCTTCTTCCAGAATAATATAATTTGAGGTCAGACACAGAACCACAGAGAATTAGCACGACTCCTTCCCCATTCCCACTGCTCCCTGGCTTGGACATGCAAACACAGGCTACACCCCAGGGAAGCTGGAACAAAAAGAGAGAAGGATCCTGGCCTCCTGCTGACTTTGTGGAGAGGCTATTTCAGCTCCAACATTTATGTGAAAAAGACTAAACCTCCAAATTGCTGCACTCTATCCTTATTTTAGGTGTTTGTTAAATGCAGTCAAACCTACATCCAAACTCTTATAAGAGGCCTGTAGCTCTCTTGCAAATTTGAAAGTGCAACCTAATTTTAAAAGAATTTCTCCAATAGGATCTGTGGAAGCAATCTAAACCTGAAGCTGTCCTTACACAGACTAATAATAACAACAATAATGATATGAGCACTTGCTAGATGCCAGACACTTTTCTAAGCACTTTACATGTTTTAACACAGTTAATCTTCACTATGAGGGAGATATCAATTTAATCTCCATTTTTCCAGGTGAAGAGACTGAGCCACAGGGAATGGAAGGAAATTGTGCCAAAGCATTTACAAATGTAAATGACAGCGATTTCATGTAGGATATCTTTGAAACTCAAAACTAAACAGTAGTTTAACAAATAATGGAGATAGCCCTCCCCGGACATTACAGAGAGCTGGAGGGAAGATGAGGTTTACTTTCTTCGAACTCCATTTCCACAGAGAGTTTGCAGAATGCACATTAGGTAAAGGATGGCTTCCATGAATTTGGCCTGTTGCTCTGACTTCCCTGTAGTGTCACTTTTGACTGTGGTCCCAGGTAGCTCCCCATTGCCCCTGCAGTACAGCAGGGAGTGGCAGGAAGGAGGAAGGGGCCAGACATAAACTGAAGTAGTGTTCATGCTGTCAGGACACCCTCCTTTGCCTGCTAGGGCATCATGCCTAACTGATTTGGGCCCTGTGGAAGTGAGAGAGGCAGGCGGTTGCAGCTTCAAGGATCTGGAAAATGAGAATGAAGTAAAAAAATCAAATGGCACTTGAGCAGGGTAGGAGTCTGGAAGCTGAAATCAAGCTGCGAATGCACCGTGGGACTCTCGGGTTCCCGGGAGAAGGATGAGGGCATCCCTGCAATGAGAGCAACTTCGGCCTCTCTTCTCTTATGGTTCTAATAATGTATTTTAAAATTCAATGATTTATTCAGCACCTACAAAGCAAAGCACTGAGGAGGAAGCAAGACTCAGTTGATGAATTGAAATGAAAGAGAAAATTGAGTCTCAATTTCTGCTCCTGGAAGTCACAGCTTGGAGTGGGGAGGGAGAGTAGGCTACAGCAGGCAGGTAATAAAATGAGGCTCTGAAGGTGGACAGAGGTCATATCACACTGGCCTTTTTGTGTCAAGCTGAGGACTTTGGATTCTGCCTCAAAGACAATGGGCATTATTAAAGAATCTTTTGGCAAGTAATAAGATTGACTTGCATTTTATAAAAGTGATCGCCAGCCAGGTTTCCCTCTTTCAAGAACAAATTTCTCTAATGTGCTGGGAGTGAGACGTAGTTCAGAAGCAAGGAGCAGGGATCAGGGAACAAACTTCTTGTGCTTGAATCTTGACTCTGCACTGTCTGGTTGAAAGACCTTAACCTCTCCATGCTTATGGTTCTTTACAGGTAATAAGGCAAAGCAGTACTGTCTCAGGGGTCACTGCAAAGGTGAAATAAATTAGTCCGGGTAAATGCTCTGAAAATGTCTGGGACATTTGAGCTGCCTTCATTTTCCAGAGCCGTGCAGTTCCTCTTCAGTTATGGAGTCTTCCTCTACACTCTTCTGAGTTCCACCTCAGACCACTTTCACTCTCCTTTCATGGCAGGGCATGCCATAGTGCCCTTCACTGCCCTGTCCCTTTATTTCCCCAAGGCTGTGTTAGTGTGTCACACTTTTCAGAGGGACTTCATGTAAACAGTTTGTTAAGCATAATTCTCAGAAGAATTGATTGAGAACACCCGCCCACCAAAACTTTATTTCTGACTCGTAACAGAGAAGTCAGCAAAAAGAAAAAATTCAGATATTCTTTCAGTAAGGAGTCAATATAAGGGGGAGAAAAGGGTAGCCAAGTGTGATTGTCAGTTTGAGTAGAACCCAATAAATGTTGTTAGACTTGTCAAAAGTCTGGTTAAAAGTGTCACACCTTTTCCAACCATGCAAGTTAAAGCCCAATTTCATGGTAGCCCGCCCTACTGTCTATTAAAAAAGCATCAAATAGCAAAGTTTTGTTTCCATCTGGCCATCCAAAACTTGCTCAGAAATTCAAGACAACTGTTTTTCATTTTCTTTCTCAGTGTGTAGAAGAGGGGGAAAAAAATCTCAAGAGGGTATACACACTACAACATTGTCCTGAGCCCAAGGGAACACCATCCAAGAAGTCAATTCTTTCATGGGGGTTGTGACAAGAGAATTAGTGTTGGCCACTTGACCCATACAAGTCCTGCACGAGGGTCTGGGTGGACACAGGGCTGCAAGAGGTAGAGCTGACATTCTATTTCCTGCAAAGGACAAGTGTTGGCCAAGCTTGAAGAGTGTCTCTCAGTGGAAATTTGGTTCATAAGTAATAATTATGGGGGGTTCACGGCAAGATGGCGACGGGGCAACCCAGTGTCTGTGGCCCTCTGCAAGGGAGATCTGCAGTGGGTCTCTGACTCTTGCCCCGGGGGACTGGGGACCCCAGCATCGCAACCTGCTCTTCAGACAGAGCCCAGCCATTGCCACCGCGACATCACAACAACTGGACAGTTACTGCAGTGCAAACAGTCCCGCCGCCGCCGTGGCCCCTCCCCCCGCCGCCGCTGCCATCGCCACCGCGGTCTCCATGATGGGTAGCACATCACACCACCTGGGGCCCGATGTGATCCACCAAACCCCTTCAGGGAAGATCTGCTGGGATCGCAGCCACCTCTCCTGCATCCGAGACTGTCCTGCCCGCCCGGCGTGGGGTTCCTGTTGCCTGCTCCAAGGCAGGCAGCCATCTTGTTCCTGTCTGGCCCCACCCCCTCTGGGGCGAGCAGCTGAGATAGCACCACCTGCTGGCGATTCAAGGTAACAACACCGAAACGGGAGAAATAAGCTTGATAAAGACATAGACCAGAGTGCTGAACGGAGGTTAATCTGAACTGTCCTTCACAGCAGATCAGGGGCAACTGACCCTAACTGCAAACTAATTTGCCAGCTTGAAATGAAAACTAGAAATCAGACCTGAAAGGACATTGGACTTAAACGAAATGTCTCAGAGTGTGCTTCTTGATTCTATTAGTTTAATGACTTAATTCTATTCCTACTGTATTCTTCCCTTTTTTCTTTTTTCCTTTTCCTTTTCTTCTCTCTGTAAACTATATCTTTGTATAGAGGAACAGCACACTAACAAGGTGGTCGGTTAGCTTGTATGTTAGCATCACTATATGTTTTATTTTTATTTTTTATTTTTTTGTATGAGAGTTGGTTTGTCTGTAACTGTGGTCTATTGTTTTTATCTGTTTCAGTATAGGCCTCTCTCTCTATTTGTTGGCACACTCATTTGTTTCCCCCCTTACTCCTCTATTTCTCCTCTCCCCTCTACAACCCACTATCTGCTCCATTCTCTATCCTCTGCTAACCACATTTTATTTCAGGGAGTAAACCTATAGCCCCACTGCACAGACAGATTCCAGGGAAGTGGGTTCCACATTATCCACAAACCTGTCAGCGAATACCAGGACCTGCAGACAGATTTTGAATCACAGCTCTCCCCTTAAGTACATCTCAAAACTGCAAAAAGGACCACCTCCAACCTACAGTACAACTTCAGAATTGAACAAAGTAAGAGGACATACATAAAGAATAGGAGATTGAACAAACAGAAGTAAAACCAATCCTTTTACCCCTGAATAACAGAATTAAAGAACATGGTGATGTGGAGGGAAGGAAAAAGTAGGGAGGGGGAAAAAACCACACAAATGAAGAAAAACCAAAAGAAGAATATAGGCCTTACACAGACGCCTGGGAAATCAGACACTGAGAAAACAGATTCTGGAACACAGACAATGAAGAGTCCCCAGAATGACTGGTTACATGCAACAAACCCAGACATCAAGACATTAATGGAGAGAATTTAAAAAATTGAGGAGAGACAAGAGGAAAATAGGAAGGAGCTGATGTCAGAAATGACAGCAGTAAAGAATACTGTGATGGAAATGAACAACTAATAAGCATGGAAAGAGGAATCAGCCAAGCAGAAGAAAGAATCTCAGAGCTCGAAGACCAAAACACAGAACTAACCCAAACTGTCAAAAGCATAGAAAAGAAGCTCAAAAAGACAGAACAAAACCTGCAAGAGATGAATGATCGCTTCAAGAGACCAAACCTAAGAGTAATTGGGCTTCCTGAGGCAGAAAGAGAAACAGAAGCCACACTGGAACAAACATTTCATGAAATCATTCAAGAAAACTTCCCTTATCTCATTAAGGATGAAAAATTCAAACACAAGAGATTCAGAGAACCCCTGTAAGACAGCAAATGAGAAGACCAACTCCCAGACACATAATAATTTGCCTAAACAAGGTAGCTATTAAAGGAAAAATCCTAAAGGCAGCAAGAGAAAAAGGTCAGACTACCTACCAGGGAAAACCAATTAGAATAGCAGCAGATTTATCCACAGAAACCCTTCAGGCCAGGAGAGCCTGGAGCCCTATCTTCAAAGTTCTAAAAGAGAAACAATTTCAACCAAGAATAACCTACTCAGCCAAACTAAGCTTCCTTAGTGAGGGAGAATTGAAATCTTTTCCAGATATCCAATCCCTAAGAACCTACGCTGCCACCAGACCACCTCTACAAGAAACGCTTAAGAAAGTACTGAACACAGAAGAAAAAGAAAAAAGAACAACAGCATTCTTCACAAGAGTACAGGCAAAAGATTAAAAACACACATGAACCAACTCCAAAACCCAAAGAAAGACAACAAACAAACAGGAACAACTCTTGTTTTAAGGGGAAACCCCTTAATGGGCAAAAGGGATCAACAAAAATCTTTTTTCCCAAAAATATGCAAAACCCAACCATAGGTTGCCAAAAAACCAACTTTCATAAAAACAACTTTCTTTTGGGAAAAAAAAACTAAAGAAAGATATTGACTCTAACACTATCATAACTGGGGACTTTAATACCCCACTCACAACCGTAGACAGACCATCAGAACAAAAAATCAGCAAGGAGATCTGGAACCTCAATGTGACTTTGGACCAAATAGACTTAATTGATACCTACAGAACACTCCATCCAAAGACCACAGAATACACATTCTACTCATCACCACATGGAACATATTCTAAGATTGACCACATACTCGGCCATAAATCAAGCATAAGCAAATTTAAAAGGACCGAAATTCTACCAAACACCTTCTTGGACCACAGTGGAATAAAAATAAACATTGACACCAACAAAGTCCCCCCAAAACCCACAAAGACATGGACACTAAACAGCATGATGCTAAACAACTCATGAGTCAATGACGAAATCAAAACAGGGATCAAAAGATACCTGGAGACAAATGAAAATGAAGAAACATCTTACCAAAATCTCTGGGATGCCCTGAAAGCTGTAGTAAGAGGGGAATTTATATTCCTACAAACACACATGAAGAAAATGGAAGGAACAGAAATTCACAACCTAGCAAGCCACCTAAAGAAGCTGGAAAAGAAAGACCACAAAAACCCTAATTTCAGCAGAAGAATCCAGATCACCAAAATAAAAGCCCAAATCCAGGACATAGAAGACAAAAGGATAATACAAAAAATCAATGAAACAAAACGCTGGTTCTTCAAAAGGGTAAACAAGATTGATGGTTCCCTAGCTAGACTGACCAAGAAAAAACGAGAAAAAAACCAAATAAGCACAATCAGAAACACAAAAGATGAAATCACAGCTGACTCTGAAGAAATGCAAAAGATCATTAGAAACTACTACATACACTTGTATGGAAAGAAACTTGAAAACCATAAGGAAATGGAGGACTTTCTGACATCACACAACCTACCTAGGCTGGAACAAGAAGAAATTAAGACCCTAAACAGACCAATAACAATCAAGGAAATCGACTACATAATAAGAAAACTTCCTACAAAAAAAAGCCCTGGTCCAGATGGCTTTCCAGCAGAATTCTACAAGACATTCAAGGAGGAGCTGATACCAATCCTACTGAAGGTATTCCAGGCGATTGAAAAAGATGGAACTCTCCCCAAATCATTTTACGAAGCCAACATCACATTGATACCCAAGCCAGGTAAAGATCCAACAAAGAAAGAGAACTACAGGCCAATGTCTTTGATGAACATAGATGCTAAAATTCGCAACAAGATCCTAGCAAACCGGATTCAGCAATACATCTCAAAAATCATCCACCATGACCAAGTAGGCTTCATTCCTGGGATGCAAGGCTGGTTCAACATTTGTAAAACCATAAAAGTAATTAAATACATCAACAGATGTCAAAACAAAAACCACACGATCATATCATTAGATGCAGAAAAAGCTTTTGATAAAATCCAGCACCCCTTTCTTGATAAAAACCCTTGAATTCTAGGCATACGGGGAACATATCTCAAAATAGTAAAAGCCATCTATGAGAAACCCACAGCCAGCATACTCCTAAATGGACAAAAATTGGAACCAATTCCCCTGAAAACTGGAACTAGACAAGGATGCCAACTCCCTCACCTCCTGTTCAACATAGTATTAGAAGTCCTGGCTACAGCAATCAGAGAAGAGGAGGCAATCAGAGGTATTCAAATAGGAAAAGAGGAAGTCAAGCTATCTCTCTATGCAGATGATATGATTGTGTACCTTGAAAACCCAAGAGAATCTGTCAAAGGCCTCCTTACATTGATAAAGGTCTTTGGCAAAGTCTCAGGATACAAAATAAATGTACAAAAGACAATCACATTTCTCTACACCAATAATAAACAAACAGAAACCCAAATAAAAAACACAATTCCATTCACAATAGCCACAAAAAAATGAAATACCTTGGCATCTTCTTCACCAGAGACGTGAAAGACCTTTACAATGAAAATTACAAAACACTGCTCAAAGAAATCAAAGCTGACACGAACAAGTGGAAAAATATCCCATGCTCATGGATCGGAAGAATCAACATTGTGAAGATGTCCATCTTACCTAAGGCAATCTACAAATTCAATGCAATACCCATTAAATTACCAACAACATTCTTCTCAGACCTAGAAAAAACAACACAGGAATTCATATGGAAACACAAACGTCCAAGAATAGCCAGAACAATCCTCAGCAAAAAAAAAAAAAAAAAGCAGGTGGTATCACAATACCAGACATCAAACTTTACTATAAAGCTACAATCATCAAAGCAGCTTGGTATTGGTACAGGAACAGGCATATAGATCGATGGAACAGAATTGAGATTCCAGAAGCAAAACCTCAATTTCTCAACCAACTCATCTTCAACAAAGCCCCCACCACCTACCAATGGGTCGAGGAGAACCTATTCAGTAAATGGTGCTGGGAAAACTGGCTGACCACATACAGAAGATTGAAACAGGACCCTTATCTATCCCCATGCACAAAGGTTAACTACAAATGGATCAGAGACCGAAATGTAAAACCTCAAACCATAAGAACCTTAGAAAAGGAAGGAAATACTCTCATGGAAATCGGAACTGGCATCCAATTCCTGTACAAAACCTGAAACCCACAGGACGTAAGAGAGAAGATAGACAAATGGGACCTTATTAAACTGACAGGCTTCTGCAAAGCCAAAGAAACCATCAAGAGAGCAGGGAGACAGCCTACAGACTGGGAAAAAGTATTTGCCAACTCTAGGTCTGACAAAGGCTTTACATCCTGGATCTACAAGGAACTGAAATGTACTGAAAAGAAGAAAACAAACAACCCCATTATAAAATGGGCAAAAGATATGAACAGACACTTCACAAAAGAAGACATCCGAGCAGCCAACAAACACATGAAGAAATGCTCAACCTCACTAATCATCAGGGAGATGCAAATCAAAACCACACTGAGATACCACCTAACTCCAGTCAGAATGGCAATTATCAACAACTCAAAAAATAACAGCTGCTGGAGAGGGTGTGGTGAAAAGGGAACACTTCTACACTGTTGGTGGGAGTGTAAACTAGTGCAACCTCTGTGGAAAGCAGTGTGGCGATTCCTAAAAGCTCTAAAAATTGACCTTCTATATGACCCTGCAATCCCCCTACTGGGAATATACCCTGAAGAACACAAATCACTCTATAAATAAGAGACCTGCACACGTATGTTTATCGCAGCGTTGTTCACAATAGCAAGAACCTGGAAACAACCATGCTGCCCATCAAAAGAGGACTGGATTTAAAAAATGTGGTACATATACACGATTGAATACTACGCAGCTGTAAAAAAGGACAAAATCATGAATTTCGCAGCAACCTGGATGGAACTAGAGTCAATAATACTGAGTGACCTCGCACAGAAACAAAGATCCGAATATCACATGTTCTCACTCATATAATGGACCTTGAACATCCAATGTAATACTATAAGAAAATGACTGACGGTACTGGGAAACTATGGGGAGGAGGGGGATGGGATTAACAGTAGCAAATATCTGTCTGGGGATGGGAAAACACCTCTTATCAACAGGGTGCCTGAATGAAACGTAATTGTACACCTAACCCTTAACTGTACCCCACAAAACCATAATAAAAAATATTGATTAATAAAAAAAAAGTAAGAATTACATGGTCATTTTCAAGGACTCTCTCCCAAAGAAGTTGCATTATTATGCAATTGTGGTAGTGCCTTTTCCCCCATCAGTTATGCTTTACAGATATTGCTGGGAATAAGAAAGAGACCACTGTCAGACCATATATCTCTTACTGGTTGTTACATGAACTACAATCAAATCCCAGAATAGAAATTTTTAAATTACCACTTGCAAGTCCTCCGTTAACTCTTAACTAATTGTCAGTTACTAATACATGGGAAAATAATGAAGGGGGAAAATAGGCCTTTAAAAAACACAGTTCTATTTATGCTTGCTACCCAAGACAGTTATAAAGAATACTTGTTGAATGAGTATTAAACAATATTCAGTTCTCAGAACAATCCTTTGATAGAAGGTTATTATTTGTGTCTTAAAGATGGTAAGAGGACACATGACTTGCCCGAGAATATGCAGTGTACACATGATCCAATCTAGTTTGGTAACCAAATATTGCAGCCCTAGTCTGGGTTTTTACTATTATTAATTATTATTTTTATTTTAAAGATGTGAGGTACAATTCAGGGTTAGATACATAAGTGATAATCGTACAGGTGAGTTTGGGCTTCCCATTGGTCCTCATTTCACCTGGTTTGGGATCAGGCACCCTTATTGCCCCTGGCAATGACTTGCTACTGCCAGTCACTTTCATGTAGTATTACAATAAATGTTCAGGGTCCACTTATGAGTGAGTACATGTGGTACTCAGTTCTTTGTTTCTGTGATAGATCATTTAGTATGATGAATTCTAAATCCATCCAAGTTGCTGTAAAGTTCATAATTTTGCCCTTCTTTATAGCTGAGTAATATTCCATCATGTATATGTACCACATTTTTTAATCCAGTCCACTTTCGATGGGCAGCACAGTTGGTTCCATGTTTTTGCTATTGTGAATAGTGCTGCAATAAACATGCATACACAGGTATCTTTTCTATAGAATGATTTGAGTTCCTCTGAGTATATTCCCAGAAGGAAGATTGCTAGGTCATATGGAAGGTCAACTTTTAGATCTTTTAGAAATCACCAGCAGTCAATGGGGAGAAGAGGACTTAATCAGTTAATGGTGCTGAAAAAATTGACTGACCACATGCAGAAGAATGAAACAAGATCTCTAACTAACATCATACACAAAAATCAACTCTAGATGGGTCAAAGACCTAAACGTAAAACCTCAAACTATTAGAATCTTAGAAAATGCGGAGACATCCTTACAGAAATTGGAATAGGCAACCAATTCCTGATCAAAACTCCAAAAGTCCATGCCATAAGAGATAAGATAGACAAGTGGGACCTCATCAAAATGAAAAACTTCTGCAAAGTCAAGAAACCAGTGAGAGAGTGGGGAGACAGCCCACAGAATGGGAAAAAATATTTGCCAAATGTATATCTGACAAAGGCCTAACATCCAGGATCTATAAGGAGCTCAAATGTGCCAAAAGGAAAAAAACCCAAACAACCCTATTAAAAAGTGGGCAAGAGATAGAGAAGACATATGAGCAGCCAACAGATACATGAAAAAAATGCTCAGCCTCACTAATCATTAAAGAAATGCAAATCAAAACCACACTGAGATACCACTTAACTCTAGCAAAAATGGCCATCATTAATAAACAAAAAACAACTGATGCTGGAGAGGATGTGGAGTAAACTTATCCTTCTACACTGTTGGTGGGAGTGTAAACTAGTACAACCTCTCTGGTCTAATGTTTAACAGGAGTTCTCACCAAGGTGGATTTAAACTTTGGACATCCGTACTTTCTATCAGGACCCCCAGATCATTCCTGTTCTGAGTCTGTTATTCCTTGGGATAGTCAGGGCTTCCTATTTCCTTTGCCTACTCCTGGTCAGAGACTGATTTCAAATGCTTCATTTATAAAAAAGAGAACCCGGGTGATAAAAATTTAAATACTTGAGGATGAAGTAGAATTTTATGTTTTAGTAGGATTCAAGTGCTTGCCTAAAATAATTAAGTTCCAAAAACATAATTTTCAGTATTATTGGGAGAATATTTTAGTGACCCTGGTTGGGGATCACTGGCCCCGGAAATCTTACAAGAGCAGAGGGAGTAAGCCTCCGAGAGTCACAGACCCTCAAGGTTCTACTTCCCCGGCTTTCCAAGGAGTTGGCCAAATCATAGTGCTTTCTCTGGGCTCAGTTACTCTCCTATAGATAGAATGTGAGCTCTGGCTGTTAGGATCCTCTATAGGGTACCTCTTTTTCCTCACCACATGCTGGCCAACTCTAAACATGGAGCTGTAAAGTCTCTCTTTACAAGTCAATCTATGGAGAATGTTACTACATACTCGACTTCCCCAAGGGAAACTGCATCCACAGTTCTAGCTTATTCTGTGTCCAGGGACAAGCTACCACCCACATTATACCCAACTAGAAGGCCACATGGTCATAAGAGCCACTCTTGCTACTTAGGACTCTTTCTATCATAGGTTGGGATAAGCCCATCCTAAAGCCCACCAACCAGCACATTATATCCCTTAAACCTGCTCCAATGAGACTGCTGTCTCCAGCTCTGCACAGATGGCTCAGGTCAAAGTTGCTAATAACTTCCTTATTGGCAAATCCAGGGATCAGTGTTCAGCCTTCATCTAACTAGTTTATCAGCAGCATTGACCTTATGCTTCCTCCTCAATGAGATATTCTTTTTATTTGGGTTCTAGGACAGCAGAATCAAAATTTTTTTCTGCTATTAATACCTTTCTAGAAGTACCTTCCTAATTTCCTCCACAGGATCTTTTGGCTCTTCTTAAACTCTAAATATTGAGATACCTCCCTCTCTGACCCTCTTTCCCTGGACTCAGTTCTAGGTGCTCTCTACAAGTTTCCACTCAGTCTCAAAGCCTTAAATACTGTCTGTAGTCTGATAACTCTTAATTTTTTAGTTAAATATCAGAGCTTTGTCTTCAAACCCTAGACTCATATGCACAATGCTTGCTTGATATCCCCACTCAGAAATCCAACAGGCATCTCAAACTCAGCACATCCAATGACTTATTATTTTTTCTGTCCTTAATCCTTTCTGTATTACTCCCTATCTTCATAAATGGGAAGTTGCTTCCAGTTGCTTAAGCCATAAACCTTGGAGTTACATTGATTTCTTTCTTCTTGTCACACTCCATTCCAATGCATCATCCTGTCTGATCTACCTTCAGAATGTGTCTATAATCTGACAACTTCTCCCTGTCTCCACCGCCACTGACTTTGGCTACAGGCTCCTTCTAATCGGTCTTCCTGCTTGCATTTCTGCTTTTTAAAGCTTAAACTACATGGCAAGCAGAACAGTCCCACAATACTAGTCATATCGTGGCAGCTTTCTGACAAAACTCTCACGAATTCAGAAGAGTATCCCAAGCCTTAAGGCCATGTGTGCTGCGACTCTTGATCCCTCTCATATTCCATCTCCTCTCACTCCCTCCCATCTGTTCCAACCACCCTGGTCTTCTCCCTCCTCTCAAGCACACCAAGTGCCTTCCTCCCTTGGGGGAACTTGCTTTTCCTTTGCCCAGAGTACTTTTCTCCCAGTTAGTTCTCATAGTTTGCTCCATCAGCCCAATCCAGTCTCTGCTCAGATGTGACCTCCTTAGAGAGAGGTTTTCCTGGACCATTTTACATAAAACAGTGCCTTTCATCAGTCTCCATCCCCCTTATTTGTTTTAGTACTCCTCACTACCAACATGTTACATATCAGTGTATTAATTTATGGTCTGTTACTCCTCTTTAGCACATAAGCTTCAGGAGAGCGGGATCTTTGGCTATTCTGTCTCCTGTTGTGTCCCAGTTCCTGGAACAAAGATTGACACATAGAATTTGCTGTCTATATGCTTTCTGAAAGAAAAAGGAGCTCTATCCTTTTTCCCTGAAAGCACTGTCAGCTCTCATGTGCAACTCATATGCAGACTCAAACATGTATACTTGCCACTGCTCTCACATACCCTCTGACATACACTCATTCATTTCCACTCTTACTTGTACACCAAACAGGGTTTCCACAAAGTCCCAATGTATGTGACCTCCACTAACACCAGGTGAAACTTAAAACCAGCTCTTTGGGGTTGTTGACATAAAAAGGTGACCAGAACAAATTGGAAAGCTGTGGGAAGAATAAAAGTGAGAGTACATAACATTTTGATTGATCTACATGAGCTAGTTACATATTCTCTGCTACATACCCATGCATGTACATTCAGACCCATATACACACTCTCATACCCCCCATATTCACAAATCCACACACATTTACTATCACTCACACACACAGACATGCACACCTACTCATTTCCTCATGCACACTCAAAACTCATGCACCTGTAAGCTATTCCCCACTGAAACCCACTCACACCCATGCCCATACACCAAACTTTTCTTAATGTACGCACTACTATAGTAATATACTCAAGCACATTCATACCTCAAGGAGGTACACACACTCACTGTCTCTTCTTCTCCATACACTAGCACACAAAAACAACGCACATATTTTCATCACTTACTTATTCATACGCATATTCCCATAAAAACCTATCGTAGGTACTCTTAGGTACTCCAGACCATATCCACAATCACTGGAACACACACACACACACACACACACACACACACACCACACACACTTTACAAACTAATCTAAAATGCAGCATCCTGTTGCTATGGCAACAGAAGTCCTCCGACTGACTGGGAGAGGACAAGGGCATACAGAGACAAAAGCCCACGACAGCTCTGTGAGGGGAAGCAGGCCATGTGGCTATGAAGATGGTGCTCAGATTGCAGGGTCTTTATTCCTAGTTCTTTGAGAGAATGAACAGTGTCAGTTGGAACCTCCCCATTCTTCCTACTGAGTCACCTAAAATGTAACTTTATCTGCACTTTCACCGCCTTTCTCCCAGACTCAGGGTCATGGTCTACTCTTTTCCGTGTGTCAACATTCTCTACCTAGGCTGTCTTCCCATTGCAACCCAGACACTGATCCACCTGTGTTTACAGACTCTCTCTCCCTCTTGGCTGCTTCCTCTCAGATAAGGAACCTCCTCAGATGTCTTCAACAGTGAGAAAGTCCACCTTCCATCATCCATTCCCCTCAAACACCTGCCCTCTTTCATCTTCAGAGCTGAGTTTCTCAAAAGAATCCTCCACACTGGCTGTTTCCACTTTTTCACTTTTCATCTTTCAACCACTGCAATCAGGATCCTCCCCATCTATTGCCTGACATTGGCCACCCTACTGATAAATGCATGGGTACTCTGGCATCCTCCATAAATTGACTTGAGATCCTTCTGTTGTGATTCTCTCTCCATACTTTCTTTTACCTCTCTCCATACTTTCTTCAGCTGCTATTGCAGGCTTACCTCTCTTTTCTGGCTGCTTAGATCTTCTTTCCCCAGAGTCCTGCCTTGGACCTCATCATTTCCTTCTCTATTTACTCTTCATCCACTTGAATCGATTCACTCTCATGGGTTCAACTACTCTCCAGAGCTGTCCTTTGAGTGTCAGACCTATGTATTAAAACTTCTGTGCTAGCAATTTCCACCCAGTTATTTTTCAAGCACCTCAAATTCTACTGAACTTAGTATGTACCTCCCACAAAATCTTTTTTTCAACCAAGTTCTCTGTATCTGGGTATGGCACTACCCAGCCTCCTAAGTCAAGACTGGCCATCATCATAGATTGCTCTTCTCTCTTCTGAACCCAATCAGTTAGTAGGTCCTTGAGAGTTCATCTCTTTTCCATCTTTACAATATGTCTTTCATTGCCTCCTTTACCATCTAGAAAAATCCAAAAATACATTATCTTCCACCCACCTATTTAAATTATCTTGCACCTAACTTTCCTGGTCATGTTATTTGTCAGCCTAAAACCCTTCAGTAGTTTCCTTAGCCCACAGGATAAATTTCCTATCCAGACAAGAGCTTGTCTTGCCTCTTGCTCTGCTGTCCCACCCCCCCATCCCTGTAGCTTCCTAGTTCTGGTCATATGGATATTCCTGAATTCCTCTGATAATTTCAGGCAACTTGAAGCCTTCATGATATTGTTCATGATGCCTGAAATGCCCTTGTCCCCTGATTCCTCTATTGGTTCATCTGAAGTGTGCTCATCAGTTCATCATTACAGACTCGAAAACTACCTCCTCCTTCAGTCCTTCACTGACCTTTTCACCTCTGTTCCCTTGCTGGACCATGATCAGGCTTCCATCCCTGTGACTATAAAACTGGAGCACCATTAGTGTCGGTCTGCCTCCCTACTAGACAGAAGCTTCCAGAGGCCAGCGTGCTTGACTCTCTTAGGCACCACCATATTGCAGTATTGCAGGTGTTCAGCACATGCCAAATATTTGTCAGTTATGCACCAACAACCTACTAGGTGTTGTCATCAATGAGGTATTAAGTACATGAAGGAAACCAAAGACTGGCTACCTCTGGTTAGCAATATGATATCTGAAAGATAGCCAAAGCAGTGTTGTTAATTCCTAACCTATGGACTGAATCCAACAGAAACACATTGTGCTTGACTCACACAGTGTTTGTAAGAAAACTGGATGTCACCAATTTACTACAGGCTGACTATTCCTTTTCATTTCACCTAACAGTTTCACATATTTTTGTTTCCTGCTTGATTTCTAAATGCATTTGCGTTCATAACCTTTAATTTAGATAAAGACGACATTGGGGGCATATAAAGACCAGAAAAGGGCACTTCTCTACTGTACAGTGGTTAGGAAAAGAGGCATTTTACAATCAGATGGCCTGTGTTTGGATCAGAAATGCCTTGCTTGCTAGTTATATGACATTAGGCAATTTAACTCACCGTTCTGAGCCTCAGATTCTTCCACTGTAAACATGAGGACACTAATAGTACCTAATTCATGATATTGTTATGAAGATTAAATAAGTAAATGCACATCAAGCACTTAGAACAGTGCACTCAATAAATGTTAGCTGTTATTTATTGGGCAGAGGAAACCACAGGAGCAACGGCTTCAGAGTTTGAAAGAATATTGCATGTTGGGAGAAAATTAAGATGCGAAGTGAGGATGCAAAATGAAATGAATGAGAGATGGAAGAGATAGAGACCAGACCCTATTGTTTTGTCAATACCTAACTGAGTGTCCAAAGCATGGTAGGCACATATTGTTAGAGTAGATGTGTAATTGAATAGAGTAATACAAGGGGGACCCAAAAAGCCTGGCATTTTTTAAAAAATTGTATTTATTCTTACATGTGTAAACTCCAGTCACCTTCAAAGTGCCCTTCATTTGATACAATACACCTATCGAGACACTTTTTCCACTGCTCAAAACAGCTTTGAACTCATCAGTTTTGATGCCTTTTAGTGCTTTTGCTGTTTTTTTGTTTCACCTCTTCCACATCAGCAAAACGTTTACCTTCAAGGACTTTTTTTCATACGGGGAAACAAACAAACAAACAAAAGTCACTCAGGATGTGATCAGGTGAACAGGGAGGGTAGAGTGCAGGGGTCATGCCATCTTTGGTCAAAAACTGCTGAACATAGTGCAGTGTGGGCAGGTATGCTTGCAAATCACCCATCATGAAATGTGTTGAAAGTATCTCCAAATAATAATAATAATAATAATAAACAACTCACTGAGGCTGAATGCAGCCTCTCACAACAACTCTAGCTGGTACACTGATGCTGAAGGGTTCCTAGAACAATTACCTATAGTAAGTAGACTGTATTATAAGGGGCCCACTCTCTAAAAATTAATTCCAGGTTTTCTGGGGTCTCCCTTATATATTCTTCTTAATCTGTTCTTGCTGCTATAACAAAATCCTTTGACTGGGTAATTTATAAGTAATCAGAATTTATTTTTCACAGTTCTAGGACATGAGATCTAGATCACGGCATCAGAAGATTCAGTGTCTGGTTAGGACCTGTCCCACTGATGGTGTCTACTTGCAGTATCTTCAAACAGCAGAATAGGCAGAAGGGCAAAAAGGCTTACCTAGGTCCTCCTAGCCCTTTTGAAAAATGTTTTTATTCTACTCTTAAATGTGGTATCCTCATGACCTCATCACCCCCTAATGACCCCACCTTCTAATGCCATCATTTTGGGGTTTAATTGGCTAGGGAACCTGGCTACCACATGGCCTGGAAAGAAAATTGAAGAGATTGGTTCATGGTTTATGTGACAATTAAGTATGATTGTCAGCCATAACATATGACTGTGCATCATCTGGATGTCACCAATAAAATTTGATTGTCTCAAGGTAGAATTAACATACCTCAGTTTGGAGTTATTTGTTTTTAAAAGATGGTGGGCAAGAGAATTTTTGTTGGTGGTAAGGTGTGTATATGTATGTTTCCTAGCAGAAATGATCAAACAGAATTATGTTTTTATCCACTATATTTTTCTCTTGGTTTTCCCCTTCTTCTCTGGAACCACTTCCTTAGTCTCCTTCAGTAGATATTTCCTCCCAGTGTTCCTCGAATGCTAGGGCTTCTCAGGATTCAATATTTGATTTTTTTCTTTTTCAGCTAAAAAGTTTTATCTGAGTGTCTCATGGGCCCATTAAAGCCAAAAATCATTATCTTTTTCCCATCTCTTACCACAACCCCGGTCCCGCCTTTCCTCCTATATTAACTATCTTGATAAACAATACCAACATCCTAGTTATTGGAGTCAGACTAATCCTCAGTGTTAGCCCTTACAAAATTATGTCTTTCATTGGGAATTAAAAGTTATATCAACCAAGGTTTAGTTTTACTGACCCCATTTGGATCTTACTTCAAAAAATTGTATGTAACCATGCAAAAATAGAAATATGACATGATTGGGGAAATGGTAACACTGAGTGCTTGATGATATTGATAAACTATTGTTATTGTTTTAAGTATTATAATGATATGATTGTGTTTAAAAAGTTTTCAATTTTTAGAAAGGCATAGTTAAACATTTTAGAGGTCATAATATTATGTTTAGAATTTAGTTCAAAATAGGTTATCAGTGGAGAGGGCTGAGGAAGGAGGGATTAATAAGCAAAATTCCTGGCCATGAGTTAATTACTGAAGCTGGGTGATGAGTTGATGGAGGTTAATCATATCATGTTAGTGACTCTACTAATATGTATCTAAGCTATCCATATACATGTACACAGGTGTGTGTGGGAGTGTGTGCTAGGGTTTCTTAACCTCTGCACTATTGACATTTGGGGCTGGATAATTCTGTTATCTGTGAGGTGGGGATATCTATTCTTTTTTTTTTTTTTTGAGTTGGAGTCTCACTCGGTCGCCCAGACTGGAGTGCAGTGGCTACTCCTGGCCATCGCAGCTTCGTCTGCTGGGCTCTGGCAATCCTTCTGCCTCAGCCTTCCGAGTAGCCGGAATTACAGGCATGCACTACAACGCCCGGCTGATTTTTTGATTTATTGTAGAGATGAGGTCTCACTGCCCAGGCGAGTGTTGAACCCGCGGGCTCAGGCAATCCACTCACCTCAGCCTCCCAAAGGTGCGGGATTACAGGCTGAGCCACCGAGCCCGACGGGGATATCTATTCTATGCACCATAAATATTGAGCAGTATCCCTGACCTCTACCCACTAGGTGCCATTAAGACCTCTTTCAACTGTGACAACCAAAAATGTATTCAGTCATTGCCAAATATGTACCAGGGCAGCAAACTCATGCCTGGGTGAAAACCACTGCTCTGTCTCATTATTCTTTTTAGCAATGGCCACTACTTGACTTTATGTTATTTACTTTTTTCCTTGGTTTGTCTTCTAGACACACAAGCTGTAAGTTCTGTGATTCCATTAGCTCCATTTCTCTAGAATGAAGTACCATTAGGGTAGACACTATGTCTCTGGTGTTTACAGCTGTATCAGAAGTACTTGGCACAGAGCAGAAAATCAGTCAGTACCTGTTGCATCAGTGAAAAAATGCTTTCAAAAAAGACAAATCTGAAATGTTGCTGCTCAGAGACGCATGCTTATCGTGTCTTTGGGTGAGTTCCTTTACTCCCTATGCTTCGGGTTTCTCATCTACAAAATGGAGACAATAATAGTACCTACTTCATGGGTTTGTTATGAAGATTAAATGCAAGATGACCATCTTTGCTTGGAACAGTTCCAGATTTTGTCTCTTGTCCCAGAATAATCACTAATAATGCCATCTTTCACTCTCAAGCATATCCTTGTTGGATGATCAATCACATGGAAACCTGAACTAACAAGTTAGTGTCCGTGCACTGCTTTGGAGGTGCCTGGGGCAGGACAAATAGGCTATGGTCATAATTATTCTCCAGGCTTCTCCCAAGACCTGCATTCAGTGGCCTCCCAAGTGGACAGCATGACTTCCAGCTCTGCCCTGTGTCCTACAAGCCCCTTGACTGTTGCTAATCCCCCAACCTCAACTCTTAAAACCCTCTTTCACCACCACCCCTGTCCATTTTCCTGCAAGTCAAGCTCTTTCTTCCTCAATTACAGGACTTTCCCTTTTTTGACCTGGAGACGCCCCTCTACCACTGTCACCTGTTTTACCTCCACCTGTCCTGCAGGCATTGCTGTAAATGTCACTTCTTCTGAGAAGCCAGTCTTTATTACAATTTTTTTTAATTCTAAAGATGTGGGGTACAGTTTAGAGTTAGGTATACAAATGTTCATTATGCACGTATCCTTGTTGATGAGGCATGAAGACCCCTTCCCTGGCAGATTCCCACTACTGCCAATCCCGCTCCCGCCCTCCCCTGGCAGTTTCCCACTACTTTCAATCCTTTTCTTATGGTATTACGATAATTGTTCAAGGTTCATTTATAAGTGAAAACATGTGAAACTCAGTTCTTGGTTTCTGTGATAGGTCACTCAGTATTATAAATTCTAAGTCCATCCAGGTTGCTGTAAAGTTCATAATTTTGTCCTTCTTTATGGCTGCATCATTTTACATCGTGTACATGCACCACATTTTTTTAATCCAGTCCTCTTTTGATGGACAGCATGGTTGGTTCCATGTTTTTGCTATTGTGAATAATGCTGCAATAAACGTACATGTGCAGGTATCTTTTTCATAGAGTGATTTGAGTTCCTCTTGGTATAGTTCCAGTAGGGGGATTGCAAGATCATATGGAAAGGTTGATTTTTAGCTCTTTTAGGAATCGCCAAAGGGTTTTCCACAGAGGTTGTATTAGTTTACACTCCCACCAACAGTGTAGAAATATTTCCTTTTTTACCACATCCTCTCCAGCATCTGTTTTTAAAGTTATTGATAATGGCCATTCTGAATGGAGTTAGGTGGTATCTCAGTGTGGTTTTAGTTTGCATTTTTTGATGACAAATGAGGCTGAACATTTTTTTCATGTATCCATTGGCTGCTCATATGCCTTCATTTGAGAAGTATCTATTCATATCTTTTGCCCACTTTGTAATAGGATTGTTTGTTTTTTTCTTTTCATCACGCTTGAGTTCCTTGTAGATCCTAGATGCTGGGCCTTGGTCAGACACACAGTTGGCAAATATTTTTTTCCCAGTCTGTGGGCTGTCTCCCAGTTCTTTTCATGGTTTCATGGCTCTTCAAAAACTTGTCAGTTTGATGAGGTCCCACTTGTCTATCTTATCTCTTATGGCATGGGCACTTGGAGTTTTGATCAGGAATTGGTTGCCAGTTTCAATTTCCATAAGTGTGTCTCTGCATTTTCTAAGAATCTTATAGTTTGAGGTTTTATTTTTAGGTCTTTGGTCATTTGGAGTTGATTTTTGTGTATGGTGATAGTTCTTGTTTTAATCTTCTGCCTGTGGTCAACCAGTTTTCCCAGAACCATTTACTGAATAGGTTCTCCTCTCCTCAGTCATTGTTGGTGGAGGCTTTGTCAAAGATGAGTTGGTTGAGAAGTTGAGGTTTTGCTTCTGGAATCTCTAGGCTGTTCCATTGGTCTGTATGCCTGTTCCTGTACCAATACCAGGCTGCTTTGATTATTGTACCTTTATTAAAAAATTTAAAGCCTGGGAGTATGATACCTCCTGCTTTGGGCTTTTTGTTTGTTTTTTTTTTGCTGAGGTTTGTTTTGGCTATTCATGGTCATTTATGTTTACATATGGATTCCTGTATTGTCATCTCCAGGTCTGAGAAGAATGCTGCTGGTAATTTAATGGGTCTTGCGTTAAATCTGTCAATTGTCTTACTTAGGATGGATGTTGATTCTTCCAATCCATGAGCATGGAATATTTTTCCATTTGTTTGTGTCATCTTTGATTTCTTTGAGCAGTGTTTTGTACTTTTTGTTGTAAAGGTCTTTCACATCTCTGGTTAGGAAAATGCCAAGGTATTTCTTTTTCTTTTTTTTTTTGTGGCTATTGTGAATGGGATTGTGTTTTTTATTTGGGTTTCTGTTTGCTTATTGTTGGTGTATAAAAATTCGACTGTCTTTTGCACATTTATTTTATACCCTGAGACTTTGCCAAAGTCCTTTATCAGTACAAGCAGGTTTTTGACATATTCTCTTGAGTGTTCTAGGTATAGAATCATGTCATCTGCAAAGAGGGATGATTTGACTTCCTCTTTTCCTATCTGGATACTCCTCATTGCCTTCTCTTGTCTGATTGCTCTAGCTAGGCGTTCCAAAACTATGTCGAAAAGGAAGGGTGAGAGTGCGCATCCTTGCCTTACTCTGGTTTTCAGGGGAAAAGGTTCCAATTTCTGTCTTTTTAGCAGTATGCTGACTATGGGTTTCTCGTAGATGGCTCTTACTATTTTGAGGTCTTTTCCATCTATGCCTAGATTTTTGAGGGTTTTTTATCAAGAAAGGGCACTGGATTTTATCTAAAGAGAAGCCAGCCTTTAATCCATAGGCCAGCTTCCTTGATTCTGTGTTACCACAGTATCCAGCACCCCAATTCATCACAATGAATGCTTTACTGTGCTAGAGGTTGTGTGATATTATGGCTCATGACTGTATTTCTCTCAATTCTATATCCTGGGATAGAACTTACAAGGGTCAGCCTGCAATGATGTATTTCTTGCATACATAATTTAATTAACATCAGATACTGGCTAGATCATGTTAGAACACTGACTCCGTGCTTGTTTGAGACTCATTTTCCTCATTATAATGGTAACTATCTAATTTTGCTCAGAATAAATATAATAATGCATGCAATGTTTCCTGTACACAGTAAGAGCTCAATATGGATAAGTAGATAGGGATGACCTCTTCTAAGCTTAGCCCTCATCCTCTTTCAAATAGAACTGACGTTTTATTCATTCTGGCCTAACTCAAGGAGTGGGAGACAACCTCAAATTCTCCCTAATCACACTGGAAGGATGAGACTCTGATAGCGAATGAAAGATGATTTTGTCATAATGGGGTTTCATTTTCATATTGCTAGGTAAGAAAGCAATTTCGAAAAAAAATTTTAAAAACTGCAGTGTGTCCTAAATGGTTAATGATCCTCAGCGAGCAATCTGTCCAGCATGAGAAAGATTTCTCTTGCAGTCTGACAGCTGATCTATAATCAGGCTCTGCTTGGTTGCTATCCTGAGCCCCTCCCCATAGCTCTCCATGGGACTCAGTGAACACTCTGTGGGAAAAAAAAAAGCCCAAACCTTTTATTACATGCTTTTCTGATTTCCCAGAAGCTTCTCAACAGAAAGGGACTTGCAGATGCCTGCCAGATGTCGTTTTATCTTGCAGGAGAAGAATATCTTCTCCAAGTATTGTGAAGTTTACGCTTGGTAAAATTATAAAGCTAGTACATTCTTTCCCCTTTTTTCCCTTTATTTATCAAATAAATATTAATTTAGTAGCTATTATCTCAGAAACTGTGATTACTAAGATAAGCAGCATGATTTCTGCCTCCTAGATTCCCGATTTAACAAGGCATATAGAACAATTAAGCAGATACTTGCAATAGAGGATGATTACTGCTCTGATAGGAAGTGTACAGGGTGATGCAAGAACCCAGATGGTGGGCACTTAATGCATCCTGTGCTGGGGTCAGGGAGGACTTTCTGGAAAAGGTGTCAGGAAGAAAAATCACAAATTAGACAGGGGAGTGAAAGGCCTTTTAGGCAGAAGAAACAGCAAGTGAGAAGGCACTGGGGGCGAAGTAGCTTACTGTACAAAGAAAACAGCAAATTACTCAGGAAAGAAAATTAATGTGGCAATCAAAAGGTAATAGAAGAAAAGGACAAAGAAGAAAATAGGATCCAGTCTTTGAAGTCATGTTTAGGACATTTAAGTTATTTTTTAAGACTATGGGAATCATGGAGAGTTTTAAGCAAGGATGTATTCCACTTCAGAAGGACTAGACACAGGGTCAATTTACTGATTTGATCTAGTATTCAATGTCACAGCAGACTGTTGGTTAAAGGATATAATCCTATCCAAAATGTACTTCTCTTTGGTTATAATGCTGACAGGTGCGGCCATGTAACAAAGTGTAAAAGAGACAGACTTGACCAGCATAGAGACACAAGACCCTTTGTCTTTCTTCTTCTTCTGTGGATATCAGACATGAAACCCTAAGGACAGCAGCCATCTTGAAGCCATGAGACAACAGCAAATGCTAAAAGCCAAATGAGCCAACAAGCAAATTCTGAGAGTGGGAGGACATCTTCCAGACATTCTTAAATTGTGAACACTATGCTAGCATTTACCTACTGCAGATTCAGTGTATAAGAAATATTTTAACTGAGGATTTTCTACCTTGTGCAGACCCACTTGATACCTGTCAACTTTCTCAATCTTAGTCCTCAGCTTGATTCTCTGCTCTTTTCACTTACCACATAATTCTTGGATTCTCTCCTATGTGTCCTCTCAAGTAATCATGTAGCCTGTGTTTTAATCATCTTCAGGAGTAGACAAACATTTCACTTCCTTCTCCCCAACACTGCTTTCTTTTCTTTCTTCCTTCCTTCCATTTGTATTTTCTTGTTGTGAGTTTTGGATTCTTTAAATTTCATCTGTTTTTCAAAATCTTGAAAGTTTTCTCTCCCAACTCTGTCTCTCCTTCATTCACTATTTAGTTTCTATTTCTCACCCCACCCTCACAGTGTTCTTTGATTATTTTTTCTTATAATTTGCATTTATTTGTAATTTAGCAAAGAATAGATTATTCCTTTTCATGCAATTCTTCTTTCATGATTGTGTTTTTGTAAAACAACTCAGAAATATTTATAAGTTGTTATATTAACAAGTTCCTTTTTTAAAAAATAAATTATATTGAAGGATAACATACTCACAGAAAAGTGATCTGGTGATTTTTCATAATGTGAATACACTTTTGCAACTCTATCAAAATTAGAGAGCAGACACATGAACCAATGGAACAGAATAGTGAATCCAGAAATAAACCCAATACCTACAACCAACTGATCTTTGTTAGCAGACAAAAACATACACCGGGGAAAGGACACCCTATAAACAAAAGGTGCTGGGAAAATTGGATAGCTACATGCAGAAAAATGAAATTTATCCTATGCCTCCCCATATACAAAAATTAACTTAAGATGGATTAAAGGCTTAAATGTCAGGCCTGAAACAATAAAAATCCTAGAAGAAAACCTAGGAAAAACTCTTACAGACATTGGCTAGGCAAAGAATATGTTGCTAAAACCCAGAAAACAATTGCAGCTAAAATAATAACAAATAAGTGGGACTTAATTAAACTAAAAAGATTCTGTACAGAAAAACAAATAATTAACAGAGCAAATAGGCAACCTACCGAATGGGAGAAGATATTCACAAACTATCCATCTGCCAAAGGACTAATATTCAGAATCTACAAAAGAATTCGAACAAATCATCAAGAAAAAAGCAAATAATCCCATTAAAAAGTGAGCAAACTACATGAATAGACATCTCTCAAAAGAAGATATACAAATGGCTGCAAATATTTGAAAAAAATGTTCAACATCACTCACATTCAGGGAAATGAGATACCACCTTACACCAATCAGAATAGGCATTATTAAAAAAAAATCAAAAAACGACAGATGTTGGTGTAGATGTAGAGAAAAAGGAACACTTATCCACTGTTGGTGGGAATATAAATTAGTACAACCTCTATGGAAAATGGTATGAAGATTACGCAAAGAACTAAAAGTAGATCTACCATTTGATCCAGCAATCCCACTACTAAGTATTTACCCTAAGGAACAGAGGTAGTTATACAAAAAAGACACCTAAAAGAGGGGACGTGGAAGATGGCAGCCAAGCCAATCACACTGTGCAAGTCTCAGTGTGAGTGAGTGAGTGTATGCAAAATTTTGTGTACATTCTGGTGAGTGAGTGGGCATGTGAGTAGCTGAATGAGTGAGGGCTAGGGAACTAGTGGCCAGAGCTCTCCTCGTGCAGTGGCCGGGGCCTCAGCTGCTCAGTTTGGTCACTAGCTATTCTCGGGACACAGAAAATGAGCACCATTAAAAAAAAAAATCAGCAAAACCCTTCTGCTGGGAGAGACTGACTAAGTGGGGGCTCACGAGCAAGTGCCCAGGGCCCTCCTAGTGAAGCAGCTGGTGCTGCAGTTGCTCTGCTTGGTCTCTAGCAGGTCGCAGAAGCCAAACGCCATTTTTAAAAAAATGTACAAGCCGGGCTCGGTGGCTCAGCCTGTAATCCCGCGCCTTTGGGAGGCTGAGGTGAGTGGATTGCCTGAGCCCGCAGATTCGAGACCCGCCTGGGCAACTTGGCAAGACCTCATCTCTACAATAAATAAAAAACTAGCCGGGCGTGGTAGCGCGTGCCTGTAGTTCCAGCTACTTGGAAGGCTGAGGCGGAAGGATCGCCGGAGCTCAGCAGGTCGAGGCTGCGGTGGCTGGGAGCAGCCACTGCACTCCAGTCTGGCCGACAGAATGGGACTCCAACTCAAAAAAAAAAAAAAAAAAGTACAAAAGTTTTCCTGTGAAGAAGCAACGGGGAGATATTACCTGCTTCAGACTCTGCCTCACCACTGCAGCAGGAGAGACTGCTGGCTCCAGACGTTGCCTCACCACTGCAGCACCTGGCCGGACACTGGCAACAAGGGCTGCAAAGGGAGTCCAGAGGCAGAGTGCCACTGGAGAAGACGAAAAAGGCACCCACCACCATCTTGAAAACGGGGCAAAAAAAGTGCTCCGACTTACTCTCCATGGAGCAACACACCCAGTCTCTGTGACTGAATGGATCAACTGCTCAGGAGTTGATCGTGACCCAGAGGGAATATCCTGAAAACACAAACTTTGGAGAGATCTGACAAGCGCTGAGTCTCAGGTGCCCCACTCCCTACCCTGATCCAGCTGAAGGACAAAGTCTGTGGCCAGAAAAGGATGAGAAAGACCTTCAAAGAGATCAGTGGTGGGTCCAGGGCTGACCCAACCCTCCTCTTCTCCAACAATCCTCTGAATGTCAGACCCACGCAGCTGGGGCACTACAGACAGGGACAAACCCAGGCAGAGACTAGACATCAGTTGCAATAGGAGAAATCTATTCCAGGATAGGCCTGGCTGGGTCACCCCCCAGAGTACATACCAGGGGAAGAGACAGTCCCGCACCTCCCCCGCCAGGGGATCTCCCTGACCTTACGAGAGTGGAAGGAAAGGACTGCAGCCCCGCCCACTCCCAATCTCCTTGTCAACATTTGATATTGTTAGACTTTATTTTAGGCATCATGGTAAGTATGTAGTGGCATCTTCTACTGTGGGTTTAATTTTATAGCCTTTTTGTGAAGTGTCTTTTTAAGTCACGTTCTCATGTTTTTATTGTGAGGTTTATCTTTCTCTTAGTACTTTGTAGAAATTTTTTCATATCCAGGATATAAGTTCTTTACTTGGGTCCATCTATCTATTCGTCCTCATTCTGTGCTTTGCATTTTTTGCTTTTTAAATATTGTCTTTTAATCAATAGAAGTTTTAATTTTGTAATTACTATTTTTATTTTAAAGATGTGGGGTACTATTCAGGGTTCGGTACATAAGTGGCCATTGTGCAGGGAAAATTTGAGTACCATTATTGGGTACCCAATCCCTCCCCTGGCAGTGAACCACTACTACCAATCCCTTTCATATGGTATTAAGACAAATGTTCAGGGTCCACTTACGAGTGAGTAAATGTAGTACTCAGATCTTCGTTTCTGTGATAGATTACTGACTATTATAGACTCTAAGACCACCCAAGTTGTTGCGAAGTCCATAGTTTTATTTTTCTTTATGGCTGCATAATATTCTATTGTGTATATGTACCACAGTTTCTTTATCAAGTTCACTTTCTGTAGGCAGCACAGTTGGTTCCGTGTTTTTGCTATTGTGAATAAAGATGCAATAAACATGTGTGTGCAGGTATCTTTTTTAGTAGAATCATTTGCATTCCTCTGGATATATTCCCAGAAGGGGGATTGCTGGGTCATATGGAAAGGATATGGGAAAAAGGGAACACTTCAATACTGTTGGTGGGAATTTAAACTAGTACAACCTCTGCAGAAAACAGTGTGGCAATTTTGAAAAGATACAAACAAGTTTTTTTTAATTTTTTTATTTTAAAGATGTGGGGTACACTTCAGGGTTGGGTATACAAATATTCATTATGCAGGTATCCTTGCTGATGAGGTGTGCCTCCCACGTCCCCTGACAGTTTCCCACTACTGCCAATCCCATCACCCCTCCTCTGGCAGTTTCCCACTATTGCCAATCCCTTTCTTATAGTATTATGCTGATTGCTCAAAGTCCGCTTATGAGAGAGAACATGTGGTACTCAGTTTTTGTTTTTTTGTGATAGATCACTGCAAAGTCCATATGTTTGTCCTTCTTTATGGATGCATAATATCCTCATATTTAAAAAAAGAAGTTTAATCAACTTAGCCAACTATTTTCTTTGCAGTTAGTCCCTTTGTATCAGAATTTTGTTTTGTTTTGTTTTGTTTGAGTTGGAGTCTCACTTTGTCACCTAGACTGAAGTGCAGTGGCCGCTCCCGGTTCTGGCGATCCTTCCACCTCAGTCTTCCAGTAGCTGGAACTACAGGTGTGTACTACCACACCCGACTAATTTTTTGATTTATTGCAGAGATGAGGTCTCGCCAAGTTGCCCAGGTGGGTCTCGAACCCGTGGGCTCAGGCAATCCACTCACCTCAGCCTCCCAAAGCACGGGATTACAGGCTGAGCCACCGAGCCCGGCTTGTATTGTAGAATTTTAACAAAATTTTGCCTATTCTAATGCCGTGAAGATATCTCTCATGTTTTCTTCTAGAAGCAGTATGGTTTTGTCTTTCTTTTTATTTTATTTTATTTTATTTTATAGAAGTGGAGTACAATTCAGGATTAGGTATACAAGTGGTCATTACACAGGTAAAGTTTGGGCCTCCCTTTGGTCCCTGCTTCTCCTGGTCTTAGATCAAGTACTCATATTGATGTCATGTGCCCCCCACCCTTTCCTACCCTGGCAGAATCACACTACTGCCAAACCCTTTCTTCTAGTGTTATGATAAAAGTTTAGGCTCTGCTTTTAAGTGAGAACATGTGGCACTCAGTTGTTGTTTTTTCTTTTGTGATAGATCACCGAGTATGGTAGACTCTTAATCCATCCAAGTCGCTGCAAAGTCCATAATTTTGTCCTTTTTTGTGGCAGCATAATATTACATCGTGTAGATGTACCACATTTTTTCATACAGTCCACTTCCAGTGGGCAGCACTGTTGGTTCCATGTTTTTGCTATTGTGAATAATGTGTAAGCATGTGTGTGCAAGTATCTTTTTTATAAAAAATGATTTGAGTTCCTCCGGGTATATTCCCAGAAGGGGAATTACTGGGTTATATGGAAGGTCAATTTTTAGGTCTTTTAGGAATTGCCACACTGTTTTCCACAGAGGTTTTATTAGTTCACACTCCCACCAACAGTGCAGAAGCGTTCCCTTTCCCCCACATCCTCTCCAGCACCTTTTGTTTTTTGAGTTATTTATGATAGCACCCTAACTGGAGGTAGGGGATATCTCAGCATGACTTTAACTTGCATTTCTTTGATGATTAGTGAGGCTGAACATTTTTTCATATATCTGTTGGCAGCTAATATGTTTTCCTTTGAGAAGTGTCTATTCATGTCTTTTGCCCGCTTTGTAATGGAGCTGTTAGTTTTTTTCCTTTTGGTGCATTTGAGTTCCTTGTAGGTGCTGGATGTTAGGCCTTTGTCAGATATACATTTGGCAAATATTTTTCCCGTTTTGTGAGCTGTCTCCCTGCTCTCTTGCTGGTTTCTTTTGCTTTGCAGAAGCTCTTCAGTTTGATGAGGTCCCACTGGCCTATGTTATCTCTTACACCATTCACTTTTGGGGATTTGATCACGAATTGGCTGCGTATTCCAATAAGCATAAGAGTGTTTCCTGTGTTTTCTTCTAGGATTCTTATAGTTTAAGGTTTTGTGCTTAGGACTTTGATCCATCTAGAGTTGGTTTTTTGTTGGTATGAGTTGGTATGATGCTAGGTAGGGGTCTTGTTTCAATTTTCTGCATGAGGTCAGTCAGTTTTCCTAGCACCATTTACTGAATAAGTTCTCCTCTCCCCAGTGGTTTTTGGTGCAGGCTTTGTCAAACATGAGTTGGTTAAGGAATTGAGAATTTGCTTGTGGAATTTATAACCTGTTCCAATGGTCTATATGCCTGTTCATGTACCAGCACCAGGCTGTTTTGATTATTGTAGCCTTATAGTAAAGTTTAAAGTCTGGAAGTGTGATACCTCCTGCTTTATTTCTTTTGCTAAGGATTGCTTTGGCTATTTATGGTCTTTTATGTTTCCATATGAATTTCTGTATGATGTTTCCAGGTCTGAGAAGAATGATGTTGGTAATTTAATGTGTATTGTGCTAAATCTGTAGATTGCTTTTGGTAGGATGGATATCTTAGCAATGTTGATTCTTCCAACCCATTAGCATGGAATATTTTTCCATTTGCTTGTGTCTTCTTTGATTTCTTTAAGAAGTGTTTCGTAGTTTTTGTTGTAGAGGTCTTACACTTCTCTTGTTAAAGAGATAGAGAGATGCCAAGATATTTTATTTGTGTGTGTGTGTGTGTGTGTGTGTGTGTGTATGTGTGTGTGGCTATTGTGAATGGGTTTGTGCTTTTTTATTAGTTTCTCTGCCTGTTTGTTGTTGATGTATAAGAATGTGACAGTCTTGGGTGGGCTCGGTGGCTCAGCCTGTAATCCCAGCACTTTGGGAGGCCGAGGTGAGTGGATTGCCTGAGCCCGCGAGTTTGAGAACCGCCTTGGCAACTTGGCGAGACCTCATCTCTACAATAAATCAAAAATTAACCAGGCATGGTAGTGCATGCCTGTAGCTCCAGCTACTTGGAATGTTGGAAGGCTGAGGCAGAAGGATCACTGGAGCCAGCCGGTCGAGGCAGCAAGTGACCGGGAGCGGCCACTGCACTCCAGTCTGGGCGACAGAGTGAGACTCCAACTCAAAAAAAAAAAAAAAAAGAATGTGACAGTCTTTTGCATGTTTATTTTGTACCCTGAGACTTTGCCAAAGTCCTTTATCAGTGCAAGGAGAATTTTGACAGATTCTCTTGGATTTTCAAGATATAAGATCATGTCATCAGCAAAGAGGGTTAACTTAGTTTCCTCTTTTCCTGTTTGGATACACTTTACTTCCTTCTCTTGTCTGAGTGCTCTATGGTCTTCCAACACTGTGTTGAACAGGAGGGATGAGAGTGGGCAGCTTTGCCTTGCTCCCATTTTCAGAGGGAATGTTTCTAATGTTTGACCATTGAGCAGTATGTTGGCTCTGGGTTTATCATAGATGGCACTTACTATTTTGAGTTATATTTCTTGTATGCCTAGGTTTTTGAGGATTTTAATCAAGAAGGGATGCTGAATTTTTTAAGAAGCCTTTTCTGCATCTAATGATATGTAATTGGTTCTTGTTTTTATGTCTGCTGATGTATTTAATTACATTTGTGATCTTGTGGATGTTGAACCAGCCCTGTACCCCAGGGATGAAGCCTACTTGGTCATGGTGGATGATTTTTTAGATGTGTTTTTGGATCCAATTTGCTAGAATCCAGTTGAGAATCTTTGCACCTATGTTTATTAGGGATACTGGCCTGTAGTTCTCTTTTTCTGTTAGATCTCTACCCAGATTGGGTATCAATGAGATGTTAGCTTCAAATGATTTGGGGAGAGTTCCATCTTTCTAGATTATCTGAGATACTTTCAATAGGATCAGTAGCAGCTCCTTGTATGTTTTGTTGGATTCCACTTGAAAACCATCTGCTCCTGGGCTTTTTTTTGTAGGTAGTTTTCTTATGATGGAGTCAATTTCCTGGGTTTTTATTGGTCTATTTAGAGTTTCAATTTCTTCTTGTTTCAATCTTGGAAGTTGTGTGATGTCAGAAAGTCCTCCATTTCATTTAGGTTTTCAAGTTTGTTTCTATATAGGTGTGCATAGTAATCTCTGATAATGTTTTGTATTTCTTCAGGATCAGTTATGACTTAATCTTCTGCATTTCTAATTGTGTTTATTTGGGCTTTTTTTTTATTTAGTGAATCTGGCTAGGATGTCCATAAATCTTGTTTATCCTTTAAAAAAACCAGGTTTTTGTTTCTTTGATTTTTTTTCTATGATATTTGTGTCTTCTATGCCCTGTATTTGGGCTTTTACCTCGGTAATCTGGATTTGCTTAACTTAGGGTTTTGGTGGTCTTGTTTTTTCAGCTCCCTTAGGTGATTTGTTAGGCTGTTAATTGTGATCTTTCCGTTTTCTTAATATGTGTTTGTAGAGATATGAATTCCCCCTCTTGGTGCTGCTTTCATGGCATCCCAGAGGTTTTGGCAAGATTCTTCTTCATTTTCATTTGTTTCCAGGAATCTTTTAATTTCTGATTTGATTTCTGTGTTGACCCTGGAGTCACTCACCATCATGTTGTTTAGTGTCCATATGTTTGTGGGTCTGGAGGGAATTTTTTTGGTATTGATATTTATTTTAATTCCACTGTAGTCTGAGAAAGTATATGGCAGTATTTTGATCTCATGAAATTTGTCTATGCTTGATTTATGGCCAAGGTTGTGGTCAATCTTAGAGTACATTCTATGTAATGATGAGTAGGATGTACATTCTGTGGTTGTTGTGTGGAGTGTTCTGTAGACATCTATTCAGTCCATTTGGTCAAGCACCAACTTGAGGTTCTCAATCTGTTGATTTTTTGCTTCAATGGTCTGCCTAGGGTTGTTAGTGGGGTATTTAAGTCCCCAATCATGATAGTGTTAGAGAAATGTCTTTTTATAGTTTACTTAGTAGTTACTTCATAAAAGCTGGTGAGCCTCTGTTGGGTGCATATATGTTTAGGATGGATATTTCTTGTTGATGGATTGAACTTTTTATCATTATGTACTGTTCTTCTATATCATTTTAAATTTTTGATAGCTTAAAGGTTGCTTTGTCTGATGTTAAGATTGTGACTCCTGTCTTATTTTGTGATCCATTTGCCTGAAAATTGGTTTTCCATCCTCTGTTTTTAAGTCTGTGATCATCTTGTGTAGTGAGATGTGTTTTTTGGAGACAGTAAATTGTTGAGCTGTCTTTTAAATCCTGTTTTCTGTTCTGTGTCTTTTCTTTCTTTCTTTTTTTTTTTTTTTGAGTTGGAGTCTCACTCGGTCGCCCAAACTGGAGTATAGTGGCTGCTTCCGGCCACCGCGCCTCAACCTGCTGGGCTCCGGCGATCCTTCCGCCTCAGCCTTCCAAGTAGCCGGAATTACAGGCATGCGCTACCACGCCCGGCTGATTTTTTGATTTATTGTAGAGATGAGGTCTCGCTGCCCAGGAGGGTCTCGAACCTGCGGGCTCAGGCAACCCACTCACCTCAGCCTCCCAAAGGCGCGGGATTACAGGCTGAGCCACCGAGCCCGGCTTTGTTCTGTGTCTTTTCAACGGTGCATTTAGTCCATTAATGCTTAAGTTCATTATTGAAATGTAAGAATTTGTCCTTGTCATGATGCTCTTATAAGGGTGTTTTGTTTTTGCATAGCTTTTGTGTTCATATATGTGTATGTTTTCATTTTTGTGGTATGCTGTGTGTTTGACTGCTTCTGTGTTTGTGATCTTGTGAAGTACATGGTCTATCTGTTGTTTCTTTTTCCTTCTGTGCACAGCACCTTTTTAAGCATTTCCTGTAGAGCAGGTCTGGAGGCAGCATATTATCTTAGGGATTGGATGTCTGGGAAGGATTTTAGTTCTCTATTGCTGATGAAGCTTAGCTTGACTGGATAGGAAATTATTGGTTGAAATTGTTTACCATTGAGAATATTGAAGATTTGGGCTCAGTCCCTTCCATCCTGTAGTGTTTTTGCAGATAAGTCTGCAGCAATTCAGATTGACCTCCCCTGGTAGGTAGTCTCACCATTTTCCCTTGCTGCCTTTAGGATTTTTTCTTTTATACCTACTTCATATAGGTAAATTACTATGTGTCTAGGAGTTGGGCTTCTCATAAGATGTCTTGCAGGAGTTCACTGAATGTCTTGTGCTTGCATAGTCATTTCTCTGGCCACATGAGGAAAGTTTTCTTGGATGACCTCATGGAATGTTTGTTCCAAGATCTTTCCATTTCTCTTTCTACTTCAGGCATGCCAGTCATAGGCAAGTTTGGTTTCTTGATACAACTCTACATCTCCTGGAGAATTTCTTCTTTCTTCTTAATTTTTTTAAATATTTTATTTATTTATTTATAATCAATATTTTTTATTATGATATTGTGGGGTACAGTTAAGGATTAGTTATACAAATACGTTTCGTTCAGGCACCCTTGGTGATAAGAGGTGTTTCCCCGTCCCCAGACAGATATTTACTATCATTAATCCCATCGCCCTCCCCCCCATAGTTTCCCACTACTGTCAGTCATTTTCTTATACTATTACATTGGATGTTCAAGGTCCACTATATGAGTGAGAACATGTGATACTTGGATCTTTGTTTCTGTGAGAGGTCACTCAGAATTACAGACTCTAGTTCCATCCAGGTTGCTGCGAAATTCATGATTTTGTTCTTTTTTATGGCTGCGTAGTATTCCATCGTGTATATGTACCATATTTTTTTAATCCAGTCCTCTTTTGATGGACTGCATGGTTGCTTCCAGTTCTTGCTATTGTGAACAATGCTGCGGTAAACATACATATGCCGGTATCTTTTTTATAGAGTGATTTGATGAATCTTCAGGATATATTCCCAGTAGGGGGATTGCGGGGTCATATCGTCATATCGGAGGTTGATATTTAGAGCTTTTAGGAATCATCACACTGCTTTCCACAGAGGTTGCACTAGTTTACACTCCCACCAACAGAGTAGAAGTGTTCCCTTTTCGCCACACCCTCTCCAGTAACTGTTATTTTTTGAGTTGTTGATAATTGCCATTCTGACTGGAGTTAGGTGGTATTTCAGTGTGGTTTTGATTTGCATCTCCCTGATGATTAGTGAGGTTGAACATTTCTTCATGTGTCTGTTGGCTGCTTGGATGTCTTTCTTTGTAAAGTGTCTGTTCATATCTTTTGCCCATTTTATAATGGGGTTGTTTGTTTGTTTCTTTTCAGCACGTTTGAGTTCCTTGTAGATCCAAGATGTTAAGCCTTCGTGAGACCTGGTGCTGGCAAATCCTTTTTCCCAGTCTGTAGGCTGTCTCCCTGTTCTCTTGATAGTTTCTTTGGCTTTGCAGAAGCTTGTCAGTTTAATAAAGTCCCACTTTCTATCTTCTTTCTTATGACCTGTGGGTTTCGGATTTTGTTCAGGAATTGGATGCCAGTTCCGAGTTCCATGAAGGTATGCCCTTCATTTTCTAAGGTTCTTATGGTTTGAGGTTTTACATTTAGGTCTCTGATCCATTTGGAGTTAATTTTTTTGTGTATGGGGATAGATAGGGGTCCTGTTTCAATCTTTTGCATGTGGTCAGCCAGTTTTCCCCGCACCATTTACTGAATAGGTTCTCCTCTCCCCAGTGGTAGGTGGTGGAGGCTTTGTCGAAGATGAGTTGGTTGAGAAATTGAGGTTTTGCTTATGAAATCTCAATTCTATTCCATTGATCTATATGCCTGTTCCTATACCAATACCAAGCTGTTTTGATGATTGTAGCTTTATAGTAAAGTTTGAAGTCTGGTATTGTGATACCACCTGCTTTGTTTTTTTTTTGTTTGTTTTTTCTGTTTTTTTTGTTTTTGCTGAGGATTGTTCTGGCTATTCTTGGATGTTTGTGTTTCCATATGAATTCCTGCATTGTTTTTTCTAGGTCTGAGAAGAATGTTGCTGGTAATTTAATGGGTATTGCATTGAATTTGTAGATTGCCTTAGGTAAGATGGACATCTTCACAATGTTGATTCTTCCAATCCATGAGCATGGGATATTTTTCCACTTGTTTGTGTCATCTTTGATTTCTTTGAGAAAAGTTTTATAGTTTTCATTGTAAAGGTCTTTCACGTCTCTGGTTAGGAAGATGCCAAGGTATTTCATTTTTTTTGTGGCTATTATGAATGGAACTGTGGTTTTTATTTGGGTTTCTGTTTGTTTATTATTGGTGTAAAGAAATGCGATTGTCTTTTGCACATTTATTTTGTATCCTGAGACTTTGCCAAAGGCCTTTATCAGTGTAAGGAGGTTTTTGACAGATTCTCTTGGATTTTCAAGGTACACAATCATATCGTCTGCAAAGAGAGATAACTTGACTTCCTCTTTTTCTATTTGGATACCCCTGGTTGCCTTCTCTTCTCTGATTACTCGAGCCAGGACTTCCAATACTATGTTGAATAGGAGGGGTGAGAGTGGGCATCCTTGTCTAGTTCCAGTTTTCAGGGGAAATTGTTCCAGTTTTTGTCCATTTAGGAGTATGCTGGTTGTGGGTTTCTCGTTGATGACTTTTACTATTTTGAGGTATGTTCCCTGTATACCTAGATGTTCGAGGGTTTTATCAAGAAGCGGTGCTGGATTTGTCAAAAGCTTTTTCTGCAGATAATGATGTAATCATGTGGTTTTGTTTTGACATCTGTTGATGTATTTAATTACATTCATGGTTTTACAAATGTTGAACCAGACTTGCATCCCAGGTATGAAGCCTACTTGGTCATAATGGATGATTTTTTAGATGTATTGTTGAATCTGGTTTGCTAGGATCTTGTTGAGAATTTTAGCATCTATGTTCATCATAGATATTGGCCTGTAGTTCTCTTTCTTTGTTGGGTCTTTACCTGGCTTGGGTATCAATGTGATGTTGCCTTCGTAAAATGATTTGGGGAGAGTTCTATCATTTTCAATTGCCTGGAATACCTTCAGTACGATCAGTATCAGCTCCTGCTTAAATGTCTTATAGAATTCTGGTGGAAAGTCATCTGGACCAGGACTTTTTTTTGTAGGTAGTTTTCTTATTATGTAGTTGATTTCCTTGATTGTTATTGGTCTATTTAGGGTCTCAATTTCATCTTGTTCCAGCCTAGGTAGGTTGTGTGATGTCAGAAAGTCATCCATTTCCTTAAGGTTTCTAGTTTGTTTCCATACAAATGTACGTAGTCGTCTCTAATTATCTTTTATATTTCTTCAGGGTCAGATGTGACTTCATCTTTTGTGTTTCTGATTGTGCTTATTTGGGTTTTTTCTCTTTTTTTTCTTGGTCAGTCTAGCTAGGGAACCATCGATCTTGTTTATCCTTTCTAAGAACCAGCTTTTTGTTTCATTGATTTTTTTGTATTATCTTTTTGTCTTCTAAGTCCTGGATTTGGGCTTTTATTTTGGGGATCTGGATTCTTCTGTTGAAATTAGGGTTTTTGTGGTCTTGCTTACCCAGCTTCCTTAGGTAGCTTGTTAGGCTGGTTAATTTGTGATCCTTCCATTTTCTTCATGTGCGGGAAGAAATTTATATAGGGATATAAATTCCCCTCTTACAACAGCTTTCATGGCGTCCCAGAGATTTTGGTAAGATGTTTCTTCATTTTCATTTGTTTCCAGGTATCTTTTGATCTCTGTTTTAGTGTCCATGTCTCTGTGGGTTTTGGGGGGACCTTGTTGGTGTTAATGATTATTTTTATTTCACTGTGATCCAAGATGTTGCATGGTAGAATTTTGGTCTTTTTAAATTTACTTATGCTTGATTTATGGCCAATTATGTGGTCAATCTTAGAATATGTTCCATGTGGTGATGAGTAGAATGTGTATTCTGTGGTCTTTGGATGGAATGCTCTGTAGGTATCAATTAAGTTCATTTGTTCAAGAGTCACATTGAGGTTCCGGATCTCATTGCTGATTTTTTGTCCTGATGATCTGTCTAGGGTTGTGAGTCAGGTATTAAAGTCCCCAGTTATGATGGTGTTAGAGTCAATATTTTTCTTTAGTTTTCCTAGAAGTTGCTTTATGAAAGTTGGTGCACCTATGATGGGTGCAAATATGTTTAGGATAGATATTTCTTATTGATGGAGTGAACCTTTTATCATTATGCAGTGGCCCTCTGTATCTTTTTAAATTTTTGATAGCTTAAATGGCATTTTGTCTGAAATTAGGATCGCGACTCCTCCTTTCTTTTGTGTTCCATTCACCTGAAAATTTGTTTCCCATCCTCTTACTTTGAGTTTGTGTATGTCCTTTCTAGTGAGATGGGTCTCTTGAAGGCAGTATATTGTTGTCTGGTTATATTTTATCCAGTTTGCCATTCTATGTCTTTTCAGTGGTGCATTTAGTCCATTCACATTCAGGCTAATTGTTGAAATGTGAGAGTTCGTCCCTATCAGAGAGTTCTTATAAAGTTTTTATTCTTCCACTTGGTTTTTTTGTCTTTCTTTTGGTTTGGGGGTTGGTTCATGTGTGTTTTATTTTTTTTCCTGTACTCTTGTGAAGAACATTGTTCTTTTTTCCTTTTCTTCTGTGTTTAGTACTTTCTTAAGTGTTTCATGTAGAGATGGTTTGGTGGCAGCATAAGTTCTTAGGGATTGGATATCTGGGAAAGATTTTAATTCTCCCTCACTGATGAAGCTTAGCTTGACCGGGTAGATTATTCTTGGTTGAAATTGTTTATCTTTTAGGGCTTTGAAGATAGGACTCCAAGCTCTCCTAGCCTGCAGGGTTTTTGTAGATAAATCTGCTGCTATTCTAATTGGTCTTCCATGGTAGGTGATCTGGCCTTTTTCTCTTGCTGCCTTTAGGACTTTTTCTTTTGTGCCTACTTTGTTTAGGCGAATTATTATGTGTCTAGGAGTTGGTCTTCTCATTTGTTGTCTTGCAGGAGTTCTCTGAATCTCTTGTGTTTGAATTTTCACATCACTGATTAGATAAGGGAAGTTTTCTTGAATGATCTCATGGAAAGTTTGTTCCAATGTGGTCTCTGTCTCTCTTTCTGCCTCAGGAAGGCCAATTACTCTTAGGTTTGGTCTCTTGAAGTAATCACTCATCTATTGAAGGTTTTGTTCTGTCTTATTTTTGAGCTTATTTTCTGTGTTTTTAAGAGTTTTGATTAGTTCTATATTTTGGTCCTCAAGCTCTGAGATTCTTTCTTCTGCTTTGGTAATTCTGCTTTCCATGCTTATCAGTTTGTTATTTATTTCATTCACAGTATTTTTTATTACTGTTATCTCAGATATCAGCTCGTTCCTAGTTTCTTCTTGTGTCTTCCCAATTCTTTTTAATCTCTCCATTAATGTCTTGATATCTAGGTTTGTAGTTTGAAACCCTTCATTCTGGGGGCTCTTCATTGTTTGCATTCCGTAGTCTATTTTTTCAGTGTCTGCCCTCTCAGGGGTCTGGGAGAGACCCATATTCTTCTTTCGGTTTTTCTTCATTTGTGTAGATTTTTTTCTCTCTCTCCCCCTTTCCCTCCCCTCTTTAATTCTGTTTTTGAGGGAAGGTGGGATTGCTTTTGTTTCACTTCTGCAATATCCTGTTCTTCCTTATGAGGGTCTTCTGACTTTGTTCACTTTTGAGGTTGGAGTGTGGGCTGAGGGCTGTACTTTTTGTAGTTTTGAGGTTTAATTGAGAGGGAAACTGTGGTTCAGAACGTATATGCTGATTCTAGCATCCACCAACAGGTGTATGAGCATACTGGAACCTATTTCCCTCTGCCTTACAATCTGTCTGTGCAGCAGTATGTTGTCTTGGTCCCTAGATTAAAAGGGGGTATAAAAGAGGAAAATAATGGAGGAAGGGAGGGGTTAATAGGAAGTTAGATAGAGAGAAGAGCAAGAGGGAAAACAGATATACATACCAACTATCAGGTGAGAAAGAGGCACAAGGCCAGAGAGAAGTGAAAAAAGACACGTAAGAAAGATTACCTAAAGAATACTGGTAGCTACACAGAGACAGACCAATAAAATCATGAAACAGTGTAAGTCAGAAAGCAAACAACAAAAGTGATCAAAACAGTCAAAATGATAAAATCTAAAGTCAAAATAAGAGATCAGACTAAAGTCACTTCAGCTCTGATCTCTGGCCTCTCCCCTTTGTTTCTCATTGCAGGCAGCTAGATTTACCCGCAGTTTGGGTTTTTTTTTTTTTTATCCTGCTGCCTGGGAGTTGCTTTTGTCTGATTCAGCATAGGGGTGGGCTTTGTCTCCTGTTTAGCGACATTACCTTAGGAACCGAGGTAGGGGTTGTTGATAGGTGGGTGGGGCAGTGGAAATCTCTGCCTGGAGAATGGCCAAGGCAGTTTCACTTTCATAGACCCATTTTTCTCTGCTTGTCTGGGTCCCCAAGCTTGGGGTCACACGCTGAGTGCCTCAGCCAGGGTGGGCCCAGAGCTCCAGAGCTCCAAAGCTCCAAAGGGCAGGTGGTGAGTGGCGATAGTGGCCCTGTGCCCCCCACAGGGTACTTCAGCCATGAATGGGACTGGTGTCTCTGAGGGGCGTGCACCCAGAGCCTCCCTGAGTGACCGGCAGCTTGGTGCTGGGTGCTGGGTGAGAGACAATGTAGCCAGGGAGGGCGCTGAGACCCAAGACTCCCACACAGGTGGGAGTACCGTATGGTGGAACAGCAGCAGCAGGGGGCCGCAATATCTGGCCCTGGGTGGGACCGAAAGTCCCCAGGCCTCGGACCAGCACAGCTGGTGGTGGGCTGGGAGATGGGGGAAGAAAAGTAAGAGTCTTTTTGGGAACTCACATTTGGAGAATCTCACAAGTCCCCCTACACCATCACCATCTTACCAGAACCTCCATTCTATATTTTAAATAGGTTTTGTTAACTCCATTTCTTGGTCTTCCAGCTCTGAGATTCTTTCTTCTACTTGGTCAATTCTGCTTCCCATGCTTTTCAGTTTGTTATTTATTTCTTGGATGGAGTTCTTTATTTCTTTTTTTTTAAATAAATATCCTTTCTTGAGTCTCTCAACTCCATTGCAATTTCATTTAGTTTTAGTCCTTGCCTTTCTTGGTTTTATTAATTATATGCAACAATCCTCAAATTTCTGTAAGTACTTTCTGAGTACTGTCATTCTCAGAGATAGCCATTGTTTATGCTCCAGTAGCTGTTCTTTCAGGCACTGACTCTTTGATAGAACTCTGGAGGTTTCCAGTTATTTTTCACTGGTTTTCCTTCATTTGTAGCAGTTCTTTTATCTTTCTCTTTAATTCCATGGCCCAGTAGGAAATGAAGAAGCAATCACTTCTGACATTTCTCTACCTGCTGTCCTTCCCTGAGCTGGAGCTCTAGGTTTGTTCAATTATGAAATAGGGCTAGGTGTGGGATATTGTGCTATCTTTTTAAAATTTTGAGCACTTACTAAGAGATGGAGGAGGGGCCATAAGGATTCAGAACCTACTGGCAGGTCACAATGCTTGCTAAATGGTGAACAACCCAGTTGGGACTTGCTCTCTGTCTCTACACAATATGATCTTACAGTTGGTATGCTTGCATAGCTCCTGAGTCCAAGGCAGGGTATAAGAAGGAAAAGAGAGGGAAGAAGGGAAGAAAAGAGGGAATGAAGAAGAAAGAGAGATAAAAGAAAAGCCAACAAACAAGAAAGAAAAACCAAAACTGTAGAGAAAGAACAAAGAAGGAGAAAAAGGAGGAAAAAAAAGAGAAAACCAAGCAACACACAATCAAATAAGGCAAACAAAGGAGACAAAAAACAAACAAATCAAATCCAGGAAAAGCCCAATGATAGAGTTTTCAGCTTTAATATATCTCTTTATAGGGGAGAGACTTCCTCTTATTGCAGGTTCTGCAACTGCAGGTCTGTTACTGCAGGTTCCCTCTTTACTGTTGAAAAGTACGATGTTACAATCTTCCCACCTTCTGCCTGCAATTGATAACTGGTGCATGCCTGAAGGAAGGGAAGAGGGTGTTGGATAACTTGACTTAGCATCTCTTGGGCTTTCTCACCTTTCCTTCCTCTCCCAACATGGTCACAGCTTCCAGGATATCCAGTTCATGGTGGGGGAATGGAACATCTGGCCTCTGCCCTAGCCTCCCAATCTTTTTCTCTCCTTGCTAGGGGTAGGGGATGGTCAGCTAGGCACTCACCAGCCTCCTTCTTGGTCAGATCTGCTGTATGTATCTGTCATCCAGCAGCTGGCTGTGAGGGGGAGTGGACTGTCTGGGGCTCCACATCCGCTGATATCTGCCAGGACTTGTGTACTGGGAGCAAAAAGCAGTCCCAGTGCAATGAAAAGATCATCCCCTAGTCTCAAGATGCAGATCTGCTGTTCTGCAGAGGCCACCCTGGAGCACTTCTCTGCCCAGGCTTTAGAGTGGCTGCTCAGTTTCTCTGCAGGCTGCTGTTTCTGCCAGAAATGAGGTTGGAAGGGACAACTCCCTCCTCAGCAAGTACCACAGTCTCCAGATCTCAGGTTCCTATTGCAGGAGCCTGCATCCCAGCCTAGCACTGGAGGTTGTAGCAGCTAGTCCAGGCTCAGAATGGCTTGCTGCTTCCTCCACGCTCTGCCTCTGGCTTCCTCACTGCACTCCCTTTATGGCCCTTGCTGCCAGCATCTGACCCAGCACCACAGTGGTTGGAGCAGCAGTTGCTCTCAATGGCTTCTTGATGGAAAAAGCTCTGCTGATTTTCAAAAAAGGCACACAGCTTCTGCACTCTAGGAAACACTACGGTCCAAGAAGATCAACTTTAGCACTGGTGGCTTCACCAGGAGTGCCCCGGCTACTTGCTCTCAAGTTCCCACTCAGTCAGCCTCTCACACACCCGCTTACACACAGACACACACCCAGAATTGTCTATACATTAACTCACACACACAGAGACTCGCACAGTCCAACTGGCTGTGCCATTGTCTTCCCACAAGATCCAATTTTCAATTTAAGTTCACTACCTATTTATATTTGATTTTTTAAAAATTATCAAAATTTGTTTGCAGTAAACTATATTATTTGTTAAATTTTCTAGTTAATCAGCTTTAGTTAGTATAATTAACATAAAATAAATGTATTTAAAGTACACGTTTTGATATGTTTTGACCTACATATTCTGACATGAAATCATCATATTTGAAATGATGATTTATTTGAAATCATCAAATAAAAAAGTGAGCATCAGATAATCTCTAAGGATTAATTTCTTATTTGTTTTCTTTTTTTATTTTAAAGATGTGGGGTACAATTCAGGATTAAGTATAATTAATACCCCATTGGTAATCCCTCTCTCCCACACTTCATCTTCAACCTACCAACTGTTCTACTTTTCTCGCTATACATTAATTTGCATTTCTAGTTTTATGTAAATAAAATCATACAATATGTACCCCTATTATGCTCGGCTTTTTTTTCTTTTTTAACTCAAGGTAATTATTTTGAAATTTATTCATGTTGCTGCATGTATCAATAATTCAATCTCTAGTAATCATTTATATACAAAAACACAAATTTGATATCTACCTCGTTGATAGACATCTGGGTTGTTTCCAGTTTGAGAGGATTATAAAGATAGCTGCTGTTAGTATTGGTGTACAAGTCTTTGCATGGCCAGATACTTTTATTTCTCTTAGGTAAATGCCCTGGAATAGAGTGCCTTGGTCATCTGGAAAGCATATTTACAAATTTTGTTTAAAACTGCTAAATTGTTTTCCAAGATGATTGTACCATTTCACGTTGCCACCAGCAGCATATAAAGTTTTGAGTTGCTCCATATTATTACCAACACTTGATATGGTCAGTCTTAATTTTAGACATTCTAATATGTGTGTAGTGATATCTTGTTGTGCATATATTAACTTGCACTTCCTTCTTGACCACTGATGACACCTTATATATGTTCATTTGCTCCATATATATTCTTTGATAAAATGTTTGCTAAATCTTTTGCTCATTAATTTGTTATTTTATTATTACTGAGTACTGAGATTTCTTCATATGTTTTAAATACAAGTCTTTTATTAGATATGTAATTTACTAGTATTTATCTTTCTCTTGCCTTAGAACTTGTATTTTAAATAACTGAATTTCTTAATTTTAATGAAGTTCAATTTATTGATATTTTATTTTATGGGTCATTATTTTGTTTTGTATCTAAGAAATCTTTGCCTCACCAAAAATCATAAAAAATTTTTCACATTTTCTTCCAGAAATGTTACAGTTGTAATACTTATATCTATTATTGTTTTAGATAAAATTTGTGTATATGGTACAAAGTATTATTAGAAGTTTTTAGATAAATAAATAGATAGACAGATAGATATTTAATTGCTTTTTCATCTTTTATTGAAAAAGCTATGCTTTGAACACTGAACTTCTTTTGTACTTTTATTGAAAATCAATTGATCCTATAAGAATGAACCTATTTCTGGAAAATCTCCCCTGATCCATTGGTCTATTTTCCTATCTTTACACCACTACCATACCATCTTGATTTCTGTAGACTTATAGTAGGTCTTGAAATCAGGTAGTTTAAACCTTTCACACTCATTTTTCCAACTGGTTTTAGGTTATTTTGTTTATTTGTATTTCTATATGAAGTTTAGAATAAGCTAGTCAAGTTTTGGAAAAAAGTGGTTTGTGGGAGATGTGTTGCATCTATAGATCAATAGATTTGGGGGAGCACTGACATCCTTTGAATTACTGGGTTTTCCAATTTTTGACAATAACTCATCTCTACATTTATTTAGATCATCTATTTTCTCTATGCAAGATTTTACAGATTTCCATGTGCATATCTTTAATACCTTTTGCAGGATTTATCTGTAAGTATTTTAGATTTTTGATATCATTGAAAATAGGACTGCTTTTGTAATATCACATTTTGATTGTGCATTATCAGCATATAGAAATATAATTGATTTTGCATATTGATGTTGTACCCTGCAACATTGCAAAATTCACATATTTGTTCCAATAGTTCTTTTGTATAGTTCATGTGATTTTTTTAATGCAGATAATTATGTCATCTGTAAATTTGAACAGTTTTAATTTTTCTAAGAAGGATTACTTTTATTTTCTTTTTCCTTTTTTCACCTGTTACACTGACAAGAATTTCCAACACAATAAAGAACAAAAGTGTCGAGGGGGGAAAGCTTTATCTTATTTTTTATTTTAGGGGAAAATCATTTAATCTTTCCAATAAATTTCACTTTTAGATTTGTTTGTAGATATCCTTTATTCAGATTAAAGAGATTTATTCTTATTTCTAGTTTGTTGAGTGAGATCTTTTAACAGGAATGAGTGTGGGATTTTGCAATGCTTTTTATTTTTCTTTTGAAATTATCATAGATGTTTCCTTTTTAGTCTGTTAATATAGTGAATCACATTAGCTTTCAAAGGTTTGTGGTCACCGGATTAGTGACTTTAATTTGATCTGCAAATTTAATTCACTTGTGCCATATGTATTAGTTTCCTATTACTGCTATACCAATCACTACAAATTTAGTGCCTTCAAGTAACACAATTTATTTTCTTATCGTTCTGGAAATCAGAAATCCAAAATGAATCTTGAAAGCATAAAATCTATAATATCCTATGTGATCTATCACAGAAACAAAGAACTGAGTACCATGTGTTCTCACTCATAAGCAGACCCTGAACAATGGTCATAATGCTATAAGAAAGGGACTGGCAGTAGCAGGAAACTGCCAAGTGTGAGAGAGCACTTCATCAATAAGGGTACCTGATCTCAAACCAGGTGAAGTGGGGACCAAAGTGAAGCACAAACTTTACCTGTACAATGACCATTTGTATACCTAACCCTGAATTGTACTTTATATCTTTAAAATAAAAATATAAAAAATAAAATAAATGAATAAATAAGAAATTTTTAAAAAGCATAAAATCAAGATGTCAATGATGTTGGAGGTTCTAGAGGAAAATATATTCCTTGCTTCTTCCAGTGCCTGATGCTGACAGTGATCCTTGGCTCCGGGCCATATCACTCCATTCTCTGCATCCTTAGTCAGATCACCTTCTCCTGTGCTTCTGATTCCTCCTATGTTATAAGGACCACTATAAATGCAGCCAGCCCACCTACATAATCTTCCTAAATCAAGATCCTTAACTTAATCACATTGGCAAGGTCCCTTTTTGCCATATTAGAGGTAGCATTCACAAGTTCAAAGAATTACAGCATGGACATATTTTGAAGGCTATTATTAACCTTATCATACTTGTAATACATATGAACAGATCTTCAGGTTTAGGACGTAAACTTATTTGAGAGCCCATTATTCTTCCTACCACACCACCTTTGCATATAATTGTTTCTTCTGAAAATGTTAACTGACTGACTGGAATTTCTCCATCTATTCTTCGCAATACTCAATTCTTCTGTCATACTTTCCATCTCTTTGTCTTACTATGCTACATTCCTAGGTTAATTACTTTGTCCAGTCTTTCAGCTCTTCACTTATTTTCATTTGCTATTTATCTACTAATGTATTGTTTTCTAATTATCCTACTTCTAAGTGCCGGAAATACAGTTCAATTTCATAGAAGTCAGTTTTTTAATATCTCAGAAGATATTTATTCTAAGGTATTTTTTCTATGTCATCAGTTAAATCTATTTTGTTTGTGTAGAGGGGTAAGTTCTCTGAATATTTATTATGATGCCTCTTTCAAGGTGCATTTTTTCAAATATTTAATGATTCTTGGCTATTCCTTGTGTAATTAAAAGCAAGACTGAACAGTATCAGAAGTTGGAGCACATTTTATTAGACCAAATGAATATCTCTGTTTACTAATCATAAATTCAAATCTAATGTACCTAGACCTTACAAGAGCATGTTATTAGTAATTACAAACAAGAGAAAGAATGTATATCCAAAGTTCTTGTGCTTTTACCTGAATATAGTATCTTGTTTCTCTGGACATGAGACTTTTTTTTAAGTTTGCCAAGCTAAACTTGCACCTCTGACTACTTTGTTGTGAACTTTAACTGCAACTAACTTTTTCAAAAATAAAACCTTCTGTATGTGTAGAATAAATTGGTATGTTCTTACAGATTTGCCTCAGACTCTACCATGTTCGATTCTTCAGTGCCAAAACTCTTGCTAAGAGGCCAAGAAAACTTATTCACTATATATACTGGTTTTCAGGGCATTTTCACATGGGCAAAACCATTGCCACTGGATGTTAAATATGGAGAAGAGAAAGAAGTTCAATGTAGCAGCTGCTTCGAATTTAGTCCTTTAATTAATTTCTTTTATTATTTCTCCATATTCCTCTCCAGGTTTTTGTACTTGTGGACATTTCAATTGATATTTCTCTAGAGATTTTGTGGAAAAAGCTAACTTTATCTTCAGTAGCTACCTCTCTCCAAAGTGAATTTTCTATGTCTTTAGAAAATTCACACGAATTCAATCTGTTTTAATTTTTCTCCTTTGTTTCTTGTTTTTCTGTGGTTTAAAACCATAAGCAGAATTGCTGGGTCACCTAGTATGTTCATCTTCAATTATAATAGATATTGCCACATTGCTCTAAAGAAATTGAAACAACGTATATTCTTACCACAGTGTGTAAGAGTTAACCTTTTTTCACATTTTCACAATATTTAATATTATCCTACTTTCTGAATTTTGCTTAACTTTGTTGCCTAAATTTTTTCTAAGTTTTGCTTAATTTTGCAAGTATGAAATGGTAACTTGTAGTTTTATTTTCATTTTCCTAAATATTGGTGAGATAGTGTATCTATTCAAATCTTATTCAGTATTTTGTTATTTCTTCTGTGAATTAACATTTTATTGGATAACTTTTCTTTTTTACTAATAAGTTTCTTAAATATTCTAGCTAGTAATTCTTATTGCTCACATTGAATTGTAGGTAACTTCTCCCAGTTTATTATTTAATTTATTTAAATTAATTTAGGATTTATAAATATTATTAACACACTCAAAGAAATTCAAGATGACACAAACAAATGGAAAAATGTTCCATGCTCATGAATAGGAAGAATCAACATTGTTAAGATGTCCATCCTACCACAGGCAATCTACAGATTCAATGCAATACCCATTAAATTACCAACATCATTCTTCTCAGACCTAGAAATGACAATACAGAACTTCATATGGAAACATAAACGACCACGAATAACCAAAACAATCCTTAGCAAAAGAAACAAAGCAGGAGGTATCAAGCTTTCAGACTTCAAACTTTACTATAAGTCTATAATAATCAAAACAGCCTGGTATTGGTACAAGAACAGGAATATAGACCAGTGGACCACAGTAGAGATTCTGGAAGCAAAACCTCAATTTCTCAACCAACTCACCTTTAACAACAACCTCCAACAACAACCACTGGGGAGAGGAGAACCTATTCAGTAAATGGTGCTGGGAAAACTGACTGATCACATGCAGAAGCTTGAAACAGGTCCCCTATCTATCACCGTACACAAAAATTAACTCTAAATGGATCAAAGACCTAAATGTAACACCTCAAGCTATAAGAATCTTAGAAAACACAGGTGACACTCTTATGGAAATTGGAACTGGCAATCAATTCCTGATCAAAACCCCAAGTGTTCATATCATAAGAGGTAAGATAGACAAGTGGGACCTCATCAAACTGACAAGCTTCTGCAAAGAAAAGAAACCATCAAGAGAGTAGGGAGACAGCCCACAGAATGGGAAAAAAATATTTGCCAACTGTATGTCTGACAAAGGCCTAACATCTGGGATCCACAAGGAACTCAAACACACCAAAAGAAAAAAAACAAACAGCCCCATTAAAAAGTGGGCAAAAGACATGAATAGACACTTCTCAAAAGAAGATATACAGGCAGCCAACAGACACATGAAAAAGTGCTCAGCCTCACTAATCATCAGAAAATGAAAATCAAAACCACATTGAGATACCATCTAACCACAGTAAGAATTCCCATCATTAATAAAACAAATAACAGATGTCTGTGAGAAAGTGGAGAAAAAGGAAGGCTTCCACACTGCTGGTGGGAAAGCAAACTAATGCAACCTCTTTGGAAGACAGGGTGGTGATTTCTGAAAGAACTAGAAATTGATCTTCTATATGACCCAGCAATCACTCTATTGAGAATATACCTAGAGGAACTCAAGTCATTCTACCAAAAAGATACCTGCACATGCATGTTCGTTGCAGTTCTGTTCACAATAGCAAAAACATGGAACCAATCATGCTGTCCACTGAAGCTGGACTGGATAAAAAAATGTGGTACATGTACACAATGGAATATTATGCAGCCAGAAAGAAGGACAAACATATGGACTTCACACAGCTTGGATGGATTTAGAGTCTATCATACTCAGTGATCTATCACAGAAACAAAGAACAGAGTACCATATGTTCTCACTCATAAGTGGATCATGAACAATTATCATAATACTTTAAGAAAGGGATTGGCAGTAGTGGGAAACTCCCTGGGGGGGCAGGGAGTGGAATTGGCAGTTGAAGGAAACTGCCAGGGGAGGGAGGGGTATACCTCATCAACAAGGGTACCTGTATAATGAATATTTGTATACCTAACCCTGAATTGTACTTCATAACTTTAAAATTTAAAAAAATTTAATAAATATTATTGATTTTACTGTAGTATAATGAAACTTTTTCTGCTCTGTGCTTTTGTGTTTTATTAAAATAAAAGTTTGCTATAATTAATTTATATAGACAGCTATTTCTATTTCAGAAAAATTAAAATATTACTTTTCATATTTAAATTTTGAGATCACCTGGAAGCATAGGAAAGAGAAAGAGAGACAGACCATTCCCCCCTATATATAATCAAATCAATTTTTTTCCTCTACTTAGTAGAATATCCTCACATCTTTCATCCAGTAAGCTATCCTTTCCCCATTAGTCTGTGATGCCTCCTATTTCATTTTTTAAATTTCTATTTGTGTAATTTTTTCTTGAATCTTTATTCTGTACAAATTGTTTTATTTGTCTATTCCTTTTGCAATCCCGTATTTTGTTAAGTACAATTTATTTATAGAAATGATTCCTAGCAGGGCTTGGTGGCTCAGCCTGTAATCCCAGCACTTTGAGAGGCCGAGGTGAGTGGATTGCCTGAGCACATGGGTTCGAGATCCCCGGGGCAACTTGGCAAGACCTCATTTCTACAATAAATCAAAAACTAGCCAGGTGTGGTACCATGCGCCTGTAGTTCGGGCTGCTTGGAAGGCTGAGGCGGAAGGCTGAGGTGGAAGGCTGAAGCAGAAGGATCACCTGAGCCCAACAAGTGGAGGCTGCAGTGGCCAAATGCGTGCCACTGCACTCAAGTCTGGGCGATGGAGTGAGACTCCAACTCAAAAAAAAAAAAAGAAATGATTCCTAATATCTGATAGGGCATGTTCCCTTACCATGTTTTGTTTGTTTGTTTGTTTTTGTTTTCCAAAAGGTAATTGGTTATTTTTGGCTCCTTAATTTTCCAAATAAATTTTAGAATCAGCTTGTTAAGGTCCAGAAGGAACAATATCGGATTTTAAATTAGAATTATCTGATCATGTAGATATATTTGTGGGTAAATGACAGTTTTACAATCTTAAATCTATCATATACATGGGATATTTTCCCTTTCTTGTTTGTCATTCAAAACAATGTTTTAAAATGTTCACGCCACAGCTCTTGCACATCTTTCCTTAGCTTTTCCCTTATGTGTGTAATTATTTTTCTACTTTGTCTAATCAACATTAACATAATCATTATCTAATTAACTCTTCATTCCTGGTGCATAGAAATGCAAATATATTTTGTATAATTATCTTTTTTCCAGACACCTTGGCAAATGCTTTTATTACTTTTAATAATTTGGTTTTCAATTCTCTTGAATTTTCTAAAAAGGCAATTACAACACATGGGAATCAGGACAGTTTTTAACTTTGGTTTTCTCTCCAGTTTTAATAAGACCTTCACATAAAGCCTGTTAGAGAGGCTGTGTTCTGTGCAACTCTAATGGGCAATATTTACATAGTAATGCATGTTGTGAAATGCAGCAATACTATGCATTGGCAAGAACCTCCAGTAGAAGCACTGCTAGAGGGCAGTCTTGTCATATTTCTGATTTGATAAATAAAGGAATTCTAATGCTTTGCCCATTAACTGTAATATTTTCATTTTTATTTATTTGTTTGTTTGTTTGTTTTTGAGTTGGAGTCTCACTCTGTCGCCCAGACTGGAGTGCAGTGGCCGCTCCCGACCACTGGAGCCTCAACCCACAGGGCTCTGGAGATCCTTCCAGCTCAGCCTTCCGAGTAGCCGGCATTACAGGTGCATACTACCATGCCCAGCTGATTTTTGATTTATTGTAGAGATGGGTCTCGCCAAGTTGCCCAGACGGGTCTTGAACCCACGGGCTCAGGCAATCACTCACCTAGGCCTCCCAAAGCGCAGGATTACAGGCTGAGGCACCGAGCCCAGCCAACTGTAATATTTTCTATAAGTTTTTGGTAGATATGCTTTATGACGCTAAGGGTCATCCTTTCTAAATTAATTGCTAGGAATTCTCCCTAATAGATACTAAAAATTAATATCTACTAAATTTTTTTATTCTCTAATAAGACAATCACATATTTTTACTATAATCTCTTTATATGATAACTTGCAATAACAGATTACATAAAATTGAGCTCCTTTATTTGTGAGGTGAAATCAACTTCACCATAATTGTGTATATATGGAGAGAAAGGGAGAGAGAGGCAGCACACAATATTTATTTTATTGAGCTATTTTGATAATTTTTAGCTTCTGTGTTCATAAGTGTGATAGCCCTGCGATTTTCTTTTCACAGAATCATTGTCTGGTATCGATAAAAAGGTCATACTATTCTCACAAAGTAAGACTGATAGTATTGCGTTAATACTCTGACTTTTCTATGAGATTTTCTATGATACTGTAATTCTCTGTTCCTTGATTGTTTTGGTAGAACTCATCTGTAATCTGTTTGTGGTATCATACTTTTAACTTACATTTAATTTTTTTAATGATGTTAGTCAATTCTACCTTTTATCTGTTAATTTTAGTAAGTTATGTATTGTTTGTATTTAAAAGTTTTTCATTAAATATAAGTTTCAACTCTATTCATCTTTCACTTACTGTCACACCATTTTCACCTATTTTTAAGTCTTCATCTATAATGTTTCTCTTCTTTACACTTAATTCTCATATTATTTATTTAGATATATTTTCATATTATTTATTTATCATAGCAGTTTATATTATTAGCTTGCCTATTTTGTTTGTTTTTTTAAAAATTTCTTTGATTTCCTGTCTAGTTTAAATTTGATTTCTATTTTATTGTTGTATGCTCATATCTCTGTTATTCCTTATTCAATTATTTTTTTCTTTTACTCTATCTTATTTTGCTCTAAATTCTGAAGTGAACATTTATCTCAATTTTCAGATTTTTGGCACAATTTTTAAGAACATTGGTTTTGTTCTAATTGAGCTTTTAACTGTATCCTCTAAAAAATGTGCAATGTAGTATTTACATTATTCTATTTTTTGCTCTTTCTTGAAATACTCTTTTTTTAATGTTATAATTTAAATTTTATTGTGTTAAGAAAAGTGATTCATGTGGTAAAAGTTTTTGGAAATTTGTTGAGACTGGTTTTATGACTTGGTAGCCATTAATTCTCAAGAAGGTTTATTGTATGCTTGAGAAGAATGCATATTTCTGAGTTGGGTCAGTGTTTTATTACGACTCTTACGTCAAGCTTGCTAACTATGTTGCACAAATTGTTTGTCAGTTGTGTTTTCTTTCTTTTATACCCTAAGAAATTTTTGTCTCCTTTTTCTATTGAATACTGAGAATGGTATATTGTAATATCTTGCTGTTATCCACAGTAGCTTTGAATTTTTCAGTTTGACTTTGTAACTGTGTTTACTGTTTCTATTATAAATGGTGTGATGGATATACCGGTATGTAATGTGTGCATTGCTATGTAATATACACACAAGTTCAGAATTGCCATATTTTTATGGTGAAGTTTATTTTTTTATCCTCATATAATGACCAATTTTATTACACAAAATTTTGTTTTTGAGATTTTTGTTCTGATATTTTAATAATATACAAAGTGTTCTTTTTTCAAAATTTATCTGGTAAATCCTCGTTCTAATTATTTTACTTTCAACGCTTGTTTATCCTTATCTCTTAGGTATGCCCCTTGTAAAACTCGTGTAACTGAATATGTTACTTTGCTAGGATTGCCATAACAAAGTACCACAAACTGGATGGATTAAACACAGATACCTATCATCTCACAGTTCCAGAGACCAGAAGTTTGAGATCAAGGTGTCAGCAGGGTTGACTCCTACAGAGGTCTGTAAGGAAGAATCTCTTCTATTCTTCTTTTCTAATTTCTGGGGGTTTGCTGGAAATATTTGGCATTCCTTTATTTATGGAAGATCACCCTAATCCCTGCCCTCATCTTCCATGGTGTCCTCCCTGTGTGTGTCTGTGTTCACACTCATCCTTTTTCTAAGTGCACCAGTCTAATTGGGTTGGAACCCACCCTACCTTAGCGAGGCCTCATCTTAACTAATTACATCTGCAATGAGTATTTGTATTTCAACATATGAATTTGGGGGGAGACAAATTCAATCTTTAACATCAGATTTTACAAATCCTTATGTATATACAAGTATCTTTGTATTATATACAACATTATAAAAATTTGTATATATATGTAGTGCATATATATCCATATTTATATCTCTATATCTATACTGTATTTATATCTGTAAACAAATATTGCATATACATACAGCAATTGAATTTATGTCTAGTTTCTTGGTTTCTATTTTATACTTATTTTTTCCTAACTCATTTTTAAATTAATCAAATAATTTTCTTTTTTTACTTTTATATGTTTTATACTAAATTTATATTCTTTTATGCTAATCTTTAAGATTTAATTAAATTTTTAATTTCCTTCAGAATTAAAAAAGAAAAAATTCATTATCATATACTCATATAACTTTTATTATCACTGAATGGGCTTTTATTTCCAACTTGTTTTAAGCACCATTCCAAGTTAGTTATTGCTATTATCATTTTTTATGTAAATAGTACTAATAAAAATTTCTGCAACATTTATCAATTGCTTTGCTGACTTTCTTTCTTATCTCCACACCCTTCCTCTGGACCCAAGTTTCTTCTTCCTGACATGTATTTTAGATATTCATTTAGTAAGAACTATTTTTGTAAACTTAGTTTTGTTTTTCTGAGAAATAATGTTATAGATTTTAAGTTGAAAGCAGTTTTTCTCTTTATCTTTCCTTCTCACCTGCAGCAGCAAATTTTTCCTACTTTTATGCTCTTCTGTATTATAACAATGTGTTCAGATGTGGATTTTTAAAATACCAAAATGCTAAAACTTTTAAATGCTCAAATCTTTTGAAAATCTTTATCCATTATATCTTCAATTACCACATCCTTATTCTGTTTCTTCCCTAGGAATCTAATTAAATGTGTACTGTACATTTTTCATTGTTGTCAGTGTTATGAATTTTGGCCATTCTAATAGCTGTGTAATGGTATCTCATTGTTGTTTATATTATCAGTTCTCTGATGACATGTGACGTAGAATATCATTTCATATTTGATTGGCCATCTATATATCTTCTTTACTGAAGTTTCTGTTAAGGTTTTTGGTCCATTTTTAAATCTTTGTTGTGGTTCTACTTTACGTTTTTATTGTATGCTGTTTATTTCTTATATTTTTAATTTTGCCATTGATTTTATTTTAGCTATTCATTTTCTAGATCCAATAATTCTAATAGTCAATACTATTGAGGATCTAATTCTCACATTTATTCTTTTGCTGAATCTTGTCCTCTGATTTGATTTCTCTTGCTTTTATGCCTTTCTTTTGAACTTACATATCTTGTTCAGTAAATCTTTAGCTTTGAAAACCCTGGGAAGTGAGCATTGAAGCTCTTTCTTTCCAGAGAGGATTTTCTTTCTTTCTTTCTTTCTTTTTTTTTTTGAGTTGGAGTCTCACTCTGTCACCCAGACTGGAGTGTAGTGGCCGCTCCCGGCCACCGCAGCCTCGACCTGCTCGGCTCCGGCGATCCTTCCGCCTCAGCCTTCCAAGTAGCCAGAATTACAGGCATGCGCTACCATGCCCAGCTGATTTTTGATTTATTGTAGAGATGAGGTCTCGCTGCCCAGACGGGTCTCGAACCCACGGGCTCAGGCAATTCACTCACCTCAGCCTCCCAAAGGCACGGGATTACAGGCTGAGCCACGGAGCTCGGCTCCAGAGAGGATTTTCAATCCCTATCATGTGAAACCCCTATTTGTCTGGGGTTTCTCCGAACTCCAATTCCCTACAATAGACTGCTGCAGTTATAAATATGCAGGGAAGCCTTTTTTTCTTCCCATAACCCATGCTGAGACAGTCACTTTTCCTTTTACTCTTCTCTGTCAGCTGAGAGACTTGTTTTTTAGTACATTATTTTACCTGCAATATAGCCCCTTGAGGGTTCTAGGTTTATGCAGGATCTTAGTTCCAACTTCCATTTCTAAAAGACCAAAGGCCTTGTTTTCTTTCCTGGAAGCCATTAAAATTTGAACCTCTTGGCTAGTAAACACAGCAAATTCTCCCAGGATAGTTGCTGTGTGGGTGGCAGCTTACAACTTTAATTTTCAGGGACCCTCAGTTTTAGGTCCCTGAAGATGTATCTTTCTTTTTCAGAAGCTCAGTTATGCATTTGAGATAATGTTTGTTACTTTTTATCTATCGTTTCCAAGTTTTTTTTCCTATTCAGAAGTTTTTCAAAAAGCCTCCCAGATAGCCAGAAATAGGTACATACTGACTGCTTTTTATATTTTGAATATACATCAAAATGATGGTCTACTGATGACTTCCTCTTACATTTCCCAGCATAGTTAAGCATTTATAAAAACAAAACAAAAAATCTTCTCCATCATTGAAAGGCATTTTTGTGAAGAAGGTATATAAAGCATGTGAACTCAGTCTACCATCTTGACCCAATTTTGAAACAGGGCCTTAAAGGTTGAGCAGAAACCTGCCAAGTGGAGCTTAAGGCCAGTCTATGCTAAGGCAAGGCAATCATGAAAAACATGCTTTCCCTAAGGAATGATGAAAAGCAAAGTATAGCTGGAGGGCATGAGCCCTTCGGACAGACATAGAAGATGAATCTAAAAGTGAGATAGGCTTAAATTATATTCAAAATGGTCTTGCATGATACAAAAGAGTATAGGTTCTGCTATGTAACTCAGCGACAATAATTGCCATTTGTTTATTACCACTAGGCGGTAGGTACTATACTGGAGATTTTTACATGGAACACTGTTATTATGCACCTTTTATAATCAATGAGATATTTTATCTTTATAAAGAGGGATTTTGCTTGCTAAGCCCACACAGATCCCAGAAGGTGAAGCTAGGATTCTGACTAAAGATCTCACAAATTAAGTCATTCTCTGCAGTGTTCCCCAATAAATAAAAATAAAGCACTAAAGTTTTAAAGACAAGAGTGAAGTAATAAGACTGGTTATTTAGGAATATTATTCTGTTGACCTGATACCACAATGAATGAAGGAATTACATGCTATATGTAGCTGCTTATCAGCCCAGAGAAGAAAGTTATAACCCGGGAAATTGAGGGAAGGACAAAAGGGAACCTTGCAGGTGAGTGTAAACGCCTTTACTTTTACTCTTTGTGAGACAGGAGGTCATTAAAATCACAGCAGAGGAGTGAGATCCTTATAGACTTTAAAAGGAGTATTTTTTATGGCTACAGAGAGAATGGTAGGATGGCAAGTTTTAAAGCAGAGAAATATGCATTGATCTCATCTTCTGTTGTCTTTGTTGACAAGTATTTAACATTTAGGCCTCCCGGACTGGAGATTAGAGGTAAGAAATGTAAAGCTATTCAAAGTGACCAGTTCTTGGAGAACCAGCTGAGCAGGGTGGCCTGGGATGGCCATATTGTCTTTCTGAAGAGAAAAGGAAGTTAGGAGAGATCTGATACGGTATAGACATTGGAGAGGCCCAAACTTTGCCTGTACAATGACCACTTGTATACCTAATCCCGAATTATATCCCAAATTTTTTTTAGCAATATTTTTAATTATGATTTTGTGGGGTACAGTTAAGGGTTAGGTGTACAATTACGTTTCATTCAGGCACCCTGTTGATAAGAGGTGTTTCCCCATCCCCAGACAGATATTTGCGACTGTTAATCCCAACCCCTCCCCCCCCATAGTTTCCCAGTACCATCAGTCATTTTCTTATAGTATTACATTGGATGTTCAAGGTTCATTATATGAGTGAGAACATGTGATACTCGGATCTTTGTTTCTGTGCGAGGTCACTCAGTATTATAGACTCTAGTTCCATCCAGGTTGCTGCGAAATCCATGATCTTGTTCTTTTTTATGGCTGCGTAGTATTCCATCGTGTATATGTACCACATTTTTTAAATCCAGTCCTCTTTTGATGGACAGCATGGTTGTTTCCAGGTTCTTGCTATTATGAACAACGCTGCGATAAACATACATGTGCAGGTCTCTTTTTTATAGAGTGATTTGTGTTCTTCAGGGTATATTCCCAGTAGGGGGATTGTGGGGTCATATGGAAGGTCGATTTTTAGAGCTTTTAGGAATCGCCAAACTGCTTTCCACAGAGGTTGCACTAGTTTACACTCCCACCAACAGTGTAGAAGTGTGCCCTTTTCACCACACCCTCTCCAGCAACTGTTATTTTTTGAGTTGTTGATAATTGCCATTCTGACTGGAGTTAGGTGGTATCTCAGTGTGGTTTTGATTTACATCTCCCTGATGATTAGTGAGGTTGAGCATTTCTTCATGTGTTTGTTGGCTGCTCGGATGTCTTCTTTTATGAAGTGTCTGTTCATATCTTTTGCCCATTTTATAATAGGGTTGTCTGTCTTTTTCTTTTCAGCACGTTTGAGTTCCTTGTAGATCCAGGATGTTAAGCCTTTGTCAGACCTAGAGTTGGCAAATCCTTTTTCCCAGTCTGTAGGCTGTCTCCCTGCTCTCTCGATGATTTCTTTGGCTTTGTAGAAGCTTGTCAGTTTAATAAGGTCCCACTTCTCCATCTTCTCTCTTATGACCTGTGGGTTTTCGGGTTTTGTTCAGGAATTGGATGCCAGTTCCGATTTCCATGAGGGTATTTCCTTCCTTTTCTAAGGTTCTTATGGTTTGAGGTTTTACATTTAGGTCTCTGATCCATTTGGAGTTAACCTTTGTGCATGGGGATAGATAGGGGTCCTGTTTCAATCTTCTACATGTGGTCAGCCAGTTTTCCCAGCACCATTTACTGAATAGGTTATCCTCTCCCTGGTACGTGGTGGGGGCTTTGTTGAAGATGAGTTGGTTGAGAAATTGAGGTTTTGCTTATGGAATCTCAATTCTATTCCATTGATCTATATGCCTGTTCCTGTACCAATACCAAGCTGTTTTGATGATTGTAGCTTTATAGTAAAGTTTGAAGTCTGGTATTGTGATACCACCTGCTTTGTTTTTTTTGCTGAGGATTGTTCTGGCTATTCTTGGACGTTTGTGTTTCCATATGAATTCCTGTGTTTTTTCCAGGTCTGAGAAGAATGTTGCTGGTAATTTGATGGGTATTGCATTGAATTTGTAGATTGCCTTAGGTAAGATGGACATCTTCACAATGTTGATTCTTCCGATCCATGAGCATGGGATATTTTTCCACTTGTTTTTGTCATCTTTGATTTCTTTGAGCAGTGTTTTGTAATTTTCATTGTAAAGGTCTTTCACGTCTCTGGTGAGGAAGATGCCAAGGTATTTCATTTTTTTTGTGGCTATTGTGAATGGAATTGTGTTTTTTATTTGGGTTTCTGTTTGTTTATTATTGGTGTAGAGAAATGCGATTGTCTTTTGTACATTTATTTTATATCCTGAGACTTTGCCAAAGGCCTTTATCAATGTAAGGAGGCTTTTGACAGATTCTCTTGGGTTTTCAAGGTACACAATCATATCATCTGCAAAGAGAGATAACTTGACTTCCTCTTTTCCTATTTGGATACCCGTGATTGCTTCCTCTTCTCTGATTGCTCTAGCCAGGACTTCCAATACTATGTTGAACAGGAGGAATGAGAGTGGGCATCCTTGTCTAGTTCCAGTTTTCAGGGGAATTGGTTTCAATTTTTGTCCATTTAGAAGTATACTGGCTGTGGATTTCTTGTAGATGGCTTTTACTGTTTTGAGGTATGTTCCCCATATGCCTAGATTTTCAAGGATTTTTATCAAGAAGGGGTGTTGGATTTTATCAAAAGCTTTTTCTGCATCTAATGATATGATCGTGTGGTTTTTGTTTTGACATCTGTTGATGAATTTAATTATATTTATGGTTTTACGAATGTTGAACCAGCCTTGCATCCCAGGAATGAAGCCTACTTGGTCATGGTGGATGATTTTTGAGATGTATTGCTGAATCCGGTTTGCTAGGATCTTGTTGAGAATTTTAGCATCTATGTTCATCAAAGATATTGGCCTGTAGTTCTCTTTCTTTGTTGGATCTTTACCTGGCTTGGGTATCAATGTGATGTTGGCTTTGTAAAATGATTTGGGGAGAGTTCCATCTTTTTCAATCACCTGGAATACCTTCAGTAGGATTGGTATCAGCTCCTCGTTAAATGTGTTGTAGAATTCTGCTGGAAAGCCATCTGGACCAGGCCTCTTTTTGTAGGAAGTTTTCTTATTATGTAGTCGATTTCCTTGATTGTTATTGGTCTCTTTAGGGTCTCAATTTCTTCTTGTTCCAACGTAGGTAGGTTGTGTGATGTCAGAAAGTCCTCCGTTTCCTTAAGGTTTTCAAGTTTGTTTCCATACAAGTGTACGTAGTAGTCTCTAATGATCTTTTGTATTTCTTTAGGGTCAGATGTGACTTCATCTTTTGTGTTTCTGATTATGCTTATTTGGGTTTTTTCTCTTTTTTTCTTGGTCAGTCTAACTAGGAGACCATTGATCTTGTTTATCCTTTCGAAGAACCAGCTTTTTGTTTCATTAATTTTTTTGTATTATCTTTTTGTTTTCTATGTCCTGGATTTGGGTTTTTATTTTGGTGATCTGGATTCTTCTGCTGAAATTAGGGTTTTTGTGGTCTTGCTTTTCCAGCTTCTTTAGGTGGCTTGTTAGGTTGTGAATTTCTGTTCCTTCCATTTTCTTCATGTGTGTTTGTAGGGATATAAATTCCCCTCTTACTACAGCTTTCAGGGCATCCCAAAGATTTTGGTAAGATGTTTCTTCATTTTCATTTGTTTCCAGGTATCTTTTGATCTCTGTTTTGATTTCATCATTGACTCATGAGTTGTTTAGCATCATGCTGTTTAGTGTCCATGTCTTTGTGGGTTTTGGGGGGACTTTGTTGGTGTCTATGTTTATTTTTATTCCACTGTAGTCCGAGAAGGTACATGGTACAATTTCGGTCCTTTTAAATCTGCTTATGCTTGATTTATGGCCGAGTATGTAGTCGATCTTAGAATATGTTCCATGTGGTGATGAGTAGAATGTGTATTCTGTGGTCTTTGGTGGAGTGTTCTGTAGGTATCAATTAAGTGTATTTGGTCCAAAGTCACATTGAGGTTCCGGATATCCCTTGCTGATTTTTTGTCCTGATGATCTGTCTTGGGTTGTGAGTGGGATATTAAAGTCCCCAGTTATGATGGTATTAGAGTCAATATCTTTTTTAGTTTTCCTAGAAGTTGCTTTATGAAAGTTGGCGCACCTATGTTGGGTGCATATATGTTTAGGATAGATATTTCTTGTTGATGGATTGAGCCTTTTATCATTATGTAGTGGCCTTCTGTATCTTTTTGATTTTTAATAGCTTGAAGGGTATTTTGTCTGAAATTAAGATCGCGACTACTCCTTTCTTTTGTATTCTGTTCTCCTGAAAGTTTGTTTCCAATCCTCTTACTTTTAGTCTGTGGGTGTCCTTTCTAGTGAGGTGAGTCTCTTGAAGGCAATAGATTGTTGCCTGGTGATATTTTATCCATTTTGCCATTCTATGTCTTTTCAGTGGTGCATTTGGTCCATTCATATTTAGGCTAATAATTGAAATGCAAGAGTTGATCCCTGTCATAAGGTTCTTACAGAGTTGTTCCTGTTTGTTTGTTGTCTTTCTTTGGGTTTTGGAGTTGGCTCATGTGTGTTTGTAATCTTTTGCCTGTACTCTTGTGAAGAATGTTGTTGTTCTTTTTTCTTTTTCTTCTGTGTTCAGTACTTTCTTAAGTGTTTCTTGTAGAGGTGGCAGCGTAAGTTCTTAGGGATTGGATATCTGGAAAAGATTTCAATTCTCCCTCACTAATGAAGCTTAGTTTGGCTGGGTAGGTTATTCTTGGTTGAAATTGTTTCTCTTTTAGAACTTTGAAGATAGGGCTCCAGGCTCTCCTGGCCTGAAGGGTTTCTGTGGATAAATCTGCTGCTATTCTAATTGATTTTCCCTGGTAGTTAGTCTGGTCTTTTTCTCTTGCTGCCTTTAGGATTTTTTCTTTTATAGCTACTTTGTTTAGGCAAATTATTATGCGTCTGGGAGTTGGTCTTCTCATTTGTTGTCTTGCAGGGGTTCTCTGAATCTCTTGTGTTTGAATTTTTTCATCCTTAATGAGATGAGGGAAGTTTTCTTGAATGATTTCATGAAATGTTTGTTCCAATGTGGCTTCTGTTTCTCTCTCTGCCTCAGGAATCCCAATTACTCTTAGGTTTGGTCTCTTGAAGTGATCATTCATCTCTTGCAGGTTTTGTTCTGTCTTTTTGAGTTTCTTTTCTATGCTTTTGACAGTTTGGGTTAGTTCTGTGTTTTGGTCTTCGAGCTCTGAGATTCTTTCTTCTGCTTGGCTGATTCTGCTTTCCATGCTTATTAGTCTGTTATTCATTTCCATCACAGTATTCTTTACTGCTGTCATTTCTGACATCAGCTCCTTCCTATTTTCCTCTTGTCTCTCCTCAATTTTTTAAATTCTCTCCATTAATGTCTTGATGTCTGGATGTTTGTTGCATGTAACCAGTCATTCTGGGGGCTCTTCATTGTTTGTGTTCCAGAATCTGTTTTCTCAATGTCTGGTCTCCCAGGGGTCTGTGTGAGACCTATATTCTTCTTTTGGTTTTTCTTCATTTGTGCGGTTTTTCCCCCTCCCTACTTTTTCCTTCCCCCCACATCACCATCTTCTTTAATTCTGTTATTCGGGTGTAAAGGGATTGGTTTTACTTCTGTTTGTTCAATCTCCTATTCTTTATGTATGCCCTCTTACTTTGTTCAATTCTGGAGTTGCACTGTAGTTGGGGTTGGTCCTTTTGCAGTTTTCGGATTTACTTAATGGGGGAGCTGTGATTCAAAATCTATCTGTAGGTCCTGGTATTCTCTGACAGGTGTGTGAATAATCTGGAACCCACTTCCCACTGCGTTGGAATCTGTCTGTGCAGTGGGGCTGTAGGTTTACTCCCTGAAATAAAATGTGGTTAGCAGAGGGGAGAGAATGGAGCAGACAATGGGTGAAGAGGGGATGGAGAGATAGAGGAGTAAGGGGGAAAACAAACGAGTGTGCTAACAAATAGAGAGAGAGGCCTATACTGAAACAGATAAAAACAATAGACCACAGCTATAAACGAACCAACTCTCATACAAAAATTAAAAAATAAAAATAAAACATATAGTGATGCTAACATACCAGCTATCCAACCACCTTATTAGTGCGTTGTTCCTCTATACAAAGATATGGTTTACAGAGAGAAGAAAAGAGAAGTAAAGGAAGAGGAAAAAAGAAAAAAAGGAACAATTCAGTAGGAATAGAATTAAGTCATTAAACTAACAGAATCAATGAAGCACACTCTGAGACATTTCGTTTAAGTCCAATGTCCTTTCAGGTCTGATTTCTAGTTTTCTTTTCAAGCTGGTAAATTAGTTTGCAGTTAGGGTCAGTTGCCCCTGGTCTGCTGTGAAGGACAGTTCAGATCACCCTCTGTTCACCACTCTGGCCTATGTCTTTATCAAACTTATTTCTCCCGTTTTGGTGTTGCTACCTTGAATCGACAGCAGGTGGTGCTATCTCAGCTGCTCGCCCCAGAGGGGGTGGGGCCAGACAGGGACGGCAGAAGCTGAAGATGGCAAGATGGCTACCTGCCTCATGGCAGACGGCAGGAGACTTACGGCGGGCAGGACATCTCGGTCGCAGGAAAGGTGGCAACAATCCCAGCAGATCTTCCCTGAAGGAACTTCAAGGACTGAAGTTGTGGATTGCCTCCGGCCCGGGGGGTGTGAAGTGCTATCAGCAGCGGTGGCAGTGGTTGCGGCAGCTGCGGCGGCAGCGTCTGCACTGCAGTGGTTGTCCAGACTGCTCTTCCTTGCATTTCCCTGGGAATAGCTTTGTAATCCCTGTGTCTTGAGTTTAAAAAATCAGCTTCCCTGTTCTGGGTGTGAGGTCCCAGGGCAGCTACTTGATCCAGCCCCTGGTTAGAGACATCATTCAGAACATCACAGCATTTCAGAACCAGTTTTCACTTATTGTACTTTCTGAATTTCAGGTTATGTTTCACAGTGAGGTCTCAGCAGGCTAGGCTGAAGAGAGGTGACTGAAGTTTGGAACTATCCCAAATCTTTAAAACACAATTTTAAATTTTTTTAAAAAAGAAATTGAAGAAATCATACAGGGAGTGGTGAGGTGGTGTTAGTGATCAGAATGGAAATCGCGTTTCTTTTGGTTACCATTTATATTCTATACTTTTGAAATTCTCCAGGGAGCTGAAAAAGAGAAAGAGGCTTTGTGACATGGAAATATCAATGTTGATGAGGAATGATTGACAAATACAGATTCATCTTACATATATGCTTTCTCATTTGATATTTACAATTTTGTGAGACAGATATTATTTTCAATTTATAGATAGGAAAATGAGTCTCAGAGATGTTAGCTAACTTACCTAAAGCTAATCAGTATTAACGTGCAGAGATGAAATTCAAGCATGAATTCCTAAGTCCCTATGGGGATTACTTTTTTGAGGAAACCATCCTGGGAAGAAAACTTTTACTTAAGCAAGGTGAGAATTACTCTGCAGTGGGTTGGAACTCAGAGGGGAACCTAAAGAAAATTGCAGTAGCAGCCCAGACAGACACATCTGGAGGTGGCTTTCACTCTCTCTGATGTTTTCAAGTATTTCACGCGTGGAATAACTCTCACTGGTCCTGGAGACAGTTCCTACTCCCAGAATTCAAGTTCGTTACTAATTCTGGAGCCTCTCTCTCCCTCCTGTGGGTCAGAAGGCAAAGCTCCTGAGGGTGCCCCTGTACGATCTCATCAAGGCAGTGCTGAGTGCCATGAGATCCCATGCCATTCTGATCCCTCGCCTGCCCTTGCTGCTTCATAATGGTGGAACCTGTGGATACAGCACTGTGACAGATGTATTGGGTGGGGCAGGCTTCCCAGGGCCCTGTAAAGCAGTCCTGCTTTTGTGGTGAGCCATGCTGGGTAGGGATATTGAAATAACTTTCTGCATTCACTCCTTTCTATTCTCATGGTCCCTGTGTGTGTGTGTGTGTGTGTGTGTGTGTGTGTGTGTGTGTGTGTGAATACATCCTTCCACTTATCTGGATATAAACACCCAACCATCTCAAATACAGAGTTTACCATCTTGTGAATAAAGAGAGAAATCAAATTGACATAAAAATTCCATGGATCCAGAGGATCAGACAGGAGAGCATCCAAGGGAAGAAAAAGTGAAGAGTTGAAAAGAAAAGCACACAGATGAGACACAGTCATAATGATAGCATGCAATGCTATAATAAATAAGGCAAGAAGAAAGTAAGATTATATATGAATAGTCTATCAATTCCTGCCACAGAATAGGTTTAATTTTCGTTGGCTAAGAACTTACTCTGTATTGGATATGGGACATTAAGGTTTTCTTTTACCTTTTCTCATGTAATACTCGTGCAAACCTAGAGAAGGAGACAGTTCCAAAGATTAAATTATGTACAAGTTTGTTCAGGTCTGAGTATCAGAATCAGGATTCTAACCCAAGTTTTTCTGATTTCCAAGTCCAGGACTCTTTCCACTTTTACAATCAAACTGGAAACAAATGGAGTGAAATTGAGGTATTATGGAAGGTAAATGGTACAGAAAAATGGTTGAATCATGTATATCTCTGCATCTGCCTTGTCTGAATTTATTAGAGCTGCTATAGCAAAATACTATAAACTGAGTAGCTTACTAAAAAACAGAAATTTATTTCTCATAGTTCTGGAGGCTGAGAAGTCCAACATTGAGGTATTTGCACATTCATGTCTGGTTAGGTCCTGCTTTCCGGGTCACAGATAGTGCTTGTCACTGTGTCCTCACATGGCAGAAAGGACCAGGCATCTCTCAGGCTTCTTTTACAAGGGGGCTAAACCCATTTATGAGGGCTCCTCCTCATCCCCTAACACTTTTCTAAAGGCTTCACTTTTGAAAACCACCACATTGGTGACTAGTTTTAACATATGAATTTGGGGAAAGGGGACACAAACATTCAGTCCATAACATTCCTTGACACTAGATATGGCTTAATGACACTGCTTAGTCATCAATTTTTGTTTATTTCTCTTTATACTTCCCAGTGTCATACACTAAAATTACTTCCAGAATCTCTGTCTGCGCTCTTTCAGGTCTTTCTCTAGTTTTCCAAGGCCCTTGGAATTTAATTCTACTCACTGAGAAAGCATTAAATGTGTACAATGTGATGGCCATTGATGCACCAAAGGACACAAATTTAACCACAGTTTAGAAGGAAAAAAGGACAAGAGATGGAATTAGATCTAGAGCTTTGTGTCTACTTTGGGTTTGGTTGACAAGGACATAATGAAATGTATTCACTTATTCAATAAATATTTGTTGAATATATGCTAAGTACTAGCTATTGTTCTTTTTGCTAGGGCTATAGCCATAAATACAATAAGATTTATATTCTACATATAGTCTGAATTCTAGTCGGAGCAGTTAGACAATAAGCAAACATAGTATGTCAGGTGACAGTAAGGAGATGGTGGGAAAAAAGGTAGCAAGTGCAGAGAGTTGCTATTTTAGGTAGAGTGTTTGGAGGAGACCTCTATGAGGAAATATCACATGAGCAGAAAACTGAATGAAGAGAGAATGAGCCACATGCTTGTCTGGGAAAAGAGCATTCTAGTAGAGGGAACAGCCAATGTCAAGGCCCTCATGTGGATACATGCTTAGTGTATTCAAGGAATGGCAAGGAATCTTGTATGATTGGAGCTCAATGAGCGAGTGAGGGAGTGTTAGAGATGAGGTCAGAGAGATATCAGGGAGACAGAATAATTTAGGACTTTAAGGCCAATTGTAAAGGTGTGGGGTTTTAATGTTTTTAATGATTAATAGGGGAAGACATGTGAGGATTTTGAACAGAGAAGTGAAATGTTCTGACATGTTTTCCAAAGATCTCTTGAGGGGATATATAGAGACCAGATTATAGGGCAGAAGTTATCAGAGGGAGGGCCCAGCAGGGGGCTTCAACAGAATTTCAGAAGAAAGAAGCTGGTATGCTGGACCAGGTTCATGTCAGTAGGAGTGTTGAAAATGTTTGGAGCTAAAATTTGAAGTTAAAGCTAGACGAATTTCCTGGCAGTTTGGATATTGGGTGTGATATGAACCATAAAGAAGATTCCAACAATTTTGACTGAGCAACTGAAATATAGGCTGATCAGTTACCAAGGGACTGAAAACTGGGAGTGGAGATAAGGAGTTCAATTTGGGGCATGTTAACCATGAGCTATTAGATAAACAAGTGGAAATACTGGCACTTGGATATGTAAGTCTGGAGATGAAAGAGCGGGCCAGGGTAGAATTATGCCTGAGAATATGTAAAGCTGGGAAGCACTAGCTATGGTCATAGAATTAACTGAGATCCCTGACAAAGTGAATGCTGTTAGAGAATAGAAGTGGTCAAGGACTGATTCTTGGAGGATAAATATAGTACTTAATTATCAGGAAGTTGGAAGAAACCAACAAAGGATGAAAAGAATAACTGTGAGTTGCCAGTGGTGTACAGGAACTACACAACACAAGTACTTCTAAAAGGGAGGCATTTGTGTCACCACAGTGAACTCAATCTGTTCTGATACCCCAGGGACTAGAATCTGAGATCATACAAGGAAAGCTCTCCTACCATCAATGGGTGTTGGTTTCTCACGGGTGGACATAGGTGTTGCCACACAGCTTTCAGAAACTAGTGATATGGCAGGGGAAGAAGATTAGGATCAAAACCCAGAAGAAATTTGAACTGAATCTATTTGAGACACCTTCTTAAGAAATCCTAAAATAATTTGGGGTTAGCATGAAGGAACCTATATACAGTAATTAAGCCACTGGAGACTTAATTTCAGGATGAAACAGAAGTGTGATTAAACCCTGAAATTGTAAATAGAAAGAGATATTTTATTATTTAAATTTTCTGCACTTAAAAAACTTTAATAGAGATTGTCAAAAGGAGATAGTCTGAAAAAAAGATTTGCAAACCTGTAAAAGGAAAGAGTTAAATTTTTTTGTTTTGTTTTATTTTTGCTACACCAAAAGTTCTATGCAGGGGGAAAAAATGACCAGAATGAAAAATAAGCGAAGGACAGTAATATAGGGCTATAGAAAAAGACACATAAATGGCCAATCAATAAGGTAGACAGATTTTAAGGTATAAATCTCCTTTATAATTTAAAAAGGCTAATTTAAACAATGAGATAGCACCTGTCAACTTTCAAATTTACAAATACTAAAAAGATTGATAATATTCACTTTTGTCAAGAGTACAGAGAAACAGAAACTCTCATACATAGTTTCTTGACATGTATAGTGACACTTTTTTTAATGGTATAACTTGTCAATATCAATAAATTTTAAATTTTACAATAATTTTAAATTTACAGAAAAATTAAGACCATAGTACAGAGAATTTCCAAACACTCACACTTAGTTTCCCTTATTATTAACATCTTACTTTGTTATTCTATATTTGTCACAATTAATTAATGAAAATATATTGATACTTTGTTATTATTATTAACTAAGGTTATGACTTCACACGGGTTTCCTTAGTTTTCATCTTAATGTGCTTCCAGGACTCATCTGTTCCAGGACTCATCTAGGATACCATATCACATTTAACCATCACTTCTTCATAGGCTCCGCTTGGCTATGACAGTTTCTCCATTTGTTTTCTTGTTTTTGATGACCTTAACAATTGTGAAAAGTGCTGGTTGGGTATTTTGTAAAATGATTCTCATTTGGGATTGCTTGCTGTTTTTCTTGTGTCTCAACTGGTGTTATATGTCCTTGGGAGGAAAACCAAAGAGGCAAAATGCCATTATTATAACATCATACATTAAGAGTACAAACTCTCGACTTGACTTCTTATTATTGATGTTAATCTTGATCACCTGGTAAAGACAGTGCTTGTCAGGTTTCACCTCACATATTTTTTCCCCTTTCTTTTTTTAATTTTTAATTTTAAAAATGTGGGGTACAATTCAGGGTTAGGTATACAAATGTTCATTATTCTTTTTTCTGCTTTCTATACTGAACTCTTTGGAAGGAAGTCACTATGGGCAAACCACGTTTAAGAAGTGGAGAGGTTTGCTCCGATTCCTTGATGGTAGATCATCTGTATAAATTATTTGGAGTTCTACATGAAAGATTTTTGTCTTTTTATCCACTTAGTTTTTTAATAACTTATGTCAGTATGAATTTAGAGATCTGTATTTTATATGTTCAGTTGCCATCTAATACTACTTTATATTGTTGCTCAAACTGATCTAGGGTTTTCTTTGGAAGCTTTCTTAATTGGTTCAAGGTCCCTTTGACATACCCCGTCATTTTACTTAAAAAAAAGTTTCCTATTTTCTAGCACTACAAGATGCTCTAAACTCATCTTGTATATTTACTGCCCCAGTCTTAGAATCAGCCATTTCTCCAAGAAGCCCTAGCTTCTTTAATTAGAAAATGACTACTGTAAACGGGATTGTGTTCTTCATCTGATTCTCAGTTTGGCTGATTGCTGTTGTGTAGAAATGCTACTCATTTTTGAATGTTGGTTTTTTTATCCCAACACTTTACTGAAGTAACTTACCAGGTGAAGGAGTCTTTTGCTGAAATCCTTAGGGTTTTCTACATATAGAATCCTATCATCTGCAAAGAGAGATCATTTAACTTCCTCATTTTCTGTTTTGATGCTTTGTATTTTTTCCCCTTGCCTGATTGCTCTGTCTAGGACTTCCAGTGCTGTGTTAAAATAAAAGGGTGAAAGTGGGCAACCTTCTCTTGTTCCAATTCTTCGGGGGAATGCCTCCAACTTCTACCCATTCAGTATGGTGTTGGCTGTAGGTTTGTCATAGATGGCTCTTATTATTTATGCCCTTTTGATGCCTAAATTGTTGAAGATTTTTATCATTAAAGGATGTTGGATTTTATCTGATGTTTTTTCTGCATCTATGCAGATAATCACGTGATTCTTGTTTTTAATTCTGTTTATGTTGTCTATTGATTTGTATATGTTGAATCAACCTTGCATCCCATGAATAAAAGCCCACCTGTTCATAGTGAATGATCTTTCTGATGTGCTGCTGGATGTGGTTTGCTTGTATTTTGTTGAAGATTTTTATGTTCATTAGGGATAGCAGTCTGTAGTTATCTTTCTTTGCTATGTCTTTTCCAGATTTTGGTGTTAGGATGATATTGGCTTCATAGAATGAGTGAGAAAGGAGTTCCTCTTCCTCCTCTATTTTTTGGAATAGTTTAAGTAGAATTGCCACTAGCTCTTCCTTGTACATCTGGTAGAATTTAACTGTGAAAAATCCATCAGGTCTGGGACTTTTTTTTGGTAGATTAATCTTTTGTTACTTGAATACAAATTCAAGCTTGTTATTGGTCTGTTCAGGTTTCAACTTCCTGTTTCAGTCTTGGGAGGTTGAGTGTTTCCAGGAATTCATTCACTTCCTGTAGATTGCCTAGCTTACATGCGTACAGATGTTTTTAATAATTTCTAAGAATCTTTTGTTATTTCTTTGGGATTGTAATGTCAGCTTTTTCATTTCTGATTATATTTATTTGGATTCTCTCTGTATAATTTTGCCAGTGGTCTGTCAATCTTCTGTGTCCTTTTAAAGAACCAGCTTTTCAATTCATTACAGGAGAAAATGTTTGCAAACTATACATCTGATAAAGGCCTAATATCTTAGAATTCATAAATGAATTGACAGAAAAAAGTAGCCCAGTTTACAAATGGGAAAAGGACATGAACACTTCTCAAAAGAAGAAACACAAGCAACCAGCAAGCATATTAAAAAATGTTCAACATCACTAATTATCAGAGAAATGTAACTCAAACCTCCATGAGACACCATCTCACACCAGTCAGAATGGTTATTATTAAGTCAAGAAACAATAGATGCTGCCAAGGTTGCAGAAAAAAGAAAATGTTCCTACACCATTGGTGATAATGTAAACTAGTTCAGCCACCGTGGGAAGCAGTCCAGAGGTTTCTGAAAGAACTAAAAATGCGTTTCCCATTTGATCCAGAAATCCCACTACTGGGTATATACCCAAAAGAGTATAAATCATTCTGCCAAAAAGACATTTGCACTCATATGTTTATTGCAGTGCTATTCGCAATAGCCGAAACATGAAATGAACCTAGGTGCACATCAACAAGAGGCTGGACAAAGGAAATGTGGTAATATACCCCATGGAATACTATAAAAAGCATATTATTTGGAACAACATGGATGCCTGTCTTTGCATTCTAACAATGCCTTTCAAAGAGAAGACATTTTTAATAGAATCCAATTTATCAGTGTTTTCTTTCATAGATTGTTCTTTTGATTTTTTTGGGGGGGGATTCTAACAATGTATCACCAAACTCACTTTAAATGGCTTTACTCCTTTGTAAAAAATAAGTTGACTGTATTTGTGTGGGTCTATTTCTGGTCTCTCTATTCTGTTCCATTTATCCTTGTATCTATTATTTGCCAATGCCATACTGTTTTGATTATTGTAGTTTTATAATAAGTCTTGAAATCAAGCAAAGTGAGTTCTTTAATTTTGTTTTTCTTTAGTATTGTGTTGGCTATTCTGGGTTTTTGGCCTTTCTCCATATGATTAGCAATCAGTTCGCCAATATCTGCGAAATAACTTGTTGGAATTGTATTGATATCACGTTGCATTCATAAATCAAATTGAGAAAAGTTAAAATATTACCAATACTGGCTTTTGTAATTCATTAGCATAACATGATTTCCATTAATTTTTTTTTTTTTTTTTTTTTGAGTTGGAGTCTCACTCTGTCGCCCAGACTGGAGTGCAGTGGCCGCTTCCAGCCACCGCAACCTCGACCTGCTGGGCTCCGGCGATCCTTCCGCCTCAGCCTTCCAAGTAGCTGAAATTACAGGCATGCGCTACCACGCCCGGCTGATTTTTTGATTTATTGTAGAGATGAGGTCTCGCTGCCCAGGTGGGTCTTGAACCCGTGGGCTCAGGCAATTCACTCACCTCAGCCTCCCAAAGGCGCGGGATTACAGGCTGAGCCACCGAGCCCGGCGATTTCCATTATTTAGATCTTTAATTTATTTCCTCAGTGTTTTGTAATTTTCCACATACAGATTCAGTACACGTGATGTTAGATTTATACCAAAATATTTTATTTCTTGATGGCTTTGTAAATGACTTTTTTTTTTAATTTTCAAATTTCAAGTGTTCATTGCTGGTAAATAGAAAAGCAATTACCATTTTTATTGACCTTATATTTTTCAAACTCACTGTACTCACTCATTACTTGTGGAAGATTTTTATAGATTTTTTTAGCATAGGCAATTATGTTGTCTACAAATAGATAGTTTTATTCTATCTTTTTCAATTTGCATACATTTTATTTCTCTTTCTTGTCTTACTATATTAGCTAGGATTTCAAATACAATATGCAGTAAGAATTGTGAGAGATACCATCCTTACCTTATTCTCAATCTCAGGATAATGCCCTATCTTTCACTGTTGGTGTAGATATTTTTCAAAGATATTCTTCATCAAGTTGAGAAAGTTCCTGTCTATTCCTTGTCTGCTAGAGATTTTATCATGAATAGATGGTGAAGTTTTACAATTTATTTCTGCAACAACTGATATGATCATATTATTTTTCTTAGTTAGCCTGTTAATATGATAGATTCATTTGATTGATTTTTGAATGTTGAACCAGTCTTGCATACTTGAAATAAACTCCAAATGGTCCTATTGTATAATTCTTTCTATACACCTTTGGATTCAATTTATTGATATTTTATTGAGGATTTTAAAAATCCATGTTCATGAGAGATATTACTCTGTAGATTTTCTTTCTATGATGTCTTTGTCTGGTTGTATTATTAGAGTAAGTCTAGCTTTAGAGAATAAGTTAAGAGGCATTCTCTGTGATTCTATTTTCTGGAAGAGCTTTTGAGTGTTAGTATTATTTCTTTCTTATATGTTTGGTAGAATTCACCATTTAAAATGTCTGAGATAAATATTTCCTTTTTGGAAAATAATTATTTATTATTGATTCAAGTCCTTTGTATAATATAAGGATATTTCAGTTATTTATTTCTCTTTGTGTGAGTTTTGGTAGTTTGTGTCTTTTAATGAATTGGTCCACTTCAAATTTGAGAGCAGAGAGTTGCTTTTAGTGTTCCTATGTTATTCTTGCCTTCTCTTTCAATTTTTTATATTGGAAGTTTATCTCTTCTCTCTCTTTTTTCTTGATTATCATGGCTAGAAGTTCTACCCTGTTATTGATCCTTATTAAGAGCCAGCTTTTGGTTTGTTGAGTTTTCCCTATTATTTTCAATGTCATTGATTTTTTGCTCTAATTATTATTTTCTCTTTATATGCTTGCTTTAGGCTAAGTTTTTCTTCTTTCTCTTGCTTCCAAGATGGAAGTTTAGAATATTAATTTGTTATTTCTTTCTAATATAGGTACTTAATGCTATAATTTCCCTTCAAAAACTGAAGCAACCCACAAATTTTGTTAAGTTGCATTTTTATTTTTATTCAGTTCAAAATATTTTTAAATTTACCTTGAGACTTCCTTTTTAACTTTTTGATTGTTTGGAAGTGTGTTGTTTAAAATTCAAGTATTTGGAAACTTTCTATTTTTGATTTCTTACCTAACTCCACTGTAGTGTAAGAATATACTTGGCATAACGTCTATTCTTTTAAATGTCTTAAGGAGGCCCAGAATATGATCTCTCTTAGTGAAAATTCCATGTGAACTTAAAAATAATGTGCATTTGACTATTTTGGGATGGAGTATTCTACAAATGTCAATTAAATCAAATTGATCAATAATGCTATTTAGACAATTACATTAAAGAGTTCCCCCAGATCTCTCTCCACCCGCCCATCTTTGTTCTGTGTTGACCTAGAAATAAGAGTCCCTTGACTGCTCTGTGACCTAGTCAGCAGCATGTTTTCCGCTGCAAGTTTGAGCCCAAGCTGATAACTATATATATGTGTGTTTGTGTGTGTGTATGTGTGCGTGTGTGTGTGTGTGTGTGTGTGTGTGTGTGTGTGTGTGTGTGTAAGGGGGAAAGAGAGAGAGAGAGAGAGGAGAAACAACTATATATATGTGAAATCTCCGAGTTTCTGCATTGTATCATTTCCTTCTGTCTAAGAAACCACTTTTAACTTGAAGGGCAGATATTATACTGGTGACATATTTCCTTGGTTTATGTTTGCCAAAAAAGGTCTCTATTTTTCCTTCACTTTTGAAGAATAATTTTGCTGAATATAGAATTCCAGATTGCTGCAATTGTTGTTTTAATACTTTAAATATTTCACTTCCTTGTCTTCTTGCTTGCATGGTTTCTGATTTTTAAAAAGTCTACTGGATTTTTTTCCTTTTTCCTCTAGGGATAAAGTTTCTTTTTCCCTCTGTCTTCTTTCAATACTTTCTTTTTGTCTTTAGTTTTCTGCAGTGGGAATGATATACCTAGGCATAGTGTTTTGTTTTAAATTCTGCTTGCTTTTTTCTATGCTTCCTGATTTGTAATCTGTAGTTTGGTGTCTGTTACTAATTCTGAAAAATCATCAGTCATTATTAGTTCAGATATTTCTTCTGTTCTGTCTTGGTCTCTTTTTGGTACTGCAATTATGCAAACATCATATTTTTTGAAATTGTCCTACAATTTTTGGAAGTCCTGTTCTGGTTTGTTAGTTTATTTGTTATTGTCTTCCCCTTTGCATTTTAGTTTGGAAGGATCTGACTGAGCCATGTTCAAGCTCATTAATTTTTCCTTGCTTGTGTCTATTCTAATTATAAGGCTATCAAAGATATCTTTCATTTATCTTACAATGGTTTCCAGCATTCTTTTAAATCTTTACTTACAATTTCCATCTTTCTGCTTGAACCACCATCTGTTCTGTCATGTTATCTACTTTTTCCATTAGAATCCTTAACATATCAATCACAGTTATATTAAATTTTTTGTCTGACAATTCCTACGTGTTCATCACTAATGAATTTGGTTCTGATGATAGCTTGAACTTTGCACCTTTTTTTCCCCCTTGTCTTCTGGCATGCCTTGTAATTTTTTTTGTTGAAATAAAGATATTTTGTATCAGGTAATACGAGTAGAGGTAGACCGGGCTCAGTGGCTCAGCCTGTAATCCCAGCGCTTTGGGAGGCCAAGGTAAGTGAATTTCCTGAGCCCGCAGGTTCGAGACCTGCCTGGGCAACTTGGCGAGACCACATCTCTACAATAAATCAAAAATTAGCCGGGCGTGGCAGCGCGCACCTGTAGTTCCAGCTACTTGGAAGGCTGAGGAGGAAGGATTGGCGGAGCCCAGCAATTCGAGGCTGCAGTGGCAGCGAGCAGTCATTGCACTCCAGTCTCGGTGACAGAGTGAAACTACAACTCAAAAAGAAAAAAAAAGAATGGAGGTAAATAGGTCTATATTGTAAAGAAAAAGGTAAATCTGCTTAGAAGTGGGCTTTGTTTAAAATTTACTTAGTTCTTGAGTGTCAGAGGCTTTAAATTCCTCTGCTCTTGTTTTTATCTCCTTTTGTTTTCATTTTTACTTTGGGCTTTCCTAAACACTCCTTCTCAGACAAAGCCTGTGTTATCTGTATCTTTTAACTATAATCTACTATTATTTTGTTGAAATACTTTGGTGGCAGTGGTGGTAAGGTATGGGTAAGGGATGAATTCTATAGTCTTCCAATTTCAATCTGTCTTTAGTGGGCTTATGTTTTGGGGCTGTGACAGTCACAAATATTTCTCCTGTTGTATAATTTTTCATGCCCTGGCTACAGTTTTCCCAATCTACTTGCCGAAATGTCAAAGCCTCTTTTCTAAATGTTTTTCCCATTTAGGGGAGACAACAAAATTACAGAAAGTTATAGAAGAAAAGTTTATTTCCCCCATTTAGAATAAAGCTTTTGCCCTTCCCTGGAAATTAGGCCTTCCTTATGGAAGAATTTCTGATTATATTTCACAGTAATTATCTTTTCTTTCCTCTGAAAGAAACCATGGGGAGCCCTAATGGAGTTCCTGGAGTTAAATCCCACAAAAATGTGGGGTCATCCTTCAAGACCACAGTGTTCAGAAATTTTTCATTTTCACATTAGCCTATAATCAACCTCCAGAAATTCATTGTAACTACCACATAAGTTTTCCTATGGTCATGACTCCAGTAGCTTCTATCAGGGCTATGTCTCTCTGGATGTGCCCATCTCTACAAATTTTGGGTTAGTATTTTGCCCTGTCTCCATTCTCTGACAGGTCCAAGAAAAGGTCTTAATTTTAAAATTTTCCAGCTTTTTCTGGAAGAACCAGGCTAATGACTTCCAAAATCTTAACATGTCAAAGCTAACATAGGAAATGTCAATACAATTTAAACATGACTTGTTTTAGACTAGCAATTCTCCCAGGAATTGTATACTACAAATGTTCTTGCATAAGAACATGATGCATGTACAGAGATACTCACTATAGTGCTATCTGCAACATTGAAAAACTGGGAACAATTAAATGTCTACCAACAAATACTATTTGCATTTCTTATGGCATAGTTGCACAAAAGGATTTCTATGCAGCCAGAAAACTAATGATGTAGACTTCTGTGTCTTAATATGGATAAATGGGGAAAAATACAAGTTATAGACTGCATATATAAAAAGATCAGATTCTATGCAAAATGTAAAAAGGCGCATCCATATGTAATCCTATATATACACAGAAAATGACTAGAAGAACTCACAATTCAACCAGTTTATTGTTGTTATTTGTGGGGAATGAGATAGGAGATAAATATACAACTTCCTGTGCCATTTGATTCTTTTTAAAATAATATGCATTATTTTATTAATATATGGAATAGGAAGAAATAAAACTGTTTGTATGTTATGGGATTGTCTACATAGACAGTCCCAACAAAAAGAAACGAATAAGTGATTATAGCAAGTAATCATAACCTTGCAGGATACAAGGTTAATATTTAAAACCCATCACTTTTCTATATGCTAGCAGTTAACAATCCAAATTTGTTATTAAAAACCAATACCATTTACATTAGTAACTTAAAAATGAAATTCTTAAGTATAAACTAATAAAATATGTACAAGATATATAGAAGAAAAATTTTAAACTCTGATAAAAGAAATCAAAGATGAACTTAATAAATGGAAAGATATTTCATGTTCATAAAAGGAAGACTCAATATTCTCTAGACATAAGTTCTTTCTAACTTGATCTATAGGTTCAAAACAACTCCAATCAAATCCCAGGAAGTTATGTGTGTATATTGACAAACTGATTCTACAGTTTATAGGAAGAGACTTGATAGTATTGATTACTATCAAGCTGCAGTAATGAATAAGGAATGAACAAAAGAAAAGACAAATATATCAGTGGAAGAAGATAGAGAGTCCAGAAATAGACTCACACCAATACACAAGGTCCAACAATTAAGTTTGTGAATTTATCCTAGAAAAAGTGCTACATACCTCATTGAAGAATATCACTATGGTCACCTTCACAGTACTCCCCTTGGGAAGCTATGTACCAATGTCAGTACCTACTCCACCCATCAAAACAATTTCTACCATCAGAGTTGAAATGACCATCAGAGTTGTCATTGTATTACCCTCGATGTCCTGGATGTTGTCAGTTGTCTTTCTTTCAATATTTGCTTTATCTTTGGGTAAAGAAAATTGTCACTGGGGACCAGATCAGGTGAGCAGGAAGGGTGATCCAATACAGTTATTTGAACAGTGCTGCCAACATAAGGGCATGTGGCAAATTCACAAACTTAATTGTCAGACCTCAACAAATAATGAAGACAGCTCTGATGACTATTCCAGAAAAAGAGTTACAAACTTGCTTTGATGGGTAGACTAGGTGCTGGTGTCAGTGAATAGCTTCCCAAGAGGAGTACTTCGAAGGTGACATAGTGATATTCAGCTAAGAGGTATGTAGTACTTTTTCAAGGATGATTTACGAATATAACTGTCACACCGCATAGTCATTTGGTCTTTGGCAAAAGAGCAAAGGCAATGAAAAAGAGAAAGAGGCCGGGCTCGGTGGCTCAGCCTGTAATCTTGAGCTTTGGGAGGCTGAGGTGAGTGGATTGCCTGAGCCCGTGGGTTCACGACCCACCCGGGCAACTTGGCAAGACCTCATCTCTACAATAAATCAAACAATTAACCGGGTGTGGTAGCGCGTGCCTGTAGTTCCAGCTACCTGGAAGGCTGAGGCGGAAGGATTGCCGGAGCCCAGCAGGTAGAGGCTGCAGTGGCCGGGAGCAGCCACTGCGCTACAGTCTGAGCGACAGAGTGAGACTCCAACTCAAAAAAAAAGAAAAAGAGAAAGAATGTCTTTTCAATAAATGGTGATGGAGCGACTTGACATCACATGCAAAAAATGTAAATCCAGACACACACCTTGTACTATTTACAAAAATGAACTCAAAATGAATTCCATTTTAGACCTAATGGTCCTAGACATAAAATTATAAACAATAAAAGTCTAAGAAGATAACAAAGAAGAAAATCTAGTGACCTCAGATCTGACAATGACTTCTTAAATGCAACAACAAAGAAATTATTGATAATTTGGACATCATTTAATTTTAAATTTAAAGCTTATGTTCTGTGAGAGAAATTGTGCAAAGAATAGAAGATAGGACACAAGTTGGGAGAAAATATATGACTAAAAAACCTGGTAAAAGACTGTAACCCAGGACATATAAAAATCGAAAAATTCAACAACAAGAAAATAAGCAATCACATTGAAAAAGACACAGAAGATCTGAACAGATACCTCACTAAAGAATATACACAGATGGCAAATATGCACATGAAAAGGTGCTAATGATCATATATCATTAGGAAATTGCAAATTAAAACAACAATGAGATACCACTACACACCTACTAGAATGGCAAAAATCCAAACACTAAGAATATCAAATGTTCATAAGAATGTGAAGCAATAGGAACTCTCATTCATTGCTGGTGGGAATAAAAGTGATGCAACTACTTTGGAAGACAGTTTAACAGTTTCTTACAACTTTTACATATCACCAAGTAATGTACTCCTTGGTATTTACCCAAATGGGTTGAACACTTATATCTTCACAAATCCTGCACATGGATGTTTATAGCATTTTTATGCTTAATTGCCAAAACTTGGAAGCAACCGAGATGTCCTTCAGCAGGTGAACAAATAAATAAAGTGTGGAATATCGAGACAATGGAATATTATACAGCACTAAAAATAAATGAGCTATCAAGCTATGGAAGGATATAAGTAAAATAAACCAATCCAAAATGGCTGCATACTGCATGATTCCAATAATATGGCAATCTGGAAAGGCAAAACAATGAAGTCAGTAAAAAGATAGGTAGTCCAGGGATTAGAAAGAAAAGATACATTAATAGAAGATTTAAAAGTAGTAAAACAATTCCATGGTATAAATTAAGTGTAAACAAACTCCAAATGGCTGAATAATACCAAATATCTTCTCAGATCACAGTAGAATAAAAATAAATATTGCCATCAATAAGATCTTCCCAAAATTCAAATTCATGGATACTAAGCCACATGCTGCTGAATGACTTTTGGGTAAACACAAAATTCAAGACAAATAAAAAAGATTCCTGAAAACAAATTAATACAACACTTGACAAAACCATAGACTGTACAACAAGAGTGGACCTTAATGTAACTATGGACTTCTGGTGTTAATGTACATTGATTATAACAAATGTACCCCTGTGGTGTGGTATATTGATAGTGGGAGACGCTGTGTGTGGGGAGCAAGTGGTACATGGAAACTCTCTTTACTTTCTGCTCAATTTTGCTGTAAATTTAAAACTGCTCTAAAGAAATAAAGATGACCAATGGGGAGTACCCAACCTGCATCTCTCTCACATAGTGGAAAAGAGAAAACAGACTCAGCTGCGTAAATTCAGGTGGCTTGAACAACTTTGGACAGGGAAGTACTCTGCATCTTGCAGAGGACTCTTTCAAGGCACTGGGACCCAGGAGAAGAGAAGCTGGATGACCAATGTTGAACCAGGGTGCCCCCTCCCTGCTGCAACCAGGCCTGTGTAGGGTGTGTGCTTTGCCTTGTGTGAGAGAGGGGAAGAGTGCTCCTGACATGGTCTGAGTCAGTTCTCCTCCTCCCAGCCATGCATGGATCATTGAGGTCTGGTCGGGGTACGGGGCATGAGGTTAGAGCCCACACAGAGCTGGGAACTCACTTGCACTCTCAGCACCTGAGCCAGTTAGTCCTCAAGTGTGCACTCCACGCAGAGCTCTCAGCACTGGTGCCAGTCAGTCCCCAAGTGCATGCTCCCTACCAGCGATGTCCAATGGCTGGCTCCTAGGCTGGAAAAGCTCATCTCCCATTCACACTCAGTGTCTGCCAACAGCACCTGGCGACTGGCATTCCCTTTCAGATCAGGAAGGTTTCCTGCCAGCCTTTTGTGTCCAAAGGATAGGTCCCTACATGACAAGGAAACTGCAGTTTTTCAAGTGCTGAGCATGGACTTGGACCAGGGAGAGGATGATGCAAGAGGTACCTTGAGGCACAGCTTCCAGGATGGAGTGAGAGGAGAATCATTTCTTGGCTGCAAACAGTGATTAGCTGCCATGGGGTCCATCTCCCCAACCAGTTCATGCATTCAGCTCCCAATGGGGATCAGAAAGCAGTCTGATCATGGGGAAAAATCTACATTAGAAAGTCATTTTGAGTGCAGAGCACTGCCCAGCAAGAGTGGCAAAGCAGAAGTGAATACCCCTCTCTCTTTCCCTGAATGAACTATTCTGAATGACTGAAAAGGCCCTAGGACAGCAGGACTTTATCTAGCTACAAAAAAAAACTAAACTAAACTAAACAATAGCAACAATAAAAGAAAAGCTGATCCTCACAGATGAAGAAGAACCAGAGAAAAAACACAGGCAATCCTCAAAGCCTTAAAGAGATATCACCTAAAAAAGCAACTATTTGTCATCAAACAATGGAAACCACCCAGAATGACCTGTCCCCAATGACAGATACAGAATTCAGATATTGGATGGCTAAAATGAATATGGAAAACCATGAGAAATTAGAAACAAAACTCACCCAAGTCATGCAGGAAGTAAAAGCTGAGTTGGCCAATGTCAGAAAGATCCATTCTGAAGACCTGAAAATGAAGAAATTGTACCTGGAATTTCAAAGCACAATAACAGGCAGAGGGAGCAAAATCAATCAGGCAGAAGAAAGAATCTGAGACCTTGAAGGCCAAAATATTGAGCTAACCCAGTCTGTCAAAAACATGGAGAAAGGACTAAAAAGAATGAGCATAGCCTACCAGAGGTGTGGGACTATGCAAGGATTTACAGTTGATTTGGATCCCCAAAATAGAAGAGGAAACTGAGAATATCCTGGAAAAAGCCTTCCATGAGGTTATTCAAGAAAATTTCCCATCTCTTGTTAGAGAGGTGGCCATCCAAGCACAAGAGATTTAGAGAACACCTGCAAGGTATTAAAAGAGAAGACCATTCCTGAGACACATAGAATTGTGCCTTCACAGAACAAACATGAAAGAAGAAATCCTAAGGGAAGCTTGAGGGAATGATCAGATTGCCTACTGGAGAAAACCAATTCAATGTGCAGCAAACATATCCGCAGAAACCCTATAAGCCAGAAGGGACTAGAGTTTCATTATTAACATTCTCAAAGATAAACAAGTCCAGTCAAAAATTTCCTGCCCTGCCACAATAAGCATCAGCAATGGAAAATTAAAATCCTTCCCAGATATCCAATACCTAAGAGAGTATGCCACCTCCATACCTGCCCTCCAAGAGATGCTTAAGAAGGTTTTGAACACAAAGACAAAAGAACAGTTACAACCTTCACAAAAGCACAGGCAAGCACAGAGTTAACAGAGCATACAGATCATTCATAAAATTAAAAATACATATATATGAAAATAAAAAGGAAGCAAAGCAACCCTTTAAGAGACTTTTGAAGAGGGTAAACTCTCACATATCAATAATTAACTTGAACATGAATGAATGGAATGCGCCCCTAAAAAGGCATAGAGTAGCAAACTGGATAAAGAAGAAACATGATCCAACATTCTGCTGCCTTCAGAAAACCCATATCACTGCAAAGACACCCACAGGCTCAAGGTAAATAGCTAGAAAATATTCTTCCAGGTAAATGGAAAACAAAAAGAGCAGGAGTAGCTATTCTGATTCAGACAAAACAGTTTTCAAACCAATAAAAATTTTAAAAGATATAAATAACACTGCATAATGATAAAAGTCTCAATCTACCAGTAAGAAAAATCCTTCTTAAACATACATGCAACCAATACAGGAGCACCTGGTTTTATAAAATAATTGTTAAGTAAATTAAGAGAGGGCATAGACACTCATGCAATCATAATCAGAGATTTCTAAAATTCACTAACAGCCATAGACAGATTATCAAGGTAAAAATAAAACCTACAAAGAGATCTGGAAACTTAATTCAACACTTGACCAAATGGATTTAACAGACATTCACAGAACACTCCACCCAGCAACTACAGAGTATACATTCTACTTATCAGCACATAAAACATACTCCAAGACTGATCATATTCTCAGGCATAAGTGTGAACAAGCTCCAAAAGTCTTAATAATATCAAATATCTTTTCAGATCACAGTAGAATAAAAATAAATATTGCCACCAATAAGATCTCTTCAAAACTCAAAGACATAGATACTAAGCCATGCAGGGGTCTGACTTCCGCCGGGCATGAGGTTTCCTGAAGGAGAGATGGAATAGGCGAAAGAAGGAACTTACAATGAAATGATAATATACTTGAACACCTGCTTGCAGGCCAGAGGCCTGCAGGACAGATGGTATTTAATGTTAGTTAACAGAAAGCTTTTATACCATTCGTAAAGGGGCAAGACAAAGAAAATTCCTTCATGTACATATCCTTTAAAAGTTACCACCATCTAGCAGTCTTAGAAGCAACAAACAAGCCAAGAACACTATCTGCTTTCAGTCAATGAGTCTTTTTCATAAAGCCAAAAATGATAGTTTTAGTCCAAAATCCCGAATTACAGTCCTTGAAATGTCTCAAGAAAGTTTCCAAGTGCACATTTCTCCATATATCAGGAGTTTTCTCTCTGGGGCTTCTATGACCTTCAAAGCTTCATAATCACCTCTTATCCAGGTGTCTTCATTACTTTTCTCTTATCTTGCAGTGTTTATTTCTAAAGAAAACTCAAAAGAAGATTTTAGTGATGTTTCCCAGGCCCCCAGAGTTGCTTTCTGTATTTAGTTAATTTATCATAAAAGTATCCAATTAGTATATTATGAATTCAGTGAAAACCCACTCTATAATCATTAGCTTAAAATTTTAACTATAGAATTAAGTAAAAACCTTAACAATTAATCTTCATCCTAAGTCTGTGAAAATAGTGTTATAAATCACCTACATAACTCCTAGATAAGTGTTAGAACTTATAATGAATTCATAATGAACTTACTATAAACTTGTGCTTCTAAAAAACCTTATGTCTAAACACTAAACTACATAATTCTAAAGCAAATAAGGAGTGAATATACTTATATCATTTATTACTCAAGCAAGATCTAGTAACTTATAACCAAGTGAAAGAAAATATTCTTGATGTGCTTCAGAGTTTAACCATTGCATATGTTAGAAAAGGCCAAATGGCATAGTGGGAAATGGAAAAATGAACCATGACATTCCCAGGTTAGCTGTGAGTACTTCACATAAACATGCCATTTTCTTCTTCCACTACTGCACAGAATTCTTCACCTGTACCAATAGTAAAAGTGGAAGACAGAAGGACCTCAGCTTCCCAGGCTCGCCCTGCAGCCCGGGGTCTTTGGCCCACCAGGACCCTGTTAATCAGGTGGGCCTCCAAGGCTGGCTCCCAACAAAGCCACATGCTGCTAAATGACTTTTGGGTCAACACACAAAAAAATCAAGACAGAAATAAAAAGATTCCTCAAAACAAATTAAAACAAAGACATCAGAATTTCTGAGATACTATGAAAGCAGCGATCAGAGGGAAATGTATAATGTTGCACACACATAACAAGAAAATAGAGGCATCGCAAGTAAATAGACTAATGTCCCATCTGAGGGAGATGGAAAGACAAGAACATTTAAATCCTAATTTCGGTAGAAAAATGCAGATTACTAATTGCAAGGAATAGAAGAAAAAAATTATGGAAAGAATCAATAAGACACAAAGCTGGTTCTTTGAAAGGATAAATAAGATTGACTATTAAAAAGAGAGAGAAGGTCCAAATAAACACAATTAAAAAATGGAAAAAAAAGGATGTCACAACTGACCCTGAAGAAATTCAAAAGGGATCAGAGATTACTATGAACATCTACATACAAATAAACTAGAAAACCTAGAGGAAATGGAGGATTTCTTTACATCACACAACTTCCCAAGGTTGAAACAAGAGGAAATTGAAACACTAATCAGACCATCTCTCAGTGACTCAGCCTGTAATCCCGCACCTTTGAGAGACTGAGGTGAGTGGATTGCCAGAGCCCGCGGGTTCAAGGCCCTCCCGGGCAGCGAGACCTCATCCCTACAATAAATCAAAAAATTAGCCGGGCGTGGTAGTGCACGCCTGTAGTTCCAGCTACTTGGAAGGCTGAGGCAGAAGGATTGCCAGAGCCCAGCAGGTCGAGGCTGCGGTGGCCGGGAGCGGCCACTGCTCTCCAGTCTGGGCGACAGAGTGGGACTCCAACTCAAAAAAAAAAAAATTCAGGAAATTGACTTAGTTCCAAGAAATCTGCTCATCAATAAAAGCCCTGGACAACATGGCTTCTAGGCTGAATTCTACAAGACATGCAAGGGACAGCTAATACCAATCTTACTGAAAGTATTCCAGGCAATCAAGAAGGAAGTTATTCATCCTAGCTCATATTATGAAGCTACTATCATTCGGACACCAAAAACTGGCAAAGACCCAATAAAGAAAAATAATTACAGGCCAATGTCCCTGATGAACATAGACACAAAAATTCTCAACCAGAGTCTGGCAAATTGGATCCAAAAACATATTACAAGGTTCAGCCACCATGACAGAGTGGGTTTCATTCCTAAGACACAGGGTTGGTTCAACATTCACAAGATCAGAAACACAATTCAGCACACTAACAGGAATAAAACCAAGAACCACATGATTATCTCAATAGATGCAGAAAAAGCAGTTAACAAAATCCAGCAATTTCTTGATAAAAACTCTCAAACACCTAGGCATAGAAGGAACATTCCTCAAAACAGTAAGAGCCATCTATGACAAACCTGCAGCCAATATTTTGCTTAATGAGCAGAAACTGGAAGCATTCCCCTAAGAAGTGGAGCAAGACAAGGATGCCCACTCTCACCCCTCCTATTCAACATAGTACTGAAAGTCCTAGCCAGAGCAATCAGGAAAGATAAGGAAACCAGGGGTATACAAACAGGAAAAGAGAAAGTTATCTCTTTTTCTGGATTATATGATTCTATACCTAGAAAACCCTAGAGAGTCTGCCAGAAACATCCTTGTACTGATAAATGACTTTGGTAAAGTCTTGGGTTATAAAATAAACAGTCGAAAGACAGTTTCATTTCTATACACCAACAGCAAGCGTGCTGAGAACCAAATACAAAGCACAATCACATTCGCAATAGCCACACACACAAAAAGTAAATACCTTGGCATCCACCTTATCAGAAAAGTGAAAGATCTTTATAATGAGGACTGCAAAATGCTGCTCAGAGAAACCAAGGAAGATACAAACAAATGGAAAAAAAATTCCAAGCACATGCACTGGAAGTATTAATATTCTCAAGATGTCCATCCTACCCAAGGCAAGCTACAGATTCAAAGCAATACCCATCAAATTGCCAACATCATTCTTCACCTATAAATGACAATACAGAAACTCATATGGAAGCAAAAAGGAAAAAAAGTATGAATAGCCAAAGTGATCCTCAGCAAAAGGAACAAAGATGGAGGTATCACATTTCCAGACTTTAAACTATATTGCAAGGCTACAGTAATCAAGATGGCATGGTACTGGTACAGGAATAGGTAAATAGACCAATGAAGCAGGACAGATATTCCGGAAACAAAAACATGGTCCCTCAGCCAACTCATCTTCAACAAAGCCATCAATAACAATTATTGGGAGAAGGAAAACCATATTTAGTAAATGGTGCTGGGAAAACTGGCTAGCCACATACAAAAGAATGAAACTCAACCCCTACTTATCATCTTATATAAAAATCAACTCAAAATGGATCAAGGACTTAAATGTAAAACCTCAAGCTATAAGACCCCTAGAAGAAATTGTTGGGAACACTCCTCTGGATATCAGAGTAGGCTATGAATTCATGATCAAGTCCCCAAAAGCAAATGCAATAAAAGCTAAGATTGATAGATGGGACCTTATCAAACTGAAAAGCTTTTGCACAACAACAACAAAAAAATACAGAATGTTAAAAGACAACCCACAGAAGGGGAAAAATATTTGCAAGCTATGCATCTGACAAAGACCTAACATCCAGGATCTACAAGGAACTCAAACAAAGTGAATAGAAAAAAACAAACAACACCATTAAAAAGTGGGCAAATGACATAAACGAACACTTCTCAAAGGATGACATACAAGCAGAAAATGCTCACCCTCACTGATCATCAGAGAAATGCCAATCAAAACTACAATGAGATACCATCTAACTCCAGTAGGGATGACCATCATTAATAAGTCAAAAAAACAAGATAAGGCAGGGGTACAGAGAAAAAGGGATGCTGTTACACTGTTGGTGGGGGAACATAAATTATTTCAACCTCTATGAAAAACAGTGTGGTGATTTCTCAAAGAACTAAAAATTGAGCTTCCATATGATTCAGCAATCTTCATCCTGGGAATATATCAAGAGGAACATAAATTGCTCTACAAGAAAAGACACCTGAACATGCATGTTTATTGCCACATTCTTCACAATAGCAAAAACATGGAACTGACCCAGATGCCCATTAAAAGTGGACTGAACAAAGAAAATGTGGTACATTCGCATGATGGAATATTATGCAGCCATAAAGAAGAACAAAATCATGACCTTCACAGTAACTTGGATGCATTTGGAGACTATCATATTAAATGAGCTATCACAGAAACAAAGAACTGACTACTGCATGCTCTCACTCATAAGCAGACCCTGAACACTAGTCACATTATCACAAGAGTGGGATATGCGGTCACAGGGCATGGCTAGGAGAGGAAGAGAGGGAGGAAAATGGAGGGCACATGGCAACCCTATCGATACCTGGTCCACTACCAGGAGGAGAGAGGGCCAGGTAGAAACCCAAACACCAGATGCATGCAGTCTTCTTAGTTACAAACCCTTACTTGTACCCCACAACTCTAAAATAAAAATAAAATTCAAAAAGTAAAGTTTATTTCAAACATGAAATATATACATATTATATGTAACAATGAGGCATCTCCTATTTTGCTTGGAAGGAAAAGTAATTTACCTCAGGAAATATAAAAATATACTCATCAGATTTGAACTACAATGTTTGCATAACTAAAAAATGATTATCAATACTTAGTAAGCCTAATCAATGACATAATTCTTCCACTTGGACCTCTGTGTTATTTATTCTTATTTTTTGTTGACTATTAATGATGGTCATTAAATGCAGGAAATGATCACTAAAACTAAATATCAAAATAAACTGAATATTAAGTCAGATCTTCTAATTGTTATATCACATTGTGATAAACCATTATTTCCAAAAGTAATAAAGCCTGTTTGCATAGATATATGTTAATAAAATAAGATACATGCATAGTTTAATAATAAATAATATATGTTTTGAGGGTATTTAGAGAGTAAATTTTTTGGCCCATTTTGGCAGTGAGTGATCAGAAAAGTTTTTGAGCTATTCATTCAGAAATTCAGACACACTAGTAAGTAGATGGTTTTATTGCCAAGATCAATGGCAAAAACATAAAATAAGCGGCTTTTGGAAAGCTCTTTGTTGGAAATGGGGCACTTCTTGTTTTTACTTGGGGAAACATCAGCAGTATTATAGAGCTTTTATTTTATCTTTTTTTTAAGTACAAAATGCATGGGCCTTCAAAATAACACATTTTTCTGACGGTGTGAAAATGCCCACATTTTGGAATTGAGGTCCTTTTCCTAAATATAATGCTCTTTACTTTTTGTTACACGGTTGTTAATGCTAAAATATTGTCTACCTACCTAAGGGACACACATTCTTTCAGCTGTGCCTTCTTAGCTGGTCCTTTACCTAGCTTTTAAAATTTCTTCTTGTTTTTTACTTTCTGTTTCTTTTATTTCCCCAGAAACAAGGTTTAGTGTCCATCTGTGTAAGGGGCACCCGATAACGCATTAGTCAGCTACTCTCTTGTTTCTGGGAGAAGAGAGAACAATAAACTAGAAAATGGTATTGCCATGTGGAATAGTGAAATGTGAAGTGAATTGTGAAGCCTTCACACTTCACAAAGGTTGTCTGGACTCTCATAATCCTAGCAGGGTTGGCAACACTTTGAATCAGTTAAGCTTGTTTCGGTCTAAAGAGTCAAAAATTGAGAAGAGGTAAAATGAAGAAATCCTTCAGGCAAAATCTGAGTTTGGGCTTCCTCAATGTGTAATAAAGAATTTGCTTGAATTAACACAAGGGAGCGGTCAGCAGTTGCTAGGCACTACCAGGGAAGGGAGCAGCACATAACAACACAAAGGGTACCAGGTCCTACACTAGGGGAGTGAGGGCCAGTTGGAGGCCCAAACTTCACCTGCATGCAGCCTACTTGTGTAGTTAATCCTTACTTGTGCCCCACATCTCTATAATAAAATAAAATTTAATTGAAATTTTTAAAAGAATTTGGTTGACATTTTTCTCCCTTTCCTAAGAGGTAATCTTTTAAATCCTTGGAATTTCCCAACTGATAGGAGTATCTGTTATTCATGGTGTGCCCCGCAGATCACACTTGAAAGTTTATACTAAGAGTTGACTCTTGATGGGCCCCTGGAAGTTTATGCTAATATGATGTTCCCAGGATGGAAGCTGGTCACACCCAAAAAACAGTAACTACACGAAGGCTGGTGCTTTGTGCCAAATGATATCAGCCCCACCTCCCAGAAAGTAGGGAAACTGGACATTGAGTTTAACTCTGTGGCCAATGATTTGCTCACTCATACCCACATACTGAAGCTCCAGTGAAAAGTTCCAGTGTTGGGAACATTCAATATCCTCCTTCTAGTTATTTGAAGCTATATATTATTGTTAAGTATAGTCATCCTACAGTGCTAAAGAAGACCAGAGCTTAATCCTCCTATCTAGCTATAATTTTGCATCCGTTAACAAACGTTCTCTCTCCCAATTTCCCCTATCAGTCGCAGCCTCTAGTATCTGCTGTTTTATTTTTTTATCTCTATGAAATCAACTTCTTTTTAGGTTTCATATATGAGTGAGAACATGAGATGCTTAACTTTCTGTTCCTGGCTTATTTTACTTTTAACGCTCTCCTGTTCCATCCTTGTTTTCGTTAATGATAGGTTTCTTTTCTTTTTTTATGGCGGAAGAGTATCCCATTGTATATACATACCACATTTTTTTGATTCGTTTATCTGTTGTTGGACACCTAGGTTGATTCCATATGTTGGCTATTGTGAATTGTGTTGCAGTGAATATGGAGATGCGGTGTCTCTTTGATATACTGATTTCGCTCCCTTTGAATAAATGCTCAGTGTTGGATTGCTGGATCATATGTTAGTTCTCTTTGTAATTTTAGAGGAACTTCCATATTGTTCTCCATAGATAAATGTTTGAGATAATGGATATGCTAATTACCCTGATCTGACCGATATTCGTTATAAGAATTGCAACATCACTATGTACTCCATAAATATGTGCAATTATTATATGTCAATTAAAAAATGTTACAGTGAGCTCCTATGGCTTTCAGTTCTCCACAATATACCGTGAAGGTAACACATCACTGGGATTGATAGAAGCTTCATGCCTGGAACCCTTCCAAATCTTATCCTATGCGCCTCTCCTTTTGGGTGGTTCTGATTTGTATTATATGGCTAAAGTAATAGTGTAGTAATAAGTGTAGAATTTACTTGAGTTCTGCAAGCCATTCTAGTGACTTTTCAAACAAACCTAAGGAGGTAGTGAGTGCCCGAGTTTGTAACCAGCTGGTCAGAAGGGAAAGTGGCCTGGAAACTCCAGAATTTGTGACTGCTGTCTGAAGTGAGGGTGGTCTTGTGGAGGGTGGTGCGTTAAACCTGAAAAGTTTGACTCAACCTTGGGTAGTTGGCTTTAGAAGTCACTGCACTGATGTTTCTAAGATTCTAAAATTCTGAGGGATAAGAACAGAAATGAGTCTGAAAAATACTAAGGTTAAGACCATGAGCAGTGCTGTTTTACTTTCTCTATAGAAACACCCATTTTCTCTAAATTCCAGTCTCTGCCACCCCATGGCAGCAGCACTCACTACAGTTTCTCCAGGTCTGAACCATGACTCATTCTCTGAAATATCCCAGCAATATTCTCAGTGCACGATAGAACACAGGAGTGTAGTGTTTTGTTTTCTGCTGGGGTGAAATTGATTATTTAGAGAGCAAGTTAAAATCTTTCAGTCATATTTCTCATGTAGGCAAAAAAGTAAGTAAGATAAAAACAAAAACAAAAACAGCAACAACCTATTTCTTGTCTTGGGTAACTTGGTTTGCTTCATGCCAGGCAAATTCAGGAATCACTTGAATGCTGCATTGAGTTCACAGTCAAGATCACTGGCTCTCCTATCCTCTTCAGGAAATCAGGCTTGTCCTGCTTTATTTTTTCTCTTTGGAATAGCAGGCAATTTTTAAAAGTCTTTTCTTGAGCTTACTTAATGCCCAGGCATGGATTCTGAAAGACAGAGAGAACAGAATGGCTGAAGACCAAGCCCAGCTGGGATGTTAAAGGCAGGAAAACACAGGCGTGTTGCAAGAACCAAGTTTTACATACAGGAAGTGAAAGGTTACTATTCCTTTTTTTTAAAGAGAATGTCTTGGCTAAGAGATCTGGAAAATGCAGTAAGAAAAATAGAGTGAAGCTGCTCAGGCATCTAGCAGAAGAGAGTCTCTGATTTCATCCACATCTCTTAGGTGAACTCACTGAGCTCTCCCTGACAGGCCAAGCCCATGGAGAGTAGCAAGTGCCTTGAGAGCTTCGATCCCTCCAACTGGTGGGGCATAGAAGTCATTCCGCCATGCTTGTCTTATAACAGGAGTACCTGAAGAAAACCCTGACCATCTGGGGGACGGAGGGGAGATAAAAAAGGGTTGTTCTTACAGAAAAGAATGAGCTAATAGGGAGATTTATTTTCTCCCCTCACAATTTATGTGTGATGTAACCCTCTACTCTGTGAAAAGTTGCAGGTTTGGTAATTAGAGATGAAGAAATTTAATTAATTTCTAAAGGTATTTATGGAATAGGTACTATGTTTATCTGACAATGAGCAGAGAATGTGGAACAGAGGGAAGACTAAGACCCTGCTAGTAGAGATAGGCAAGCAGATGAATCTCTACCATCTCATATAATAAGTGCAAAGCAGGGAGATGTGCAAGTTTCATGGGAGCCGAGGTGAGTAACCAATTCCAGAACAAAGACAATGGAGAAAAGAAGAGGAGGAGCATCTGAGCAAGAGGTAACTTGACAGTGAGGAAAGGGCAGAGTCTTTAAAGTCCATCAGGTTTGGTGCAAATTGCCTTATCTTGCTCTTCATCCTGGGAAAGTCACTTAACATCTCTGAACCCCTATTTAGACGCTATGCTATAAAGAGAATACCTACCTTATAAGGTCATTGTGAGAATTAAATGAGATCTTTTAGACTAGTCATCTAGAGCAGTTCCTGGCCCATGGTCAGTCTCCAGCAAGTGGTACCTCTGTAGTTGTAATGAAGGTCAAGTTGGATTTCTTCATTTCAGTGGAGAAATAGAGCTGCAAGCTCCACTAAGTAGGAGGTGGTTTGGCAGAAGATGACTCAGATGCCTCATTTGCACAGCTAGGTAGACACTGAGGACAAGCACAGTTGAGTTTGGGGAAAGAAGGAGGAACGAAGACCAGCATGGTTTGGAATCCATTGCAGCTGACATGCTGTGGGAAGTCAGGGTAGGAGGGTAATCAGGAAACGGAGCCGCAGGAAGGAGGCACGAGGTGCTGATTGCCCCAAGCAACTCTTGAGCAAGCGGAACAGCTCAGCAACTCCTCTGCCTTCAGTTTTGTACGTCCTATTAGTCAGGCCAAGGACCCAATTTCTTCCATGACTCAGACTTCATTCTGCCTCCTCTCCTTGAACTTTTGGAGGACAGCTACAGGCAGGCATGAGCCCTTGATGGATTCATTGACTCAGACACTTATTTTTTTATTCAATAACTATATTGAGGTGCCTACTTTATGCCAAACACTGATTTAGGACCTAGAGAAAAAACATTGAATAAAAAAATTGAGTTCTCTGCTAAGTCAGATTAAAAGTACTTGTATGCACTTAAATATTGGGCATCTCCATGCCCTTCCCTACTCACTGACAGTTTAGTTTCAATAGAGAGGAATGCTTTCCCTTTCATAACATTGCTGAATGACTTTGTGGCAAAAAAAGAAAAGAAAAAGAAAACCATTGTGTAATGATTTAGAAATTATATAGCCCAGCCTTGTTGGTTCAATAAATATTTATTGAATGTGTATTATGACCAAGTGTTCTTATTTTTCAGATGGGTAGAAGAATCCTAAGGAAGGTAGTACGACTGAATGTTTGTGTCCTCTCAAAATTCATATGTGGAAGTCTTAACTCCCACTGTGGCTGCATTTGAAGATAGGTCTTCTAAGGAAGTAATTACTACTAAATGAGGTCATAGGAGTGAGGTCTTTGTTCATTAAGAATAGAGTCCTTACAAGAAGAGACAGCAGAAATCTTGCTCTCTTGCTCTCTCTCTGAGCTCATGCACTGAGAAAAGGTCATGTGAGCACAGAGAAGACACCTATCTGCAAACCATGAAGTAAGCTCTCACCAGGAACTGAATTGTGTGGAACCCGAACCTTGGATTTTTCAGCTCCCAGAACATGAGAAATAAATGTCTGTTGCTTAAACCACCCAGCCTGGGATGCAGTAGTCCAAGCTAAGACAGAAGGGGTAGTGTATCAGGTAGCTATTGCTGTATAACAAACCACTCCACAACTCAGTCACTTAAACATTAATAATTGATGACTGATAACAAATATGCGAATTTGCCAGAGGTTAGCTGATCCAGGCTGGCCTCTGTGTGGATAAATTTGCTTTATGTGCCTTTCATTCTCTTTCTGAGACCAGCAGGGCAGGTCCTTGTCATAGATATTGCACAGGTAAGAAAGCTATGGAAACATGCACATGGTCTTAGAGCTGGCACATGGTCACTGCTGTCATTCTATTGGTCAATGCAAGTCTTGCGACTGGAAAATGGTCATTTCCACTTCATCCCATTGGCTAAAGTAGGTCAAATAAATGAGCCCAGAATCATAATAGGAGTATGCAGTCAAGTTTCATGACAAAGGGTGTGGATACAAAGAGGGGCACAAAATTGGTGTCATTAAGGCAATCTAACACATGCAGGATTCAAATCTGGGTCTCTTCAGGCCCTAGTTAGGGTACTTTTGCAATTACTAATTACTTTTAATTTTAATAAGAAACACACACCCAAACATCTTTGCTCTCTGCTATCTGCAGGGCTGAGTCTCAACAAAATCAGAAATTCGGCAAGGTGACAAACACAGTCAGCCCTTCCAGTGTTCCTTTCCCCTAAATCCCACTCATAACGTCATGTTGTCCACTCTCTATGCCTCAGTATCACTTTTACATTATGACCAGAATCATCCTATACTTTCAAACCTGGGATCCTAAATTTTTCTTTCCTTCTTCTCACTTCATGAAAACCTGCTCTGAGAAGGCTTAGCTGCAAGAAATAGCTGATGTCTCAGTTCTGGTAACTTCAGTTTACTAAAACAAATAGCTGTTGAGTATTTAATCTATATGTGGCTCTGTGCCTGATGTTGGGATATGGTCTTAGAGATGAATCATAGAGCCAATTCTGAAGGAGCATACACTCCAGCGGGAGAAATAATGCATGCACTTAATTAATTGTTTTCGTTGCCCGTGCAAAAATGTATTGAATATAATGTCAAGCACTGTCCTAGAAAGGTGGAGTACAATAATAAATAAGACAGACCTACAGTCTCTATCCTGGCAAAGCTTGGTGTCTACTAAGTAGATCAGTGTGTATAGAATACTAGGAAGGAGACAGAATTTCTATGAGTTGAGGGGAGCTAGGTGAGAGATTAGAGAAGGCATAGGGGTGAGAAACGTTGCAATTACGTGGCTTCATGAAACATAAACTGGGTTGTCTACAAACAATGATAGTCCTCTAGGAATGTGATTCCTAAAATGAACTCTGGAATTACTGGCCTGGGTTTGAATCTTTGTCTTCATAATCAGGGAAATGTTCACAGTTAAGTTACTTAACCTCTCTCCTTGGTGACATGCCAGTGAATGTTTAAAAACCAGTTTCCAAAAACAAATAAATATAAAGCAAGAAAGAGATAGAGGAAGGAAGAAAGAAGGAAGGAAAGAGAGGGAGGAGGAAGAAAGGAAAGGAAGAAGGAAGAAAAAGAAAGCAAACTAGCTCTGCTTAATAGCATCCACCATTTTCCATGGTGTAAGTACTTTCACTATGGCCTACTTCAAGCTACCAACATGGTGTCACTTGGAAGTGATGTGTGGTAGCAAACCATTTTATGGCATTTTTATTGTACAGACACCATAAGCATAAGCTGCCTCAAAAGCATAGATAACAATAAAATGTAGTAAAATAATTAGGAAGTGATCAGTTTTTAGTACTTATTCTTTTTAAAAAATATAATTTGTTCAATTGAAAGTTTATATAACTTAATTTGCAACAATGCCTGAACTTAACAACCAGCTCATAAAATTTCTAAAAATCTAACTGCCAGCTCACTTTGGTTCTTGCAAGCAAGTGTAAGCCATAACCAGCACGCCATCGGCTCTGTGCCTCAATATCTAACTTATGAAATGAAGACAAATAAATAACTCTTGCTTCACAGGGTTGTTTTAAGGATTAAAGAAAATGGTTTATAGAAGGCACTCTGCACTTATAAAATTGTAAACCCGCAACAGATGTGGGCTATTTTATCATTGTTTTTGCTAGCATTAAGCTGACATATGCAAAGTATAAATAATATGAATACCAGGAAGAATTTGTTTGAGGCATTTGTAGGTAAGGCCAGCCCTGCAAGAATCTAATCAGTAACCATAGCCTACCAGTAACAGTACACGTGCACACCATTCCAGACATAAGCTAGCGTGTCACTGGTGCCCCAAGGACATGACACTTGCACACATTGGCATGAGTCTTTCCTTGGGGAATTGGGAGTGTGACTAAACCTAGGATGGGGATAGTGCATTCTACACTCTCGGGTTGGAAACAACCTCCTGGGTCCCCTCTATCCAGGTGCTGCTCACACAGCTGGCTTCTTGCCTTCTGAAAGCCATAGACACCCAGAACTTTGCTGCCTTTTTCTTTTTTTCTTTTTTTTTCTTTTTTTTTTTTTTGCCTTAAGGACTCTCAGGGAGAATGGGCTCAGGAAGAAAACTGGTATTTACCCATAAGTACTGCTCTCTGCCCAACATCTTTCCACACAATTTACATGGTTTCACATATTTAGACTTCACAAAACTGAATGGTGCCATTATCAGGACCATTCCCATTTCATGGATGAAAACACATGTCCAAAATCAGTCACTAAGGGAGTAAAGAAGCTGGAATTTGCACCTCGGTGTTGTTTTCAACACTCACATCCTACACCAATGAGCTGTACTATTTCTGAGCTACAACTTTTGCCATCATATGCTTTCATCGTGGTCAACAGTGGCAAGGAAGCCAAGTGGATAATTACTTTTCGGTTTGGGGCTTTAATACATTTTTGGCAGCGAAGCAACTCGACACTCTTAATTGTGCTTTGCTCAATCCTGAATTAAAATAATTGCACTGAATTCCATGACAAAGAGTGGAAGAAGATGGTAGTAGTCATTCCTTCAACAAACCTTTTTGAAATACCTTCTGTATTTCAAAAATAGCACTGGCTATTTTTTCTCTAGGTACTTGTAATGTAGAGAGGTAAGGGAGAATTGCCCAAGAGGATGTGATACAGTGGTAGAAAAAATACTATGAAGTATGTTTAGAGAAGGTGGAGGATTCAATTTTCTCATTCAAACATTTGGATACCTTTATAAGGACCAAAAGTCATAACTACAACACAATTTACTAAATATAGGAACCAAGATTTGTGCAGGTAGAGGAGGAGAGAAGGAGATGGAAGAATATTTCACACAGAGGGAGAAATGTGCAAAAGAAACAGTCAAGAAATCAAGGGTAAACATTTTATTCTTAAGAATACTACCCAAAGTGGAAAAGCAAAATATCTAACAGAGAGGGTCGCTTCTCTGTCCCTAAAGGTAGAAGGTAAAACAAACATAAAATAGGGGAAAATTAAAATTGAGCATGATGAAAGTATCAGTAACACATTAGGGATGTAAGAATGTTGGGTCACCAGGTTCACCCCTTCTGGTTTGTAGATGGCAGAACTGAAATGGAAGACTCAGTGATTTCACGGTTCTCATGGGTCAGATATTCAAACCCAGCTCTTCATAATGCCATTTCAGTGAATTTTTTTCTATCCTACAACTTAGAGTAGAGAAAGGGGAGCTCATATTACTGAGTAATATGGAACCCTAAATGCATTTGAGATGGGGCATCTATTACAGATGAGAGAGTCACAACTGGATATAAACAATTGCTCAGAAATCTGGTTGATTTCCTAAACAAATTAAGTAAAAACCCCGTGGTTAACATACAGAAGACAGTCTGAGAGGAGGGGGAAGGGGCCTTTTAAGTTTAGAGTGGAACTGCTGATGGGAACACAGCAAGTCACTGGCAGGATTAAGATTAGAATCCTTGTTTCTAGACCCCGGCACCCCAGCCCAGCACTCTTTTCCTCAGGATCAAAAGTCCTGATAATGTCTTTGCAGTAGAATGTGCTTCTTGGTCTTTAAACTGTCCTATCAGTCATCCTTAAAAAAGAGAGAATGACCTACAAGAGAAATTAGTGCCTCCTTAAAACGTTCTGCATGAAAAAAATCAGATACATGGAGAGTTCAGCTCTGCATCCACAAATAAGGACACAATAGGCAGTGTATTTGCATACAGGTGTATTTGCATACAGGTGTCATGCACATCTCTAAGAATTACCTGTGCTTTTTCCCCCACCTGGGAGGTGTTCCCTTTTTCCTCCATATCTGAGGTCCGACAATTAAGTTTGCTAACTCATCCTAGAAAAAGTGCCAAATACCTCATTGCTAAATATCGCTACAAACAGCTTTGAAGTATTCCCCTTGGGAAGCTATGTACTGATGCCAGCACCTAATACACCTGTCAGAGCAAATTTGGAACTCTTTTTCTGGAATGGCCATCAGAACTGTCGTATTACCCTTGATGTCTTGAATGTCATCAAATGGCTTCTTTTCATTATTTCCTTTATTTTGGGTAAAGAAAAAAGTCACTGGGGCCAGATCAGGTGAGTAGGGAGGGTGTTCCTATACAATTATTTGTACAGTGCTGCTAAGATAAGCATGCGTGGCAAGTTCACGAACTTAATTGTCAGACTTCAACAAATAATAACAGCACCTTTGATGGCCATTCAAGAAAAAATAATTTCAAAATTGCTTTGATGGGTAGATTAGGTACTGGCATTGGTGCATAGACATCTAGCTTCCCAAGAGGAGTACTTCGAAGGTGACCATAGTGATATTCACCAATGATATACGTAGCACTTTTCACCAATGATATATGTAGCACTTTTCTTAAGGTTCACGAACCTAATTGTCCGACTTCATATAACTAAAATGCACCAATCCAGCAAGCACTGAGTTGAATCACACCTCCTCCATATCCATTCCTAATAGCTGCAGCCTGCAAAATTTATCTACACTTTCTACCTTCCTATAGCATGAATGGAAATTTTACCTAAGAAAGTCGGCAACCAAGTTTGTGTTCATTTATGTATTTTTCTAATTGTTTTATGTGCAAATGTCATATCATCATGACAGAAGAACACATTCCTTGAGGAAAAAGTGATATCTTTTGCTTATTGTGTCCCCCTAATTATAGTTAATATATTTAGGCATTGACAATAAAATAAGTGCTCACTCAGTAAACATTGTATGAGTTATTCTTGTATAGAAAGGAAAAGAGATGAACAGGACACTATCTTTACTCTCAAAAAGATGCCATTTTCCTGGGAAATATACACTGGAACTGAAGCAGAGTCCTATTATAGAATAAATATGTGCCCTTCATTTCACCAAGAAGGTACCAGAAAACAGCATAGACTTGGTCTAGGAGTTAGAGTTTAAAAGTAGAGCTTCTCAGAGTTCAAAAATAGAGAGAGGGGAAACAGCAGGGTATTCTGAGATTACTTCAAGTGGTCTTCATCTGGGAGAGAGCATCTCTGGAAGCTGTTCTCAGAAGGACATCTGATGCTTTGCCTATTGAGGTCCTAAAATAAAAACCATCTGAACCTGAAAGGAGGACCAAGAGAAAAGGAGAACTAATGTTTTAGGATCTTGAGTGGACTTGAAATGCTGCCCTGATTTGGGGAGACATCCCAAAGCCACATTCTTTCTTAGAATGTGATGGCACAGGTGGATTGAAGGATATGGTTTCCAAGTCCAGGTTGTATTCAAAATGGATAGTCCAGCTGTGGCATCTGTGACCCCACCCTACCTTCAAGGAATCTTCTCATCAGCTTCTTTTTTTCCTCTACTAGAAGATGACGTGCTCCACCCTCTCTGTTCCTCAGACAGAGCTCACCTATTCACCACCAGCACCCTTCTTGTTGCGGCAGAGGAGAGGGCAGGGGGCCAACCTGGACTTGCTCTAGGTGATCTTCCTTTAAATATGGCAGCCCTTGTCACCGCCATGGGGAGTCAGCTGAAGGATGTTGCCAGTAGGAGCACAGGGAAGGTTTGAACCTCTGTAAGTCAAGTATAGCCAAGGAGGCATTAGTTATGCCCTACCCACCCCCACTCCCAACTGTACATGAATGTTGGAAAGTGTACGTGGTGATGCAGTAGAAAGATTTTTTTTAATTATTTTTATTGTGATAGACTTAGATGCAACAAATGAATGCACCGTTTTAAGTGAACCCTTTGAAGTATTTTGACATATGTACACACATATGTATAACTAGTATCCCAGTCAAGGTCCAAAATATGCCCACCAGCCTCAGAAGTCCTCTCTTCCTCCTTCATATCGACACTCCTTGCTTCCCAGCCCAGATAATCACTAATCTGATTCCTACCACCGCAGACAAGCTGTGCCTGTCTGCCTAGAACTTCATATGAATGGAGTCATACAGCATGCAGTCTTTTGTGTCTGACTTCATTGGTTCAGCATAAATGTTCCCAACATTTTATTATAAAATTTTTCAAACATACAGAAAAGTTAGAAGAATTTTATAGTGGAGTCCTAACAGAGATTCTACCATTAAGATTTTGTTTGACTGACTTTATTACACTCCTGTTTATCTATCCCTCTACTTATCTATTAATCTACCTTTTTTATACATTTCAAAATAGATTGCAGACATCAGTCAACTCCCCCCTGAATACTTTAGAATATGTTACTAAGTAGAATGCAATATTTGTTACATATTTTCTTTTAAGGTAAATTAGCATACAACAAAACATACAAATGTTAATGTACATTTTCTAAATTTTTACAAATACTTGTACCTATGTTACCCAAAACCCTATCAAAATAAGGTATTCCATCACTTTAGAATTCCCCCCACTCCTTTTCCAAGACCACACCCTTCACCCCCACTGCCAAGACAATTTCTGTGGCGATTTTTTTCTCCTTTAGGTGAGTTTTGTCTGTTCTAGAACTTTATATAAATGGAATCACACCATATGTACCGTCTTTTGCAAGTCTCATCTCACTTAGCACAATGCCTTTGGGTTTCACCAAGTCCTTGTATTTATCAGTATTTAATTTTTAAATTATTGAATGGTATTCCATTTTATCAACATGCTGCAATGTGTTCATGTAATCTCTTATTGATGGTCACCTAGACTATTTCTAGTTCTGGGTTATAAATGGAGTTACAATGAATATTTTTATACAAGTGTTTATTTGAACATTTTTTCCCCTCTTTCTTACGTGAATGCCTAGAAGGAGAATTTCTGGATCATAGAGTAAGTGTAAGGTTAGTTTTATAAGAAATTGACAGGCTTTCTTTAATGTTCTGATATTATTTTACACACCCCTCAAAACTGATGAGAGTTGTGCTGGCTCCCAAAACAGCCAATATTTAATGCTTTTAGGTTTCTTTTTAAATTTTGGCTATTCTCATCAGTGTTTAGTGATTTATCGCTGTAACTGTAATTCGCATTTCCCTTTACATGTGCTTTTTGGCCACTCATATCACTCACATATCTTCCTATGTGAAGCATCAGTTCGGGTTTTTTAACCACTTTTAAAATTTGTTTGTCTTATTATTGAGATACAGATGTTATTTATATAATCCGGATACAGGTTTTCTGTCTGATACAGACATAATAAATAAGTTATCTCAGTGGCTTACATTTATATTTCCTTCTTTATCTTTTAAGATTTTATTGTCTATATTTAATGGGTACAACATGATGTTTAGAGAGAGAGAGAGAGAGAGAGAGAGATGGGAAAAGGTCACAATATTCAAGCAAATTAAATACTCATTATCTAGCCGGGCTTGGTGGCTCAGCCTGTAATCCCACGCCTTGGGAGGCTGAGGTGAGTGAACTGCCTGAGCCCGCAGGGTTCGAGACCCACCTGGGCAACTTGGCGAGACCTCATCTCTACAATAAATCATTTAGCCAGGTGTGGTAGTGTGCACCTGTAGTTCCAGCTGCTTGGAAGGCTGAGGCGGAAGGATCGCCGGAGCCCAGCAGGTTGAGGCTGCGGTGGCCGGGAGCGACCACTGCACTCCAGTCTGGGCAACAGAGTGAGACTCCAACTCAAAAAAAAAAAATTATCTAACATAGTTACTCCCTTTTAAAAAAAATGAGTACCTTTTGAAAAGTAGCTTAATTTTTAAATTTTTTTTCCCTATGGCCACTTCAGTTTTGATGTCCTTTTTTTTTTTTTTTTTTTTTTGAGTTGGAGTCTCACTCTGTCGCCCAGACTGGAGTACAGCGGCCGCTACTGGCTACTGCAGCCTCGACCTGCTGGGCTCCGGCCATCCTTCCGCCTCAGCCTTCCAAGCAGCTGGAACTACAGGCGCACGCTACCACACCCAGCTAATTTTTGATATGTTGTAGAGATGAGGTCTCACCAAATTGCCCAGGCAGGTCTCGAACCCGCGGGCTCAGGCAATTCACTCACCTCAGCTTCCCAAGGCATGGGATTACAGGCTGAGCCACCAATCCCAGCTTTGATGTTCTTTCAAAGAAATTTTTGCCCACATCAAGTTTCATGAAAATTCTTCTACTGTGTTTTTTTTTTCCCTAGGAGTTGTATAGTTTCTGATTTTATATTCTAATTCATTTTTGCTTATTTTGTGAGTTATGGATTGAGTTTCCGTTTCTTTTTATGGATTCTAAAAATGTGTAGGACTGTTATTATTTATACCTTAAATATTTATTAGAATTCAGCATTGAAGCTATACAGGCCTGTAGTTTTCTTTGGGTAATGGTTTTTAATTACTAATTCAATATATTTAATAGACATGGGGCTTTTGAATTTTCTATTTTCTCTTCATTTTGTTTTACTAATTACATTTTCCCAAAGGAACATCCATTTAATCTAGACTACAAAATGTATTGTTCATAAGATTTTTATTATCATTTAATATCTGCATGACTTTGACCTGTTCTTCGGATAATACCAGCAGACCTAACGTACTACAGCGTTTGGTATAATGGGAGAAGTGAACAAATGTAGAAGAATACAGAAAATTATTTCTTTCTAAAAATTTAATTGTATTATAGACATGTGAGGTAGTAAGGATTAACTATACAAGTAGGCTGCATGCAGGTGCAGTTTGGGCCTCCAACTGGTCCTCACTCCCCTTGGTAAGGACCAGGTACCCTTTGTGTTGTTATATGCCCCTCCCCCTCAGCAGTGCCCAGTAACTGCCGAGTGCCCCCTTGTACTAATGTGATTAATGTTCAGGTCCCACTTATGAGTGAGAACATACGGTATTCAGTTGTTTTTGTGATACATCGCTAAGAACTGTCTCCAATTCCATCTAATTTGTTGCAAAGTCCATGATTTTGTTCTTTATGGCTACATAATACTCCATCATGTGTGTATATATATATATATCACATTTCCTTTATCCAGTCCACTTTCAATGGGCAGTATGGTTGGTTCCATGTTTCTTGCTATTGCAAATAGTGTGACAATAAACATGAGTGTGCAGATATCTTTTTTGTAGAATGATATAGGTTCCTCTGGGTATATTCCCAGAAAAGGGATTGCTGGATCATATGGAAGGTCAGTTTTTAGTTCTTGTAGGAATCACCACACTGCTTTCCATAGAGGTGGAACTAGCTTGCACTCCCACCAACAGTGTAGAAGTGTTCCTTTTTTCCCGCACCCACACAAGCATCTGTTGTTTTTTTGATTTATTAATGTTGGCCATCCTTACTAGATTTAGGTGGTATCTCGCTGTAATTTTGATTTGCATTTCTCTGATGATTAGTGAAGCTGAGCATTTTTTCATGTATCTGTTAGCTGCTTGCATGTCATCTTTTGAGAGGTGTCTATTTGTGTCCTTTGCCTGCTTTTTAATATGGAATTGTTTCTGTTTTTTGTTTGTTTGTCTGTTCTTTCACTTAGTTTGAGTTCCTTGTATATCCTGGATTTTAGACCTTTGTCAGATACATAATTTGTGAATATTTTCCCCATTCTGTGGATTGTCTCCCTACTCTCTTGATGGTTTCTTTTGCTGTGCAAAAGCTTTTCAGTTTGATGAAGTCCTAGTTGTTTATCTTAGCTTTTATGGCATTTGCTTTTGGGAACTTGGTCAAGAATTCATTGCCTACTCCGATGTGCATAAGAGTGTTTCCCTACATTTTCTCCTAGAATTATTATCATTTGGTCTGTCAAATACCTCCTTGCACTAATAATCAACTTTGGTAAAGTCTCGGGGTACAAAATCAGTGTGCAAAAGACAGTTGCATTTCTATACACCAGCAATAAGTAGGCAGAGAACCAAATAAAAAGCACAATCCCATTTACAATCGCCACCACCTCCCTCGCCAAAAAGAAGAAATTCCTTGGCATCCCCCTAACCACAGAAATGAAAGGCATTTACAATGAGAACTACAACACCCTGCTCAAAGAAATCAAAGATGACACAAACAAATGGAAAATCATTCCAATAAAGGAAATGTGGTACATATACATGATAGAATATTGTGCAGCCATAATGAAGGACGAAATTATGAACTTTGCAGCAACTTGGATGGACTTAGAGTCTATAATAGTGATCTATCACAGAAACAAACAACTAAGTACCACATGTTCTCATTCATAAGTGGACCCTGAACAATTATCATAATACTATAAGAAAAGGGATTGGCAGTAGTGGGAAACTGCCAGGGGAGAGGGCGGCACGTTTCATCAATAAGGGTATCTGATCTCAAACCAGGTAAAGTGGAGACCAAAGTGAGATCGTTTACAATGACCATTTGTATACCTAACCCTGAATTGTACCTTACATCTTTAAAATGAAATTTTAAAATAAATTAAAGAAACTTTAAAAAAAAAGAAAATAATTCCATGCTCATGGATCGGAAGAATCAATATTGTAAGATGCCAATTCTACCTAAGATGATCTACAGATTCAATACAATAACCGTCAAATTACCAACATCATTTTTCTCAGACTTGGAAATGACAGTACATAAATTCATATGGAAACAAAAAAGATCACAAATAGTCAAAACAATCCTCAGTAGAAGGAACAAAGCAGGAGGTATCACACTTTCAGACTTTAAACTTTACTACAGTAACTAAACCAGCCTGATATTGGTACAAGAATAGGCACATAGACCAAAGAAACGTAACAGAGATCCTGGAAGCAAAAACTTGATGTCTCAACCAACTCACCTTCAACAAAGCCACCAATAACAAACACTGGAGAAAGGAGATCATATTTGGCAAACAGTGCTGGGAAAACTCGCTGACCTCATACAGAAGAATGAAACTGGACCCCTACCTATTATCACCATATAAAAAAATCAACTCTAGATGGATCAAAGACCTAAATGTAAGTTATTTCTTAAAGTGGTATTTGTTTAGATTTTAGAGATGAGGAATAATTATTTAGCTAAGAAGGCAATAAAGCTGGGGTAGGATGAGGGAACTTCATGTACAAAACAACCTGCAACAAGTGGGAGCCTGACATTGTCAAAGCACTGAAAACTCTGTGTGGTGGTTTTGGGGAAGATGATATGAACTACAAGATAATTAAATAGGAGCCTTGAAGGCTTGGTCAAGATTTTCTCAGATTCTCATTTTTTGGTCCTTTTAAAAAAATTATAATTGCCTCTATTATGCAAATATAAGCCTCATGAATGCAAGGGTTTTTTGCCAATTACATTAAGCATTATATCCTGAAGACCTAAAACAGCTCCTGATATGCAATAAAAGCTTAGTAAATATTTGTTGATTGAATGAATCCATTAACTAATACCAAAATTTGTCCTTATTAAATTTGTTTGCGATAAAGATTAAAGAACAATAAAGCTGAGTTGAGATGAGAGTCGTAGGAGGTCCCCATGCTTTCTAGTATGTAGCTCTCAGCTTGTTAGCGTGGGTGATTCACATGAGTGCATACGGCACACTGTTTTGACAATGGTATACCTTAGTAAAAGACTACTGGTTGCAGAATGCTCATCAGAATGAAATACACTAATGAGAAAAGACACAAGAGGGAAACTTGGAATTTAAGAAGTTAGAAAGTAAATTTTCACTACCTCACCCTACCACCCCGTAGAATAAGAGGAAATTCACAGTAGTGAATGATTCCAGCTTTACCCAACTGTGACATGTACAAAGGTACCATCCCTAACCACCCCTTAGCTAGGTGTTTGAGGCCGTTCTTTCATTTTACAGATGGGAAAAGGGAGACTCACAGAGGAAAAACACCTTTACTAATGTGACACAGCCACTCAAAATAAGAAGGGATGACATTTGGGACTCCTAACTCAGTGTTTAGTGATAGTGCAAGCATCACCTTCTTCATGGTCTTTCCTTTCCTCCCTGCTAGAATTGCTTATTTTACTCTTTGTGTCACTTTCTCACCCAAATTTCAGTGAACATTTATAACACTTTCTACAAGTCTGTCTTCTCATAGTCAGGAACATCCTAGCACAGTGACTGGCACATAGTAGGTGATTGGTCTAGTCACAGTATATCACAGTGGTAAAAATACAGGAATCAGAGAAAGTTGAGTTTGAATCCCAACCCCGATGTTATTAAGCATTAGAAAAGTCACATAACCCCTACACAACTCAATTTCCTCATCTGTAAAAGTGTGCACATTGAAGTCCAATACAAAGTAAGTGTTCAATAATGACTGTCTGTTATTACTATTAATAATAAATATTTGTTGAATATCATCTTCAGGCAAACATGCTAATTCCCAAAAGACACAGTCATTTAGCTATTCTGACTCACTGACCCAGAGTCGCTTCTGGACCCATGTTAAAATGAAGTTGGAAGAAAAAAGAAATTACTGGACTATGCACGCTAGCATGTGGGGGGCAGAGATAATTCAGCCTTCTGCGAATGAAAATTAATCATCTTGGCTTTGCTCAGCAGGCAGGCAACAAGAATGCCAGTTGCTCCCTTCTCTGCCAGTGGCGAGATTGTTCAGGAAATGAAGAAAAAAGACGAGATTGTCGGAGGAGGCAGCCTCGCAAACTACACCCCCCACAGCAGATACGGGCATTATCAGCTTCCTCTTGGTCCCCTCTGCTGCCACTTACTTAGCCACCCAGGGCGACAGGCTCCCAGCACAACAGCCTCAAGCTTCTAGCATTATTATTCCTTAGATTAATCTGGTTTCAATACATTCCAACAATACATACTTTTATCTCTGACTGCTAAAAAAAAAAAACCTATCTGCTACAACAATTGGAACAGAGTCTAAGGCATTAGAGGCATATGCTAAAAATGCCTACTGCTGAGATAAACATACATTGTGTGAGTCTCCTTAGTACCTTGGTGAACATTTTCTGAATGGGTGGGGGTCCATTTCCTGAGCCTCTCTCTCAAAAAATTTTTAATTTACTTTTTGAGTCAGAGTCTCACTCTGTTGCCCAAGCTGAAGTGCAGTGGCATGCTTGTGGTCACCACAGCCTCATCCTGCTGGGCTCAGATGATCCTTCTGCTTCAGCCTTCCAAATAACTGGAACTGCAGGCACGCCATCATGACTGGCTAATATTTTTATTTATTGTAGGGATGAGGTCTCACCAAGTTGCCCCAGCTGGTCTCGAAACCCTGGGCTCAGGCAATCCTCTCACCTCGGCCTCCCAAAATACTGGGATTACAGGCTTGAGCCGCTGCACCCGGCTTTCAAAATTATTAATGGAACGCTACAATACTTCTTTACACATAGGCAAAGCTTTTTGCATTTTGTCCTAAACATTTTGTGATATGCCCTCTACAATGATACTAATGATAATTGTGTGACATGGGTAAGGTTAATATCACTATGTCTATTTTTCACTTAAGGTAAAATTGAGACACAAAGCTTTTATATGACTTGGATAAGGTCATAGCTACAACCAGTGGCATGTTTGTCTATCTTCCAGACCCACATTTCTTCTAGTAACAGGGTAGACACCTGATCACCCACCCAAAATTCATTCCCCCTCTTTTCTCCCTGAGAAATAACAGCAATGTGCCCAGCTAATAATACTCACCTGTTCATATTTTTTTATAGCCAAGTGTGGCCACATGACCCTGGATTGGTCTTATGAAGTGTTTGGGAAACATTCTCAAAGGGTATAGACTCAGCATATCCCTTCAGTCTTGTGGCCCTTTCTTGTCATTTTTGCCTGTAGTGTAAACATAGATGTTTGGAAGTACAGCAGCCATTTTGGAACCGTAAGGTGAGAAACATTGGGAGAAAATGCTAAGGATGAAAGAGCAAAGTGATGAAAAGAATCTAATGTCATTACAGCATTGTGAAGTCACTACACCAACAAGAAATTATCTACCCATTTCTGCTTCTTGTTTCATTAGTCCACACTTTGTTGGACAAACATGGCTTAATTTATCCAGAACATAACATTTTTCTCTTGACTGTAATGCCCTTTTATCTCCTTGTCAATCAAGTAAATTCTTGTTCTTCCTTGAAATCTCTTTTCAAGTACTCTCACATCTGTGAAATCTTCCCTGAAATTCCCACAGTAATTTAGAGGCCTCCTCCTATGGGCTTGTGTAGTATCCTGTATTATCCTTTACTACACATATTATATCGGGCAGTATGCATTGGTATGTCTGTTCTCTCCCTCCCCTAATAAACACTTGCAAGGACTATAACTAATAGAACAGACCTTTCACCCAGTATGCATTTTAGAGCTTTCATGTAATTAATCGCTTCACCTGTGTGAAATCACCCACATTAATCACTGCATCTTTGATATCCTTTTTGGAAATCTGTTGACCCACCTTTTAAACATTGATGCTCTTCAGTCACGTGCTCAGACCTCTTCTAATTTCCTTTCTTGCATGACCTCATTCCGTCTAATAATTCATCATACCATGAAGATGCTGATGCCTCCCAGTCCAGATTTCTACTTAGGAGTTTCTACTCATGCCTGTAATCCCAAGTACTCATGAGGCTAAGGTGGGAGGATCACTTGAAGTCAGGAGTTTAAGTCTAGCCTGAGCAATATAGAGAGATTTTTTTTTTTTACAAAAAATAAAATATTCAAATATTAGCTGAGTGTGGTGGTTCACATCTGTAATCTTTTTGTTTAAACTTTATTTTATTATAAAGGTGTGGAATACAAATCAGGATTAGGTACATGAGTAATGTATGTGCAGGTGAAGTTTGGGCCTCCATCTGGCCCTCACTTCCCATGGTTTAAGATCAGATAATCTTTGTGTTGTTACTTGTCCCCTCCTTTCTTCCCTCCTCTGGCAGTGTCCCATGACTGCCGATCCCTCCCTTGTGCTTTTGTGAGTAAAGTTCAGATTTCACTTAAGGTGAGAACATGTGGTATTCAGTTTTTTGTTTCTGTGATAGATTGCTAAGAATGGTTGTCTCCAATTCCATCCAATTTGCTGAGAAGTCCACGATTTTGTCCTTCTTTATGGCTGCATAATATGCCATTGCATATATGTACCACATTTTCTTTATCCAGTCTACTTTCAATGGTCATAAGAGTTGATTCTGTGTTTTTGCTATTGTGAATAGTGTGGCAATAAATATGTGTGTGCAGGTGTCTTTTTTGTAGAATGATTTGTGTTTCCCTGGATATATTCCCAGGAGGGGAATTGCTTGATTAATTTCTAGTTCCTTTAGATATTGTCACACTATTTTCCATAGATGTTTGACTTGTTTGCACTCCCACCAACAGTGTAGAAGCATCCCCTTTTCTCCGCACCCATGCCAGCACTTGTTGTTTTTTGATTTATTAATGATGGCCATTCTTACTCGGGTAAGGTGGTGTCTCAGTGTGGTTTAGATTTGCATTTCTCTGATTAGTGAGGTTGAGCGTTTTTCATGTATCTGTTGGCTGCTCATATGCCTCCTTTTGAGATGTGTCTAATCATGTCCTCTGCCCATTTTTTAATAGAACTGTTTGGTTTTTTTTGACTTTCAGCTCATTTGAGTTCCTAGTAGATACTGGATGTTAGGCCTTTGTCAGGTACACAATCAGCAAATATTTTTTCCCCATTCTGTGAGTTGTCTCCCCACTCTCTTGATGGTTTCTTTTGCTATGCAAAAAGCTTTTCAGTTTGATGAGCTCCCACTTGTCTATCTTATCTTTTATGGCGTATGCTTTTGGGGATTTGATCAAGAATTGGTTGCTTACTCTAATGTGCATAAGGGTGTCTCCTGCATTTTCTACTAAGATTCCCATAGTTTGAGGTCTTACATTTAAGTCTTTGATCCATTTAGTGTTGATTTTTGTTTATGGTGATAGGTCCTGTTTCATTCTTCTGCATTTGTTCAGCCAGTTTTTCCAGCATTATTTGCTAAATAAGGTCTCCTCTCCCCAGTGGGGGTTGTTACTAATGACTTTGCCAAAGAAGAGTTGGTTGAGAGAGCGAGTTTTTTGCTTCCAGAATCTCTGTCCTGTTCTATCAGTCTATATACCTGTGCTTGTACTAATACCAGATTGTTTTGATTATTGTAGCCTTACAGTAAAATGTAAAGTCTGAAAGTGTGATATTTCCCACTTTGCTCCTTCTGAAGCACCATCATCTTATAGCTCTTGGGAATTCTAGTGGTTACAGAAATATTTTGGGGCCCATCTGTCCAGGTTCAAGTCCTAGCTCTTCCACTTATTAAAAATGTAACTTTGGGCTGGTTACTCAAGCTCTCTGTGCCTCTGTTTCCTTCTCTGTCACTAAGGACAAAAATAGAACTTAAGTAGAATTGCTGTGGGGGTAGCCTGACTATAAACATGTGAACCACTTAGAACAATGCCAGGCTTATGGTAAGTGTTGATTATTATTGTAGTCATCAGACAGGCCTACCTGGGTGTCCCACAGACACTTACATTCCTTCTCATCTCATCCTCTTCCTCCTAAGCATAGGAGCCTTCCTATGTTTTCTGTCTCAGTTAATACCCCCATCATCCCTCTAATCTCCCCAGCCAGAATCCTAAATCAGACATTGCTTTCTCCTCAACCCTTCCTTTGGGTGTTGAAGAAGATCTGTCAAACGGTCAAATATATCTCTTGAATATACTTGAATCCATCTTTGCATTATAGAACTGGTCAAGCACAAAACATCTTGCCTGAAGTATTGGTATAGTCTTTATCCTGTTTTTATACCCATCAATTTCTTTTACCACATTTTGACTAGAGTCATCTTTCTCTTGTCAAAATATGATCATGTCACTTTCTTATTAAAACCCTTCAATGTCTCCCCATTATCTCCAAGATAATGATTATAGCCCTAGAGGCAACATCTCTTTCTTGTCTGTTTCCTACTCATCTGCACAGCCTCACATTCCACTGGTCTCTCCAACATGGCTGCACTGTGCTCATCTTGATTTATCTTCTCTTCCTCAGATCCAGGATGTTAATTCATCCCTCTATGTCTTTGATTACATTATTCTTTTCTTCTACTATACTCTTTTTTTAACCCCCTCCCTTCCCAGTCTGTGAGATTGATTCTCCACTCCTCTTCAGACCGCAGTTTGGCTGTCACCACGTCTATGGATTCCTCCCAGATATATCTGAGGGGATCTCCTATTACATGTTCTGATGCATCGGTCAAGTTGAAATCTCCCTTGATTGTAGCTGCTTTGTTGTATGACTCTCATCTCTAGGTTATACATATCTCACAGACCCAAACAAGGCAACTTTTATCCATCTTTATAGTCCTGTTACACAGCCCAGTGCCTGACTGGGGCACTAGGCTATGTTGATAGTTTATACATAGTTGTGGAATAAATAAATCTCTCTCATAATTAACTGTTTGATTCACAGACCACCCAAATTGGGATGGACTTTAGTTTTCTCACCCTCTATTCTGTTTATTTAACAGAAGAAGACTTGAGGCTCAAAGAAAGAGGGTGTTTTGCCTAAGATCACATAGCAACAAGTTAGTGACAAAGATAGGAAAAGAAGCCCAGGTTTCCTGATCCCTAATCACAAGTTCTTTGTATTATAATTCTATTGTACATAGATTATATTTTGATGAGGATATAGACTCAATTGTGTATATCAGAAATACCAAATAATAAAATATCAAATGAGACAAAGTTGATGTTTCTCCTAAGACAATTTGCCAGTAACAAGTCCAAGATTGGAAGAGCTACCCATGGTGAAAGAGACCCAGGTTCCTTCTGTCTGTGGCTTCCCCCTTCTCAGCTTCATGTTCTAAAGTTACTCACCACCCATCTGCATGCCAGCCAGCAAGGAAAAGGCAGCAGAGAAAAGAGGACAGGAAAATAGACTTTTTCCCTTTAAAGGCATGACCAGAAATTATAACCAACACTTCTTACTATTGAGTAGAACTTAATCATGTGATCACACTTGGGTCCAAGGGAGGCTGGAAAATTATCAACTCTAAGTGGCAGCCTGCCCAGGTAAAAATTAAAACCGTTTTTATTTGATACTAACAACGAACTTATTAAAAATATGGTTAACTAATTCCTCCTGTTTCCCAGATAATAAAACTGTGGCCCTGAGATTGGTTAAGAATACCGGCTTTGAAGCCAGGAGACTTAAATCTGAATTCTGGCTCTGTCGTTTACTGATTACTGGGTTTGGAGCAAACTACGTAACCTAAGTTTTAGTTATCTTAGGTGGCATCTTCTTTCCTCATAGGGTTGTTGTGAGGTCTAATCACATGGAAAGTACATCACACAGGTTCCTGGTAGTCTGGCGTGGCTGCCTTGGGGGCCCGAGAGAGAGCGGCAAGAGGTTTAAAAAGACACAGAGAGCCGGGCTCGGTGGCTCAGCCTGTAATCCCACGTCTTTGGGAGGCTGAGGTGAGTAGATTGCCTGAGCCCACGGGTTCGAGACCTGCCTGGGCAACTTGGTGAAACTTCATCTCTATAACAAAACAAAAAATTAGCCGGGCATGGTAGCGTGTGCCTGTAGTTTCAGCTACTTGGAAGGCTGGGGCGGAAAGATCGCCAGAGCCCAGCAGGTCGAGGCTGCAGTGGCCGGGAGCGGCCACTGCACTCCAGTCTGGGCGACAGAGTGAGACTCCAACTCAAAAAAAATAAAAAATAAAAATAAAAAAGACACAGACACAAAGACATAAAGAAAAGCTGGGGCCAGGTGAGACACTTTCCTCTGATGGAGGAGAAGTGGCTCGAACTAGCTCAGCATGTTTATTTTATAATCAAGCACAAAGGAAGTTGGGAGGGGTTTCAAGGTTTATGAGGGAGCTGTAACGGAATTTTGTTGCTACCTAAATGACAAGCTGTTCTGCAATTATCTTGTTGTTGCCAAGGCTTTATCTGCATTATTTGCACCCAGATGTGTGGGCTCTGAGATGCCATTCTGTGTTGCAGGCTGCATCCCTTGCTGTTCGGCTAGTGTGTGGAGCAACCAAGCAGGACCTTGCCTTTGCTTGGGGCCTTGCTTTCGCTCAAGGTCTGCTGTTCGGACATCGCTCATCTGCTCTCCACAGACAAGTTCAAACCTTTCTTGACAGCAGAAGACTCCATCTGGTTCAGCTCAGCACTGTGCCCTCACACCTAGCACAGTCCCTGATGCAGAGTAAGCCCTGGGTAAATATTTGTTGGAAAAATAAATTAAGTTAATGAGTCAGAACTAGAACGCACATGGCTTACGCTCCATGCCCCATGCTGTTTCTGTGATGCCAGAATGCCAGCCAGTTCTCTTTATGATCCCTTCTCTCTGAAGAGGAGTCTCAAAATCCACATTGAATCTGTCTGGATCCAAGAGTAATGCCATAAAACCACATTCCAACCAGTAAGCACCCAGAAGCTGGAGCAAGTACAAGCACTACAGGGGCAGATTCAATGGCTTTCCTTGGTACATGACTGAGGCAAAGACGTTTTGGGAAATCATCTCCCCGGCATTTTCAGGAGCTCTGTGCCCCAACTTATCTACTATAATCAGCAAAGGACACGGCACACCCAGGACTGAATCAACTGGCTGCACACTCAAATAGTCTTGCTTTCTCTTCCAAGCAGGAGGCCTTCGCTGGGCCTCCTTTCATTAAGACCTTTTCTCCCCTCTTCTCGGTTTTCCAATTTGTGCCATTCCTAGGATGTGCACAGGATATCATCCAATTTCAGCCAATCCTTGTTTCCAAAATAAATCAGCAGCTGGCAACTGATCATAAAATTAGAATGCTTGTTCAGGAACAAGATGGGTGGAAGAACAGCAGGATCTTAGAAAGAAACGAGGAGATGTAGTTTTAAAAAATGCATTTGGCTTCAAAAGCTTTACATTGAACTAGCACCCAAACTTTCAGAGCTTTTGATGTGAGCAAGACACTTAAATTCACAGAGCTTCATAGGCTGATTTTATAGAAAATTCAGTATGTGGGTTTGGGGTAAAAGTCAGTCTGTCAGACTGAAGGATCAGAATGCCTCTTGCTGACATATTGGTCATGCTTAGAATCATGGAAATAGAATTGGAGATGAAAAGAACCCAAAATGTGATGAACTCAAAGTTCCAAGAGAGGCATGAATTCTATGACATCCCTTGCATATTGGGGATATTATATCATAATCACATCACTCTTCTCACGGAGATTTTATAAGATGGAGACAATGCTTGTAAAAAGGATTTATAGGCCAGGCTCAGTAGCTTAGCTGGTAATCCTAGCACTTAGGGAAGCCGAGATGAAATTGCCTGATTCTGCAGGTTCAAGACCAGCCTGGGCAACTTGGCGAGACCTTGTCTCTACAATAAATCAAAAATTAGCCAGGCATGGTAGCATGCACCTGGAGTTCTGGCCACTTGGAAGGCTGAGGCAGAAGGAATGCTGGATCCCAGCAGGTCGACGCTGGGGTGGCCATGAATGTGCCACTGCTCTCCAGCCTGGGCAACAGAGTGAGACTCAAACTCAAACTCAAACTTAGGAAAAAAGTCTGATAATTGGTGAGGTTTAGAAAAATAAAGGGGCTTATTATCCTTAGAAAGTTGGAGATTTGGAAACACTGCATGTAGTGTGCCTTCTTCCTACCAGCTATTTTAATCTATCTATCTAGCTCTCTAGCTAACATATATCTATCTGTCATCTATCCAATCTGATAAAATTCACTTAGCATCATACTTGTATATCTAAAATGTTGTAAGGAAAGTAAAGACTAAACTGGTTCTATTATTTCCAGAGAATAAACCCAAGGCCAATGGGCAGAAACTAGAGGAGTAGATTCTACTTGGAAAAAAAGAATACCTACAAGACACTCTAGCTACAAGGTACCCTAACGACGGGAATGGGTAACAGGAGGTGCTACCCTGACGTGTAGTCATCTCTCTCCATCACTGGATCACTGGAAGCACTCAGAAGTGGCCAGGAAACACTGATGAAGGATATCATAGAACTCATGCCTCCCTTGGACTTTAAGTTCATCCCATTTGGGACTCTCTCACATCCAGTTTACTGCCATGATTCCAATTATAGCGATCTGTCAGCAAGGGGCACTCTGAAGTTACTCTGAAAGAGTAACTTCAACCAGGTCTTGAAGAAACCCAAAACATATGAAACACTCATGCACCGCCTAATGACATTTTATTACATATGCAGTGGTGGTCCCATAAGATTATAATGCAGCCAAAAGATTCCTATAGCCTAGTGATGTCGTAGCCATTGTAACATTACAGCACAGCACATTGCGTATGTGTTTTTGCCGATCCTGATGGAACCAAACCTACTGTGTTGCCTTTCATATAAAAGTGTAGCACATTCAATTATGTCCGGGCATATAATATTTGATGATGATAATAAATGACGATATTACTGGTTTATGTATTTACGATACTATATTTTTATTACTATTTTAGAGTGTTCTCCTTCTTGTTCCAAAAAAAAGTTAACCATAAAGCAACCTCAGGCAGCTCCTTCAGGAGATATTCCAGAAGAAGGTATTGTTATCACAGGAAATTACAGCTCCATGCCTGTTATTGTCTCCGAAGACCTTCCAGTGGGACAAGATGTGGAGGTGGAAAACAGTGACATAGATGATCCTGATCCTGTGAACGCCTAGGCTAGTGTGTCTTCACTTAAAAAAAAAAGTTTAAAAGGCAGAACATTTTTTTAAAAAACAGAAAAAGCAGGGAAAGTGAGGACCAGCTTGAGGCCTAAACTTCACCTCCACATACATTGCTATGTACCTAATCCTGACTTGTACCCTATACCTTTATAAGAAAATAAAGTTTTCTTTTAAAAAAAAGCTGATAGAATATGGATTTGAAGAAAGAAAACATTTTTGTATACCTGTATAATGTATTTGTGTTTTAAGCTATGTTATTACAAAAGAGTAAAACGTTCTAAAAATATTTGAAAGTGTAAAAAGTAAAAAAGTTTCAGTAAGCTAAGATGATTATTGAATAAGGATATTCTTTAAAATAAATTTGGTGTAGCCTAACTATCGTGTGTATAAAGTCTACAGTACCATATAGAAGTGTCCTAGGGCTTCACATTCACTCACCACTCACTTGCTGACTCACTAGAGTAACTTCTAGTCCTGCAAGCACTATCCATGGTAAGTGGTCTGTGCAAGCGTACCATTAAAAAAACTAAAAAACAGAAAAAACTCTCACGTCATATTTTTACTGTATTTTTTCTACTTTTAGGTACACAAATACCATGGTGTTACAATATTCAGTATGGTGGCATGCCATGCAAGTTTGTAGTCTCAGAGCAATAAGCAAGACCATATAGCCTATGTAAGTAGCAGGCTAGACCATCTAGGTTTGTATAAGCACTCCCTATGATCTTTGGACAAAAACAAAATCACCTAATGATTCATTTCTCAAAATATATGCCATCTTTCAGCAGCACAGGACTATATTAGAGATAAAAACCTCAATAAGCAGATTCAACAAGAAAACTGATGTGCTAAAAAAAAGTCAAGAAAAATAGAAACTTTTTAAAAATGTCAAAAAAAATAGAAACTTTAAAAATTGCAAGATAGAGCTGAAGAAATAAAACAGAATGTAGCACAAAGGTATGTAAACACAAACCATAGAGGAACTGTGAAGAAGCATAGAGGATAGAGAGGCATGTTACTATTTATTAATTAGAGTGATATCAGAAGAGACAATAGAAACACCTGGGAGAGGATAATTTAAGGGTTGAAAAACAAGATAGAACTGAAGTGTTTGATGACAAGGGCATGCAAACAAGGAAGGAGGCCAGACTTAAAGTGTTCTCAGTTCCTTATGCTTTTCAGGAGGAGGGTAACTTTAGATTTATCAAGGATGCATATTAAAATTTCAAGGACAATTCTTAAATAATAGGAATAAGGTAAATAACTTCCATGCTGGTTCGGAAAAAAATAGTATGAAGAAGGAAAATGGTGCTCCAGTGATTTCTGTAACTTGAGTTCTGCCTTCTGCTCAGATCCCTGACTTCCTTCATGTCTTTTCTGTTTTTTATACCTTCCCTCAGTTTCGAGTCTCCCTTCACATGGGAGAGGTACTTCCATCTGTAACTAACAAAGGGTCTGACTTCAATCTGGTAACAAGAAGAAGTAGGTAGGCAGTCCATGATTGGAGCAATGGTTCCAGGCTGCCATCCATCCTTCTACTTTATCATATTGGCATTTTGCTTTGTTGCCTCCTAATTGCAAGATATTATAATATTACTAGAGTACATCACATCATGGTCAAGACAGGAAAGATAGAGGAGCTGTGGTACTTATAGCCTTTATTTGTTTATTTTATTTATTTATTTTTGCCAGAAAGGCAAAAAAAAAAAAAAATCTGGGAATTTCAACACAGTTCAGCCAGTGTCTCATTGGCTTGAACCAATCATCTGCCAACGTTGACTTGTGGCAGCTTGTGAGAGTTGATGGTTAGATGTTTCAGGATTGTCTGTACCGGTTATTAAGTCATTAGTATCTCAACATCAACTGTAGAAGTATTTAGGTAATGGAAATTGGCAAATTCTACTAATCTTTTTAGATTTGTTGTTGTTGACAACTATGTCATGTATCAATCCTGGCTGCATGGGAGGCTAGAAATATGAATTATTCACCAAGCATATTGGCTTCCTTAGCACATAAAGGGCTCTGTTTGTAAGAAAGAAGTCAATGGATATTTGAAAGAGAATGATTAACGCTTGCTATCAAAGACTGTAAAAGATTTTTAAGTTATATTTTGTTATGCCTGCCTAGGCAGGATCTCTTCAGTGCAAGCAGTTTCATTTTTCCAGTTGCCTAAGTCATAAAATAGAAGGCAAAAATCACACCTCAGTGAATTGGCAAAGCACTGGGCCTGGGAGGAGGTTAGACACACAGGATTGTCCTGATACCTTCCTGAATCATGACTCAATGATATGGCCAAAGCAAGGGCAGGATCTAGGGTTTTTTTAACAGTGGTTTTATTCAAGATTTTTCTCCCCAGGTATCTAGATCTTAGAACAAACTCAAAGGGAAACTGTCAAACAACCTCTCTTATTTTTCAAATGTGTAGACCCATAGAATTTTCAAAAGATGGACCGCAGGGAGGCCAAATAAATTCCTGATCTAACAAAGTCAATCTAGACATGTTTTTCTACCCAAGGAGCCTCCAGGTGAAAATCCTTATTTGGTGATGGGCTCTTTGAAAAAGTGAATTCATCTCACTTATGCCAATGAATGCCTAAAAATCTAGAAGATTGAGTACCAATGAGTGTTTTGACTTAATGGTTATAGATAAAATCACCTCCAAGCATAATGGACTAATTAAGAGGTGAGGTGGATAGATAGCCCCAAGAAGACAGACCAGGACTCAAGGATGCCTGACCCATTTAAAACCCCTCTCAACTTGGGTCACACTGAATCCCATCTACATTCCACATTTTCTGAGACTGCCGTGTGTACCTGTCAGTACATCTAAGGAAAGATTTCCCAGGGGATTTTTTTTTCCTTTCTGTTCTGTCTGTTTTATGGGGTCACCATTCCCCTGGAAGAGCCAATTGTTCACATTTGATTTGCTTTCAGAACTGAGCTGTTGGACACTTCGCTGTTAGTGGAAACTCAGTAAATGTTCACTGCCAGACATTTCTTTTCCTATATGACAAACCAGTGGGAGAGGGAGTCATTGTTGCCAACCAGCATTCTTTGAGCCTAAGTGGTAAGTGGAGGAACTAAGATCGGAACCCACATTCTCCGAAGCCACCGCAAGTGGTCCTTCTCCTGCATAACGATGCCTCCCAATGGTCAGTTCCGTCTGCAATCATTTGTAGGAAGAACAGTTGTGTGTACTCATGGAAACCTGGTTCCATACAAAAGAAAATAGAGATCAACTGTCAAAAATGTCCCCAACACTGAAAAAAGGACTTTCTGGAAAAAAGGACAAAGGAAATGTTCTATATCTTGCATCACCCCATAAAGTAGCCACTAACCACATGTGGCTGCTAAGCCCTTCAAATGAGTTGGTGTGATGGAGGAGATGATGTTTTATTTTTATTTAATTGTACTTGATTTAGGTTTGAGTCTTATAGGTGGATGTATCTCATGGCAGCTGCATCGGACGGCACAGCTGCAGAGCCTCTTATCCCAAAGCCTCCACTTTCTCGCTCACAGCGGCTGCCATAGTTTTGCTGTCTTCTCCCTCCACCAAGCCACTTATTATGTGGATTCCTTTACCTCTCCAGAGCTTTCTCCTTGCCTCAGTCATTGTGCATAACAAAAGAAAGCCTGGGAGCTGAACTCCATAGAAAACTTCTCCTATTCCCCCGGCCCTTGCTCTTTACTATGATTTCTGATTCTACACATAATATCTTGGGGGGGGGCCTCTGAGACAAACACAGAACGCTTGTAAAGAGTAGTAAGTGGAGAAAAAGGTGAATGAAAAAAGGCAAATTTCTCCTAAGTGAGAGGTGAGAATGAGAAGAAAGAAATGCTGGAAATTCTTAGAAATTGACAAACCATGCCTTATTACACTATGACAACAATAACACAAATAAATTGCACAGTATGTGTGGTTCAAGTGTGCCATATGGTCACCTTTTATCTTCACTATAGAATGGGGGTGGGGGTTTCAGTTTCAAAACACCAAGTGGGAAGAACGTGTGAGCAGAGTAGGGAGAGTAGACACTGGGTCAGTCCACAGGCCAGCAACCACTTGGTATCAGAAGTAAAGGTCGGACTTGAGTCCTGTAGGTCACATTAGAGAAAGCAAAAGCACAAAGAAACTCAGTGAGAGTTGATTGAGGGTTGGGGGGTAGCTCAGGTAAAACTGTGATCAGTTTGTACAATGTGGTCCCTTCTGAGGACTTGGGATCTTATACCCGCCTAATTAACTTAAACGGGCACAGTATTCCAGCCTGGCCCTGCTTCTCTGGGCTGAACATGGCACAGAGAATAAGTATTAGGCTAGAGACCACAAAGAGAGCTAGATGACAGTCATCATCAGCTGGCCGTGGCCGTGCCAGCACCAATCTATATTGCATAGCACCAGTCCATGGCATGGGGGGAGCTGAACAGAAGCCCAGACAACCTGCTGCAGTGCAAAGAGGAAAAGGGGTGTGTGTCAAAAGACAGTGCAGTCATCAATACTAAAAATGCAGCAGGATATCTTTTTTTTTCTTTGTGCCTTCTAGTTTAACCTCCACTATCTTCCAAGGCCCTTGCTTATAATATCTTGAGGTACGGGAATCTATTCTGCTCTGTGCAGCACAAGGGGAAGCATTTGGAAGTCCAGGGCTGTTTTGGGAGAGAAGAGTTGAAGGACAAAGAAAGAGGGAGAAGAGAGAATTTTGTAAGTCAATGGGCGCTTCAGCAGGGCATGAGGATGGGGCAGGAAGTGTTCCCTGGCGGTGCTGGGACAACGTCTGATAGTATGAGATTTTGAGTGGATGGTGCTGTGAACCCTGTCTGTTATTCTAAAGTCTTCAGTGAAATCTACTTTACACATGTGTATTTTTTAAATATTATTTGGGAAAGAAGAGACATGTAAAGACAAGGGGCTATGTCTACATGCAGGTGAATGTTTGGGGTGGAAGAAAGAATACAAGAATAGATGCAAATTTCAAGCAATCAGGTCTCAGGATAATTATGAAATGGTAGGCAACAGGAAAGATGCTGGTATAAGAACACAGCTGTAGAGGAGTGTTGCTGGAACATAAATCCAAGAAAGCATATACTCCTTCCCCTCTCCTTGTGACAGGCCTAGACACAGATGCTGGGCACTCCAGGCAGAGGAGTAGGGTGAGCAACCACTAGCATGTGTCCAGTCTCACTTGTGCAGGCCACTCACAACTGTCACACACAGATGTTCTGGCTGTCACTCTGCTGGGGCTCTCCTGTTTATTATTTTTGTGTCTCCAGGCAGCGACATTCCTGTCAAATGGTGATGCAATGTCAGGTCATATTACTCCCAGTATGATATGAAAAGACAAGCACTGATGGAAGGTGCCACTTCTTGGTTCAGATGTGCACACTCATCACCAGCAATTAATGCCAGTCCATCAGCCCTGCCTCTCTACTGGAATAGGTCTGGATGTACTAGGCAGACAGAGAGGAAGAAGTTTTTAGGGCTTTAAATGTGCAGGCCACATGTCTCTGTGCTGTCTGCAGCAATGATAACGGAAAGGTAGCCATAGAAAAACCCTAAGGAAGGAACTAATTGTCCTACTATGGGCCAGTTATTGTGCTGGGTGGCTCATAGACCATGTCTCAGCACAGGATACTGGCCAAGTGCCTCACCTTTACAGTTGACAAACCTGAATTTGAATTCTGAGTCCATTGGTTATTCCTGGTCATGAGCAAATTATTTAAACTCTATCAACATCAGGTTCTTAATCTGTAAAGCTGGGATGTGAATAGTTGCTTTATAGTTTTATATAGGATTAAATAAAATCATCCATTCACCCAAGAAATACTCAGGACAGAGTTGAACTTAAATAAATGCATATATTCAATAGGATATACGTATCCAATAAGCAACCACATTATAAAATATATATATATAAAATCCCTGCCTTTGTGGACCTTATATTTTAGTGAAAAGAGACAGAAAATAAGCAAATAAGTAGTTATAATATATATAAAGGATTTAGATTTTCTGACACATAGCATGTGACAGTAGAACAGTGTTTATGTCATTCCTACAAAGCATTTTTAATTCCAACCAAGCACCTGAGACCGTTTAGATAACTTGCTCATGATCCTGTAGCCAGACCTTTGTTTAGTTGGGAACACTGGGAGAGGGATGAAAAGCAAGGGGGATGCATGTGATGGGTGTCCTGTCCCTTGCTTCTCAAAGCAGCTGAAGCCAGGACCAAAGTCCTTAATGTGAAAAGTTCCCAGAGAACCATCCACAAGTTGTTGAATCATCTCAGAGCACGTGGGTTAAACTAGGTCATCTTCATAAAGATGGCTAAGGAACACCTCCCCCACAGGACCAAGCAGCCCACTCCGCCTGAGACAGAGGGGTTTCCCGGGATGAGGGACTTACAGTGCTAAAACCAGGACAGTTCCAGGCAAACTAGGACAAGTTCGTCACTGTTGCCAAGACCACAGGCAGATTTCATTTTTTTTAAGTCACATAGTGAGGCTGGTGTTCCTAGAAATAAGCAGAGAACACATAAAAACTGAACACAGGTAGTAGAGTCAAGCAGGGAAAGCAAGATGTCTGAGGAATCTTCCAGTCTGAGCCAAAACTGCCTGTGCCTGTGTCATCTTATTTTACCAATTTCTCTGGGATTGGCTTCAGAACAGGTGAGCAAGGAATAGTGACCACCTGGTTGAGCACCGTGTAACCATCTGAATTAATGTGGATGCTTAGTCAATAACTGTTTAAATAAATGCACCTCTTGAGCTTCTTGTTATCTGTATCAATAATCCATCCTTGGACTCAGGCTCAACACTTTAGGCACCACAAAATTAGAAAGAATGCTGAACTTGGCATTAGACATGCCTGCTCTGGTTCTCAGGAGTGGGGTGCACTTGCCAAGTCACTTAGTCTCTGTGAGTTTCAGATCCTTATTTGTAAAATGGAGATAAATTATTACCATGGTCTCCCTCTAATGATTATGGATTCACATGAGAATCAAATTAAACACTGTGTGGGCTTTTACTTTGCAGTTTTGAATTTGCTCTTTTAGGGGCCTGCCAAACTTTGTCCACCTCCCTCAGATCCAAACCAAACTTTGGTTCTTGTTTTATTTCTGTGAGAGATGAATTGCATGTTGTTTCTTCTTCTCCCTTTCTTTCTTATTAAATACAATGCAAAGCATTATCCAGGAATGACGCGCACATTCTATATACTCTGCCTGAAGGTTTTTTAAATGTAATTTTAATTTCTATTAAGAATATACATGAATTTTATAAGCGAAGTCAAAAAGTCCTATAAGACTTATGAAAAGCAACAGTTTCTACCTGTCCTTGCCTCTTTCCTCAACCTCACCTTTCTCCCCAGAAGCGATCATTGTCAACTATTTTCGTCGTGTGTGTGTGTGTGTGTGTGTGTGTGTGTGTGTGTGTGTGTTCAAACTAATCTTTTTTTGTTGTTGTTTTTTTTTTGAGTCGCAGTCTCACTTGATCGCCCAGACTGGAGTGCAGTGGCCGCTCCCGGCCACCACAGCCTCGACCTGTTGGGCTCTGGCGATCCTTCCGCCTCAGCCTTCCAAGGAGCCGGAATTACAGGCATGCGCTACCACGCCCAACTGATTTTTTGATTTATTGTAGAGATGAGGTCTCGCTGCCCAGGCGGGTTTCGAACCCGCGGGCTCAGGCAATCCACTCACCTCAGTCTCCCAAAGGTGCGGGATTACAGGCTGAGCCACCGAGCCCGGTGAAATGGGAGGCTGAGGTGAGTGGATTGCCTGAGCCCGCGGGTTCGAGACCCGCCTGGGCAGCAAGACCTCATCTCTACAATAAATCCAAAAAATCAGCCGGGCGTGGTAGCGCATGCCTGTAATTCCGGTGAGGCGGAAGGCTGAGGCGGAAGGATCACCGGAGCCCAGCAGGTCGAGGCTGCGGTGGCAGGGAGCGTCCACTGCACTCCAGTCTGGGCGACAGAGTGAGACTCCAACTCAAAAAAAACACAAAAAACAAAAAATATTTCAAAATAATATACCTATGTTGCAAGATCTTAACCCCTCAGTTTGGAGCATTATATGTTGACATCCCAGTTTGAGAAGATGAGAATTTATATGTCTAAAGTCCCATGTTTATATTGCCATGATTATGTAACCACATTCACAGTTAAGCCATACAATATACTCTAATTTTATTTCTATTCATAGCCAATCCTCCACCCACTACCTTGAGCTTAGCTTCTTTTAATTGGGTTACATAATTTCCTGTGTTCCATCACAAATCTCCAAACTTCTACCCCAAGGGTAAACCTCTCCTTCATACAAGCAAACGCATGTTTTCTTTTGTTTGGTCAGTTTCTTCCTGGAGGAGTTTCCTGAAATTGTCATTCTCTTGCTTCAGTCTCAGACATCATCACCATCACCTGGAGAATCCACTGTTCCTTGCCCTTGTGTTGGCTACTCTGTTTCTTGGCTCTTGTGTCTTCTACCTCTTGACTCAATTCCTTATTGTGGTGGAGCCCTTCTCCTTCCTGGAAAGACTGCCAATGAGGTTATTACCTTTAGAAGCTCACATATCTAATAATTCATTGTATGTGTATGCCTAGTTAATTCTTTGGGCTGAATGTAGAACTGTAGGTTGAATTGTTCTTCAGAATTACAGAAAGTTTATATAGTGTTTTGTCTTCATTAACTATTGTTGTTCAGTCTGATATTATTCTGAAACTTAGTCTTTTGATTGGGATTTTGTTTTTCGCTAGAAACTTTAGGAATCTTCTTTTTGTCTCCAGAGGTCTAAAATTCCGTAATGATTTGCCTTTGTTAGCCTTCTTCACCTATTAGGCTACACACTTGGGGACTTTTGGGACTGGAAACTCATGCTTCTCCATTCTGAAAACATTCTTATTTTTTTTAAAAAATAATAATTTTTCTCTTTCTGTTATATTATCTCTTCCTAGAATCGCTATTAGTTTCCATTTCTGTCTTTTTTCATCTGTATTGTGAGATATCTCCTCAAACTTATCTGCTGTACTTGTTATTGAGTTTTTCATTTCTACTATTATAGTCTTAATTATCAAGAGTTCTGAATGTTTTTTTTTGTAGCATCCTACTTTTGTTACATGGGCACCATATCTTTCCTTATCTGCCTGAGCATTTAATTTTCTTAGCTCTCTTCTTTTGACAGAGACTCTATTTTCTCCAAGTTACTGCTTTCTTTTTTTTTCTCTTTTTTTCTTTTATGTCTCTTTGGACATAACTAGGCCTTTCTCCAATGTCTGATGACATTTAGCTGTCTGTTCATGTTAAGAGAGTGAGGAATTCAAAAGCTGATGGAAACCCTGTGTAGGTAGGGCAAGTGTCTTTACTGGGTGACTGCACTATGAGAAAGTCAACGTGACCACTTGGCTAGGAGACCCTCTACAGTCAGTGTCTTTCTTAGAAGGAAAGCCTTGCTTCCAGTGCCCTAGGTCCCAAAACGTGGTATAGGACTGAAGATGGGGATACACATTTCCCCCAAGTCCCGTGCTTTCTGATGGTGCCGAGCCTCTGCTAAGCCCAGGTTCCTGTTCTCCACTCGCTTTCATTATCGCTAGAGTGGGGAGGGCATGAGAGCCAGCCCCTCTTCCACAGAGTTTCCATCACTCCTGTTTGCAGTTCTCACTCATCCCCATATTGCTTAAACCTGGGCCTAAGTTCTGAGCCTTCCTGAAGCCCTACAATTGTTTCCACCACTGCTGTGGTTTAGCTTTCTTAGATCTAGTCAATTCCCAGCTCCCAAGAAGGATTGTACTATCTGGTTCTCCTTGTCCTTGTAAGTTTAAACTTTTCAAAAATCCTTCTAGTGTCAATGTGGTGGAGTTATGGGTGGGGGTAAACACGTACGTTTCATAAATCATCTTCTCCCAGATACCATGAAAGTGAGAATCATCAACTCATGAAATACTCATGAAAGTGGGTATCTTCAACTTTGTGAGTAGCCAGAGCCCAGGAGTTGCTATTCCTTAGAAAGAGGGAGACAGCCCATGTCGACCCACCCTCTGCCCCAAGAAATGAATCCCTTCTTATGGGAAAATCAAATCACAATCAACTTTTATCTTCTTTAAATCCCAAAAAGACATATGTTTCCTTCTAATGTTGAAACAAATAAGCAAAACAGGCAAGTGAGCATACTTACAAAAAAGGAGCATGAAGAGGAGATTGAACTCTCCACATACTTCCCCACATGTGGCAAGTGAATGGTGCATCTGGAATGGGCGTCTAGATCCAGGGGTGCCACACTTAAAAATGATGAGAATCGCCCTAGTTTATGCATCTTATCTGCTTCCCTGAGAAGGAAAAACATTACCCAGAAACTTTAGGGGTGTCAGTCTCCACGTAGGAAATGTTCTAGAGGGCCACAGTTGCATTTGATCTAAAGTTATCAGTTTGAATTTAAATTTACAACTCAGCAGTTACATATCTTAGAGGAAACAGTTTGGTATCACCAAGTCTTCATTTCCTCATCTATAAAATAGGAATAAAAATAGAGATCTGCACAGTTTTTATGCTGGTTAATGAGAAATAGTCTAATGATCTCGATACATATTTGTTGAATCTGATTCACAGGTTAATTTCCTTGATTATGTCCCTTCCTATCCTGTCCTATGGAGGCATTACTCCCAGGAGAACACTCCTTACCCCTCACACATTTCTCATTTTTACAATTATACCTTATGTATTAAAATGGTTAAGGGAAAAACCTAGGCTATAGAAATTAGTTTTCGACCTGCCTGGGCAACTTGGCAAGATCTCATCTCTACAATAAATCAAAAAATTAGCTGGGTGTGGTAGCACACGCCTGTAGTTCCAGCTACTTGGAAGGCTGAGGCGGAAGGATCACCAGAGCCGAGCAGGTCGAGGCTACGGTGGCCGGGAGCGGCCACTGCACTCCAGTCTGGGCGACAGAGTGAGACTCCAACTCACACACACAAAAAAGAAATTAGTTTTCAATGCAGATGAGGTTAAGATTTTTTTTTCAGTTTGTTGTTTTTCAGGGAAGTAATTTGTAAAGATAGTAATACACATTTCCTTATTTTCTTTTTTAAGATTTTATTTGTTTGTTTATTGGAGACAAGGTCTCCCTCTGTTGCCCAGGCTGGAGTGTAGTGCACAGTCATAGCTTACTAGCCTCAAGCTCCTGGGCTGTAGTGATCCTCCTACCAGAGTAGCTGGGACTACAGGCACAAACTACTATGCAGAGCCAATTATTTTATTTTTGTAGAGATGGAGTCTCACTGTGTTGCCCAGGTTGATCTCAAATTTCTGGCCTCAAGCAGTCTTCCTGCCTCAGCCTCCCAAAGTGCTGGGATTATAGGCATGAGCCACTGAACCCAGGACCTTCTTGCTTTCTTAAACAGAAGATTCAGGACACAATTTCACTCTTCCTGGATAAACCTATGTTCTTTGTTTATTTCCTATGTATTTTGTTCGGTTTTATAGTAATTTCCTCTGCCAAATAAAAAAAAATAATGTTTGTCCTTTGCAAATTCAATATAATCTTTTTGAATAGAGATAAAAATTGCCAGTTAACAACAACAAAAATTCCACCAACACAGAGATGATGAGAACCTTCATACATATACAAATATACCCAAGCGACTGGAAGAAAATGATTGATATATTTGACTACATACAAATTAAAATTTTTGTCATGTCAAAATTCACATAAACAAAATAAAAAGCAAATAGCAAACTGACAAAATATTTGCACTAACACGACGAAATAACATGGATGCTCTCTTAAATATATAATTACTCCTTGCTGTCTAAACTTGTCTCTCCAGTCAGGCTTTGACCTCTTAGAAGACAAAGGGATGACTTCAGTTTCGTAGTACCTCTCATTCTAGGTTACCTCATCCATCCTTTCCACATTGAACTGGATTGAGTTGAGAACGGCAGGATCAGAAGTTCAGTCCAGTTCTGTCTCACAGTAACTCATGAAAAACGGATGTTCTATACTTATCTGTTGAATAAATGAGTGTGTAGAGAATAAAAAGTCATGTCTTCTCTATGAAGTTCTGTGATAATATTTTGGATTTCTGTAAATGATGGAGCTGTGTGCCTCTCCTGACCTCTATGCCAAGATGTCAGCTGTTGAATTGTCTGCTGTCACTGGGTCTCACCTCCTCTAGAGTGTGTTTTCTACTCTCTTGGTCACAGAAAATCAGAACAATTATGGTGTACCAGGCACTTTTCTTGGTGATAGCAATACAGAAACAAGCACAATCTTCAGATCCTTAAATAACTCTTCATTGTGGGAAGGAGGTTGGGATACACCTCAAACAATAGCAATTGAATTCGGTAAACATTCTGCCAGAGAGATACACAATGTGAGAAACACAAGTCAGAAGGCTAAATGGATGAATCTGGCCTGTGGGAGAGGGCGGAGCTTCAGGCCTTCCACCAAACACCTGGATTGAAAATGTAAGGATGTGAGATGATGGTGGTAAGATATTTTTACATTCAAAGATGGCCATATAGCCTCCAAGTGATGACCTCTATGATAGACAAAGGGAGAAGAAACAACTTCTTGATCACTCACAATAGCCCTAGCATGCTGTCGGACACTTCACATGTGTGATCTAATGATCCTTCCAATGGCAACTTTGATGGAAGAAGAAACTAAGAAGCTAAGTGATTAATGTTCTGCACCCAATAAAAAGAAGGTTTAGTAATCAAATCCAGGTCTGTCTGTCCCTGATGCCCATGTATGTCATTGGTTTTTTTTCGGGGAGGGGTGGTTCTCACTCAACACAAATATGCCCTGAAAGGATGTGGGTATAATGACAATTAAAGTTTATCCAAATGTCTTTTGTTCCAGCAGAGGGACCCCATGTGGGAAAGGTGGAGTATTTGTTGGGCAGTACATTTATAACCATGTCCCCCTTTGCTGCTTCACTTTCAGACAAACTTTTCTTCCTGTAGAGAGGATTTGAGTTTCAGGTTGCCTGTTGGGGCAGGCTGATGTTGGTGTTGGAAGTGCTTTTCCTGTAAGCACTCTGAGGAACCCAATATTTAATGAATTTTCTGATTCGAAGATTCTGCTAATCTATTATCACCCTCAACATGAAACTAGGGCTGTTTGTTTGTTTTGCAGAAATTGGCTGCATTGATTTCTGCCCAATGTTAAACATTGCCCATCTGTCTGGAAGGCATCGAGGTGAAAGAAGACAAGAGCTGATCAAAGACAGAATGGAGCTTTTCTACACAGCAGCGTTGGAGGAGATACAAAAAGTCTGCCCAGATATTCCTTTCCCCCCCTGGCCTAACAAAATGCTTATGATTCCACTATGAACATCAGAACACTTTCAGAGCTGGAACAGCCCGTGGAGACCATCCAAACACCTTGGGCAGTTGTGGATGAGTCAACTGAGACCCAGTGGAGGGAAGGGATTTCCTAAGGCCACATAGAGAAGTAAAGGATAGCTGCTTCAGCCCTTTAACCCAGTGCTGGACACCTACAAACCACTCACTGAATAATTCTGTATTTATTGATTGAGTCTTAGAAATAGCACTTGCAAAAGAATGACACCACAATGGGAAGGTAGGAATTTGTAGTACAGAGACCAGCTTAGAAAAGGTCTTAGAGGCAAGAAAATTGAGGGTGTGGTTCAGGAACTGGGAATACTAACCTGAATATAGGATACTTTAAGGGGATTAATAAAAGATGGAGCAAGAAAGATCGATTAGGGCCACAGGGTGGAAAACCCTGAATACCAGAGTGACACATTGCATTGCTGCCTCCCTCCTGTCACCTGGTGGCCCCAGACCATCTGCTCAGGATGGCATGTATGTCTTGACTTCTCTTGAAATCTGCCACATTCCTGTAATACAGCTGTGATCATCCATCCATTCCTTTACCAAATGTTTCTTAAGTACCTCCATCATGTCACGGTTCTGGGAATCCAGTAGGAAAGGAGACAAACAAGGTCTCTGACCTCATAAAGCTTATATTCCCATAGGATACAAAACAGTAAACACAAATAAATAGATAACAGCATAATTGCAGACTGCACTATGTGCTCCAAAAAAGCAAAGCCGAATGATGTGACAGCAACCAAGTTGCAGGAAGTACATTAAATATGATGGCCAAGAAAGGCTTCTCTGAGAAAGGGACATTTAAGTTGAGACCTGAAGAAAATGAGATGGAGCCAGCCCCACAGAGAGAGCTTGGATCAGACAGATGAAACTGCAAATAAGACTCTGAAAATGAAAGAACAAGACGCAAAAATCAGAAATGACCAGGGTAAACTCAGCTATGGATAAAAAGAAATGAGAAGGTCCCAGGAAGAAGTCTCTGGCACTAGAAAAATTAACAACAGGACTGATTTGAGCTATGATAAAAGAACAAAGTTTTTTTCAATATCTAGGTTCAGCTCAATGGTTCTTAGATTTACATGAGTACAAGAATCATCTAGGTGTCTGTCTAAAATGTATTTTTGGGCTTCATCCCAAGAGATTTTTAGACAAATATCTTAGTTGGTTTTGGTGCAAGTCATCCTCAGAACACATTTAGAGAGCCAATGAATTGAAGACAAAAACAGGACGGACTGCAGTTGGGAGCAGGAAGGGCATGACAGGACAGGGTGCTGGGGAGGAGACTGAATCAGAGGAAGTGAGGGTACACCACCAGCCATCTGCTTCTGCTTCACCATGACCAGCTTGTATCTGGCTTCTTTGTGCCCAGATTGGCAAGCTGAGTCATCATGACATTAGTGAATGCTAAAAAGCTGGATTTTGGGAACCCTGGAATCCCTGAGGACATCAGGATGGAGAATTGTTATGAAATGAAGAGAAATTATTGCTAATGGGAGCCCTGTATAGGCATCACACCCACACCTCCCTCCACCACATCCTCTCTGAGAGTCAGGTTAGAAGACAACTCCTGCTTCCCTAAGAGAATGAGAAGTTAAACATAATGCATTTTCAACAGGCTTGAAGTTCCACGGGGCCAGCGGGATGTCATTGTTAGCATGGCGTGGGCTGCTGAGGAGTGCTTCAAAATTGGGCAAAGGCAGTGGCAAAACAATTGGCTGTCATTCCAAACCCATCTGAGGAAATTACATTGAAAGCAAACAAGAGTCATTATGATTTATATAAATATATGTTGCAGATTTCATTAAGATTAAGTCAGCTTTGCAGTTATCACTTGCTGGGTTGTTTGCTTGGTCCTTAATCTTCATTTGCAAATACTGATTAGCCTCATGAAGAACTCCTGGTGGCCAAGAGCAAACCAATCCTCACCTTGCTTTCTTCAACCCAAGACCTCCATCAAGGAGATGCCTACCTGGGGACACAGCCTGGAAAAGAACTCGATATAGATCTTCTAAAGGCATCTGGAGGCAAACAAAGTCTAGACATGCCAGGATAAAAGCTGTCTTCAAGTCAGAGCCATCTCTAGAGCTCCAGGTAAGGGAAAAGACCGGATGTCCCCCATCTCTGCAATCGCCACCTACCGATGGGCACTCAGGCAGAGGGACATTCATGAGGATGAATAGGGTGATGGTAGCTATGTCAGTTGAGTGGTCATTCAACAATTTGCTTGAACTAATTTATTATTGTCTAGATAACAGGCAATGAGATGCCAACAACACAAAGATAAAAAATTACTCCTACTAAAATGTTTTGCCCTAAAGGAATTCACTCTGGTTTAGAGACTGGTACATAAACAGGATCTTGGGTCGGGAAGGAGGAAGAAATCATAATACAAGTATGCAGGACATGGCAGAGGAATTTGCAGTTTCATCAAGCAGGCTGGAGATTTTAGTCTACTAGAAACAGCATCATCTATTTTTCCAAAAAGGATCTTATGCAGAGCCTCACACAGTTGCTAGAGTGGTCTTTCTAAAATCTCAGTCTGACCATGTCATTACTCAGCTTAAGGCACGGGTCTGAAAGCTTTTCCTACAAAGGGCCAATTGATGTATATTTTAGATTTTGTAGGCCAGACAGCCTCTGACACAACCACACAGTTCTGCTGTTGTAGTGGTAATGAAGCCAGACACATAAGCAAACGAATGGCCATGTGTTTCAATAAAACTTCATTTACAAAAACAGGCTGCTGGCCAGATTTGACCCATAGGCCACCGTTTGCCCCAGGCTTTGGAGTTGCTTAGAGCTCTCCCCCTTCTTAGCATGGGACCCCAGACTTTCACAATAGGGGTACCCAGTTGAGACTACTCTGTACCTGCCCCCTGTGCCCCTGTATTCTCTACTCTGGCCACATAAAACTTTTCTCTGTAACCTGAAAAGTTCTCCGTAACCTGGTTTTTCACAATGTTGTGTCTTCAGGCCAGCTACTTACCCTATCTGAATCGCCTTCCCTTTAATGGCCAGTACATTTCCTATTTGTTTTTCTTCTTTCTGCACACATCTTCCTCATATTTTTTTTTGAAATATTATATTATCAGGAAAAACTGATTACTTCCATGTCCATCTATCCCAGCAGAGTCTGAGTTACTCAAAAGTGGAGACCATATCTCTATATCTCTCTGGATTCCAGCTCCCAGCACTAAGGAATATTTGATGGATGAAACATACCCAAGAAATGGAAGACAGTTGACAAAGGGCAACATACTCTACCCCTATATCTTGAATGAGAAGTGCCATGGCCATGATAAGAAGCTGCACCCCCTTACTCAAATGAAATCCATAGCTTCTAATATTTAGCTGTGGTGCAGAGGCAGCTGGTCTACATGAGATCATCCCTGGTCTGCTCTGTTCTACCAGGCTTGGGTACCACTGGCTCTTGAAGTCAGGATTGATGAGCATGGTGGCTGTCAAATAACCCTGAAGAACACAACAACTTGCTTGGCCTGGTTGAGATACCCCAAGCCCCCAAATATGCTAGAAACTAGCTTTCATTAGGGTCAATTTTGCCAGTAACACACCTTTTCCTCCCTTTCAACACAGGGCCACCGTTCCATACTTTGAAATGGAAAAAAAAAGCCCCATCATCAAGTCCCTTTCACTGAGATCTTTTTAGCTTCCTTCTTTATCCTTCGATATTCTCTCCATGAACACTTCATAGGGCCTTGTTCTAAGTCCTTCTTGCTCTGGGGTTAGAGATCAGCTCTTAATTGAGCCTTCCCATACCAAGAACAGACAACAAAGGCTGTCTGCCAGGCAGGATTTACATATTCAACATCCCACCTTCTCTTCCGCTCCTCCATTCAAGACGGAAGGCCTGCCGAAACCTTGATCTCTGAGTGGTCTGTGGCCGTGAGGTGGAGAGATAAAACTACATTGTCGAGGACCCAAAGGAAGACTGAGCTGTGGCTGCCTGAGTCTTATCAAAGGAAAAGTGACTACAGCACTTTTATTTTTTTAATGAGTAATGCTGGGGAAAAAAATCTTGTAAGTAAAAATATAAAATTAAATTTGCCAAATATGCTGAGAGTTGGTCCTTGGAGAAACTTTATCTCCACTGCATAGTCAAACACACCAACTTTGGGATGCCGGGCAATTACTACATAGCAGAGATTCAGTTTATTCTAATGCAGACAATATTATCTGGCACAAGGAACAGAAAACCTCGGTACATATTTTGGTAAACACAATCCTGGATCATGAGGAAGGGCTTCTGGGGAGCTCTTCATTGATGTAGCCAGCATCCTGTTTTATACCACAGTCAGTAAAGAGATAAGGCCTGTCCAAACCTCTCGATCCATGGGCCTTGTTCAATAGCTTGGACAGGCAGAAGTAGGGAGAGCAGGCATCCCCCATTGTACAATATAACTAAAAGCAAGAGAGGAGACCACTGGTAGTTTTTTCCTCTGATAGATTGGTGTTTCCCAAAGTCTGAGATGGACAGTTTGTGGGAAAAACTAAAATGTACCTGTGTAGACTATCCATAAAGACCATAAAGCCAATTTGATTGTTCCTAAAATAAATTTTTGTCATTTCAGGAAATAACTTTACTCCCTTGCATGTATAAACACATACACTGTCATTTATCCAAAACTATAATGACTCTATTTGGAAGACTAATATATCATAATCATGGGGCCTCAGCCAATGTCAGCTGAATGTCAAATACTGTTAAAGGGAGAGTATGTGGCTCTTCAAATAAGTTGTCCTGTTGAGAAATGAATGTAAGGCAGAAGACGGGAGTCCACTGGCCCTTTCACTGTCTTAGCTCACTACACTTTTGTCATATGCCAGGTACTGAGTATTGGCAGAACTTCTGCATTTAGCAAGCTATGACTTCATCCCATATGCTCACACGTGATCACTGAACACATGATCACCGAGCACTGGATACTCTAGGCTACTGGCTTTCTATAATCTAATAGTAACCAGGATTTCACTGCCTCCAACTCAGCCAGATTACACAACCTATACCAGATTTCCGTCCTTGAGAGTCTAATGCTTGCAATCATTTCTGTTATCAAATATAATATCCATCGGGTTTAGTTGCAGATGACAAGACTATTTCTTTAACAATTCTTGAGGCAGTGAATGCAGAAAATTATTGGAGGATCTCAAGGAACAGGCTTTCAAATTGACCTCCAAAAATGATTTCCAGAATAGCACTACAAAATTGGCTCTCATAGGAATGACCTCCTCTACCAAAAGAAGGATGCTGGTGGCCAGGAAGGCACTGCAGAGACTCTTCGTCCAGGGTAGTGTAAAGGCTGCAAGGTGATTACCAACAACCGATTGCCTCCTAATTTGCAATCTTCTCTGACTAGCTTAGGCCTGACTCAAGTATCGCCAAATGTGTCTGACTGCAAAACCAAAATCACATCCAAATCTTAGTTGCAGGTGAGTCTGGGAAATACTGTCTTCAGTTTTTCAATGTCTTCTGCACAGAAGCAAGAATACTTGAAAGAGGTTGCCAGTAGATGCAAAGGAAGCCAATCTGCAGTACTTACTTCCCCACCACCACTTGCTTACCACTACCATGCTTTGGGTTTCCTTCAAGTTCCCAGATCACAAATCAATCAGCCAAGTATCTGTTGTGGTACCTCTGTACCAAAAGCACCTTGGAGAGTTGTATGAGATGTATCTAAAGTATGATGTTCATTGATTTCACCAACTACCTACATTAATATCCTGGAATGAATATCTGAACCTTGTGCAGATCTTACACTGGAAAGTCTTGCCACAGACCTTTTCTGGATCCCCTATTAGGAATTCTTCATAAATATACAGTCATACATACACTCAAAATCAGGCTTGTAATTGTAAAGCCACACCTGTCAGAGTACCATCTCATGTTTATGATGTGCCAGGCACTGTGCTGTGTACTTTAAGGGCATTATGTTACTTCAACTGCAGGACTAAATGCACTGTGAAGTAGGTGCTCTTCTCATTTCCATTTTAACACAAGAAATAGAAATTCTGAAAGGCTAAGTGACTTTCCTAAAGTCTCACACATTCTACATATACAGTAGGAGATGGAAACTGAAGGCTTCATGGCTTCAGGGGCCATTTTCTTCTCATAGCATTAGGTTCCTTTCCTTAACTAAGAGACTGAGATTCTTCCAGCCCGATAGCCCACCATATCTTTCAGGCTTGGATCCAAATGTTTACAAATAGAGAACCTCTATTAGTGCGAAAGATGTCTCTGCGATACTCTTACTGAATAAATGGAAGTGAATATGGTCTTAGATCTGCAGGCAGTCCAAAGGAGAGAGAGCAGGAATGTTCCAAATTATGGATTTATGGCTTCAATAGACCCAAAGCTTCCTCTAATGGCAGCCTAAGATGGGAGAGTAATCAGCTATGTATAATAATCATAGGTTGTATAACCAATAATCATCTGAATGTATAAGGTGAAGTGTATTTATCTAAACGTTGGCATATTATTTCAGTATCATATTTTAGTAATTTTTGGACCTTGTTCTCATGTTATACAATTTTTTTCTCTCCTTCACTTTCATCCTTTCTGATAACATATGATATTGAGATTGAATATATGAGCCCAGGTTAGTTTTGATTCCTAGCTTAGCCACTTACTTGTAATTGAAACTTGAGCTGGCTACTTATTCGCTCCTTAAGACCACTTTTCTCCTAGGAAAAATGGCGATAATCACCTCACAAGGTTATTCACAGAGTGGTTGAGCAGATTACATTTGATAAGCCATTGGCAAATTCCTGGTACCTAGTAAGCACTAAACAAATATGAAATGTTGTTTATTATTTATCATGTACAAAATTCTGCATTTGGTGCCCTGAAGATTCTTACTTTCACTCATGTAACCAACATTTACTGAGTACTGGGAATTACAAAGAATTCTGATATGATTTCAGCCCTCTAGGAGCTCACCGCATGGTGGAGGAGACAGATCAGTAAACAAATCAATGGAGTTTAAAGTCTATGGTATCTGTCTGTGGTACATACTGTTCTGGATATAGTGCAGGCATGGGAGTGAGTGGTTAGTTCTATTTGGCTATTATTTCTGGGGAGGCTTCAAAAACGTGTATTGTTTGAGACAAGTCCAGAAAGATGGTTCCAGAGGGTGGAAAGAAAAAAATTCCATGCAGAAAAAAAAAGCAAGAACAAAAGTAAGCTGACATGAAAGAAACCACAGGTACTGTAATGCACATCTCAGGCATGGGGTAGGCAGCAGATGGATCTAGAGTCTGGTAGGAAATGGCCGTCAGTGGTCACATACAATGTCAACTAACATTGCTGAAAACATATAAACATCAGTGTTTCACATGGCCCAGTCACGGCACAGAGTGACATTGCCAAGAGGAAATGAACGACGAATTCTTCCCACCCATGCTACTTAAAAATGTCAAGTAGTAGGAACTTGACAACTCCAAGAACTCTTAATATTCTTTTTTAGGTCTGGATCCTTTTCTCCCAACTTCTTACACTCATGGCACTACAGAACACCTGTCTCCTCTCTCCACTCCCCAAATCCCACATGGAATTCCTTTCTTACCATGGTCTTCTTTCGTCCATCTCACCCACAGCCACCCATCAGGCACTTGATTTGCTCCCACCTGCCGGCTGGTCCAGGCGAGGCTAACAGAGAATTCTAAAACGTTTTGTGCTATAAGACAGCATAATCAGGGCACTAATTCACTGGTACAGCCCTTGTGGGTTTAAGGAAAAGGAAGCTGCAACTAGTTCAGTGGCTGATAGAAGGCTTCAGGCAGCAGATAATACCTGAGTTGAGAATGATACTATCTGAAAGGTTTGGACAGATTGAAAGTGGAGAAAAAAAGTCATCCTGAGAGAGAATGAGGGAGTGGGGATGAACTCAACGTCGGTGAAGCATCTCCATGCACTGGTAATAATCATACTCACTTTGCTCCCCTCACACCTGGGATGTAGGTTTTCTGAAGCATCACAGCATCTTGAAAGTACAGCATCTTAAATATTATGTTGTCCAGTCATCTGGCTTTAGAGATGAGATTAAGGCTCAGAGAGAAAAAGGACCACCGATTCTCACTTAAAATTCCAAAATTTGATTTACTCTATAATAACTTCTTCAACCCAAATTACAAACTAGATTCACCATCCCCAGGAAACTATGATGTTACTTGTCATGAGTGTAAATATTTAGAGTCACAAAATGTATGAAATAACAGGTGGGTGTGTATTTATGTGTGCCTTTTAAAAGGGATGAACTTCTTGAGGTATGCACTTTAGGATTTATCTCACCAATTATGGAATCGGGGGGGGAAGGCAGTGTGGTTTGAAAGTTTTAAGGCAGGGGGCTAATTCTAATCTTCCCTGGGTTCTGTCACTCATAAATGGTAAGGTGTTCATTACTTAGACTCTTTGAGTCACGGTTTCCCTATTTGTAAATCGGAGTGTATAATTGCACCTTGCTTCCTGTGTTGTAAGGATCAACTGAAATAATGTACAAAAAATCCTTAAAAGAGGGACTGGAACTAAGTCCTCCATGCAGTCGGTGGTAGCTAATATTATTAGCTTTGTTGAGCAAACAAATTCAGCAGGCACCTTGCAGCAAAGACATTCTAATATGTTCAGTGTCCATTTCAATCTTATTTATTGTGTTTCCCTTGTCCTCTGGGCCATGGTCCATATTTACAGGCAAGAAGCTTTGTTGGCAGCTTCAGCATTGATTGTAGGACCATCTGGGGACCTTCAGGAAGTCCCTTTCAAGATGGCCATGCCACTCAGCCCTCAGGGGGACAGCAGGGCCCTGCCAACTGAACTTGGCATGGGGTATCTGGTCAGCATGGTGAGTGCAGACTCCATCCTGGCTGGGTAAGGGAAGCCAGCGGATACTGATTCCAACACAGACATTGCCCAGGAGAGTGGCAGCCACTGGTGTCAGGATTCACTATTTGCGTTGCCTCCTGGCATAGCATTCACACACAGACCTGGAAGGGTTCTTGTATTAGAAAAGGACCCTTCCTATCTCTTGCTTTGTGGCAATTTCGTTCCCAGGGACAATGCCTGGCTCTGTTACAAGATTTGGTTTTCAGAAAAAAAGCTCTTGTGCTGTGCCCAGTTTTCCAGCTGGGCTTGTCGCTAGACTAAAAAAAAATTGATTTGGCCAAGTTCACCTAGTAAACCCAAAAGTTCGTAAGGCTAGTTCTTCCATTTGGACACTAGCTTTTTTATTAATATTATTAAACCTTCCTTCTTAGAGGCAAGACACACTGATTATTTAGTTCATTCCCTGCCAGAGAACTCACAAAAACACATACACATCCTGCAATCTAGCACTTTTGCTATAATATTTCTCCCTTCATATTCCTAGCATAGATGTGTTTCACCATGAGAAGGGCGTGGCCTTTGCTATCAGAAATTTTGAGTCTGAATTCTGGCTCTGCCCCACTGTAGTTTTGTGACCTTCGACAAGTGATTTCCCTTCTTGGAGCTCAGTCACCTTGGGTGAAAAATGTGGATTAGACAAGACACCCCTTCCTGTTGCAAAGATTAAAGGAGATGAGTTATGTAAATTACTTTATATTGTGCCTGGAGCATGGGTAAATGCTCATTAAATGTCCTGATATTATTTTATGTAAGTAGTTGCAGAACAAATAAAGTCACATCTCTCTTAATAGTGCAATTAATTTCTCAAGCTTCCCATATGACCAGATTACCAAGAAGCCCAGAATTTCCTATCGGGGCCCTCTCCATTGCTCCTGAGCAGTCCAAGAATGCTTAATCAGCACAAAGAAGGTAGTTCTGCTCAATATGCCTCAAGAAAGTTGGAGAATACACACAGTAAGTGGGTCCTCATTTTCAGCTGTTGCTTTATACAGGCTTGACATTAAAGCCTGAGCCTGCATTTTCCACTGAGTCATCCACTGTTGCAGGGATGTCAATGCTGGTTCAGTGGTTCTTCTAGGATGTAGAGGTGGAGGACAAGGTATTCTCCATGCCCAAGACAGCACACATCATGGGCCCACCCTCCAGATGCCGCAGCACTTTGACTACAGGTGCTAGTGCAGATTCTTGTGTGGGCTGGAGTTAGGAGGCAGAGGGAGAAATGAGTGTGCAGTTTCCACCAGGTGCACTCCCAGGAATGCATTTTCTCCTCGGGATAATCCAAACCTGAACATTGATGCCAGGTGGCCATTCCAGTCTTCCCTCATCCAGGTAAACCCTCCGTTTTGTCTTTTCTTCTGCAAACAGGCCCTTATCAAGAGTTTTATTTCATCAGAGAGGTTCTAATGGCACTGAGACTTAAAGCAACAGGCTCAAAATACATGCTGGCCCCTTTGCCACCCTCAGACTTCTCATCTCCATGTGTGCTCTTCTCATCACCCAGTGGTTGGCACCTGTGTTGCTGCTGACACTGCTCCTGGCATTATATCTATATCCCCAATGGGAGCTCAAACTCAGTGGTGTCTGGGGAGGGTTAGGGAATAATAGCATCAGGTTGAGTGGCTCAAAACACTTACAGTGGTGAAGGGTGCAGATTCCAATGCCAGACAGTCTTTGGTCTAATCCTGGTGTCTTTGTAGATCTTTGGCAATTTACCTAATTGTCCTCTCTGTGTCTCCATCCCTACACCTGAAAAATAAGATTCCTAATAGCAACTCATAGGGCTGTTGGGAGGATTAAATGATATGGTACATACAACGTACTGACAGTGCTTGGCATGTATGAAGCATACCATAAAGCTAACTGATAAAAACATGAGTCTTAGGTGCATTGCCACTTACCTACATGACTGAAAGGAATTCTTTCAGTTGTGACCACTTTGGTTTCCTCCCATGTAAAGCGCAACAGATGAAAATAAAACCAAATTATGGCTCAGGAGATCTGGTTTCCAGTTGCAATCTGCCTCTAATCAATTCTGAATATTGGCAAGTAAATCGGTCTCATTGTGCCTCAGTGTTTGTACATACAAAATGAGAGAACAGAACAGGAACAGATCATGTTTAAAGCTCTATTAGTCTAAAGATACATGTTTCTATTATCTTAGTAAATTTCTGGGTATAGGGAAGTTGTTCAACAACAATGCTCCTTCAAATCCATAATATATTTTTATTGTTTATATGTAATTATGATTACTCCGTGAAGTTGTATCAAATGGGAATACATATAGGCTTTCATTTGCTATTTACAGCAACTATATGAGAGAATGATATTGATAAGAGAAGCGAACATTGTTTCAGGGTTAACTACATTTTGAATTAAATATTTCACATGTGCTATTTCACTCAGTCTTCACAATGGCACTCTGCATTAGGTATTATCATTATTCCCACTGTTCAGATGAGAAAACAGAGGCTCAGAGGCTTAAGGAACATGTTCGGTGTTCCACAAGTAGCAAGCGGTGGAGATGGGGCTGAAGAATAGGCCTTAAGAAGATGATAGTTTTGTAGTCAGGCAGTTATTAATGGACCCGCTGAGTGGACAGAGACTCTGCGACTCTGTCAAGACACAACGTGCCCAAACTCACTTACAAGTCAGTGACACGCTGAAACCAGAATCCAGACTTTCTCTTCCCTCATCTGGAGTGTGCTGCACTGTGCAGCCTCTCAAACCCTCTTGCTTATGGAATAAATAAATACAAATGAGGGCTGATTTGTATTCATTTCCTGCTAACCAGCAGATATGCCCTTTCTCCACTGCACACTCCAACAAACACATCCTCGTGTATACTCTTTTGGGTCTTCAGGGATCTGTCTTCTCTTTCTGACTCTCCCTGGCCCTGGGAAACTAAGCTAATTGCCCTGCTGGTGAGACTATCAGGACCAGACTCCAACAAAGGCCACAGTCAGCACCGGCAAAGCAATGGCAGATGCTACTGCTGTACCTGGTAGGGAAATCAAAGCCAGAGGTCCCTGAGTGCAGATGACAGAACCACCCAAGACAAAACAAGCCACGATAATTCCCAGGTCTGGTGGCAGTTGTGAGAAGCTTTGGAAGGAATTACCCAAGCTAATTAAAAGTGAAATGATACATAAAGTGAGCAAGAAAGTCCTGTGCTCCCTCTCTTTAATGTGTCTACATTCACGGGGCATCTGTCACTTTGATACCAAGTCCCAGAAAATATCCTCGAAGGAGAAATCTGGGTAAGAAGTTCCACTCTGCTTGAAATAGAGAATAAAGACTTTATTGAAAAAATTAATGAGTACATTAATGAAAGATAAGTAATAGGGCGGAAGAGCCAAATACAAGGCTTAAAACATGGTATGAGTTCAATGAATGATGATGAATTAATTCATCTATTCTTTAAGTCATTTAGGTCCTACATAGCTGCAGTAATGCTAGGTTAAGTAATAGAATTTAAATCAAACAGTTGAATCCAAACCTTCAGACTACTACTCATCAGTTCCATCAATCTTGTTTCTTATGCATACATGTATTTACAGCAATTCTTAGAAAATTAAGTGAACCTAAACAACATAATTCAATAAGCACCACAGCCATTTTGACAAACTGAAGCACTTTGATGATACGAATGCGACTCAGAGAGTTGTTTTGCATTGTGTGTACCATCTCTTCATTCTTCCATTTAACAAACCTGTGTCTTGGAGGAGCAGGCCTGATCTCCCCCTCTGAAAACAGCATGCATATCAGCTTAGAAAAGCAAAACTCAACCTGAACACAAGAAGATGCTATTGATGTCTGCATAGCTCTACTCTGGGGATTAAGGTTAACATTTTGTATAGCTGTCCTGTTAGCACCAGAGAGTGAAATTGCATCTCTCTGGTTGGGATTGGGTTTCCCTGAAAGGAAGGGACCATCCAACTGCCAATCTGATGAGAAGAGGTAGACCCTGGCGTGGAAAATGGGGACCCAGAGGATGGGTCTTAGTGTGGGTGGGAAGAGAACTTCTTCTTCCCTCTGAACCACCAGGTACTTAGGGTCTCAGGGTTGGGAATAATGACACACTCAAGGATACTCTCAGTGTGGAAAGGATGTGCGTGGTCCTCTGACCTGTGGAGGTAGCTGAAAATCATAGAGGCACCCTGGGAACAGTCTAACTCTGTGCCAGTAGAGCCACTCTCAGAGAGTGAAGGTCCTGCTAATGTGATTTATACAGATGTAACTTTTGAGATATTAATGTAAATGTGATGATAATGGGTGTCCTCAGCTAGGAAATATGAAACAGCTACCCCAGAGAGGTTACATTTATTTTTATTTCATGGGAATTGAGAACTGCATAACAGACATAATTTCTGTAATCACACTGGCTTCTAGAAAGCTCAGAGGAAAATTTTTGATCAACTCAAATATTCATTGAAAAATGTTGACTGAGTGCCTACCCTGAGCCAGGTTTTCAGTGTCTGTTTCCTGGCTGCACTGTTCTTTTCCTTTAAAAAAATGTTTCTAATTTATGATATCTTGTCTTTTTTATGTTCTCTTGTAAGATGCCTGAATTTCTTTATGAAACAAGGCAGAGTATAATTAAACTGTATGATACAAGTGCTGAAGGAAGCTGACACCATCTTAAGATGCATTAATCATCATTTCTTGCATTTATATAGTTTTACAATTTACAAAGAACTTTTGCATCCATTATTTCATCTGATTTTCACAGCAACACTTTGAGGTAAAGAGGAATTATTATCCCCATTGTATCAAGAAGAAAGCTGAGGCTAGATATGTTAAAAGTTTTGCTTAAAGTAGGTGGCTCCTGGACTTGAAAATCACACTTATTCTGGTTTTCTTTCTGTTATATCAAACTGAATCATATATTATGGAACATAATATTCTCATTGTACCCAGAGGAGATCAGACCACATTTGGAATATGTTGCTCATATGGAGAATTAGCAAAGGGCCCAGGAATAATAGCCTAAAGGATATAATTCTGATGTAGAAATGTTAGCTGTCCTACAGTACTGTACAATTTAGGTGTGAACCCATCCTTAATATCTTGAGTGATAGAAATTGAACCAATAGAAAAATGGCAGAAGAACCCTGTGAGTCTGTGCATGTTGTTTACCACTCCAACATGCATCCTGCCTGTGTCAGGATAATTTTGATTTTATAAAACAGAATCCCAAATCAAACAAGGTTAAACAATGGGGATATTATTATCTCACATAGCTGGAAATAGAGGAAAGTTTCAATAATGGAATTCTTAGGAGCTCAGCAATATCACTGATAAGTAGATCTTTTCCCTTTCCATTCTGTTGTCAGTAGAAATAACTTCATTCTGAACTAGAAATTGACCTTCCATATGACCCAGCAATCCCCCTATTGAGAATATACCCAGAGGAAATCAAGTCATTCTACCATAAAGATACCTGCACACACATGTTTGTTGCAGCTCTATTCACAATAGCAAAAACATGGAACCAACCATGCTGCTCATCGAAGCTGGACTGGATTTTTTAAAGTGCAGTACATATGCACAATGGAATATTATGCAGCCATAAAGAAGAGCAAACAAATGGACTTCTCAGCAACTTGCATGGATTTAGAGTCTATCATACTCAGTGATCTATCACAGAAACAAAGAATAAAGTACCATATGTTCTCACTCATAAGCAGACCTTGAACAATTATCATAACACTATAAGAAAGGGATTGGCAGTAGTGGAAAATTGCCAGGGGAAGGGAGGGTGGGATTCGCAGTTGAGGGAAACTGCTAGGGGAGGGAGGGCCATACCTCATCAACAAGGGTACCTGCATAATTAACATTTGTATCCTACATCTTTAAAATTTTTTTTTAAGAGAGAAAAAAAGAAACAGCTTCATTCTAAGGCTGACACCATTATATCCATCTCTATTAAGGAGAAAGGAAAATCTCTTCCCAACAACAGAATATAATCTTTTCCCTCTGAGTTATTGGTCCAACTTAATTGATGGTCTAACCCCAGACCAATCACAGTCACCAGGGCAGTTTCATGCACAAATTAGATCAGGCTAATCAGGAATTAAACTCCAGAATTTATACAGGGATAAAATGGCTTGCTCTGAGTCACAATGGACACTATGGCTGATGAGTAGACACATGCATAAAACCTGTTTTCTATTGAAAAGCTGGAAGGATTGCAGGGTAACCAGGAATGTTTGTTACAATCCCCTTCTACATAATATACTCATATACTTCCACATCACTGCATTACCTTCCACATCATAAAATAATGGCCTTGGAGTTCGTGACTTAGGCTAAGTCAATCGCAGTTCTTCATCGTCCTGATCCCATGAATTATTAAGTCTTAATCCTGTCTAGTCAACTAAACCTCATGACTTATTCCAGCTTGGTTAGCTGGAACAAAAGTTCTTTCTTTCTTACTCAAAATAATGGTGGTGTGTGGTTAGAAGACCTTGGAACTGCTCTTGCCATTTTTTCCTATTACAAAGAAAAAGCCTAAGGACAGTGTTGACACCTGGATGATGTCAGGGCATAAAGGATTGTCAAGTGGAGGCGGAGCCCTGAGGACACCATGAGCCTCTGATTCAAATTGTACCAGAAACTCACCCTAACATCGAACTTCTCAATTACTGAGTTGATCAATGCTCATTGTGTTTAAAACCATCTTCAGTTGTGCTGCCTGTCTCTTGTAACATAAAAAATCCTTGCTATTACAGCAGAATTCAGTTCAGTTAGATGAATATGTTTCTAATCATTGGAACATCCCCCCAAATAAAACAGGCTGCTTCCTATTCTCTTTTGTCTTCCATTTAGGCAGAAGTTGACTGATCATCTGTCCAAGATACTATAAAAAGGATTTCTCCATTGGTGGGAGGCTGAATAAACTACCTTCTAAGAACCCTTACGATTATAATACATAACTACCTCTATAAAGCCACGAAGAAGGTAGAAAGTGAGCCAAAACACATATAGAAGTATCTAAATCAAAATTACTTGAATGAAAAATAAGACTTTTCCCCCTAAAGAACTAGAGAGAAGACATTATTCATTTGTTCTTAATTCATTCATTTATTCAACAGACATGCATTAATCTCCTAATACATGCCAGGTACTACAAATACAGGGATAAACAAAAACAAGATTCTGCTTTCATGGAACTTGCATTCTAGTGGCCATGCTATAGTAGAAAAGCATGGGTTTTGGAATCAGAAATATCTGAATGCCAGTCATGATCCTTACCAGCCATATAACCTGAGTTGGCCTCACTAATCTTCAACTTAGTCATTGGTTAAAAGAGACCTATAGTGTGAAGGTTAAAAGGAATAATGTACATTTGTAAAGTACTTCAAATAGTCAGGAACGATTAAGAAATAAATGGTATTTCCCATCCATAGCTACAGCACTATCAGATATGAGTTAAAGGAAAGGCTCCAACATTTCATCTGCATGATCTCCACCAAGTTCAGACATAGTAAAAAGCAGATGATCATACAGAACTCTGGAAGAACTTGATTTGAAATAGATCAGATCAACATAATTTGAATGAGAGAGGTGAACGGATCTAAATTCATGAGTTCATTTATGCAATAAAAATATATTAAGTATCTCAAATGAGTTAGAAACTATTTTAGGTGCTTAAGATCTAGTAGTGACCCAAACAGAAAATTATCTTCCTCGTAGGGCTTATATTCCATTAAGGATAGAAATACAAGAAAGAAAATATAGAAGGATTGTCATAATGTTGTGTGACACTAAATGACAAATCAATGGTGCTAATAACTGGTGATAAAGAAATGGAGAGGAGATGGGGGGTGCCTAAGGACTTGAGTAGCCAAAGAAGACTTGAATGGGTACACTGGGAGTTGGAGCTAATGGAGCACATGCCTAAAGCCCTGTGGTGCTTCTTAGTAAATGAAAGACTGTAATGATGATATGTGTAGTGTGGTGTCTGTATTTGAAAAATCTGTACAGGAATTGCAGGCAGGGGACGCTGATGAGCCAGTGCATGAAAGTGTGAAGAGTAGAATTTTTTTCTTAGAAGAATTCAGCAGAGTTTACATGCTGGTTTTACTTCTTAGTAGGTTACTTTGAGTAATTTGTAACCTAGGTAATAGAGGTTAGATGAGGATTCATGAAAGAATGCTGATGAAGAACTCAGTATACGGTAAGTTTGTAATGAATGCTTATTACCATTGCTGTTATTAATTCTGTGATATCAAGGAACATTAAACAAGTGTACTCATGCTTTATTGCTTCTATAACAAATTACCAAAACCTTAGCATCTTAAATCAATACCTACTCATTAACTCAAAGTTCTGTTGGTCAGGAATTAGAGTGACTTGACTGGGTTATCTTCTCGGGATAACGCAAGGCTGAAATCATACTGTCAAGTGGGCTGGGCTTTTATCTGGAAACTCTAGGGAAAGAATTTCCAGTTTTATTCAAATTGTTGAAAGAATTTAGTTCCTTGTTGCTGTAGGACTGAGTCTCCATTTATTTGCTGCCAGGAATCACTCTCTGTTTCTAGATGTTGCTCACATTCCTTTTTACATAACCCCATCTTCAAAACAGCAACATTGCCTCAAGTCCTACTCACATTTTTAGTATCTCTGACTTCTTCTACCATCACCCAGAGAAAACTCTCTGCTGTTAAAAGACTCATGAGTACGTTAGGCACACCTGAACAATCTACCTTTCTCAAAGTCAACTGATTAGTAACCTTGATTACATCTTTTAAAAATCTCTTTTGTCTTAGACCTACCATAGTTTTATGTCTCATCATATTTACAGGGGAAATAATTATACAGGAGAAGAATTATCAAGGATCATGTGAGAATTCTTCCCTGTCACACCAAGTGAAGACCTCTTAAGGAGTTGATTTGTATGACTGCAGAGTGTGGTAGAAAGAGAAGAAAGCTGAAAATAGGTGACCAAGGATTTAGAGTAGCCATGTGGAAATCACATTCAATTTGCACCTACTCTTTCTCAAATATATCTCTGGACAGCTTTCCTAACCCAGTACTTGAGTCACCTGAGTATTTCAAGTTATATTAGTCCACTGATCACTCTGCTGAGATTGATGTGAGTTCATTGATATTACCAATGTACTTGCTACAATTCCAGTGTTGATTTCCAACATGATAAATATGCCTTATTTGTCTTCATCCAAGTCATATGAGAAAAAGAATTATTAGGACAGGGTTACAGAAGAAGCTGGTCATCTTTCCCTTGACAATACCCTCCAGGTTCACAGTAATTGTTAATCAACATACTTTGGTTATGGTTATATAACTCCATAATTATATTCCTAATTTAGTTGACATCAGAATCTGTGCTCTTTTGCTCCTCAGACATCATGAAGGATGCAGTCAAATTCCTTGTTGAAGTCTAATTATTCTCTTTCCATTGCTGGGTTCCTGCTACAATTTAAATGGTTGTGTGCCTTTCAACGTGCATGTTAATACTTAATCCTCTAATACAACAGTATTAAGAGGTGGGGCCTTTAGAGGGTGACTAGGTCATGAAGATTTCACCCTCATGGCACCTTGAACTTAATGTTCTGGCATCTTGATCTTGGACTTCCAGCCTTCAGAACTGTGATAAATAATTTTCTGTTCTTTATAAATTACCCAGTTCTAGGTATTTTGCTATAGCATCAGGAATAGACAAAGCCAGTACATCAACTTCATTCTTCCAGCTCTGGTTCCATTTCTTTTAATACAGCCTGGGGCTGAATATTCACAAATTTCAAGAGTATTAGTAGTGCCTTGGTAGAGCATTATTACAGATATCTGGAGCAGGAAAGGTCAACTGTAAGATGCCACATGGTGATGGAAGAACTAATTATGGAGCACATCATACTCTCTGTGGTTTCCATTGGTTTATTTGTGTGTGTATATATATTATTTATTTATTTATTTATTTATTTATCTATTTATTTATTTCTTGAGTTGGAGTCTCATTCTATTGCCCAGGCTGGAGTGCAGTGTTATTGTTTTTTTCTAATAATTTTTTTTTTAATATTCAGGGTTAGGTATACAAATGTTCAGTGTTCAGGTATCCTTGTTGATGAGGTGTGCCCTCCCCAATGGAAGGGTACTATGGCTCCTACACTGCAATAGGGAATGAAACCAGAGAAATACAGTCATGTGTCACTTAATGACAGGAATACATTCTGCAAAATGCACCATTAAGATACTTAGTTGTTGTATTAACATAATAGAGTGTACTTACACAAATCTAAATAGTGTAGCCTACTACACACCTAGGCCTATTGCTTCCTAAACCCATATAGCATATGACTGCACTAAATACTGTAATTTGTGTAAGTGCAGAAGAGATACAGTAAAAATATGGTATAAAAGAACAAAAATGGTACACTTATAACCAGGGCACTTACCATGAATAGAGCTTGTAGGACTGGAAGTTGCTCTGGGTAAGTCAGTGAGTAAGTGAACGTGAAGGTCTAGGACATTACTGTACATTACAGTAGACTTTATTAACACCATACACTTGGCCTACTCTAAAATTATAAAAATGATTTTCTTGCTTCAATAGTAAATTAACCTAAGTTTAGTGTAATTTTTTTACATTATTACAAACTTTTAATTTTTTTAAACTTTTGACTCTTGTAATAATACTTAGCTTAAAACACAAGCACATTGTACATCTGTACAAAAATTATTTTCTTTCTTTTTTATCAATATTTTTATTATGATATTGTGGGGTACGGTTAAGGGTTAGGTATACAAATATGCTTCATTCAGGCACCCTTGTTAATAAGAGGTGTCTCCCCATCCCCAGACAGATATTTACTACCATTAATTCCATCTCCCTTCCCCTTCCCCCCATAGTTTCTCACCACTGTCAGTCATTTTCTTATAGTATTACATTGGATGTTCAAGGTCCACTACATGAGTGAGAACATGTGATACTCAGATCTTTGTTTCTGTGAGAGATCACTCAGTTTATAGACTCTAGATCCATCCAGGTTGCTGCTGGCTGTGTAGTATTCCACCATGTATATATACCACATTTTTAAAATCCAGTACTCTTTTGATGGACAACATGGTTGCTTCCAGGTTCTTGCTGTTGTGAACAATGTTCTGATAAACATACGTGTGCAGGTATCTTTTTGATAGAGTGATTTGAGTGTCAGGGTGTATTCCCAGTAGGGAGATTGCAGGGTCATACGGGAGGTCAATATTTAGAGCTTTTAGGAATCACCATACTGTTTTCCACAGAGGTTGTACTAGTTTGCACTCTCACCAACAGTGTAGAAGTGTTCCCTTTCACCACACCCTCTCCAGCAACTGTTATTTTCTGAGTTGTTGATAATTGCCATTCTGACTGGAGTTAGGTGGTATCTCAGTGTGGTTTTGATTTGCATCTCCCTGATGATTAATGAGGTTGAACATTTTTTCATGTGTTTGTTAGCTACTCAGATATCTTCCTTTGAGAAGGGTCTGTTCATATCTTTTGCCCATTTTATAATGGGGTTGTCTGTTCTTTCTTTTCAGCACATTTTAGTTCCTTCTAGATCCAAGATGTTAAGCCTTTGTCAGACCTGGAGTTGGCAAATAATTTTTCCCAGTCTGTAGGCTGTCTCCCTGCTCTCTTGATGGTTTCTTTGGTTTTGCAGAAGCTTGTCAGTTTAATGAGGTCCCACTTGTCTATCTTATCTCTTATGGCCCATGGGTTTCGGGTTTTGTTCAGGAACTGGATGCCAGTTCCAATTTCCATGAGGGTATGTCCTTCATTTTCTAAGGTTCTTATGGCTTGAGATTTTACATTTAGGTCTCTGATCCATTCAGAGTTGATTTTTATGTATGGGGATAGATAGGGGTCCTGTCTCAATCTTCTGCAAGTGGTCAGCTAGTTTTCACAGCACCATTTACTGAATAGTTTCTCCTCTCACGACTGGTAGTTGGTGGAGGCTTTGTCGAAGATGAGTTGGTTGAGAAATTGAGGTTTTGCTTATGGAATCTCAATTCCATTCCATTGGTTTATATGCCTGTTCCTGTACCAATGCCAAGCTGTTTTGATTATTGTAGCTTTATAGTAAAGTTTGTAGTCTGGTAATGTGGTACCACCTGCTTTTTTTTTTTTTTTTTTTTTTTTTTCTGAGGATTGTTCTGGCTATTCTTGGACGTTTGTGTTTCCATATGAATTCCTGTGTTGTTTTTTTCTAGGTCTGAGAAGAATGTTGCTGGTAATTTGATGGGTATTGCATTAAATCTGTAGATTGTCTTAGGTAAGATGGACATCTTCACAATGTTGATTCTTCCAATCCATGAGCATGAGATATTTTTCCACTTGTTTGTGTCATCTTTGATTTCTTTGATCAGTGTTTTGCAGTTTTTATTGTAAAGGTCTTTCATATTTCCAGTTAGGAAGATGCCAAGGTATTTCATGTTTTTTGTGGCTATTGTGTATGAAATTGTGATTTTTATTTGGGTTTCTATTTGTTTATTATTGGTGTAAAGAAATGTGATTGTCTTCTGCACATTTATTTTATATCCTGAGACTTTGCCAAAGACCTTTATCAGTGTAAAGAGGTTTTTGACAGATTCTCTTGGGTTTTCAAGGTACACGATCATGTCATCTGCAAACAGAGATAGCTTGACTTCCTCTTTTCCTATTTGAATACCCCTGATTGCCATCTCTTCTCTGATCTCTCTAGCCAGGACTTCCAATACTATATTGAACCGGAGGGGTGAGAGTGGGCATCCTTGTCTTGTTCCAGTTTTCAGGGGAAATGGTTCCACTTTTTGTCCATTTAGGAGTATGCTGTCTGTGGGTTTCTCATAGATGGCTTTTACTATTTTGAGGTATGTTCCCCGTATGCCTAGCTGTTCAAAGGTTTTTATCAAGAAGTGGTGCTGGATTTTATCAAAAGCTTTTTCTGCATCTAATGATATAATCATGTGGTTTCTGTTTTGACATCTGTTGATGTATTTAATTACATTCATGGTTTTACGAATGTTGAACCAGTCTTGCATCCCAGGGATCAAGCCTACTTGGTCATGATGGATGATTTTTGAGATGTGTTGTAGAATCCGGTTCACCAGGATCTTTTTGAGAACTTTAGCATCTATGTTCATCAAAGATATTGGTCTGTAGTTCTCTTTCTTTGTTGGGTCTTTACCTGGCTTGGGTATTAATGTGATGTTAGCTTCATAAAATGATTTGGGAGAGTTCCGTCTTTTGCAGTCGCCTGGAATGCCTTCAGTAGGATTTGTATCAGCTCCTCCTTAAATGTCTTGTAGAATTCAGCTGGGAAGCCTTCTGGTCCAGGGCTTTTATTGGTAGATAGTTTTCTTATTACATAGTCAATTTCCTTGATTGTTATTGGTCTATTTAGGGTCTCAATTTCTTCTTTTTTCAACCTAGGCAGATTGTGTGATGACAGAAAGTTCTCCACTTCCGAAAGGTTTTCAAGTTTGTTTCCATAAAAGTGTACATAGTAGTCTCTAATGATCTTTTGTATTTCTTCAGGATCAGATGTGACTTCATCTTTTGTGTTTCTGGTTGTGTTTATTTGGGCTTTCTCTCTCTTTTTCTTGGTCAGTCTAGCTAGGGGACCATTGATCTTGTTTATCCTTTCAAAGAACCAGCTTTTTGTTTCATTGATTTTTTTGGTATTATCTTTTTGTCTTCTATGTCCTGAATTTGGGCTTTTATTTTGGTGATCTGGATTTTTCTGCTGAAATTAGAGTTTTTATGGTCTTGCTTTTCCAGCTTTTTCAGGTGGCTTCTTAGGCTGTTAATTAGTGATCCTTCCATTTTCTTTATGTGTGTTTGTAGGGATATAAATTCCCTTCTTACTACAGCTTTCATGGCATCCTAGAGATTTTGGTAAGATGTTTCTTCATTTTCATGTTTCCAGGTATCTTTTAATCTCTGTTTTGATTTCATCATTGACCCAGGAGTTGTTTAGCATCATGTGTTTAGTATTCATGTCTTTGTGGGTTTTGGGGGGAACTTGTTGGTGTTAATGATTATTTTTATTCCACTGTGGTCCGAGAAGGTGCATGATAAAATTTCATTCCTTTTAAATTTGCTATTGCTTTATTTATGGCCATGTATGTGGTTGATCTTAGAGTACGTTCCATGTGGTGATGAGTAGAATGTGTATTCGGTGGTCTTTGGATGGAGGGTTCTGTAGGTATCAATTAAGTCCATTTGATCGAGAGTCACATTGAGGTTTTGGATCTCGTTGCTGATTTTTTGTCCTGATAATCTGTCTAGGGTTGTGAGTGGGATATTAAAGTCCCCAGCTATGATGCTATTGGAGTTGATATCTTTTTTTAGTTTACCTAGGAGCTACTTTATGAAAGTTGGTGCTCCTATGTTTGGTGCATATATGTTTAGGATGAATATTTCTTGTTTATGGATTAAAACTTTTATCATTATGTAGTGACCTTCTGTATCTTTTTTCATTTTTGATAGCTTAAAGGGTATTTTGTCTGAGATCAAGATCGTGACTCCTCCTTTCTTTTCTGTACCATTCACCTGAAAATTTGTTTCCCATCCTCTTACTTTGAGTCTGTGAGTGTCCTTTCTAGTGAGGTGAGTCTTTTGAAGCCAATAGATTGTTGCCTGGTGATATTTTATCCATTTTGCCATTCTATGTCTTTTCAGTGGTGCATTTAGATCATTCACATTCAAACTAATTATTGAAATGTGAGAGTTGATCCCTATCATAATGTTCTTACAGAGTTCTTGTTCTTCCTGTTTGTGTGTTGTCTTTCTTTTGGTTTTAGATTTGGATCATGTGTGTTTTTAATCTTTTGCCTGTACTCTTGTAAAGAACGTTGTTGTTCTTTCTTCCTGTACTTCTGTGTTCAATACTATCTTAAGTGTTTCTTGTAGAGGTGGTCTTGTGGCAGCGTAGGTTCTTAGGGATTGGATATCTGGGAACGATTTCAATTCTCCCTCACTGATGAAGCTTAGCTTGGCTCGGTAGTTTATTCTTGGTTAAAATTGTTTATCTTTTAGAACTTTGAAGATAGGGCTCCAAACTCTCCTAGCCTGGAGGATTTCTGTAGATAAATCTGCTGCTATTCTAATTGGTCTTCCCTGGTACATAGTCTGACCTTTTTCTCTTGCTGCTTTTAAGATTTTTTCTTTTATACCTACTTTGTTTAGGCGAATTATTATATGTCTGGGAGTTGGTTTTCTCATTTGTTGTCTTGCAGGGGTTCTCTGAATCTCTTGTGTTTGAATTATTTTATCCTTGATGAGATGAAGGAAGTTTTCTTGAATGATTACATGAAATGTTTATTCCAGTGTGGCCTCTGTTTCTCTCTCTGCCTCAGGAAGGCAAATTACTCTTAGGTTCGGTCTCTTGAAGTAATCATTCATCTCTTGAAGGTTTTGTTCTGTCTTTTTGAGCTTCTTTTCTATGCTTTTGACAGTTTGGGTTAGTTCTGTGTTTTGGTCTTCGAGTTCTGAGATTCTTTCTTCTGCTTGACTAATTCTACTTTCCATGCTTATTAGTTTGTTATTTATTTCCATCACAGTATTCTTTACTGCTGTTATTTCTGACATCAGTTCCTTCCTATTTTCCTCTTGCCTCTCCTCAATTTTTTTAGTTCTCTCTATTAATGTCTTGATATCTGGGTTTATTGCATGTGACCAGTCATTCTGGGGGCTCTTCATTGTTTGTGTTCCAGAATCTGTTTTCTCAGTGTCTGATCTCCCAGGGGTCTGTGTGAGACCTATATTCTTCTTTTGGTTTTTCTTCATTTGTGCAGTTATTCCCCCCTCCCTACTTTTTCCTTCCCTCCATGTCACCATCTTCTTTAATTCTGTTATTCAGGGGTAGAGGGATTGCTTTTACTTCTGTTTGTTCAATCTCCTATTCTTTATGTATGCCCTCCTACCTTGTTCAATTCTGGAGTTGCACTGTAGGTTGGGGGTGGTCCTTTTTGCAGTTTTCAGATTTACTTAATGGGGGAGCTGTGATTCAAAATCCATCTGTAGGTTCTGGTATTTGCCGACATGTGTATGGATAATCTGAAACCCACTTCCCAGTGCCTTGGAATCTGTCCGTGCAGTGGGGCTGTATGTTTACTCCTTGAAATGAAATGTGGTTAGCAGTGGGATGAGAATGGAGCAGACAGTGGGGGGAAGAGGGGGGCGGAGAGAGAGAGAGGAGTAAGGGGAGAAACAGACAAGCATACCAACAAATGGAGAGAGAGACCTAAACTGAAACAGATAAAAATAATAGACCACGGCTACAGACTAACCAGCTTCCATACAAAAAAAATAAAATAAAACATATAATGATGCTAACATAAAGCTAACCAACCACCTTATTGGTGTGCTGTTCCTCTGTACAAAGATATGGTTTACAGAGCGGAGAAAAGAGAAGAAAAGGAAGAGGAAAAGAAAAAAAAGAAGAAAACAGTAGGAATAGAATTCATTAAACTAACAGAATGAATCGAGCACACTCTGAGACTTTTTAAGTCCAATGTCCTTTCAGCTCTGATTTCTAGCTGTCTTTTCAAGCTGGTATATTAGTTTACAGTTAGGGTCAGTTGCCCCTGGCCTACTGTGAAGGACAGTTCAGATCACCCTCCATTCACCACTCAAATCTGGCCTGTCTGTTTTTCAAGCTTGTTTCTCCCGTTACGGTGTTGTTACCTTGAATGGCCAGCAGGTGGTGCTATCTCAGCTGCTCGCCCCACAGGGGGTGGAGTCAGACAGGAGTCGGGCAGAGGCCAGAGATGGGAGTCTGCCTCAGGGCACATCGGAGGAGACACACGGAAGGCAGGACGTCATGGTGGCAGCAGAGGTGGCAGCGATCCCAGCAGATCTTGCCTGCAGGGGCTTCAAGGACTGAAGTCATGGATCGCCTCAGGCACAGGTGACGTGATGCACTATGGCCACCATGGAGGCCATGGTGGCACCAGTGGTTACTGTGTCTGAGGCTACAGTGGCTGTCCAGACCACTGCGATGTCCCAGCGGTGGCAAGGCTGAGCTCCATGTGAAGAGCAGACGACTGACGTTGGGGCCGCAGCCCCAGGGGAGAGAGCCAGAGACCCTCTGCGTTCTCCTTTGCAGAGGGTTTCATAGACCAGGTTGCCCATCACCATCTTGCTGGAAGTCCATTTTCTTTCTTTATATTCTTATTCTATAAGCTTTTTCTACTTTAAAATTTTATTTATCTGTTTTACTTTTTAAATTTTTATTGAAAACCAAGACACAAGCACACACATCAACCTAGGCCTAACCTGGGTCAGGATAATAAGTATCACTTTCTTCCACCTTTACTTGTTACCCCACTGGGAGGTTTTTGTTGCAATAACACCCATGGAGCTGTCATCTCCTGTGATTACAGTGCCTTCTTCTGAAATACCTCCTGAATGGAGCCAATTATCATCTCAAAAGGCACAATCCTGAATCCCATAATCCCAAATGTTAAACTCCTGAAAAGTCAAAATCCTGAAATATAATTCTGGAAAATATAATTTAAAAATTTATTGAAAAGATATTTATTTACATTTTTAAGAAGGGATTTATCTGAAAAACATAAAAACATGCAGGAGCAATTAACACAATAAAATAGGCAGCAATAACATATTTTTGCAACCATGAACACTAAGGTATACTAATGAAAGTCACATGGGTATAACAGCTATAAGCAAATGAACCATATTCACAAAGAAATAGGTTAAAAAGCAAAATTATAAGCATATCACTGTAGTTGGCAATTGTGTCCACCCAGACTTATAAATGAAGTCATAGGAAATATCGTGACAGATGATCTAAGCTTTTTGATGAGATCAATCAAAAACCTTGATGGGTCACCACCACATCTATCAACCAAAGAAACAACATCTTAAGAAATGTTATCTTTCACAAATGCAAATGTACAAAAAGTACATCTCTTAACTATTAATATTATTAAGTATTAAAGAAGTCTGTGCTTTAAGTGTACCCTAAACCTCTGTACACATTGTACCTGATAGGTGATTTTTCATCCCTCCAGCCTTTCAGCCCTCCGTCTTCTGAATCTCCAATGACCATTATATCAGTCTATACACCTTTGCAGATCCTTAGTTTAGCTCTCATTTGTAAATGAGAACATGCAGTGTTTGGTTTTCCAATCCTCCTGTGTTAGTTCACTTAGGATGATGTTCTCCAATTCCATCCAAGTTGTTGCAAAAGACATTATTTCATTCTTTTTTATGGCTGAATAGTATTCCATTATATATGTGAAAAGGCTAAATATATATAATTTTCATTATCTACTTATCAGTTGATGGGCATTTAGTTTGATTCCACATCTTTGCAATCATGAATTGTGCTGTGATAAACTTACAAGTGCAGGTGTCTTTCTTTGTATATTGACCTCTTTTTTTTTTTTTTGCGTAAACATATAGTAGTAGGATTGCTGAATCAAATGGTAGATCTTTTATTTCTTTGAGACATCTCCATACTGATAAAGATTGTAATAATTCACGCTCCCATCAACAGAGTATAAGCATTCCATTTTCATCACATCCAGGGCATCTGTTTTTAAAAAAATTTTAAATTATGGCCATTCTGATTGGTATAATGTGGCTTCTTATTGTGGTTTTAATTTGCATTGCTCTGATAATTGGTGATCAGTACTTTTTCATATGTTTGTTGACTATATATCTTCTCTTGAAAGATGTCTGTTCATGTCATTTGCCAGTTTTTAATGGGATTTCTTACTGTTTTTTTGCTGATTTATTTGAGTTCTTTCTAAATTCTGGGTATTAATCCTTTGTCAGATGTATAGTTTGTGAATATCGTCTCCCATTCTGTATGTTGCCTATTTACTTAATTATTTCTTTTGTTGTACAGAAGGTTGTCAGTTTAATTGTCTCATTTATTTATTTTGTTATTGTTGCATTTGCTTTTAGGGTTATAGCCATAAGTTATTTACCTAGGTCGATGTCCAAGAGTTTTTTCTAAATTTTCTTCTAGGATTTTATGACTTCAAGTCTGACATTTAAGTCTTTAATCTACTCTGTTTTTTTAAAGATACTGTGAGGAATCTAGTTTCATTTTTCTGCAAGTAGCTAGTCAATTTTCCCAGCACCGTTTGCTGAATAGAGTGTCTTTTCCCTTTGTGTGTTTTTTTGTTTGCTTTGTTGAAGATCAGCTGGTTGTAGGTATTTGGGTTTATTTATTGATTATTTATCCTGTTCCATTGGTCCATGTTTCTGCTCTTGTACCAGTACCATGCTGTTTTGGTTACTATGACCTTTTGGTATAATTTGAAGTCAGGTAATGTGATGTCTCCAGCTTTGTTCTTTTTGCTTAGAATTGGCTATTCTGGCTCCTTTTTTATTCCGTATGAATTACAGGGTTGTTTTTTCTACTTTTGTGAAAGATGATGCTGGTAGTTTGATAGGAATTGCATTAAATCTATAAATTAGTTTGGGTAATATGATCATTTTAACAAAGTTGATTCTTTCAATCCATGAGCATGAGATGTTCTTCCATTTGTTTGTGTCCACTACAATTTCTTTCATTAGTGTGCTGTATTCTCCTTGTAAGTATCTTTCACCTCCTTAGTTAAATATATTCCTAGGTAATTTAGCTTTTTGGCTGCTACTGTAAATGAAATTACGTTCTTGATTTAATTCTCAACTTGGTTATTATTGGTGTTTATCAGTGTTACTGATTTGTGTGTGTTGATTTTGTATCCTGAGACGTTACAAAATTTATTTATCAAGTACAGGAGGATTTGGGGACTCTTTAGGATTCTCTAGAAATAAGAGTATATTGCCAGCATACAAAGACAGTTTGATTTCTTCTTTTCCAATTTGGTTATGTTTTATTTCTTTCTCATGACTGATTGCTCTGTTTAGGACTTTCAGTACTATGTTTAACAGGAGAGGTGAAAGTGGGCATCCCGGCTTTGTTCCAGTTCTGAGAAGGAATGCATTAAATTTTTCTTAGTTCAGGATGACATTGTCTGTGGGTTTGTCATACATAGTTTTTGTTATTCTGAGGAATGTTTTTTTCTATGCCCATTTTTCTAAGGGTTTCTTATCATGAAGTAATGCTGGATTTTGTCAAATGCTTTTTCTGCATCTATTGAAATGATCAAATAAATTTTGTTTTTAATTCTGTTTACATGGTGGATCGTGTTTACTGACTTATGTAACATGAACAAACCTTGCATACCTGGGATAAAACCTACTTGACCGTGGTGGATTTTTTCTTAATGTGCTGTTGAATTCAGTTTGCTACTATTTTTTTGAGAATTTTTACATCTCTGTTCATTAGGGGTATTTGTTTGTAGTTTTCTTTTTCTTGTTATGTGTTTTCCTGGCTTGGTTAGTAGGGTGATACTGGCTATGAGTTAGGAAGAATTCCCTCTTTCTCAACCTTATGAAATAGCTTCATTAAAATGGGTAACTGTTTATCTTCAAAAGACTGGTAGAATTCTGCTGTGAGTCCATCAGATCCTATACTTTTTTTGTGGTTATTGGGAGACTTTTAATTATGGATTTAATCTTGCTATTTGTTGTTTGCTCTCTTCAGGGTTTCTATTTCTTCCTGATTCAAGATTAAGGGGTTGTGTGTTTCCAAGCGTTTAACCATTTCCTCCAGATTGTCTAGTTGTTTCATAGAGGTGTTCATAATAACCTTGGATGATCTTTTGCATTACCATGGTATCATTTGTAGTCTCCATTTTAATTTCTGATTGAACTAATTTGAATCTTCTCTCTTCATTCTTAACTAGCTAGTGGTCTTTCAATTTTGTTTATCTTTTCAAGAACCAGCTTTTTGTTTCGATGTTCCTTTGTATTGGTTTTTGTGTTTCAATTTAGTTTAGTTATGCTCTGATTTTGCTATTTATTTTATTCTGCTAGCTTTGGGTTTAGTATGTTTCTTTTCTTCTAGTTCCTTGAGGTATGACATTAGTTTGTCAATATGTGATCTTTCAGTCTCTTTAATGTAGGCCTTAAGCACTATAAATTTTCATTTGAGCACAGCTTTGGCTGTGCCCTAGAGGTTTTGACAGCTTGTGTCATTCTTGTCATTATTTCAAGGAATTTTTAAATTTCCATCTTGCTTTCCTTTTTGACGCCAAAGATCACTCAGGAGAAGATTGTTTAATTTCCATATATTTATTTGGTTTTAGAGTTAATTTTTAGTTTAATTCTACTGTGGTCTAAGAAAGTGTTTGATATAATTTCAATTTTTTTGAATTTTCTGAGACTTGATTTGTGGTCTATCATATGGTCTATCTTGAAGAATGTTCCATGAGCTGGTGAGAAAAGGATGTATTCTGCAGTTTTGTGGGAAGAATGTTCTGTAGATGTTTGTTAGGTCCATTTATGCTAGAGTTCAGTTTAACTCAAATGTTTCTTTGCTTTGATGGTCTGTCTACTGCTATCAGTGGAGTGTTGAAGTCTCCCACTATTATTGTATTGCTGTCTATCTCTTTTCTTAGATCTAACATAATTTGTTTTTAAAAGCTAGGAGCTCTGGTGTTAAATGCATATATATTTAAAATTGTTATGTATTCTTGTTAGGTTGATCCCTTTATCATTACATAACCTTCTTTCCACTGTTGTTAATTTAAAGTCTGTTTTAGCTAATATGAAAATGGCTATGCTGCTCATTTTTGAATTCCATTTGCATGGGATATTTTTTCTACCCCTTTACATTGGGTCTATTGGAGTCTTTGTGAGTTATGTGGGTCTCTTGAAGGCTGCATATATTTAGATTTAGTTTTTGGTTTTTTTTATCCATTCCTCCAATCTATACCTTTGAAGTGGGGCATTGAGACCATTTACATTGAGGGTCGATATTGATATGTAAGGCATTATCCCATTCATTATTTCGGTTGTTACCTGGTTGCTTTTCTCCCCTCAGTTGTGTTAGTGCTCTGTTCTGTAAGCCCTCTGAGCTTTAAGATTTCCAGTGTTGTTCTACTGGTGTATTTCAATTTTTTATTTCAATATTTCAAACTCTTTTTGAAAATTATTTTAATAGTTATAGAGATTACAAATAGTTTTTGGTTACATGGTTACATTGTATGGTGGCAAAGAAATCTGGGCTTTAAGTGTACCTGCCACTCCCACCTATGCCCACTGTACCAGATAGGCAATTTTTCATCACCTCCATGCATTTTCCCCTCCCCCTTCTGAGTTTCCATGTCCATTATACCATTCTCTATGCCTTTGCATACCCTTAGTTTAGTTTCCACTTATAAGTGAGAACATGTGGTGTTTTCTTTTGAGTATTTCTAGTAAAGTTTGTCTAGCAGTGACAAATCCCTCATCATTTCCCTGTCTGAGAAAAACATGATTTCTCCTTCATTTTTGAAACCTCATTTTGTTTCAAAAAAAAATGTAAATTCAAAAAATTCAAAAAATCCTCAGGTGACTATTATTCTCTTTGAGGAGATTCAATATAGGACCCCAATTCCTTCTGGCTTATAGAGCTTCTGCTGAGAAGTCTCCTGTCAGTCTGATAGGTTCAACTTTTAAGTTATTTGATGCTTTTATCTCACTGCTTTTAGAATTCTTTCTTTCACATTAACTTTGCATATCCAATGACTTTGGGATGACCTTTTTTCAATGAATATCTCAGGTGTTCTTTAGGCTTCTTATAGCTGAATGCTTAAATCTCTAGCAAAGCCAAGAAAAGTTTCCTCCATTATTTCCTCAAATATGTTTTCCAAACCTGTCGCTTTCTCTTCTTCCTCAGGAATACCTACAATTCTTAGGTTAGGCTGTTTCTATGTAATCCCACATTTCTTGGATACTTGACTCCATTCTCTCGAGTCTTTTTTCTCTATGAGTTAATTTGAAAGCCTGTCTTCAGGTTCTGAGATCTTTTCTTTTGCTTGTTCTAGTATATTGTTAAAACACTGCGGAGTGTTTTTATGATTTTTGTTTTTGTTTTTTGTTTTTTTTTTTTTTTTTGCTTCCCAAGATGCGTTTATCAATTACAGAATTTCACCTTTTTAAAAAAGTGTCTGTCTCTTTGGATAATTTTTCATTCATGTCCCGAATAGTTTGTTTTTATTATTATTTCTTAACATGGGTTTTCAACTCTCTCCTGGATCACATGGAACACTTTTATAATTAATCTTTTGTATTCTGTCTCTTGAATTTCAAAGATTTTTTTTTTTTTAATTGGGGTCCATTGTTGAAGAGTTAGTGTGGTCATTTGGGAGTCTGTATTTTTTTTGTTTATTTGTTTTTCATATTGCCAGAATTATTTTTCTGGTTCCTTTTCATCTAGGTAGAGTATTTCTTTTTATATGAAGTTGACAAGGGGCTGATGTAGACATCGTAGGGATCCCTTAGTTATATATAGCTTTGGTTTGGTGAGTTTCTCAACTGCCAGTTGTGGTGGTGCTGTACTGGGTACCTGTATGGGCACAAGGCATCCTGAATGGCTGAGATGACTTGAACAATGGTGTTAGCTGGGGTCTGAGATCTGACCTTCGCAAAAGCTTACATATTATATCAGATGTAATGGGCTGTACCTGCTGACCTCTGACCAAGAAGTGACTTTTGTAAGAGAAGAGTCAGTTATGATGGTAGCTGTGGGCTTTCTGCTTGGCCCATGTTGCCCCAGAGAAGTACCCAGCCAACCTAGATGAAGAGGGTGCTGTAGAGACTACTCAAGTTCCCTGTTCATTTTGAGCCTTTGAGGGGCATACAGGAGTGGGTAGGAGTGTTCAAGCTCTTCCCAGATATGCCTAATTGGGAATTGGGAAGGAGTCCCTGGCTGCTGGAGTAAAGACGCCATATTGTGTAGAAACTACACAAAAAACTTTGCATGGGGAGTGAAAGGTTGCTAGAGCAACAAGTCCCATACACCTCCCCTGCCTAAGCCTCAGGCAGTCTGTACTCATAATTGAAAAGTATGCCTGCCCCAGGTCTTCTCAGAGCAGTCCACCAACCCAGCAACTGCCTGCCACAGTATAATTTGCCCTTGGGGCAAATGAAAGCATCAGGTCTTCCTGTTCCCTCCCAGGCCAGCTAGAAAGCAGCCATCAGCAAGAGTTGGGCTCCCAGGAAATGGCAGCTGGATCCATTTAGGGCTTTTTTTCCTACACTGCTCCACATGGAATTTGGCAGAGCACAGCTGTGGGTAAGTCAGTTTTCCATGAGGGACTAAAGTCTCATGAGTCTCAAGGGACCTTCAAAATCTGTGGCAGGAGCGTAGAACTCCTGAATTCCTCTCACTTATCTCCCCTGCTATATTTGGAGGCTGTGCATAATTTGTGCTATGACCCAAGTGAATCTATGCTGTTCCAATCCAGACGGATCAATTTTTCTCTTCTTTGCTCTGTGTAGATCTTGTCACTTCTCTGGTGAGTCATGGGCATGCCGCTGGTATCATTCCTTTCTGAGTGCTGACACATTTCTATTTTGGTTCACTCCGTGGAAGAAACTCACTCTAGCTGGTCATCTTAATCCTATCCCTTATTGAAGAAGTTTTAACGTTTTTATTTACACATGCAATGCTTGCATACAAAGTCAACATTGTGGTAAAGCACTCTCATGGAGTCACATTTGCCAAAAAAAAAATGTTTATATAAATTAGAACTCTCCAAAAGTCTTTACAAAATGTATACCTCTATTACTGAAAATGATGAAAAGATGAAATACATAAAGTGAATTGTAAAAAGTAATGATGACAATTTAAAATAATGGGTGGAAAACTAAAAAACACAAAAGCTAAGAAGAAATTTCAACATATGAAAATGTTTATTGCAGGAATAGATTATGGACAACTGCAAGAAAATATTCCATAAGAGCGAGCCAACTTTCATGATGATTAACTACATTTTGAAGTCTTGCAAACCGATGAACAGTTGCTTTTTTCTCCCCCTTTTAGGGCATGGATCTCCTCAGAGAATATGTCTACATTATTTTCTACATAGAGCTTCTATTTTTGAAATTTTTCTATGATTCAATATATACCAATGTGAGCATTTTTTATTGAATGCTCCCATATTCTGTGTCATGCTTTTATATTGTTTTGTGTATGTGGAAATCCATTTTACATGAACTCATATACAGACCACCATTTGATGGAGACAATACTGGTGATCCATTGTAACACTGTTGAGTAACTGTCTTCCTATCCTACCATGTTCATAATTATTTTGAACCAGTTGGTGACTTCATTGGCTTCTTCAGGAAAATTCAGTTTTAATTTTTTAAAAACTCCTGAAATGTCATCAGCTGGAAGGGATATCAATGTAGAAAAATGAAGTATTTTTAACCTGAACTTTTCATTGTTGCCTTATCTCATGGCCACTCCACTCATCTGATTTTTCCACAAAATGCATTGGACTGAACTTTAAAAATCAAACTTTATTGACAGCACCTTGAAATTTGCTCTTAGAAGCCTTGATCACATCTAATTTCAAATCTGTTATTGCCATTATGGTTTGGGAATTCAATTGAAATTCATTTTCTTCTGCATAAAGACAATAACCTTGTTAGTTCCACCTAACGAAATGCAAGTATCCTGTGACTGGGATTTGGGGGATTTTAGACGCTAGGGATTTTAGACTTTAGAGAGTTTGCTCTTTTGGGATTTCAACATTCAGGATTATGGCATTCAGGATTGTGTCTTTAGAACTAATACTCCCTTTCTGAAGAACCAATACTCCCTTGATGTGTCACTCTTTTAAAAAATGTGTCCATGGTGGTTTGCTTGACTTTTTTATTTTTGTCATCATAAATTTGCAGATAAAAAGCAAATAATGCATCATAAGCATTCCTCTGCATTAGTAAATGCCTTTTGTCATTGGAGTCTATGTTTTCAAACTTGTTTTCTAGTTTACTTTTATTAATTGAAAAATAAAAACTGTACATATTTATTGTGTGCAACAAATTATTTTGAAATAGGCATACACTGTGGAATGACTAGACTGAGTTAATGAACACATACATTATCTCACATACTTTTTTGTTTGCTGAGAACACATAAAATCTACTCTTAGTAATTTTCAAGAATACAATACATTGTTATTAACTATATTTCCTCTCGAAATTTAATGAAAATGTGTTTCTCCCCTGAAGTCTTTCTGAGGAACAGGTAGGGAGATGAGGTTGAGAAGGGTTGCACTGTGTCAGCACGGCGTAGACTGTGCCACAAAACTCACCAGGAACTTGAGCGTTCCCTGTAATGGAGATACAACTAGGGAGGAATGGAAGAATGTGGGCAGATGTAAGACTGGGGCTGATTCATTCAGACAAAGGGCAAAAACTAGAACCAGCGACTTCTCTAATAAGAAAAGTGAGGATGACCCTCATGGAAGTGCTGTACCTCAGGGCCAAAGATATGGCAAACACACTGGGTTTGGAAATATTTCTTGAGCTCCCAATGTCTCAGAACAGTGCCAGTTGTTAAGGAAGATGGCTATCCACAGAGAGAATACACACAGTGGGGATTGCTTAGCAGTCAGAGAACTCACTGTGCACCTTAAGCAAAGCTTTCTGGCAGCACATCAGTCCAAAATGAAAGCTTTATTCCATCTGTAAGGCACTGATCAGTTTAAGACTTATCTTAACCATCTGGCATTATCCGTTTAGGCCTTCTTGGTCCTTAACAGAACTTTGCATGAAACTCCCCAGAGACAACTCACCTCCTTCTCCTTCTCTCTCTTCTTCACCTTGACTCCAGTATTTTCTTTTCCATTGCTCAGCAGTTTTCCTGATGCCAATCAGCTACCTTTCTCAAAGACTGCAGGTATCAGCATATCTGGCCTCTGCCCATTCACCACTAAAAAGCACTCCATAACTTCCATGAAAACCCTGCCCTCGGCAGTTAATCTTTACGCCTTAATAGGACACACATGAGATTCCTGGGACTTTGGAGCTGTCCACCAGAGACACTTCAGAGGCACAGAGAGACGGGCTTGGAGAGTGAGAGGCAGGAGGGAATGGAATTGCTTGCTCTGTTAATCTGAGCAGGAGCCCAAAAGATTGTTTCTTACTGCCTTTTCTATTTCTGGAGAAAGCTCCCTCATTTGTCCAAAATCCAAAAGCACTATGAAGGAATCTCCAGCTCCACTAACCAGGAAAGGCGGTCATTGGTATCTGCTTTAATGGGGGACCAAAAACACAAATGAGACCTGGACTTTGGGTGAGAAAAGTACTCCTTCTCTAGTCTAACTTTGTTGCTGTAAAAGATTTTCCTTTTCCCTGAATGTTTTGCTCCATGTTTTTCATGCCCCTCCAAACCTCTTCCAGATGCATGAGTCTGACAGAGTTCATATGTTTTCAAGTTTTTTTAAGTGCTTGTTAAGGTTTGCAAAAGAGTCTGCTAAACCTTTTGCTATCAGTTTGGGGCGGTTCTACTTTTTTTTCCTCTCCTGCAATTTCCTCTTCTCTGATCTCTTCTCCAACTATACTTTCCTGTTCCAGTTCCAAGAACTCCTCATCAGTCAATTCCTCAGGAACCAAATCTAAGACATCATCAGTGCCATTCTCATTCACATCCAGGTTAAAGTTGTTTGCCATCTTAACCACAGCCTTGTTAATATTTACAACCTCCTTATTTTAAAAAAAATCCTCTGAAGTTATCCGTGAGCCTCTTAAGTGTCTTTTTTCAGTTGTCATTCATATATTCTTTTAGTGACATCACCCAAAGCTCAAGAAAACTTCTTGATGAAATCATAGATGCTATAATCCTTCCAGAGTTGCATCAGTGTTTTCTAAATATCTTCCTCAGTTGCAGTAATAACCTGGGCAAAAGGTCTTTCTCAGGTAGTCGGCCTTCAAATCTGCTGTAACCCTTGAATCCATTGGCTCGATCAAAGAAGGGGTGTTTGAAGAGACAAACACCACTTTGACATTGAAATTAAGATCACCAATAAAAAGAGGATGTGCAGAGCATTAACGATAAGCAAAACTTTTTGAAATGCATGTCGTTCTCCAAATTTGTCCATTTCACTGGCGTAGCAATCCAGAAGAGCATCTTGGAAGAGACTTCTTATTGCTCCTTTGGTATGTGGACAGTATGTGGTTAATGATATGTTTGAGGGCCCTGGGTTTCTCACTGCACCATGTCACAAAGGGCTTCAATTTGTATTCCACAACACTGTCCTCCAAGTAAGACTATTATCCTGTCCTTAAAAGCCTTGAAACCTGGAATTAATTTGGCTTTCCTATGGATGAAAGTCTTTTCAGACATCCATTTCTGGAACAGAGAAGTTTCATCCATACTGAAGATTACCTCTGGCAAGTAATTTTCCTCCACCATCATCTTATCTAGAGTTTTCAAAATTCTTCATCTGCCTTCACATCAGCACTCACAGACTCACCACTCACTTTCTCATTATATAATTAATCAAAATTATATAATCATTTAAACCACCTGGAGCTAGGAGTAAATTCAACATCATCGTCAGATCCAGCCTTTTCCTTCAACATCACAAACAAACTTTTTGCTTTGGCCTTGACAGTCATGGTGCTGAGCAGGATATATTTCTGTGTCTGGTCTTTAATCTAGGTAGTTAGTGTCTTCGTATCTGATAGGCCTTTCCAGAATTTTTTTTTTAGTCTCATTACCATCAATGAAGCAAATTCTTTAACAGTTTTTGTCACTTGGCTCTTATTCTTCAAGATCATAGCTATGGTGGACTGGAACATGCCTGACTGAAGAGCAATGACCATCACTGATTTTTCTCTTTCCTAGTCATTAATAAATTTTAATTTTGTTTCCAGGTCCATCACTCGATGTGGTCTCTTATGAGCAACATTAGCAGTGAATTTTGTACACTTAAGAGCCATGATGAACAAAACATGTAATTAAATCAAGCATGACAAAAATAATGGAATCATGAGACGAGATGCATGTAGCTGCTGCCAGCCAAACACAGCATACTGTTTTACAAGGAACTTTTTAAAAAAATAAATAAAAGGAGTGCACTAAAATGACAATAAAATGCATAGTGTAGTAAACATATAAACCAGTGACATAGTTGTTTATCATTATCAAGTATTATAAACTATAAATAATTGTGTGTTATACTTTTATTTATTTGTTATTTATTTACTTATTTATTTATTTATTTTTGAGTTGGAGTCTCACTCTGTTGCCCAGACTGGAGTGCAATGGCCGCTCCCAGTCACCGTAGCCTCGACCTTCTGGGCTCCGCCATCCTTCCGCCTCAGCCTTTCAAGTAACCGGAATTACAAGCATGCACTACCTTGCCCGGCTGATTTTTTTTTTTATTTATTGTAGAGATGAGGTCTTGCTGCCCAGGCAGGTCTCGAACCCGCGGGCTCGGGCAATCCACTCACCTCAGCCTCCCAAAGGCACGGGATTACAGGCTGAACCACCAAGCCCGGCTTGTTTATTTTTTTATTATTATTATTTTTTGAGTTACAGTCCCACTCTGTCACCCAGGCTGGAGTGCAGTGACACACTCTTGGCCACACCAGCATCGACCTTCTGGGCTCCTGCGATCCTTCCACCTCAGCCTTCCAAGTAGCCAGAACTACAGGTGTGCACTACTACACCCGGTAATTTTTTGATTTATTGTGGAGACAAGGTCTTGTCAAGTTGCCTGGGCTGGTCTCAAACCCGTGGACTCAACCACTCGCCTCGGCCTCCCAAAGTGCTGGGATTACAGGCTGAGCCACCGAGCCCAGTCTGTACAATAGGTTTGTTTACACAAGCATCATCACATACACATTAGTAGTGCATTCCACTCTGATATCAGGAAGATACAAAATCACAAGATGACAGAAATTTTTCATCTCATTTTAATCTTGTATGCATAATATATTCCATTGGTTGTATATCTGATCCATCATTAACTGAAATATCATTATGTAGTATATGACTGTTTTGTTTTCTGGTTTTGTTATTGGGGGTCTATTTTTAATTCTGGTTGAGCTACAGAGACCTGAGAAATTATAAGGATGTGACTGATAAATAGAAATAGCAACACTGTATTCCAAAAAGGAAATACCGGAGGGTCAATAAGATCACTTATTTAAGGTTAAGACACAATTCCTGGCCATAGTATATACCAGTAGCTTATTTAGGCCAAGAAACTTATGCTTATTTTTAAAGGTGAATAATTTTTTACAACTTTTCACATACTTCTAACTTCTCATAATCTGTTTTCTAATATTTGCCCTTCCTTTTTTAAAATGAGATATCACCTTGAAAGAAAAGAGGAAACGTGAAAAAATAAAGAATATAATTTTCTCTTTGTGACACCAAAATTTTGCAATTGGCCTCAAATGTTAAGTCTATCTCTTCCTTGTGTGTCATTTTCTTACAAGTATATCTGAGGACGTCTTTTTTGACAGTGAGATGCTGGCACAGGAATAGACAGACAGATCAATGGAACAAAATAGATAGCCCAGAAATAGATTTCAGTATGTATGAGAATTTAATATATGATAAAGGAGACATTGCACACCAAAGAGAAAAGGAAAGATTATTTAAGAAATGGTGCTGGGACCTCTGGATAGCAATTTAGGGGGAAAACCAATTTTAGGCCCTTATTTCACATCATGCAGAGAAATCAATTCCAGATGGGTTAAAGAATGAAATATAAAAATATCAAATCTTAGAAAAACTAAAGAAAAAATAGAAACGAATAAGAATTTAATCTCCAGAACAGTATGAACTTTCAAACTTAGAGAATAGAATAGAACACAAAGGCGATCAACAGATTCAATTACTTACAATTTAATTTTTAAAATCTTAGCATAGAAACAGCAAAAGCTAAAATAAAATTTGAAATAATAGTTGCCACATATATTAATGTTGTGATTACTTTTACTTATAAATGGATCAAGTTAATCAATATAAAAGAACACTAAGACCTAGATCAATAAAATGGACAAAGACAGTCACAGAGAATTCACATATGAGGAAAACATATCTGATAAGCAAGCTTGTGGGAGAAGATCTAAGCTCACCAGTAATTAAGAGAATGATAAATTTTAAGAAAAAGAAATTAATTAGATGTTAAAGCCATAGAATTGGCAAAAATATTTTTAAATGTGAACACTTAATAATGGTGAAAGCATAGGGATAATATCACACTTATCTATTTCACTGAGTAGTATGGATTTGTGTAATACTTTTACAAGATATTTTAACAATTTGTGCTGTGACACTTGAAAATATTTTGGATAATTTGAGGCTACATTTCCAATTTTCAGAATATGAGCAAAAAACAATACAAACATTAGTGTAGGAGGAGAAACAGAAGGGGAGGGAAGGAACCTTAGCAAAAGGTTTGCTGTAGCATTATTAAAAATAATATATAATTGCAAAACACTAATAAGAATAAAGAAATTGAAATTGAATAAAGAAATTATGCCATAGAAATTGAGTCAATTATGATCCACTCACCCATGCTTTATATAGTATTAGTAGGTATATTATTCAGAATTCCAGAAACAGATGATGAGTTTACACTGCAATAATTTGACACAGGTTCAGGAAAGTGACCATATACAAAATGTGAATAGCTTATCAGAAAATTTCTGAGACAGCGCTGTACCTTGGAGCTAGAAGCAGTAGAGCTGTTGATAGCTCTAAGCTTAATGAGGTGAGAGAAAGAAGCAATTGCCGGAACTTGGAAAAAGAGTTGTATAGAGAAACCCACCCAGACAAGAAGCAAACATTCTTCAAATGAGTTATTAGGTTTAATAGTGTGAAAGCCCACTGTTACTTCCACCTAGACTTATGCTTTCTGGCTACATGGTTTAGCTACTCATTGAAGGTATTTATCACATCCTATAGTATAGTACCCTAGACACTTAGGATGTTGCTCCCAACTGATGTCACATATAAGCCTTTAATAATCCTCCCATCATTCTATCAAGACAGTCTCATCTAACTAGTAGAGAAACTGGTTAGGTTAGTGAAGATCATGGATATGTTTCCATGTCTACATGTTCTTTTTCATAAAATGAGTCAGAGAAGACAGTGTGTCTGACAGCATAACATGGTCAAAACGTTCTGTAACTTTGTACCAAGAATGTTTGTACTAACAGAGCAGTTTGGGCAAGGAAGGCAAATACATACTTGGAATGTGTGCCTATCACTCTTAGAACAAAGGATTACCCTATCTAGGAAAGGAGGGATGCAGTGATATCAACATTTTAACAGATAGCTGCCTTCTTTGCCCTGGAATGGTATCATATCCAGAGTTTAGAGTTGGCCTCTGGTTGTGACAAGTTATGTCCTTGACATTGGCCAGGCCAGTACTGAGGAGGGGAAGTCCATGATTCTGAGACCATGAATAGCCTCTACCCCTCTGCTGAAACATACACAAAACATTATTTCTGGTCCTCCTGACTGATTAGAACTTCCTCTACAATGGATGCTTCCAGGCAGCAATTGTGTAGACTATAAATGTCTTCACCCTCTCTGCCTATTCTAGGAGACCTAGGTCCATACCTCTCTTACAGAACTCTTTGTCCTCGATCCTTAGATCATGTTCTTTCCTCCAAACAGTTAGCCAACCCATTGTTTACTGCTCAGGAGTCAGTGTAGATCTGTGGCTCAGATCATCTTTTCTTCCCATGAGCTGGGAAGCCAGATGTATAACCTGAGTTTCTGCCATTGAAATAAGTTTCCTCATTGCTCCCTTTCAAAGACATCTCAGATGGGTGTGAAGTGCAGCAGCCATCTACTTCCAGCTTATGCTGTCCTATTCTGCGGATCCATCATTAGACCATATCTACATTTTTTCTTCCTCCATTAACTGGCCATAAGGAATTCCCATAAAGCCAAAGGTATGAGTTGAGGGAAAAGCAACAAAACAGTAGCTGAAACTGCAGGAGAGTCTGTATCATACATAAGAGCCATTTATTTCTATCTTCCAGAATAATTCAGGCTCTGTCTCATATATCCATTTATACTTGATAACAAAATTGGTGTTGTATTAGCCAATTTTATGCTTCATTGTATCAAATAACATTAAGGTCACAATGAACGGCTTAGGTCTCAAGGGCACTTAGCATCCCATGGCTAGACATTTAGTTTCTACAGGGTCCGGTGGATGCTCTTTAAATGCAGAATAGTTAGCACAAAAGAAGGCCTCATTGCAAACTTTAGATGTCAAACACCTTTTGGAGCTTGCTAGAAGGTTCATACAACATTGTTGTTTGCTAGAGATGTTTCCAATACCAATGGATCTATAGCATCTAAAAGCTCTATAATGTTTTACACCAAAGACTGGACTTGTTACAGAACTTTATTTTGCTCTCAGTCTCATTAAAAACTGTCATCATTATGAGTTACTCAATAAATGGGTCAGAGGAGCCGTGCTCAAATCTGATTATGTTGACTGTAAAATGCAAAAAGGCTCACTGAGTGTCGTGTATCTTTCTTCATGGTAGACGTTGTAAGTAAGGCACAGCAACCTGTATCTAACTTTAATGGCATAATGCTTGTAAGCATGGGGTCATTTTACCCTAGAAACTTCATCAACATAATGTGCATATGAAATTTAATAGGATTTGTCATCGTCGTTCTGACATGGATGTGTCTTATGTTAGGTATTTTCTATTTTCTGGTAAACATAGCAATTAGCATAATGTCAGAAATGTAACAGACCAGGATAATATTTGATAGGATATGAGAATAGACGACTCCTGTAGACTACAAAGACAAAGACCAAGAAAGCTGGCCTAAACCTAAGTCTGAAAGGGAGAGGGAAGTAAGTGGTTACTGGAACCTGACAGGAGAAAGTCACATGAAGAAGGCTTTCTTGAAAGGAACTTTCTTCAGCTAAGAAACAAAGTGAGGCTGCAGTGAACCTACAAGAAGAGATCAGGAAGAAAAACATAATTCAACATCATTCTTCTCCTCTTCGGCATCTCCTGCTGGGACTCCCCATTAGCCAAATGCTAACTTGAAGCCAGAGGGAAGAGAAACTGTTGATGTGTCCATATCACACTCTCAGGAACACAGGCTAGAGGTAAAGGGACTAGATGCAGAAAGGCAAATTGAAGATATTGGACAGTGAAAAACAGCATGTGTAAGTTTGTCCTAATGAGGTGATTAGGATTAGTAATAGATATTGGTAGAGTGGGGACTGGAATTAATAAAATAAAATGTTAATGCTTTAGTTAGATTACAGATAGTTTTACTACCTTCATACCCCTATTTTCCAAATTGTGATGTGAACTAGACTGCAAGATCTTTAGGAAAGGCACTATGGCTTTTAAATAAAACTCTTTATCTTCAGAATCCAATATTAAAATTTAGAAATAGCAGATACTTACTTATTTTTAGAAATAATAAAGTATATAAAAACTGCAAATTACATGTATTTAGAAACTGCAAATTACACATTTTTTTCAAGAACATATGGAAATTTTTTTACCAAAATTGACAATATGCTGAACCACAAAAAAAAACTCAACAAATTTCAATAGACTGATTCCATACAGAGTATGCTCTCTGGCCACAGTGGACATGATCCAGATGTTTATAATAATACAACTGGAAAATCCCAACATGATTGGAAAGGAAGCAATCTGCTTCTGTATACCCTCTAAGTCAAAGAAGAAATCACAATGGAATTAGAGAGTATTTTGAACTGAATGATAATGAAAGCAATTTCCAAACTTAGAGAAAAATTTATAACCTTACATGCATGTGTCAAAGGAGGAAAAAACTCTGAAAACCAAGGATTTACATATCCTTCTAAAAAGACTAACGTTTGAACATGCGTAAACCTAAGAAATTACAAAGAAGGAAATAACAATAAGGAAAGACATTTATGAAATAAAAAGCATACAACAAAGATTATTTTTAAAGCCAAAGGTTGATCCATTGAAAAGTCTAATCAAACTGAAAAATTCTCCTGCAGATGTTGATCAAGAAAAAAGAGAGAAAGCCCAAATGACCAATATCAGAAATAAAAAATAGATTTAAAGGACGACAAGGGTGCTTCTTAAAATATAAAATATATAATCTAAAGACAGCAAGAATGGATGACAAAGGGAACTGATAATGGTCACTCCAACAACAAAAACCACAATCCCTTATTAAATTTCCGGATGTGAGGCAGTATTCAGATCTAGCACCCATTAACTAATGAAGATGACCACTAATGAGGATGACCAGGTCCCCACAGAAATGACCCTATGTTACCCTATGTAAAAATTCCTCTAGTCTTGACTCCAAAGAGACCTAGGGCATCTATTGTAGTGACAGTGCAATCCAGTGACAGGAAAATCCCCAGGCATTCAAGGACTACTGGACACATGATCTGAATGGAAATTGATACTTGAAGAGCTGAACTGTCACCATGGCTCCCGTGCCAGAACGGAGGTACCTGGGTGCCAGGTAATAGAGTACTAGAAAAATATAACTTTGTGGTTCCACTAGATCAGCAGACCCACCCAGTGGATATTTTCCCTGAATGTATAATTGATATTGACAATTGGATTAACCTCCATATTAAGTCTTTGACCTGCACAGTAAAAAATGTTACAGAAGGGGGAGAGAGTTTCAAACCTCTGAAACTGCCCCCACCAACTAAGAACATAAATGAAAGTCAGCACCACATTCTAGGGGGATGGCAGACATTAGTGATGCTCTTAAGGACCCAAAGGATACCCCTCCAATAACTATTAAATTTCTCACTTTGGCAGAAAACAGATGAATCCTAAGGAATGGCTGTAAACTTCCACAACCTCAGCCAAGTATTATTAAGCCTGTAGTACAGTTGTAAGATGTGGGAGCTTTGCTAGAGTAGATTAATGCATACTCAGACACATGCTATGTGGTCATTGACTCTGCAAATGTGTTCTCTCCTAACCCAATCAGGAAATAGGATCAGAAACAGTTCACATTCACAGGGAACAGCAATAATATTTACTTACAATTTTGCTTTAGGGCTATATTAACGTTTCCTCACTCTGTCATAATATAAAGAGATCTGGACCATCTAGAAATCCCACAGAATATTACATTAAGCTATTACACTGAAGATATTATGCTGCTCAGACAGGTTGAGTGAGAGGTGGTCAGCATGCTGGAGGCTTTGGTTTTGGAGGGTGGGAGAAAAAAGCCTACAAAGAAGCAGCAGCCCATCACTTCGGTAAATTTATTAGGATCCCAGTGGTCAGGGGCATGCTACGATGTCCTCCCCAAAATATAAGACACATTTCTGCATCTTTTCCCCTATTACAAAGAAGGAAGCACAATTTCTACACTTCTTCAAGTTCTCAGAGTAACACATTTTATGACTAGAAACATTGCTGTAGCCCAGATACCAGCTGACACAAATCAATGTCAGCTTTGAGTGGAACCCATGAGATGAAGTTGACTTCACGATATTAAACTCATTGAGGTGGAAAGAGAGACGATGTGCAGGTTATGGTAAGCAAGCTCCGGTATGAAAATCCTAGGATCCTAGGGTTCTGGAGCAAGGTTAGGCTACCTTCAGTACATCATTACTGAACAACAACTCTTGTTGTACTACGAGCCCTTGCAGAGAAAGAACACTTGACCATGGGACACCTAGTGTCCATTCACTTAAAACCAGCATCATCATACCAAGTTGTAAAAGTCTGTGGGTCCATTAACTGTTGAGCAGGGTGATAAGGCAAGGGCAGGCTTCAAAAATGAGTAGCCCAGGCCCTCATGTCACCTACTGAGGCTGAACCAGGACCCCTCTTCCCTCAGCTCACACCTGTGACCACGTAAATGACTCTCATATGACCAGCTGAAGAAATATGAAAAATCCTGAGCTTGGGCCAACTGTGTATGTGCAAGCCAAAAACTGGTAAAAGTTTTATCACGGCCCTATTCAAGAGACAGTCTTGAAGGGAAATGGCAATGGGAAATATTTAGAATGGATGGAACTTTGCGTGATGTGCCTGGTCATTGACTTGAATGGAAGCAGAACTGGTCTGAGAGCAATGGGCAGAGGTTAATGGCCTGGCTAGTTGGTCAGGAATTCAGAGGAAAGCAATGGAAAGATCTGAGACAAGAGGATGTGAGTTATAGGAGTATGGATGGACACATGAAAGTAGGCACACATTAATGGCCACCAGAAAGTATCCACCATGGAAGAAGTACTAAACAACCAAGCAGACGAAATGACTCAGTCAGTTGATGTTATCCAGTCTTTATCAGTGCTTATCCCCAAGACCTGACACAGAGGACATTTGAGCAAATGACCACAGTGACAAAATCAGAGGCAATATATGGGTCCAACCATGTGAGTTCTTATTTACCAAGGCTGATCTAGCTATTGTTGCCTCTGAATGTCAAACCTGCCAGCAAGAGACCAGTGCTGAGCTCCTGGTATAGCACAATTCCATGAAAACAACAGGCCATTTGGTGGCAAGTTGACTAAATTGGGCCCCATTCATCCTGAAGGTGCCGATGATTTAGTCTCATAAGAATAGACACAAGACCAGCCAGCACCAATATTTAGGGTCTTATGAAATGCCTGACCTGCCACTATTGAATTCTACACAACATAGCATCTGTTCAGTGCAGGGGTTGTGGAAATTGGCCCATTATTATGGGATTCACTGGTTATATCACATGCTATATCACCAAGAAGCTCCCAGCTCGATAGAGTCAATGTTGTAGCTATCTATTGAGGGGTCTGATAAAGTCTCAACTGAAGTCTAGTTTGGGCTAGTTGTAGCATCACCATTGAGACAATATTCTGTAAGAATAAAATGTATAGTAATTGAATCAGAGGCCTCTATATGTGCTGTGTCCCCAGGAGTAAAAATACATGGGACCTAGGAACTAAGGGATGTGAACCTGGCTCCTAAGACTGCACAGCATTCCAAAGGGTTCCACTGAATGATAAGTTATGATTGCCTCCTGGGTACTTTAAAATCTTTATGTCCAGGAGCCAGCAAGCAAGAGAAATTATCATCTTGTCAGAGTTAATTGACTTTGAACAACAGGAGGAGGTAGGATTACTGAAAACAGATAGGGGCAGGAAGGAATATTTACACTCAGGCAACTCACTTTGATGCCTCTCATGACTCAGTTGTGTTACACCCAATTGTGACTCTGAGAGAGAAGTATCATTACCCCAGCCTGAAAAGGGCATAGTCTCAGACACTGCACTAATGAAGGTCTGAATCACACTACTAGTAGGAGCAGCAGCTGAAGGTGAGGAGAATTTAGAATGAATAGTAAAGGAGGAAGACAGTGAAAACTAGTAGCAGTCTCAAGACTACATTTCCACTGCAATGATGGAATTGTAGTTCATCTCACCAACTTCCCAGAAATCAAAACCCACCCAAACTCAGAAAGAGCTGCTCCCTGAACTGCATAAAGGATCCATGCCTTGCAAGGGGTGGACTGTGGCAAACATTAAGATGTGCTACTGAGTGATCTTTCGCAGAAACAAAGAACTGAGTATCACATGTTCTCACTCATAAGCGGACCTTGAACAACTATCAAAATACTATAAGAAAAGGATTGGCAGTAGCGGGAAACTGAGGGGTGGAAGTGGGGGGTTGGGTAGGTGGGATTGGCAGTAGTGGGAATTTGCCTGGGGAAAAGGGAGCACACCTCATCAACAAAGGTACCTGCATAATGAACATTTGTATACCTAACCCTGAATTGTACCCCACATCTTTAAAATAAAAAATTTAAAAGTTAAAAAAAGATGTGCTACTTCCTTCACCTTCAAAGAAGGATTCACTGCATAGATATTAGAATACTTGTCTGAAAGTCTCAATCTTTTAGCTTCTTTGAAGACCACTTCAAATTCTCGACTAAGGTTACACCTGTCTCTGAGATCCAAAAATCATTTGACTGAGCAAATTGATAGTGAATGTCTTAGTTTTTATTAAATTTTCTGATATGAAATTTCTCTAGCAGGTAACCTTTATTCCAGAGCCTTCTCCTCTGCCCAATCTTGTTTATTTCTCTTTCTTTCACAGGAGTTACTCCAAACCAACTTTTTCAAGTCCAAGTCTGCTTTTTCTGCAACAAAATAGTATGGTATTCTTTTAATAAAATCATATATCATATAAAAATAAATATATGCTTAAAGTTTATCATTTTTATTTTGGAATAGTTAAGTTATAGGTGAATTTTGTTATATATTATTTTGTGTTCTCCAAATGATATGCATTGAGCAAATGTGTAAGTTTAGAGTAATTATACTGTTCCCTAAGTAAAAAAAAATCTAAAGAACATATGGACATGATTAAATGTAACTATCCTGTGTCATACCTTCTGCTATCATATACATCTCCACATTATTTATTGAACCAAATACGTATTTAATGTCTAATATCTGCCAGGCATTCTTCTAGGTGATGGGATTAGAATACTGAATAAAATAAAGACTCTGCCCTTGTAGACTTTACTTTACAGTAGGAGTTACTTGAGATTCCTTTAACATTTTTGTTGGTCATTAACCACACATAACCACAAGCTCTTTCCTGTTGTATCAAATGTTATACCTAACTTACAGATCTAACTATATACCTATTTATTCACTTATCTATATATCATTATTTTTAGTTCATCTGTTGGTAGACTTGCTATATAATTTGTCATCGACCAAGACATTTTTTGAGAGGAAAGAGAGTGCTATTAATATGATGCAAAGATAACAGGGAAGAATAGATATCACGCCAGGCAAATTTCTCATTGGTTACTTTTAGACCCTGGATAACATGCTAGTACCTTTATATTTTATTGCATCAAGTATTCCCCACCCTTTCTTTAATCATCCCCGCTCCTTCCCTTAACTGCAAACAATGTTTGTACTTATTTTACTCTTATATTGACAAAATAGATAATATTTGAAATTTTAACCTTACTTATGACTTTGATGTTTTGCCTAGAGATTAATCCTAAAACTAAAAATCATTAAATGGCTTTATTATTTGTAAAATTTTTAAATGTGGAAAATCAACAAATATTATTGGGAATCCACTATGTACAAGAAGTTTAAAAAGAAAGAAAGGGGAAGCATATAAAAGCACATCCTCAAGAAAAAAACTGCTACTAATATTTTGAGTATTTTTCTGTCTTCTTTTACTTTTCTTAGGAAATACAGTTTGTGAATTTACTTTACTGCATAAGGCAACCATATAGGTGATCAGCAAATAAAATTTTCAATGTATATAGGTCCCTTTTATTAAAATGATCATTCTAATTTTCTAGTCATTTGTCTTGACCTTACATATTTTTGTGCATAAGCTAGAAAATCCATTTCTAGAACTTTGCAAACAGTTTTTACTAACAAGATAGTAATTGTTGTGATTATACATGTTTTCTTTTTTTGATAATATCTTGCATCTGTTTATTGCTGTATACCAATTCAAAGCAAATTTCCACCTGAGATTGCAATTAGTACTTTGACAAAATTTCTGATTCTTCTTATAGTGTATCCTTAGCATTGAACTTGAACTAGCCTTACTAGAGTCTTTTCGCATGGTTTTATGGTTAGCTGAAAATGGTTCTGTTAGACAGTCAACTCCTTAAGGGCAAGGGCTGAGTTGCCTTCATTTTGGCTTCCTTTGACTTTCTAAAAATGTGTGGTAGCTATGTGAACAAATCAATGAGTCAGTGAATGAATGAACTGCAAAAGAGTAAAGTTCCTCACTTGTTCTATTTCTAAATTCTGTACATCTGTCTTGTTTAAGGCAGTGCCTCTTTCCATTCTCACCACCACTACTCTGCTTTTTAATGTACTTCAAGATCATCACTAAAAAAATATGTCCCCTGCATTCTCACTTTAGAAAATTTAGAAAGTACATAAATGGCATTTCTCCAATGATTTGCAATGTGAGCATGTTTTCTTATGCTAATTGGGCATTTGCATGTGTTCTTTGGAGAAAAATCTAAGTCATTTGCTCACTTTTAAATTAGATTATTTGTTTTTGTTTTGAGTTGTAGGAGTTCTTTATATATTCTGGATATTAACTCCTTGTAGAATACACGATTTGCAAATATTTTATCCCAATTCATACATTACCTTTTTACTCTCTTTATTGTTTTCCGTGACACAAGCATTTTTTAAAGTTTTACTGAGTCACATTTGTCTGATTTTCCCTATACTTGGGTGTCACATACAAGAAGTCATTAAGTCATTGTCATATCCAATGTCATGAAGATTTTCCCCAAAGTTTCATTCTTGGAAGGTTTTTTTCATATCTTTCTTTAAACATATTTATAGCAGTACAACAAAACTAAATTTTAGAGACACTGGATGTCATTAGTTTAGATATGATTTGTTAATTATAAGAGAAAGACATGATTCTCCCTGGGAAGAAAATGCTGGGAGAAACTGTCGAAGTGGGGCTTGTGAGAGGGTGGCCAGGCCCCTGGTGCAATAGCTAGTGCTACAGCTTCTCTACTTCGTCTTTGGCTCTTCCTGGATTTCAGAAGCAGAATGCCATTTTTTTTTTTAACAGACAGAAGTTTTCCTTTGAAAAAGTGGCAGGGAGAAACTATCACTCCAGGCTCTCCCTCATAATTGAAGCAGGAGAAAGATTGCTGGCTCCTGGGTTTCCCTCATCACTTCAGTACCTGGCAGGGATCTGTCAGGGAGTGTAGAGGGAGTACAGAGGCAAGTTCCCATGGAAGAGGACAAGAGAGGCACCTCACCACCATCTTGAAGGCAGGGCAGGAAAGTGTTCTGACTTGCACACCATGGAGCAACAGACCCAATCGCTGTGACTGGCAGATCAGTTACTCAGGGTTGACAGTGGCCCAGAGGGAATAATTTGAGAGCACAAACTTCAGAGGGACCTGACCAGTGCTGAGTTCCAGGCATCCCACTCTCTACCCTGATTCAGCCATGGAACAAAAGATGTGGCCAGAAAATGACGAGGAAGAATTCCAAAGAGATCAGTGGTGAGTCCAGGACTGACCCAAACTCCCTCCTCTCCAGCAATCCTCTGAACGTCAGACCCACACTTGGGTCATGACTGAGAGGGACAAACCCAGGTGGATCCTGGACATCAGTCGCAGTAGGAGAACTTCATTCCAGCATAGGCCTGCCTGGGGCACCCCCGGTGAGAGCACATACCTGGGGAAGAGACAATCCTGTACCTTCCCATGGGAGGAGATCTTCCTGGCCATACAAAAACGGAAGGGGAAGACTGCAGCCCCACCCACCTCCATTGCCCCTCCTCCTTCCCTGCTTCATTCCCGGAGGAGAGAGTGAAAGAGGTGGCTCTTCAGGAGAGACCTAATTAAAGGAACAATTACAGAGCCTACAACAAAGGGCAGGTTTTATTTTGTTTTGATTTTCAATTATTTTTTAATGTTTAAAAATTTTTGACTATTTGTTAATTCATCCATTTGTAAATATTTTTCCTTTGTGTATGAATGTGTATGTGAGGGTTTGATCTGCATCCTCCCCCCAAATTTTTTTCTTTTCTTTTTCTGTTTCTTCTTTTATTTGTCTTTTTCTGTTTATGTGTATATGTGAATGATTGAGTGTTCATCTTTCGATTTTGTTTTTGTTGTTGGTTTTTGCTCTTTTGTTCTTCTGAGTTTTTTTAATATTCATTTTTTATAGTTTAAGTTGTGTGTCAATACATGTGTGAGGGTTCAATCTGAATCCCTACCCCCCTCCAGACTTTCTGTTTTTCTTCTCGATATAGTTTGTGTTAGGTGTCTGTGTGTGCTTAGTTTTCTTGTTTTTTTTTTGTTGTTTAGTTTTGCTTTTTTGTTATTCCAGTTTGTTTTGGGGTGTGTGTATGTGTTAAATTGCTTTTCCATTGGTTTCTGCTTTGCATCATCATATAGAGAGGCGGTGGGGAGTGGGTCTCAGGGAACACATACCACAATAAGTGAACACTTTAATTTGCAAGTTGTTTCTGATTCCTAGCACCCCATCCCCTACTTTATTCAAATTTCAAAACTACAAGAGACAGCAAAGTTTCCCATCCACCATCCTATTTCAAAATAGAACAAATCCAGAGCCCAGATCAGGGAAGACTAGAGGACTAAGCAAACATCTCCCACTGACACTGAGTAACAGAGCTAAAGAGAAAAGCAAGAGATATGTCACAAATAAGGAAAAAACGGGGGAAGACCTCGGGCAATTTCTAGTGTAACAAAGACAAAACACCTGAAAAATCAGACCTTGGTGCCCAAACAATGGAAGTCACCAACAACTGGTCCCAGAATAAGACAAGGATTAGGGAATGGATGGAAAGAGAGAATAAGACTCAAGAAAGACATGATGCAACACTGAAAGAACTTGTAACAAAGATTTTGGCAATAAAAAAGTTCATCCAGGAAATAAATAACAAAATGACAAGCATGGAAAGCACAATTAATCTAGCTGAAGAAAGAATCTCAGAACTTGAAGACCAGAGCATATAATTAACCCAATCTGTAAAAAACATACAAAGAAGACTCAGAAGAAAGAACAAAGCCTACAAGAGATGTATGATTATCTCAAGAGGCTGAATCTATGCCTGATTGGTATCCCAGAAGAAGAAAGGGGAATGGAGAACAACTTGGAACAAGTATTCCAGGAGGTAATCCAAGAAAACTTTCCCCATCTCACCAGAGAAGTAACCAGCCAAGCACAAGAGATACAGAGAACCCCCACAAGACATCAAATGAGAAGGCCAACCCCTAGACACATAGTAAATCATCTACACGAAGTAGGCACAAAAGAAAAAATCCTAAAAGCAGCAAAAGAGAAAGGTCAGACTACCTACCAGAGATAACCAATCAGAATAGCAGCAGACATCAGCAGAAACACTGCAATAGAGAAGGGACTGGAGCCCTATATTCAAAGTCCTCAAAGAAAAACAATTTCAACCAAGAATTTCCTATCCAGCTAAGCACAGTTTCATCAGTGATGGGGACTTAAAATCCTTCCCAGACGTCCAATATCTAAGAGATTATGCAGCTTCCAGACCAGCTCTACAGGAGACACTTTAAAAAGTATTAAGCACAGAAGAAAGAAAAAGAAAGAATGACCACACACTTCCCAAGAGAATAGCAGAGCACAGAATCAACAGAGAATACAGTGCAACAAGATACTTGAAAACATACACATACATAAATCCCCAAAGCCAAAAGAAAACAAGCAAACAAAGAAAACACTTTATAAGAATCTCATGACAGGGAGAAACAATCACGTTTCAATAATCAGTCTGAATGTGAATGAACTAAGTGCACCACTGAAAAGACACAGAATGACAAACTGGATAAGAAACCATGACCCAATTCTGTGCTGCTCATCTCACCACAAGGGACACACACAGATTCAAAGTTAAAGGATGGAAAACAAGTTTCCAGGCAAATTGATCACAAAAAAGGCAGGAATTGCAATCTTAATATCAGACAAAAAAACCTTTAAGCTATCAAAATAAAAAAGATGCCAAAGGACACTACATAATGATAAAAGGTTTAATCCATCAACAAGAAATATCCATCGTAAACATATATGCACCCAACACAGGAGCACCAGCATTTATAAAGCAACTATTAAATAAACTAAAAAAAGATATTGACTCTAACACTATTACAGCAGGGGACTTGAATACCCCACTGACAGCTCTAGATAGAGGCAAAAAATTCACATGGAGATCCAGAACCTACACTTGATACTCAACTAAATGGATTTAATAGATACCTACAGATTATTCCACCCAACAAACACAGAATATACATTCTACTTATCACCACATGGAGCGTACTCCAAAATCGATCATATCCTTGGTCATAAATCAAGCGTAAACAAATCCCATAAGACTGAAATCTTGCCATGCATATTCTCAGACCACAGTGGAATAAAAATAAATATCAACACCAACAACATTTCCTGAAAGTTCACAAGGACATGGTTACTAAACAGCATGACGCCGAACAACTACTGGGTCAACACTGAAATCAAAGCTGAAATCAAAAGATTCTGGAAACAAATGAAAATGAAGAAACATCTTACCAAAACCTTTGAGATGTCATGAAATCAATTCTAAGAGGGGAATTTATATCTCTATGATCACACAGCAAGAAAATGGAAAGCTCACAAGTGGTGAGCCTAACAAATCACCTAAGGGAGCTGGAAAGAGAAGACCACCAAAACCCCAACTTTAGAAGAAGAATCCAAATCACCAAAATAAGAGCCCAAATATGGGACATAGAAAACAAAAACATCACAGAAACCTCAACAAAACAAAAAGCTGGTTCTTTGAAAGAATTAACAAGATTGATGGAACCCTAACCAGAATGACCAAGAAAAAGAGAGAAAAAGCCCAAATAAACACAATCAGAAATACAAAAGATCAAATTACAACTGACCCCAAAGAAAAATGAAAGATTATCAGATATTACTATGTACACCTGTATGGAAACAAACTTGATAATCCAAATGAAATGGAGGACTTTCTGACATCACACAACCTCCCCAGGTTGAAACAAGAAGACATTGAGACACTAAGTAGACCAATGCAACCCAGGAAATTTACTCTGTCCTAAGAAAACTATCTACCAAAAAAAGCCCTGGACCAGATGGCTTTCCAGCAGAATTCTACAAAATGTAAAAGGAGGAGCTGATACCAATCCTATTGAAAGTATTCCAGGCAATTGAGAAAGATGGAATTCTCCCCAAATCATTTTGCAAAGCTAACATCACACTGATACCCAAACTGGGTAAAGAGCCAACAACAACAACAAAAGAACCACAGGCCAATATCCCATATGAAGATAGATGCAAAAATCCTCAACAAGATTCTAGCAAATCGGATCCAAAAACACATCTCAAAAATCATCTACCATGACCACATAGGCTTTCATCCCCAGGATACAGGACTGGTTCAACATTCACAAGACCATAAATGTAATTAAATAGATAAGCAGATGTAAAAACAAGAACCACATGATTATCTCATTAGATGCAGAAAAAGCTTTTGATAAAATCCAGCATCGCTTCTTGATAAAAACTCTCAAACACCTATGTATAGAAGGAACATTCTTCAAAATAGTAAGTGCCATCTACAATAAACCCACAGCTAGCATATTGTTAAATGGACAGAAACTGGAAACATTTTCCCTGAAAACTGGAACAAGACAAGGCTGCCCACTCTCACCCCTCTTGTTCAATATTGTGTTGGAGGTCCTAGCTCTGGTAATTAGACAAGAGAAGGAAATCAGGAAAGCAGGAAAAGAGGAAGTCAAGTTATCCCTCTTTGCTGATGATATGATCCTATAACTTGAAAATCCAAGAGAATCTGTCAAAAACCTGCTTGCACTGATAAAGGTCTTTGGCAAAGTCTCAGGTACAAAATAAACATGAAAAGACAGTTGCATTCCTATACACCAAAAACAAGCAGGCAGAAACTCTGTCCAAATTAAAAGCACAATCCCATTCATAATAGCCACCAAAAAAATGAAATACCTCAGCAACTTCCTAACCAGAGAAGTGAAACACCTTTACAGTGAGAACTACAAAACACTGCTCAAAGAAATCCAAGAAGACACAAACAAATGAAAAAATATTCCATGCTCATGAATAAGAAGAATCAACATTATTAAAATGTCCATCCTACCAAAGGCAATCTACAGATTCAACACAATACCCATTAAGTTACCAACATCATTCTTCTCAGACCTGGAAACAATACAGAAATTCCTATGGAAGCATAAACAACCACAAATAGCCAAAACAGTCCTTAGCAAAAGAAACAAAGCAGGAGGTATCACACTTCCAGACTTCAAACTTTACTGTAAGGCTACAGTAAATCAAAACAACCTGGTATTGGTACAAGAACAGACATATAGACCAATGGAACAGGATAGAGATTCTGGAAGCAAAGCCTCAATTCCTCAACCAACTCATCTTTGACAAAGCCTCCAACAAACACTGGGGAGAGGAGAACCTTTTCAGTAAGTGGTGCTGGGAAAACTGGCTGACCACATGCAGAAGATTGAAACAGGACCCCTACCTATCACCATATACAAAAATTAACTCTAAATGGATCAAAGACCTCAATGTAAAACCTCAAACTATAAGAATCTTAGAAAACACAGGAGACACCCTTATGCAAATTGGAGCTGGCAGCCAATTCCTACTCAGAACCCTAAAAGCCAATACCTTAAGAAATAAGATAGACAAGTGGGACCTCACCAAACTAACAAGCTTCTGCAAAGCAAAAGAAACCATCAAGAAAGCAGGGAGACAGCCCACAGAATGGGAAAAATATGTGCCAACTATATATCTGACAAAGGCCTAATATCTAGGATCTACAAGGAACTCAAATGCACTGAAGGGAAAAAAACAGCCCCATCAAAAAGTGGGCAAAAGACATGAATAGACACTTCTCAAAGGAAGATATACTGGCAGCCAATAGACATATGAAAAAGTGCTCAGCCTCACTCATCATCAGAGAAATTCCAATCAAAACCACATTGAGATACCACCTAACTCTAGTAAGAATGGCCATCATTAATAAATCAAGCAATAGGTGAGGATGTGGAGAAAAATCAACGTTCCCACACTGCTGGTGGGAATGCAAACTAGTGCGACCTCCCTGGAAGACAGTATGGCAATTTCTGAAAGAACTAGAAATTGACGTTCCATATGACCCAGCAATTTCCCTATTGGGATTATACCTGGAGAAACTCAAACCATTCTATAAAAAAGATACCCACTCACGTATGTTTGTTGCAGCTCTATTCACAATAGCAAAAACATGGAACCAACCATGTTGCCCATCGAAGCTGGAATGGTTTTAAAAAATGTGATACATGTACACAATGGAATGTTATGCAGCCATAAAGTAAGAGGAGCATAAAGATTTCGCAGCAACTTGGATGGATTTGGATTCTATCATACTCAGTGATCTATCACAGAAACAAAGAACAGAGTACCATATGTTCTCACTCATAAGTGGACCTTGAACAATTTTAATACTGTAAGAAAGGGATTGGGAGTAGTGGAAAACTGTCAGGGGAGGGGTTGGGATTGGCAGTTAAGGGAAACTGCTAAGGGAGGGAGGGGCATACGTCATCAACAAGGGTACCTGCATAATCAATGTTTGTATACCTAACCCTGAATTGTACCCCACATCTTTATAATAAAAATAATAATAATAATTACAAAAAAAGGAAAGACATGAAAATTATTTACATAATGAAAGACTTCACCGCTTCAGTGGAATGGGCAGTTTCATGCTGATGTAATTTCAGCAGTGATCTGCTTCAGCCCACATACTTTCACTATCTTAGTAGAGAATGTCTCTATCTCTTCTAAGAAATAATCTTGTTGCCTAGAACTGCTTTGATGCCTCCATATGCTGGGAGAAGATCTTTATCTCCAGCTTTCACACTAACTGGTTGAATCTCTCTATCCTGTCCTTTGGTGCCTAAGCCAACCGCCACCACTGTCACTTGCAATACCTTTCCTTGGGATTTTTCTGGAACTCTAATGCCTCCCTTGGTTTTAGTTTCTACTGTGCTTCTTTCAACAAATACTTGGTCAAAGAACAGAAGAAATTTTCTATGTTCTTGTCCTGCCATGGCTTGCACTGGCTAGCTCCAGCTCTTGTTGCCTCCAGGGAGAGGTGCTCTGCCTGCTGCGGACACGGTGAAAAGGCACCCGGTATGCTCCTGTGCTCACCAGTCCCTACCCCACTCAAGACAGGGGCCATCCCTCATGCTATTGTTTGCCCTGTAGGCCTTGCAGGGGTCTGTGACACAGCCTGGCCTGAGGCTGGAAAAATGAGATCAGACCAGGCGGCTCCAGTCCAGGTAGTTTTGTAGTGCTAAGTCTTTAATCCATTTTGAGTTAATTTTTATGTGTAGTGTAAAGTATGGATCCATCTTTATTCTTTTGCATGTTGTTGAAATACTGTCTTTTCCCCTTTATGTTATAATAAACCCATTGTAAGTTGAAAATATGGAAGTTTATTTTCTTTTTTATTTTGCTATTTTATAATTTTTATTTTAAAGATGTGGAGTATGATTCAGGATTAGGTATACAAGTGGTTATTGTACAGGTAAAGTTTGGGCCTCCCTTTGGTCCTCACTCTGTCTGGTTTGAGATCACATACCCTTATTGATTTATGTGCCCTCCCCATGCCTCCCCGTGGCAGTTTCTGGCTACTACCAATCCCTTTCTTATAGTATTATGGTGAATGTTCAGGGTCCACTTATGAGTAAGAATATGTGGTACTCAGTATTTTTGTTTCTGTGATAGGATCACTGAGTATTATAGATTCTAAATCCATCCCAGCTGCTGTGAAGTCCATAATTTTGTGCCTCTTTGTGGCTGTATATGTACCATTTTTTAAATCCAGTTCACTTTCAATGGGCAGCATGGTTGGTTCCATGTTTTTGCTTGTCAATAATGCTGCTCTAAACGTATGTGCACGGTATCATTTTTGTAGAATGATTTGAGTTCCTCCAGTTATATTCCCAGAAGGGGGATTGCGGGGTCATACAGGTCAATTTTTAGATCTTTTAGAATCGCCAAACTGTTTTCCACAGAGGTTGTATTAGTTTACACTCCCACCAACAGTGTAGAAGTGCTTCCTTTTCCTCACATCCTCTCCAGCATCTGTTGTTTTTTAAGTTATTGATGGTCATCCTGATTGGTGTTAGGTGACATCTCAATGTGGTTTCGATTTGCATTTCTCTGATTTGTGAGGTTGAGCATTTTTCATATGCCTGTTGGCTGCTTGTATGTCTTCTTTTAAGAAGTATCTTTTCATGTTTTCTGTCCACTTTTTAATGGGGCTGTTTGTTCTTTTCCTTTTGGCACGTTTGTGTTCCTTGTAGATCCTGGATGTTAGGCCTTTGTCAGATATGCAGTTGGCAAATATTTCTCCCCATTCTGTGGGCTGTCTCCCTGCTCTCTTGATGTTTCTTTTGCATTGCAGCATCTTTTTAGTTTGAAGAGGTCCCACTTGTCTGTCTTACCTCTTATGGCATGGGGTTTGGGGGTTTTGAATCAAAATTGGTTGCCTACTCCAATTTCCATAAGAGTTTCTCCTGCATTTTCTAAGATTCTTAAAGTTTGAGGTTTTACAATAAGGTCTTTGATCCATTTGGAGTTAGTTTTTATGTATGGTGATAGGTATGGGGTCCTATTTCACTCTTCTGCAGGTGGTCAGCCTGTTATCCCAGCATCATTTACTAAATAGGTTCTCCTCTCCCCAGTGTTTGTTAGTGGAGGTTTTGTCAAAAATGAGTTGGTTGAGAAATTGAGGTTTTGTTTCTGGAATCGCCATCCTGTTCCATTGATCTATATGTCTGTTCTTATACGAATACCAGGTTGTTTTGATTATTGCAGCCTTATAATAAAATTTAAAGTCTGGAAGTGCAACACCTCCCACTTTGACTCTTTTGCTAAGGATTATTTTGGTTATTTGTGGTCTTTTATGTCTCCATATGAATTTCTGTATTGTTGTTTCCAGATCTGAGAAGAATGACATTGTTAATTTAATGAGAATTGCATTGAATCTGTAGATTTTCTTTGGTTGGTTGGATGGGTTTCCTAATAATGTTGATTATTCCAACCCGTGAGCATGGACTATTTTTCCATTTGTTTGTGTTATCTTTTATTTCTTTCAGCAATATTTTCTAGTTTTTATTGTAAAGATCTTTCACTTCTCTGGTTAGGAGGATGCTGAGGTATTTCTTTCTTTTCTTTTTTTTTTTTTTTTTTGGTGGCTATGGTGAATGGGATAGTGTTTTTTATTTGCTTCTCTATATGTTTATTGTTGATATATAAGAATGCAACTGTCTTTTGCACATTTATTTTGAGCCCTGAGACCCTTCCAAAGTCCTTTATCAACGCAAGGAGTTTTTGACAGATTCTCTTGGATTTTCAAAGTATAGGATCATATCACCAGCAAAGAGGGATAACTTGACTTCCTCTTTTCCAATTTAAATGCCTCTGATTTCCTTCTCTTGTCTGATTGCTTTAGCTAGGACTTCCACCACCATATTGAACAGGAAGAGTGAAAGTGGGCAGCCTTGTCTTGTTCTGGTTTTCAGGGGAAATGCTTCCACTTTCTGTCTGTTTAGCAATATGTTGGCTGTGGGTTTACCACAGAAGGCTCTTACTATTTTGAGGTATGTTCCCTCTATGCCTAGGCGTTCAAGGAATTTTATCAAGAAGGGATGTTGGATTTTATCAAAAGCTTTTTCTGCATCTAATGATATACTCATGTGGTTCTTATTTTTATATCTGTTGATTTTTTTTTTTTTTTTGAGTTGGAGTCTCACTCTGTCACCCAGACTGGAGTGCAGTGGCCGCTCCCGGCCACCGCAGCCTCGACCTGCTGGGCTCCGGCGATCCTTCCGCCTCAGCCTTCCGAGTAGCCGGAATTACAGGCACGCGCTACTACGCCCGGCTGATTTTTTGATTTATTGTAGAGATGAGGTCTCGTTGCCCAGGCGGGTCTCGAACCCGCGGGCTCAGGCAATCCGCTCACCTCAGCCTCCCAAAGGCGCGGGATTACAGGCTGAGCCACCGAGCCCGGCTTATCTGTTGATTATTTAATTGCATTTATTTTCTTGTGAATGTTGAACTAGCCCTATATCCTGGGGATGAAGCCTATTTGGTCATGGTGGATGATTTTTGAAATGTGTTATTGGATCCAATTTGCTACACTCTGTTGAGAATTTTTGCTTCTATGTTCATCAGGGATACTGGACTGTAGTTCCTTTTCTTTGTTGGATCTTTACCCAGTTTGGGTATCAGTGTGTGATGTCAGCTTCATAAAATGATTTGGGGAGAGTTCTGTCTTTCTCAATTGCCTGGCAAAGGATTGGTATCACCTCCTCCTTGTATGTTTTGCAGAATTCAGCTGGAGAAGCATCTAGTCCAGGGTTTTTTTGTTGTTGTTGTTGTTGATTTCTTATGATGGAGTCAATTTCCTGGGCTGTTATTGGTCTATTTAGAATCTCAATTTCTTCTTGTTTCAACCTTGGTAGGTTGTGCAATGTCAGAAAGTTCTCCATTTCATTTAGGCTGTTGAGTTTGTTTCCATACAAGCGTGCATAGCAATCTCTGATAATCTTTTGTATTTCTTCAGGGTCAGTTGTGACTTTATCTTTTGCATTTCTGATTGTGTTTATTTTGGCTTTTTCTCCCATTTCTTGATCATTCTGGCTAGGGGTCCGTCAGTCTTGTTTATCCTTTCAAGGAAACAGCTTTTTGTTTCATTGATTTTTCTTCTGATATTTTTGTCTTTTATGTCCTGTTTTGGGTTTTTACTTTGGTGATCTGGATTCTCCGGTGAAGTTAGGGTTTTGGTAGTCTTGCCTTTCCAGCTGTGTAGGTGATTTATTGGCTATTAACTTGTTCTTTTTTCTATTTTCTTGATGTGTGTTTGTAGAGATATAAATTTCCCTCTTAGTACTGATTTTATGGCATCCCAGAGGTTTTGGTAAGAGGTATCTTTGTTTTAATTTGTTTCCAGGAATCTTTTGATTTCTGTGTTAACCTGGTAGTTGTTCAGCATCATGTTGTTTAGTGTTCATGCCTTTGTGAGTTTGGGGGGAACTTTGTTGGTGGTGATACTTATTTTTATTCCACTGTTGTCTGAGAAGGTGCATGGCAATATTTCAATCCTGTGAGATTTGTTTATACTTGATTTATAGCTGAGAATGTGGTTGTTCTTCGAGTATGTTTCATATGGTGATGAGTAGAATGCATATTCTGTGGTTGTTGGGTGGTGTGATCTGTAGGTATATTAAATTCATTAGTCAGGGTATTTATGTCTCCAACTATAATAGTGGTATAGTCAATATCTTTTTTTTAGTTTACTTAGCAGCTGCTTTATAGAACCTGGTGCTCCTGTGTTGGGTGCATATATGTTTAGGATGAATATTTCTTATTGATGGATAAAACTTTTATCACTATGTAGTGTCCTTCTGCATCTTTTAAATTTTTTGATAGCTGAAACATTTTGTCTGATATTAAGATCACAACTCCTGCCAAGTTTTGGGATCCATTTACCTGAAAGTTTGTTTTCCATCATGTAACTTTGAGTTTGTGGGTGTCCTTTGTGGTGAGATAAGTTTCCTGGAGGCAGCAAACTATTGAGTCATGTGTTATTGTCCAGTTTACCATTCCATATCTTTTCAGTGGTGCATTTAGTCCATTCATGTTCAGGCTACTTATTGAAATGTGAGAATTTGTCCCTTTCTTAATGTTCTTATAAGGCTGTTTTGTTTTCCTTTAGCTTTTGTGATCATATATGTGTGTGTTTTCATTTTTGTGATTATGCTGTGTCTTCTATTGCTTCTGTGTTTGTTTGTAATCTTGTGAAGTATATGCTCTCTCATTTCTTTTTTCCTGTGTGCACAGTACCTTTTCATGCATCTCCTACAAAGCTGGTCTAGAAGCAGCATATTCTCTTAGGGATTGGATGTCTGGGAAGGATTTTATTCTCTGTTGCTGATTTAGGAAATTCTTGGTTGAAATTGTTTATCTTTGAGAACATTCAAGATTGAGTTCCAATTCCTTATGGTCTATAATGTTTCTGTAGATAAGTCTGCAGCAATTCTGATTCATCTCCCTCAGTATGTTGTCTGACTTTTTCCCTGCTGCTTTTATGATTTTTTTCTTTTATACTTACTTTGTGTAGGCAAAATACTACGTGTCTAGTGGTTGATCTTCTTATAAGATTTCCTTAAGGGGGTATCTGAATTTCTTGTGCTTGTATAGTCATCCCTCTAGTCTGACAAGGGAGGTTTTCTTGAATGACCTCATGAAATGTTTTTTCCAGGGTGTTTTCTTTTTCTCTTTCTATTTCACATATTCTGTTTAGATGTAGGTATGGTTTCTTGATAAAATTGCAGATTTTTGGACAGTTTCTTCTTTCTTCTTAAGTTTTTTTTTCTGTATTTTAAATAGATTGAGTTAATTACGTATTTGGGTCTTCCAGTTCAGGGATTCTTTCTTCTGCTTGGTCAATTCTGCTTCCTTTGCTTGTTAATTTGTTATTTATTTATCAGATGGAATTCTTTATTTCTTTTATTTCTAAGTACACTTTCTTGAGTCTGTCCAGCTCTGATGCAATTTCATTTAATTTTAGGTCTTGCATTTCTTTATTTTTATTCATTCTATCCAACAATTCTCTGATGTCTATGAGTAACTTCTGGAAACTGTTGCCCTCAGAGATAGCCAACACTTGTGCCCCAGTAGCTGTTCTTTCTAGCACTGACTCTTTGCTGGGGTCTGATGGTTACCAGCAGTTTTTCGCAGTTTTTCTTCATTTATAATAGTTCTGTTATCTTTCTCCTTAATCTTGTTGCTCAGTTGAAAATGGAGAAGTAGTCACATCTGATATTTTCTCTCCCCACAGCTGGGGTCCAGGTTTGTTTGAATTTGTACTAGGGCTGGGGGTGGGGTGTTGTGCTATCTTTTTACAATTTGAGCAATTGCTCGGGGATGGGCAAGGGACTGAAAGGATTCAGAACCGACTGGCAGGTTACAAAGTTTGCTATCTGGTGAATGAGTCAGCTGGGACTTGCTCTTCATTTTTGTGCAATATGACCTTATAGTGGAAATGCTTGCATAGTCCCTGAATCCAAGACAAGGTATAAGAGGGAAAAGAGAAGGAAGAAAATGGGGAAAGGAAGAGGGAGAGAAAAAGAAGAAACAAAAAATAGAGAGAAATAGAAGGAGGGGAAAAAAGAGAAAACCAACCAACAAACAAAGCAACCAAATGAGATAATCAAACAAACAAACTAATACCCCTCCCCAAAAAACCATTGATAAAGAGTTATCAGCTTTAGCAAGTCTCTTGGGGGGAAGGGGCCTCTTGTGAAGGGTTCTGTGACTGCAGTTCTGTTACGGCAAGTTCCCTTTTAACTGTTGGAATTTAGAATTTAGAATGTCCACCCCCTGCTGCCTGCTGTTGGTAGCCAGTGCATGCCTGTGTGAGGGAATGGAGCTGAAATAGCTTGACACATCTCGTGATCTCACTCCCTTCCTCCCTCTCCCAGAGTGGTCACAGCTCCCAGGGCATCCAGTTCATGGCAGTGGAATGGGTCCTCCTGTCTCTGCCCTGCCCTCCCAATCTCTCTCACTTTTTCTAGGGGTGAAGAGGAGTCAGCTAGCCTCCTTCTCCATAGTTTTGTTGTGTGTGCCTATTACCCAGCAGCTGGCTCAGGGCAGAGGGTGGACCATCTGGCGTTCAGCGTTTGCTGTTACCCACCAGGGCCTGTGCACTGGGAGGAATGTTCTCTGAGGGCCCAAAGAACAGTCCCAATGCAATGCAGAGATCAGCACCTGATCCCAAGATGTAGTTCTGCTGTTCCACAGAGGCCGCCTTGGAGCACTTCTCTGCCCAGGCATTAGATAGTCTGCTCAGTTTTTCTGCTAGCTGCTGTTCCTGTCACAAATGAGGTTGATAGTTCCCTCTTGAGCAGTTACCACAGTCTCCAGATCTCAGGACCAGGTGGCAAGGCTCTGGAGCTCAGTCCAGGCTTGGTGTAGCCTCTTCCCACTACTTCCTTGGGACTCCTCCTCAGGTTTCCTCACTGCTCCCTCTGCAGCCCTTGTTGCCAGCCTTCAGTCCAGTGCTGTGGTGGTGGGGTCAGCAATCACCCCAGCAGTTCTTCCTGGGAAAAGCTGTGATGATTTTAGAAGATAGTGCTCAGCTTCTGCACTCAGGGAAGCACTAGAGTCCAAGAAGAGCAGCTGCAGCACCAATGGCTTCCCTAGTTGGGCCCTGGTCACTTGCTCCCAAGTCTCCACTCAGTCAGCCTCTCACACTCCCACTGACACATAGAAGCACCTGCAGAATCATCCATACAATCATTCACACACACAGGGCTTTGCACCATCTGACAGGCTATGCTGCCATCTTCCCCATCACTCTACATATTTTTTCATAGATCTTTTCCTTTTTTCTTCTGGAATTTCTAATTTCCTGTTTTTCTTAAGTTCTTGCATATTTGGAGCAAATGTTCATTTCTCAATTTTGTTTAGCTTCTCCTTCCAATTAAGTGTTCTTTGAAGTTATCCATCCTGCTTTACTAATTGCCGCTTCTTCCTTCCAGTTTCTTTAAGACCTTCATCTACTAGTGAATCTTCTCCCATTCTGCACAGTTGTAGGACACTCATCCTTTAGTGGGATATTGAAAAGAGGAATAAGTATATCTTTGATGCAAAATCCCTTGTACATTAAAAATATTGGAAACTATACATGAGCATACTTTCCTCTTCTTAAATGCTTTCCACCAACTTTCTAGTTTTGCTTATAGAATTTGAAGTTTAGTCTTAGATGATTATTATTAAGCACTTTGTCTTGAATCTTTGTGAATATTTTTAACATTTTAATTCTCCTTTGTAACTTTATTAGCAAAAATCACTTAGTCAACTTGATTTTTAATCTCACAGTATCTTCTCTGGAGAGGGGTTGTATAGCTGCTGAAAATTCTGCCGAACTGCAGTCATACTCATCAGGATGGGAAGAGAGAATTGTGCAGCTCCCACATAAGTCCAGTTAGTATGATTTCTACTCTTGAATATATCCTCCACCTTTTCTATTTTTTCTACATCAAACAATAGCATTTCTAGTAACAGCAATTTTCTAAGGCTGTACAATGAAGGGCACAAGCTTTGAAGTCAGCTCCTTCTAGATGAAAATCCAACTCTAAAATAGCTAACTGTGTGAACCAATTGAAAAATTTCCTCAAGGCTCAGTTTCTTCATTTGTGATGATGACAATAGTGACTGCCTCAGAAGGTTATTGTGAAGACAAGTTAGATAATGCATAGACAGCAGTACTCATGATGCTTGGCACCTAATAAATGTTTAATAAGTACTGGCTCTTATTATGAACTGTAGTTGGAAAGCATCTCCTTTATGAACAGATGTGCTGTGTTACTGTGCAGGATGCAACCATCTTCTATGCATTGGGCCAAGATCCTACCAAGATGGCCTGCATGATGCAGATATAATGGAGAGAATGTAAGATCCAGAAGAGTAGATGCCTTGCCTGTCTAATTCACTGATAGTTCCTAAACATCCAGAACAGTATCTGACATATGGTATATACAAAGCAAATATTTTTGGAGTAAATAAAGACAGCAAACTTCTAAATTAGATACAACTCTGCTTGAATCTTGGCTCAACCATTTCCTATTGGTGTAACTTTGAGCAAATCACATAACTTCTCTGGGTTTTAGTTTTGTTAGCTGTAGTATGAGAATTATAATACTTTCTATGAACTTGTAAACTTAGTCACATATGATAATACATTTTAAAATTCTTCATAAACGCTACATAAAAATTCAAATGTCAGCATAACTATTACTGTGGTCACCCAGAAAACAAAACTTCTTTCAACAAAGTGATTTTTCTCCCTGATTTGGGTCTATCTTTCTCTCCTTATGAGACCAAAAACACTGTTTGCCCTGAATCAAAGTACCATTATGATCTCCTCGGCCCTCCTTTCTCATCTAAGCCAAACTGTCATTTCTGGCTTTGAGATCTTGCCTTGTCCCTGCCTCTGGACTCCTGAGCTTGGTGTGCTTGATGCTTACATTTTATACAACTCATGTTACAACTCAGTTATATTATATGACTTTCTAGTTCTAAGTACCCTTGACTGAGTCAGTTAGGAATTCCTCTCTCTGGTTTCTGCCCTGTGGCACCTAGCACCCATTCCTGACCCCTGACTCCCTATACCCTCTACACATATCCCCCCACACATTATTAGGCTATATTCCTAAAATACAGACTTATGCAGAGCTTAAAATTTTCTGTTTATGTCAGTAAGAATTTGGGAGCAAAGGAAAACAAGGAGAACCCCAGTATAGCAGACAACAAAATAGGACATAGGCAAGTGCTTGCCAGAGTGTGCTGGAAAGAAAATGATAATTCTTTGTGCATGTTGTAAGGGGATGAATTAGTGACAGACTCCCAAGGGGGAGTGCAGAGTCATCTCAGAAAGTTCAGCAAAGACATCTGCTAAGATGAAGACATCTGCTCAATAAAGTCACCACAGTAGGAGTGCAAAAGAAAAGGGAATGTTGGAATGAATTAAAATAAAAAACAGCTGAGAAAAATCAGTACAGTATCGCATCTCTTCTTAAATGCTACTGGAGTCCCTAATTCTATAGGCTCCGTGTAAATGCTGCATATGCTTTACTTGGCTCAACAGCACAACTTAAAAGCAAAGGTCCAATAGAGATCAGTCTATCTATAAACATCACTGTGTCTTCAGTAGGTGATCAGCTCTGTGTTTAGGTCCTTTAACAATCACATGGGAATAATTTCTGCCAAATAATTGAGATAATTCACAAAATACTAGAGATAAAATGCAGAAGTCATAGCAAAGAGCTAGATCCATAGCAAGCACTTGATTAACATGGCAAGAGAAGTTAGTGAAATCAGTACTTGAAAACATATTTCTTAGCTGGGCTTGGTTGCTCGGCCTGTAATCCCGCGCCTTTGGGAGGCTGGGGTGAGTGGATTGCCTGAGCCCGCGGGTTCAAGACCCGCCCGGGCAACTTAGCGAGACCTCATCTCTACAATAAATCAAAAATTAGCCGGGCATGGTAGCGCACGCCTGTAGTTCCAGCTGCTTGGAAGGCTGAGGTGGAAGGATCGCCGGAGCCCAGCAGGTCAAGGCTGCGGTGGCCGGGAGCGGCCACTGCACTCCAGTCTGGTCAACAGAGTGAGACTTCAACTCAAAAAAAAAAAAGAAAACATATTTCTTGAGCACCTACAGTGTGCCAGCACTGGTCTAGGCACTGAAGACACAGGAATGAATGAGACATCAACATATTCATCCTTATGGAGCTTGCATTCAAAGAGGCTGAAATAGAAAAGACACAGATCACACTAAATCGGGATGAGGGGATTAAGAATAGGGGTATGTGGCTAATGGTGGCCAGGACAGACTCACCCTACAGAAGACTAATTTGAGCAGGAACCTGTATGAAGTAACCAATGTGTCAGACAGAAGGAGGAGTGGCCCCGGTAGATGGGACCAAAAGCAAGCTGGAGTTTGGCATCTGTGACCACAGCATGGAGCAAGTATAGCTGCAGCAGACTGTGCTGGAGGGAAGTGGTGGAGAGTCCTTAGTAAGTTATGGTAAGAAACGTGGGGATGTGGAGAAAGGGGCTCAGGTGAGCATGTTTGCATGTAGTTGGATATTAATCAGCAGTTTGTCTGTGGTCTTAATATTTTGCTAAAGGCCTAAAGTCAAAAATGATAGGAGTAAAGTATGTTCACCTTCTGAAAATTACCAGGTTTTCTCTCATTAATCTCACTAAAAGGCAGGATCCTTCAATTCTCACCTCTACCATCCCAACCAGCCCATGAAGGAAAAGACTAAAGTTTTGAGAAAACTGTTGGCTTCATGCACAGTGTGGTTGCATTTTTCTTACCTTCATCATTAGAAAAGAGTATGCCTAGCCAAAGGAAAGTAAAAGGATTTATAGGAGAACTCCACTGAGACAGTGAGTGTGCCTTCAGGAAGATAACTGACATCTTACTGTCTGGTTGGGACACCTACCTGAACTGCAGACATTAGAACCCTTATCCTAATGCTGTCATGAGAGTAGAGATGACTGAAGAACTCTAGAGGGCTCTGGAGATTCCTGAAATTATGTCTGTAACGAGTAAGCAATTATCACCTGGAGATTCCTAAAAGTGAAGTAGTGACTTTTTCTATAGTGGAAAAATGGATGGAAAAAACCAAGAATGTAAAAGGACTCAAAAGATGAGTAATCTACAAATGTGGGAACTTTTATTAACACACACCCTATGAACAACTGCTCCCAATTGTCACAAACACAGGTAAACTGCCTGCATCAGAGGGCAGAAGATGTAGACACTTTAAATACGAGTAGGAACATGAGTGAAAATATTGTTCCCTGACTAGGGTGAAAGCAAACAGAACTTGTCCGAAATTTTCTTGTAGACTGAGTAACTAGGTTCATTCATTGCTTTTATATTTGTGCGGTTTATCAATAATCTTTTATGAGTCCGTTTTCAGGATGCCAGGTGTGCACTAGAGTTGTCAAAAATCCCAGAACAAAGAATAACAAAATAAGATGATTGACACTATCTGACTTTAAGACTTACCAGATGTGGGTTTTGTAAATATTTTCTCTTTGTGTGTTGTCTTTGCAATATCTTAAAGGTGTCTTTCTCAAGCAGAAGTTCTTAAATTTTATGAAGTGCAACTTGTCAATTTTTTTGTTTCGTGGATCTTACTTTTGGTGTTGTATCTTAAAAGTCATTATCAAATACAAGGTCCTCTAGATTTTCTTCTATGTTATATTCTAGAGTTTGTATGGTTTTGTATTTTACACTTAGGCCTGTGATCCATTTTAATCTATTTTTGTAAACACAGTAAGGTCTATGTCTAGATTTATTTATTCATTTTTTTTTGCATGTCAATGTCCTGTTGTTCCATTTATTGACAAGACAGTCCTTTCTCCCTTGAATTGCCTTTGCTCTTTTGTCAAAAATTAGTTGAATGTATTTGCATGAGTCTATTTCTGAGTTCTCTTTTTTTTACAGTAACCGATTTATCCATTTTTTTCGCCAATGCCACACTGTTTTGATTACTGATAAAGGATTTGCATCCAAAATATAGAAAGATCTCTTAAAACTCATCAATAAGAAAATAAACAACCAGGTTGAAAAATGGGCAAAAGATCTGAACAGATAGATGCCTTATCAAAGAGATACACACATGGTAACTGAACACATGAAAAGATGGGGACATCAGATGTCATTAGGGAAATGCAAATTAAAACAACAGTGAAATACAACTACACACCTCTTAGAGTGGTTAAAATCCAAAACACTGACAACCCCAAATGCTGATGAGGATGTGGAACAAAAGGAACTGTTATTCACTGTTGGTATGGTTGCAAAATGGTATAGCCACTTTAAAAGACAGAATGGCAATTTCTCACAATTAAATAATTTTACCATTCATCCATTAATCATGTTCCTAGGTGTTTACCAAAAGTATTAAAATATTATGCCCATGCAGAAATGTGCACATGAATCTTTATAGCTGCTTTATTCATAATTTCCCCAAACTAGAAACAACCAAAAATTCTTCCAAAAGTGAATGAATAAACAAACTCTAGTGCATCCAAACTCTAGTACATCCATATAATATTGTTTACTAATTAAAATGAATGAGTCATCAAGCCATGTAAAAACATGGGAAACTTTAAATTCATATCGGTACAGAAGCCAATCTGAAAAGGCTATGCACTGTATTACTCCAACTTTATGGCATCCTGAAAAAAAACAAAGTATAAAGACAGCAGGAAAAAAATCAGTGGTTGAGGAAGAGGAAGAATTAATAGTGGAGCACCAGAGAATTTTAAGGCAGGGAAACTAATCTCTATGATACTATAAAGGTGGATACATGATATAAGCATTTGTCAAACCCACAGAGCTGTACAACACACAGTGAAATGAGTGTAAAGTGTAGATTTTAATTAATAATAATGGATAAATATTGGTTCATTAACTTTAACAAATTTACCACACGAATGCAAAATGTTAATGATAGAAGAAACTGTGCATGGAGGATGTGTGCATGGGCACTTTCTGTAATATATACTCAATTTTACTATGAGGTAAAAATTCCAAGCATAATCATACTATATAGAGAGAGAGCATATATAGATAAACTCACTCAGAGTCATGTGATGAAACCACAGTGAAGGAGCAAGAACAAGTTGTGGATGATGTTAACATATATAAAACTGTAGTCAGAAATTCACTATGAATTTAAAGTTTCTCCATGTTTTTGTGTAAGGGAGAATTGCAAGGATACAAGGATTGTGGAAAATGGATTAAAGAGGGGCTAGGAAAGAAGCGGAAAGACCATGGCAACGTTTCAAATGAGATCTGGGATTATTTTTTTTCCTATTTCACTGTTTTCTTTTCCTTTTAAAAAAATGTTTGCATTATATATTATATAAGGTGTACAATGTACTGTTTTGATATGCACATGCATAGTGAAGTGATTACTGCACTTAAGTAAACTAACTTATCTATCACCTTCCACAACTACCTTTATGTGCGTGAGTGTGTGTGTGCATGTGTGTGTATGTGTGTAGTAAGAGCACCCAAAATCTACTCTCTTAGCAAATTTTCAGCATTTGATACATTTTAACTACAGTCCTCATGCCATACATTAGGTCTCCAGACTTATTCTTCTTACATAACTGTGTTTGTATCCTTAAGCCAACTTCTCTCTATCTTGCTTCCATCATCTTCTGATAACTACTGTTCTACTCTGTGTCTATGTACTCAACATTTTTATTAGATTCCACACACAGGAGACATCATGCAGTATTTTCCTTTCTGTATCTGGTTTATTCCACTTAGCATAATGTCCTCCAGGTTCAGTCACACTGACGCAAATGGCAGGATCTCCTTCTTTTCTAAGGTTGCATGATATCCAATATGTATGTATATACTACTATTTATGTATCTGCTGATGGACACATATTTTTTCCATATCTTGGCAATTGTTTTCATACCCTTGGTTATGATGCTTCAATGAGCATTGGAGTTCAGATATCTCTACAAGGTGCTGATTTCAATTCCTTTGGGTATACACCCAACAGAGGAATTTCTGAATCTCATGATAACTTTACTGTTAATTTTCGGAAGAAGTTCTACACTGTTTTTCACAATGGCTGTCCCAATTTATATTTTCATCAACAGTGTGCAAGCGTTCTCTTTTCTTCATACCCTTGCCATGTTTATCCCTTTTTAAGAAATAATAGCATTTCTAACAGGTGTGAAGTGATAACTTGTGATTTTAATTTGCATTTCCTTCATGATTAGTGATGCTGAACACTTTTTCATATACCTGTTGGCTAATTTTATGCCTTCTTTGGAAAAATGAGTCTAAGCTAGCATGATAGCAGTGGATGTAGAAGAAAATAGAAAGAGTTGAGAGATGTCCATGAAGTGGAATGACAGGATTGGTGATGATTACTGGTTAAGCAACATGGGGAAGAGGCAAGTGTCTAGAATTGTTCTCAGGTTTGGAGCTGAGCAAATGTATGAAGAGTAGTGTTATTGACTGAGAAGAGAAAGACAGGAGGATAAGCTTGTTTGAAAGGACTATCATGAGTTCCTTTTTGGACTTGTTAAGACTAATGTGCCTGCAATACATTTGAGAAGAGATGTTGAATAGTTAGATTTGCAGGACAGAAGCCCAGCAGGTACCTGGTACATGTCTTGAGGACTCTAATATACAAGTGAAATTTTAAGCACATGGGCTTCTAGCTCCTAAACTATTGTTAATGGTAGCTAATCTTTCTGAGCTCTGAATATGTTTCAAACATTATGAAGGATACTCTATACTAATTGCCTTATTCAATCTTCAGTCCAAATTTCTGAGCTATCTGCTTTTCATATACCACTTTAAAGATAACAAAACAGGTTAAATGACCTCTCCCACATTGCTCATCTAGTAAGTGACAAAGATCCATCTCACAACCTAGCCCATGTTTCCCAGGCTTCATACTTTTTAAACTGTGTTTTTGAGTATCGATATTTCAACTGTTCAAGCATTCATTTTGTTTTCAAGTATGCCAATTCAACGGCTTTGATGAATATACATACCTATCTATCTTTGACATCCATCCACAGGTGTCAGCCTTTATCAAATTGTCTTTAAGATAAAATGTCCAAACTGTTTTAATATTGAATTGTTTGTATATTTCTTTAATTTCTATAATGCTGTAATAACTAGGAAATATGATCAGATAGTTTTCAAGTCTCATTAGTCAAATTAATATTTGTACTGCAAGCAATCTGAAATTTTGGCAACAGCAATGGAAAAGGTTTAGAGAAATTAGGGATAAAATTTACTGTTGGAGAGAAAATTAAGTAGGTGTTTTCACTTGGGAAAAGAAAAACCACTTTCAATGTACAGATAACACATTTTTAAAGATCCCCTGGGATGAAATAATCCCAGAGGTGGGAAGTCCAAGTCAAGAGACTCGATGGCTATGGACCCATAGTCTTCCTTCTGCTTCTCCTCTCTCGACCCTAGTTTGCCTGTCTTTGAAAGGAGAATAAAAAACAGTTGCCCTGATTATCTCATGGGGCTGTGATGAGATGCAGGTAAGATAATAGAGGAGAAATCTTCATGAAGTGTAAAAAGTGCTAGATAAATACGGGAGTTCATTTAAATAATGATTATGCCTCATAGAGAAGAAAACCACAGTGATTAACAGACCATGTACTTTAGCTGGAGATTGCAGCCAAATTCACAGAAGTGCAGAGGATGAACCTCAGAGATTGCCAGGATGAAGACCCTCATGTGACAAATGACAATGGGGCAAGAGAGTGTAGAAGACTCACCCAAGGTCAGTGGAAGAGCTGAGACAGACGCCCACATTTCTCACTCCGGTCTGTTGGTTTCTGCCTCTTTTCTTTAGCTAAGAGATCTCTTGGCAGTTTCCTGGGTCATTACCACCTCCTGCCAGGAAGGGATCTGAAACAATCAAATGAGAATAGCCTAATTGCCAGTTTCAGTCTTAGTAAGATAAACGTATTTTACTAGGAAGAAAAATATGCTAACCTGAAGCTTATAGAGGATTACTGGTTCCATGTGACTGAGAGGATAGGTAAAATAACAAAAGTATCAGTAACAAAAATGACTGTTTACATTCACTAACTGCTCAACCTGTACCTCAATCTGCACTAAGCATTTTACACACACGTGTCTCATTTTTTCCTTACAACACTTCTGTGAGGTAGGTGTCATCATCGACTCCAGTTTACAGGTGGAAAAGTGGAGGCTTAGAGATGTTAAGGAAATTGCACCAGGACACAGGCTGTAACAGGTCAAAGCAAGGATCCATCCCAGCAAGTATGATATGACTCTTAGTTTCCAGATTTTAACCACTAGACACAGTCTCCCGTAGTCTCTGGAGCTGACATTCCCAGCCCCTCACAATCTACTCTATTCAGTGGTGGCTTTGTCAAAGACGAGTTGGTTGAGAAATTGAGGTTTTGTTTCTGGAATCTCTATCCTGTTCCATTGGTCTCTATGCCTGTTCTTGTACCAATACCAGGCTGTTTTGATTATTGTAGATTTATGATAAAGTTTAAAGCCTGGAAGTGTGATACCTCCTGCTTTGTTTCTTTTGCTGTGGATTGTTTTGGCTATTCGTATTCTCTTTTGTTTCCGTATGAATTTCTGTATTGTAATTTCCAGGTGTGAGAAGAATGATGTCAGTCATTTGATAGATATTGTGTTGAATCTGTAGATTGTCTTGGGTAGGATGGCCATCTTAACAATTAATTCTTCCAGTTCTTGAGCATGGAATATTTTTCCATTTGTTTTTATCTTCTTTGATTTCTTTGAGCAGTGTTTTGTTGTTTTTTGTCGTAAAGGTATATCACATCTCTGGTTAGGAAAATGCCAAGGTATTTCATGTGAGTATGTGTGTGTGTGTGTGTGTGTGTGTGTGTGTGTGTGTGTGTGTGTGTGTATTATGAATAGCATTGTACTTTTTATTTGGTTCTCTGCCTGTTTGTTTTTATTGTTTAAAAATGCCACTGTCAGCCGGGCTCGGTGGCTTAGCCTATAATCCTGCGCTTTGGGAGGCTGAGGTGAGTGGATTGCCTGAGCCCGCGGGTTCGAGACCCGCCTGGGCAACTTGGCAAGACCTCATCTCTACAATAAATCAAAAAATTAGCCGGGCGTGGTAGCGCGTGCCTGTAATTCTGGCTACTTGGAAGGCTGAGGTGGGAGGATCGCCAGAGCTCAGCAGGTCGAGGCTGCAGTGGCTGGGAGCGGCCACTGCACTCCAGTCTGGGCAACAGAGTGAGACTCCAACTCAAAAAATATAAAAAATAAAAATGTCACTGTCTTTTGCCCATTGATTTTCTACCCTGAGACTTTGCCAAAGTCATTTATCAATGCTAGGAGTTTTTTGACAGATTCCCTTGGGTTTTCCAAGTATAGGATCATATCATCTGCAAAAAGGGATAGCTTAACTTCTTTTCCTATTTGGATACTCCTGATTTTCTTCTCTTGCCTGATTGCTCTAGCTAGTACTCCCAATACTATGTTGAACAGGAGGGGTGAGAGTGGGCACCTTTGTTTTGTTTCAGAGTAAATGCTTCCAACTTCTGTCCATTGAGCAATATGTTGGCTATGAGTTTATTATAAATGTTTCTTACTATTTTGAGGAATGCTCCTTCTGTGCCTAGGTGCTCAAGGGTTTTTATCAAGAAGGGATGTTGGATTTTGTCAGAAGTATTTTCTGCATCTAATGATATCATCATGTGGCTCTTGTTTTTACATCTGTTGATGCATTGAATTGCATTTATGGTCTTGCAGATGTTGAGCCAGTCTTGATCACAGCAATGAAGCCTGCTTGGTCATTGTGAATGATTCTTGAGATGTATTGTTGGATGTTTTGTAGAATTCTGCTGGGAAGCCGTCTTGTCCAGAGGGGCTTTGTTTTTTGTTTTTGTTTGTTTGTTTTTGTAGATAGTTTTCTTATGATGGAGTCAATTTCCTGGGTTGTTATTGGTCTATTTAGGATTCCAGTTTCTTCTTGTTTCAACCTTTGGAGGTTGTATGATGTCAGAAAGTCCTCCATTTAATTTAGGTTTCCAAGTTTGTTCCATACAGGTGTGCATAGTAATCTCTGATAATCTTTTTAATTTCTTCTGGGTCAGTTGTAATTTCATCTTTTGTGTTTCTATGTGTATATTTAGGGCTTTTTCTCTCTTTTTCCTAGCCATTCTGGCTAGGGGTCTGTCTATCTTGTTTATCCTTTCAAACAGCCAGCTTTTTGTTTTGTTGATTTTTTTTCTATGATACTTTTGTCTTCTATGTCCTTTAGTTGGGATTTTGTTTTGGTGATCTGAATTCTTCTGCTGAAGCTAGGGTTTTGGTTGTCTTGCCTTTCCAACCCTTTTAGGCATGATGTTAGTCTATTTGTGATCTTTGTTTTTTAATATGTGTGTATAGAGTTATAAATTTCTGTCTTATTTCTGATTTCATGGCATCCTGGATATTCTGATAAGATGTATTTTTTTATTTTCCAAGAATCTTTTAATTTCTGCCTCAATTTCCATGTTGACCCAGGAGTCATTCAGTAGCGAGTTATTTAATGACCATGTCTTTGTGTGTGTGTGTTTCCGGGAAGTCTTGTTGGTGGTAATATTTATTTTTACTGCATTGTGGTCTGAGAAGATGCATGGTAATATTTCAGTCTTATGAAATTTGTTTATGTTTGATTTATGGCTGAGGATGTGGTCAGTCTTGGAGTATGCTCCATGTGGTGATGAGTAAAATGTATATTCTGTGGTTGTTGGATGGAATGTTCTGTAGGTATCTATTAAGTCCATTTGGTCAAGCATCAAGTTGAGGTTCCAGATCTACTTATTGATTCTTTGCCTCAATGATCTATCTTGGGTTGTTAGAGAGGGTATTTAAGTCCCAAATTATGATAGGGTTAGAGTCAATATCCTTTTTCAGTTTACTTAGTAGTTGCTTCATACATCCTGGTGTTCCTGTATTGGGTGCATATGTGTTTAGGATAGATAGTTCTTATTGATAGAGTGAACCTTTTATCATTATGTAGTGTCCTTGTTTAGCTTTTTAAATTTTTTGATAGCTTGAAGACTGTTTTGTGTGATACTAAAATGACTTCTACTCTTTTTTGTTTTCTGCTCGGCTGAAAGTTAATATTCCATCAAACTTTGAGTCTACATGGGTGTCCTTTGTAGTGAGATGTGTTTCCTGGAGGCAGCATATTGTTGAGTCATGCCTTTTTTTCAAGTTTGTCATTCTATGTCTTTTCAGTGATGCATTTAGGCCATTCATGTTCAGGTTGATTTTTGAAACATGAGTCTATCTCTATAATAAGGCTCTTATTTTGCTGTTTTGTTTTCTTTTAACTGTTGCATTAATATATGTGTGTGTTTTCAATTTTGTAGTTGTGTTGTATGCTCTGTTGGTTCTATGTTTGCCTGTACTCTTCCCCCAATCCCCCAACCCTTGGTGCTTGATACCTTCTTAAGCTTATCTTGTAGAGCGGGTCTGGAATCAGCATAAACTCTTAGAGATTGGATGTCTAGAAAGAATTTTAACTCTTACTGATGAAGCTTAGCTTAGCTGGGTAGAAAATTCTTGGTTGAAATTGCTTATCTTTGAGAACTTTGAAAAGTGGACTCCAGTCTCTTCTAGCTTGTAGTGTCTCTGCAGACAAAGCCACCATCAACAACCACTGGGGAAAGGAGACTCTATTCAGTAAATGGTGCTGGGATCTCTGGTTGACCACATGCAGAAGAAGGAAGCAGGATCCCTACCTATCACCATACAAAAAATAAACTCTAAATGGATCAAAGACCTAAACATAACACCTCAAACTTTATGAATCTTAGAAAACATAGAAGACACCCTTATGCACATTGGAATAAGCAGCCAATTCTTGATCATAACTCAAAGCATATGCCATAAGAGATAAGATAGAGAAGTGGGACCTCATCTAACGGAGAAGCTTTTGCAAAGCAAAATAAACCATCAGAGAGGAGGAAGACAGTCCACAGAATGGGAAAAAATATTTGCAAACTGCATATCTGAAAAAAGCCTAACCTCCAGGACATACAAGGAACTTAAATGAACCAAAAGGAAAAAAACAAACAGCCCTATTAAAAAGTGGGAAAAAGACTTCTTAAATAGCCTACAGATACAACAAAAAGATGCTCAGCCTCACTACTCAGCAGAGAAAGGCAAATCAAAACCTCTTTGAGATACCGCCTAATTCCAGTAAGAATGGTCATCATTTATAAATAAAATAATAAAACAGATGCTGGCAAGGATGGAGAGAAAAAGGAACACTTCTACACTGTTGGTGGTAGTGTAGACTAGTACAACCTCTGTGGAAAACAGTGAGGCAATTTTTAAAAGATCTAGAAACTGACCTTCCATATGACCCAGAAATATCCCTCTGGGAATATACCCGGAGGTACTGAAATCATTCTACAAAGATACCTGCACATGTATATTTATTGCAGCACTGTTCATAATCATCTCAAAAACATGAACCCAACCATGCTGCTTATAAAAAGTGCACTGGATTAAAAAAAAGTGGTCCACATACATGATGGAATATTATACAGTCATTTAGAAAAATGACAAAATTGTGGACTTTGCAGCAACTTGGATGGATTTAGAGTCTATCCTACTCAGTAATCTAGCACAGAAACAAAGAACGGAGTACCACATGTTCTCACTCATAGGTGGATCCTGAACGTTAATCACAATACTACAAAAGAGGGATTGGCCGTAGTGGGACACTGCCAGGGTGAGAGGAGGCATATAACATCACCAAGAGTACCTGATCCTAAACCAAGGGAAGTGAGGACCAGTGGGAGGCCCAGACTTTACCTGTACATAGACTAGTTATGTATCTAATCCCGACTTGTAACCCATATCTTTTTTTAAAAAAAATAAAGAGGGAGAAAAATCTAATCCATTCAGCTATCTCCTTTGCTTTAAATCTGGAAAAGATGGTGGGTCTGATATCTCTCTTCCTCACACTGCAAGAATAACTGAAATACAAATTCATAGCCTGTCTGCATTTTTGTCCATGTCCTTTACCCACACTCTTCCACTTGCCTTCTCTGCCTGTTCAAATCTTACTCTTCTTTTAAGGCTCTCCTGAAATTTTGCCTCCAGCGGATCATCCCAGCCACTCAGTCCACACGGGCTTCTCTTTCTCTTCTGATTACTGTTAGCCTGGGGAACGCCATCTTAGAGATTACCTCTACTTTGCTAGCTGCCCCTGGTTGGAAAATTACCAACTAGGCCTAAGCTACAAATCATCCTGCCATACGTAACACCTAGTCTAATCACAAGGCTTCCTCCCAACCTACTTAACCTCAGGCTTTTTCTTTAGTTAGCCTCTTGTTAAGTCAACCACAAAATTCTCCCCTCTAGCCATATAACTGCCCTAGCCTATAAGTAACAGGTGTGCTTCGGTCTCATCTGGAGTCCCCTCCACAGGTCTCTTCTTCAGAATAATCCTCTGTTGCCATGGAGCCACCCATCTCTCATCTCTTTTCTATCTGCTCGTTTTCTTGACCTAACAATTCCTTCTGGTATTTACTCTCCATATCTTCCTTGTGGATCCTATAGGACTCAGTCTTCTGATTATCCTGCTTTTTATCATTTGTTACATAGATCTTTAAGAAGGCTCATCCACATTAGAAAATCTGCAAAGGCAATGCCAGTTTCAGCTACTTCCAGGCCCTTCTCAGTGCCTAGATCATGGCTAAGTGGGTCACCAATATCCATGTTTAATATGAATAAACTGAGAACATAAGGAGAAAGCTAGTAAGGGGCAAATTTTAGCCAAGTGAAAGGATGACTTTCTCCATTGACATCTTTTTCTAACAATAGAAAGAATATCTTTGAGAAGTCTGGATTGGAGGCGGTCACACAAAGGCTAACTCAGTGATATCGTGAATGAGTTTCTTGCTTTGGGGAAGCTGATGGAATGAGCTTCCAAGATTCCTTCTAGTTACAGGAGTTTATGATCCCATAACTGAATATGTGAGTGAAGGAATGAATGAATTTTCAGATGTCAATCATGCATGCTTGGATTCCCCCCCACAGCAATAGAGACATGGTATTCTGCATAACTCAATCTTTTCTCTGAAAAACACTGATGTGAAGTAAGTGAAAAGCATATCTTATTTCCTCTATTTTCCAGATGAGGAAACAGACTTATTGAAGTAAAAATAATTTGCCTGAAGTCAGCAGTTGGGCACACACCAGAGCCAGCCTTCAGGATCACCGGCTGGTTCAGTCTTTGCTTCAAAAGCCCCAGACAGCTTACCAGGGCCCCCACACCTGCTCTCCTTCTTTGAAGCATAGAGGGAAGGCTGAAAGAAATTCTACAGAAACCTCAGCTTCTCCCTGTTCTTCTCCTTCAGCCAAAAAGCCATTTGGGTTTTACCTTTTGAGAATTTCTCATATTGGTACCCTCCTCTGCAATAAACATCACCACTGACTTTGTGTTCTCCTATTTGAAAGGAGTTTCTGGCATTAGGCAGACTGGATTCACTTCCCAGTCCCAAATCCTTGAACATGTTGCTTGATTTCTCTCAATCTCAGAGTAAGAGCTATAACTAGAGCCAATCCAATCGAGTGGTAGTGAGAAAACAAAATGAAGTTATGTAGAAATGACTGAGTAAAAGAGGCTTCGGGCAATGTCTGGCACATAGAACAGATTCCATAGACATTAAATATTCTCTATTTAATGGACGGGAGAACGATGCTTTTTAATAACTGTATAATCTCTGACAAGTTGCTTAACCACTCTGTGACTCAGTTTCTGTACCTATAAAAATGTAATGGTAATAGTAGCACCCACATCCCAAAGATTTCTGTAAGGAATAAACAACAGCAAAACATGTTAAATACAGCAATTTGAAATTACCTGGCAAAACTCAGGTGCCGTACTACTGTTGATATTTGTATTTTTCTTGAGTGACAACTTCAGGGACACAGCCTGTGGCATATCTACATGGTGTGTGTTCTGCCTTTCATCCTCGAACTATCCCAGATAAACCACATCTATCATTGTTTAGCACCATTTTTAATGATTCTTATCGTATTCCCTCCACAATCATCCTCCCTTTTTTGCTAGAATTTCCACTCTGAGTTTTTCCCTTACCAGACACAAAAGTGTTTATCATGTCTGTCAAACACCCTAAACATGTCGAGAGACTAACAAGCAACTCAGTGGTAGTCAAACCTACAATGAGGCATGGCATCAGGAGGCATGCAGAGGTGCTGGCCTTGGTTCTAAAATAGAGATTTGGTCATGTGTAGGAAAGACGGAAGTTGGTAAGTAGAGGTCTTCCTAAGTGGTCCTCACACTTCATACTATGGTGTCTTTGGGTGCTATTTGCTAAGAAATCTCACCTACTCCATCATTTTACCCCTTGTGTCTAGCTCAGTCTCTACTTTTTTTTTTTTTGAGTTGGAGTCTCACTCTGTCGCCCAGACTGGAGTGCAGTAGCCGCTCCCAGCCACCGCAGCCTCGACCTGCTGGGCTCCGGCGATCCTCCCACCTCAGCCTTCCGAGTAGCCGGAATTACAGGCGTGCGCTACCACGCCTGGTTAATTTTTTTATTTTATTGTAGAGATGAGGTCTCGCCTGCCTAGGCAGATCTCGAACCCGCGGGCTCAGGCAATCCACTCACCTCAGCCTCCCAAATGCACGGGATTACAGGCTGAGCCACCGAGTCCGGCAGTCTCTACCTTATAATAAGTGCTTGCTAAAAGTTCATCCATATACACACCTTGTTTCTTTACTTTACAGTTCTGGACACTTTGACAAAGGATGAATGAGCAATACATTCCATAACACATTAAGAGTTGGTCTCAGGTTGGGCATGGTGGCTCGTCCCTATAATTCCAGCACTTTGGGAGGCTGAGGTGAGAGGATTGCCTGAGCCCACAGGTTCAAGACCAGCCTGGGCAACTTGCCAAGACCTCATCTCTACAATAAATCAAAAAATTAGCTAGGCATGGTGACACATGCCTGTAGTTCTAGCCACTTGGAAGGCTGAGTTGGAAGGATCACCTAGGCCCAGCAAGTCGAGGCTGTGGTGGCCATGAGCATGTCATTGCACTCCAGCCTGGGTGACAGAGTGAGACTCCAACTCAAAAAACAGTCAAACAAACAAGCAAAAGAAAAAAATACTTGTTCTCAGCTAAGCATGGTGGTTTACCCTGTAATCTCAGCACTTTAGGAGGACTTTTTGAGCTCAGGAGTTTGAGACTAGCTTGAGTACCATAGCAAAACCCACTCTCTCTCTCTCTCTCTACACACACACACACACACACACACACACACACACAAGTTGTTCTGTTTCTTTACATTCTTCAAGGCCTGGTTTAAATGCGAACTCTCCCATGAAGACTTTCTCGATATCCCCCCAAAATGAAATAATTTTGTTTCCCCTTGAACTCACTTAACTCCTTTCATTGAACAAATGAAAGTATTAAAATAAGTCATGTGGTTATTATATCATTACTACTGGACTATAAAAATCCTGAGTTCAGGGCCTATGCCTGGCACTCGGGAAATACCAGAATCAACTTTTTACATGAATAAAGAGATGAGTTGTGGCATAATGAGGATGAGAATCTGGGGCCTATCTCTTTCTAGGGTGTGAAGCCTTCCTCTGTCTAAAATTCTCCCAATCTTCTGCTCCCTAAGACCCATAGTTGGGGGGAATAGCCTTCTAAAAAGATACATCTGAGAGAGCCCACAATACTAATGTGCACTTTAGCTAATAGATTACTCTGGACAGGTGATAATAGTGAACAGTTCTGTGCCAATCAAGTGTATAGAATATTGGGGGAATAGAATGGTAAGAAGGATCTTAAGCCCATAATTTGCGGGACCTTACCTCTGGCTCAGCTTTAAAGGTAGCAGAGTTAAGATGTATATTAAGGACTTCAGAGAATGGGTAGACATAGCTATAATGGGAAAAACTAGCAGGTCCCTGTTAGAAAAAATGCCCACCATAATGACCTCGACAAGCTCTCAGGTAGGGAGTTCCTGATAAAGATAAGGAAGGGGGCTGAGTCCTAGGTGCTTGTCAGGTAATCTTAGAGCAACCTCTCTACCCATCCACCAGCTCTCTGTTCTCCGTGTCCCTCCTTCCTCTTGTTCATCCTTCCCTTCACAGACTCTTCAAGATGAAGTCTAGGTCCTTCAGGAACACACTTCAAGTTCATCTTGAACTCTCCATGATCAATCCTCCACGGTCATCCTGCAGCCCTCCACTTCCCCAGCTGGTGTGACTAGACTCTGATCTGAAGACACAGTTGTCCCTGCCCATGCGCAGGTCATAGTTGATCCAGTTTCTTGGAAGGAGAAGGGGGGATGGTTTGGTTTAAATGCAACCTGAAGATGCCCTTGCTGCTTTTCCTGCTAGCCTTGTGTATCAATTCTAGAAACCAGGCCTCTGGCAGCTTCCTGGGTGTCAGGCCCCACCTAGTGCCTATTACCTAAGGCCTAAAGCTTCCTGGGTAACTTGACATGTCCCAGATCCTCTAAGATAACCTTTTTTGTAGCCTGCCATTGAACTTAAGCCACCATTTCCATCCCTACCCTTACTTGAAATGTATCAGTAGGCTTGCAAATTCTCTTGGATGTTAAAATACTACACAGGAAGCTCAAGGTCCTGCAAAAACTGGCCTGTACTCCCCACCACATCACAATACACCATACCCTTCAATGTCCAGCTGTTCTGATCTGCTTTCAGCTCCTGAAGAGTTGGACCTATCTTTATCAGGAACTCCCTACCTGAGAGCTTGTCGAGGTCATTATGGTGGGCATTTTTTCTAACAGGGACCTGCTAGTTTTTCCCATTATAGCTATGTCTACCCATTCTCTGAAGTCCTTACCACAGGGCCTTTGCATATCATGTTCCCTCTGATAGAGCCTTACCCAGGAAACACCTATCAATCTTTTCCATCTCTGAATGAAATCACGCTACTCTCATGGAACCATATTCCTTTTTATATCACTTATCTCAATTTATGATGCTAAATTCATTTTTATAATTATTAAATTAATAATAATTGAGTTATTATTTGATCCTTGCCACTCCCACTAGACTACTAGCTCCAGAGGGCAGAAGCAATGTCAGTTTCACTCACCACCATTTCTTCTGCAACCAGAAAACAGCTGCAGAAGAAATGGGCAAATGAACAAGTGAAAAAACAAACTGGACAACAGAACTCTCCTACCCGGAGTGGCACATGTCCCCTCCCTAGAATGTCTTCACCAAACTGAGTCCTGGTCATCTCCTGTTCTTGTGACACAAGCTGTCAACTCTGAATAGGTGTGCCCCTCATTCCCTTCACTGCAGGCTCTGTCAACTCAGCTGGCTGGGATTTCACCAGTCTGCCTTCATAGTGAGCTCTGGGTTCCATACTGAATCCTCACATGTCGCTTTTGCAACTTGACTTTCTCTAACTTCCTCACCTTTTTGATGCCTAGCAATCTGTCGCTAAAGTCAGGAAGTAAAGAAGGGAGACTGGTAGGAATCTCATCTAAGATAATTGCTGGGTGAATCTGATAAACTTACTTAACCTTTCTGAGCCTCGGGAGTCTCGTCTGTAAAGTCAAAAATACCAATACCTCCTTCATGTGCTTTTTCCAAGAATCACACACAGTAACAGATGTGAAGCACCAAGCAGAGGGCCCTGTTCAAGTAGGTTCTACATAAAGGTTCGTTTTCTCTTTCCTCGTGTCACTGTTCTGACCCTTAGTCTGCCTATCTGGTAGCTAATATTATCACTTTAATACAGAGTGATATGGGTCAAATATTGACTCCTCTACCTGCTTGCTATATGACCTTAGGCAAACGACTTATGCTGTGTATTCCTCAGTTTCTTTGACTATAAAATCAGGCCGTGACAGAACCAACCTCCCAGGATTGTTGCAAGAATAAATGAGATAACACATGTCAATCATTTGACTGAGTGCTTGGCCCATAAAACTCAATAAACATGGGCAGTTATTGTTGTCACCCTTATCATTGTCAAAGAGCCCATCGGGCCAGGCTGCATATACAAGGCAGATGGTAAACACTGGCTACATCTACTGACATGCTGCTTACTCAGCAAAGCCAGCTCGGCTGCACGAGCCTGAGGACTTCTTTCCAGAGCCAGCTGTCTATGTGATCCACTGCTCTGCCTCTATTCTCTCAGCTTATCATTTTGTCTTCTCCACTTCCCAGGTGCATGTTGATTCTGGGGAGAAAGTACATGAAATACGAGGTCCGAAAATCAAGCTTGCAAACTCATCCTAGAAAAATTGCTTCATACCTCACCGCAGAATATCACTAGGGTCACCCTCAGAGAACTCCCCTTGGGAAGCTATGCACTGACACCAGGGCCTAGTCTACCTGTCAAAGCAATTTTGGAACTCTTTTTCAGGAATGGCCATCAGAACCATCATCGTATTACCCTTGATGTCCTGAATGTCATCAAATGACTTCCTTTTTTTATTTCCTCTATCTTCAGGTAAAGAAAAAAGTCACTGAGGACCAGATAGGTGAGTAGGGAGAGTGTTCTAATACAGTTATTTGTACAATGCTACCAAAGTAAGTGCACAGTAGCAAGTTTGTGAACTTAATTGTGAGACCTCAACAAATAATGACAACAGCTCCGATGGCCATTCCAGATAAAGAGTTCCAAAGTTGGTTTGATGACTGGACTAGGCTCTGGCATCAATGCATAGCTTCCCAAGGGGAGTACTTCAAAAGTGACTGTAATGATAGTCATCAATGAGGTATGTAGCACTTTTTCTAGGATGGTTCACTAACCTAATTGTCAGACCTCATATATGACCTTCTGTAAATACTTGGACTTTTTTTAATACTCTGAAACATCCTCCCAATCCCCTGTTGTCCATAATTCTCAGGGGTCCCAAGAGACAGGGAATGGGGAGAATAGATCCCTGAGGTCTGATTGCCTTACCACAAAGAAGCCATTGACTCCTCCCTCTGTTTTGGGGTGAGGTGCTAGGTAAGAGTGCCCTCCTCTTGACTTTTGGCATATAGGGATAAAGAGAGCTCAAATCCAGCCATGGCAGGTGAGGGGCCAAGTCATACTTCCCATCCACCTAGAGATTATTTTAGTCAAGCCCTCTGACTTACCAGGGACTTATGAGACTTTCTCTCTATCACATTTTAAAAGAACCTAAGAAGAAAAGAGAAGACTTTCAGCTGCAACATGATCAGGCTGTTTTTTGTTTTGTTTTCCCCCTTCCATTTGATCTAATGGAATTCAAAGGAAAGTTATTGCTTGGTTCAGCAAAGAATGAAAATCATGGCATGATCCTGCTGGAAGAGTCCATGGATGCTCCAAGGTCCATCACTGTGCAGAAACCCTGAGAGGGACAATTGCTTGTCCAGTAACAAATAGCACATTGGTAACAGAGCCAGATTTAAAGTCAGGACAAATTCTTGGCCAGAGAATCTTTGCTGGCAAGGGGACTATAAATCTCTAAAATTGATAGGTTCTACTTGACATCTACTGTGGGCCCACGTATACTGTGGGCATGTATATATGGCTACCATGAGTAACGGTAGCCAGAGTTTTCATGAGAGTCTTGAAAAGGTCTGTAACCCAAACCAGGTTAAAAGCAGTGAGCATTCTATCTCTCCCTAATGTAAGAGAGTTTATAAAATGTAATAGAGGGGAAAAAAACTTACCCATGAGAAACAATCAGGAAAACACCAGTCAACTGATGTGTTGGCATTAACAAGTGTCATGTGGACTATCAACACCCAATAAAGGAAGGAAAGAAGGTGTCCTGTGGTTACTACCAATAACGACTCACACTGACATAGAGCTTCTCTGTGCTGAACACAACTTTAAGTCTTTACATATATTGACTAAGTTAATCAATATAAACTATTATCACACCCTGACTTACAGAAGAGGAAACTGAGGAAACAGGTTATGTTATTTGTCTAAGATCAGTGGCCAGTAAGGGATAGTGGTGTGAAACCATCCTGTGAAACTGTCACTATCTTGATATATGAGATTTCATGCAGGACACAGAAATCAAGAGAATCAAATCATAAAGTTTCTGCCTCTGAGAGTTCATGTCTATTGAAGGAGGCACTGAGAAAACTTATAAAGGTACATACTACAATCTTTTAAAGCTGCAATGGGTAGAAAGGGCAAAAGGGAAAGCAGGGCATGACCAGAACCCACTCAGGCAGGTGGCAGGGAGGCGTGAGTCTAGACCTGTTGTGCAGGACAGCCTGGCATGCTCTGTGGATTCAGTCTTGGCAGCCACATGAGCCCTAATTTCAGAAGCAGACCATATCCAGCTAACTGATGAGGTGGGCCAGGTAGCAAGCCCAGTCAATGGCTGAACACCTGGGAGTAGGCAGTTCTATTCTCATTCCAGAACACCTGTCTCTGCAGGCAGTAAGGTTCCAGGACCAGTCTGAAGACTGGCAGTCAGGGTCTCCAGGCTCCAACCCAGTGGGCTGGGATTTGGCTAGGGATAAGGAGGAAACAGGGGAAGGCAATTTTCCAGGCCTACAATGAGGCAAGAAAATAGAATGCCACTCAAAATGTGCTTCTACTTGCTGTGGACCTCTGGCAATGTAACCTGCACCCACCTCAGTTTTCTCATCTGTGAAACAGGATATTTTATTGCCTCTGTCACCAAATTATTGTGAGGTTTGAATGAAATGTCATATGAAGAGCAATTTTTACAGTGCCTGATACAAAGTAAGCACACGAAATACTCGTCATTTTATTAGTGTAACTGCAATCTGTTGAGTACCTGTTGGACAAAATGCTACAGATGCACAAGTTTACACACTCGTGTGGTTTCTGCACAAATGAAACTTACAGTGGATGACTCTTCTTCTGGAGGATTACTACTAGTGGCGGGTGTAGTATGATTGTCATCTTTATCATGAATGATGAAGGAGGACTCTGTGCCCCTGTTCCTCCACTCGACCTTCAAGGATGACTACCTTACACTGCATGTTACTGTCATTTTGTCTTACCTGGCTCTTATTCTTTATCGCTATTCATTTCTACCAAACCACCAAGACTGACCCAGAGGAAGCTCCAGGTGAATGTGTTGACCTGAATTAGATCAAGCATGAACAGAGGCCCAGACCCTTAAAGAGTCACTCTGGTGGCGGATAAGGGAGTAGAGTAGTGGGCTTCGGGAGTGGCTGGAGGAGGCGCTGCTGACCTCCAAACGCTCAGGATTTACCTCTGCGCTGGTGGATCCAGATCCAGGTGGGATGCATGAAGCTTCAGGGGCAGCAGAAGATCCCAGCAGCCTTATCAGCTCCAACCCAAATCTGAAAATGGTGCTGCACCCCAAGTGTCTGCAGACCCAAGGAAGGCCTGGGCTACAGATGACCATGCAAGGCATCTGTGGCCACAGCTGATGGTGGATGGATCCATGCTTTATGGCTGAAGTGTGTACAATCTGGGTCCTCTTTAAGAAAGAAAATACAAAATTTGGTTTAAAATGAAATTTTTAAATGTAAAAGCAAAGAGCTGAGTACCAAATGTTCTCACTCATAAGTGGACCCTGAAACATTTATCATAATACTACAAGAAAGGGATTGGCAGGAGTGGAACACTGCCAGGAAAGGAAAGGAGGAAGGGGGTGGATAACATCAATAAAGATGCCTGATCCTAAACCAGGCGAAGTGGGGATTAATGGGAGGCCCAAACTTCATCTGCACATTGACCACTTATGTACCTAATCCTGAATTACTGCACATCTTTAAAATAATAACAAAAGACAAAATGTTAATTAAAAAAAACACCACAACAGTAGAGAACGAACACAATATTTTTATTAACTGACCACTTCTACAATGTTTATTCTCTTAAACTTTTGGTGAGATATTCTCTGATAAGTTTTTCATATGACAAAAATTTTATAGTATTATTCTGTAGAAAGACTAGAGAGATAATTAATCTTTTCATTAATTGGTCAAAGCAATGTTAATAGTTTATAAATAGAAAGCTTCTTTTAGCTTCACAATTCAATATTGATAGTCTCATGCAAATGTTTATGATATAGTCAGAATCTGATAAATCTTTACCACGTTCTTCACATATGAGCTGATATGGATGACCTCCCATTTGAGATACTGCTACAAGTTGTGTTCTAAAAACATGGGAGTTGTGATAAACTCTCTTTTCCATAATACCTTTCCAAAAAGACACCACCTGACCCTCCCAAACAGAATGCAATTGCTTGTAATTGTACATAATGCATTATCAAGTATATTCCTGACAAAGGAACTTTCAAGGCATTAATGGGAGGGAATTCATCCTCCTCTAAAAAATGTTCAGCCTCTGATGTTGAAAGAATACTGTGTGCACTCATGTCTGGGTCTGTAGATTTCAAATCTTGTCTTTCTTTTCCTGCCCATGTACCTCTAATACCAGGTACTATAGGACATATTCATGTCACAATAGGCCCCAGGCCTGTCTTCAGGTCACGATGCAAAGGGAAGTGACCCAGCAGGTAGCCAACTGCATACTGGAAGTCATTCTACATCACAATGACCAGCAATAATGTAACTACATACAGAAGTGGTTGCAACTACATAAATTCATCCCACTAATCCCAAACCAAGTGTTCTCCATCTCAATTTCCTCTTGGCTGGATGCTAAAGAAGTCCAGGACCACTGCAAACCAATGATCACCCAGCATGAGGAGATGTTGATCTGTATCTATTGTGGCGAAGACAACTCTTTTTTGCAAATTTAACAGCATGTTATGCCCATGTGGGCAAATTGCTAGGGCTTCCCCAGAGCCTTAAAAGAATCTTGTGCAAGTGGGAGTTCTAAATCTTCAGCTTCACTTACCGCCCCAGGTAAATCCACCTCTGGTTAGAGCCCAAGGGAGGAAGAAGGCCTGGATAGGTGCCTGTGAGCTGTGACTCCATAGCATGGTGGGTACCGGGCAAGGGCTTCCCAAGATAGTCTGTGCCTTTTGTCTGCTGTGCCTCCACTGGTGGCAATCTGTTCCCATCTCTCTGGGAGAAGCAAGTAACTCTGAAACTCTCTGTAGAAAAAAAGACAAGAAAAGGACTACATTTGAAACAGCCATTACTATTTCTCTAAGAAATGATATATTAAGGATGGGCCCAGTGGTTGTACCCACTGACCCCCCCCAAACTGCTATATCTGAGGTTCATCTGCCACATGGTCAATTGGTCATTAGTGCCTGTAATTAAAGAACCACACTAGTTGCAATAGGGATGGTGTAAAAGCTTACAATCTAGAAGAACAAATGCAGCAAGCATCACAGAATTTGAAGAAACATCTGCTCTCACATCCCTTGAGAATCAGAGCGTCTGCACTTTACAATTTCATTCTTCTGTCTGGATTCTGAGTCTTGAGTGCAGAACTGGCTTCAGAAGGAAATGGAAGCAGACATTTGGTGGGGATTCCTCGAGCTCAAAGGCATGGACAGATACCACCCCTAAGTGCTACGTTTTAAAACCTGTTGGCAAAAAATGAGTTCTCTATTAAGAACAGGGATCTGAAAAGGCAGGTGAGGCTCTCCTCCCCAGCCCCAGACATTAAGGACAGGAGCAGGACTGAGCAAGCCTGGATTAACACCTTCAGGGAAGCTCAGCCCTGAAAGGTGACAGAGACAGTCCCTCCTGAATGTCTGTGTGTATTCTTCACCTTCAAAAAAAATCATACTTAATCTCAAAACAAAAATAAAGAAGTCCCACAAAGTTCTAACTTCTCTCTATGATAATGACCTGGATAAATTTATTGAAATATTAAAATGTCAAATCATTTGGGAAAGCAATTTTTATTGCTTCCCTGATTTGAAGTTGCTCTATGTGGAATTCAGCCCACATGCTGATTGTGGAAAACTTAGAGTTCACTCAAACCAATGACTTTATTTTTACAGAGGAGAATAAGGCCCAGAAAGAGAGATAACGACTTGGCCAAGAGTACACAGAAATCTGGCAGCTGAAACAGTACAAATAGTCAGATCTCCAAATTCCTGATCCAGGGCTCTAACTGCAATTTTGTTTTTCCATCTGGCTTGCCAGAAACTTAGCCAGAGTTCTTCCAAAGGCCTGGCCACCCACACAAACTTCTAGAAGAGGCTTCTGGCCTTCTGACCAGTAAAGAGCCTCTCAGCCTTCTGTTGCGAGCTTAAATGACTTGCCTACTCCTAAGATGCGTGGTTTACATATTTGCTACCTGAGACTTGGCTCCCAGCTCTGACATAACTAAGAAATGCACGTTTATCTATGCAAAGCCCAAACCACCTATGTGTATCATTAAGCTTTCAGCAGGAACATAGGGCCAATGACTACTGGTCAGTGATGGTTGGGTTTTGGGGGGAACTCATGGTAGGCTGGGGTCCAGGGCAGCCACACAGTGCAGGGTAAGCTTCTGGGAGATGCTGGGAAGCAGATCAAAACCAGAATTTTTTCTGATGCCACCTGGGCTCAATTGTCCTTTGAAGGCATCTCCAGCCCAGCCCTCTCTTGACTTGTACACTTAGCCAGGAGGCAAACTGCATTTTTGTTCCTTCTCTCTTTCTTTTGTTATAGTCTAGTGGCAGCCATTAGACCTTCCTGCTGAGGTGATTTCATGACCAAATACCCCTCATCATTCAGATATCCTTCAAATATCACCCTCTAATTGAGATCTTCTGGAAGTATCCTGCTACAGTGGTACCACCCCCATCACATCTGGTCACTTCTATCCCATTGTCCTGTTTTCCTTCTCACTCTGAAATTTCTTGCTCCTGTGAGGAAAGAGCCAATACTACTTTGTTGTCAAGACCCCGGTCTCTGGGATCAGGTGTGAAGTTGGCTTACTGTGCACAGTTACCAACTTGTCTGAAACCAGTGAGACAGAACACACCACACAAGTTACATGAATCAGATTTGTTTTTTATAGATAGGCCGCAAGGGACCACAGAAAACTAGAACTCAGGGTGAGCCAGTTCCTCAGGACTCAAAAAAGTTGCCCAGGATGGATAGGGTCTCAACTGAACATGGCTCACTTCTACTGCAGCTGAGGAACCCTGAAAGACAGCTGGTGCCGGGCTCGGTGGCTCAGCCTGTAATCCCGCGCCTTTGAGAGGCTGAGGTGAGTGGATTGCCTGAGCCTGCGGGTTCAAGACCCACATAGGCAGTGAGACCTCATCTCTACAATAAATCAAAAAATCACACGGGCGTGGTAGCACATGCCTGTAATTCCGGTTACTTGGAAGGCTGAGGCGGAAGGATCGCTGGAGCCCAGCAGGTTGAGGCTGCAGTGGCCGTCAGCGGCCACTGCACTCCAGTCTAGGTAACAGAGTGAGACTCCAACTCAAAAAAAAAAAAAGAAAGGCAGCTGGCCCTATGTTAAATAACCCAGGGCCACGGAAATCACAGAGATAAAGGACTGAAGGGAAGGACTGAAACAGAGCCTGGATTATTCCAGCCAGTCCCTCCCTGTCTCTGGATATTGCATTTCCAGCATATTGTACAGTTATTCTTGATAACTACAGGATAAATGTAGGGGCAGAGGAACACTGAGTCAGTCTAAGGCCTTCAGAGAACTGTCCTGCACTGTCTCATTTAAAGCCCAATTCTATGACTTGTTAACCATATCATATCAGCAAAGCGATCTGACTTCTATCTCTATGCCTCAGCTTCTCATATGTAAAAGTGGGAAAATAATTATAGCCATCTCACCTCACAAGCTTGATGTAAAGATTAAGTCAACTCATCAAAAGCCTTTACCACTCCCTGGAGCATCGTTAAGAGCTCAAAAAATATTAGAAGTTGTTTGGTTTTCATATTATAGTTTGTCTCTTTTCACTCTAATGTGATTTCCAGGAAGGCAGAAGATCCTGCCTGCCTTGCGCACAGCCTGGTGCGGAGAATATGACAATGACAATGCGTACTTGTGGAATGAATAAATGACCTTAAAAACAACTTTGCTGTGTCTTTGTTTCTCTGATCAAACCCTAATTGAATGGTCTTTGTGACCCTTTATCATGATGTTCTCTCCACGTTGGTCTTCTTTCTCCTCCTTGAGCATACCAACCTCATTCCAAAAGTGATGGAATTGATGCTGTCCCAGTCTCCAGGTCCAGACCCTAAAAACTGGTCCACCTCCTATATCTTGGGACCCAGCTACCCTGCTATGAAGAAGCCCGAGTCACCTGGAGAGCCCACAAATACATGTTTATGCTGACAGTCAATAATCAGAATTAACACCAGACATCTTTGAGATGACTCTGTCTCCAGCACTGACAGCAACCACATTAGAAACCTTGCGATAGAACCATCCCACTAACGCAAATCAGTCCCCAAGAACTGCGAATGATACTAAGAATTAAATGACTGTTAATTGCTGCAAACCACCATACTTTGGGATGATTCATTACCTGGATCAATCGCTACCCAGTGTCTGATGTGTCTCCCCACAGTCTAGATTCACAGACATGAGACTCACGAGACAGAAATGAGAACGGTTTCTCACGTTATTGTCCCTAGTGACCCAGTGAAATTTCTGTTTTCCATCCTTGTAAATTTGTACTCCCCTGGTCTAGCGGTCTTAGGGAGGACAGGATGCTGCCACAGGGACACGGCAATGATTGGCATTACTGGAAGTCAAGACTTCCATTTGTTCACTTGAGTTTCTCATGTCTGTGATCAACAGTCAAAGAAATGGGTTACTGTAGTAGCCCAGGTCATTGATCCTGACTATTCAGAGAAATTATGTTGCTATTACACAAAGGGGATAAGGAAACAGTCCCCTGAGGTGCCTCTGTGTACTCCCATGTCCTGTGATTGACATCGAATGGAAAAACACACCCCAATACCGGCAGGACTGCCAATGACCCAGACCTTTCAGGAATAAACTGGAGTCAACACCAGGCACAGAACTACAATGAGCCAACTTGCTTACTGAGGACGAAGGGAATACAGACCAGGGGAGGGAGGGGCATACCTCATCAACAAGGGTACCTGCACAATCAGTGTTTGTATACCTAACCCTGAATTGCGCCCCACATCTTTATAATAAAAAATAATAATAAAAAGGGGAATACAGACCTTATGCAGTAAAAATAGAAGCTACAACTGCACAACAAGTTGTAGAAACAAAAACTGTAATAGTTTTAAGTATTTCTTCCTTATTTTGATATGTGTTAACTTTCAAAAAGGGCTTGGTTATGCCACGGACAGCTCAGGGCTCTGAGGGTCCAAGAGGTAAGTAGCTTGAACAAGGCTATTTGCTCAGCCTTCAAGTAAATATTGTCGCATTCTCTGCACTGGACATGGGGACACAGAGGTTAGCAAGATAGACAAAATCTTTGCCCTCAAAAAGTTTCCAAAGATAGATAACTGGTATCTCTTTCTTTTTTCTTTCTTTCTCCCATTTTCCTATTATCTAACATAAAATGTGTTTTTAGGCCAGGCTCGGTGGCTCATGCCTATAATCCCAGTTCTTTGAGAGGCCTAGGCAAGAGGATTGCCTGAGCCTAGGGGTTCAAAACCAGCCTGGGCAACTCGGCAAGGCCTCATCTCTACAGTAAATCAAAAAATTTGCTGGGCTTGGTGGTGCACACCTGTAGTTCCAGCTATTTGGAAGACTGAGGTAGAAGGATCACCTGAACCCAGCAGGCTGAGGCTACAGTGGTCGTGAGCATGCTACTGCACTGCAACCTGGGTGACAGAGTGAGACTTTGACTAAAAAAATATTTTGTAATAATTAAACTTATATCATAAGACAAGATATTAAAAGAGGAAAGTGACTTAGCAGGAAAAAGAATGGACATAACCCAAAAATGGACAAAAGTAATTTGTATTCTTTTTGGAAAGGAGGGTGAGTTTTTCCAGGAAAATATAAAGAACAATTGCCTTTTACACTAAATGGAAACAATAATATGCTGTTATCTTTATTAAGCTAAAAATGGCTAAAAGGCATATAATGAATGCTAGTTGATAACGAGAAGAGAGCTTGGGCTTTGAACTGTGTTGACCCAGCTAGGTTGGAACTAGATCTCTCAGAATTCCCATAATTTCCTGTATAGCTTCAGGATACATTGACCACAGAGGTATTTGGCATGATATTTGGGAGGCAGAAGGGGAAAAATGACAGCTGTTTTTTTTTTTGGCCCCCTGACAGTTGGTGTAGAGCCCAGGTACTCATACATGCATTACTGTTGTCCTGCTGCCCAACTTTGATGACATGGCAGCAGCAACTCTGGCTCCTACTGGATCTCCTTCTTTAGTTAATCCATGTCTCAGGCCAGCATGTGCAACTCCATGGCAAAAGGTGCTAGCTTCTCCTGCGGGTCACGAACATCATTGCTCTTCCTGATTTCATGTCTTTCTTCCCAACCGCCTGATCTACTGACTTCAAGCAGAACACTGAATAAAGAAGCAACAGCTCTTTATTGCTGCTGCTGACAGTCAACAATCAGAATTAACACCAGACATCTTTGAGATGACTCTGTCTCCAGCACTGACAGCAACCACATTAGAAACCTTGCGATAGAACCATCCCACTAACGCAAATCAATCCCCAAGAACTGCGAATGATACTAAGAATTAAATGATTGTTAATTGCTGCAAACCACCATACTTTGGGATGATTCATTACCTGGATCAATCTCTACCCAGCGTCTGATGTGTCTCCCCACAGTCTAGATTCACAGACATGAGAATCACGAGACAGAAATGAGAACAGTTTCTCATGTTATTGTCCCTAGTGACCCAGTGAAATTTCTGTTTTCCATCCTTGTAAATTTGTACTCCCCTGGTCTAGAGGTCTTAGGGAGGACAGGATGCTGCCACGGAGACACGGATGAACTGTTTAACTCACTCCCACAATTTTGCAAGGTGAAGTCTGCCCCCACCCCTGCCCAATAAATGTCTCATCTATATCATGTGCGGTGTTTCTGCTTCTCTGATCAAACCCTAACTGGGGGACTTTTGTGGCTTTTTCTCATGATGCTCCAGTCATACACTGGCCTTCTTTCTAGCCCTTGAGCATGCCAAGGCTATTCCAACAAAGGACTGTTTTTAATTAAAGCTTTCCTGCCTGAAACATCTTCCCCAGACATCCTCATGCCTGACTCCTTCTCATCAAACATTCTCAGCTCAAATGTCACCTCTGTCATGTGTCTTTCCCTGACCACAATGTCTAAAATAAACTTCTCATCATTCTTAATCACATTGCACCATTTATTGTTTCCATGGCACCAATCTCCCTCTAAAATTATGTTTTTATTTGTAGAGATACCAGTTATCTATCTTTGGAAACTTTTTGAGGGCAAGGATTTTGTCTATCTTGCTAACCTCTGTGTCCCCATGTACAGTGCAGAGCCCGGTGCAGAGAATGCAACAATATTTACTTGTAGGATGAGCAAATGGCCTTGTTCAAGCTACTTACCTCTTGGACCCTCAGAGCCCTGAGCTGTCCGTGGCATAACAAGCCCTTTTTGCAAAGATGTTGGGAGGCTTAGCCAAGCCTGCAGGTGAAAAAGGCCTTGAAGAGCCTGGCAGGGAGTTGATTTTGTTCATCTTTCTTGCATCCACTTCTAAAAGCCTCAGAGTGGACCTGGAGGCTGAGCCAGAATCACAAGGGTAGAATCAGATCTCTAAGACTCCTGGATGCCAAAAGGATATTTTTTACTGTCTTCACAAGATGCCAGACTCTCCCTCCGTTAATAGCTCTGGTATGCTATGTGCCATCATCTTAAAAAAACACTTTCACAGCTTCCCTCCTGATAATTCTTATTTCTCAGCCTTTTGCCTTTCTATCCACCCACGGAGCCAGCGAAAATCCCCCAGCCTCTGCCTAGTGCCCACTGAATCACACTGACATTGGCATCCAACTGATTTCCTTGCATCTGTGGATGAAACGAAACACAGTCTTCCTCCAGCCTGGAGAAAAGGCAGATATTGAGGGGGAGATGCAGGGGAATTTTCTGGAGGAAAATGCAGTAGTCCTGCACATCTGTAAAATCCAAATAAGAGAGTGAGTCCCACTTATATACCCTAAGTATAGACCCCAAAAAATGAAAACTAAAAAGTCCTAAACAAAAGTATGGCTGAAAAACAAGAAGACAGTGATAATCCAATTCATTTTCAACTCCCAATTTGGGAAGTAATGAACTTTTTCTACCTCCCAAGCTGCATTGGGCACCTATTAGTTCACAGTGTGGAATAACAGGCCCCATCAGAAGTGCCCTCCCTTCCTTAATTCTCATGCCACACATGTGTAATATATTTAATAGCGCCCAAGAGAATTGCCCTGGACTGGAGGCAAGAGGACACCCTGGCTGCAGTTTTTCTGGAAAACAGGAGAAAAATGGCCTACAGAGAAACATATTAAAACAAATGCAAGGTTTCTTTGTCCATTTTCTACTCTGGTGAGGAATGTCTTTGCCTTCCTGTCAGAGATAATCTTGCCCTCTCCAATCGCTTTCTTCCCTCATTCTCTCACTAAATATTTTTTGCTAAAATATTGCTTAAACATCAGAGCTTAGCAACTTTGTCCTGGGAATGTTTATGCTTTCATATAGAGAAAGACACAAGTAACAGTAAATTTCAGTTCACTGTAGTAGGTCTTGAGATGTAGGAACCATGAAGTTCTATGGGGATCTTATTGTGCAACACCCAATTCAGTATTGGAGGGGAGAATAGGAATGTCAGGGAAAATTTTGCTCAGGACGTCTGTTTAGCTGGGACTTAGAAGGGCAGATGTTAGTCAAGGGCACAGAAATAATCTTCAGCATCCATGAGACAGAGCATTCTCACAGTCAAGGTTAGCTGGACAGATAAGACAGATATGACTCAGTCTAAGGCTGTCAGCAACTTCCTTTTGTGCCTCATCCTAAGACCCAACTTCTTAACACCAAAGATCAGGTCCTGCATGATCTGGTTTCCCCATAAGAACCACATTTGACCTCCCTGTCCCTTAGGCTATAACGTGTTTTTTTCCCCAACTCCATCTCAATCACGCTCTTCTCTCTGGACCACTCTCTTCCCCAAAGCTGTCATTGCTGAATCTCCCTTTTTCACTGAACTGTTAGCTCTTAGCACAGGAAAGCCTTCTGTACTGGGTTGAATAATGTCCTCCCATCTGTGTCCATTTGGAACCTCAGAATGAGATATTATTCAGAAATAGGATCTCTGTGAATGTAATTAATTAAATTGAGATCATACTGGATTAGGATGAACTCTAAATCTGATCATCAGCATCCTTATAAAAGGAGTAAAGGACACGCAAAGATACACACAAGGTCAGAGGCTGTGTGACAACAGAGGTGGAGATCAGAGTGATGCAGCCATAGGAAAAACAACAACAAAGATTACTTGCAACTAACAAAAGCTAGGAAAGGGCATCTTCCCTAGAGTCTGCAGAGGGAGCATGACACTGCCAAAACCTTGCTTTGAACATCTAACCTCTAGAATTGTGACACAATATATTTTGGATGTTTTAAGCCACCTAGCTCGTGGTAATTTATTACAGCAGCCCTAGAAAATGAATACGTCTTCTCTGATCTGCATCCTCCCACCCCAGTTTACTCAGAAACATCCCGCCTCTGTCCATATATGCATGATTTTTATACTTTCTTGACAATCTGAACTTCTCTTGGATATCAGTTATCAGGATTTTATTTATGTCATTATTTGTGTAATTTTTTTCATTGATGTTTGTCTCTCCACTAGATTATAAACTCTGTTTTGCTAGGGAATCGTATTTGTTTTAAATCACCTTTAAATTGTCAGAATTTTTTTTTTTTTTTTTTTTTTTTGAGTTGGAGTCTCGCTCTGTCGCCCAGACTGGAGTGCAGTGGCCGCTCCCGGCCACCGCAGCCTCGACCTGCTGGGTTCCGGCGATCCTTCCGCCTCAGCCTTCCGAGTAGCCGGAATTACAGGCGCGCACTACCGCGCCCGGCTAATTTTTTGATTTATTGTAGAGATGAGGTCTCACCTGCCCAGGTGGGTCTCGAACCCACGGGCTCAGCAATCCACTCACCTCAGCCTCCCAAAGGCGCGGGATTACAGGCTGAGCCACTGAGCCCGGCTAAATTGTCAGAATTTAACATGATATAGGGCCTCAATAAATGCTATGCTGTTCATTGCATAATTATCAATCTATCCCATACAAAAGTAAATAACTGTAAGAAATCCATTGGTAAGTGCCAAAAGAATGGTAGAGAAAAGAGGTCCCAGAAGCAGAGAGAGAGAATCTGGCGGTGTAGAGTCAACTGGGAGGCTGACAGCAATGAGAAGACCTGAGCTGTTGTATCCTAAATGGATTTCAACAGAGGAAGCCCTCAAAGTGATATGCTTGAGATAAAAGCTTTTAGAACTCTGTTGACTATTATACATTGTGAGAGGCATACATCTTGCATCCTCATCCAGTACATGTATCCATATATCAGTATCAGAGAAATAATAGCTTAGTAAAGAAGTTCTTTCTCACACTATGTGAATGTGCCCAATATATTCTATTCTACTCGGTTCTGTGCCATGCTCTGTCTTTCTTCTTCTCCTTGTCCTTTTCCTTCTCTTTCGTCTTCTTCTTTCTCCTTTTTCTTCTCTTTCTCCTTCTTCTTGTCTTCCTCTTCCTTCTTCTGTTTCTGCTACTGCTGGACAAAACCTGTTAAATTAATTTCACAGCTAACGAATGAGCTATGACTATAGTTCTGGATTAAAAGCTTCACAGTAGCAGAAGTCAGGGGTTGTTTGTTTACACCTCTATTCCGCAAACCTAGTGCAATCCCTGACACATAGTGGCTACTTGATAAAACCAAATAATGAATAACAAATGTATTAAGAGTTCCATCTTGTACCATCTCCTAACAAGGTCTCGCTTCACAGTTGAAGCTATAAGACCATTCCTTTTTCTGCGTGTTTCAAAATCTACTGATTTCAAGGTTATGTAAGGTAGATTATATTTTATGATGATCAGTGTTTCCTTCTAGGACATTGACCCGTTCAGTTATTTGTATGAAATAAAATGTAAATCTAATAAGTTGATTCCGCCATTTAAAATTCTTCTGTTTTATTTTATAACCAACATTTGTCTGGCACATACCACATGTATGAAGTTAGACACCCTTTTCGGATGTATAGTTCCAGCCTTACCTCAGAATTCCTACTTTATCCCTCTTACCTCAGCTTCACCACATAGTGCATCATTCCCCTAAGTAGACCATGATACCTTTACGTGTCCCGTGCCTCTCACAAAGTTGTCCCCTCAGAATTCTTGGAAAGCCCTCTGTCTACCTCACTCAAAGCACAAGCTCACATACATTCTAACAGACCAGCTTCAAAGGGGAAGCAGCCCTCTAGCTAATGCCATACGCTCACATAACTTTTTGAATATAATTTCATAATTTGAACCCAAAAGTGTAATTTTTTGTATTACTATTTCATTGTTTCACTAGCGATCTCTTCCCTCGCATATGAGCTCCTTGAGAACATAATGAACGGAATACTATTAATCGTCATACCTTGTATCTCTGACACTGAGCACACTGTTAACATTGAAAGAATATAGAAGGAAAGGAGGAGGAAGAGAGAAATGTCCCCCACTTTCTTATTACTTTCCTGTTCTAAATTCATCACTGATAAATTTATAGTGTCTATCCCCTTTACTTCTTATTCCAGATTTTGAAAAATGAAGTTATCATTAAGCTTGTACAACAATGTATCCGTTGTTGTGTTTTTACAGTGTTAGACCTCCGGCAGCTGTCTGTCAAATTGAAGGCCCTATTGGTTCAAGATCTTCATTCTTTGCAAATGTTGGAAACTACTTTTAAAAAGCATCATCTGCTATTTTAAATATGAGCATCTCTAACCCCCTCACCATCTTTTTCCACTTGAAATGATACTTTAATAACTTGATTTTGTTATCATGTGAAATTTTTCAAGAACATTGCCTTTCTGTTCTAACAGAACAGAGTGCATAGTGTTTTTGCTTTCCTTGAGTTCTAACATGCTATTTCATTCCATCTGGAACTCTTCTTACTCTCCCCTTTTCTCACTCCTGCACATCTTCAACTCATTTGTTCCCATTCATTGCTCACGTCTTGGTTTGGTCAAATGGAACCTTCCAGACTCTTGCAACACCTCGCCTGGTTCTTTTTCATTTTAATAACACCAAAAATCTCCCTCTTGTCAATTCACTCATTTAACCAGTAGTTATTAAAGATCTACATTGTGCTTATGAAATAGAAACTGTAAACAAGACACATTTGATCTTTAAGAGAGTGAAATCTATTGGGGCCTGGGGACCACCATAAAAATAAAAGATAACTCCCTGTGATAAAAACCAACCATGGAATTGGAGATGGAGAGAGTATCCCCAGAAAGGGGAATTCCAAAGTAAGACACTGACTGGAAAAGAAGGCACCTAACACAACATGGGTCCTATGAGCACTCTTTGTTCTATTAAACATGAAAGTGATGTTTGTCAGAAAATTGTGTTACAACAACAATAATTTATTTAGGACAGGAAAAATTCATAGCACAGGATTTCATCTTCAAAATAACAAAACTGTTTTTCTTCCAAAAATTTTAGAAATAAAGATGATTTTAGTACCTTAAAGTTGGTCTTCTTCTTGCAAGCTAAAATAATAAATTGGTTTAAAATGTTTCAAAACCAAACCTCAATGTAATTTTATTAGCCCTTCAATTCACAGATAGTCTCTTTTATCATCCTTGAACATAATCTTGCAGTATTGCATGTAGCATATATCTGAGTAACTAAAAAAAGTTAAAGAGTTGAATCTCAGTAATTATCATTTTTACCAGGCACTACTAATTCCCAAGTGTGTTATAACTAGCAAGGGTCTATGTAATGCAAATCATGTATCAAATTAATTAATTGATGGTTTTAGAGTCAGTTTGCATCTTGACGATGCCTGCTGTATGAGAAGACCCAGAGTTCAGGATGATGGAACCCTGGCTTCAATCTGCAGACTTGAACTTCTCCACCCTGACGCTCATAATCTGGATGGAATTCCACAAGCCCACGTTGTCGGTCTATTTTATTTAAACAAGTAACATTTTCACATTTTATAATTAATCATGAGTCCCACTCTTGTGAAGCCCCATGACCACTGAAGACCAAGCCCTTCTCTGTCCCTCACTAACTCTTGCAGTTCACTGTTTCTAATCCCACTCACTCTATCCCTGGTGTCCCTCTCCCCACGCCTTGTTGAATCTCTCTCATTTCTCTCCTTCTGGATGCTTCCAATGATAAACTCACAAGTCTTTGTATTTTATGAATGTTACTATTAATCATGATGGAAACAAAAACAAGTGGAAAAGTTAAAAGAATACATCATGAGAGAATATTACAAAGGTTCCAGAATTTCTCAGGTCTCAAAGCCATGGCCTTTAGTCCACAACTTCTTTACCCAAATAGTCCCTTAGAATTCATATTAAACTTCTGAACTCCTCTTTGGCTCCTAAAGACATAGCTTAGCTCCCAAAATCTCTTCTTTTCTCTGTATATAGACCTGAATAAGCTGCCAAAGTGAGTCCACAGGTATGAGCTAATATGCATTGATATATTTACTGGTCTTGATGAAATAATTGAAATTTCTTTGACTAGACTGGGGAGGACACAGATACCTCTCACAGATTTACCCCATTGGCAAATATTCACTGAGCACATGCAATGCACTCTGTGTCAGGTTTTACACACAGATGAGATTGCTCCTACTTCCCTCCGTTTGGTTGCATTTCATGGTCACACAGGCTCTAAATATTATTCTAAATACTCCCCAATAATTTAACTTCCTTCGGGGTAAATTTGGAACCTTGTGAGAAAAGAACAAGTATTTCTTCTATCTCCCTCGCCCTTCTATGCATTTTCTGAAGAAGACACAAGATATATAATTGGTGAGTTTGGGAGAACACTGCCTACAGGGTGAGTCCATTCCCCTGCATGGATTCAGCCAGTTCTTAGCCAAGCAGAAAACTGCCCCATTGCAGAAGTCTGCCTTTTTTTCCCCTAGGGTTTCTTTAACTGGGTGTGTTGGGTTTACTTTAGGGAACCCACATGTCTTAGTCAGCAGAGACTGCTATAAAATTATAGAACCCTCAGTTCTCTAACCCCCTGTCAAAGTCACCATGCATATTAGTGTGAAAGGTTAGGTTTCCCTTTAAAAAGCTCCACTAGGTCACTTGGGATTTCCCACTCTTGCTTGATCACAGCACCCTTTTTAGCTGAACACCGATTAACCTCACGGAGAACTGAAGAGTCCCACATGTGGGAACAGCAATTCTAGATCATGTCCTTCATCCTCCACAGCTGCCTGTTGTATTGCTTTATCTGAGTCCTTCTTATACCTATCTCAAATTTCAGTGTAAATCCCTCTATATCAGGGGATCAAGTTTGCTTTTTACAAAACCCTTTCTGTCCAGAAGCCCCTAGCAGCAGCAAACTCATTATTCTAGTATCTCAAAACTCAGTCCGGAAGTCCGTGACCAAATTCTTTTAAATTTTCTGCAAAGTTCGCTTCACACACCTTTCTTTTATCTCTAAGTTGTCATCCTTTAGCAGGAGAAAAAACCAAAATGTTAATATCTTGTATCTTGAGGGTCTTCAGTCTGCTTCCCCAGACATCAAACTATTAATACTGGAGACAAATTTTGAGCTGCTTAAGGTTGCATCAATTTTACCCACACATCCTGGAAGAAGTGGGTAGTGATTACTAGGTTTGATGCATCTTGGCAGGCACTCAGTCCCCGCAGGAAGACAGCTCCCCACCAGATCAGGCGTATCCAATCTGTGTGCAGCCACCCCCAAACAGTTCCACAGACTTCCTAGACCAGTAGTCGCAAGACTTCTTGAGCCTACTCTTTTACTGCTCTCCAAGCATGAACTGCAGTACTGTCTCAGAGGGTACAACTTCACCTTCTACCGGCAAAAGCTCAGATCTGCCTGCTCCCCCAGTTTCAAAGCCTGCCCTGTCACTTGCTCTTCTGCACTTCATTCTTCTTCTTGTCAGCCTCATGACACTGGTTTTAATTCCTCTCCTGAATTCTTTTTCTCCTGACTACCTTAGTGAATTATGTCTCCCTTCTAGACATGGACTGTTTCATCCTCACTAATAATAAGGAGTCAGAAAAAAATATCTAAAGCCTTTCACCTTCTTCCCAGTAGGACACCCAGTTTACATTTATAAAACCCATAATTGACTAAAGGCTTTTCAGGCAGAAAGGCAAACATAACACATTCCCTGCAGGTCATTGGAGCTCTGTCCATATCTCCTGGGCAGGAAGATAAATGACATTCTTTTGTGACACCTCCTGAAACTCTTGAGCTCTTAACTGTGAAGGCAAACTCTGGTTGCTCATCCTCTCTGCCACAGGAATTCTAGCAGGGCAGAGACTCAAAACCATGGGCACATGATGTTTTGAAAACCTGACCAATCCCCATCCACTCACTACTTGCTAGCCTCTACGTACTTGATAATGTAGCAAACCAAACTTATTAAACAACTTAACGCTTTAAATACTGTCACAATGCTTATGAAGCAGTAGAATGCCAACAGGAGTAGGGACTCGTATTATAAAGTGTAATTATTTTTCTTCACTTGGAATTGCATTCTGGCGTTTTGTTTACTTGATTCAGACATAGCTTGAGAAACGCGAGACTCCACAGTTGGTCAGAGCTTCCTTTTCTCTGCCATAGATCCATGGGGAAAAAGTTGGAATCATATAAATATTTACCATGCAATAAACTTAAATGCTCCCCCCAAAAGTGTGCTGAAATTATACGGCAATATGCATTAAAAAACGATGTCATTAATGCTGTGGTCAGTTGGTGTAGCAGGACACATTTAAAAATAGTTTGTCACATAATTTTTAAGACAATCACATGAGTCTATTTGGTTTCTTATGTGAAAAAATGATCATAGAAAATCTCAACCCAAGAAAAAGCAAATTTTGTTATTGTCTTGTTAGGTTCATTAGGTCAATATTACACACTAGTGTTTGATGCTGGGGCATTCTCCTGAAGAAAATTAACATTTATCTTGCCAATAATCTTGGAGAAGTAGGTAACCTAGGGTCAAAAACTGGAGTGGTCTTCTGAAATGGAGGAGAGAGGAACTTTCTCTGATATGGGACTGAAAGCAATGGAGACATGTGGAGAGAGCAGAAATGGCCCAAATGGTTGAAGTGAATGGCTCATAGACAAGTGAAGATAGCAAGGTATAAGTGGCACCCCTGAACATTCTACTATTGCAGGAACTCTCAGCTCAAGGCATCATTGGCAGCAGAAGCACAAAGGAGTGGCTAGCATCTGAAATATGAGAGTGTTGTACAACCCCCTGTTCCAAGGGGGCAGATCTGATTTATTGCTTCAGATAACCAAAAAGAATAGCCAAGATAGACCTTTTGGACATAAGAAAAGCAATGTCTTCTCACTGGGGCCAGGGAGAACTCATCAGCAACAGTCCCAGTGGAAGCATCAGAAGTTAGTAGTTTGTCATGAGAATCAACAATAGGGAAGAAAGCAAAATTAAAACAAGAAAATTGGAACCAAGGGATCAGAGAAACTTCCCCTTCTGTGTAAGTATTGTAATACCACAGAAAAAGCTCAGAAGTGACTTTGGGGGACATTTTGATATGAAATAACCGCCAGTAATTGGGTACTCATTCTATAATGATGCTTTGGAGTAATGTCAGCAAAATAACAAACTTCCAGCCCTCAATCCCCTCTCCCCAGAAACATCAATTTTACAACTATTCATTGAAGAAAATGCTTTCAAAAACCTCCTGAATCCAGACAAGAAATTAACACCCAGTTGGAGCACAAGAATGAGAAAAGAAGCATTAAAGAGGGCAGGAAGGGGGGTTCTACATTACCCACATTACTGTCCACCACAAACCTATGCATTACAGAGAGATATACCCTCTGGCTGGGAGTCTACTGTCTGGAAAATAGAGCAAAGTGAGGGTTCAGCTTCTCTGCAGATCTCAGCCCCAAGGTAGGTTGTTAGTAAAGGTGTAGAGTTTTTGTATGCAAATGAAGTTAAGCTGTTATCAACTCAAAATGGATTGCTGCAACAATAAGAAATTTTATGTAATTTTCATAACCAAAAAAAAAAAAAACTGTAGCAGAAATAAAAAGGTAAAGAGAAAAGAATCAAGGTATGTCACTGAAAGCGAATCAGATTACAAAAGAAACAGCAAGAGAAGAAACTATAACAGAATATAACAAAGAAAATGGCAAAAGTAAGTCCTTACCTGTCAATAATTACTTTAAGTGTAAATGGATTAAACTCACCAGTCAAAAACCAGACTGGCTGAATGGAAACAAAAAACAACACATCTATAAGAAACCCACTTTATATTTAAGAGCTCACATAGACTAAAAGTAAAGAATAGCAGGAGATACAAGTACCTCACTTACAATATTGGAGAGGTCATTTAGAAAGAAATCAATAGGAAATAGAAGACCCTAAATATACCACAAAATACTTAGAATTAATAACTAGCAAATGAATCTAGATAGCAAACCCATCAAAAATTATAAAATACTTAAAAATAAACTCGAAGCCGGGCTCGGTGGCTCAGCCTGTAATCCCGCGCCTTTGGGAGGCTGAGGTGAGTGGATTGCCTGAGCCCACGGGTTCAAGACCTGCCCAGGCAGGCGAGTCCTCATCTCTACAATAAATCAAAAAAATTAGCTGGGCGTGGTAGCGCGCACCTATAGTTCCAGCTACTTGGAGGGCTGAGGCGGAAGGATCGCCGGAGCCCAGCAGGTCGAGGCTGCGGTGGCCGGGAGCAGCCACTGCACTCCAGTCTGGGCCACGGAGTGAGACTGCAACTCAAAAAAATATAAAAAAAAAATAAATAAATAAACTCGAAGAAGGTAAAAGACTTATACACTGAAAACTTTAAAACATTAATTAAAAAATTAAATTACACACACAAAACAGAAAAACATTGTTCATGGATTGGAATAATTAATATTTTTAAGATGACCATGATACCAAAAACAATTCACAAATTAATGCAATCTCTATCAAAACAATAATGGCATTTTTATAAAAACAGAAAAATAAGGAAAAAAAACCTAAAATATATATGGAGCCATAAAAAGCCCTAATACCAATGCAATCTTGAGAAACAATAACACTGGAATCATCACACTTCCTGATTTCAAAATATGTTACAAAGCTACAGTAATAAAAATAGTGTGGTACTGGCACAGAAAAAGACATATATGACAATGGAACAGAATAGATAGACCAGTAATATGCCTATGTTTATGTGATCAGCTGATCTTTAGCAATTGAGCCCAAGATATAAAATGAAGAAATATAGTTTTTCTTTAATAAATGGTGTTCAGGAAACTGAATATTCCATACAAAAGGAAAAAATTGGACCCATGTCTTATACCTTATTCTCTCTCTCTCTCTGTCTCTCTCTCAAGATTTAAAAATATTTAAAGATCTTAAAGATTTAAACATCTGAAGCCTTAAAACTACTGGAAGAAAAATTAGGAAATATGTTTCTGGACATTGACCTTGAAAATTATTTTTTGGATATGACACAAAAAGCTTGGGCAGCTAAAGCAAAAACAGACAAATATGATTAAAAACTAGAAAGCTTCTGCTCAACAAAGAAACAATCAACAAAGTGAAAAGCAACCTTTTAGAATAAAAGAAAATATCTGCAAACCACATATTATCTGACTAATATTCAAACCATATGAGAAGCTCCTTCAACCCAATAAGAAAGAAAAGATTTTAAAAATGAGAAAAATAACTCAACAGGAATTTCTCCAAAGATGTACAATAGACAAGAGGTATATGAAAAATAACTCAATATCTCTAATCATCAGGAACATGCAAATTGAAATCATCAGGAACATGCAAATATCACCTCACATCTGTAAAGATGGCTATTATTTTTTTTAAAAAGGCAAGATGCCAAATGTTGGCAAAGGTGTGGAGCAAAAGTAACCCTTGTGCACTATTGGTAGGAAAGTAAATTGATGCATCTACTATGAAAAGCAGTATAAAGAGTAATAAAAAATTAAAAATAGAACTACCATATTATCCAGCAATCCCACTTCTGGACATATATTCAAAGAAATTGAAATCAGGATCCCAACAGGATATCTGCACTCTTATGTTCATTGCAACACTATTCTCAACAGCTAAGACATGGAAGCAACCATTAATGGATATAAAAAATATGGTTTATACATACAATGAAATATTATTATTCACCCCCAAAAGAAAGGTAACCCTGCCATTTTTGACAACATGGTGAACCTGACAGATATTATGCTAAGTGAAGCAAGTCAGATACAGAAGTACAAACACTACGTGATATTACTTATCTGACGAATCTAAATGTACAAACTCATAGCAGTAGAGAGTGGGATGGTGGATGCCCAGGACTGGCAGGAGTTGGAAATGGGAAGCTATTAGTCAAAAGACACAATGCTTCAGTTACTCAAGATGAAAAGGTCATATAGATGACAGCACAGTACAGTGCCTATTATAGTTAACAATACTGTTCTTAACATTTTCTTGAGATGGCAGATCTTATGTTAAGTGTTTTATCACAAAAAATAAATAAAATGAAGAGAATAAACTTTTGGAGGCAATAAATAGGTTTATAGTATAGATTGTGGTGATGGTTTCACAGGTATATCTTTTTCTCCAAACTCATCAAGTTGTATATATCAATCACATACAGATTTTCTTATGTCAACAAACGAGAGAGACTCCTCCTAAAAAATGTTTTAAAGGAAGCATGAAGCCAGGTTGTCAGTACCTGTAGGTGAGGCCAAAACTGAGAAGTTATACTTACCGTAACTAGTCAATCAAATGAGCTGAACTCAGTAAGGTGAGTGCATTTACTCACTTTCCTTTTCACACAACTTTTCTTCTGAACTTCTCGCTTGATTCATTCCTCTTTGCCGGTGAGGATATCTTGGGGAGCTCTCATATTTTCATAACTTATTAAACAAAAATCTTTGCCCTGGTGTTACAAATATAGTCCAGTGAATATCAAAAATCCAAACTTCAGACAATTTAAAACCTTTCTCTGCCCCAAACTCAGGTCATTCTTAGGCTGAGAAACTGAGATAAGAAAAGGAGATATAGTTCCTTTTTCTCTATTTCGCCATCTCATATGACCTTCTACATTCATCAGTTGCATGTGTGACTACTCCAGTTTCAATAGGGTGAGAAGTTCTGATCTGACAAGAGCTCTTGAGTTTCAAGTTAGGGAAATTAGCAAGGGCCACAGTTTCATTATGGTAAGATGAATACTCAAAGGTGAAGCTTTTTGAGGGCATCTTTGTAGGTTCTTTATAAACTGGATCACTGGGTCTTCTCAGTCACCATTCCCTTGACAACTTTCCTCACAGCTTCATGGTTTACAGTGGAATGCTCTCCCATTCTGGTTATCTCACCACCCACTTTCAGGTGGTCTTTTGGAGAGAGCCCCTCTCATGATGTCCAAGCTACATTCCCTTCCTAGGAGTCCACAATTAACTCTCCAGAAATACATATGCATCCTTGCACCACAAAAGTCTACAAGCCCTTCCCAGAGCATCTCTCGTTGCTAGAGAGCAACTAGAAAGCTTCAGTCCCAGCTCTCATCTTCAGAAGTAAGTCAGATACCAAACCCTGCACTTCTCAACTCCAGGGATGTGTAGGAATATTAGGGACTGTTGTGCTGTTCTTGACCTTGAAGATCTTTGAGAAAATAGGAATTCCCTCTTTTAGTATTCTTTTATATAAGCTGTAGAACATATTACTCTGACATCATTTACATGTGCAGGTGTAGATGTGTGGATATAAGCCACATTAACATCCTGAAGAACTCAGTTTGGAAAACCCAGGCTAAGACATTTCTGATTAACTTGCACTAGACAGAAGTCAGCCCAACTTTCTTCTGGGAACAACACTTGCTCAGGGAGTCTTAGGCTGAATGATCCAAAACACCTACAATGTTTTGCTGAAATCAAACTTTGAGCTGCAAAGTTGGCATGTCTTCCTAGCAGAGGGGATTGAATTTGAATTGTTCAGTTCTATTTGGAACCAACAAAGCACAATTACACAACAGTTGTTCTGGGCTCCTACTGACGTCAGAGGATGGGGAACGTGGAAAACACAATTGTCCCACTTATAGAAATTAGTAAAGACCCCAATCTCATCATCTGAGACTAATCAGCTTACTCATCAGCTCCCATATTCTGAGTCTCAGCAAGTTTTTACAAATTCTTTATGGGAATTAGAAAAAATGTCCCCTCTAGGCAGACAAATTAGAGAGAGACAGCACCCTGTTAGGAGTACCTCCGTGCCATAGCTGAGCTTGGTCTAGGTTTTAGCCACATTCAACCAAGTACCCTGGGCAGTTTCAGACTGTGCAATTCCAAATGGTGGTCCCAAACTTATTTTATTTATTTTAAATAAAGTTAATATGTACACCACATATGTGATACATAATCTTTATAAAAACTGTTTCTAAAATATACAAAAGTTAACTCCTTTTGCCATCTCCCAAAGACATTAATGTTGTATTTCCGAGCCTATGTTAAGAGATTATGATTATTGTATACATGGATTTGTACACTTCTTAGTGTAATATTGTGATACGAGCTCCTTTAGTGTTCAAAATTATTTATTGATGTCACTTTAAATGGTCTCTCCATAGATATCAACCAGAGAGACATCATCAAATGTTAGTAAACTCAGAGAAAGAAAAAGGCCAAAGACAGTTGAAAGTGAATTTTTTAAAGCCCTAAGGACTATCTTTCTGGGAAAGATTAAAAGAAAGAAACATACATGCAGATGGACACTTTGAAAACCATATTTTGGCAGGTATTTTCTCAGAGTCAGAGTGCAAGTCTTGAAGGGACTTAGGAATAAGGTTTAAGAAATCTGGTCCTCATTGTGGTCCAGAGCTCTCTCTACTTGAGGAGAGCTGGATCAAAAAGCACCTCACTAGGCCAACTCATGCCAGCTTCTCAAAGCCAAGGACAGCATTTTATCCAAATATTTTACTTTAAAGTCAACTGAAAGTCAAGCTTTAAAAATAGCAAGAGCCATTTTGCAAAACTAATTAGTCTCCTCTGAGATGCTCCGGGGGTGCATTGAGTACCATCCGCCTGCATTTGGCAGACAAAAGGTAGAAAGAAGTGAAGTGAAATAACCCACCCACGGGCTGCAACTAGTGGAGGGCCAGGGTTTGATAGAACTCAAGAGAATAAACAGATAGCCACCCCACTCACTCACCAGTTTGAGGGAGACTATAGGTGAAATTCAGTGACAGCCTTTAGCAAGAAGTGGTGCTTGCAGAAAGTTGTGTCTGCTTCCATATGACCCAGCAATTCCCCTATTGGGAATATACTCAGAGGAACTCAAATCTTTTTACAAAAAAGATACCTGCACCTGTATGTTTGTTGCAGCTCTATTCACAATAGTGAAAACATGGAACCAACCATGTTGCCCATCGAAGCTGGTCTGGATTAAAAAATGTGGTACATATACACAATGGAATATTATGCATCCATAAAGTAGGACAGGCATATGAACTTCACAGCAACTTGAATGAATTTAGAGTCGATCATACTCAGTGATCTATCACAGAAACAAAGAACAGAGTACCATATGATCTCACTCATAAGTGAACCTTGAACAATTATCACTATAAGAAAGCGATTAGCTGTAGTGGGAAACTGCCATGAGAGGGGTGGTGGGATTGTCAATTGAGGGGAACTGCTAGGGGAGGGAGGAGCATATCTCATCAACAAGGATACCTGCACAATCAACGTTTGTATACCTAACCCTGAATTGTACCCCACATCTTTTTATTTAAAAAAAGAGAAAATTCTACCAAACATTTAAGGAATGTATAAACCATTATGGTGCAAAAAAAAAGAAAGAAAGAAAGAAAGAAAGAAAGTTGTGTCTGGCATTCTCAGTCTCTTCACATCCCCTTCCTGAAAGCACCTCACCAGAGAAGGTCCTCGTCCATATGTTCTTCCCCTCCCCCATCCTCCATTTATCAAAGTAAGTTCTGTAGAAGGTCAAATTCAGTCGGTTCCCCTTCTGAGGAAAATTCACAGCTGTGCATCCTAGGACTTGAGTTCTCTAAGTCCTTGAATAAACTCTGGCCAATCACATAAGTCCTTCATGACTCTGGCAGTGACTTGTCATGTTTGAAAGTTCCTGAGATTTTTGTCTTTACGGAAAAAGATACCCAGGATAGATTTCGTGTCACAACTCCTACACCCAATTCTACAAGTGTTTATTGGACACCTTTTATGAAACACAAAACAAATCTTCTGATAAACTATATTCAATAATTCATGAGAATAAAATACATTGTATATATTTCCTGAATGGAAAAGGTAACCAAATTTGTTCATAAAACCTTCTAATGAGTCACTGTAACAGAATCAATCGTGCTACTAACATGAAACAGATAGAGTTTAAGAAAAGGAATGTTTATAAATACATGGGTAGGGTTAAGAGAAATCTACTAGGGACAGTGATGTGCACTGGGACCAGCAACAATGAAAAGCTTGTACTTTCCCTCAGTTAAAAGGGACAAGGGAAGGGTTATTGGCCAGAATCAGTGAGACCCATAACTCTAGGAGGACATGACCTCCCATCTGGAACTGTGGTTTTCTTGGGAAGTCAGTGGCCATTGCCAAACTGTGACCCACAAGGGACACAGGGAGATAAATGCTCAATTTTCCAAATTTTGCCAATGACTATCATCGGACAAACTTAAAAGGCATCCAACACCCCTTAGATGTTAGTCTCTTGGGGCACAGAAGAATGACAGAAAAATCAGAAACATCCAGCATAGTCCATCCACAACCACCTCTTGTCCTTTTACACTCACTCTCATGCATTAAATGGAAAACTTATGTCCTTATCAGATCAAACATATGAAATTCCATCAGCTTTTATATCACCACCTGACAATATCAACTCAGTCATATTTCTACCTTAAGCCTAAAATATTAACACCGAAAGTGATTTTCACATAAGGTAGATGGGAGGAAAAGAAGACAAAGTAATAATTAATTCACCTGAAATTTAGCTACTACAGCTCTCACTTCTGTGATTGCTCACAAGAAATAATTGACAATCATTGCCTTCTTCCACTTATACATTTACTATTTGCAGAGTAACTCTTGCTTCTTCTTTACCAGATGGGATGCTTCAATCCCGTATTACTTTAAGCTCTTAGTCATTAGCTATCCTTTCTTTATTGAACTGCAACAGTTTCCCACTGACCAAGATGAGTGGGTAAGGAAGTATTAAGTGGGACCCAGAGAATTCCGTGGGTTCCAGACTGATCTTTAATATCACCATCTGGGTGATCAAGCACTGCAGACATAAGCCTATTGCTTCAATTCTTTCAGCACAAAATAAGTACCTTAAGGTATACAACCCTCTAAAATGACCCCCCCCCAAATATTCCTAACCCCTTGGTATCTATGCCCTTCCGTGAGACACTCTCCAAGCATATGTGTGTGGCCTGGTCTTAGTAGCTTTCTTCTAATGTACAGAATGTGACCAAAAAATGTTGGCACTTTGCTTATGAGACTAGGGTTATTAAGGACTTTGGCATCTGACTTCTCTATCTTCTTCTATCTTTATCTCTCTCTGGGTTTTCTGGTGTTCTTGGACTGTTGAAGCATGCTGACATGTTAGGGGGCCTATGAAGAAGGCTACCTGGCAAGAAATTCAAGTGAGAAAACTAGGTTCCCAGTTCAAGAGCTACCACAGAAATGAATTTTGCTAACAACCAAATGAGTAAACTTAGAAGTGAATCCTTCCCCAGTTGAGCCTGCAAATGAAACTGCAACCCCAACATATATCTTGATTGCAGACTTGTGAGAGATCCTGAAACAATGACTCAGCTAATAAATGCCTGTTGTTTTAAACCACTAAGGTGAAGGATAACTTGTTGCATAATAATAGATAAATAATTTAGAGGTGGTAATGGATAGGGCAATGATCTTTCTCATTGGTCCCATCTTTAGAGTGACAACCTTCTCTGGCTGTTGTTTCAGCAGCATAAGAAACCTAAAAAGACTAGAAGGAATTCTCAGTTTCAAATGTAATGAAATCATGTCTGTGTTTCCTATTAGAAGTATTTCTCTAATTGGGATAAGACCTCCAAATGCTTTAAGATAAGATTGTAGAAGAAGGTAATAAAAATTCCTTAAGTATACTTCCACTTGCATTACTTTAATTTTGGACCCTTGCATTCTAGCTTGAGGGAAGGAAGCAACATATATGGGCCACTGATTTAAGCTACATACAGCACTCTGTAAGTTCTGATTTTATAAAGAGTTTTCTCCCAGTTGACTTCATAAGTGAATCTTCAACAGGTCATTCCATCAGTTTATCTATCAAGTTTCTCTTCAGTGATGGGCCCCAATATAGGTGAACATCGGTATATTTCTTTTACCATAAAATACTTCCTTGGTCAGAGACCTAAAGTATGGAACACCATGGTGATAGAAAAAATATTTATAAGTCTTTGACTGGTGGTGCCAACAGAAGTATTGCAAGCAAGGAAGATAAGTGTATATTTAGAGTATCTATATATCTATATCTATATATCTATAATATATCTAGATACATATCTACACACACACACACACGTTTTCTTAAAGACAAATTTCTACCTCCTTCACAAAGAAAAAAGCTTAGTGCAATCAACTTTTATTAAGGTAGTTGGCTTGCTCCTCTCCAAGGAAAAGGGCATACTATATAAAAAGTTCAACAGTAACCTTTGTTATTCAGCAGTTGTACTAAAAATAAGCCTTCTTGAGAAGAAGTTCTTGCTATTGAACCCAAGCCTCCAAAATATAAAGATGCCCATCAATAGTTTGCCTCTATTTGTTTAGGGAAGTTCAAGATGCAGCTATCTGCATTTCACTCTTGAGATTTTTTTCCAGACTACTGGACCCAGAAAAACTTTAACCATATCAGGCTTCTAAATTTTTATTTTTATTCTCTCATCCTCTGGCATGCATGTGTCTCATAAAGTATATAAGTTGTTTGGTGTTTGGCTCACTGAGCCTAATTAGCATTACGTCTGTAAAATAAAGGATTAGTATGATGTTCTATAAGATATCAAGATACCAGTTTCCCTCACAACAATATAAAGATAATAACCAGGAGAGGTGACATCATCCTGTGGTAAGAGAATGGACTTTTGTCCTGGCCATAACCTCCAATGTGTGTTGATAAATATAACAAAGCATTTGATAAATCAACTACTGTATATTAGATGCCAAAGACTGTTGATTTGTTCCAGTAAACATTCCTCATTTTGAACCATGCTGCCATTGGCATTACCACCTAATTATATTTGTGATAATCCAGAGTCACTGTCCAAGGCTATTTGGATTTTGCGCTGGATAAAGAGTCAAGTTAAACAGGGAACTACCATCTCTGAATCTTTCAAGTCCTTTATAGTGGCATTTATGTTCACAATATCTCTTTGAGATACAGTATTGGTTTTTTTTATTTGGGAGAAGTAGTAGGCAATTCCTTCCTGTCAAAATATCCCTCAATTAATGGGTCAGTGACTCATAGTAGTATTTTGCCAATTACTAAGCATATCTGTTCCCAATTGTATTCCCAATTTTCTGTTGCTGAGTAACTAATTACCATAAATGTAGCAGCTTTAAACAACTCCCATTTATTATCTCACAGTTCTGCAGATGAGAATACTAGGCAAGTTGAACTGTCCTCTGCTTGGGATCTCACAAGTTCAAAGTCAAGATGTTGGCTGGGCTGAGCTCTTAACTAGATGCTCTGGGGAAAAATCCGCTTCCAAGCCAATTCAAGTTGTTGGCAGAATTCAGTTCTTTGTGATTGGAGAACTAAGGTCTTCATTGCTTTGCTTGTCAGCTAGGGAGTACTCTCAGTTTCTAAAGATGCCCTGCATTCCTTGGTATGTAGCCCCTTCCATCTTTAAAATCAGCAATGGCACCTGGAATTCCACCCTGTGATTCCAATCTCTTACTTACTTTTCTGCCAGTAGCAGAAACTGCTCAGCTTTTAAAGGGCTCACGTGATTAAATTAGGTCCAGTCAGATTATATCCTTCTTACCACTTAACATGAAATAATCATGATAGTGATAGCTCATCATATTCACAGGCTTTGCACTCAAAGGGGAGGCACATTGTACAAGGGCAGGAGTCACGGGGAGTCACTTTTAGAATTCTGCTTGGCATATAAATTACATTTACAAGCCGGGCTCGGTGGCTCAGCCTGTAATCCCGCACTTTTGGGAGACTGAGGTGAGTGGATTGCTTGAGCCCGCGGGTTTGAGACCCGCCTGGGCAGCGAGACATCATCTCTACAATAAATCAAAACATCAGCCGGGCGTGGTAGGGCATGCCTGTTATTCCGGCTACTTGGAAGGCTGAGGCGGAAGGATCGCCGGGCCCAGCAGGTCGAGGCTGTGGTGGCCAGGAGCGGCCACTGCACTCCAGTCTGGGTGACCGAGTGAGACTCCAACACAAAAAAATAAATAAATAAAATAAATTACATTTACAGTCTGGGAAAATGGCAGTTCCCTGTAAGGCAAACTCATGCCAAGACTTAATTTATCATTTGACTTCCATAAGCCTCCAGTTGGAATGACCCGACCATGTGGTATTTTATGTTTCTGAGAAGTAGACATCAGTTTAGAGCCAGTATCAAATAACTTCTGGAAAGTCCAGATACTTCTTGTCTCCTAATTCACAAACACCCTGGCAAATGGCAGTATGTCCCTCAAACTCAGAGAAGAACTTGGGGAAAGACCCATTGTGAAAGATTTTCAAGGGTCTTTTCTCAAATTGACCTGTCCCCCACCCCTCAGTTGATGGACTCTGGATGAATGAGCTAGCATGGGTCTGGGAACTGGAAATGAAGTCATAAATCCCCACTATGGTAACTTGAGTCAGGTTTTACCCAAGGAACCTAAAACTTTTCCACTTATATGACAAGCATCACCTTAGTAGGCTGCACATCTATTTTATTACCATGGACTCATTAATCAATTAGCCATCAACACAGTTTGCTGTGGGTCAAAACACTCTGATTAGCAATCTATCCCTGGGGCCTAATTTAGTAATTGCACCCACTTCTCTCTGACAATTAAGTGATGCCACTGGCTCTCTACAATGCCTGAATTCCATTATACCCACTTAAATCTATGAACCCGATTTCATTGCAGCATCTCCCACCATCATCACATATGTACATAGCACAAACATCACAGAATTTTTCAAGGAATCCTTTCTCTTTGCCACGAAAGTCTTAGCAACCAAATACCCTTTACTAGGGTGCTGTTAAATCCAGACTTTAATTACCCAGTTTAGTAGATTGTTAATACCATTCCTACCTCCTCACAGCAATACATTAAATCTCAAATTTTAGCCAACTGTCCCCCATCAACAGATTTGCTCTGATTTAATCTTATATTTTGATCTTCTTGATTTATTACTCTTAGAGCCAACTCCACTATTCTTTCTAGAATTCTGATGATAAAAATTAGAAAGACACTGCCAATCTAGCAGTGTATAGGTAGGGTAACATTGGCTGCCAATGCTTTGCTGTTTGTGTTAGTTTGCTATGGTTGCCATTAAGAATGTACCACACACTGGGTTACTTAAACCACAGAAAAGTATTTCCTCATAGCTCTAAAGGCTAGAAGTCTGAGATCAAGGTGTTGACAGGGTTAGTTTCTTCTGAAGGCCTCTCTCCTTGGCTTGCAGATGAACATCTCTCTCTGTCTCCACTTGGTCTTCCCTCTGTGCATACCTGTGTTCTGGTCTCCTCTTCTTATCAAGACACCAGTCGTATTGGATTAGGGTTCAATCTAATGACTTCATTTAACCTTAATAACCTTTTTAATGACTGTGTCTCCAAATACAGTCACATCCTGGGGTACAGGGATTAGGACTTCAACATATGAACTCAAAAAAAAAACAAACCAAAAAACCATACTTTGGCTCATAACACTATTCTTCCCATAATATAAATGAGATTGATCATCCCTGCCCTTGAATATCAGCTGACCTGTAATCTGTTTTTAACAACAGAATGCGGTGGAGTTAATACTTGTTACTTTCAAGGCTGTGTCTTAAGAAATATACAGCTTCTGTTTTCACATTAAACCTCTATTTTGTTCACAGCCACCTATTAGGTAAGAAGCCCCACTACTGCTAAAGAGAGAGGTTATATGGAAGGAAGTCTGAAGTTATTCTGATGTGTCAATGCTAGCTAAGCTCCCAGCATAAGAACTGCCCAGTGGAGCCCTAGCCAACCTGTAGAATCTTGATAATATATTGTAGTTAGGTCAGGCCATTAAATCTTAGGGTAGTTTGTGGCATCCTTACACTAAATGTAAATAACAGGCTAGATCTTTGTGGAGCAGTTCTTATACTTCTCTGTCTGGATGCACAGGACTCTGACTGTCATTATGAGCCTAAAGGCAATGAGATAGCGGAGGTGGGTCCCAAGGAAAATTTAGGGTGAGGCTATTGGAAGGATTTTATATACAGGAAGTTGGCCCCTCAAACAGAATATTCAAGGGAGAACTCTCAGACATAGCTATGTTAGTCCAAAATCCCCATCCCAAATGTTTCAGGGTCTCACTGTATCCTCTGGTACTCTTGTCTTCATAAGAAATAGAACAGATTTTGGAAAGCTCATGCAATCTGGCCTGAACTTCATCGTCAGCAGCTATTACTAGACACAAAAGAGTCATTTAAAATGACCATAGGGGCTTTCTGATATTACCCCTGTACCCTTTCAAGGATATGCACATCTCACAATTTGTCCTTTTCTTTGTGTATACTCTCTAGTGCCACCAGATGCAATCTGCCCCCATGACATGTCTAAAATCTCTATCGTTGCCATAGTGACTAAGAATCTTCGTCCTTTGATCTCTCCAAGTCTTGGCCTCCACCAGCACTCTCTCCCATGCTACCACTGGCAATAATTTAAGTGATTGATGCCAACGCATGCCACAGATTACCAGTGTCTCATTTCACCCAGCAAGGAGGCTATCAGAGCATGCATCAGATATGTAAGCAATCCAATCCCCAAATCCTATTTGACTGATTCTGGCACAGTCACTGTGTTAGCCAGGGCCCTGATTAAGAGTTTAAAGGAGGAGCTATTTACAAATGCACAAGCAGAGGTAAGGAGCAACAACGAGGGAGGATGAAGCACCCGGGACCATCCACAGGAAGAAGTCACAACTACTCCTAGGTAAAGAGGAGACAAAGGATGGAAAGAATTACCAGAACTGGGAAGAGATGAAGCTGCAGGAGAAGTCTGATCAATCAGAGATTTCATGAAGGAAGTGCAGGCATTGATAAAAGGAGACCCAGTAGGGAGAAATCCAGGGAAATCAATATTCCAATCTTTCCCTCCTCCAACCCATCTATCTCTTGCCAGCGCCTCCCGCTGTCCAAAACTATCAGGAAGCCAGGGTCAAGGAAGCTCAGAGCGAGTGGAGAAGGGTGGGTCATATCTTGAGAGCCATGCAGAAAATTTTCAGCATCATGGCTCAGATCCAAATCTTATTTTCTACCTAAATATTCTCCACACATCCTGAACTGACCATCGCTTTATTTAGATTGAGGACCTGATAAGAACCCATTTTCTGTTCTGTCCTCAGATTCCACACCTCTCCAGAATGCAGGTGTAACATTATACAGTGTGGGTGACTGAATGTTTGGCAAAAGCCTTAGCTTTGAGTTTGTTGTTCTGATCAAATTTTTCCCCTTTTATTGTTTTTTTTAACCTTTTTCAAACTTCCTTTCCCAACTCACTTTGTCCACCCTCCTGAGCAAGCACTCTGATGTATTTGTTATCTACTCTTGAATTTATGTATATCCTTGTAAATATGTAAATTTGTTTAGTAAGCATAGATATCATGATGGTTAATATAATGCGTCAACATGACTGGGCCCAGATATACAATCAAACATTATTCTGGGTGTGTCTGTGAGTGTATTTCTTGATACATTCAACACTGAAATTAGTAGGCTGGGCTCAATGTTGGCGGACCTTATCCAGTCAGTTGAAAATCTGACTTGCACAAAAAAATTGACCCTCCTGAGAGTAAAAAGAATCTTCTCCTGCCTGTGGCTTTTGAATTGGGACATGGATTTTTTTTTCCTGCCTTTGAACTCAAATGTAAGATGGGCTCTCCCTGGAACTTGAGCCTGCCAGCAATCAGACACTGTCAGCTCCCCTAGGTCTCCTGCAGATCTTGAGGCTTCTTGGCAGCCTCCATAATCATGTGAGCCCATTTCCTATAATCAACTTCATGTATATATGTGTGTATGTGTGTGTGCATACATCATATAACAGATATGAAACACATATATAACCACTAGAGTGTGTGTGTGTACATCATATATATACACACACACATATCTTTGGCATCCCGTGTGTGTGTGTGTGTGTGTGTGTGTGTGTGTGTGTGTGTGTGTGCACAATAGGATATATATATCTTATTGGTTCTATTTCTCTGGAGAACTCAGCCTAATACAAGCATCGTTAACTTATCAGATAGTATTGCACCACAGAGCTTGTTCTGTTCTTTCCTTTATAACTCAGCACTGTATTCATAAGTTACATTCATGTTGCTGTGTAGGTTAACTAGTTGGCTGCTTCTAACTACTACTAACTACTATTCCACAGTTAGTACACATTCCTTGTACTTAGCCATTCCCTTCGGGAATGAATATCTAGGTGACTTCCATCTCCCAGACACCACAAACAATACTCCGATGATCATCATTTTACCTGTGTCTTCATGGACAGCTATGAGAATTACTCAGAGCTGTGTGTTCAGGATTGGTGTCCTGAGTCAGAAGGACTCTTACTTTTGTATCTCTTGAATATGGGTTCGAGCTCTCCTTTTAAAGGTTGCTCAATAAAACCCTTCTTTGGTTCTTATTTGGATCTCACTCCCTGTATGTGCTTTCCTTTCCTGAAAAAAGAAGTGCTCGTTTTAGAACAGCTGAAACCCACCTGAGCCCCTGATACTTGTGACCACCATATATAGGATTTGCATGTTAGAGATAAGGTAGTAGGCTAGGAGATTTTTTAAGTAACATCCCCAAGTCACTTGAGTGGTGTGGAGGAGGACCCACTGTCCTGTGCACCATTTGTACACAGGAGAACTCACACATGCATCAGTGTTGGTCCATCAGGAAATACAAGTGATTGATTTCTATCTAAAAGACAAAATCATAACACCTGGCACTGCTATTGGGAAAGGTCAGTGCAGAGTTGTGACAGCTAGATTATTCTGTTTCATAACACTGATGCTTGCTTGTAAAGAAAATTTGCCCACACTGTAGTTCTTTGGAATCCTCTCCTCACTTTCCTGATTAAACCCAGCATACCAATCCCACTGGCCCAAGTCTTCTCTGTATCAACATTAAGGAGAAGCTGGGATCTAATCCCAGACCTCGCCAGCTGCAAAGGGCACAGTCTTAACACCTCAGGAAATACAACAGGCAAACTCAACTCCAGCACACAGAACCTCTCTGCCATCCTCTTTTTGTGATCATGGTACCCTAGTTTATTTTCAGAACTTCAAGACTCTTCATTTCTTATCCCTTACCCTTTATAAGTAAACACGCACTCAGATCAGTATCCAGGATTCTTATAAAAATCTCACAAGTGGTGGAGCTTTCAGGGATTTTCTTCTCAAAGTTCACCTGAAGCAGGGATGCTGACCCCAGCACTCAAGCAGCTGGTCCCCTGGTTTGTCTGGAAAATATCTCACTTTCTCCATTGCCCTTTAGTGACATTCCTACTCTGGGGAAGTGCCAGCTCTGCTCTGTCTGGAAATGGCTTTTTGCACCTCCTCTGCTTCCTGCAACCCTGTTCCCCCAGGCCACACAGAGGGACATTGGCTCCTCCTGGCTCCTGACAGCTATTTGAGCACTGCCAGACATCACTGCATCTTCCCTTTGCCAGAAAAACAACTGCAGCCCCTTCCTTGTGTATTCTTTCATAAGTTTAGATAGTATATTTCCATCTTTACCCTCATGCCTCCCTATGGTTTGAGGGACCCTGCATCCTAACAGTCACCTCAGAAATTTTTAGAAGGATTTAGGATTAAGCTAGGGGCTAAGAGAGCCTTTTGTTGTCCCCTGAAGGACACAAGGTAAGCAAATCTCATATCCCTCTCACCCTATGTATGCTGTAAATTCCTGAGTGGCCATTACAGGATGACTGTAAAATGGGATCCCCCTCAAGGCGCGCATGCACACACACACACACACACACACACACACACACACACACACACACACCAAGCACACAAAGGAGGGCCTATGGGGTTTGCCCAGGTCAGGGGACTGGGATTCCTGCCAAGATTACATTAAGGAAAAATAGATGCTAGAATGCCATAGAAGCCACCATTCAAAGGGGAAAGACACACAGATATAAACTGGGTGAGAGAGCAGGGATCAGAGTATCCCAAGTACTGCGGGATTCTGGATCCCCTGAACACACCAAAAGGAACCGCGGCTGCTGAAGAATTACTTGCTCCATTAGCTGCGACCAGGTTGAAACAAGGAAGTTAATTAAAATCTGTGGCCCGTGCTTTCATAAAGAAACCTCAGCAGCCACAGGTTGCAGTTGCAGACAAGACACATCCAGGTGGCCCAGCCTGTGCCTTCCTCTCTCTCAGCCAGTTGGAAAATCCTAATATTTCTTAAAGGGACAGAAGGCGATTTGCTTGGAAACCTCCGTCTTGAATCCTAACAAAGAAAAGCGTGATTGTCTTGAAGAAAAATTAACAGAGAAAATAATTTTCTGTGTGTGTGTGTGTTAGCATGAGTATAAATGATTGAATAAATTAGCCCAAGAATGCATGTGAATGGGCATAGAACAATGGCCAAAGAATGTGAAGCATTTGCTTTGGAATCAGGGAGGGTTACACCTTATTTTGCTTAGGGCTGATCTGGCCTTTCCAGACTGGATATTTCAAGGACTCCGGAGGCCGTGGTTAAACTGTACAAATCTGATTTCATCTAAAATTGTATAGAAATAAGTGTATTTATGAAACAATCGTCCTGCAATTCCTTGCAAAAGAAATACAGACATGAAAATATATATTGTATCAAATCCTCCTGGAAGAAGACTGAGGATAGACATCACAGCAGAATTTTTTCAGACATAAAGCCAGTAGCAGAAACGGCATCTCCTCTTCCCCACACCATCAGTTCTTCTCTCACAAGTCAATTAAACCACCAATACCATTCTGTGAGGGCCTTTGTCAACTGGCTTAACATAATCAAGTTTTCTGGCACCCTTTTGTACCTGCTCTAGACTGGAACTGGGGCTCCCTGGATAATCTTTTCTAAAACTGCCTGCAGAATCTTCAATAAATTCAAAGTTTAACAGGTTTGATCTCCCAGCTGGATGCTGATTATCACATGCCTTTCCCTTCTCCAAGATTCACAAGGATTCCCAACAGGGAGCAGACCTTGGCCGAAGGTGCCATTACACCTACCCCCTCCCCACCTCTCACTGACTTACATGCTCAGAACCAGCCCCCACCTCACCCCTACACCTGCTAGGCCCATTCTCAGGAGGCTTCAGATAAACCAAAAATAACTCCACATCAGAAAAAGCTAGGCCCTGTGCTCCAATAGGAAAACCTTTGAGAATGGCCTTTTCAGCTTCAAAGCCACGGTAGTGGGCAAAGTTTCAAAGACAGGGCAATGTTAGCCTTTGATGATCTGGTGTTTTTAATGCAGTGGTCTTAACCTTTTTTTAGGTCATAAACCCCTCTGGAAACCTAATGAAAGCTATGGAGCCACAAGCCATAAAAATACACAACCTTGATGAAAAAGTTGCCTGTACCTCCAAGGGACTGATGGATACTCTGAACACCATCCATGGACCCCAGGATAAGAATTCCTATTATAATATCGTAGCCAGATGTCCACACCAGGAACTCTTTTCCAAGTCTTCTCTGAAGGACCCTAGTGAGTTCTTCTGACCTCATTTCTCAATATTTTTTACTTTTCTCTATTTCCCAGAGCTATGCTCCATTCCTCCATCCATCTGGGGCTGACATTCAGTAAGTATATGTGATTTGGGCTGTATTGTTTGTTTACAGTTAGCATCTATTCAGATCGAGAGATACAGGGTTATTTTGAATATTATCCCTACATCCATCATTCATCCATGCATCTAAATATGACCATTTATTCATTCAAACTCATTTTCTTTTAAAAAAAAAAAAGCCTTCCCTGTTCCAGGAACTGTTTTGTGCTCCAGATTCTGGAGAGACATCAGGGAATAAGACAGAGATTCTCTCCTTCATGTCATTGACACTTGAGTGAAAGGATAGACAAGTAAAGCCGGTATTTTAATGTCATGGAATAAATATATTCATGATACCATTAGGACATTCTGAAAACATATAGAGGGGAAATTTCACCCAGATATGAGAACAGGGGTTCAGAAAAGTTTTCTGAAGAAAAATGTGTAGAGCTGAGTATAGGAGTAAGAGTAGAAGTTACCCAAACATAATGCAGGTGGGAAAGTCAATGAAAGAACATGCAATTGTCCAGAGGTTTGAGCTTTATCCTAAAACTTATGAAGAACAAATTCAGACTTTTCAGCAGGAGAATAATGATCAGACTTGGGTCTTCCAAAACTCACTCCAGCTCTCCAGAGGAGAGGACAGATGGAGGAAATCAAGAATGAGGACAGGAACCCGCCAGAAGGTTGTTTCAGTGTTCCGGATGATAGCCTAGACTTGGAGAGCAGCTGTGGGGTTGGAAAAAAGCAGGTGCTTTGGTGAGAGAAAGAGGGTGGAAATGGTAAGATTTTATGATTGACTGAGTTGTGGATGGGGCTTAGGAAGAAGGAATAACCAAGCATAATGCCCCGGTTTCTGGTTTGGGAGCACTGTTATGGGAAGGGTGCACTGTTTATCAGAATGATGAAATCGGGCTTGGTAGGGAGGTAGGATGACAAGATAAATGCAGCTTTGGATATACAGAACTTGAGTTGTCCGCAAGACATTCAACCAGAATAAAAGTATCTAGCAGTCAACTGGGTCTAAAATGCATTAAAGAGCCCACCTGGCAATACGGATTTGAGAGCCATTGGAGTACACATTGTCCTTAAAACCTGAAATAGAGTATGCAAGGTAGAGACGTCCAACAAGGTAAATCTCACAAGCCCATCAGGAGACATTTTGGAGATGTTTGCAAGCACTTTATCATTGTCACTATGATTGGGGCCACTAGCTGGCATTTATTGAGAGGAACTAGGGATGGAAGATTCCTCCACAACACAGGAGATAGTCCCACACAAAAAGTCCTCCATTCTGTGTGAGAGTACGCTCACTGTTTATCATGATCTGGGCTTAAACTCTAACTCTAAATAAACACAGGATATGTTTTACATTGCTTTATCATACATTAAACTTTCTAGGAATGTAGCTACAGGGTAAGGTGAGGGACGGTTTCTCTGTAAACGCAACTCCCACATTTATATCTCCAAACCAGACCTCTCTCTTGAAGTCCTGACTTCTGCATACTCAGCATCTCCATTTGGATGACAAACAAGCAGCTCAAAGCTAAACTGTCCAAAACTGTGCAGCTAATCTCTTCCTTCCCACAGCACCTCCCACAGTGTCTTTCCTATCTCCACAGATAGCGACTTCAAGGAGAACACTTTCTGATCGTTCTCAATTCTTTTTTTTCTACAACAGGTACCCACCTCATCAGGAAATCCTCGTGGCTCTGCCATGAAAACACCTCTAGACTCAGACCACATCACCACAGCATCATCTCTTCTGAGCCCCAACCATATCTTGCCTTTTTATTGTAGTTGTGCCTGACCCGCCTTCCCCCCAGCATTCTCGTTCTCCTATGTTTTATGCTCAACAGCAGCCAAAATGGTGCTTCTAAAACCTAAGTTGAATCACATCATGCCTCTCTGCTCTAAACCCTTCATAGCTCCCCATTTCATTCAGAGAAAAAGCCAAGTCCTGACACTAACCTACAAGGCTGTTGAGAATGCCTTTCATGGTTCTGGCTTCCCTCTTTACCCTCTTCAATTTTGTTCTCTCCTCACTTGCTCCTTCCAGCCACAATGGCCTCCTTACTCCTCCTTAGCACAAGCACAGGAAGTGCACTTCAGCCTTTGTACTAGCTATTTCCTCTGCCTGAAACACTCCTGCTTCAATCATCCAAATTGCTAACTTCCATATCTTCAAGGCATGGCTCAGATCTTAGCCTCTTGATAAGTCCTACACGGACCATTTTTCCCATTGCAGCTCCCTTCCAGCCCCATTCCTGATCCTCTCTACCCTGTGGTATCTTCCCATTGGCCTCCTCACCTCCTAATATAGTACATCATTTCCTTATGATTCAAGTTTATGTTTTGCTGTCTGTCCAGCCTACTAGATGTAAGTTCCATGAGGACAAGGATCTTTGATTTGTTTATTTCTATTTCTCAAGTGTCTAAAATAAAGACTGGCAAATACTAAGTGATCTACAAATATTTATTAAATAAACAAATCAGTGAACTGGGGTAAAATTAGCTCTTATGTCATCATGTATTCCTCCCAAACGACTGATTCTGGTATCAATTCTATGAGAGATATTTTTTCTTGATATTCAGAGTTAAGCATTTAGAAGTGTCTCTAAGTTTATTTCTCAAAACAATAACAATAAAAGTCTTGTTTTTCAAGATTACTGGCTCTTCTAGAAGTTCAGATCCATTGAGGATCTGTTATGTCCTTAGTTCTAGGTCACATTTGTAGTAACACTAGGAAAATGAGTCTGGGCAGTATAAGGTGAGTGGGAAGTGTCAAGAAAATAATCCTCAACTGCTATCTCAAAATCCTACCCTCTGCACATATTGAGCAACCCTGAGCCTTGGACAATCTTTGACTAAGCCACAGTATCTCTCTAACTTTTGTCATTTGACCTTACTTCCGCTTTCTAGATGAGCAAGGACAAGACTCTTCACCATGCAGATCTTCCTGAGTTTTGAATACCAGGTTTAATCCCTCAGTCTTTGCGCTCTATCTCTCTGCTCCATCTTCTAGTCTTCTTATTTAAACATCTACTGGTCCTTTATCCTTCCTCTATGACACAAGCTTAACGTAAGCCCTTTTAGTCTCCTTGAAGTATCTTCTGCATGGGCTCAAATTTATTTCTGTCCCACTTACAGCACAGGACCCAAGATGGACGCAGTACTCCTGATGTCGTGTAACTGTGCATGAATGACAGGACCAGAACCCCACCCTGAAGTTTCTAATTTGCAGAACCACTTCACATTTGTCCTGGGGTTTCAGCATTATCCTTGCAGCAATGGAAAGCAATTGCGGGGTTTTAACAGGAGAATGATGATCAGAACTGAGTTTCTCTGAGATCACTTCAGCTCTCTAGAGGAGTGAATGAATTGGAAGAGTCAAGGCTAAAGGAAGGAAATCAGTTAGGAGGTTGTTGTAGTATCCTGATGACAGTTCATTGGGAACCTCTGGCTCCTAAGTCCCATGGACACGTGTTCTAGAAGGCTGGATTACCTCTGTCATATGCTTTTGAAGTTGGATTTTGGTTTCTTTTTTCATGGGTTAGGAGACAAGAGCCCTCCCCCCCTTTTTTTTCCTTAATCCCGTAGTTATTTATTTGGGTTAAGTCAAAAACACTTCTTCTTTGTGCTCCTATAACATGTTTCAAAATTTTACTTGGCATCGTTTTTCTGTGTATTCAGATTAGCTGTTTACATTCCCTCCCACTCAAGCTCAAGAGCCTGGGGCTCCTTTGAAGAGAGACTCTGGGCCTTTTTTACTTTACGTCCCCCACAGCACATAGTAAAGTGCCTTGTACACAGCTAACCTGATCGTATTTGTTGAATTAAGTCTAGGTGAATGGGACTGAATTAAAAGCTGCTGTTAAAATGCAAATATGCTATCTGGGCTCCACACAACATTAAGGTACCCATTAAAACTTTGACACAGAGTAATTTATGGGATCAGTTAATAACTACCCAGTAGGCAGTGAAGTGCTGAAAAATGGGAAAGTATAGCTTAGATTTGGGAAAGCCTTGAGAGAGAGCACTATGGGATACAGAAATGAGACATAATCCTACTGGCTGAGGGGCAAGCCATTTGGACCTGCATCCAATAAAGGGAGCATAGACTTTGAGATCAGAATAAACTGAGTTTTGGCTCAAATGCTGCTATGTACTAGCTCTATGACCTTGGGAAAATTAACCAAGTCCTCTGGATGATTGTTTCTACCTAAAGAATCACTGTCGAATGGCAAAGACTTGTGCAGTTTGTCTTTCATTTCCTAAAGTCATGCACATTGTACTCAGGCTCATGTGTTTCCTTTTTTTGGGAGAGGGAGAAGCAGGGGTTCACTCTGTCACCGAGGCTGGAGTGCAGTGGCATGACCATAGCTCTCTGCAACCTTGAACTGGGCTCAAGCAGTCCTCCTACCGCAGCCTCCCAAGTAGCTGGGACTACAGGCACATACTACCACTCCTAGCTAAGATATACATTTCAAACTTTTTGTAGAGATAGTGTCTTGCTTTGTTGCCAAGGCTGGTCTTGAACTCCTGGCCTCAAGCAATCCTTTCAGCCTCCCTGAGTTCTGAGATAAGCCACCATGCCCAGAACATCCCATGTTTCTGGACATGTTGGAGCCAGTGCGTAGCTCATCATAGGCGCTCAGTGAGTACTGGCTGAATGAATGAAAGTGACTCTGGGCATCATTCTGACACAGGTGTGAAAGTCAGCTCCACATTTCTCTACCAGCTTACTCTCAGTAAGATTTCAACTCACAGTGCCTCCCTTTTTAAATCTACGCAATGGGAAATATAATGTCATCCTCTCCGTTTATCACAAAGATTAACTGAGAAAGTGTCTTAGTCCATTTTCCATAGCTTATAGCAAAATATCTGAAACTGATTTGTTTACAAAAAAAGGAATTTCTTGCAGTTATGAAGTCTGAGAAGTCCAAGGCTGAGGGGCTGCATCTGGTGAGGTCCGTCTTCCTGGTGGAGACCCTCTCTAGAGTCTCAAGGCCATGAAGTGCATCAGAAGGCAGGGGACTAGCTCAGGTCTCTCTTGCCCTTCTAATAAAGCCACCAATTTCCCTCCCGTGATAACCCATTAATTCATTAATCCATGAATAGCTTAACCCATTCATGAGTGCAGTGTCCTCATGATCCAACCACTTCCTAAAGGCCCACCTCTCAATACTTCCACACCAAGGGTTAAATTTCAGCATGAGTTTTAGAGGACACAAATATCCAAACAATAGTAGGCAGTATGCAAAGTGCCTTGTACATAATTGTTTAATAAGTGTCAGTTCTTTCCACATCCCATGGCTAACACACCTAGTGTCATTTTCACACATTTTTGGCCAAAAAAGAAATTGTGAAATTTTCCCTTCCAAACAAATTTCTGACCAAATAAGACATGATTTGTTTTAGATGAACTCTCTGTATATAAACTTGGACTGCAGTTTTATGTGCTCAGGTGCCTTCACTTTCTTTCCCCAAAGAAAAAGACAAAATGTGCATATGTTCACTCGCACCCCTCTGAGCACGGGCAGTAAACAGCCAGCACACTGCCGGAGCCAAGCACTGGCCCTGCATGGCTGTGAATGTCTAGCAGCCCTCACGTAAATGGGCACATACCCCCACCCCAGAGCAAAGAATTTACAGCTTCCAGGTGCAGGAACAATTTTTCAATTAGGGATAATATTGTTCTTCATCATGTTTTCCTCTGTGTGGGAGGAAGGGCTCTGGCCAGGTGGGAACTCAGTACAACAATTACAGTTAGCAGTCTGGGATATGTTTAAAAAAAAAAAAAAGAAGCTTCTGATTCCTTAGCTTTGCAATGTGTAAGGCCATGGTGGTGATCAGTGATTGACTTCTGCTTGAATGAATGGGTGGATTTAGTGGTAACCTGTTAAAAATTCTTGCAAATGTATGGACTTATTCGCTGACCCTGTTTTAGCTCATCAGGCTGAATTGTCCTCTTGGCTCAATTGTCAGCTTCCACATCCCATTGATTTTCTCTTTTAATGTGTCTTCTATCTATCTGACCCTTTTAAAGCAAGTCTCTGCTCCTGCTGGTCAGGATAAATGGAGACGGTGGTAAAGTCAGCATTCCACCTTAAAGGAAAGAGTTGTGATGAACAGAGAGGAGGCAGACAGGCATTCCAGACTGGGAGAACAACAAGGCAGTGTAACTGCTTGGAGTGAGGACAATGAAGAAACCAGAGTGTGTGGCACAAAGGATTGGTTAGGATGCCTGCGAAATGGGATTGGAAACAGATTGGAGTCAAGTAGTTGAAAAATTTGATTGCCTTATAAATGTTTTTAACTTTATTATGAAATCCATGGGGAACAATTGAAGGTATTAGAGAAGAATTTTGTCAAAAGTTTGGTGTCTATGTAAAGAGCAGATTGGAACAGAGACTAAAAGCAGGGGGGATAGCTAAACACACTCAGGTTTCTTAACTTGAACTGAGAGGACATAATTTGAATCAACATGTTTTGAGCCAAAATGTGTAACAAACATTGTGCTAAAAATTGTAGAAAGCAGAGACGAGAATTTTACCTCCAAAAATTCACAATACAATTCAGATTCATAGTCAGCAAACACTTTGGGAGTATCTACACTATCAGGAATGCTTTTGACCACAAGTAACAGAATACACAAATAACAAAGACATCAGTTACTTCATATGACTGGCAGTCTGGAGTTCATTGTTAGTATGTTAACTTGTCACATGGCTACAATATAACTACTCCAACTCCAAGCACTGTGCAGAGCCTCCAGGAAGACTTCCATGTGTGTTCAGGAGAGCTCTGAAATTCCCAAAGTTAAACAGAGGTGTGGTTTTCAAGAAACCCCGAGCAGTATGTGATCTCTAGTCAGCAAATAGATGCTTGGCTCCATTTAAAATTGAGGCGCAGTTAGCCCCTCAGAATCCATCTTAAAAAGACTGGCTCTTTCAAACTCACATTGGTTCACATTTCACGTTTCTTCTCCAGGCTGAGTCCTGTATCCCTAAAGCGGCTTAGCATCATGACAAAGCCCACTGACTTAACAATCAGATGGCCAACCTTGGGCTGCTTAACAATGGCAAGTCATGAGCATTAATTTCCTCATCTGTAAACTTGAGAATCAAACTTGAGTGCAATTTATATTTGATGTTGACAGATCCTAGCACCTGGTAAATGCCCAAGAAATGCAAGTTACCATTATTGTCCATATCCCTGGCATTTCTTCCGATTGATGTGAACTATGAGAACAGTACCTATTTTACAAGGCTGTTAAATAGACTAATTAGTCATGCATAAAAATCACTTAACCTGCCGTGTAAGTCAACAAATATTCAGTTTATTTGCTTTTCTCTTACCAACATTTTCTTAGCTAAAAATAAACTTTCCACTTAAAAACAAAATTTCAGTAATAATAGCAAGCTCTACTATTCATAGTTTGGTGTTGGCTGAGTCTATGTGGTGAGTTAATATACCCTGGTGTGATATCTGCCCCAAATTAGAGAGGGTGGAAGGATGGGTGGTCCTGAGTGGAGGTCTTGATAAGTTGGTGAGATAGAAAGAGAGTGAGGAAAGGTAGTTTAAAATATTGGCAAGAGAAAGAGTGAAGCTAGCTGTCATGGGGACTAGGATAGAAAAGGAAGAGAAAGGCAAGATGAGGTTGACAGATAGGAAGAAAGTAGAAGGTCAAAAGTAAGAGGTCAAAGGTAAGAGAATGAGAACCAGAAGGCCTAGAGGGTGTGACTGGGAAGTGAGGTGTTGGAATCAAAGAATCAGTTTCAAGGAAGGGTAGGGCCATAATGGTGGACAACTGACATTGGGTGAGGGAAGGATCACTGGAGACTAGGAGGTGGAGGGTGTGAGAGACCAAGGTGCTGATGACTTAAGTGATAATGACAAGCTGTGAAGAGGGATGCCAAGGCACTGATGAGTGAAATGGCATGAATGGGAAGCTGGCTGGGGATGCATATTCTGCAGAGATGTCTGCTTAGCCCCTTGTCCTCCAGAAACTATATCCCTCCCTCAGTATGAGCAACTCTCAGTGAGAAGCCAGATTGTCACCTTCTCCCAGATCTCTGTTCTGATTTGGACTGAGTCATCTTCTTCAACATAGTTATCAGATCATTGGAGGCCGTGGCTCCCAGCCAATGAGGAGCCTGTCATTGACTATTTTGCTGGTGCTTTCCTAGACTTGCAACCTTTGCAGCCACCTTAATTTCTGTCCATAAACCCAACCAACATCCCTAAGAGGAAACTACTCAGTGATACCTGCAATCCCCATGCCCAAGTGCTCAGATGCCCCTGCTCCTTCCTAGATGAACATCATTTCCTAAGGGTCTCACGTACAAAAATTCCTTCCTAATCTAGAATAAAATGTAGCCAATCTCCTCCCCATGGTAGCTGTCATATATTTAATATCCATTAGTTAATATGGTTGTAACGGCTAAAATCTGTGACAAATGTGAGATGCTTTTAAAGGAATTTCTGCCTAATAATCAAAATAACATTTTACATGTGCATTGGTGACTCTTTATATATTTAACAAGAAGTTAAACATGTACATTTGTGAGACACCAGATCTATCTATTCCAAAGCTTGTTCTAAAACATTTATGCATTTTGGAACCCTAAACAACAAGCCCATAGCTGCTGAATAATAAGACCCCAGAATAATAAGAAAAAACAGTCAGCCAAAGCAGGGACTTGAACAGCAAGCAAATGTGCGTTCAAACCCTGTCTTCATAACTTGACTTGAGCATTCCTTGACTTGAGCATTCCTCCTTTTCTTCTGCCCCTTGAACACCGAGCCCCACTGATGAAGTGAAGCTAACCTCTGTTGCTTTACTTCTGACCCCTTTCATGCCCATTTGCTCCGCCTGGCACAGGTTCTGGCCTGGAGTATACAGGGGTGATTTGTCATTTTACAAAACAAATACATTTCGGGTGAGAAGAGAGCCAAGTGATAAATAATCCTAAACCAGAAAGCTACTGTGGAAGTGTGAAGCAAAAGAGAAAAACAAAAACAAACCCCAAGAAAACATAAAAGCTCAGGATGATTTATTTCATAATTTAAAAATCAAAATCGCCTTCGGGTGGTAGGACTTGTTTGCCCAGTTTTACCCTAGAGTGAGTCATAATAGCTAAGTTATATACCCTTGGAAAAACCAGGGCTTTTCCAGTGGGAGCACTAAGATGTCATTAAGCCCAGCACTGTGTGTGGCAGTGCCAGAATCAAATGTCCTTTGAAATGGAGAGAAGCAGAGAAAAAGCCCCAGGGCCAAAGCTGTGTTTCTCCAGACCACATCTGGTCCCCACAGTCTCATCCAAGAGGTGGAAGAGTGGAAGAAGAATCGTGGGGAGCAGAAAATCACTTTAGTCTTAGGGGCAAAGCAAGGGGTAGTTTATAAATTCAAATATGGGTGGGCAGCAGGACAATGGGGGGAGGATATTAACGACATGGGCTACGCTGAATTCTCTCTGCCATAGGGACACAGTCTGGACACAGCCACCAATAAGTCCAGACCTACATCAGTTATCTACTGCCCCAGTGATGCAGCATGACAAACAGCCCCCAGCCTCAGACTTGGCTAATCTCAGCTCATCTTGCTGTTGTGTCTGAGGTCATCTTGTGGATCAGTTGGAAGGTAAGTGGCCCATGTGACTGCCACCACCCAGGAGGCTAGCATGGGCTTGTTCAGATGGTGGTGGCAAAGTTCCAAGAAAGAATAGAGTCACAAAGCCAGCCCAGATTCAAAGAATGGGAAAATAGATTCTAATCCCTCCCAGAAGGAGGTGCAAAGTCCACAGGCAAAGGCACAGATACAGAGAGAGATGAAGAACTAGGGATCTTTTTAGGAGTTAATCTTCTGCAAGAGTAGCCCAACTGATGACATTGCAGGCGAGAGCTTATACTTTATCTATGAAGCCACAGAGCGTGGGTTAAAGATCTGTTAGTTAGAAGGTAGATTTCCTCTCACAATTTAGGGACAAAGAAGTCCAAGCTGTCCAACAATAAGATGAACTGCCTTAACAGCTGACATTTTAACATAATATAATTACTAATGTTAATGAGTGCTTATTATATGCCTCAGACAGTGTTCCAGGTTTCTCATAAAAATTAATCATGGCAATAGCATTGTGACCAGGGCCCCTGTGAACTGTTATGCATGCATGTTCTGCACAAAGGGCCTGCCTAGCTGAGGGACATGCTGCTTGGTAAGTTGTGAGCCAAGGTGTGGAGCATTTTCCACTTGGAGGAAGGAGAACCCTTTCCTAATTTATAACCAGGTGGTGTATAAACTGGCAATAGCCTGCCTTCTATAAGTGCAATATTAAGGTTGGTAATATTGTATTTTGACTTTCATTTTAGAGCTAAACAAAAACAAGACTTAAGGAATGTAATTAAATTGGCCAGAAATGGACAGATTTTGAGCAGAATAGAGATTAGCACTCAGGCAGTCTGCCTCCAACCCATGTTTTTTACCATAAAACTATTCTCCTTTACTTGATCCTTACAACAACCTATTCAAAAGAGGACGACATTTCTATTTCACAGATGAGAGATCCGCAGCTCCAAAATTTTTTAAACTTGCTAAAAAATTAGGGGACACAAGTAATGGGTGGTAGGAGGATCCCAAGTCTGTCTAATTCCAAAGCCTATTTGCTTTTAACAATAAACTGTCTCTTTCACATCAGTGACCCAAGAAGCTCTCTATCACTGAAAACATCCAGGAAGAGACTATCTGTCAGGATTGCTAGGAGAGGTTAATGCGTCAGCTAGAGCTCTGTAATTTAACATCCCTTTACATTTGAAATGCTATAAATAGGGCTGACCAAGAGGGCTCTTTGGGCTGTTCCATTCTTGGTCTGGTCAGTTACTAGGTTTCAGAAGCAAGATCAAGACAAGGAGTTTCTTAAGATGGAAACAAGTGTCCAAAGCTGAGAAACGCATGGAGATCTGGACAGGACATTTCTTTTACCTTTCATTATTTGCCGCTCTAGGGTAGGGGACTCTGGGAAGCCAACAGAGCCACTGGATTACTCTTTACTTCTGTTGTATACAATAGACCCTGGAAAACGCCTTTCCTTCTGGGAAATATTCCCAAACCTGCAAAACAATTCTGCTGACCTTCCAATGGAGTTATAGAGAAAACAATTTAAAATAAAATGTCTAACCCTGTGTGCCAGATTCAACAACTTAGTCCTGGAAGGCTCATTAGAAACAGAGAGGGCCAGGGCCTGGTTTCCTTTTCTCCCTCCTTCACGTTCTGGATTTAATTCCAACTATCCTTAGCTCTGGTGTAGTAGTATGGCAATTGGGTAGCCAACTCTTCCCATTCACACTAATTTGATGAAATTTTAAAACTGCACCATCACTAATGTAACAAACCTGTGTCTTCCCTAAGTTCTGTCTCAACACAGTTGTTTTTTTTTTTGAGTTGGAGTCTCACTCTGTCACCCAGACTGGAGTGCAGTGGCCGCTCCCGGCCACCGCAGCCTCGTCCTGCTGGGCTCCGGAGATCCTTCCGCCTCAGTCTTCCAACTAGCCGGAATTACAGGCATGCGCTACCACGCCCGGCTGATTTTTTTGATTTACTGTAGAGATGAGGTCTCGGTGCCCAGGCGGGTCTCGAACCTGCGGGCTCAGGCAATCCACTCACCTCAGCCTCCCAAAGGCGCAGGATGACAGGTTGAGCCACCGAGCCCGGCTTCCACACAGTTTAATAGTTAGTGCAGCACAGCTTGGACTGGTAAACCAAAGACACCCACGGCACTGCGCATCCCAGAGGAACACTGAGTTTTAGACTTGACTCTACAATTGATTAGTAGCATGAACTTGGGTGATTTGCCTAAAACTCTCTAAGTGTCAGTTTCCTCAACAGCAACATAGAAAAATATTACCTCCAAGGGTCATGTTAAGAATTCAGTGACCAGTATCAAAGGGTACAAAATTTTCATCAGGCAGAAGGAATAAGGTTTTGAGATGAATTGACAACATGGTTAAGTAGTCCTCATAGTCTGGCCACCTCTCCCCACCATAGACTCAAGTTGACTGGATCACCATCGTGTCTCACCTGGACTATGCAGCAGCCTCTTCTCTAGTCTCCTTGCTTCCACCTTTGGTGGAATGTGAGCGGAATGGTCTCCAACAATAAGTTGGACTGCCTTAAGAGCTGATATTTTAACATAATAATAATTACTGATATTGAGCACTAATTATGTGCATCAGACAGTGTTCCAGCTAGCTCAGAGAAATTAATCTTTGCAATAGCATCATAACCAGGGCTACTGTCTCTCCTCTGCCCAAAACCCTCTAGCAGTTCCCCATTTCACTCAGAATCAAAGTCACCATCCTTCTGGCAATGGCTTGCAAGGTCCCACCTGCTGCACCCACTTTCATCCTCTCTTTGTCTTCTCTCCTACTCTCTCCCTTGCTCATTCCCTTCCAGCTACAGGGGTCTCCTTGTTGCATCTCAAAACACACCAGCACATACCACTGAAGGGTCTTTGCACGAATTATTCCCTCTGCTGCAAACTACTTCTTTCAGATATCACTGCAGCTCATTCTCTCCCCTTCACAATTTTCATCCCATGGTCCTGCTAAAAGATGGCTACTTACCTCCCTATTTACAACAAAACCCTCTCTCTTACCCTCGGCACTCCCAATCTCTCTAACACTGTTCCTTTATTTTTATTTTGTTTGGCACTTACCACATTCAAACAAGTTACGTAACTTATTTATTACGAATTTTTGTTTACTGTCAACCTCCTCTGTTAGAACGTAAGCTTCCATGGGTCAGGGGGTTTTGTCTATCTTGTTTCCTGGCAGATCCCAGGTGTCTGATTCAGTGCTTTGCTCAGAGTACACACACCAAAAATATGTGTTGAAAGAATGAATGGATGAATAGTAGCTATGAGCATTGTCATGTTGCGAGCCTCTCAAGACCAGGAACCATGCCTTCTTCCTGTCTCTACTGCCAACCATCACAACCGCACCTGCACTGCCCTGATGTTCAGCATCAGTTTGCTGAATGTTTGAAGCCAGGAAGTTTCCCTTCATTGAGATAGGGAGAGGCTGAGTACTACGCTCCTGTTGGCTTCCTGGAAAGGACAACCCTACATGTCACATCCTGAAAGCAAAATTGCCTCTGACATGTAATTTAAAACCTGAGATGCCTGGATATAAAGTCTTACTCAAGTAAATGAGATCAAACATCAGGGCATTTCCACTTTACCAAATGGATATTCTGTATGTAATACGGTCTCACCTTCCTTCCCAGGCCCTTTAGTTTGCCGTCCTGGGAGGAAAGAACTGATGAATTTGGCAGAGTTGGTATCAGAAGGTTGATGGGATTACCTTACTTCAGGTAATCCCAAATCCCATCTGGGTCGCAATTAAATATCTAAAAACTGAGAAACCATTGCCTTTTTAATTTCCAGCCTGAGCCTCCTTCATCTATCCCAGACCTTGAAGAACCTACAATCTGTTTCTGAAACTCTCAATTCTGCAGAATATGGATTCCACCATAGTTTACAAAGCTTATCAGAATCCTCAGACAATTTTATCACCGTTAATTGTGTTCATGGAGCAGTTGGAAGAACAATGGCTTCCGTCTGAATTTCCAGTCTGGTCATTACTTACTGTGTAACACTGAGCAAGTCATTTAATCTTCGTGAGACTCAGTTTTCTTATCTGCACAACGGACATAACAAAACCTGCCATTCATTACTTTTGTATGAACTAGATGAAATAAATGCACTTTCCCGTATATACCCTGACTCTACAGATAGAGATCTTTTTTTTTTATCCATTCATTTACTGAGCACCTACGTTTATTGAGATACACACAAGGTCTCAAAAAGACAGTCCCTGCTATACATGAGCTTATCATCTCTTTGTAATAAACTATTACTACCTACTGTGAGATAAATGTTAAAACGAAGCAATGACCAAGCACCAAGATGTCACAGAGGAGGAGGTAATTATGTTTAGGAGGATTAGGGAAGGCATCAAACAGAATATGAGGTGTGAACAGTTAGGAATAGCAGTTTTTCAGGCAGATGGGGGGGCAGTGATTGGTCATATATATATATATGACCAATCACTAAATACAATAATGATCTTAGTAACACAGTTCTCAAAGTCAAGTAAGTCACCTTCTCTAGTATTTAAAATACCATTTTATGTATATAAACTAAATATTAGATTGGGAATAAATGTTGTTATATGTGACTTAACAGTCTTGAGGTCTGTGAGTGATAAATTAAAACTTATTCATTATTCTTTAGAGGCTGTCTGTCAAAACTATCTCTACCTCTCAATCACCTTCCTGGGGGAAAAAAAATCAGATGGCAGAATCAGGAGAGGCAATCTGGACAGTATGGGGACTAAATGGCATAGTGTGGAATTAAGCAGAAATATTTGTTAAGTCCTTAATGTGTATCTGAAAACCAGTTTCCCTCAGATAGGACAATGAGGACAATATGAAGATTCAGAGTAAACCAGCCATGCTAGGCTTATGTTTAAGCCATGCCCATGAGTTCTGAGCATCCTTGAACACAGAGAAAATATGTCAAATTTAATATCAGGATGAATGACTATAAACATGGAAATAAGTATACAAGAGGTAGTTGTCCTGGTGTTCTATGTTTGGCAGATCACACATGCAAGATTGAGATTTGTCCCGAGTCTCCATGCTTTGAGGACTACAGACACCCTGGAGTACTCTCAGAAGTTGGTGTTTGGATCTAAAATGATGTTATAAGGAGAAAACTTGGAGGAATGGAGAACATTAAGCTCAAGAAAGCACTCCTGGGATATGATCATTGTCTTCAGAAAATGAAAAATCCTCAATGTAAGAACGAGATTCATGATTGTTTTATATGGCCTCAAGGAGCACTGGAACCATGCATGTGAATTATATTTTAATTCAGAATTTAAATTTTTTGAACTTTAAAAAAATAGAGTTTTAAAGATAGAATGGGCTGACTGAGTGGGAAATAAGCCATCTATAACTAAAGGCCGTCAGGATATGCTCCTACCAGGTGACAGATTGAAAAGTTAGTCTGGATTACCTCTAAAGGCAAAACTTGTTTGATTCTGTGAAAGTGAAAAAAATAATAATTATACTAATGGAGTAAGGGCTAGGAGCCATTAAAAAAGAGAACCAAAACTTCAATAACTTAAAGGGCAAAGAAATTAATGACTCTTTCCTGGAACAGCACAGGGCAGATAGGCAGCCTCTGCCCCATAAAGACATCAAGGGAACCAGACTAGGGTAGGAACAGGAGGTGGCTCTGCTCTCAACATGAGGCTTCCAAGATAACCCTAGCCATCAACTTTATGTAGTCAGTGGGAGGAAACAGGTGAAGTCTAAGACTGAATTCTTCTCATCAACCATGGGGTACAGAAGATGCATGCATTACGTCCACTCTTGTTCCACTGGTACTCCTGGTCACACGACTGCATTTTCCTGCATGGCATTTTGGGAAATGTAGTCCGGGCTAAGCAACTGAGAAGAAGGTAATGGATCAGGAAACAAACCCCTGTGATGGATATCCCAAATGCTGTGATTTGAACATTGCAATATTGCATACAGGTATCAAAATATCTTATGTAACCCCAAAATTTGTACAATTAATATATATCAGCAAAAGTAATTTTTAGACTTTGCCTTAATCATCTATCAATTTAATTATCTGTCATTATCTGCCAATTAGCATGTTTATCAATCTATTAACACATAATATTAATAAATTTTAATATTTTATATTAAAATGAATATAGTAGTGCAGTTTAAAACACCACTTTGGAACCAATCTATCTGGTTCTGACACCTAACTTCTCCATTTAATAACTAACTGTGAGCAAGCTGACCTCTGTAGACTTCAGTTTCTTTATCTGTTATATGGGGATCATAAAACAACCTACCTTAAAATTTTTATGAGGTTTAAATGAAGTAATGCAAGTCAAGTGCTTAGAACAGTGTCCGGCATAGAGTAGGAGCTAAGTAAGTATTAGTATTTATTACTGTATGAATATAGAAAGGAAGAAGTACTTTTTCCAGCGTAAACCTATGGATACAGATTTACCATTGACCTCTGTGGCCAGAATATGAAATATCTTCAAGGGATGTAACTCGAAGGGATAATTTAGCTCTTTTTCACTTTCAGAAGTAGCCTCACTCACATCCTCTGGTCCCAACTCATTTACCAACTAGAGACAGATGCTTGCTTTATAACATTTCTCTTCCATTCACCTTCCCAAGCACTTTGGAAGGAAAGCAGACTAGAAAAACTGCAAGGTGCCATCCCTGGCTGTTCTATAATGTAATTAGATTCTAAGCAAATAAACGCACCCCATTTGCTGGATGGGTTCCAAAGAGCCTTCGGAAGAAGGATAAAAACATCATCGCAAGAACAAACACCAGCCCACAAATAAATAAAAATGTCACCCCTGCCCCGGCGCCAGCTTGCATTAGCGAGTGAGTAATCAGGGTTTTCAAATGGCAACATACTTTTGCCATCTCATTTGGATTTTTATGATGAATTCTGCATGACGCCTGAGGCTGCCTTACAGGAGACCTGAGAAGGCCTCCTCTGATTAATGGGACTGATGATCCCCTCTGAGAGCTTAAGGTTGCTTGAAATTTCAACCTATTAATTAGCTAGTACCCTGGCTATCTGGGCTGGTCTAGGTCCCATGGGGAACTGTGGAGCTGGTCACTGGGAAAGATTTACGCCGCCAGGACCTGAGATACCTTTGGCAGGGGAGAGGGATATGAGTGGAAACTAACAGTGAAGGAGGCGAGATCTAATTGTTTTGAGCACCTCCCTGTGCTAAGCACTTTCACTGAAATTATGTTTAATCTTCACAACAGCCCAGAAGGGAAGTATTTTGACTCCTGTTTATGGATAAGGGCACTGAGGTCCAGAAAGGTGACTTACTCATGTGCATAGTGAAAAAGGGGTGGAACCAAACATCAGATTCACCCCTGTGTTCCTCCCAATCCCGAAGGCTGGTTTTAATTGCTTTTTTGTAATACTGAAGTACAATTGGGACCAAGTTCTGAAGAAGTTCATGACTGATGAAGAAAATCTCAAATGCTGAGAGCTGATCCCAGGGTGCCCAGTTTCATGGGTGGTGTGGGTGCTAAGGGCCACACGGGCTCTGAGAAGGGATGCTGCAAGGTCATACAACTCATAAGTGGCAAAGACAGGACTGTGACCAAAACTAGGAAATGCCAAAGCACATGACTCGTGGTTTGTTACAGAGGTGAAGCTCTCTTGAGACTCGAGGGACATAGCATGTGGAATGGAAGTGAAGAGGAAGCGTGAGCAGTGGATGGGTGGGCATCCAAGACGCTCAAGGATGAGCGACCGTTTCTTTATACACATACATACCGACAGGCACCTGCCCCTGTTTTGGCCACCAAGCTTCATTGCTTCCTCTTTCTATTATCTTTCACCCGCCGTATTTCTCCTGCACTTTCCCCCCATGTTTCTGCCTACGTGAATGTTTCGTCCTAAAATGCCAGCCCAATTCAATCTCATAAAGTTTTCAAGGTCAGCTCAAGCTCTACTATTTGCTTGAAGCCTTTTGTATCATTCACCCATCCACTGAACAAGTATCAATTTCGCACCTAGGATAAGCCACAGAAAACCGTCGAGGTACTGGGAATTCAGAAGACAGCAATATTAAATCCTTGCCCTGATGGAGCACACATTCTAGGTGAAAGGGGCAAAAAGTAAACACATATGCAAATAACCACCCACAATATGCCAAGTGGAGAAACATGTTATGAAAGAAGAAGCTGCATATGGTGCTAGCGATGGAGCAGACAGGAGAATGTGAACCACCATAGCAGGGAGGTGAAGGAGACCTCTCTGATGAGAGTAGACATTTGCTTGGAGACCTGAGTGAAATGAAAGAGGGACCCATGCAGACACCAGGGAAGTGAATTCTGTCATTTGTGCTTAGGAGACAGCAGGGAGGCGGCACACTTGGGGTAAGGTGAGCAGGAGGAAGAGTGGCCAGAGGCAATGACCAAGGGATCTAGGGTCTCACTGCTTCTTACAGGAATAGCAAATGCCCTGCTCTCCACGCTCTTTTCACAATCCCAGGATATTTGTGCTTATACCTCCAACTGCCATAAGCTGCACTCTGGTAGACCGTGAGCCTATCAGTCCTCCTTGACTGCAGCCCAATGAGGGCCTTGTTCTCTTCGGCATTGCAGCCCCAATGCCCAGCGTTGAACGGGCCTCGTAGCTCTGACTAGCAGCAGTCAAGGCGGAAAAATCAGCAACACACCCCAGTGGGGAAAGGGAGGAAGATGGTCTAGGGAGGAGCAGGGTGTGGAGTCAGTCAACACGGCCTAATAACACTTTATCTGCTAAGAGACTGGTAAGGAATTTGGAGGCTGAGATTCAGGACAAAGCTCCAAGTGTCGCCAGGAAGTGATATGTTGAATGGGAAACAGAGGCAGGTATCCTGTCTGTGAGACAAAGTTAGCTCAGCCAGATGAGAGGTAGGCTGTGATGCCATGCTCCCACAGGGGTCCTGGCCAATTCCCCTGATATATCTTGTCTTAGAACTGTAGCTGCTACAAGAGCAGAGACACCAGTCCTTGCTGACTAAATTAGCATCTGAGAAGACTGACCACATAGCAGCCAGAGACTGAGGGGCATTAGCTTCTGGCTGCTTCAGATACAGAGAGGACAGACAAGGCAGCCTTGGGCAAACAGAACCAGAGATGATGCTAACAAATTTTGTTCTCCCATCAGCACACTCCTCGCACACACAATCCCTTCCCCAGACTTCTCCATGAGCTCCGCAGAGACTTTCCCATGACGATCTATGGAGGCTACACTCATATCCAGTGGGTCTTTCATTAGAACCAATTCTGAGCCTGAAAAGCAGTTTGAAGCTGCAAGTGCATAACACCCCCTGGGCCCATTCCAGTTCCTCATCAATCAAAGAGCTTTTAATTAGCTCCCCTGGCCTTCCTGTTCTCCTCCAGACTTGCTGCTGAGTCTCCTGTGAAGTCCCCAGAGTCACTGAATGGGAACATGGGCCCTGCCCATCAGCAGGTGAGTCTCTTTTGTGCCTTCCTGGTGCCAAGCACTCCAGAACTGTATGGGGCAGCTTGGTGCCTCAGTGACAGGCTCCAGCAGGGCAGGACTCATAGGGAAGGAAGGTTTCCCAGGGCCTTCTCGTCTAGTAGTCTCATTTTACAGATGAAAAAACTGAAGGCCATTGCCTTACTAGACTCTGGTGTGGCCATGTGCTCTTGGAGCTGTGGCTGTCACCATGTTTCCTGGCTTTGGCCCCTTCCCCTACCTTGGGGAGGTGAATCTCCTCTGTCTCTCGCTCTTTACTTTACTTTCTAAATAAACTACATTTTCTAATCTAAAAAAAGAAAGAAAAAACTGAGATCCAGAGAGAGATCTTTTTGTGATGTTTTGCTTGATTTGAACCATTGAAGAAATTACCTGTATATCTGGTTACCTCTTGGTTTTCAGATTCATTGTAACCACTACCACTATTTTTATTCTTTGTCTTTGGCGATTTCAAATGAGAGCATTCTGGCTTAATATTGCCAATTATCTGGGAAAAACAAATTAAAACCACAATATCACCGCACACCTGTTAGAATGGCTATTACCAAAAAGACAAAAGATAACAAGTGTTGGCAAGGAGAAAAGGGAACCCTAGCGTGTTGTTGATGGGAATGTAAATTAATGCAGCCATTATAGGAGACACTGTGGGGGTTCCCCAAAAAACTAAAAATGTGACCTAGTAATCCCATTATGGGACCTATATCCAACGGAAATGAAATCAGTATGTTAAAGTGATATTTGCACTCTTCTCATGTTAGCACTAATCACACAGTCACAGCATTATTTACAATAGGCAAAACAGAGATTCAACCTAAGTGTCCTTCAACAGATAAGTGGATAAGGAAAATGTGATATATACATAAGAGAGCAAATTTTGTGTTCTCACTGAGTGTGAGAGGTCATGCTTATGTTAAATAGCTTGATTTAGCCCTTCCACAATGTATGCATATTCAAAAACATCATATTACACACCACACATATACAGTTTTTTTCAATTTTTGTTTAAAGTGAGGAGAAGAAAATTAAATAAATAAATAAATGGAGCTTGTCAAATTATTCCCACTCCCTAGGTCAGAGCTCTGATCTCAAATCAGACCAGTAGCAACAGTTCTACACATGCATGTCTTTCCATACACTAAGGAAAAGAGAATATTAATGAATTGGAGGAGACGTTTGAGAGGAAATTCACACCCCCCACACGCTGGTGGGCATTCAGGAAGAGAAATACTGAGCTAGAGGAATCAGACTCACATGTATCTCCTTAGTTGGATGCGTTGTAATCCCCACCTTACAGATGAAGAAAACAAGCCCAGACACTAAGTAATTTACCAAGGATCACAGGCAGGTAATGATAATGATGACCATCCATCAAATGCCTACCAAGTGCAAGACACCCGATGGGGCATTTTGTAATTACTACTTCATTTGATCTTTATAATTATACCTAGTAATTGGCAAAGTCAAGATTTGAAATCAGGTCTCTGATTTCAAAGTTTATGTTCTTCTCTCAATATCATATTGACCCTCTAAGGCATTACTCTTCATGAGGAAGTAGGAGAATTAGACTCCAGTAACCTAAGGATTTTTTTTTTCTATTTTAGGCAAAAATCAAGCCACTACTCTGGGGTTCATTCACTTATGTAGGGATGACCCCCACTCTGTATTCTGCTGAATACAAAGGTTTATTCAGCACTCTGTGTGGGCAAACACTGTGCTAAGCACAGAATGACCAAGAAACGGGTCGTTCCCCTGTTTTACATGTGAGGACACTAAGACTCAAAGAAATTAAATCATGTGTCCAAGGTATCCCAGCAGGTAATGTGAAGAAGCCAGGTGTGCCTGAATCTACGATGAATGATTGAATTGGAAAGGCAGGCTCATTAAGCAGAGGTTTTCAAACATTGGTTTTCAAACAATGTTTTAAAACATTATGGACTCCAGGGCTTCACCCCAGAGTTTGATCCATCAACCCTGGGATGGGACCTAGGATCTGAAGTTGCAATAAGCATCTCGTGAAATTCTGATGCTTAGGAACATGAGTTGAGAAGTGCTATGTGCACGTGGTGCAGATAAGTCAGACCCAGCCAACAACAAGGGCTGTATCTGGAGAAAAGCAGGCTTTCCCAGCCATCAGCACCAGCCAAGGAATTAGGGAAGGAATCTGGAAAGTGTTGGGAAGTCTCACAGCCCCCAATGCCAATTATGAACCATCTGTAGAAGGGATCAAAGACGGGATGGGGCTAGTTTATTAACACAGGAAGCTATTTCCTCTTGGACTTCTGCTCCTACCTGGTAGTGTTACATTGACCAGCTGCACTGTCTGTACAATCTTGAGAAAGTCACTGAATCTTCCACAAAAAAATGCTGAACCTAAAGACCTCTGTGACTGAAATTTGTGATATTGTAACAGTCAAAACTTACTCAAGTCACAGTGCTTTTTCTCCATAATACTACTTAAAATTATTGAATAAACATCACAAGGAAGTTTCCTTTATTAAAAACTTATTTATGTATTTTGTTTATGTGTTTAACCAAAGGAAATACTTCTCTATTTCTCTGAACTACAAACATGCTGTTTCACCTTAAGGCATCTTTACTGTCTTAGATTCCAAGAAAATAAAAAATGTGTGTGCAAGTATTAATTATGAAGCCATTTATTGATCCATAGAACAAGAATGAAGCTCTCCTTGGCCTAAGCTCTCAGATCTAAGGAAAGTTGCCCTGCAAAAACTTTTCTGCCCTACTGAGTTTTACAAGGCCAAGTTTTTGTTAGATTCTGTATCCTCAAATTCTTATGGTCAACAACAGTGCCAACAACTGCAAAATAAATAGTTTATTGATGGGGGGAGACTTAGAAACAAATGCATAAATGAATGAAGCACTCAGAAACTTCTGGAGTCGAATTTTTAAAGAAACACTTCAAGGATGTAAATAATTGTGAAAATAGAGGAGACAGCACAGAGATAGGACAGAACTAAGCATGTTCTGTAAAAACTCTGCACAAAGTAAATGTGCAATAATAATTGCTGATTGAATGAGTGGAATCATCTCAACCCCTGAGAGTATGGATGTAGTAACCTTTATGTTCTAATTCAAATGGGTTCTCAACCCACGTTGGCAAGGGAATCATAGATGAATTCTAGTCATTCCTGCTGCATGAGGATTAAAATTAAAATAGATAAGTCAGAAAGCTCTAGGTTGTCTATCATGAAACAAGACTGTTATAACATAATACAATTAATGTAGCAGTAGATGAAAGCATGGGGTGTCATGGGAGCCACAGGAGCAGCTCATAACCTAGGCTGGGTGGGATGCAAGAAGTCTTCCTGGAAGAGAGATGCATGGGCCACATGTTGGAGGGGAGTGGAATGAAACCAGGGAAAGAAGAGATTGAGGAGTTCTCCAGGCTCAAGATGTAGCATGCCCAACAAGGGGAACTTGACCTTTACGGAGATGAGAAAACACATCAAATGGCTCATGGTGGCTAAAATGCAGTTCTGGAGAGAGACTGAACGTGATGAGGCTGGACAGGCCGTGGGTGACAATCGGGGAATGACATTGTTGGTCACACTTAACAGTTAGGACAAGGGAAAACCCTTGAAGATTTTTAAGAAATTGACTAAATGTGACTTTTATTTTTAAAATATGCTTCTGGTTACTATGTGGATAAGTATCTGGAGGGAAATTATTTAGAGGTTATTGCAAATAATTTGCCAAGAAGTGACAAAAGCTTTAACTAAGCAGCGATGAAAAATATTTTATTTATTTATTTATTTATTATTTTAAAGATGTGGGGTGCAATTCAGTGTTAGGTATACAAATGCTCATGATGCAGGTACCCTTGTTGATGAGGTGTGTCTTCCTATCCCCAGCAGTTTCCTGCTATTGCCAATCCTTTTCTTATCGTATTATAATAATTGTTCAAGGTCCGCTTATGGGTGAGAACATGTGACACTCAGTTCTTTGTTTCTGCAATAGATCACTCAGTATTACAGACTCTAAGTCCATCCAAGTTGCTGTGAAATTCATAATTTTGTCCTTCTTTATGGTTGCATAATATTCCATCGCGCACCACATTTTTTTTAATCCAGTGCTCTTTCAGTGGGCAGTGCGGTTTCTTCCATGGTTTTGCTATTGTGAACAATGCTGCAATAAAAATACATGTGCAGGTATCTTTTTCATAGAGTAGTCTGTGTTCCTCCAGGTATATTCCCAGTAGGGGGACTGCGGGGTCTTACAGAAAATCGATTTTTAGATCTTTTAGGAATTGCCAAACTGTTTTCCACAGAGGTTGTATTGTTTACACTCCTACCAACAGTGTAGAAGTGTTCCCTTGTCCCCACACCCTCTCCAGTATCTGTTGTTTTTTGAGTTATTGATGATGGCCATCCTGACTGGAGTTAGGTGGTATCTCAGTGTAGTTTTAGTTTGCATTTCTTTGATGACTAGTGAAGCTGAGCATTTTTTCATCTATCTGTTGGCTGCTCGCATGTCTTCTTTTGAGAACTGTCTATTCATATCTTTTGCTCACTTTGTGATGCGACTGTTTGTTTTTTCTTTTTGTCACATTTGAGTTCCTTGTAGATGCTAGATGTTAGGCCTTTGACAGATATACAGTTGGCAAATATTTTTTCCAGTCTGTGGGCTGTCTCCCTGCTCCCTTGATGGTTTCTTTGGCTTTACAGAAGCGTGTAAGTTTGATGAGGTCCCACTGTCTGTCTTATCTCTTATGGCATGGACAGTTGAGGTTTTGATGAGGAATTGGTTGCTAGTCTCAATTTCCATAAGGTTGTCTCCTGCATTTTCTAAAGTTCTTATCGTTTGAGGTTTTACATTTAGGTCATTGTTCCATTTAGAGTCTATTTTTGTTTGTGGTGATAGGTAGGGGTCTTGTTTTAATCTTCTGCATGTGGTCAGCCAGTTTTCCCAGCATGATTTATTGAATAGGTTGTCCTCTCCCCAGTGGTTGGTGGTGGAGGCTTTGTCAAAGATGAGTTGGCCGAGAAATTAAGTCTCAGGGTATAAAATAAGTTTGCAAAAGACATTCTCAGGGTATAAAATAAATGTGCAAAAGACAGTCGCATTTCTATACACCAACAATAAACAGAAACCCAAATAAAAAGCACAATCCCATTCTCAATAGCCACAAAAAAATGAAATATTTTGCCATCTTCCTAACCAGACAAAACACTGTTCAAAGAAATCAAAGATGACACAAGCAAATGGAAAAATATTCCATGCTCATGGATTGGAAGAATCAACATTGTTAAGATGCCCATCCTTCCCAAAGCAATCTACAGATTTAACACAAGACCCATTAACTTGCCAGCAACATTCGTCTCAGACCTGGAAATGACAATACAAGAATTCATATGGAAACATAAATAACCATGAGTAGCCAAAACAAACCTTAGGAAAATAAAAAAGCAGGAGATATTACACTCCCAGACTTTAAACTTTATTATGAAGCTACAATAATCAAAACAGCCTGGTATTGGTACATGAACAGGTATACAGATCAATGAAATGGGATAGAGATTCCAGAATACAGAATTTAAAGACACTTCAGATAAAGAATTTCTAGAACATCGTGACTAATGGCATGTGGAGAAGAATGGAGAAGACGAGGTTAAGAATGACTGCTATGTTCCATGCTTGGTTGATAGCTAATTGGTTGTTATCACTGAAACTGTGAACACAAAAAGGCAGAAGAGAAAGACAGTTTTTGACATGTTTCATTTTAGATGCTCATAAAACTCACTGGTATAGTTATTAATACGCAGGTGATCTTATAGGTCTGAAGTTCATGAGAGAGTTCTATGTGAAAAGTATAGAGATCTGTGTGTCACATTATGGAGGTTATGATTAGACATGGAGATCAGGAATGAGATAACCCAAGGAATATTCTAGAATAAGAGTGAAGTCCTGAGAAGGAGAACTACCCAGGAAAAAAAAGTGGAGAAAATTCTTCTCTTCTTTGTCTTCTCTGCATTTCCCCATCCCTGCTTCTCCCCTGAGGGAAAGGAAAAGTAATATAATGACCAAATTTTAGGGTATTGATTGGCCATAAAAAAGTGGGCGAAATCACTAAATGTTAAAAGATTATGTGCACCATCTCTTCCATGTTTCCTACCTCTATATGGTCAGAAGACTCAAAGAGCCCCTTTCAGACCGTGCCATCTTCGATCAGATGACGCTGCAGTAGCAAACAATTCTGAAAATCTTGGTGACTCTACAAACAAAAGTTTATTACAGATTCATGCTGCATATCTACTGTAGGTCAGCTGGGGGCTCTGCTTCATGTCATTCTCACCCAGAAACTCCAGCTAACAAAGCCACCACTATGTGGAACATCACCATTGCCGTGAAAGGGTGAAAGGAAGGAGGCAGAATGCACATAGAATCATCACAAAGGCTTCACATTTTATGATCCAAAGCAAGTATCACCTAATTGCAGAGGGTTAAGGAAGTACAATCCTATTATGTGCCTGGAAGGAATAGAACTGGAAAGGATAAAAGAGTTAAACTCAAGGCCAGTTCTCTTAGGTATTCAAGCTGGGCAGTGGGCTACAGGTGAGATGTGGAACTGAATTTGGGGAGAAGAGACAGGCATCACTCAGGCACACGTCTAAACCAAATATACCATACCAACTTCATGCAGAACAAGGACCATGGTAAATAAAATACTGACACAGCTCAGTACTTTTTCTCATCTTTCCCTTCTTAAGGAAGTTCATTCACTGAGTGGGGGTGATTGACAAAGCAATATTCAGGCCTTCCTGGTACTCCAGCTAAATAGCACCAAGTACCAAAGCTCACCTATCTTCCCAATAAACCTCCGTAATAAAACCAGCATTGTATGGGTAGGTAGCATAAGGGGAACCTAAAAATTATTATCTAAAGAGACTGAAGAAAATCAGGTGAAGCTAGAGTCATGAAAGACAAGAAAAGAGGGATTTCAAGAAGGAGGAAATTTCTAAGAGTTCAAGTGACAATAAGAATGGGAAGAATCTTCTGGATGCAGTCAATTGGAGGCCATTAAGAACCTTGGAAAGATGAATTTCAGTGATATGTTGGGGAGAGAAGTGAGACTGCAGAGTGTAGAAAAGAATACAAAGAAGAGGGCATGTAGATGTGAATTGTAGATACTTATTTCAAGGATTCTTACTGTGGAGAAATAGATAGAGATAGGACAATAACAAGAGGGGACATTTGCCAAGCAAGAGTATCTTAAGGTGAGGAAAACCTTGTCATATGTTTCCTAAAGAAGAAGGGTCAATAAAGAAGAGTGATAGAAAGGTGGTGAAAGAGTGAGGTACTTAAAGGAGGCAGGAGTAGAGAGGAATCAGGAAAAAAAATGGAACGTTTAATCTTAGAAAGAAGATATTGTTCCATGGTTTTAAAAAAAAGTGAATGCATTTCAGATAGCATCAAATGAATGTGAGACCAGAGTTTGAGCAGAGAATTTGAATGGTACTTCTTTCCCTTGGCTTACATTTTTCTCTGTGTAATACGGAGATCATGTGCTGAAATGGGTTGGAGAGAAGGACCTGAGGGCTAGAGATGGGGAGATACAAAGTCAGACAAAAAAGGGAGAAGGAGCCAGGCTCGGTGGCTCAGCCTGTAATCCCAGCACTTTGGGAGGCCGAGGTGAGTGGATTGCCTGAGCCCGCAGTTACGAGACCCACCTGGGCAACTTGGCGAGACCTCACCTCTACAAAAAAATTTTTTTAAAAAATAGCCGGCAGTGGTAGCGCGCATCTATAGTTCCTGCTACTTGGAAGGCTGAGGCGGAAGGATCGCCGGAGCCCAGCAGATTGAGGCTGCAGTGGCCGGGAGCAGCCACTGCCCTCCAGTCTGGGTGACAGTGAGACTCCAACTCAAAAAAAGTAGTGAGGAGAAGGAGTCTAGTTGCTCTTTGGGGGAAGAGTGAGCTCATTGTAGACATAAGGGATTGCTGAGATACTCTGAGGGTACAACTGAGGTTTTACACCCACATCCTCAAACTCTTATCATGTTCTATTCTGCAGCACCAGACCTCTTTGATGGATTAATCCAGGAATGGAATCTTGTCAGGAATGTCTTAAAGATCAGCAGGTGGATACAAGGTTGAGGGTAACATAATGAGGGCAACTGCATCTCTAACACTAGGATAGATAGGGAAGGGAGTAATAACAGAAGAGTCTTGATAGATTGGAGGAAAAAATCAAGTATTCAAGGGAGTGAAGACCTCAATGAGGGAGTAAGATTTAGGAGAAGAAGGAGCTGGGATTATAGGTAGAGCAGATATTAATGGCAATAAAATTTAGGGTGTGACAGGAGAAATAGAAACATGTCTAAAATCTACACATGAATGTTTATAACTTTTTTTTCACAATTTCCCAAAGGCTGGAAGTACAAATATCCTTCAGTGTTGACCGGGTAAATGAACTATAGCACATCCATACAATGGAATGTTACTCAGCAATCAAATAAATGCGATGTCATGGACAAATCTCAAACGCATTGTACCAAGAGAAAGAAACCAGCTTCAAAAGGCAACATACTGTCTGATTCCATCTGGATAATATACCCATAAAGGCAAAATCATAAGAGCAGAACACAGATCAGTGGTTGCCAGAGTCCAAGGAGAGAAAAATGTCAACTACAAAAGACACAAGGGAAATATTCAGAAATAATGGAATTGTTCCATAGCTTGACTGTAGTGGTGGTGATTTGATCATATTTGTTCATCAAGACTCATAGAACTGTACTCCAGTAAAGGTAAAATAAATGTTTATATGTGAATTGTACTTAAATTAAAAATGTGAAAAAACTTCTGGTGTGGCTATAAGAGTGGGTGGTTAAAACCTTGTGAAGGTCAAGGTCAGTGGAACTGAATAGAACAAGGATCTATGAGGTGGGAGAGTTGCAGACTGAAGTCATCAAAAATAAAAATTAATCACAGATGATGGAGGAAACTGAGTCAAGTCCAAAATACAAACTCACTTCCTTGCCAAATACACACAACACACACACACACACACACACACACACACACACACACACACACACAATATACACACTCATTTAGGCATATCAGAATTAAGAATATTTTAGATTAATGATATGATTAATATAATTTATAAATAAGGAATTATATATATGATTCTTAATCTAAGGAATGTATATGTGTATATATACATTCTTACATGTGTTCTTATATATATTCTTATATATTCATATGGGCATGAAATATATGATATACCAGAAATCATATGAACATATATGTGTGTGTGTGTGTATATGTGTATATATATATAAGAATATAGATATATTTAATATAATTCTTTTTTTTTTTAGCTGGAGTCTCACTCTGTCGCCCAGACTGGAGTGCAGAGGCCACTTCCGGCCACCGCAGCCTCGACCTGCTGGGCTCTGGCAATCCTTCCGCCTCAGCCTTCCAAGTAGCTGGAATTACAGGCGCACGCTACCACGCCCGGCTGATTTTTGATTTATTGTAGAGATGAGGTCTCACCAAGTTGCCCAGGTGGGTCTCGAACCCGTGGGCTCAGGCAATCCACTCACCTCAGCCTCCCAAAGCACGGAATTACAGGCTGAGCCACCAAGCCTGGCTTTTAATATGCTTCTTAATCTATATATACCTAAGTGAATTCCCAAATTCCCAGGCCTCAGCTCATGGAAGAAACAACAACACACCCTAATGTAAGTGTGGACTCAGACCCTTCCTGAAGCAACCAATCACAGCTGCAAATCTTAGCCTGGGTGTCTGGATGAAGAGATTGACTTAGGTAGGATCTTTCCCAGTGGTCCACAGGCACGTGAGGCTCAGGCTGTCCTGATGCGGACAAAGTCTTCCTGAATTGGTACACTTTGGAGATGCCCCTAGTTCACACATATTGGCCACATTGTTACTTCTATCCTAATAGGAATAGTAGCAGTCCAGTGCGACCCCGTACTCTTGTCCAGAATACTCTCCATTTCCCTTTGCATGACAATACTCGACAGCCGAGGTTCTTCTTCCCAGTAGAAATTAGTGAGAGCTGAGGAATGTAACCTTCCCTGCAATTATTGCCCTGGTAATTGGAGTGCATCACTGCACATAATAATAACCCCACCTCTGTGAGCAGCCTTATGGGACTGGAGCCCTGTATCCAGAGTTCAAATCTTGTCCTTCCACAGTCACTCACCAAAGCTTCAGACAAAGCAAAAAAAAAAAAAAAATGACCACTGAAGCTTTAACCCTAACACTTTATGTCAAGTCCCAAACCTGGGTCAGGCTGCAGAAAGCCCCAAGGCCAAGACCAGAGCAGATGAAGCTGTCTCTTTTCCCCATTCCTTCTGGATGCACTCACATGTTTCTGCCTTCTGTCTTTCCACTCCAGTGGGCAGGAAAGATGGGCTTAAGGAAAAGCATGCCAAGAAATGAAAGAGTAAGGGAGTTAGCATCGCTGGTGTGCCTGAGCCAGCTCCTATGCTCCAAAAGAGCCAGAGTGCTCAATTCCTCCCAAGTCTCCTTCCAATTGATGAATTCATCTACCAGGGCTGCCATAACAAAATACTACAGACTGAGGGGCTTAGACAATAGGAATCTATTTTTTTGCAATGTTAGAGATAGAAATCTGAGATTGAGTTGTTGGCAGGCTCTGCTTCTTCTGAGGCCTCTCTCCTTGGCTTACAGATGGGTGACTTCTCCCCGAGTCTTTGTGTGGTCATCCCTCTGTGTTGTGTCTTTATCCTAACCTTCTCATAAGGCACCAATTATAACCTCATTTACACCCTTATAACCTCATTTTGCCTTAATTGCTTCTTTAAAGGCCTTATTTTCAAATACAGCCCCATTCTGGGGTAGTAGGGATTCAGAGTTCATATATATTTGGATGGGGGGGATTCCTACTCAGTAACATCACATTGATAGCTTGAAATTGGCCATAAATGAACCAATTATAATAGAAAAAATTGGCGAACACTACAAATCAGGACACTTTGCTTTGTTTTGCTCTCCCGAGAGTCATGGTGAAACACTTACCAGCATGGCACAGGCTTGCCTAGATTTCTAAAGCAGCTGTTCTTGGTCATCCTGGCTTCTCAAGGTCAAGATCTATCCAAAGGAGCAAACCATGGCTCATTGCTTTTTGAGAAAAGGGGAGAATTGAGAGGGAGAGAAGAAAAGAGCATCCCTGTGCTGAGCTCAAAGTTTTAATAGCTTTGTTTGTCACACAACTTTTGTTCTACACTCTCTCCCAAAAAGTGACCCTGAATTTCCCTCTCCTTTGGAGACAGTCTGGGGAGAGGAATAAGAAACACAACAGAAACTTCAGGTCTCTCAATGGGCCTGGGACCTTGAGTTGAAACATCTCTTAGATGTCCAACAGCTTTCCATGGTATCACATCATATTTTGTGACTAGAGAGAATGGATATTATAGCCTTCGATTGTAGACAGACATGCTATAAATCAGAAGCCATGGACATTCAGTGGCAGAGCTGGACTCATCCCCATCCCCAATATACAATGGAGACATCCCTCCTAATACACCAGTAGCGCTCCAGATACATCTGAGAAACTTTGGGATTGGATCACAGGGAATTTACCCGGAATGCAGCATGAAGTCACATGAGAGTTAATGATCTGGTGAGTAGCACACGGCGACAAGGTAATTGAAGGGTTAGCACCATGAGGTGTTGGGGTAATAGCCAGATTGATGGCTGAAGCTTTTGTTTCAGGTCCAGAAAGCAATGAAAGACCCCAGCATAGTGCCTATTATCTAGAGATCCAGGTGGTCACAGGCTTGTCCACACACTGTAATTTGCTCCAGACCCTTGACAACTCCCCTCACCGGGCTCAACACTGGGTCTGCAAACAGTCCCCCGCTCCCCCAAGAAATGGGTAGGAGCACTCTTCTCTCTGCTTCAGGCTGAAAGGTTATGTCCAATGTGTTACATTCCTTAGTGGAAAAATGCGGGATTTTTCTTTCTTTCTTTCTTTCTTTTTTTTAAACAAAGATCTAAAAATCTAATTTAAAGATAGTGGCCTCATTTACAGCAAGTTTTTCTTCCTTTTAAAGGGGAAAGCCCAAGGAAATAAGGGAGTTGCTTTGCTGACTAACTTTCTTCCTATTTCATTGTCAGCAGTATTTCTACTTCCTTTTCAAAAGTTGCCTTTGTTCTATCTTTCCAAGTCTCCAATCGGTACCTGTTTGTCTAGTAAATTCCCAGGAGGAAATCAAGTCTTATCTGTCAGCTCAGGACGTTTTCCACTTATTTACAAGGGAGAAAAGTCAACAACTCAAGAACCACTAAAATGGAGTGAACAACAAAATGGCAAGAAGCTGCTTTAATTTTCTTGCAGAGGCGTCACGGCCCGGCGGCCTGCAGGAAGCCAGCCTGAGACTGACATTCAGAATTATCAGCTGGCAACTGTGTGATGCACGTCCCTGCTCCTCAGACCTTGGTCATCTGCCTACTACCAGTATGACCAACTATTTGCTTGGTAGTTTTTCTTTTACATTGATGCATTTCTTTTTACTTAGGTAAATGTGTTTTCAAGAAAGACTGTGTGTCAAGGACAAAAAGAACTCTTTCCTCCATGCCTAAAAGGGATTACAGAAAATTGAATTTTGGGAAGGACCCCAGAGTGCTGTAGCGGAGACAGAAAGCTGGGAAATACGGCTCGCACAGGAGTGTGTGTGCATAAATGGCTCTGCAACTGCACACACAGCTGCCCCTCTCTCCCACTTTCTTTCCTCTCTCCTCTACTCCCTCAATTCCAGGGCTCTGACTCAAGCTCCCAGTGAGGAGTAGAAAATATCTGTGATCAGTAATACAGTCTACCACAGGACTAAAGTTAAAAATGGATCTTTGTTGCACAGAAATATGATTCTTGTGGCTCTTTCCTTTTAATGCCATGCAAGTTAGCCCCTGGATATAATGGTGAAGGCATATTACCATCAGTCACTTTTGTGCCCTGATATCTTGTAGGCTATGAGAGCACTGAGAAAGGAGAAATTAATACTAATGGAAGGAATTATAGAAAACACAGAGAGACTGCGTGTACTCTAAATTCAGAAGGATGGATAAAATCTGGCAGGAATTGATAGTGGAATGGGTTTCTGGTTGGAGGGAGCAGCATGAACAAGGCTAGGAAGAACAACGTTTCAGGAACAGCAAGTAGTTGGATGTAACCACGTGTCAAAGAAAAAAAGCAATGGGGCAGTGAAAAGAGTAGAATTAGGAGACAGCATTGAAAAACTAGGCTGGGAGCAAAACATACTTTGTTCTTTATGCAATGGAGAACCAATGGATAGTTTTATGCAGAACAAAACTCCAATTAGATTTATGATTCAGAGTGGACTTTGGTGCAATATAGGAGATGGAATAGAAGAAACTCCCCTGGAGACACAAAGATCGTTTTATGAGGCTATGACTAGAGCTCGGGGAAAATTAAGGGTCTGGATTAGGGCAATGTTCATTCCTTCATCAGTCACTCAACCAGTATTTGTTGAGTGCCTCCTCTGAGGAGAGAATGGTGGGCAATAATAATTTGCAGTCTACTAGAGAAGAAATAGACCTTGATCATATAGCTATGCACATGAATGCAGAATTGCAGTGGTCATTGTGTGCCCACATGGGAGTTACAGGGGTGTGCACAACAGGTATATTTAACCTGGTCTTGAAACCCTCCACCAAAGAAATGACAGTTGAACCAAGATCTAAACTATTAATACAAGTTAGATTGGCATCAAAAGAATGATCTTCTTTGTGAAACATGGCATGCAAAAGCCCTCTGAAGACAAGAACATGACATACATGAAAGTAATCAGAGAAATCCAGGACCAGAAAAAATAGTGAGTGAACATTTGGCTCAAGATGAGTCTGGACTTCTCTCCATGGCCATGTAGGGTCCCTTAGACTGTGCACAACATTTTTGCCTTTATCCCAACAGCAAGTGGTGGTTACTGAAGGGGTTTTTTTTTAAGGTGACATGATTTGCAGTTCTAAATAATTATCTCTGACCTGATTACAGAATAGATTGGAGAGGAGAAATACTCAATGTAGAGAAACCCATCATGAAGCCATTGTCATAGGCCAAGTGAGAGATGATTGCAGACTAGACCAGGGTAGTTATGGGGAAAGCTAAGAGAAATAAATAAATTCTAAGCTACTTAGGAAATAAAATAAATCATATTTGGTGGTAAATTGAATATATCAAATAAAGGAAAGGAATCTGTTAAGGCCATGAAGTCTGGACTGGGCACAATGGCTCATGTCTATAACCCCTGTGCTTTGGGAGGCCAAGGAAAGAGGAATAACTTGAAACCAGGAGCTCAAGAACAGACTGGTCAACATAAAGAGACCTCTGTCTCTACAATTTCTTTTAATCAGCCAGGTGTGCTGGTGTATGCCTATAATCCCAGCTACTTAGGAGACTGTGGTAGGAGGATCACTTGAGCCCAGGAATTTGAAGTTACAGTGAGCTATGACTGCATTGCTGCACTTCAGCCTAGGAGACATAGGCGACAGAGTGAGACGCTGTATCAAAATAAAAAATAAAGCTTGTATATGACTTGTATATCTAGATAGATGATTATGTTATATATCTAGATAAATGATTATGTCCCCTGAGACAAGAGAGAAGAGTATGTGGTGTGTGTGTGGACGTGTGCACACTCAGAGATCATGAGTCCAGTTTTGGACAAGTTAAGTTTGGGCTGTGTCTTTCCAGATATCCAAGGATTGCTGTCACGTTGACAGTACATAGAATGGTCTGGAGTTCATAGAAAGGCCTGGAGTTCAGTGAGAATAGAAATAAAAGCAAGCATCAAAACAACAGGACACCATATATAGTCTAACTAACTTTTTGATCATTAAGGTTCAAGGCTCCCAAAGGATGTATATAGCTTTTTGTTCATGATTTTCCAAAGGCTGGAAACGCAGTTGTCCTTCAAGACTCCCAAGGAAAGATAACCATTGTCTCCTGATTATATCAGGATGTGTTTGATTGCAAGTAACTGAGTTCCTTAACTCAAACCAATTAAACACTCTCTAGTAGACTGCAAATTTTTATTGCCCACCATTCTCTCCTCAGAGAAAGAAAATATATGTTTCCTATCTCTGGAAGACATGAAGTAGAGATATGTTGTTGAGAAGGGTCAAAAATGTCATCAAGGGCCCAGATCCTTCTACATCTCTGCTTTGCCATTCTTAGTGTTGCCTTCATTCTCAGAAGACAAAGGTAATCACAGGTTCAAGTGTTACCTCTAGATTTGACAATAGCCACAGGAAGAAAAGAAACCAATTTTTTTTGTAGTTTTCCCCTCAAGTCCCATTGGTTAGCATTAGTATACATATCAATCCCTGGATCAGTTACTAGCAAGAGGATAAGATCAACATGATGGGTTTTGATCAATGCTCTGGGATCAGATGGATATCATATAGTCAATCACTGTGGCTTTCAAAACTTGAGAGAGAGAGAAAGAGACAGAGGCCACGGAGGAGAGATATCAGTCATTCACATATAATAATAATAATAATTTGTCATTGATAATTAGCTACATCAGTAAATTCTTTACATACATTGTCTCATTTAACCTCCACCACAGTCCAAAAACCTAAGTTGTATTTTTATTCCAATTTTACTAATGAGAAACTGAAACTTAGAGAAATCAAATAATTTGCTCAAGGTTATACTATCAGTAAGTGAGCAAGATCTTACCACTTGTTTAATTTCAAAACTATTAACAAAATTGTAATACTACCTTTTTTTTAGCATTCCCCCAGTATTTTTAAGATCAAAAATATTTTTGAAAAGGAAATATGTTACTGACACAGACATACACGCCCATGAGCCGCACACTAGCACAGAAAACACATATTTTAAAAATGACCTTTTTGCAAAGATTATCATTTTGAATTCTTTCACCTAGCTTAATCATATACATGAACATATTTCTTTTGTGAACGTAGATTAGATTTATAGCCTGTTTTTCCTCTTAACACTATGTTGTGCACATTTTTTATTGTTTCAGCGGTCTTTATAATCTCTTTTTAATAACCGTGTAATATTTCAGTGAGTGAATATACAATGATTACGTAAACTTACTTAATGATTCTCCCACTGTGGGAAGGCATTTTCAGTTTTACATAATGTAGATAATGCTGCCCCAAAGAGTTTCAGCCACGTCAGGAATTTTTCCTCTTTCATTGACTTATTTCTTCATTTTCCATACCTATAAGAGAAATTCTAGGTCAACAGGTATGAAGCAGATTTTAGTTCTGGATATGTCCTGCCAAATTGCCCTACAAGAATGTTTTATTAATTTGCACAGGCATACAGTCTATAAGGACGCGATTAACAGAACCATCCACCCAGCGATGGGTGTAGAAACGGCCACTGTATTTTTTATGATATAGAGATAAAATGGAGCTTCCATATTTTATTCTGAGAAGCAGTGAGGTTGAACATTTGTGTTTCCTCATACATGTGTGTTCTGTTCATACTGCTCACCTTCTGATTTAGGCGTTTTAGATGCTGTGTACTGAGGGGGTTCCCCAGGGTAGCATGGGAAATGAACTCCACTTACAGGAGACTTTGAGTGAAAGGAAAGTGTTTCCTGTGAAGCCTGGACTTTTTAAGACCCTGGAATGTGTTTTGAGCACATGGCAGTGAAGCCATAGATGTGACGGCCCTTAATGGGGCTGTTAGGGAAGAAGTTGTTACCGAGATTTATTTAGCTCATTCCAGGCTGTAAATTCATTTCTTAGCCCAGTTTCACCATGTATCATAAATAACGAGAGCTGTGTAAACAAATGTCGCCCAGACACATGAACCAATTGAAATTAGACTTTAAAAAAATACTAAAAACCTGGTGCAAGTTACTTGATTCTTGCGTATGCTGTGTCCCAAGGTCACCCACCCTTGATTGCCCCAAACACACACACACACACTCTCACTCACACACTCACACAGAGACACACATGCATGTGCACACAGAGACACACACATGCACAGAGACACACATACACATATGCACACAAAGAGAACGACATGCATATACACACACACAGGCACACACATACAAAGACACACATATACACACATGCACACACACAGAGACACACATATACATACATGAACACACAAGCATATAAACACACACCACAGTTGCTCGAGAGAAAAATTACCCCATAGGACCCTTCTAACCAAGTAAGCAGGAATGGAGAAAGACGTTGATAAATAAAAAATTGCTAAAAAATTAACATTTTCCTTAAAGTATTTCTGAGAGGTGTATAAGAAAATAAAAGAGCCAGAGAAATGTGGGCTTGCTGACAGCTTTCCTATCACCACCCATCTCTTAGGTGAAGAAGTATACGGGGTTAGTTGGGTAGCTCAATGGAAAATGAAAATGACTAGACAAGCACAATCAAAATCAAGAGAAAGACCAATTGGGGGGATGATTTAGTGACTCAAGTTTGCAATCATAGGCTTTAAAGGCATCCTCAGCCCTACTCAACTCCAAGTGATTCTTAATGTATCAAGGACCTGGAAGTTTCCATACAAATCACAGAGACATATACTGTGTTGCTGGACCTTGCAAGATGAGTTAAAGTAACAATTTTAAGTGATAGGTCCACACCATGTTGAGTCCCTGTCATGTGCCAGGCAATGAGTAGTAACCCTCAGAGCAACCCTGGCTGCACATCAGAGGGGCAGCAAGTTTTGATCTCAGGGCTGTCTGATTCCAAGGTTCATGAATTTTTCCTGCCCTGTGCTGATATTACAGCGGTCACCATGTTATCACCACAATTTGGAGTACTTTTTTCACGCATTATCTTATTAGATTCCTACTCAGTAAACACTCTGAGGGCCTACTATGTGTCAGACACTGAGCTTGGAATCCAGGGCACAACACTGAATAATACAAAATCCTTGTCCTTGTTTTTTTTCAAGTCTGGTGTAGAAAAGAGGTAAATTTTTTTAAAAAAATTAAAATATAGCACGAAACTCACTGTGATGAGGGTAGGCAGAGATGCTGTGGGGATGCTCAGGAAAAATATAATATGTGCTTGAAGGACCTGACTTGTCCAAGGTCACACAGCTAATACATGGCAAAGCTCCCAGCAGTATCTGCCACATACCTACTTCCCACCAGACATCAGTGTTCCCATCTGTAAACTGGGCATTCTTACTTAGGTTTCTTGCAAAGATCAAGTGAGCAAATGCATACGGAGGCATTACACAAAATTTAAAGAATTCAACAAACGCTGTTTATGATTGTTGTTCCTGCTATTACCAAGTTGTGACATATCAATTGAGGATTCTACAGGGGAAAAAAGGAGACAGAGTGAAAGAGCTCAAAATATAGGTACAATATGATCATCTTTAGCTGATTTAACATCAATGTTAAATCAATAGTCAATGAAACATGGGTGGCCCACAATATGCATGGCACTGATATGGGCTCCGGGGATACAACAGTGAATAAAACAGGCAAGCCACCAATTACACATTACCTGGCCAATAGATAATGTTCACACATGCTACAAAGGAGGAGTTCAGAAAACATGAGGACTTTTAAAGGGGAGGCTGACCAGCTTTGGAAGGGCCAGGAAGGCTTTCCTGAAGAACTGCAGTGGAATTAAGAGCTTAAGTGTAAGCAAGAATTCCAGGCAGAGGGAAGAGCATGTGAGGAGGTCCCTGAGGCAGGAAGGAGTATAGTGCATTAGCTGGAGGCCAAATGATTAACGTCAAGAGAGCATGGGCAAGAGTAGAGAGAGATACGAGTGGAGCCATGTGTGTGATGCAGAAGAATTCAGGCAATGAGGACCAGTCAAGGGTTTAGGACAAAGGAGTGCCATCCTCTGATTTACATTTGCAAAATCTCACTGTGATGTACTGGGATTGGATGTAAAAGAGTCAAACTGGATGTGGGGAAACCAGGGAGGAGGATGTTGCTTCGATCCAGGAAAGAAAAGACGGAGCTTGGACCTGGGAGTTGGCAATGGAGATGGATCACCTGAAGGGATAGATGCCAGAGAAATTCAAGATCCTCCTAATTATAAACGCTCCCCACATAAACATTGTTGGAATCCATGCAGTCATCTAGTTGTGCATGTGTGTGAATACATCTTTCCCATCAAGCTGTGTGTATTCACCCCCAGTCGAGCCCCTTGCACATGAAGAAGTCCGCCATAAATATCTGTTTCTTCAAGCTGACTTTATAGATGGAAAATACCAGCAGGCAGCATCCCTATGCTCTTGGATAAATGTGGGTTGGGAAGTACCAGAAAGAAAAATACTTGAATCTGATCCAGACTATTTTTCTTCTTCTTAAATGTAGGCCCTTCTTGTCATTGAATTCTGAGTGATTCTCAGATGAAGACAACTTAACCTGCATCATACCATCCAAGCCATGTCTGCCCGGAGGAAATTAAACTACTGTGTCTGTGCAGCATAACACTTGGCAAAAGAGAAACAGTGCTTCACGCTCCTACACAGCATCTCATCTTTTTGTAACACTTCCACTTCAGTCAAGACGTCTTCTGCTTTTCCTCCTCTGGCTTTTAGAGAGATAACCCTACCTTTTTATCCTGCATCTGTTAAGGGCCTTTGGTACTCTCTGAGCAGCCCAGGAGGTAGGGCTGGAGTCCATCTCTCTGTGCAGACTTCTTGGGTCATGCAGAGGGTTTTCATTGATAGCAAGTGTTTTGCCTGCACAATCTCAGCAGCCGTGTTGTAGGCCAAATATCACATTTCAGAGATGGGTTCACTGAGGCTCACCTCAGCAGATTCAAGATGGTAGAGCTTGTCATAGAGCAAGTTTCCTAGAAGTTGAGCCTGTGATGGGGAAGGAACATGGAGGGGTGAGAGAGATGTAGGACCAGGTGGGGAAGAGGTTAGAAGCAATGTGGTTTCGGTAGAAACCTGGACTCAGACTGATTCCTTGGGGACCCCGGGACATAAATTGCAGCATGGAGGTTGTCGTGCCCAAATGCAAGAGAGCGGGGCCCTTATTCCCACAAAAAAGACACTGGTTTTGGACTGCATCCTAGGAGCAGGGGGGAAGCTACATCTCACAGGCAACTCTGGGTAAAGGGCGTCAGCCAAGGACAAGCCTCCATAGAGAGTGCTGGTGGAAGCCGTTGGTCACCAACAACTGCAGTAGTGGGGGGAGCATGGATGGAGAAGGTTGGGCACACTGGCCAAGCAAATGGGATCTGCATGGACACCAAGGGTGCCTGCTAAGAGTAGGTGCCACTCCTTAAATTATGCATTTGCGATAAGGATGGTGGTTAGGGAAGAACCACTGTGAGTCAGCCACTCCCGTGTTATATGATCTGGAGTGAGTAACTTCCACTGTCTGAATTCTCACTGTCTCTTACAGAGTTACATTGGTTATAAAATCCTTCCTGTCTCTATATTTCTGACATGGTTCCTAAGCTCCAACAAAGGTAGAGTTTGTTGGAGAGTTTCCCTGACCAAAAATGAGGAATGAGTTCGTCTTTGCCACCGTGGAACCCAGAAGTGTGTATTTGCTACAAAATTCAAGAGTCGAGATGGAGAGAAAGTGGAGTGATAGCCACAGGTCATAGACCGTGAGGTCCTCCAGCCCAGCGACCATGGTCCCCTCATCCTTGTGTCTCCGGAGCCCAGCCAGCAACTGACATTAAAACTCTATATGAAGAAAGAGAGAGAAGTAGGAAAGAGACAGAACAGTTGGGCAAATATCTGGGAGGCATTACAATGGGGTCCTTTAGTTTGATTCCCCAAATTTTCCCAACCATAGTATCAATAAGTATGCTTCTAAACAAGTACAGATGAAATATGAAATATGGATGGATGAAGAATCTGCCAGAGAAGTAAGAGGAAAAGCAAGACAGACCAATGTCGTCTCAGAATCCATCCGAGGTCAAAGCGGAGTGGTCAGTCATGCCTCACGCTGCCAAGAAGTAGAGTAGTAAAAGATGGTAGAGATCCTAGTGGATCCAGCAATGAGGTGATTGGCAGCTTCCTGTAGTCCTGTTCTCCGATGGGGCGAGGGGCTGGCAAGGGTTGCAGGGTGGAGAATGGGGATAGGAGAGGGAGGTGATAGGGATGGACTCAGGGATCATTCATGCAGCCCCATATGGGTGATGGAATCCTGCTTAAACAGCCCCTCCTTACACCCCCTCCACAGTCAGGAATTGGAGCTGATGGTAAAAACATTCCATATGTTCTGAGTAGCTACAACCTCATTATCGTGCGTCGCCTTGCAATGCAGCCCTTCAGTTAATGAAATCTGGTGCTGGAGCAAATGAGTCCATGCAGGAGGGGGGCTCTCATGGTGGCAGAGGAGCTTTGATTTTTTTTTTTTCACTTTTTATTACTCTTTCCCCACCCCCACCCCAGAAAGAGAAAGAGCAAAGAGGAAGGGGGAGAAAAGAAACAGGACCTGAAACAGCCCCCAAATCCAAACAACAAAAACAGCAATCGCTATATTTCAAAGCCAGTGCAAATTAGACTAAGCGGCCGCAGAAGCCAAATGGAAATCGTAATTCTTCCAGTCCCTTGCTGCTCAGACACGTGTAATAGGTTTGGCAGAGATTCAAGGAAAACAGGGGCCAAGCCGCGGTATGTTTTAAAGACTCTAAAGGCTGCTTGCTGTGGGGAAGCCAGATTTCTGCACAGCTCGGAAGGAGGGACGTCTGGACTGGGCATGATGGGTCCAATTCTTCATTGGAGGAGGGCTCTGAGCCTCTTGGAGTCTTAAAAACCTACGAGAAGGGAGCACACCCATCCAGGAAGACAGGAGTTATGCACAGACAGGGCAGGGTTTGGATGGGAAAGTCACCAGAATGCCCAAGACCAGGAGGCCAGGAAGCAACCTCCTTCAGGGAGATGGAGAACACTCTGGGTCACATTTGTCACAAAAGCAAGGGAGAGGAGGAGAAGGGAGACACAGAAGGGAGTTGCCCCTTCCCTGTTTGGGCACTCTACTAGGCATTCTGGTTCAGTCCCTTGAGGTGGCCACCAGCCTGCCTGCCTCCCAGAGGAGGAAAGAGAGGACCAGGGAGCCCAAGGGGCTTGCCCACAGTCAAACAGCTAGAAATGGAAAGAGTCAGAATTGGAACCCTTTTTTTGTTTGTATGCTTGTTTTTTCTAACTGCAAAGTCCATGTTCTCACCTACCCTGGGGCTGGCAAACTTTTTCTGTAAAAGTGCCAGATTTTCCATTTTGCAGGCCAGAGAGTCTCCTCTGCAACTATCAACTCTGCTGCTTTAGCACAAAAGCAGCCATAAAGCCCATAGACCATGTGTAAACAAACCGACATGGCTGTGTTCCCACAAAACTTTCTTTGCAAACACAGGTGATGGGACACATTTGGCTATTGCAGGGACTTATTGGTTCTGTGGGAGAAGTTTCATCTTAAGACTGTGACAAATGCAACCAAAATAATAAATTCTTTTATGTAACGGCTGGCAATACTACATAAGGGTTAGAGCCCAGATTTTACGGAAGACAGTCCTGAGTATGTGTCTGACTTTGCCCCACACTGGTCAGAAAATCTGGGGCAAACTATTCAACCTTTTTTAGTCCCTATCTCCTCTTGTATTAAAAGACAATAGCCTATCCTTGTAAGAATTAAACAAAATAATTCTTGTCATGTGCTTTAGTATAGACCTTGACACATGTTAAACATTTGCTGTAATTATTTCAGCCGATACCTAATCATCAGTTGACCTGTAAATTGTGTCTCCTTACCTGCATGTCACAGGTGAGGACACAAAGTCTCAGTAGGATTAAGGATAATGTCCACGTGCATGCAGCTGGAAAGGACCGGTGCTGGATAGGGAGCTGGATTCTCCCCAAATCTGATACTCATTCTTCTTCCACCCCACTGTGGAAGGAAGAAAATGCCCAAAATCAGGACAGGAAGCATGAGTAGAAAGACATGACATCCAACACTAAAGTATGCAGACAGATTTATCACAGTGTTACCTGCAGAGTCATAGAAGATTGGTACCCAGAGCTCTCACCTGGGTCAGAGACCAATCCTGCCATGGTAGCTTGCCAGAAGCCACATTCTTGATTGAAAATATTGCCAACGTGTGAAAAGCCACCAGCTCCTATAGCTTTGCATAGCTGCAGAGGTCTGCGGGGACAGAGGCAGCCAGCCGACGATCTTTCCACTGATCTCAACATGGAGGTAAAGGGCACTGACATTCTATCTTTTCTAGAAGGAGAGACAGCAAAGTTACCTGATGATCAGACGTCTCAAGATCTCAGTTATCAAGTGCTCATGCCCAAAACAGCCTGGGCAGAACAAGCTAGCAGAAAAAGCTAAGAGGTTTTAATTCAGAAAAATATAAATACATGGACTTTGAATAATCACTGCCTTGCTTGATTCCTGGCACACGTGCTGCCTTCTTTATGTCTTTGGGCTGCTGTGAAAAACTACCACAAACTAGGTGGCTCACAAAAACAGAAACTTATGCGCTCACAATTCTAGAGGCCAGATGTCCAAAATCCGGTCAGCAGGTCCTGCCTCCACTGGGCTCACTAGGGGAAAATCCGTTCCTTGCCTCTGCCAGGGTTTAGTGCTGCACTAGTATCCTGGGCTTGTGGACACATCACAGCAATCTCCACCTCCAACTTCACACCGCCTTCTCCTCTGTATCTCTCATTGGATTTAGGGACCACTTAGATCATCCAGGATGTTCTTTTTTTTTTAATTAATCAATATTTTTTATTATGGTGTTGTGGGGTGCAGTTAAGGGTTTGGTATACAAGTATGTTTCATTCAGGCACCCTGTTGATAAGAGGTGTTTCCCTGTCCCCAGACAGATATTTGCTGCCATTGATCCCGTCTCCCTCCCCACCCCATAGTTTCCCACCACTGTCAGTCATTTTCTTATAGTATTACATTGGATGTTGAAGGTCCGTTAGATGAGTGAGAACATGTGATACTCGGATCTTTGTTTTTGTGAGAAGTCACTCAGTATTATAGACTGTAGTTCCATCCAGGTTGCTGCAAAATTCATGATTTTGTTCTTTTTTATGGCTGCATAGTATTCCATTGTGTATATGTACCACATTTTTTTAATCCAGTCCTCTTTCGATGGGCAGCATGGTTGCTTCCAGGTTCTTGCTACTGTGAACAATGCTGCGATAAACATACGTGTGCAGGTATCTTTTTTATAGAGTGATTTGAGTTCTTCAGGGTATATTCTCAGTAGGGGGATTGCAGAGTCATATGGAAGGTCGATTTTTAGAGCTTTTAGGAATCGCTACACTGCTTTCCACAGAGGTTGCACTAGTTTACACTCCCACCAACAGTGTAGAAGTGTTCCCTTTTCACCACACCCTCTCCAGCAGCTGTTATTTTTTGAGTTGTTGATAATTGCCCTTCTGACTAGAGTTAGGTGGTATCTCAGTGTGGTTTTGATTTGCATCTCCCTGATGATTAGTGAGGTTGAACATTTCTTCATGTGTCTGTTGGCCGCTCGGATGTCTTCCTTTGTGAAGGGCGCTTCATGGCGCGTAGGCTCAGGATGTTCTTATTTCAAAATTCTTAATTATATCTGAAAAAAACTGAATTGCACCCTTTTCCAAATAAGGTCACATTCACAGGTTCCAGGGATTTGCACATGAACATATCTTGGGGTCGGATGGGGACACTATTCAGTCCACTACAAGATATTTCATGGTCTGATTCAGAAACAAGGCAATGTTTCCTGATTCCAGAGAATTTCTGAATCTCAAAGCAGGATGGGACATCAAAGACAATTTCATGTCTACCTCTCTACTGCTCCTTCATTTGCTTTGCTATGAGAAGTTACTTAACTTGCCCCAAGTTGCTTTACCCAAAGTGGCAGAGCTGGCCCCATCTGATTCTTTCTCCTTGTATTTTTCCATTGCTCTCCCTGGCAAAATAAGCATGTCTCCAATTCTCTGCTTCTCATGCCTCTGCCTGGTCTGATTAGGTCAGTCCCAGCAAGTTCAATGTGATTGTGCTTTTATAAAAAGCACCATGCTGTCATGCTGAGTGAATGTCATCTTTTCCTAGAACTTGTGTTGCAATGGACGTCAACTCAGTTTTGAACACAGCTTTCAGAAAACAGAATCTTGGTTGACGTCACTGATCTTTCTTCCGATTGCTGCCAATTTATGGGTATCCCAGTGGACACAGGAAAAGGTTAGCTTGAATCTAAGTGGGGCGACTGAAGACCAAAGAGAAAGGTCTCCATCGCATTGTACCCCAACAAGCACATTTACCATCAGATGCAAGTGGTAGAAAATAAACAGAAAGAGGGCTGGACTGGAAAGGATGGTGTGTGTACTGTTTTATAAACACACTGGGGGAACACCTATTTATGGAAAAATAAATGATTGACCCATAAATATTAAGTGCACATCATATATTCCAGACCATACAAGTAGATAGTTTAAAGGCATTTACTTAGTATTTCTTTGCTCAACTATGATGGAAATTTGACCTAGTGATGGCTAAAATCATGTCACTGATACAAAGAGCTTCATCAGAAGATGCGGCTGTGAGAATAGTGGGAATTTGTATGTCCACTCGGCTCTGAGAGCTGAGGAATGGGACCCTGCCTTTGTAGAAGCTGGGATATGCCCCTCCAAAGTCTATTGCCTGCGTCCACTCCAGAGATTATGCCCGGGGAACATGGAAAGGGTGGTCCCAGCTGCAAGGACACAGTGAAGCTTTGAGGCCTGCCTCTTGAAATATCTACACGTCTTCAATATCTATCTTCCCCTGTGGTTGAGGTCAATGTGGGTTTTTTTTGCTGACTAAGGTCGCCCAGAAATTCCCATTGCCTGTAAACAGTGAGATCGTTAATGAAACAACACGTTTAATGGAAGATGTGTGTGTCATGGTGTGTTCTCTTAATTAAAATTTTAATATGTTTGTGGTTAGAGAGATTGAGGTCATTTGAGGAAAGGGAATTAAATGCATTCAAAGTGATTGTTACAGTGCCAAATGTGGAACCCCCAAAGAATGGCAGTCGTTATTGTTAAAAGGACCCTGTGCGCGGTACTATCAAAAGAAGCAAACGACGTAGGATTCACTGAAGACTGCATATACAGAATCATGATGTGTGTGGCGGGCCTGGCTCCCCCATCTCAATTCAACATGTGTCTTGAGGGTAAAGGCTGAATTTTCCTCATCTCTGAGCCTCCAGCTCCTGATTCTCTGTCTGGTCAATAGCAGGCCCACAATGGTGATGGTTTGGTGAGCACAAACATTCAGGGTTCCCCTCCAGAGCAGAATGAGATGAGATCCCCCGGGCTGGAGCATCAGGGGACTTGGTTCTAACTAGTCATGGGATGTTGGAAAAGATGTAGACCTTCCCGGGTCTTTAGAACATTCATCTAAGAAAGAGATTTTCAAACCAGCTGGTGTCCGTAGTCCCTGCTGGCCTACATAAATGTCAATGATTCTATGACTCTTTGTTCAAAGCCATAAATCTTGTTAAATTGCACTGGGGTCAGAGTCATCATGGTAGATTTGTGAGGCTACTGAAAGGTAAATACAAGCCTTTGTCCTAAAGTGCTTTCCTATCTAAGGAAGGAAATAGAGCCTAAACAACATGGAAAAAAATAGAGTCATTAAAGAGTTAAATAGGAATACATTGCTTTATAGCTAGAGACAACTCTAAAACAGGGCATCATTTTTCACGGAATAAATAGGTCAGGGGTCAGTAAATGACTGTCCAGAAGCCAAATTCAGTCCACCACTGATTTTATAAATACAATTTTATTGGAACACAGCCATTCCGTTGCTGAGTATTGTCTGTGGCTAGTCTCACACTACAAAGACAGAGCTGAGTAGTTGCGAAATAAATCATTTAGTTCACAAAGTCTGAAGCATTAGCTGTCTGTCCCTTTCCAGACAAAGTGTACTGGCCCCTAATCAATTTGAAAAAGAATATATTTTCAAAGGAGGTTACATCTTGGTGATCTGGAAAAGCTCCCTGGAGAAAGAGGGTTTGAAGGAAGCCCTAAGAAGTAAACATGTAATAGAGAGGCAAAAAGAAAGGAAAATCTCATAATCACAGAATCCTAGAGTTGGAAGGAAACTTAGAGACTCCTTGCAACTTGCCCTCAGGATTGAATTTTCTCTGGATCACACCTAATGCAGACAACCCCTGCAGGAACCCATGCATCCCAAGCAATACACCACCAGCATCACAATGTCCACCCAGAGTAGGGAAAGCCACGCTAGGGAGCACTTCTGTCTGAAAGACCAAAATCTACTTCTCTGTAACTTCTGTTTGGCTGCTCTTCCATAGGTTAACACTCTGGTTTATGAAAAAAGAAAGCAGTTGCATCCCAAGGCCTCTCTATGCCGAACTAAATTCCCACAGAACAGTTCTCATATACAGTTTTAGGCTCTCCCCATCATCACCAGCCTCCTCTGAGCACAGGCCTGTCTGTGAGTTCCCATCTCCAAGACGGCATCACAAGTCAGCCTTACGGCTCCAGGGATTTTAGTCTTCTGTGGATCACTGGCTTCCTGTGTCTCTCCCTCCAGTCCTGAAAGAGCCCTGATTTTGGCATTGTACAAACCTTCATATAATCCTGGCTCCCTCTTTATATCTTCTGAACCTGAATTCTCTCGTTTTTAAATATAGCCTGCAGGATTGCAGAGGACTAGAAATGACTGTTGTAAAGAGCTCAGGACACAGTAAACACTCAAGAAATAGTAGTTATCTTTCTCATTCTAGGAAGCCACCTCTGTTAGTGAAGTTTGATATTGCAGGCAATCCATCTGCAAAGCAAGCTTTACTCTTTGCCAAAATTCCGTGTGTCTGTTCCCATAAAAAATCTACAATCTCTTTTTCTGGGAAAAGTGGGGTCTTAATTTGCCCCAACAGAGGTCTGAATCCAATTACAAGCTGCCCTTCTAGGTTGCATGGCTCTCTCTGCGCTCATTCTGCTCTGGTTCCTGTGAGTGGCTCCATCTGCTTGTGCCCATTCTTGTGATCCTGGCATTTTTCCCTTGACCTCCCGCCACCTCCCTGGCTCCTCTGAGAAGAACAATGGGCTCTGCCTGGTGTGGGCTTGTAGATCTCATTCTCCTCCCTCACACAGCTGGATCACACCTGACAATGCTCCCCAGCCCAAGCACGCGGGGGTTCTCAGAAGCTAAGGACCAACCTCAGCTCCCTTTGTGTACTCTTTCTATCCTCGGTAGCTCCACAAAACAAACTTTTCCTTTCTTTACAAGGTAGCTTTTCTCAAGTATTTAGCACAGAAATTCAAAATAAAAAATGGATCCCAAATGTGAATCTAGTAGCTGAACCAGCACAAAAAGCCAAGGATGAAAATTAATTTAGAGAGGAACTCCAGAAGTGGCTATGCAATACTCAATGTAGTCAGCAGAATAATGTCCTCTTCCCAAAGATGTCCATGGCCTAATCCCTGGAACCTGTGACTGTTACGTTACATGGCAAAGGGACTTTCAAGATGGGATCAAGTTAAAGACTCTGAGTTGGAGAGATTGTTTTGGATTACATGGGTGAGCCAAAGTAATCCCAAGAATCCTTAAAAGTAAAAGAAGGAGGCAGGAAAGAAGTCAGAGGGATGCGAACTGAGAAGCTGCTGGTGGCTTTGAAGGAAGAAAAGGGTCCAGGAGTCAAGGAATGTGGGCAGCCTCTGAAACTCGAAAAGGCAAGGAAACAGATTCTGGCCTATATCCTTCAGGAGGAAACACAGCACTGCAGCCACTTTGATCTTAGTTCCATGAGCCATGTGTCAGACTCCCACACTTTGATATGATAAGTTTATATTGCTCTAAACCACTAAATGTGTGCTGATGTGTTGTGGCAGCAGTATAAAACTAATATACTCAAGAAAAACAGGCAGGAAAATAAAACTAGGAGAGAGGATTATTAAGAAAATCCATGGAGGTTAGAGTTCCAAGAAGCAGGAGGTGGCAAGAACAGCAAGGAGGTTGAGGGAGATGAAAACCAAAAAGAGCCGGGCTCGGTGGCTCAGCCTGTAATCCCAGTGTTTTGGGAGGCTGAGGTGAGTGGATTGCCTAAGTCCGCGGGTTCAAGACCCGCCCAGGCAACTTGGTGAGACCTCATCTCTACAATAAATAAAAAATTAGCCGGGCGTGGTAGCACGTGCCTGTAGTTCCAGCTACTTGGAAGGCTGAGATGGAAGGATCACCGGAGCCCAGCAGGTCGAGGCTGCAGTGGCCGGGAGCAGCCACCGCATGCCAGGATGGGCGACAGAGTGAGACTCCAACTCAAAAAAAAAAAAAAGAAAATTAAAAAGAAAAAAAAAAATCCTGATCCTGGTCTCTTATATTTCCAGCTCTCCCCTCCAAAACAATGCCCAACAGCCATCAGGGTGATATTTCTAAAATAGAGATAAAAACCACATCATTCTCCAGCTTAAAATTCTCTGCTGACTCCCACAGTCTTCATAATACAGTCCAAAATTGCATGCAAGACATAATCTACCCACAGACAGTTCTCCAAGATTATGCCCTGCTGCTTCCTCCACATTCCAAAACACACACACCTTTCCAAACCTATTGACGTTGCAACGCTCCATTCGGCAAATAGGGCAGGTAGAACACTCACTCACCCTCACACGTCTCACGTGCTATTCCATTCTCTTGTCCTGTCCATGGCAGGTCTACAATGCCCATAGCAATCCTCAAAGCCTAGCTCAACCCTCGCTTGGCATGTTTTCTCTGATCAACTCCCAGTCTCAGTCCTGTGTTTCTCTGAGAGCTGTGATATCTTGTATGTTCCTCTGTGAAACAGAACTATACTCTTAGGGCAGAGCTTGTATCTTTGTCGGGCAGCTGTCAGCACAGGGTGTCTCAACTCCCCTCCTTGAGTAAGCAGGAGGTCTCAGAGCTGAACTGGGCCCAAGGTTCCCTCTGAGAGCAAGACTAGGAAGACAGAACAGGCCTGTGGCTACCAGACATATAGCAGAAGAATGCAGTATCAGACAAGTTCCAGACCGTCCAACAGAACTTTTATGGAAACGTGCTGTGTCTATACTATCCATGAGCCATAAGTGACTGTAAAGAGCAGGGTCCCCAACCTTTTTGGAATCAGGGACCAATTTCATGGAAGACAATTTTTCCACCAACCGGGGATGTGGGGGTGGCAGGGGAGGATGGTTTCAGGATGATTCAAGCACATTACATTTACTGTGCACTTTATTTTTATTATTATTATATTGTAATACATAATGAAATAATTATACAACTCACCATAATGCAGAATCAATGGGAGCCCTGAGCTTGTTTTCCTGCAACTAGACTGTCCCACCTGGGAGCGATGGGAGACAGTGACCCTGAAGTGTGTTGCTTATGTCCAGTTGACTCTGTAATCTTGTTTTGGTTGCTATCACTGCAGAAAACCCTGCTTTGCAAAGATAGGATGTTGGAAATGGAAGCAGGCTTTTCAGAGCTGATCTGACAGGAGGTGGAGCTCAGGCAGTAATGCGCGTGATGGGGCGCGGCTGTAAATACAGATGAAGCTTCACTCGCTCACCCGCTGCTTACCTCTCGCTGTGCAGCCCAGTTCTTAATAGGCCACAGACGGGTATTAGTTCCTGGCCCAAGGTTGGGGACCCCTGTTATAGAGCACTCGAAATAGGGCTAGCGCAATTGAGGAATTCAGCTTTTAAATGTATTTCATTTGAGTTCATTTAAATTTATATTTAAATGGCCACGTGTGGTTAGTGGCTACCTGATTGAATAGAGCAGCTAGTAGAAAGGCAAGGTAAATAGTAATACAAGCAAAGCATCAGGTCTAAAGGAAAGATGGCTTAACAGTTCTGCAACCACTATACAGTTATACCAGAATTGAACAATTAAGTAAATGGATGATGGATGGTGGGAACCAGGTTTTTATTGTTGGAGTGGAGGGTTATAAATAAGCATGAGGAGAGAATAACCCATGGGGTGTTGACTCAGTGTTTAACAGTATGAACTCATGCTTAGTTTAATATATAGATGGATACACCTAGAAACTATTATAGATACATGTATGTACACCTGTTAGTATACACACATGTGTTTCCTTGCTCAGTCAACTGCAAGGACCTAGAGGCATCAATACCCCAGCAGCAGCAGGTGTATCTAATACCTAATACCCATATCTTGGTCACTAATACTATCCTACAATAAACACAAATATACAAGATAAGCATCTTGTAGAATCAAGAAACAAGGAGACACACAGACACACACAGACACACACAGACACACACACACACACACACAGAGTCACGGACACACAATGATGGAGTGATCCAAAGTCACACAGAAGCCAACTTCAAGAAGAGCCCCCCAGTGGCCAAAGTTGGAATAATTAGAGCAGAAATAAATAATTAAGAATTGGATTATAGCCTAAAGTATAAAATAAACCCATGAGTCCATACTGATATAAATAAGTGACTGAATAAACAAATACATGAAGGAGAATAGACAAATCTCCTGAACTGAAGAATTTCAAATAATTAACGTAGATGTTGCACTCTCATGAGGTTGAGCAAAATTTCCATTCTTTACATATGGACTGTGTGCAATGACTTTTTGCCAAAGACTACAGTATAAAAGGTAGAAAACTGCTTAAATTTATAGTTGGAAGACATAATGAATGCTACCACATGTCAAATCAAAGTAAACATCAACAGTGACAAAACATGTTGATAGCATGTATTCTAGATATGATGTGATAAGAAAGGCAATTTACCTCTGTGGTCTTCTTCCAAGAAACCCATAGCCCTAGTCTAATTATGAGAAAAATATCAGACAAATCTCAACTAAGCTAAGGAAGAGTCTGTAAAAGACCCGAACAGCATTCCTCAGAACTATCAAAGTCATCAAAAACAAGGAAAAATCTGAGAAACTGACAGCCAAGAGCATTCGAAGGAGGACATGATGCCTCGATGTAATATGGCATCCTAGATGGAATCCTGTTCCGGAAAAGGAACATTAACTAAAAACTAAAAATAATCTGAATAAGGCATAGACTTCAGTGAATAATAATGTATCAGCAATGGCTCATTCATTGAGACAAATGTACAATAGTAATGTAAGATGTTAATGATAGAAGAAACAGCATGGGATATAGCTTCACAATTTCTCTGTAATTCCAAACTATACCCAAACTTAAAAAGTGTATTTTTAAAAATCCAAAGCAGTCAGCACAAAGAGAAAAGACTGTGATTTTTTTTTTCTGTGTATCTCCTGATCATAGCACCTCATATTTCTTGAGGAATCCTCATGTCTTCCAATACTACACCACATGGTTTGGGTAAAGCTTTCCCCCCACATCCTTATTCCGATGGAGAGAGAGCATGTGGTTCAGGCCAGGCCAATCAAAGTACGCCGTCTCCATGACCACGGTGGCTGACTTGAGAACTGGCATGTGACTCGTCAGGCCTACAAAATCCATCTCCAGTGTGTTTGTTGGAACTGTTGAGAGAGAGTTTTTTATGCTTTCCCCCCTCCTGTCCTACCAGGATCACTGAGAGGATGGTAACCAGCAGCCATCTTGTTACCAAAGACAAACATCTTGTCAGAGAACGTGCTGAAACAGAGGAAAGCAGAGTTGAGAGAAGGAAAGCTCCAGAGTTCCAACGATCTTCTTTCAGTTCCTGATGTGCCATATTCCAAGTGAGTGGATTTGGCAGTTTGATGTGCTACTATATTCCCTTTCACTTAAGCAAGTCTGAGTTGAGGTTTCAGTCAATTACAAACACAGAAGTCGAGCAAAACAGTAGGTCTGAACATCATGGTCTGGGACCAGAATCTGTTAAGAGAGACTTTAGATTTCACTCTTCTTCTCAGCTTCCATGGTTCCATGCAGAAGCCCCCTCTCCTGCGGAGGACATATATTTAAGAAAGTCTTTCAACCTTCCTTTCTGGCTGCAGTGATGACATTTTCATGGGTAATACAAGGAAAGGGAAATAAGCATGTTTGGATTCATCCTGCCTGTGCTTCTCTTTTTGGACTACCCCCTGCAAATCGGATATGTTCTCTTGCACCACTGCCGCCACGAGAAACACAAACGAGGGTCAGGGCCCATGTCTGCATTCTAGTGGCAGGTGTCAGAGCTCATTTTTCTTTGACCTCACTCTTCAATCTTGGTGCGTTTAAGGAGGCTGCTCTGGGTGAGGGTGACAGCTTCATAAACCCCAACTTCCTTTGGCTGCAATATCCTGAAGTCTCAACTTGGGGGGGAAACGAGGATGCCTGATTGTTGCTGCAGATGCAAGACACTCTCCATTTAACGCTATCCGTAATGAAAGTGGTATTTTGCCCTTCAGTTGCCTGACATCTATTTCTCATTCTGTTCTGAACTCAGTTTGAAGAAAGAGTGTGATTAATCCCTACCTCCCAAATTCCAGCCGCAGAATAGAGATGGGGATAGAGTGTGGAGAACAGTTCTTAGGGACAAGCCATGATGCAATTCATTTTATGATCCTTATGTAACTCCTCCCCTGTGTTTGTGGACAGAGCAATGTTAAAGACAGTGTGTCTCTCTAATACTGTAAGAGGGGTCAAGGACCAGCTTCTGAAAGAATAAACCCTCTTGTCATTGTGAGCAGCATGTATAAGGCTAGCAGAAAATTCCTTGATACCTTTTCTCCTGCCCTGAATAACTTGAAATAAAAGGTACATTTGCACTACACCTTAAATAAGTTATAAGGGAACACAGTCTCCCCCTCCAGGAATTCCTCCGGCCACAGGCCTTGAAACGGCATCCTCCCAAGACTCTATGTCTGAGCTAATCCCTTTATCCCTCTGTTCAGTGGGGATAGTAACTTCTCCCATTTTTATGAGAGATTGGCTGTGAAACCAACTTGCTTAATGCTTTCAAAGTGCTGGGCAAGTACTAGGAATTGCAATAAGGGATGTCAGAAAACAGGAGTGAAGTCTCGGAAAGCTCACTTTCCTTTTGCATAAATAACTTGTGCCATTATCTTAGTTTCTCAAGTCAGAATTTCTTCTGTAAATAATTCACAGTAATAGGCAGTGAGCTTGCTGTGAAGGGAAGTGGTTAATTATTTACAGTGGTGGTGGAATGTGAAACCTACCACAATGTGCATGGAGAATTGGGGATGTGCTAGGGATAAAGAAGTTCAGACTCTGTCAGAGGACAGGATGGCAGTGAAAAAACTCCGTCATATTAGTGTACTTTTTATAGGGCTAAGACATATTGGGCTTAGCCCCTGGGGCAGTGTAACAACCAAAGAGCTAAAAATACAATTGACCCATGAACAACACGGATTTGAACTGCACTGGTTTGCTTACTTGCAAATTTTCTTCTGTCTCTGCTATCCCTGAGACAGCAAGACCAACCCCTCCTCTCCCTCTTCTTCCTCAGCCTAGTCAACATGAAGACGATGAAGTTGGAGACCTTTATGATAATCTCTTCCACTTAATGAATAGCAAATACATTTTCTCTTCCTCATGATTTTCTTAATAATATTTTCTTTTCTGTAACTTACTTTACTATAAGAACATAGTGTGGAGGCTGAGGTGAGTGGATTGCCTGACCCTGCAGGCTCGAGACCAGCCCGGGCAACTTGGCGAGCCCTCATCTCTACAATAAATCAAAAATTAGCTGGGCGTGGTGTTGCGTGCCTGTAGTTCCGGCTACTTGGGAGGCTGAGGCGGAAACATTGCCGGAGCCCAGCAGGTGGACGCTGGGGTGGCCATGAGCATGCCACTGCACTAAAACCAGGGCGATGGAGTGAGACTCCAACCAAAAAAAAAAAAGGCAACTTGTCTTTGGCCAGGCGCAGCGGCTCAAGCCTGTAATCCCAGCACTTTGGGAGGCCGAGGAGAGTGGATTGCCCAAGCTTGAGGGTTCGAGACCAGCCTGGGCAATATAGTGAGACCTCATCTCTACATTAATTTTAAAAATTAGCTGAGCGTGGTAGCGCGCACCTGTAGTTCCGGCTACTTGGAAGGCTGAGGCGAAAGGATCGTCTAAGCCCAGCAGGTCAAGGCTGTGGTGGGCATGAGTGTGCCACTGCACTCCAGCCTGGGTGACAGAGTAAGACTCCAACTCTAAAAAAAAGAGTATAGTGTAAAATATGTGTTAATCTACTACTGATGTTATTAGTAAGTCTTGTGGTCAATAGTAGTTGTTAAGTTAGTAGTTAAGTTTCCAGGGAATGAGAACTTACATGTGGATTTCTGACTGCACAGGGGATTGACACCTCTAACCTCCTGCCTTGTTTAAGGATAAACTGTAATTTAAGCACTACTTATATATCTTGAACTCCATGCAGGGCACACATCACTTAAATACACACACTAGATGTTTCTTCCATTGGGTAAGATAGGGAGAAGAGAAAGAGTGAGCTAGGCTTTATCAGAATTCATTTTGGCAACCAGGTGTCGTAACCTAAATCTATGACTCTCTTACCTCGATTCGACCTGAACTGTATTATTTCATTCTCATAATGACCTCATTTTTCATGTACCATCATTATCCTCTTTTTGTAGATGAGAAGAACTGAATTTCAGACAAGTATGATAACTTAGCTGTGGTCACACAGCTAGAAAGTGGAGAACTGGACCCAGACTCGGGTCTGGCTTCACCATTGTGTTTTCCCTCTCAACCTGATGAAAACACATCCAAAACCCCACAAAAGTTTCTAGCAATTCAAGTATGTACAACCCTCTACACCTTCTTTCTTTTTGCCTACAAAGAGCTGCAGATACAGTGTTACAGAGGGGGAATAGCATTGGCTACGGGCTGTGATAGACCTGGCCTAGACTTCTTGTTTAACAGCTGTGTGTCACAGGCCAAGTTATTGAACCACGCTATGCCTGTTTCCTATTGATTCATTACACAAATACTTATTTGAGCACCTGTCACATGTTGGGCAAGTGGTAAAGAAAAGAAAATAAAGAAAGCGCAAGTGTGCTTGCCCTCATCGAGCTAGTGTATATAATGGGAGGACAGTGGAAGGGGTGGATAAGCTATCCATAAGAAAAAAAATCAGAAAACCATGTAATATGTTAAAAAGTGTTGCATATGGAGGAGAAAAAGAAAGAAGAAAGAACAAAGGGAGTGTGCCGGAGAAGCCAGTTTTAAATGTAATCATCAGAAAAAGGCTCATTACAATGAAAACCAGAGGCCAGATGCAGTGGCTCCCATTTGTAATCTCAGCACTTTGGGAGGCCAAGGAAGGAGAATTCCTTGAGCCCAGGAGTTCAAGACCAACCTGGGAAGCAACGTAAAGACCATGTCTGTACAAAATACATTTAAAAAGTAACCGGGCATGGTGGTATGCTGTGCATCTATTGTCCCAGCTACTCAAAAGGTTGAGGTTGAAAGATTACCTGAACCCAGGAGGCCAAGGCTCTGGTGAGCAGAGGTGGTGCCACTGCACGCCAACCTGGGCCACAGAGTGAAACCTGACTTTAAAAAAATGGGACAATGGACATCTAAGAATAGACTTGAAGGGGTAAGGGGCAAACCATGTGGATATCTGAGGAGAAGATTCCAGACAGAGAGAAGAACAAGGGCAAAGACCTTGGGGTAAGGACATCTGAGATGATGAGAACTTACTTGGCATATTTGAGACGCATCAAGGAGGCCAGAAGGCCTGGAGCAGAAGAAGTGAGAAGGAGGGGTGATGGGAGATGAGACCAGAAAGGGAATGAAGCCAGATCCTATAAAGCCTTCCTCAGTAAAGGAAGCCATCCTTGTTGTGTGAGATAGGCAGCCACTACAAAGTTGTGAGCAAAGGAGCAATGTATCAATCTTAGATTTTCAAAGGCCCATCTTTGTGGTAATACAGTGAGTAGAGCTTTGAGAAACAAGGGTTTGCCTTCTACCGGGCATGAGATGATGGTGCTCAGTGTTGATGGTAGCAGTGGAGGATATCCAGACTGACAGAGGGTGGCTGGTGAGAATTAAATGAAAATTCCCAGCATATAGTCAGGACTAGTAATTAGGGTTTGTAGTTCTTATTTCATAGATCCCTTTTGTGGGGGAAAGAAGATTATTTTCATACTTGTTTCAATCCCAATGAACTGTAAGCAGGTTTTATTATGTGAAACGGCTGGAACTTCTAGAAAATTAGACATACTTGTATGTCTTGGGGATGTTCTTTGCGTTGCTCCATATATAAGTAAGAAAAACAAAAATATGCAAGACTTTCTGGGGGAAAATATAGCTGTATTTTAATAATGTGAGCTTCCTCTTTTAAAAAAAGGAGCTGGTGTTGGTCAATAAACCGCTTTGCTATCTGGAATTGTTTTGTTAAGTAACAAGTTTCAAATCAGATTGAATTTCTACTTCATGCTACTCTTTATAACTCTCTAAACTTCTTGACATCTGATATGACGTGCATGTTTTCCCCTCCAAATATCATGTTGAGATGTGATCCTCAATGTTAAAGGTTGGGCATACTGGGAAAAGTTTTTTTTAATGTATTTTGTACAGACATGGTCTTTACCATGAAGGCAGATCCCTCATGAAGTTTGGTGCCTTTCTCATGGTAATGAGCTCTATTAGTTCACTTGAGAGCTGGTTGTTTAAATGATCCTGGCACTTCCTCCTCCCTCTTTTGCTTCCACTCTCACCATGCAACATGCCTGATCCCTCTTCACCATCAGCCATGATTGCAAGGTCTCTTAGTTCTCTCCAGAAGCAAACACTAGCACTATGCATCCTGTACAGTCTACAGAACCATGAGCTAAAATAAACCTCCCTTTTTAATAAATTACTCAGCCTCAGATATTCTTTTTATAGCAATGCAACATGAATAAATCCAAGGCGGAAAACAGCAGACAGACAAACAAAAAGTCCTTTTGACCTCAGATGTTCTCTAAGACAGAATTCATATTAGGACTCCTTTGCTTTGTTAGTTTCATGTTTGAGAAACATTCTTAGGTAATTATTTAAGTCATAGAATAGTGACAGTGTGAAAATCTGTGCGTTATAAATCACATCAGCAGTACTCACCAAGCTTCTTTCTGTAGGAGCATTGCCCTCAGAACTATAAAAAATACATTGTATAATATCTGCTTCTGGAGGAGAGTGATGGTTTTACTAGCTCCTATTCTTGCTGGACAGACTTGTTTAATAAAGTTGTTTCGGACTATTTTCCTCAAATTAAGCAAAATGTTATGCTTTAGGCTTTATTATTATTATTTGACCCTGAGAATTTCATGAAGTTGGTGGTTGTGATAGTACTGTTCTTATATTTTGGATCAGTTCCAAGATATATCACTCATTCATTAATTCAACAAATATTCATTGACCATCTGTCCTGTGACACCCATTGTGTTGGTGGCTGAATAAACAAAAGAGAAGAAACGTCTTCTGCCCTCAAGATGTTTCCAAACTAGTGGAGGAAGAATTAAGACAATTTGTCATAACAGGATGATTTGTACCTTTGTGATCTGTACAAAGCTTTGTGGAAATGAGGTAGTAAGAACTCAAAATTAGAGAATTAGGGAAGGCTTCATAGAGGAGGTAGCATCTGATGTGAAGCTGAAGTAAAGAATGGATATTTGCTGGGCGAAAATAGATTCAGAGAACTGGTCCTTCGGGAGACAGGATAGATTATTCAGGAGGGAACAATACAGAAATGAGGGAGCTTGTCCTATAGAAAGAAATACAAATATTTCAGACAGGTGTAGTGAGGTCATCCCTTTGGAATGCATATAAAATTTAGGGTAGACTCCAAGTCTTCAGAAGGACTCCAGAGTTTATCCTAAATTCCTCTGACCCCCAAAAATCTGACAGTTATCTAATCACACAACACATGTTATGTCCTTAGCATGCTAGAAGCGCAGAGATGAATAAACCAGTTTCTTCCTTCCAGACGTTTATGGTCTGATTATCTATGATGGTATTCTAGCAGCATAAAATAGAATTATTTTTCTTATTTGATAAATTAGAGAGATACATATTTACCCTCATACCAGCTTGTCATTAGGCAGTTGGCTTATTTTTCAGGGTCTCTGTCACCTTATCTTTAAAATTGGGCTAGTATGCCTAGTTCTAGGAAACTGCTGGTAAGTATAAAATTCTTGAAATTGTCTGATCTCATGTCTGGCTCATTGTCTGATCTCATGTCCAAAAACAATAGTTACACATTTTACTTGGAAAAGAAAGAACTTTTTATTGGAAACAAAAAAGACAATTTGACATGATCTAGGGTTGGGGAAAAGAAGAGGTAGAGATGGTTAATAACGCTATTATTCCTGTATCTCTTCCACTTTTTCCCACTCAACCATCTAACAGAAGAGCAGAGACAGGTGAGGGGGGAAAGGTGATCAACACTAGACCAAGATTCAGATAATAGGACAAACTGGAAGTCTGTGTTCTCTTACCATGCGTCCCCAGCATCTATTACAATTTCTGGCCCAAAGCAGGTACTCTATAAATATTTGTTGAATGAATGTAGGATCTACAAATTGGAATCTGTCTTACACAGCTATACAAAGACGTGTAGTTCTAGAATTGAATAATACACAAGCCCAATGGCCAAAACGCACCAAGAGGGTTGAATGAACTAAGAATATTTAAGCCTGGATAAGAAATGACCCACAAGCCGGGCTCGGTGGCTCAGCCTGTAATCCCGCGCCTTTGGGAGGCTGAGGTGAGTGGATTGCCTGAGCCCGCGGGTTCGAGACCCGGCTGGGCAGCGAGACCTCATCTCTACAATAAATCAAAAAATCAGCCGGGCATGGTAGCACATGCCTGTAATTCTGGCTACTCGGAAGGCTGAGGCGGAGGGATCGCTGGAGCCCAGCAGGTGGAGGCTGCGGTGACCGGAAGCGGCCACTGCACTCCAGTCTGGGCGACAGAGTGAGACTCCAACTCAAAAAAAAAAAAACAGAAATGACCCACAAAGATGTAATTTCTGTCATCAAATATTTATTGTACCATTTCTCAAGTGGCAGAATTGACTTGATCCGTGGTGCTCCAGGAAAATGTGCTAAGAGAAACAGGAACAAGTTACATGGACGTGTATTTCAGTTCAGTCCTGTTCTGGAGCAGTTTCTCTCATGCTGCTCCATTTGAAGGCTGTCTCAAACATTACTGAGTTATCGATCACTGGTGTGTTCTAGTACGAGATTATGTGGTGGGCTCTCAAGCATTGAACGGGCAAGATACCCTGACAATTCTAAGTTTCTTGAGGGATACTCTAGGCAACATACCTCTCTTTGGTGAACTTCCCTTCTTTCCTCCAGGTGGTTCTGGTAAGGTTTCCAATCACAGGGCTGCTCTCCATGCCCCATAGCCCCATCTCTACTCCTGGAGGAGTGGGCTAATGGAAACTCAGACAATCAGCATCTCTCTGAGGTAGAATGTGAATCTAAAGCAAAGGTTGACAAAGTCAGAAGGTGCTCTTCATTAACCATCTGAAGGCAGCCACCCTTGGGACCAGTTCACCTGTTTCTATTGCTGAGGTGTCCTGGTGAACCCTGGTTTCTGTCCTACCAGCTGGCTATTCAGCAAATACTTTAATTCTATGAGTGTCTCAATAGCCTTCAAATAAGTCTCCCATCCCCCACCCCACTCCCCCACCCCCTGCCATTGCTTAAACTAGTGGGTCAGTGTCTGTTGCTTGCAAAGAAAGAATTCTTGCAGAAAGGGCTCATTTATTAGTTGTATGACTGATTCTGCAAACTGCAGCCTAATATGGTCCCTGTTCTTCTACCAAATAGATACCACAGGGCAAAGGGGATCATCAGTATTCACCAGCCATGTTCTATAATGTTAACATGGCAAGGAGTAGGGACTTAGAAAAAGGCACAATTTCAGGAAGTGTTGTCTCTCTCTCTCTCTCTCTCTCTCTCTCTCTCTCTCTCTCTCACTCTCTCTCTCTCTCTCTCTCTTTTTCTCCCCCCATATGATCTACATCTTCAAATGAGAAGTGGAGCAGTCTAATTAAGAAAGGTGCAGACACATATGTCTATAGCAGCATTGTTCACAGTAGCAAGAACATGGAACCAACCATGTTGCCCATCAAAAGAGGACTGGATTAAAAAATGTGGTATGGTACATAGACATGATAAAATATTAGCAGTCATAAAGAAAGACAAAATCATGAACTTCACAGCAACCTAGATGGAGTCTATAATACTGAGTGATGTACACAGAAACAAAGAACTGAGTATCACGTTCTCACTCATAAGCAGACCTTGAATAACTATCATAATACTATATAAAACTTTTCTTATAATACTATAAGAAAAGGATTGGCAGTAGCAGGAAACTGCCACGGGGATGTAGGAAGAAGCGGCATTGGCAGTAGTGGGAATCTGCCAGGGGAGGAGGGCACACCTCATCCACAGAGGTACCTGCATAATGAACATTTGTATACCTAACCCTGAACTGCACCCCACATCTTTAAAATAAAAAAAAATTAAAAGAGAAAAAAAAAGAAAAGTGCAGAAAAAAGGATGGAGGCTCAGAAGAACAGGAAGGAAGAAAGAAAAGAGAAGAGAGAGGCGGCCATGTGTGTCTTCAAAGAGTAATGACCTTACAAATAGCCTCTGCAACTGTTAAAACACAGCTTTCACCAACTAATGACCAATTACCAAGCTGTCAAACCATAAAAACTAAGCTTGCCCACTCTGGCTGTCTATCTTAAAAAGGAGTTGTAAAATGCTTGTGCAAAAGTTCCTCAATCATGATGCTCATGATAGAAGCTATTAACTCAGCAGAGACCACGTGGCAGCCTTTCAAATAGCCTTGGTATGACCCCTGGGGTTCAGTGGGGAGGGCCTACTTTAAAATACTTCATATTTCCACACCTCTCCAGCTCACAAGAAGATGGGAGTAGGGTCCCCAGAAGTCATGCAATCCAATCCTCCGGTCCTAACCTTCCCTAAGAAAGTCAGAAGAGAAAAGTGGCATGGTGGGAGACGCACAGGAGCTGGGTCACACAGGCCTGGGTTTAAGCTCCGGTCCTGCCCACTGACCTGCATGAGGCTATGGTAGATGACTGCAGTTTGAGGACCTCGACTCCAAATTTACTTCTTTTATTTTTCCTACTTGCTTTCCTTTCAGCAGAGCACATGGGAGACATACAGGAAATTTGTGGGAGTGGTTCTATTTGCCTCAATGATGAGGGCCCTATGTAAGCAGGAGCTTGCTGTGCTGGGTGCCCTGAAAGGCTCACGTTGGCTCCACACAATGAGAATTGTCCTACAGTCCTCACAACCTCCAAGCACCTCTGCAAACAGTCCTCTAGAGGGACAAATGTCCATAATTCTCCGAACTGAAAACTTTTCTCAGTTTTTCATAAAACACTAAGTTATTTTTACTCTATTTTTACACTGCACTTTCCAGGAGTACTCTTACCATGCAACTCAAGAAAATATTATATCAGTTTTGTTCAGAACTTTCCAAGGGTTGACAGCTAGCCACAAAACATCCCAGTAGCAGGAATGTTAGCAACGTTCGTGGGGTGTTAGTAAAACAACATCCCTGTATCATGTGTCACTCAAATTCATGCCGTTTTTATGGCTCAAGCATGTAACTGCTTCTCATCTTCTGAGGTAGCTATACCAGATACAGTATTTCTTTGTTAAGTAGTAAGTGCACTATGATTTTATTAGATACAGCTTTACTTTTCTCTCTCTATCATAGTTAGGGAACTTTTTTTAAAAAAGATTGTGTTCAGGTAGGTATAAATTTCAGATATAGAGAACATAATAAAATATTTTTAAGACTAACGTGTCTTAGGCTCACTTTTTCAGGAAACAGAGTCTGAGATGGAAGTCTGCACACAGGAAGCATATTGGACAGGTATCCTTGGGCTCAACTGCGGAAGAACAAGGGGTGTAGGATGGGTCAGAGGGAGAAGCTGAGCTGTGATGCCATCGCAGCAGGGACATTGGCCCATCCTACAGGGAACTCTGGTGTAGTGATGGCCTTCAGAGTTGTCTTACCCTGAGGCAAGAGAACTGGGTCTTGATATCACAGCACTCACACTCATTGGATGCAGTCTTCCCCTGGGGACTGGACATGGTCCTAGATGAGAATATAAACTTCTGCCGAGAGCAGTTCTTGGAGACAGACTCAGCTGAGCCCTCTCAACATTCCTAGCAACTGGGAGATCTAGGGTCTCAGTCCTGAAGACGGATCTGGACAGCACATCACAGTATCCACTACAGTCTGCCTTTGTTCCAGTCAGGGATGTGTGCTTCATATAATAAGTTCTAACTACAGTTTCTACATGATTCTTGTTTGTCTCCTTTATTGCAGAAACTTTAAAAAAGCGGTGTACTAATAGGCTCAGAGTGCTATAGCAAAATATCATAGACTGAGTGGCTTAAACAACAGAAACATAGTCGTATAGTTCTGGAGACTGAGATGTCCATGATTAAGGTACCATCAAGGTTGGTTTCACTGTTAGACCTCTTCACTTGGCCTTGGTACTGCCATGTCCTCTGTGCTCACATGACCTGGTCTTTGTGCACATATGGACAGAGAGAGAAAGAGCACCCAAGGGAGCTTTCTGATGTCTCTTCTTATACTGATACTAATCCTATCAGACTAGGGACTCATGATCTCATTAGAAGTAACTCTACCTCTCAAAAGTCCCTTCTCCAAATACCATCATACAGGGAGTTGGAGCTTCACCATACAAATTTTAAGGAGACACAAAAATTCAGTTCATAACATTAAATTGCTGTTTGCCAGGGTTCTTCAGAGAAACAAAAGCAATGAGATATAGAGAGAGAGAGAGAAAGAGAGAATGACACACCGACACACACGCACACATGAACACACATATACATATATATTGTTTATAAGCATATGTTTATATATTCTATATAGGCATATATGTATATACGTACATAGATATGTGTGTACATATACAAGTGTGTTTTTAGAAGCATATATTTACATATTTTAATATCATTATATATGTATATACTTATATAGGTGTGTGTATGTGTAGAGAGAGAGATAATAAGAGGGATTTATTATTGGTTCACAGGATTATAGAGGCTAAGAAGTTCTAAGACCAGCAATTAGCTGGAGACCTAGGAAAGCCAACATGTAGTTCCAGTCCGAAAGCAATCAGGGTCTAGACTCATGAAGAGTCAGAGTTTTAGATCAAGTCTGAAGTCAAAAAAAGACCAATGTCCCATCTAAGCCATCCTGTAAGAGTTCCTTCTTATTTAGCCTTTTTGTCCTACTCAAGTCTTCAATGGACTGAATGAAGCCCACCCACACTGAGGAGGCCAAACTGCTTTAGTCAGCCTACTGGCTCAAATGTTAACCTCATCCAGAAACACCCTACAGACATACTTAGTTTATCCAAATGTCTGGGCACCCTGTCACCCAGTCAAGTTAACACATAAAGTTAATTATCACAAGAAGATTTGTGGGAGAAACTACAGTGCCTGCAGTTGAATATGGTGCTGTTGCTGAGGTAGACACATGGTTTCCCTTCTCTACTTCTCACTGAAGACTGTCTTCACTCTTGGCCAGCACCTCCTCTGGCCTAAGTGGCTACACTTTGTCTTTCTCGGGTCTTGACTACTGTACTCATCCATTAACCATCAAAATTGAAAAATGGAATATCAAAAGATGGTTAGGGTTAGGGTTAGGGTTAACCTGGTAGTAAGCATGTTCTTCTCTGCCCCTATAGTGAAACAACAGATAAGTGATGTCTTTACTTATCTGTTAGTCTCTTCATATAAAGAGCCTAAAATGACCAAGAGGCAGCCAATGCTTAAAATTTAATGGGACTCTTCTTTGTCTTGGTGGAAATGTTTCCCTTCTTTGAACCAAAATTTCTAAACTCACAGATCTCAGAATTATGGGAATGGGAGACATAAAATCCCCCAAGGGAGGGTCACTGGAAGTGATAGTAAGTGGGACCACTTACTATCTTTAACCCCTTAGTTCTCAGACTCATGTGTTCTACCAACAGGGAATACAGCATAATAAAATGGTCTATGATTCAGAGCATACAGTGCATACTGGAGGATTATGTCTGATCTTTATATGGCATTATTCCCAAACTATTTTATCAGCTGTTCTTTGAAAAGGCCACTTTAACACTGCCTGATGAGCAAATTCTGGGAAATGTATCATGTCACATGGTCAGTTTGTCGCATGGTCATGCCCCACTGCCACACTTCCATTGCCTTGAAGTGAGTTCCTTGGTCTAACACGTTATTATATGGGAATCTCCTAGCAATAGAAAAAAAAAAAACTCTGTAAGCTCCCAGACAGTGATGCTAGCTGAGGTCATACAGGCAGGATAGGCAAACTTATATAAGTATACATTCCAGTCAAGATGAAGCCCAGCCCTTCCAAGGTGAAAAGAGTCCAATGTAACCAACTTGCCACCAAGTTGCTGGCTGGTCTTCTGCAGAAATGGTGCCAAATCAGGTGGCCAACAGTGATCCTTATTGCTGATAGAGTGAACACTCAGTTATGACAGGGCCTAGATCTCCCTTCATGTTGGAGTGGGAGCCTATTTGTAGCTTCCATCCCAGCCACCAGGGCTGCTCCATCTCTGCGTTCATTGCGCCAGTGTTGTAGTGGCAATGACTGGTTGACTGACATCACCTGGCCATGTCATTCTTTCTACCTAGTTGTATCATGGCTCTTCAGTGGTGAATGCTGTGGGCCCACACAGGACTGGCAGGGCTATATATCATCAGGAAAATAAGTCAAAACAGTATTCCCAAGAGTGAAATATGCTGCCTCCTGAACCCAAAAAAGTCTGTCAGGCATTTCTCTATTAGCGGGAAGAACAAAATGCAGCAGTTTATCCTTTGTTTTGAAGAGAATGTCTTCTGTGCCCCAGATTATTGATCTCCCAAAGAATTCACTGATGTGAGGGTCCCCTGAATCTTAGTTGGAGGAGTCCCTCCTTCTAGGGTGCCCTTGTCTACCACAGTCTCCAACATACTCGCCACTTTTTGTCCATCTAGTCTGATTAACATCAGGTTTGGGATATGGTAGGCCAGCATGATTTCCTGCAGATGTTCCCATCTCAGTTTTGGGGTCTCATACTTTCCCAACCAGGGACCGGCATAACAGACTTACCCAAACTGGGAAGACAATCTTTCCTGGGCCTTTGTTTTTGTTATGATAAAGACCCAGACTCAATCCTCACCGTTCTGCCCTCTTGCTGAAGAAAAAAAAATGAATATCTTTATGAGCTACCAAGAATGCCCTCTGACTCTCACACTTCACATTATATGGATGATTGGTCACCCTTACTGGAAGTAGAAACGGAATGTTGTGATGTCATTCTCAATCAAGGAAGAATAGAATAAATATATTTTAAAGCAAAGGGTAAGAAATGGCAAGTAAAACATTTATGTACATCCTCCATATGCCAGGGACATAATATGCCTTATTCCATTTATTCTTCACCAAAAAAAACTAAGAGGCCAACATTATGATTCTTATTTTATAAAATGAAGCCAAGGCCCAGAGAACTCAAGCAAGAAGGCTAAGGTCTGCTAGATTGCTAGAGCTGAGATCTGATCAAGCCTGTCTGAGCCCAAAGCTCATGCTTTTTTAACTATATGACAGGATCTTCCAGATGCTCATCCTGAGCAGGTAATTTAGAAACAGCTTCACAAGGGTACATTTCAATAGACCCTGAAGGATGAATAAGACCTCAGTAGACAGAGAGACTCTGAAGATGAAGGAATAACAGCATAAGCAAAATTTGGAAGCACAAAAGATTAAGAAAAGTATGATGATATATGTTCAAGGTCCACTTATGAGTAAGAACATGTGGTACTCAGTTCATTTCTATGACAGATCACTGAGTATGATGGACTCTAAATCCATCCACGTTGCTGCAAAGTCCATAATTTTGTCCTTCTTTATAGCCCAAACTTCACCCCTTATGTACCTAACCCTGAATTGTACCCCACATCTTTTTTTTTGAGTTGGAGTCTCACTCTGTCCCCAGACTGTATTGCAGTGGCACGCTCCCAGCCACCGCAGCCTCGACCTGCTGGACTCCAGTGATCCTTTCACCTCAGCCTTCCAAGTAGCTAGAATTACCGGCGTGCTACCAGGCTTGCTAATTTTTTATTTTTATTTTTATTTTTTTGATTTATAGTAGAGATGAGGTCTCACCAAGTTACCCAGGAGGGTCTCGAACCCGTGGGTTCAGGCAATTCACTCACCTCAGCCTCCCAAAGTGCAGGATTACAGGCTGAGTCACCAAACCTGACAGGTGCCGCACCTCTTTAAAATAAAAAAATTAAAAATAAATAAAATTTTTTTAAAAGATTAAAAAAAGGTGCAGTGTGACATCCAGACAGATCATAGGAAGGGTACAGGAAGCAATAATGCCTACTTTGAATCAGAATAGATCCACAATCTTGACATACATTAGGAGTTTTGATCAGTTTATTTACACAGAGTCTACCTTTCTTTAGTCTATAGTTTCTATCAGTGTTGCATCAAGTCCCCAGCACCAAGCAAAATGTCAATGGATAGCTCAGCCCTGATTAGATCCTCTCATTTACTAGTTGTGTGTCCTGGGTAGGGTATCTAAATAAAGCTTAATTTCCTCATCAGCAAAATAGAAACACTAACTCCTACATGGAAGTCATTCAAAATGTATCTTATGAGCGAATAAATTATTTCACTATCCCAGTCAAACACTTTCATTATCCCCATCTTAGGGCAATCAAACTGAGACTCAGAGATGTAAAATTGCCTGAGGTCACACAGATAGGAAGTAGAGAGACATGATTGGAAATGATCTGCCTAAAGCCTAAGCTTATGAGAAATGAGACTGAGGGGATCCATGAATAATGGCAGACTGAATGTCAAACCCTGTAATTCTGTACCTCCTATTGCTGGAAGGTTGTAGTGTCTTCTAATGTAGCAACATGGAAGGTTCTGGAGAGCCATGTTGACACAATTAGAGCAACTGGGAGGAAGAGCGCATTCAGTGAGAAAAGACAGGCAGTGCAGTCACTGTCCACAGGCCCCATGTGTTTGAAAAACTCCCATTCTTAGTGCAGATCTGTGTGTGCAGAAATGTTTTGCCTCACCCATTCAGGCCTCTCTATTTACCTAATTTTTGTTGTGAGCCAGCAAACTATTCAGTCCCCTGCCGGGGTAGAAGACACCCTGACAGATGGCAGGGCCCGGGCGGTGGAATAAGTTGCAGGTTTCTGCCAATAAAACTATCCAGAAAAACAAGGAGGTCAGCAAGCGAGGCAGGTGTCCTTGGGTTTGTTTGCAATGTGGAGCGACGTGAAACGCAAGCAGCAGATACATTTCCCAACAGTGGGAACCGGAGACCCAGCCTCTTGTGAGTATGAGGCAGAAATCCAGGAAGTCCCGCTGACAATCACAGCCTTGCCTTGCAGGGGGTTTTAATTAACATAATGTGTGTCCTGATGAACAGGCATGTGACATAAATGAAGAAAACATAAAAATGATCACAGCTTTGTGGATGGATGGAGGATCATTAAACTCATCGACTTACCTGTTAGCCCTAGAAAGCAACCTGAAAGCACCTTTACTCCTTTCTACAAACCAGATGAGACCCAGAGCAGTGAAGTAATTAATTGAACTCCAGAAGAGGCAGAAACGGGAGAAGGATGAGGCTCTAGGATTTGGGCTGTTTCCATCTCTTCCCAGACTTTAAGCTCCTCTGCTTTAGAAGGCTCTATCTCCTGTAGCTCGCAGCTTAACAAACCAGTGAAATGCACTCATATTCCACATCAATATAATTTGCATACAACTATAGAATAGGAAAGTTGCAACAGGCAAGATGACCCAATGTCCTGACTCAAAATTTAACTAAATGAATATTGCTTTCTATTGTACAATGTTCTTTTGCTATTTTTGAGCTAATCGTTGTTTCTTAGATCTCCATTTTTTTTTTTTTTTTAGATTCAGAGTATGTAAGCTTGTTTGTTACATGAACCTATTGTGATATTTCTCAACCCTGACCCGTCTCCCCTAATAGGACTTAATTCAACTAAAAAGCTTCTGCACAGCAAAAGAAATAATCAACAGAGTGAACAGAAAGCCTACTGAATGGGAGAAAATATTTGCAAATGATGCATCCAGACACAGAGCTTATATCCAGAATCTACAAGGAACTCAAACAACAACTCAACATACACACAAAACAAAACCACATCAAAAAATGGGCTAAGGTCTCAAATATTTTTGAGAACTCTTAAACAGTCTTTGTGCTCCAGGCCCCATCCCATGCTCAGAGGACCTAATGAAGAGATAACTCCGCCACATAGAAGCTGTGTGATCTTGGGCAAGTTGCCCAGTTAGCTTCAGAGTCTTCATCTATAACCTTGGGAGAGGAATGCCTACCTCACATGGCTGCTATGATAGGCCCTGTCATGAGAAAGTGCTTAGTAAAGAAGGAACATGCAACAAAACGGTCTTTGGTGTAACTCTGCAGGTCCATGGAAAACCAGGAGTAATGAAGGAAGGAGGAATGAGTCACCACTCACTCCTCACGTAACACATGACAGACTCTGAAAGTCCCTTATAAATAACACAGCATCTGGCACCACCCAGCATTCTCGTGTGGGACAAGAGGTCATATAATCCCTGTGTTGGAACTGAACACATTGCAGTGACAAGACAGGGCAAGGTTCATACCGAGCTGGAGGTGGGGGCAGGAAAATGCATGAAAGGGGTTTTTAGAGGACAAGGAATGAGAGGAAGTTGAGTTTTTCTTTCGTATCCTTGCCTCCAGCTGTGAAGGTTAAACTTCCATCCTTATGGTAATGAGGCAAGAAGTAGGGATTTCAAAATCTCCGGAGTAGCTGGGGTCTTTGGAGAGGCAGTGGGACAGAAGCACAAACCAGACTCAGCCTATCTTGCTAAGCATCAAATGGCAGGCTTCACGGGAACAAAAAATACAGCCCACCTGGGGTTAATACAAGACTTGTGGCTTAACCAACAATGAGTCACAGGTAGAAAGAATAAAAGGGATAAGATTTTGGAAGAAAAAGAAAAAACACACATACCATTTATGCATACTATATGCATAAATGTTTATATGAGCATATGAGGGGATTCAGAAAAATGCAATTATTCTTTGGAGGGCAGGTCCCTTGTTTTACAGGCTTCCGCCACTAGGTAAGCATCTAGGAAACCATCAGCATCAGTTTACCAGCCAACTGTTGCAAGAGGCTGGATTTGACTTCAGTGATTTTTTTGGGGGGGGGATTATTTCAACGCCTTTGCCCATTTCATGACAGGTAATTGACGAGCACACCTGTCCACACTGCACTGAGTGTTCAGCAATTTTTTAACCCAAAACAGCATGAACCCCATGCCCCACCCTCCCTATTCACCCAGTCTCATTTCAAGGGACTTTTTTTGTTTCCCTGGATTAAAAAAAAAGTTCTCAAAGGGAGATGTTTTGCCACTGTGGAAGAGGTAAAACAAAAAATGGCAGAAGCACTAAAAAGTCTCCAAATTGATGAGTTCAAAAACTATTTTGAGCAGTGGAAAAAGCATCTCGATAGGTGTATTGCATCAAATGGAAAGTAACTTGAAGGTGACTGTAGTTTAAACATGTAAGAATAAATGCACATTTTATTATGAATAAATTCGGGGGGGGTTACACATTTTTATATATAGGTTAGACCAGGAAATTTATCTTCAGATGCCTGATCATCTTAAGACTACCAAGCCACATGACAACCTTCTCAGATGACCAAACATCAGCCATGTTAAATGATCTATACAAGTGTTAGTCAAGGTCAAGGTCAAACAAAGAAGAAACCACTGAGTCAAAAAAATGTGCAATTTGTTTAAGGTTGTAAAGCTGATAAATGATAGAAACTGTTTTTGAACCCAAGTCCGTCTAATTCCAAGGTCCAAGCCCTTTCCCCAAAAGCCGGTGCCTCAGCATAGCCCAAAGGTGTATAGATTTTATTTAGGTCATCTTAAGATAGCAGTGAGCATACTGTAGTGCTATACTAAATATTTTTCACTGTGAATTGAATATTCTAACTTCCAGTTTATAGGTGAGAATACAGAGGTTCCAAGACAGGATGTAAATTGCCCACACAGCCAGCCAGTGATGGTGCTAGGACCAGGACTTGGGACAATCTGACTGAACCCCTGTGTTGGTTACACTCTAGATACCTGCCTCCTCATTGCCCTGAAGCAAATCACATCACCTGACACCCACACCACTATATGTCTAGCGGGGTCAGAGTTCTTTTGCAAGTGACAAGCAATACAAAAATCCAGGAATTTCTAGGGAAATCAACGTAGGGTGGTTCCCCATTGACAGGAGCATCTCTGTACTTCCACTTCTCAGTACACAAAAGAGGTTACGCTCTCCTCCACGCTGATCTAGTAAATGAGTTTCCAACAGCATAAGCTGAATAGAGGAGAAGAAGCACTCATCTTCAGTGACTTCCAGTCTTAATGACGAAACTGTAATTGTGTCCCTGGGCTAGTCAGCTGCCAGCTTCCTGAGAAAGGAGATGATATCTTTTAAGCTTTAAGGAGGCTTTGGTTAAAAATAAATCCAAAGAAAGTCTTGGTTTTACTCACTCTCTTCCACCTTGTCCAAGGGGGAGGGAAAAGTCAAAGGAATTGTCATTGGTCCGGGCATCTGCTAAATAAAGTAACACCGTCACGCAGCTTCCACCGCCATGCAAGGTGAGAGTCAGATTTTTATATGAGTTGGTGAAAATGCGACAACAGAAATAGACTGCAACATACAGAGCAGAGGTCATAAATAAAGCAACAACCTCACACTAATGGGCATGGCATGGAATGTGAATCTTGATCCAAAATCTAACAGGCAGAGCAGCAAGAATCAGTTCTTGACTTGCTTTTGAGTGATGTCTTGGAAATGGTTCATAACAACCATGAATTTCAATTTGGCTTAGTAATTCTGTCCAAAGCAGAACCTAATAAGGGGAGTCATCAGGACATTGGATTGCACCAAACTTTAGAAGACTATGGGAGACGTTATGGAAGCTAATCAATAAGTGGATAATCGTGACTGTTCCGGTCATGCCCAGCACTCCATCCAACCTGAGATGAACAAGGACTGTCAGTAAAGAAGGTGTCTGAGCTGGGAGCAAGCCAGTGAAAAGAAACAAAGGAAGGAAGGAGGAATGGGATGAGTAGGGATGCAGTGGGGAAAAAATTATGTCCGCCGTCATTATTAACATGATTACCATTATTATTTTATAATTCTACCATCGTGAGCAGACATATTCCAAAAAGCACTTTGGTAAATGGGTGGCATTAAGTCCCAGGCTTAATGCTGGCTGGTCTCTAGAGGATCAGCCCTTTCCCTCTACTCTTAAAGATGACTTCCCCCCACCTTTTTCCCAGGAGAGTTCTTCTCCTGGGGTCTGGTTGCATTCTCTTACAGGCTGCTTCCAAAAGCACCTCACAGGCTCTTCCTTTTGTTTTAGAAGTTTTACTACTAACCACTCAAGGGAAAATAAGAGTAAGAAAAAAAGTAACAAACCTAGAAAAACAACAAAGTTTCGATAAATCTCTCCGAGGATGACCAGAGGATGGAGGCAGGAGCGTGCAGTGTAGTGCTGTTCAAGAAATTCTGACTGGGGCCAGATGGAGAGTGCTTGAATCCCAGCTCAGGCACCTGTTATGGTGCTGCCTCAGGCATGTCACTTAACACTTCTGAACTTCATTTTCTTTTTTGTAAGATAAAGAAAATAGAATCTACCAGGATGAGGTTTTCTTTAGGAATTAATATTATAATCTATTTTATATATGTATACAAGCATCTATGTGTATGTATACAGATATGGATGCAGAATAGATAGATGATAGGTAGATAGGTAGGTAGATAGATAGATAGATAGATAGAACACACATAACATGGTAGAAATTAAATATGTGGTAGTTGTTGCTACTTTTGTTCCTGCAAAGTTAAGAGGATGACTACCCTACCCCAGTGGTGAAATTCAACAAACTCCCTTCCTTCCTGACTCATCAGAAAGTGAAGAGCTGACTAACACATTCCATCCTAATAACTCCTCTTCAGGTCTTAAAATGTACCCCATCCAACCATGAGAAAAGCATCAGATAAGCCCAAAGTGAAATTGAGGGACATCCTTTAAAATCCCTAACCAGTACTTCTCAAAACCATCAAAAACTAGGAAAGACTGCACAATTTTTACAGACTAGAGAAGACTAAAGAAACATGTCACCTAAATGTAATGTAGTATGGATGGGACCTGGACCAGAAAAGAGACATGAGGTAAAAACTAGTGACGTTCAAACAAAATCCAAATAAAATGTGGAGTTTGGTGAATAGCACTGTGCCAGTGCGGTTCCTTAGTTGGAACAAATGTACACTGGGAATGTAAGATGTTAACAATGGAAAAAACTGGGTGAGGGGTATTTGGGAACACTCTGTACTATTTTTGCAACAATTGTTTTTGTAAATCTAGAATTATTCTAAAATAAAAAGTTTATTTAAATTAGAAGTAACTCTAGCAGAGCAGTAGGTACCTCCAGATAGAGTGGATAATTGGAATCACTATAAGACTAATTAGCAATTTCCAAGTACAACCATGGTCCATAAATTGAAATGAACTTATTATCTGGCATTATTTCATGTAATCATCCCAATCACTTCATGAGGTAGGCATTAATGTCCTAAAGATACAGCCAGTAGGAACTGCAAAGAGGAGATTCCTTTATATTTACATTACATATTTTTTAATTTAAAAATACTTCATTGCTAAAAGTTTCTAATCCTCATCTGAGCCTTCAGTGAATCATAATCCTTTTGCGAGTGGAAGGTCTTGCCTCACCGTTGATGGTACTAACTGATCAGGGTGATGGTTGCTGAAGGTGAGGGTGACTTTGACAACTTATTTTTCTTTTATTTTAAAGATATGAGGTACAATTCAGGATTAGGTACATAAGTGGTCGTCATACAACTAAAGTTTGGGCCTCCCTTTGGTCCGCATTTCTCCTGGTTTGAGATCAGGTATCCTTATTGATGTAATGTGCCACCTCTCTTCCCTCCCCTGGCAGCATCTCGCTACTGCCAAACCCTTTCTTATAGTGGTATGATAAATGTTCAGGGTCCGTTTATATGTGAGAACATATGTTAAATGTGGTACTCAGTGTTTTGTTTCTGTGATAGATCACTGAATATGATAGACTCTAAATCCATTCAAGTTGCTGTGAAGTCCATAATCTTTTCCTTCTGTATGGCTGTGTAGTATTCCACATGTATATGTACCACATTTTTTTTATCCAGTTCACTTTTGAGAGGCAACACAGTGGGTTCCATGTTTTTGCTATTGTGAATAGTGCTGCAATAAACATGAGTATCTTTTTTAGAGACTATGACTATAGTTTTATAGTAAACTATAAAACACTGCTCAAAGAAGACACAAACAAATGGAAAAACATTCCACGCTCGTGGGTTGGAAGAATCAACATTGTTAAGATGTCCATCCTGCTCAAGGCAATCTACAGATTCAATGCGATTACCCATTAAATTACCAACATCATTCTTCTCAGACCTGGAAACAGCAGTGTGTAATTTTGTTTAATAGAATATATCTTTTTTATTATTTTTAAAATGTGAGATACAATTCAGGATTAAGTATAAAAGTGGTCACCATACAAGTAAAGCTCAGGCCTCCTTTTGATCCCCACTCTGCCTGGTTTGAAATCAGGTACCCTTATTGATGTTATGTGACGCCACCCCCCGGGCAGTTTCTGGCTACTGCCAATCCCTTTCTTATGGCAAATGTCCAGGGTCTGCTTATGAGTGAGAATGTGTGGAACTCAGTTTTTTGTTTTGGTGACAAATCACTGAGTACTACAGACTCTAAATCCATTCATGTTGCTGCCAAGTCCATAATTTTGTTCTTCTTTATGGCTATGTAATATTCTGCCATGCATATGTACCACTTTTTTTTAATCCAGTCCAGTTTCAATGGGCAGCACGGCTGATTCCATGTTTTTGCTATTGTAAATAGTACTGCAATAAATATGCATCACAGGTATCTTTTTTGTAGAATGTTTTAAGTTCCTCCAGGTATATTCCCAGAAGAGGGATTCCTGGGTCATATGGAAGGTCAATTTCTAGTTCTTTTAGTAATCACCACACTGTTTTCCAAAGAGGCTGAGCTAGTTTGCATTCCCACCAACTGTGTAGAAGTGGCCCTTTTCCCCATTTTCTCGCCAGCATCTGTTGTTGTTTTATTATTGATGGCCATTCTTACTGGAATAGGGTGGTATCTCAGTGTAGTTTTGATTTGCATTTATCAGATGATTAATGAGGCTGAGCATTTTTTCATGTGTCTGTTGGCTGCTCGTATGTCTTTTGAGAAGAGTCTCTTTATATCTTTTGCCCAGTATTTAATAGGGCTGTTTGTTTTTCCTTTTGGTACATTTGAGATCCTTGTAGATCCTGGATGTTAAGCAAATATTTTTTCCCATTCTGTGTGTTCACTGCTCTCTGATGGTTTCTTTCGCTTTGCAGAAGCTTTTTAGTTTAATGAGGTCCCACCTGTCTGTCTTATCTCTTATGGCATGGGAATCTGGGGTTTTAATCAGGAATTGGTTGCCTATTTCAATTTCTATAAGGGTGTCTTCAGCATTTTCTAAGATTCTTATAGCTTGAGGTTTTACGTTTAGGCCTTTTATTCATCTAGAGTTGATTTTTGTGTAGGGTGACAAGTAGGGGTCATGTTTCAATTTTCTGCATGTGGTCAGCCAGTTTTCCCAGCACCATTTACTAAATAAATTCTCCTCTCCCCAGTGGTTGTTGGTGGAGGCTTTGTTGAAGATGAGTTAATTGGGAAATTGAGGTTCTCCTTTGGAATCTCTATCCTGTTCCACTGGTCTGTATGCCTGTTCTTGTATCAAAACCAGGCTGTTTTGATTGCTGTAGCCTTATAGTAAAGTTTAAGGTCTGGAAGTGTGCTACTTACCACTTTGTTTCTTTTGCTAAGGATTGTTTAAGCTATTTATGGTCCTTTATGATCCCATATGAATTTCTGTACTGTTTCCAGGTCTGAGAATGATGTTGGTAATTTAATGGATATTGTGTTGAAACTGTAGATTGCCTTGGGTAAGATGGACATCTTAACAACGTTGATTCTTTCAACCCCTGTGCACAGAATATTTTTCCATTTGTTTGTGTCTTCTTTGAGCAGTGTTTCGTAGTTTTCATTGTAGAGATCTTTCTGTTCTCTGGTTAGGAAGATGACAAGGTATTTCATTTTTTTATGGCTATTGTGAATAGGATTGTGCTTTTTATTTGGTTCTCTGCCTGTTTGTTGTAGGTGTATAAGAATGACACTGTCTTTTACTTGTTTATTTTGTACTCTGAGACTTTGCCCAAGTCCTTTATCAGTACAAGGAGATTTTTGACAGATTCTCTTGGGTGTTTAGGTACAGGATCAATGTCATCAGCAAAGAGGGATAACTCAACTTCCTCTTTTCCAATCTGGATACCCTTAATTTCTTTCTCATATCTGATTGCTGTAGCTAGGACTTCCAACACTATGTTGAACAGGAGGCATAAGAGTGGGCAGCCTTGTCTTGTTCCAGTTTTCAGGGGAAATGCTTCAAATTTCTGCCAGTTTAGCAATATGTTGGCTGTGGGTTTATCATAGATGGCTCTTACTATTTTGAGGTATGTTCTTTCTATGCCCAGATGTTTTTATCAAGAAGGGATGCTGGATTTTATCAAAAGTTTTTTCTGCATCTAGTCATGTGATTCTTGTTTTTGCATCTGTTGATGTATTTAATTACATTTAAGTTCTTGTGGATGTTGAACCAGCCCTGCATCCCAGGGATGAAATCTACTTGGTCATGGTGGATGATTTTTGAGATGTGTTGTTGGATCCTATTTGCTAAAATCTTGTTGAGAATTTTTGCATCTATGTTAATCAGGGATATTGGTCTATAGTTCTCTTTCTTTGTTAGATCTTTACCATGTTTGGGATGCAGTGTGATGTTAGCTTCATAAAATGATTTAGGGAGAATTCTGTCTGTCTTGATTGCCTAGCTGGTATCCGCTCCTTCTTGTATGTTTTGTAGAATTCTGCTGGAAATCCATCTGGTCCAAGGGCTTTTTTTCTTGTAGGTAGTCTTCTTATGATGGAGTCAATTTCCTGGGTTGTTATTGGTCTATTTAAGGTTGCAATTTCTTCTTGTTTTAATCTTGGGAGGTTGTGTGATGTCAGAAAGTCCTCCATTTCATTTAGGTTTTTGAGTTTGACAATCAAGAAATATTTCCTCCTGGAAAAAGCATTATAAGAAGAGAGGATTTCTGTGAATGTGGTAGAGTGAGCTGAGTTAGCTGACCCTCTAGTAGACAATTCCTTGTTCTAGAAACCAAGAGATAGTTCAAGGTCCAAGTTCTCAGAGTTTAAATTCCACCTGCATCTACTCCAGAAATAAGATTAACAGCTATAAACTTGAGAATAAATACCCAAGGATTGGGAGAATGGGCTTAGAATAAGCCCAAGGAAGCAGCAAAAAAGAGTGTTTTCTGCCTAAGTATCTGAGTAGAGAGCTAAAGACTCTCGTTTTTAAGTCAAAAGACCAAGTTAGTCCACAATTGAATTGGGTGTCAGAATTTACACTTCTGATAAGCTATGAGAATCTCTAAGCAAAAAATGTTTGGAAAAACTAGTCTAGAAATAGTAAAGGCTCTGATTCTTAGAGAAAACAAACATCGCACTATACTGCAAGGATACTTTCATAGCCTAAAACACACAATATTCCTATCAAAATATTACACAAACAAAAAAAAAACAAATCTAACAATTTACTCTATTAGCAATTAAAAGGGAGAAAAGTTTATCATAATAATAGATGGTTTTTTTAAATTTCTACATTCAACGCAAATTTATGAAAGAAAAAATAAGTCTTGGAAAACTAGAATTAAAGACAACTTCCTTAAACTCATAAAAGGTATATACAAAGTTCTATCATAAACCTCAAAGCTGATGATGAAATATTAGAAGTATCTCTTATATTCTAAAGTCTGCACTAAGGATTGTTCTGGAAGTCTTAGTCAACATAATATGAAGAAAAAATAAGTACCAGATAAAAGATTGCAAATAAATAAAGGATAATAATTCAAAGAAACAATTTTCTATATGGAAAAGTCAAGGTAACTTATAAGCATATTATTATAGCACAGACTAGAGTTGAGCAACATTGTTGGTTATAAAGTCAACATGCATATAATGGAATTTCTGCATTAACTTTTATAAGAAACTTCCAAGATACTTTCTAGAATGGTTGTATCATGTTACGACTTCATAGCAATGCTTGCCGGATCCAGTTTCTATGCATCCTGAATGATGTTGTCATTATTTTGTTCAATTTTAACCATTCTGATAGGCATGCAGTGACATCTCAACATCCTATTGAGCCTTTAATTTTATTTTCCCTAATGGCTAATGATGTTAAATATCTTTTCATATGCATATTAGCTAACTGCTTATCCTCTTTGGTGAAACGTCTGTTGATTTTTTTTTCCTCGTTTTCTAGTTGAATTGTTTGTATTACTGTTGCTTTTTGAGAGTGCTTCATATATTCTAGATATCAGACTTTTTTCAGGTGTATGGTTTGCAAATATTTTCTTCTACTATGTAACTTGTTTTTTCATCCTCTTTTTTTTTTCAAATTTTGGGATACAATTCATGGTTGGTTATACAAACATTCATCATGCAGGTACCCTCGTTGATAAGATGTGCCCCCTCAGTCAGATTTTGACTACTGTCATTCCCACCTCCTCACCCCTCCTCTCCACTGCAGTTTCCAACTACTGTTAATCTTTTTCTTATGGTATTACGGTAGTTGTTCATGGTTCACTTATAAGTGAGAACATGTGATACTTGGTTCTTTGATTCTGTGAAAAATCACTCAGTATTATAGACTCTAATTCCACCCAGGTTACTTTGAAGTTCATGCTTTTGTTCTTCTTTGTGGCTGCATAATATTCTATCATTTATATGTACCACCTTTTTTTATCCAGTCCTCTTTTGATGAGCAGCACGACTGGTTCCATGTTCTTGCTATTGTGAACACGGCTGCAATAAACATATGTGCAGGCATCTACCACTGGGGAGATGAGAACCTATTCAGTAAATGCTGCTGGGAAAACTGACTGATCACATGCAGAAGATTGAAACAGGACCCCTACCTATCCCCATACACAAAAATTAACTCGAAATGGATCAGAGTCCTAAACGTAAAACTTCAAACTATAAGAACCTTAGAAAATGCAGGAGACACCCTTATGGAAGTTGGAACTGGCAACCAATTCCTGCGTAAAACCCAAAATGCCAGGCCATAAGAGATAAGATAGCTGGGCTCGGTGGCTCAGCCTGTAATCCTGCACCTTTGGGAGGCTGAGGTGAGTGAATTGCCTGAGCTTGCGGGTTCGAGACCCGCCTGGGCAACTTGGCGAGACCTCATCTCTACAGTAAAATAAAAAATGAGCCGGGTGTGGTAGCACGCACCTGTAGTTCCAGCTACTTGGAAGGCTGAGACGGGAGGATCCACCGGAGCCCAGCAGGTGGAGACTGCGGTGGCCGGGAGCAGCCACTGCACTCCAGTCTGGGCGACAGAGTGAGACTCCAACTCAAAAAAAAAAAAAGAGATAAGATAGACAAGTGGGACCTCATCAAACTGACAAGCTTCTGCAAAGCCAAAGAAACCATCAAGAGAGCAGGGAGACAACCCACAGACTGGGAAAAAAATATTTGCCACTCCGTGTCTGCCAAAGGTTTTTTCATCCTCTTAACAAATAATCTTGCAGAGCAGTTTTTTATTTTGATAAGGTCTAATTTATCAATTTTTCTTTTATGAATCATGCTTTTGGCATCAAGTATAAAATATTCTTCACCAACCCTAGGTTCCAAAATTTTTCCCCTATGTGTTCTTTCCAAAGTTGTATCGTTTTGTATCTTCCATTTATGTAGTGATACATTTTGAGTGAACTTTTGTGTAAGGTATAACGTTTAAGTCAAGTTTCTTTCTTTCTTTATTTTTTGGCCTATGAATGTCCAATTAGTCCAACATCGTTTGTTGAGAAAAATTATCATTCTTCCATTGAAATGGAAAGACAAAGAAGCCAAAATAGTTGAGACAATTTTGAAAAGAATGAATAAAGTGGGAGGATTTACTTTACCCAGTTTCAAGACGATTATATAGCTACAATCACCAAAGTTATGTAGTCCTGACAGAGGGAAAGACATATACATCAATGGAATATATTAGAGGACACAGAAGTATCCTTACATAGGTATGGCCAACTGATTTTTGACAAAGGTGCAAAAGTAATTCAATGGCAGTAAAACAAAATGAGCCTCAACCCAAGCTTCACAACTTTTACAAAAATTAACTCACAATGGATTATAGATTTAAATGTGAGGCATAAAAATATAAAACTCTGAGAAGAAAACATAAGAGAAAATCTTCAGGATCTAGGCTTTGGTCAAAAGTTCTTAAACATAACATAGAAAGTATAATTCATAAAAGGAAAAACTGATAAACTTGACCTCATCAAAATAATAAACTTTTGTTCTGAGATAGACTTATTGAGAGGATGAAAAGACCTGACTCATTGGTTCAGCCTGTAATTCCAGCACTTTGAGAGGCTGAGGCAAGTGGATTGCCAAAGCCCACAGGTTTGAGACTAGCCCAAGCAACTTGGCAAGACCTCATCTCTACAATTAAAAAAAAAAGAAAAAATAAATAGCCAGGCATGGTAGCATGCACCTATAGTTCCAACTACTTGGAAGGCTGAGGCGGAAGAATTGCCACAGCCCAGCAGGTTGACACTGGGGTGGCCGTGAGCATGCCACTGCACTCCAGCCTGAGTGACCAAATGAGACACCAACTCAAAAAAAAAAATTTTTTTTAAAGGATGAACACTAAGCTATGGCATGGGTGAAAATATTTGCAAACCACACATCTAACAAAAAACTATTATTAATAGTATATATATTTTAAATATTCTTAATAATACAAAAATAGAAAATGAGCAAAAGACATGAATAAATGTAGGTATTCAACATAACTAATCACAGCTAAATTTTAAAAAATTGATCCAAACGCTGGCAAGGGTATGGACAAACTGAATCCCCCATTCACTGCTGTGGGAATGTAAAATAGTACAGCTGTCTTGGAAAATAGTTTGGCAGTTTCTTTTCTTTAGAAAAACTAAATAAATATTGATTATAAAAAGAAAAAGAAAATTAAGCAAGTCATAGATGGGAGAAAACACTCATGACACACTCTGACAAAGGACACATAAAAGATAGATAAATAATGTTTGGGTGGGGGGGTAGGGAGGTGGGATTGGCAGTAGTGGGAATCTGCCTGGAGAAGGGGGGGACACACCTCATCAACAAGGGTACCTGTATAATGAATATTTGTATACCTAACCCTGAATTGTACTCCACAATTTTAAAATAAAGAACTTAAAAATAAAAAAAAAGAAAAACTAAATATATATTCACCATAGACCTAGCAATTACACTTGTGGGATATTTATCCCAGAATAAATGAAAATCCATGTCCACACAAAAACATATACACAAATGTTCATATTAGTTTTATTTATAATAGTTAAAAACTGGAAACAACCAAAATATCCCTCAGTAAGAAAATAGTTAAACTGTGGTACATTAATCGTCATGTAATACTACTCAGAAATAAAAGAACAATTGATACATGCAGTTACTTGGATAGATCTCAAGGGCATTGGGCTTAATGGAAAAAAAAACCAGAATCAAAAGGTCACATATGGTGTGACTCCATTTGTATAATAATTCAAAAATGACAAAATTATAGAGACATAAACTGACTAGGGGTTTTCAGGGGCTAGAGATGATGAGCTGAAAGAGGGTGGGAATAGCTATGGAAGGGTAGCACGAGGAAAATCTTTGTAGTAAAGGGATAATGCCATATCTCGATGTCAGTTATAGTCACACAAATCTATACATGCAATTTAAAAATGTCATAGAACAAAAATAAATAAATAAAATGTCATAGAACTACACACACACACATTGTACCAATATCAGTTTCTTGACTTTGATATTATACTCGTTACCAGGAAGGGAGGGTCTGCAATTTGGTGCCACACAAAAGATGCAAAAAATTGCACAGAAGTTAGACTGAAAAATATGGTTTACTTAGAAAGTAAACTGGGGGGAGAGAGAGAGAGAGAGAGAGAGAGAGAGAGAGACAGAGAGAGAGGGAGAGAGAGGAGATTCACCTCTCGAGGTAGGAGAGGGGGCCAAAATTAGGAAAACAATGGCAGCCTTAGCTCAAAAAGCCACGTGGCCAGACCAGAGCTTAGCAAAGCAATGGCAAATGGTTGCTTGAGGTTGAATGCTTTCAAACTTTCTCTTTTATGAGAAACCAGTTCTGTCCTTGATTAGGAGTAAATTAAAGTGAGCTGCTAGAAAAGTGTGGCAAAGTCAAGCAGAGTTAAAATGGCTGCTCTTTGACTATATTGACTCCATCTTACATCCTTTCAGTACTATAATTACGTATAGTTATGTATGTGTACATAGTTATAAAACTGGGTGAAGGGCACAGGGACCAATCTACTACCTTTGTAACTCCCTGTGAATGTATGATTATTTCAAAATGAAAAGTTAAACAAACAGAAAATATCGAATAGTCAATGTGTTTTCTACTACATGAAATGCCTACAGTAAGTGTAATGTCATTTTAACGGCAACATTATTATAATCAAATGTCTAGTCAGCAATGAAAAGGACATGGCTACTTTTCTACCAGGTTACAAAATATTGGGGTTAACCACAAGCAGAATGGTAAATCTCTGTGCTCAGCTGCATATGTCACAGATACTGAAAGCAGTGAGGTTTAGAGGTCTCTAAAGTGATGTTAGAGGCTGACAGACCAGGATGTGCATCTAGGCTGAGCACTTCCTATAAATGTCACTAATGGTGACACAGATGCCTTGCTTATCTCTGAATCCTCAGAACTCAGGACAGCTCCTGGCACTGATGGGGTCTCAATTAATAACTGTGGCATTGAAAATGTCTTGATCTCTCTGAACTTCCATTCCTTCTATTGCAAAATTACTATTTTTTTCCCTCTATTTTAGGTTTACCACCTGTTACCTGAAGGAAACTGGCATTTTCAAAAGCCACATTAACATATGAAATCAACAAGATGAACACATTTATTGATCTGTTGTGCAAAGGAAGTATAATCACAATAAGAAAACAATGGCAAAGGAAGTTTTTTAACCACAGCTGTCTTTGAGTGTACAAACAGGGTTTCTGACACACAACCAGGGGGTTAGACACTTGGACTTGTTCTGAGAAGACAGCATTCTCCACTCCCTCCTGGAAAGGTTCTTAGAAGTGGCTGCTGGTTTGGTCAACTAGCCACTGTCTAGAAACACAGCCATCAGACTTTGTAGACTTTTTCCTTTCCTCTCTTTATTTTTTCTTTTTGCTTTCTTCACTTCTCTATTTCCCTATTTCCTATGTGGAAAGTACAATTGGTCATTTATACTAATCAGAATCACAGAACTAGAGCAATCTTTAAATTTATAAGACTCTGAAGCCAGGACAGCACAATTGTTTCCCCAAATTTACATCTCAAGTCAATGGCAGAGCTGGAAATTCAACTTGATTGATTCCAACAATCAGTCCATAACTCATAAATTCTGAGCTATCTCAGAGGCAAAATGCTCATTTCTAAATCGGTTAGTTTCATTCCTTGGAAAGTTCAAAAGATGTTAAGCTAGGCTCACAGCAGCATTTCCTTTGAGGTGGGAAGCGGTAGGAGTTATCTGTGCAATATGTTTTTCACCCTTGTTCTGTGTTCAAGACACTCACTCTAAGTTCAACAGGATAGATCTAAAGAGAGTTGGAGGAAGATGACTGTCTACTCAGCAAAAAGGGATTACTTTAAGATAAATATATATATATATATATATATACATATATACTTTTTATTTGATTGTGCTATGTTTCTTTGATTTTCAAATATATATATATACTATACCTACATATATATAATATATATAAATATATATGCAAACCAGTTTTTAAAACTTTTAACACTGAGGGTATGCATTTAGAAAAATGGATAGATAAATTAGTACAGTCTTTTGGGGGGAACATCAAGGAAAACTAAAAATGTATAGCATTATAAATCTAACAAAGAACATATGTAATCTGTCTAATGAAAACTGCAAAAGGCTGGTGGATAAAATAAAAGTCCTAAATAAATTGAAAGACATATTGTGTTCATGGACTGGAAGACTCAACATAGTAGAAATATCATTTCTCTTCACATTGACCTATAAATTTAACACCAACCCAATCAAAATTCTAGTAAGACTTTTTATAGATAAGTAAGCTGATTCAAAAATTTATAGAGAAAGACAACAAGATGAGAAGAGTTAAAATAGTTTTTAAAAAGAAGAAGGAAGTTGAATAATAGCATTACCTGATTTTAAGACTTCTTCCAAAGCTATAGTAATCAAGACAGTATGGTATTGTGGAGGAATAGACACATATATCAATGGAACAGAATAGAGAGCTGAGAAATAGACTCACACAAATAAAGCAGAGTGATTTTCAACAAATGTATAAAGAACTTTGATTTATCCCTCCCATCATATACAAAAGTTAACTCAAAATGGATCATAACTCTCAATATAAAACATAAAATCATAAGACTTTTAGAATAAAACATAGAAGAAAATGATTGTGATTTGGTTTAAGCAAAGAGTTATTAGATATGATACAAAAGCATAATCCATAAAAAAATACATTAAACTTTATTAAAATTTAAAACTTTTACTCTCCAAAAGACACTGCTAGAATATTGAAAAGACATTTTATAGACTGGAAGAAAATAGTTGCAAGTCATATACATGACAAAGAATTAGCATGAAGAATACATTTAAAAAGCTTCTTAAACTCAACAGCAAACAACTCAATTCAAAAACGGGCAAAAAATAGAATTACCATTCAATGTAACAATTCTACTACTGGATACCTACACAAAGCAAAGTAAATTGACATATCAAAGAGAAGGCAAAGACTAGAACATACACCTCATCAAAGACGTTCAACATCATTAGTCAGAAGGGAAACACACAACCACAAGAAGACATCACTATGCATCTATTTTAACAGCTAAAACTTAAAAATTACCGACAATACCAAGTACCGGTGACGATGCAGAGAAGTTAAACATTTAAAACATTACTGGTAAGAATGCAAAAAAGTACATCTATTCCAGAAAATGCTTTGGCAATTTCTTAAACTTAAATATATATTACCATATGCCCCAGGAATCTGACTCCTTCATACATACCCTGGAGTAATAAAAACTTATGCTCAGTTGATTCTGTAAACAAATGTGTATAGCTTCTCTATTCACGATTACCTCCCAACTAGAAACAATTCAAATGCCACTCAACAGGTGAATGAATAAACATACTGTGGATCATCCACACAGTGGAATACTACTCAGGTAAAAAGGAATGGACAGCTAATGCAGACAACAATTTGAACGACTCTCAAAAGTATTTTGCTGAATGATAGAAGTCAGCCTCAAAAGGTAACTGTGATTTCATTCATATGACATTCTTGAAAAAAACAACACAATCCTGCTGAAAGACAGATATGTGGTTGATAAATATTGCAGGTGGGGAGGGGTGTGACTCTAAACAGATAACAGAGAGAGGTTTGAGGGTTATTGGTATTTGTTCTGTATCTCGGTTGTGGTGGTGATTACCTGAGGGCAGAGCTTTGTCAAAGATGGATCCAAAATAAAGAACACATTTCTCCCTCCCTAAACACAGTATGTAAAAGAGTTACTCTTCTTCAGTATTATTGAGCAAGCTATATGCCTTTTCTGAGCCTCAGTTTCTGCGCCTATACAATGGGGTCTATTGAAACTCAATAAAAGATAGAAAGCACTCAGCACCCAAGAAGTCTACAATACACACTGGCAGGCTTCACGCTTGCTCATTTCAGCCACCCCCTTAGAGCTCCTGAGATCACCAGAGGGACCTCGAGAGCTGCCGGCCAAGGCAGAGGCTTTGGCCTGCCCTGGCCTAGCCCAGAAGACCAGGATGGCACCTGCCCAGGACGTCCTGGTTCACACCCTGTCCAGCTCAAGGGATCATGTTGGCACCTGCCCAAGACTTCCTGGTTCATATCTGTGCTGAGCACACAACTCATGAAGCATGCTCCTGGGCCTAGAGAAGCATATCCTCTTTGGCCACCCCTCACCCGTTACAGAGAAGTTGTGGAGTTCATCACAATTAGAGTTTTTATTCTCTGAATTTTATTTCTTGAGCTCTAGAGACTTCTGCAAGTATAACTCTAGTGCTTTGGGTAATTCAAACAAGCTGAACTACTTAATCTTTTCTGCCAAACACCTGTAGATTTCTGATGAGTCAAATAGATGTTGAATGACCTATCACTCCAAACCTGTGTGGCCCCAGTATTTAGTGCAGGAGAGGTGCATTTGTACATTGGGGGGCATGTAACTATCACCATTTCCTGCCATGTCTGGTGGATCGGAAACCAATTCCCTTAAATGCCAACCTTTCATTCCTGCTGCAGGGTTTGTCGATCCCAGAACTCACAGACAGAAATCATGTGCCCCAGAACAACAAAAAAAATACTCAATCCACGAAGGAGAGAAGTTGGTGATTTTTCTTCTCAACAAAAAAGAAATCCACCCAATCTAGGACCTCTTAGGGGGAAAAATTAAATATTTTCTCTTTTCCTGGCCCAAGCTGTATGGGTTTTCTGGCCACAGGAGGCAATCAGCAAGATATTAAATAACGTGAATAGTTCAGAAACGATGGTGACTGTGCATGCATCCGGGTGCACTCCCTGCCAGACCCAGCTGGCAGCCACAGCGGTACTTTCCACAGGGAGCGCAGCAGGGGCTATTAAAATCAGGATGCCTGGTTAGTTTTTATGAGACCATTGGCCATACTTAGGTATGCAGATATGTGTAGTCACTGTTGTCCTTCATAGCTGAAGACATGGTTGCTGACAATGTTATTTCCCACACAGGTGAATTAAAATATTGGCAGCAATGCAGCCCTTTGGTGGCAGAACCCAGAGGTTCCTCCACCTTCCTGACTTGAACAAGGCCGGCCTACAGACAAGCCCATGCGTGTTCCTCCAGGTCACAGCCCCCCATGGAGAGCATTTTATTTCCAAAAACCTCCTTGCTTCCTCAGAACAAAGGAGGGTCTGAGTATTTTCTTTTCCACCCACAGACGGAGAAACATAATGAAGTGATAAGTCACAGGTCAAGCAGGACCCCTTTGTAATAGGGCGTTTCTTTCCCCCTATATGCTTTCTCCCAGCAGTGCCCTCTGCTCACACAGAGAGAAAGGAGTGGGGTGGGGGTAGAGGTTCGAAAAGGTGAGCTTGACTCAAACGACGTTTCACTCTCTTCCCTCTGGACCCCTTTGCATTTATTTTTTAAAGCAGGATTTATTGAGAAGACAGAAAAGCTCCCGCAGTGGGAGCGGACCCAGGGGGTTGTCCCTCTTTGCATTTTTTAATGTTCTGCTCTTCCTTTTCTCTCCTTTCTTTTGTGATGTTATCCCTCCACTTCTCCCTCCTCTACCCAGGCTTGCGTCCCAGGCCTTCCACCCTTGCACGTTGGTCATGGTCTTCCTGCCTCCTCTCTTGCCCTGTCCACATCAGCAGCCCATATTCACTGGGAGTGCTTTCTAAGGGATGCGCATGGAGCATGTCATGCCCCTGGTACATGGCAGGCCTCAGCAGATGCTCTCCAGTTTTCACCAGGGATCCCAGAGTTGGGCCTCAACTCTTCCTACAGATACAAGCCCCCAGTTCTCCACTTGGAACTTAGCACCCCAGCAGTGCTGACCCTCCTGTTTTGAATTCCCTTGAACCCCTCTGTGCCTCACGGTGTGCATGCCCTCAGCCTGGTACTCCCTTCCCAGTAATTGCCTGGATCACAATTACTTTCCTTTTAAGCCAAAATTAGGGTGAGCCTTCTCCGACCCTATCACTTCCCCTTAGTCTGGGTTGAGCCCTCTTTTCTTTGCACTAAAGCAGAGGTCAGCAAACTGTGGTCTGTAGGCCAAACTAGGCTGCCGTCTGTTTCTATAAATGATGTTTTATTGGAATGCAGGCACACCCATTCATTTACCTACTGTCTGGCTGCTTTCATGCTACAATAGCTGCAAATGGGACCGAATCACTGGCAATGGCTAAAGTATTTATTCTCTCACTTTTGCAGACAAAGCTTGCCCACCCCTGCTTTAAGGTGCACATCATAGCACACAACACACTGTCTGGATTCACTCACTCCCTTTACATATCTATGCCTACACTAAACTGTACATCCTTGGGTTGATGCTCTTAGCCTTTTCATTTTTCAGCAGAACATGGTGGTTAATAGCACAACAGTGATACCTACTCCATAAGCATTAAATAAGTTAAATGCAAACTTCTTACTAAAGTACCTGTCACTTGGAATATACTATATAATTATTAACCATTGATGTTAATGTCATTTTCACTAGGCCCTAGCAGATAGTAGATATTCAATGGATATGTTTGATATTGAACTATAATGCCTTATTTTATGTCTTTGGAAAACTGGCAAATTAGAAAACCATCTAGGACTGACTCCATGGAGTTCACAACCTGAAGACCATCAACTGCTGTTCTCTTAATTAGAACTTTCCTTTTTCTTCTCTGTCCCTCACTTTCAAAATCACTCAATCATCAAATCCTGTCAACACTAACTCCAAAACACAAGCCAAATCATGTTACATTCCACCATAACCACTACTGCCCTGGTACAAATGATCATTTTTGGCCTGGAAAACCTCAGTAGCCTCTGTGTCACTTAGCTTTTGCTGTGTAACACACCACCTCAAACTTATTGGCTTGGAATAAAGCCAATTACATAATTCACAATTTTGTGGACCAGCAAGTGGGAATAGGCTCAGCTGGATGGCTCTTCTGGTCTCTGGTAGGCTCACTCATGTAGCTGCTAGATTTGGCTGGGGCCTGGTTGGTCTCAGACAGCTCAGCTGATATACCTCCTCTCTGTTCCACACGGTTTTCCCTGCTCCAGCAGGTCAACCCAGGCTGGCTCACATGGCAGTTAGGTCAGCTCCACAAGGAAGTACAAGGTCCCTTGAGGCCTGAGCCTGAGCATACTACAACTTCCACTCCATTCCATGGAAGAAAGTAAATCACAAAGCCAGTACAAATTCAATCCATGGAGAGACAACCTCCAACTTTTGATGGGAAACGCAGAAAAGTCACATTGTAAGAGACATGAAGACTAGAAGGAGAATAATCACTCCCTTCTGTGCAGTTGATCACGGTCTCCTCACTGGTCTCCCATTCTTCTTTTGCTGTTACTCCAATCCAGGGTCTGCACAGGAGCCAGACTGATTTTTTAACAATGTAAATAGATCGGATCACACCCTTATCTTAAAACCTTCCTTGGCTTCCCATTGCTTTCAGAATAAGATGCAGATTCCCTGTCATAGCCTGGCAGGTGCACTCTCTATCTATAATCTCCTCTCTATCCCTCCTGCTTGCTCACTCTGCTCAGCCTCTCCAAAGCATCTTCTGCTCCACCAATAAGCCCCCTTGCCCAGCCTCTGGGTCAGAGGCTTAAGTTGCAGAGCGGAGAACAGTCTTCACACCTGCCTGACGGCCTTCCTGCTGTCCTTTGAGTTTCAAATTAAACTCAAGTCAGAGAGGACCATCCAATGTAAAGGCACCCCATCGCCTTGTTTCATCATCTTCATAGCATTATTCTATTCTCTTGTGTATCCTTGCGTATGTGTTCATTCTTCCTCTCTCCCTTCATAAAATGGAAGCTCCATGAGAATAGGAGCCACCTCTGTTTTGTTTTGCTTTTTTTTCATAGTCTCAGGGTCTGAAATGGTCCCCAGTTCATAGAAAGTGCTCAATAAAGATTCCACAAAGGGTGAATTTACTGAGTCATACCATATGCCAGGCTCTGAATTAAGCACTTTATCCTCATTATCTCATACAATCTGTGCAGCAACCCTGTGAGGTAAGTTTTTATCCCAATTTTACAGTGGGAGAAGTCGAACTCAGAGAGACTGATGTTCTTTTGAAACTATAAGTTACTATTAGCAGGAACTATTCATTCTTCTCTGCCACTTTCTACTCCTCATGGTGCATTTTTCTGTGTGATGTGTCATTTGTTTGTTCTGTCCCATTGTGTGCCTTAGTTCACAGAATTGGGTTAAACTCAATATTTGGTGCACAACACTGCTTCTTTAGGCTGTTCACTTTCCTGTTGACTCCAGGAGGTTAGCCTCTTAAAAGCAGAGACTCTGTCTAGGTGGTTTTTTGTTTGTTTGTTTTTTGAGTTGGAGTCTCACTCTGTCACCCAGACTGGAGTGCAGTGGCCACTCCCGGCCACCACAGCCTCAACCTGCTGGGCTCCGGCGATCCTTCTGCCTCAGCCTTCCAAGTAGCTGGAACTATAGGCGGGTGCTACCACACCCGGCTAATTTTTTTTATTTATTGTAGAGATGAGGTCTCACCAAGTTGCCCAGGCGGGTCTCGAACCCGTGGGCTCTGGCAATCCACTCACCTCAGCCTTCCAAGGCCTAGGTGTTGTTAATTCAACATCTTCCCCAATCTCCAGTCTCTATGTTGAGGCTGTCTGTGACACTGGGTCAAATGACATGTATCCGTAGGATGAGGAGTATTTTAGAATAGCACTGACTCAGAGAGGTGAAATTCACTGGAGATCATCTAATTAGTCTCCCATATACCACAGAGAGAGAAGCAGAGGGCAAGAAATAGGCAATGATATGCTCAAAGCCTTCAGTGACTTCGGCCACCTAAAACCAAATAACACCAGAACCCAGGTCTTTTCCATGGTAGATGGATCTCTGCTAGTCCCTTCAGTTTCCAAAGCAAGCACAGGCAAGCAGAGGACCAGTGGTCAATACTGAGGTGCTCAAAGTATTTTCCTGTACCCTCTCCCTTCACCCCATAGAAATGATGGATTTCCTCGAAATCCCTTCTGATATCAAATAACAGGCACCTCTTGGTCTGAGTTAACTTTCCATTCCCTAGAGAGCACCACCATTGTGTGTTAAATGCACTCTACACCACTGCCTCTTATAGTCCCTAAATTATAGTGGGGTCTTGTGATTCCTACCAGGTATCCATGGTGTTCACAGCTCTTGGATCCAAACCCTTCTCTCCACCCACCCCACCCCATTGCTGCCACCCTTATTTAAGATCCCACCATTTCGTATCCAGACTCAACAGTCACCCCTCACTCACACCTCACACCCACTTTGCTTCCCTCCCCAGTCCCTTTCCCTACCAACAGTCCCTCTCCATGCTGGATTCACATTTCTCACACTCTCACCTTCACTCTCTGCTCTCAGGACACAGAAACCCTTCTTCAGTCTTCATATGTGCTGTTTCTTCCCAACTCAGGCTGCTACCTTGCTATCCCTTCTCTCTGGGATCACCATCATACCCTCTTAGTCTTTCTCTGGCCCATTGCCTGAAAATCTGCTACCCGCCTCCTGCCCTCAGCAAGTGTCACTTCCTTAAGGTCTCCCCTGAAGCCCCCGCTGAATCAGTCTCTCATTCTACCTAGTATACCTGCTCATTATATAGAGAGCACTTACTGTGATGGCAAGTTTGTTTCCATGACTCTTTTCTTCATGCCTGTCTCCTCCCCTCTCAGGTTATAAGCAGTTTGAGGGCAGGAACCATGGATTATTTGCTTGTCACTGTACTTCCAGAGCCTAACACTCTACTTGGTGCATACAGGAAGTTTAATAAGTATTCGTGGGATGAATGAATGAATGGATGGAGCTCCTTTGGGGGGATTTCCAATCACAACAATCTGTTTGTTTGATGGGAATGACAGGGTCATAAGTCAGTCAGAATGAGGAGAATGGACAGATCCCAGGAGGAAGACAGCAATCGGCAGTGGTTACAGCAAAGGTCTGGCATTACCTGCAATCTGTGTTATCACTGAGCTTTGGTTTTGACATCTATAAAGGACAGATAATAATAAAATGACCACAATAATAATACTCATCTCACAGGTCTTTGGGAAGACTAAGCGATAATGTGCCTGGCAGATAGTAAGTGCTCCACAGTTTTACCTATTATAGTTAGTATAAGAATGTGTCAGGATATCAATAGCAAAGGATCCTTTTTTGCTAAATATACTCAGAGAGCTATGGAAATCTCTCCTCTAAGAATTGGTAAAATCCTCCTGAAGTCCAAGGGTAAACAGCAGCCGAGCCCTTATGTCACCGTGGGATCCCAACCCCCTACTTACTCAGGGTTCCATCTTCCTTGTTGTCTCTCTCTCCCCCTGTCCCTGTCCCTGTTCCTCTCCCAGTCATGTTTCTCACCTCTCAGGTACTTGCTTAGCAACTAAATCTGTCTAGCAAATGGGGGTGGGCTGCGTGCCTTCAGAATCGTTCCACAGAGTCTCATCTTCCCTGTTCTCCCTCTCCTTCCACACTGCCCACGCCTTTGCCAATTAGGCACATCCTTTCCTGAAGACTCTCAACTCCCCAGGAGAAGGACAGAAATATCACTCTTGCTTCAAAATCTAGAGCACCATTTTCCACCTCCACCAAAGACACGCACCTACACTCCTCTTTGTTTCTTCCCCTCCCCTTCCCTCTTTCCTGCCTCGTTTCACCCCGACATCATTCATTCCTTTCTGCTTCTTTGAACTTCAGGACTCCACATCAGTGTGAAAAAGGTGTGCAGGTGACCTCAGTCATGTGATTTCACCTCAACGGACCCCAGTTTGCTCGTCTGCAACACAAGCTTCCAGAAAATAGAACTGGCTCCTCACATGATATACATAAGACAGAAATAAGATAATGTTGGCATATAGTAAACGCACGACAAATGTTGGTTTCTGTTGCTCTTACTGTGTGAGTATATTTTAAAGCATAATTCCCTAATTATACCTGACAAAGGAACAGAATATCTGGAATTGGGCCTCTTCTTCAGAACCTCTTCGGGCATTATCTACCCATGAGGCATCATCTTTGCTGTGACACAGTGCAGAGCCACGATCCCTGTCTCCTTCTCCCATCTTCAACCACAAAAAGATCCTCTGATAAGATTACACATAGTCATCCCATGCTCATCTTTGAAGCCAGCCCAGCACCTGACAGGTAACTAGAATTCAAAAAAGGTTGAAACCTTGAAACCGGCCCACGGCTGACTGGTACTCTCAGTTAGACTTAGCATCTGGGCTGTGTGATTATTTCCCAGAACAGAGACTAATTCCCTGAGAAGGGTCTTTACCACATCCTTGGTGAGGAATAACAAGGAGAGTCAGACAGGACAGCATGTAGAGTGTGTGGCATAGAAACCTAATAATACCAACCACATAATTCACCCCATAGCATTCTCATTACAGTGCATGCATTCAGTCAATATTCCCAATATGCTCTTTTATTTGTCTTTAGTTTGAACTCTGGGTAAATTTCTAAGTAGGCACTTCAACGGGCTGGAACCAACCTCAAAGAGACAAGATTCTGGTAGCTAGAAGAGGCCTCACTGGTTATTAGAATACTACCTTAAGCTGGGCTTGGTGGCTCAGCCTGTAATCCCAGCACTTTGGGAGGCTGAGGCAAGTGGATTGCCTGAGCCTCAAGACCTGCAGGCTCAAGACCAGCCTGGGCAACTTGGCGAGATCTTGTCTATACAATAAATCAAAAAAATTAGCCAGGCATGGTAGCGCATGCCTGTAGGTCCGGCTACTTGGAAGGCTGAGGTGGAAGAATCACCGGAGCCCAGCAGGTCGACACTGGGATGGCCGTGAGCGTGCCACTGCACTCTAGGCTGGGTGACAGAGTGAGATTTCGACTCAAAAAAAAGGATACTACCTTAATCAAGTTCATATCTGTTCGCTTTTACTATGCCTTAGACTTAGTCGAGAATCATGCTTACAGGAAGAATTAAAATGGTAAATTTAATAAACCAGACCTCTGCTTCTCACCAACATCATTCAGTCCTTGCTCTCCCTCTCCTGCCACTATCTTGCCAGCCGCTATCCACTGTTCGGTAATTTGCCTATTGCACATAGAAACTGACTGGCTAGAAAGTTTCATCTGTAGCAGAGATATTTTCCTTGGTTTGCAACTTTATCTCTTGCCCCTGCCCCTGTACACACACCTATCTCTCACCTTGTAAAGTTCATGAGGCATCCAAAGCAGCCATTTCTACATATATCTGTTATTTACCAAAGCGAACCACAGCAGCTCCCAGCCTCAAATTGAAGGAATCACGTTGGGCTCCTCAAAATTCCCATTAATGGGCACCAAAAAGAAGTTCATTTAAACAATGTAATATCCTTAATGCAACTAATGTGCTTCCCCTGTTCCAACAAGCTCATGAATAATAGATGAAAGGAGCTTCATCTGTTTTAATTAATTTGGTCTTGAAATTAATTCAATGCAGTACAAAATTAGCAAGCAATTAAGACTCATTGGCCCAACTGGGCAAAAATATACCAACGTCACTGGCTAGAGAAGCAAACTGGAAATGGACGAGGACCATACTCCATTCTCCAAAACCAGGACTCCAAAAGAAGCATCGCCATTTCCCATGAAGCCGCAACTTGGTCCCCTTTTCCGAACTCATAATTAAATTTCTACCTCATCACTAGGAATTTCAGCATTCATATATTAGGAAATTTGGGAGGAGGAATTCCAAATGTATAGCAAGATTGCTTTTGGTTTTGTTCTAGTTTGTTTTTGAAACTTCCAAATAATTTAGGAGAATTTGCTATGTGCTAAGGCATAGGATATAATAGCAATTATCTACTGCAATACTTGGGCACATGCAATAAACACATTTGGTCTAAGAAATTATCACAGTTTGTTATGTACATGAGTTTAGCAGATTCTTGGTTCCATTATCCACTTGGCAATTACATATAGTGTTATAATAATAGTTTATCCTAAAATAGTGCATTTCTTCTCTGGATCTTGGAGTGCTTAATGAAGACTTTTTTCTTAACCCTCACAATGCCCTTTAGAATTGAAAAGATATAAATATCATTAAAATTACTTTCAAAACAAAGATGCTAGGGTTCCAAGACAGGGATAGACAATCACAGCATTTCAAGTAGCTTTAAAAGATATCTACTTCAACCACCTCCCCAGTGCTTAACTTCTACCCGCCCCTTCTTGAATACCTCCAGCGATGGAGAACTCATCACACATGAAGCTATCTCTAGAGAATGTATCTGTCAGATTGATCTGGAATTTATCTCCAGCAGATAATGAATATTTCTACTCCAAATAAGTATGATTCCTCTTGCATTTCCTATTCTTCAGGTTTGGCCACCCCTGCTGCACCAACTCCTCCAGTCAAACTTCATTACATGGTTCTGAACGCTTCAACATTTCAGACATTCTCCTTGTAATCAACTTCAGGGGAAGTGCAGTGCAGTAGTAGTAAGTATCAGCTTGGAAGCCAGAAAGATCTGGAGTTGAGTTCTGGGAGCATCACTTAAAGGATATCTGTGAATGGGCTACAGGCTTAGTCCTTTGAACTTCAACATCCTCACCTACAAAATGTGGATAAAATGTCCACTGGGTATGATTGTTTTGAAGGTTAACTGAGACAATGTGTAAAGAATATGTATCATAGCATCCAGTACAATGAAGTTTTCAGTAAATGGTAACCAAATAATAATGACAGCTAATTTCTGCATAGCACATACTAAGCACTTTCTTTGTTATCTCATTTGCACTTCACAACAAACCATGGCATTGTTATTATTCCTGCTTTCTGGATGAGGCAATTAATGTACATCCAGGATAAGTAACTTGCCCAAGGTCACACAGTCACTAGGAGACAGAGACGGAACTTGAACCCAGATGTTCTAATGCCAGAGTCCATATTTGGTAGCCACGTCTCTTTTAAATTATGGTTCTCAAAATGGAATACTTTTCAAGTGTTGTCTGACCCAAGATGAACAGCAGATTAGGATTCTGACCGTTTTTCAGTGCTACTCAAGATTACCCTGGTTTTCTCGGTGTGGGCTTTCATTCAACTGGAAGCCCCTCTCTCTGTGATGTTTTCATTGTAATGTGTTGCTCAGTTTTGACTCCCCAACCCTTTGCTCTGTTACTTTGTGAATCCAAGCCGAAAATTTAACAATTAGCCTTCTTGTAAAATGCCTTCTTGTTAAATCTGGTCAAAATTTTAAGCTTCTGGCATCCTCTGGGATCCCAACTCTCTCATTCAACACATTTTCTCTGCTCCCAACTTAGGTCTTTCACACATTTGATGAGAGTGCTTTCCTTAACCTCATCCCAGGCACTGATAAAAATATTGGGTGAGACAGGGCACCATGCCATTAGAGTCTCCTCTACAAGATGACATTGATTTAGTATTCAGCATCCTCTGGGTAGAGCTTAGTCTTAGACAAAAATAGAACATGAGTCACCTTCTCTTTAAGACCATGGCTTCTTTTTTGTTGTTGTTTAATCTTTCCTGTTATCTCAGGCATTTCTAGTTAACAAAGCTGGTAGTCAGACTAGTAATGAAACTCTGAAATTAAATTCCTTTCCTTTCAGGAGCTTGCTTCTGCCCATATATAAAATGGGGAGGAAATTAAATTAGTAATCTTGAAGAATACTTGCAGCGTTAACACTCCATGAAAATCCCAGGGTGTGTCAGGCTTTCCGTGGTCTCACTTTGTGTTTCTCAAAAGCATGAAATCCCATTATTCCCCTGTCACATGTTGCTCTTTAGCCAACCACAAAACTCATACAGTTCCTTGGTCACAATCTCAATTGCCTCCCATCAACATTATTTTGTATTACTGCTTCCTCTGCCCTCATCTGCCCAGCTGAAGATATTTGAGTTAATCCTCAAAACCAACTCAGATCAGCAATGGTTCTAGAACAGCTGACTATCCATACACAAAAGGAGAACTTCGATCCCTACCTCACACCATATGTAAACAAATGACATCAAAATGAATCACAAATCTCAATGTGAAATACAACAAATTCTAGAAGGGAACATAGAAAAAACATCTTTGTGACCTTGCATTAGGCAAAGATATCTTAACGATAACACCAAAAGCATTATCCATTTAAAAACTTGATAAATTGAACTTTATAAAGATGAAAAACATTGCTTTTCAGAAGACACTTTTTTTCTTTTTCTTTGAGTTGGTGTCTCACTCTGTCACCCAGACTGGAGTGCAGTGGCCACTCCCGGCCACTGCAGCCTTGACCTGCTGGGCTCCGGAGAGCCTTCCACCTCAGCCTTCCAAGTAGCTGGAACTACAGGTGCATGCTACCATGCCTGGCTCATTTTGACTTATTGTAGAGACAAAAGACACTCTTAAGAGAATGAAAAGACAAGCCACAGACTGGTAGAATGTATTTACAAATAACATATCATAAAACTCTTGAGTCCCACTTCCAAGCCAGTTTTTCTCATATTCAGTATATATAGAGAGAGAGAGAGATATACACATTTATATACATACATATTCTACTGTGTTTCAGGAACTGTTATAGACACTTAGGACTAAATAAAACAGATGAAGAACTTAGCCCTTACGAAGTTTACATTCCAATAGAGGGAATTTATAGTCTCAGGAAATGGCAAACATGGACTCATACTTGACTCATCTCTTTCTCTCAGACCCTGTCTGCATGACTTGTCAATTCAATCTTCAAAATATATTCAGAATCTGAGTACTGCTCGCCACCTCTGCTGCAGAAATGTAGATCCAAGCCACTTTCTCTCCTTGATTATCACAATAGCCTTTGAATTGCTCACCCTTCGTCTATCTTCCTATCTTTCAGAGTTTTCTACAAATGGACCCAAAATGAATGCTCCTTTCAAAACATAACATCATTTTATCTCTTCCCAGAGCCCTCTAATGACTTCCTTCCACACACAACATTTAAAAAATCGTATTGGCCTGGCAAAGCCCAACTTATTCTTCCCCACCTCCATCTCCCTAACGTCTTCCACAACCAATCTCTCCCTCACTCAAGCAGCACTAAACTTCTTGCTTTTTCTCAAGTAGAACAAAGATTCTGCCTCAGGATATTTGCACTGGATGCTCCTTGTGCCTGGGATATTCTCCTGGATGTTTACATGACTTGCGCCTTCATTTCTTTCAGATCTTTGTCCAAATATCACCTTATCACTGTGACTTTCCCTGACTATTCTATATGGGCTGGAAATTCATCTCCCCAATCTCACCAGTATACTCTCTACCCTCTTTTATTGCTTTTTTCTCCACAGCATTTATCTCCACCCAAATTTTTTATGAAAAGAGGTCTCACTATGTTGACCAGGCTGGTCTTGAACTCCTGGATTCAAGCAATCTCTGCGCCTCAACCTCCCAAAGTGCTGGGATTGCAGGTGGGTACCACCAGACCCAGCTGTGGTAAAATACTGATTAATTGATTCTATCTACCCAAAAGAGCTCCAGGAGAACAAAGGTGTGTATTTCCCAGCTATACTCTGGTGCCTAAAATAGTGTTAGCTTATGGAGACACTTTACAAATATTTGTTGAATGAACGAAGGAATGGTTTTTGAATGACAGGATATTTCTTCTGCCTCCAGAGACTCACACCCACCAGAGCTGAGTAACAGGTGCTCAAGAAACCCAGTGGGTACCCCCCTCATAGTAACACTTGCCGTTTATTGAGTTCTAGGTTCATTTCACAGCTTCCTTTCACTGTTCCTCATTCATCACTGCTTGTATAATAATACCAGAGTAGCACAGAAAATCCAAGGAAAAGTCAAAGCATCTCAGAGACTGGTTGTGTCACTTTAGGCAAGCCATGTAACCTTCTAAGCCTTGGTTTCCTCGGCTGAAGAAGCTTGAAGTTGTTATGAAGATTGGAGATGATGCCTTCTAAGCACTAAGCACAGGACCTTGGATCCTGACAGCCTGATTGAGGGAAGCTCAACAAGGAGATGATTGTGAACTTGCTCCTCAAGTCAATGGAATCATGAGGATGAAGCATCAGCCACAGCACAGGCCGAGTAAGGGGAATGGCATGCTGCGGAAGCAGCAGTGTGACCCAGGCTGGACCCAGGATGGAAAGATGTGATATGTGTTCCAAGGACTCTCAGCTACCGTGTGCAGAAAGAAGAGGGCCCAGAATGGAGCTAAACATAAAAATTGGAGATCCCAGGGCACAGCCAGAAATGGATGATCTCTAGCACATGTGAATATACTGGCATTTGGAAGACCTAAACTCAGACACCAGAGTTCTATCAATACACTTACATATAGATGATATATAGATGTAGATGGAGAGATAGAAATAGAGATCAAGATGAAGATGATGAAGATGAAGACAGAGACTGACATGGAGACAGAGACAGAGACAGAAACAGAGATGTCCTCTTTCATTCTTCCATGGTAAGTGTGATGGCCAAGAAACAGGATCTTTTCACCAAAAAGTGCCTTTCCCAGAATGTAATAACTGAAAATCCACCCCAGGTTTTCATCAAGTCCTCTGGACTTAGGAAGTAGAATCCGTGATGTTGTGGCTTTTATGGAGAATGGATGTCTTCAATAAAGGGGCAACCTCTTTCCCTTTGTGGGAAGTTAAAATATATTTGTTATCAGCTTTGAAGTTCAGACAGAGTCAGCAAAGATAGCATTTATAAGCAAGGAAAGTTCATCAGAGACTAGAAACCCTACTTCTCCTAATGATTGAGTAGCAAACAATGGCATGAGCTTATCTTTAAGAAAGTTGAGTTCCTCTTCTCTGTTACCATTTCTAGAGCACACCTGGCATTTTTGTCCTTCCACTGGAGGATTTGATGGAAATTTCTCCTAAGTAAAAATTCTCCCTAGTTCTCTACACTGGATCACAGAAAAAAATAAATAAAAGAAAGAAAGAAAAACTCTCCTTCCTTCCAATTTCTTCCCTCATTTAATATGAACCACTCTCTACCATAAGAACACACACACACACACACACACACACACACACACACACACACACACACACATTCACACACACACCCCAGAATGCCCAAAATTCCATCACAGGAATTCATCCTTTAGTGTTATGCTTGCCTGTCTTCTAGCTGTTTTCATTTAAGATGTAAATATTCCAGAAGAGGTAATCATGCTGCAGTTTACATTTATTGAGCATCTTGGAGTTTGCAAAGAACTTTCCCTTCCATGGTGTCTTTGATGTTGAACATAGTCTTGAGCTCAGTGTGCCCAACACCAGCAAACAGCAAAGACTCAGTACTCAGGAAATGGCCCCTGAGCAAATAACTGAGATCAATGAATGAACTGGCTCTATTAAATTCGTAAAATAAAAATTATTGTTTCCACTGAAACAAAAGTCAGAAAGGTAAATGAATTGTCCACGGTCACAAACAAGTAGTGGCAGACCTGGAGTTTGAACACCTGGTTGCAACACAACGTGTCCAACCCCATCAACTACCATCTATCCTTTGGACAAAAGTGTCTGAAACCAAATGAGAATTAGCAGAGTAGAGCAGGGTTGGAATGGGATAGGATATGGTTGGAGAGGGGATGCTGAGCTTTGGACAGAAAGACCTGGGCTGATCATGCAACCTTGAACTTAATTAAACCTTCACTTAGCTTTGTTTTCTTAATTTGCAAATAGAGACAACAATATCTTAATGTGCAAGGTTGTGATGAAAATCTAAATAAATAGCAGCTATAACAGCACTTCACAAAACTGCAATAAGCCATGCAGATACTAATAAATAAATAAAGAGTTAGGAAGCCATTGGAAACTGGGCAGCTGACAATTTAGTTTAGTCATTTACCTTTAATCTCACTAAAGATAAATCTTAATAAATCTCTCTAAAAGTCAAAGACCTCATTTCCTCTTTTTATATTCCTGTGTCCCCACCCTCACCCCATATCTGGGTTCCCTCGGGCGTATTTATTTATCTGGTTTACGGTGATTTTCTCTACACTCCTTTATCCATTCTTTTGCTTTCCTTCCGATTCAATTTGTTCCTTGCAGCTCTGCTAATTTATTATTGCAAGCTTAATTTTCACTAAAAATTAATTAGAAAAACCAAATTTTATAAAATTAGCTACGTGAGTGAGAAGGCATTATGAGGCAATCCATGTTTACTGCAAACAGACACTTAAGAAAGAACTGGGACTGCATATCCTCAGACCACGCCATGGCCTGGCCATTGGACTCTGAGGAGCAGCCAGTTCTTGGGTTTACGGTCAGACAACCAATTCCTGCCTGTGCCACCGTAGCCTCCTGCCTCCCAGAAATCTTTACCTCAAGGGCAAAAGACCCTGAACAACTGTGTGTTTAGAGATGGTAGAGAAATTTACTTTCCTAAGACACTGAGATTTGCTTCCTTTCTTTTCCAGAAAGCCCAGTGCTGCCCAACTCTCTAGACTGCAGATGTATTCAGTCCGTTAGACTCAGCGAACTCCCATTCCAGAAAACTTTTAGAGGCAAAAAATCAGTTTCTGATAACTGGGAAACTGAGGTCCAGAAAGGTCCAGAGAGGAGATGACTTAGCTGAATTCACACAATAGAAGCATACGGTCTGCATGAGGTGGAAGACTCGATCTAATCACCACCCTCTCTAAGAGCATCTTGAGTTACAGAATCCCTGCCAGGCATCAGTCATCTGGCCTCTGCTTAAGTACCTCCATCAGTGGAGAACTCAGCACCTCCCAAGGCAGCTTATCTTTGTTTAACTCTGACTGCTGGAAAGTTATTACATTGAGCTGAAAGAGTTACAGTTTCTCACTGTCTGCAACCCCACCCCCCGGTCTCTCTCTCTCGGTCTCTCTCTCTCTCTCTCTCTCTCTCTCTCTCTCTCTCTCTCTCTCTCTCTCTCTCTCTTCCCCCCTCCCCCCTTTCTCCTTTCTTTCCTTCCCTCCCTCCTTATCTCCTTATTCCCTGATTTTACCCATTTACTCTGGTTCTCCATGCTGTGATCTTACAGAATTATTCTCTCCAGTAGCAAAGCTAGAATTAGAACCAGATCTCCTGACTTCTGTTTCCTGTTCATACCATCTCACCGTCTACTTTCTTCGCCCCACGATACACACATAAGAAGAACAGGTAGAAGTTTTCCAATAATATCTTTGGCAGCACATTAATAGTGTCCCGTTTGTATTATGAATGTAATCTTTAATTCACAATTTACTCACAAGTGAATAAGTATTTCAGTTAATTTATTGAATATCCTCTTTGTATCAGGGATGGGACACTAAGCATTAAAGAACACAAGGCTTCTTGAGATCAACAAGCTAAAAATCTAACTAAAATGCAATGTGATAAGAGTTATACTACGGAGCCCTGCAAAGAACTCTGTGAGCACAGAGGAGAATGTGGCTAATTGGTTGAGAGTAACTTTATCAAGAAAGTCTTATTTATTTTTACATCTCCACTGTTTGGCCTGTAGTAGATACTCAACAAATGTTTGAATGAATGAATGAAGTACTATATTTTACCAAGCTTTGAATGATAAGGAATTGTTCCTAACTTAGAGAAGGGAGAAGTAGCTTGCTTCTTCTTTGAGATGTTAGGAAAGGAATTTATTGAGGTTACAGTATTAGTTTGCTAGGGCTTTCATGGCAATATACTGCAACTGGGTATCTTAAAACAACAGTGATTTTTTCCTTACAGTTCTGAAGGCTAGAAGTCTAAAATCAAGGCATCAGCATGGTTGGTTCCTTCTGGAGGGTCTAAGGGAAAATCATGCCTCCAGCTTCTGGGGTTGCTGGTAACCTTTGGTGTTCCTTAGCTTGTGGGTACATCACTTCAGTCTCTGTCTCCATCTTCCTGTGATGTGCTTCTGTGTGAATATAGATTTCTTTCTTTTTATAAGGACACCAGTCATTGAATTAGGGCCCAATACTCCAGTATGACCTGATCTGAAATTTATTACATCTGTTAAGACACTATTTCCAAATAAGACACATTTACAGGAACCAGGCACAATTCAACTCACAATAACACCTTAAATAGAAGGGGAGATATATATGTGTACTTAATATATATGTGTACTTATTTAGTGCCTGTTATGAGAGAAGCACTGTTCTAGACCCAGGGACCAGGGAGACAAAACAGACAAGGAACCATCTTCATGGAACAATTATATTCTAGTGGGAGGTAGGAGGTGCTGATAACTAATAAGAAGATACGGGTGGTGGATGGTGTTTAAAAAGGACGATCAGGAACTGGGTGCCAGTTCCCATTTCCATAAGGGTGTCTCCTGCCTTTTCTAATGTTCTTATAGTTTGAGTCTTTACATTTAGGTCTTTGATTTATTTAGAGGTGATTTTTGTATATAGTAATAGGTAGGGGTCTTGTTTTAACCTTCTGCATGTGGTCAACCAGTTTTCCCAGCACCATTTACTGAATAGGTGCTCCATTCCCCTGTGGTTGGTGGTGGTGGCTTTGTCAAAGATGAGTTGGTTGAGAAGTTGAGGCTTTGCTTCCAGAATCTCTATCCTGTTCCATTGGTCTATATGCCTGTTCTTGTACCAATACCAGGCTGTTTTGATTATTGTAGTCTTATAATAAAGTTTAAAGTCTGGAAGTATGATACCTCTTGCTTTGTTTCTTTGCTGAGGATTGTTTTGGCTATTTGTAGTCGTTTATACTTCCATACGAATTTCTGTATTGTTGTTTCCAGGTCTGAGAAGAATGGTGCTGGTAATTTAATAGGTATTACGTTAAATCTGTATTTTGCTTTGGGTGGGATGGACATCTTAACAATGTTGAATCTTTCAATCCATGAGCATGGAATATTTTTCCATGCTTGTTTCATCTTTGATTTCTTTGAGCAATGCTTTGTAGTTTTCATTGTAAAGGTCTTTCACTTCTCTGGTTAGGAAGATGTCAAGGTATTTCTTTCTTTCTTTTTCTTCTTTTTTTTGTAGCTACTGTGAATGGGATTGGGCTTTTTATTTGGTTCTCTGCCTGTTTGTTGTTGTTGTATAAGAATGTAACTGTCTTTCGCGCTTTGGTTTTATACCCTGAGACTTTGCCAAAGTCCTTTATCAGTGCTGGAAGGTTTTGGCAGCTTCTCTTGGATTTTCGAGATATAAATCATATTGCCAGTAAAGAGGGATAACTTGACTTCCTCTTTTCCTATTTGGACACCCCTGATTTCCTTCTCTTGTGTGATTACTCTAACTAGAACTTCCAATACTATGTTGAACAGGAGGGGTGAAAGTGGGCAGCCTTATCTTGTTCCAGTTTTCAGGGGAAATGCTTCCAATTTTTGTCCATTTAGCAATATGTTGGTTGTGGATTTATCATAGATGGCTCTTAATATTTTGAGGTATATTCCCTCTATGCCTAGGTGTTCAAAGGTTTTTATCATGAAGGAATGCTGGATTTTATCAAAAGCTTTTTCTGTGTCTAATGATATAATCATGTGATTCTTATTTTTACATTTGTTGATGAAAAAAACTAAAATCAACCTTCCATACGACCAGGTAATCCCTCTTCTGGGAATATACCCAGAGGAATTCAAATCATTCTACAAAAAAAGATGCATGTTTATTGCAGCACTATTCACAACAGCAAAAACACGGAACCTAACTGTGCAGCCCATCGAAAGAGGACTGGATAAAAAAAATGTGCTACATACACATGGTGAAATATTGCACAGTCATAAAAAAGGAAAAAAATTATGAACTTCACAGAAACCTGGATGGATTTAGAGTCTATAATACTCAGTGATCTATCACAAAAACAAAGAACTGGGTATCACATGTTCTCACTTATAAGCTGACCCTGAACAACTTTATAATACTATAAGAAAGGGATGGCAGTAGTGGGAAACTGCCAGGGGAGAGAAGGTGGAGCACACTTCATCAATAAGGATACCTAGTCTCAAACCAGGTGAAGTGGGGACCAAAGTGAGGCTCAAATTTTACCTGTACAATGAACATTTGTATACCTAATCCTGAATTATACCTCACATCTTTAAAATTAAAAAATTAAAATTAGCCGGGCTCGGTGGCTCAACCTGTAATCCCGTGCTTTGGGAGGCTGAGGTGAGTGGATTGCCTGAGCCCACAGGTTCGAGACCCGCTTGGGCAACTTGGCAAGACCTCATCTCTACAATAAATAAAAAAAAAATTAGCCGGGTGTGGTAGCGCACGCCTGTAGTTCCAGCTGCTGGAAGGCTGAGGTGGAAGGATCACCAGAGCCCAGCAGGTCAAAGCTACGGGGGCCAGGAGCGGCCACTGTACTCCATTCTGGGTGACAGAGTGAGACTCCAACTCAAAAATAATAATAATAATTAAAATTAAAAAACAACAGCAACAACAGAAGAAGGACGAACTTCAGGTGAGGTGACGAGGAGTGACTACTTTAGACTGGGCGTCAGGAAAGACTTCCCTGAAGAGTGACATTTAAGGTGAGCTCTGAATGAGAAGCAGGACTCAAGGAGAGGGCGAGTCCTCGCTTTATAGAGTGGTTGTGGAAACCAATGGGAGCAAAGAGAAAGCCATTCAGAGTTCTTCCTGTTCATCCATTACAGTTTCCTCTTATTATCAAACAGCCACTCTTTTCCATATTCTGTCTTCCAAATTTACAGGGAGCTGTCAGATTGGCTTAGATGATTACAATAGCACCTACAGCTGAGCCTGCCAGATCACCTTTGGGGGAGGAGGAGACTCTAGAAAAACCTATACCCGGCCCACCCAATGGCCATCTTTGAACTAGGCCAGTGCCTTCAGACCAGAGAGTAAGGCAAGACCAGTTTCAGTTAAAGACAGACAAGGGCAAGTCCAGGAAGTTGACCCCACTGTAAAATGCACAGCAGAGGGCACTGGAAGAAATGTGTCCACTGTGAGGATCATAGCAGCCATTGGGGGTTATACTGTAAGAACAAATAGCAGCTCTGACCTGCAGAAATCAATTTATTGGTAGGATGAGACGACTCAAGGAATCAAATGGAAAGTTGAGGAAATAGCTCTCTTAAAAAGAATGGATATGCTAATGCCCTGATTGGATTATTACAAAATCTATATATCTATTGAAACATCACACACTGGTCCCCATAAATGTGTACAATTATTATGTGCTAATTGCAAACAAAATTAAACTTATATTTAAAAAGAAAAAAAAAGAGTGAGAACCAGGACAATTCTGGGGATCTGGGAGGCAGGAACAGATGGATAGTCTCTTTGTTGTTGGAATGAATGAATATCACTATGTTGTCTTTGTATTAAGATTCAAATTATAGGGAGGGAACATTTGGTTGGCCAAGCTTGAGTCTCATGCCCACCCCAAGGCTGTGGATGAGATACCTTGACAGTCTGCCAAGACTATACCCAATGGACAAGAGAACATTTCCCACAGCAAATCTGGATGCTTCTTCTGGATGACCAAAACAAGAGGTTATGCTTATATGGCAGGTATAATTATCAGCAAATGCATTTTCCCAGACTAGGTCTGGTTCAGGTAAAAGAATCTACAGGTTCTGTGGAAATTGCTGGATTTACTGATTAGTGCCATGACTTTTTGCCGATTTATTTAAATTTTTTTTTAATTTCCAGTAGTCAGGCAGTTCATTTTCCTCTAGGAAGGCTTATGTCAAGTCGCTAGCATGGCTCTTTCCAGTCAAACAATCTGATAAGCAAGCACATTGGCATTTTAAAAGCCAGGTCTGAGAATGGTCCTTTTTCCCCAAGAAGTAATTCATATTAGAGATCTGGTGAAGGATGGAAAAAAATAACATGCCCTGCTGCTGAATGAGTTTGAACCTAATGCTGTCAGCAGGTTCTGGATGTGAGATGATCTCAGATAAAACAGCTCCTTACAGGAGTAGGCACTGGGTCCCCGGAATGCCTGGAGAAATGGAACCACCAGAAGTGGATTCTCTTTCTGCTTCTCTGGGAAATACCCAAAGTATTCAAATGGTAACTCCTCCTGGGGAAAATCATCACAGTGGAGGAGACAGGTTTCTATGTGACGATGAACATCAGCACCCGCTTTGGAGCCTGGCAGCTAGTCAGAGCCTGGTCCCAGCTGGCATGAGGGCACCCACCTCTTCTGCTGAGGGTAGAAGCAAGGGGGAGATCAGTTCCAGCTTCTCCACCTGTCTCAGGACTTTATCCCACTCCAGCAGGTGGGCAAGGAGACGCGAGGACTGCTTCCTTCTATGTGAACAGCCTTGGACACCAAGAAAAGCCCTCATGGGCTGAGTTCTCAAGTCAGGGAAACCACATTTTCAAGAATAGGAGGTATCTGTCCTCCACTCAGAGAGCTCACAGAAGTGATGGGAACACTGGTTCAACAACCACAGAGCTAGATTGGACTCCTGCCACAGTCGTGTACTAACTAGCGATCTCTGTTTCTTCAGCTCTAAAATGAGATAACAATGGGCCATAGGGTTACTAGAAGAAGTAAGTTAGCTAATGAAATCAAAGTGCTTGACATGTTGCCTGTTAGTGTTGAATAAATAGTAGGCATGATTTCATCATTATCACCCAAAGGGGGCAAGTCAATTGACATCTTCTTTCCAATCCTGAGCTTTTATTTATTGAACCAAATCCACCTCCCCTACTGAAGAACTAGAAGGAGCTTGATTGTCCACAAATGGGTACAATGAACAGGGTCCTGCACTGGGGATAATTTTTGCTAGTTACACCCCTTCCATAGTTTTACAGTTATGCCCACTAACCTCCATCAAAGTGACTTCTTCATTTTCATGTGAACTCTGACCAGGAAGCCCTAGAAGGCAGAAATCTAATCAGTGTTGGCTGGTGCCCACTCATGAAGACCACCCTCTGCTCTCTTAACCCAGTCCCTGATTGGCATTCTACTGGGTATCAAGTAGGTCAAGAGATGGCTTGGCAGGAGGAGAGAATGCAGACACCAAGACATCCCTGTGAAAATCCCTTGGTAGTTATAGAGACTCGAATCAAAAGTTTCAGCTGTCTCAGGCTTGCATTTAATTTTCAGAGGCATTTTAAGTTTTAGAAGCAATGATTGTGGTTGGGGGTCTGTAGGGTGCTTCTTTCCCGTGTCAGATGTTTCCTTTATGTGGAAAGAACTTCCTGGTCTCTCTCCTCCTCTTGCTTGACCTTTCCAGGCAAGAAGAATGAGTGTTTTATCTATTAAACATGGTGTGTTAAAATATGCCTTCGTGTGTGTGTGTGTGTGTGTGTGTGTGTGTGTGTGTGTGTGTGTAGATGATACAGATAGATATAGATAATGATAGATTTGGTAGATAGATAGAGATAAGCATAGATAGATAGTAGATAGATAGATGATAGATGAAGATGATTAGATAGATAGATGGATAGAAAGAAATGATAGATTATAGATGATTGATAGATATAGAGGATGATAGATTAGATAGATAAAGATAGATTAATAGAGATAGGCATAGGTAGTACATAAATAGATGATAGATAGTAGATGAAGATGATTAGATAGATAGATACATAGATATGATAGATGGTGGATGATAGATGAAAGATTAGATAGATAGATCGATAGATAGATAGATAAAAAATTATAGATAGATGGTAGATGAAAGATATAGATGACAGACTAGATAGATAGAGATAAGCATAGATAGATAGTAGATAGATGATAGTAGATGAAGATAATTTGATAGATAGATAAATAGATAATGATAGATAGATAGTAGATGATAGGGAAGAGTAGATAGATAGATAGATAGATAGATAGATAATAGATAGATAGATAGATAGATACTCTTCTTTCTCACATGTGAGCTGCCTGAAGGAAACTCATATTCCCCCTACTCCCTGGTGTTGTAGCTTTGACAAGGAGCCTAATCTTGTAAGTCATGCTCTACCCCTGTAAGAGTGTTAGGTCTGCCATTGGTGGAGATTCCCAACATCTTGTATTGAGCCATGATTTGGGGAAAGAGACAAGAAGAGAAATTTGGGGAAACAAAATAACATGTGAAGAGAGAGCTTTCTGGTTATACCCAGGTGGGCGGCTAAGCTTTCTGGTCCTTGGAGCAGTACAGGTCATGAGTGAGTCTCATTCTGGGCACACACTTTGAATCTTACTTTTGCGGATTGCTAGCCACAAGACCTTGAGCAAATGGCTTCCCCAGCTTCCCACAGAGGAAGGAAACAATGAGGGTTCTTCTCTCAGAGGATGTTTGCCTAAAATCATCAGTTTTAAAATATAAAAAGACCCACTTGCTTCTCTCTGGATGCCATGAGGAAGGGGTTGAGGGCACTAGGTCCCCCACCACATCCAGGAGTTGGGACAGGGCTGTGGGAGATTATAGGATGCTCACCTAGACTTTTAATTATGTTAATACTTTGACCCTCATTTGGCTATCAACTTCTTGTCTCTTTCCTTCACATCAACCAGGCCAGATTGTGAAGAGCAAACCTTCATTTGTTCATTCAAAAAACTGTTTTTGCCATAAATATTTATGGATGACCTACTTTGTGCCAGGAATCGTTCTAGATGCTCAAGATACAGCGTGGACAAAAAAAAAAATCAAATTCTTGACCTCATGGAGCTTACATTCCAATGAAAAAGACAATAACGAAAAAAACATTAAAATGTATATCTCAAAGGCAGGGAGAGAAGATAGAATGTCAGGCAGCAGTAAGTGCCCTGCAGAAAAATAAAGCAAGAAAACCAGGAAGTGGGAAGTGGGATATGGAAGGCTGGTGCCATTTCACATGCAAACTTTTGACAATAGGCAAGCATGCAAATGTTACAAAGATATTTGAAACCGCAATCAGTGAAGGCCAGCTTTAGTCCTTCTTTGTCCATAGTCCTGAAGCTAAACCATCTCCAGGTCCCTGAGGGGTCTCCTGAAACCTGTGCATTCAGATAGATCAGGCTCGAGAGCGGGTCAGGCAGGCACAACAGGGGCTCCTTCAGACCCACGCGGGCAATGAACTGCAGTCAGGAATGGAGGACTGATTCAGAGAGAGTCTGGACACTTCCATCCCTGGGGCTCTTGACTGTGACTGCAGACTGGAATCATCTGGAAGGAGTTTTTAAATATAGTTTCTCCAGCTTACTGCCAGAGACTCCAACTAAATGGTCAGGAGAGGGCTCATGTAGTTGCTTCTTAAGGCTCCCAAAGTGATTCCAAAGTGCAGCCAGGGTTGGGATCTCAGCCTGGAGACTCTCACAGGGCATTACTCTCCTATGAGACCTGGAGGGGACAGGATTAGCCCTAGAGACTGTGAGATGGAAGTTGAGGAGACTCAAAAGAGATTAGGAGCTCTTCTCTTGCTGAAGGTTTCTCCTTAGAGTTCCTGCTTTGGGGATTGTTCTGGCCTTTTCGAACTGCCCTTCCGTAGGAGCTGAAGTCACCAATTAGAAGAATCACCACCATCATCACCCCAGCAATTCCCAGCCGTGAAGGACAGACTAGAAAGACTAAAGAGTCCAGAGGAGAGGGGCAAAGTCATCCCCCTAAGTAGCCTACCCACCCCTGTAGCTCAGGCAAAAGTAGCCCTCCCAGTCTCAGCACCCATCACTGGTCCAGCCCAGCTCATCCCAGTAGGAATAACACTTAAATCTATAGCTAACAAACAGCTGGTGAGAAATCAAGGGTAGCCACTACCCCAGCTGTCCTCTGTCCTATGGGGGTGGTCACAGTTTTAAGATACTTCAGGGACTTGAGAATCTTGGCCAAGTCTTTCTTCATCAAAATACAGCTTAGGTGTAAATGACAGGAGACAGGCAGGCAGGTGTCCATTTAAAAATCAATAAAAACAATAACAAAAAAAATCCTGACTGCTGCCATGAGCAAGGATGCCTTCAAATGCTTCACCTGTATCCTCCCATTTGAAATCCCAATGGTAGGACATAAGCATGACAGCCACAGATGAGACATTCAGAGTCGAGAGGGCAGGTAAGTTGCCTGATGTGACACAGCTGGCAAAGAAGAGGGTCAGATCTCTCTAATTAGCCCCATCTGGCTCCTAAGCAGTCACAGAGGTGGGCCCTTGTGGGCAATACCAGTGAAGAATCTTTGAGGCTGAAACTGTAGAATGTCTCTGCTGCATTCTCTGATACCCACAGCCCTGGAGCCATACTCCGAGGGGATGGGGTCTCTTACAGCATCACTACTTGCGAAGCCATCTGATCCGACTGCTAGGAGCACTTTGCATCTGTCAAGCAAGACCAGGGGAAGTTCCATTTTTGCTCTTTACTAAGAAGATTTTGGAGGGTTAAGTTTTCGGCCTCAACAGCCTCATCAGAGAAACTCCCTCTGCTAGACAGTGAATCACAGAATAAAGTCGAACCAGCTGGCAGCCCTGCAGAGCAGGGAACCTGGGCTTGATTCAGAATCCAGGGGATGAGCAGAGGGCAATCAGGTTGGCAGAGAGAGGAGCTGGGGAGCTAATGGGAACGATGAGTGCCCTACTTTGTGGGGGATCTCCCAGACAGGGCAAGGAGGCACATGGATCCGGTAGCTTCTGCCTGTGGATTTGGGGCACACAATGACCTTTTCCTTCCCCCAAACACATCCCTGACAGGAGTTCCATTTGGATGTTATTTAAAAAACCATGGCCGAGCTCGGTGGCTCAGCCTGTAATCCTAGCACTTTGGGAGCCTGAGGCGAGTGGATTGCCTAAGCCTGTGGGTTCAAGACCAGCCCAGGCAACTTGGCGAAACCTCGACTCTACAATAAATCAAAATTTAGTTGGGCATGGTAGCATGTGCCTGCAGTTCTGGCAACTTGAAAGGCTGAGGCAGAAGGATCACCGTTGCCTAGCAGGTCGATGCTGAGGTGGCCATGAGTGTGCCACTGCACTCCAGCCTGGGCGACAGAGTGAGACTCCAACTCAAAAAAATAAAAATAAAAATAAAAAATAACCATGCATGTTGAGTGGGCTTTCTTAGCTACACACATTCTTCTGACCCTGCCTGCCAGTTCTTAGTGAGTCCTAAATGCACAGAGCAACTGATTACACAGATATACCCTCTGCCTCCACACCTTCAAGGTCAGCAGCCAACTGCAGGACAGCCATAGTCCTTCTCAGGACAGCCATAGTCCTTCTCAGGAGCCTTTGCACCGAATCTGGCCCAGGGAGATCCTGAATGGTTGCTCTGCATCAGCAGAGAACATCTTTCTAGTTGAAGAAGCCAGTACCTCACCCATGAAAGTCTTTTATTATCTCTAGAATGGTTTGTTTGTTTCGAGTCAGAGTCTCATTCCATCGCCTAGGCTGGATTGCAGTGGCATGCTCATGGCCACCCCAGCATCAACCTGCTGGGCTCCAGCAATCCTTCCACCTCAGCCTTCCAAGTAACCAAAACTACAGGCACGCACTACCGCCTGGTTAATTTTTGATTTATTGTAGAGACAAGGTCTCGCCAATTTGTCCCAGCTGGTCTCGAACCCATGAACTCAAGCAATCCACTTGCCTCGGGCTCCCAAAGTGCTGGGATTACAGGCTGAGCCACTGAGCCTGGCCTCTAGATTGTTTTAATGCTCTATCCATCAAGAAGGAAGAGAGGGCTCCGTTTCCCTTCCTCTCACCTGTTTCTTCCCATTACCCCCATTCAGAGAAAAAGTATCATGTTTCCCAGATCATTATCCCAATTCACACATCCTGCTCCATCAGCTGTGTTTCCCCAATGCTGCCTCACTCTCCCTGTCTTTGTCCTACTTTCCCCAAGCGTGACTTCAGCCTCACCCCTCTACCATAATGCCTCAACTGGCTAGCTTCCCAGTTTCCCATCTTTGGCTTCATTTCCTGAGCTCCCTCATCTCTTACGTCTGGCAGAGCTCAGTACAGCCTGATAACTCTGTAATAAACCTTCAATCTGGCATATTCCAGACAGTTACCAAGATACCTGATCGAAGAGGGAAACCCCTGATGCATACTATCAATTCCTTCTCACTCATCATTAAAACTGGATAATTTGGGTCCTGAGTACTTTCCTATTCAATTTAGTGGACTTCCACCACACATCTATTATACATCTACTTTGTGTGTAGCACTGGGAACAGGCTGATGGTTCCGAATTTTGGCACTTAATGAGTCTAGCAAAATGAATTTCTAATACATATCCTGTGGACCCTGGGATTACATGAATGGTTCCAAGTTCTCTTCAGAAGGCATAATTTTTTTTCCATAAATTTCTCTCATGCTACATTCTAAATTACTTTCTGGAAAAGCATGTTCATATTGAACTGTATTATTAAGGTGCTGTTTCCCTCCTAACAAGTGCTATAATCGTGGTCACCATAATATATCTAGAATAGGATCTCAGTGACAGGAAAAGAGAAAACCTACCTGCAATTTGACTCCTACATGGCCGGTCTACATCCCTCCTAGCTCAAACTTGAAGACATCAACAAAACTCACACATTTCTTTGCCCGCATTTTCATCACCAAATGTAGCAGGGCTCCAATGTGGCTGTCCTTTTGGAGGACTGCGATCTCGCCAAGGAAAGCTTAGGGCCAACCTGAATTGGCACCTGACCCTTGTCCATTATTAGTCTAACATCGGACGGTGTAAGTCACTGGCAAAAGAAGCAGCATAGACCCCAAGCAAAGTCTATGGTGCTCTCCTGAATAACAACAGCAAAAACAATAAAAATTAAAACCGACGCAACAAGAATAACAGTTAACTTTCAATGAATGCTTATTAAGTACCAGGCATTCTGCCAAGGACTATACATATCATAGTTCACTTAATTCTCTGAACAAACACACACATTAGATATTCTGTCATTCTTCATATTTTTCAGATCAGAAAGCAGGCCTAAAGAAATTAAGTAGTTTGCCCAAGGCCACACAGCTGGGAAGGGCTAAACCAAGATGAAAGTCTTTATTCTCTGGCCTCAGAGCACTGTACCTCAAAGCTATAGCACCTCGCCCATCACTCTCCTTATTCTTGGAGAGACATAGGGTCCCATGCTCCATTATTGAGAGAGGAGTGTTCTGGTGAACAGATGGATGATACTTCAGTGCTGTAGGTAACACAGAACTGCTGGTGAGGCTAACATGAGTGCCCAATTCTGCTGTGGAGCTGAGAAAAGTGTTTGTTTGTCTTCATCCCAATGGCAGGGTACCAACCCCACCCCACATCAGCTCATCTGTCTCCTTTGGTGACTGGCATCCCAGACACAGGGCTGCCAGCCTCTTCTTCTCCCCCAAGAGTGACTGCATCAAGCTACTACTGCTTCTAGCTGGATCTTTAGTGAGAATGACTCAATTTGAAAAACCTCAATATCAATAAAACTTGGGTTTACCCTGACACAGAAGAAGATGAAGTTTCTATAAAAGAATAAAATTCTGTGACATTCACTTAAATGTTCGTCCCCCCAAGTCCTGTCCCACCATCTTGACTAGCAGCAAAGGCTTTCTATATGTCTTATTCTCCATGGAGAAGGATGATAAATTCTGAAACAGTAACTCGGCTGGGTATTAGAATGCCTGTTTTACAGCCTTGACAGTGACAGCATCTTAAAAGCCTTGAGAGAAAAATCAAGAACTGAGCTCTGAACTAAACAAGGCATGAGCATTAAATAAAATATAAAGAAGCCTGAGAGAGGAGGCAAGATATATTACTTGGGCTGAGAAGAGGAGATAGGTGACCATAAAGTTGGGATAGGGAAGCAAGAGAGTTGGTTATTGAAGCGAGTCCCAGAGGAGGATACTGTATTCTTACCCCTTCCCGTGAGCGCTGGGAAAAGGAGGGTATTCACAAAAATGCCCAATTATATGGGGAGACCTCAGAGCAGAAAATAACTGTGTCCTTTCTCCAATGTCCCTTGAGGAGTCTGCAAACCATTCAGAGAAGCTGTTCCCAGCAAGGCACAAGAAGCAACAGAGTTAACACTGGCAGAAGGAAGAGTCTTCAAGGACAGGCCTGAGTGTGGACATGCAGAGTGGAGTCCTGTATACCCCTGTGTGATGGAGAGAAAGACATCAAGAGTTTCAAAGTCATCAAGGGGAGACCAAAAGTGCTGAGAGATGGTAAGTGATCCAGAGGAGTCTAGGTCAGGGCAAAGAGGTCACAGAGAGCATGGCTTTTCAAAGGGAGGCAGATAGGACTGTAGACCACAGAGAGACCCACTTAGTTCAGACATTTCATCTGGTGTCAGCACCAATGGAGAATGATCACAGACCAGATACCCCATGTCCTTCTGACGCCCACCTCCTGAGGAGAAGCACAAGCAAAAGGAAAATGTCTTGAATTAACTGTGTATTTGTCCAAAAGAGACTGAGTTTTTTAACTAGACTTGGCTGAATCTGCTTGGTTTCAGAAGATTAAGTTTTCCACCATCCATGGAATTGGAGGCATGAGAGCTACGATATTGTTTTATATAGAAATAAAGCAAGTTAACATCTTTACGAACCTGAGTTTTTAGGACTATTGTGACTATGAAAATTCATCTCCCAGCATTTGCTCATGGCATTGCCAAAGAAAAATGAAAGCCACATAAACAGGTTCATTTTGAGGCATCATCAAGCTGTTTCAGGTCTTGGAGCACTGGAAGAAAATAGTATCACCTCTGTTAAATGACACCACTGCCAAAACATCAAGTTTCCTTTCGTAATTGGAAGCAGGTCTTAAAATTGGCATCTATTTCCTTTAGCTTGCAAGAGGATGTAACTACTGGTGTCATTCAATGAAGCTAACTCTTGGTTTTCATCTATTTTCACTTACTCTGTCAAAGAAGAAGTCCTATTTCACAAGTCCCGTTGGGAAACTTCACTGGTCATCCACATCTTTGAAATGATTAATAGTTTTCTTGCCAAGCAAAAGTTTACTTAAAAGAAAAAAATGGCACTCAGGGCACCAAAAGAACCACTGATATTGCCTGGAAACACACCTGGGTTAAGGGAAATCATGTTTCTCTCTTTCACAGCATTCCCAAGAAGGTCTATAAATAGTGACTTTTGCCCCTCCCTCCACTTTTTTCTTTATTTCCTTGATAGGAGAGAAAGTGTCTAGCATCCTGTGATCTAGTCCTTTCTACAGAGCATAGAATAAAGAGTCGCCACCTAGTGTCTTCCTTGTGTTTCTCTGTCATTCAACTACGCAAAATGCATACATGTTTTTTGTTCCTGCAGGGGTACAGCTCCAATACCAGATGGTTACTTTCACTCCTCCAGGAGAGAGAAGGCTGTGGAAAGTCTATTCTGTGCTCAAAGAAACCCAAGAAGATACAAACAAATGGGAAAATATTCCATGCTCATGGATAAGAAGAATCAACATTATTAAATGTCCATCTCGCCGGGCTCGGTAGCTCAACCTGTAATCCCGCACCTTTGGGAGGCTGAGGTGAGTGGGTTGCCTGAGCCTGTGGGTTCAAGACCCACCTGGGCAACTTGGCGAGACCTCATCTCTACAATAAATCAAAATCAGCTGGGCGTGGTTGCGTGTGCCTGTAACTCCGGCTACTCGGAAGGCTGAGGCAGAAGGATCACCGGAGCCCAGTGGGTCGAGGCTGCAGTGGCCGGGAGCGTGCCATTGCCCTCCAGCCTGGGCGACAGAGTGAGACATCGACTCAAAAAAAATGTCCATCTCACCAATGGCAATCTACAGATTCAATGCGATACCCATTAAGTTACCAACATCACTCTTCTCAGACCTGGAAATGACAATTCAGAAATTCATATGGAAACATAAGCAACCACGAATAGCCAAAACAATCCTTAACAAAAGAAACAAAGCAGGAGGTATCACACTTCCAGACTTCAAACTTTACTATAAGGCTATCGTAATCAAAACAACCTGGTATTAGCACAAGAACAGGCATCCAGACCAATGGAACAGGATAGAGATTCCAGAAACAAAGTCTCAATTTCTCAACCAACTCATCTTTCACAAAGCCTCCAACAACAACCACCCAGGAGAGGAGAACCTATTCAGTAAATGGTGCTGGAAAAACTGGCTGATCACATGCAGAAGATTGAAACAGGACCCCTACCTATCACCATACACAAAAATTAACTCTAAATGGATGAAAGACCTAAACATAAAAACCTCAAACTATAGGAATCTTAGAAAACACAGGAGAGCCGGGCTCGGTGGCTCAGCCTGTAATCCCGCGCTTTGGGAAGCTGAGGTGAGTGGATTGCCTGAGCCCATGGGTTTGAGACCTGCCTGGGCAACTTGGTGAGACCTCATCTCTACAATAAATCAAAAATTAGCTGGGCATGGTAGCGCGCACCTGAGGTTCCAGCTACTTGGAAGGCTGAGGTGGAAGGATCGCCGGAGCCCAGCAGGTCGAGGCTGCAGTGGCCGGAGGAGACACCCTTATGGAAATTGGAACTGGAAACCAGTTCCTGATCAGAACCCTAAGTGCCCATACCATAAGATATAAGATAGACAAGTAGGACCTCATCAAACTGATGAGTTTTGCAAAGTCAAAGAAACCATCAAGAGAGCAGGGAGACAGTCCACAGGACGGGAAAAAATATTTTCCAACTGTATATCTGACAAAGGCTTAACATCTAGGATCCACAAGGAACTCAAGTACGCCGAAAGAAAAAAATCAAACAGCCCCATGAACAAGTGAACAAAAAACATGAATAGACACTTCTCAAAAGGAGATATACAGGCAGCCAACAGACACATGAATAAGTGCTCAGCCTCACTCATCATCAGAAAAATGCAAATCAAAAACACATTGAGATGCCACTCAACCCAGTAAGAATGACCATCATTAATAAAACAAACAACAACAGATGCTGGCGAGAATGCAGAGAAAAAGGAACGTGTCTACACTGCTGGCAGGAATGCAAACTAGTGCAACCTCTCTGGAAGACAGTGTGTTGATTTCTGAAAGAACTACAAATTGACCTTCCATATGACCCAGCAATTCCCCTATTGGCAATATAGTTGGAGGAACTCAAATCATTCCACAAAAAAAGATACCTGCACACGTATGTTTGTTGCAACTCTATTCACAATAGCAAAAACATGGAACCAACCATGCTGCCCATCAAAGCTGGACTGGATTTTTTAAATGTGGTACATATACACAATGGAATATTATGCAACCATAAAGAAGGACAAACATATGGACTTTGCAGCAACTTGGATAATTTAAAGTCGATTATACTCAGTGATCTATCACAGAAACAAAGAACAGAGTACCATATGTTCTCACTCATAAGTGGACCTTGATTATAATACTGTAAGAAAGGGATTGGCAGTAAGAGATGGGAAACTGTCAGGGGAGGAGGAGTAGGATCAGAGTTGAGAGAAACTCTGGGGGAGGGAGGGGCACACCTCATCAACAAGGGTACTTGCATAATCAACGTTTGTATACCTAACCCTGAATTGTATCCCACGTCTTTATAATTTAAAAAAGTCTATTCTGACTACAAAGGCAAGACCTATCCAATTTTAACTTCACCCAGAATAAAGCTGATATTTAATCTGCCCCATTTGACTCCTATGCATGTCTATTAATTGTTTGTAAGCTCAAAAATGGGAGTAAGTATACACTATATTGGCCTCTTAACCCTAAACAAACTTGTTTTGTGCTTTGCAAATGTGGTAGATTGGAGAAATGACCACAGATTCTTCTTCCTGAATCTACGGTCTCACAATAGTTGGAGTTTGGGCTCATGTCTTGAATCTGGGCTGAGCACATAATGTACTTTGACCAGTAGGACAGGAGCAAAGAGGACAAAAACACTTGAAAAGCACTTGGCCTGGTACACACAGACTTGCTCTCTGGCTGCTCTTGGAACACAGCCACCATGTGAACAAGCCCAGGCTAGCCAGCTGGAGAACAAGAAATCATCCAAAGAGAGGGTTCAGATATCCCTCTCATCAAGACCAGATTGGCCATCATAAACCAGACAGCCCTTGGCAACCCACCAGCATGAATGCAAGTGCATGCATGAACTTGATCAAAATCAACTGAGTTCAGTCCAGACCAGAAGAACCACCAACTGAGCCCAGTCCAAACCCACAAAATCATGAGCCAAATAAATGGCTATTGTTGGAGACACTAAATTGTAAGAGAACTGACACAGTGGAGAAAGAAGCAGAAGGTGGCATTGCCCTTAGTAGCTTTCTACATCACTGTGCTTGAATGTCTGATTCAGCCAATCTGCCTCGGAAAATTCCTGTTGTTCTCACCATGAACCACCTTGTCAATGTTTGTCAAGAAACAGGAGTAGACACAGAGGCTCTTTTCTTAACGAGGTTCACCAGGTTCTAGAGGATGAGTCTTGAAGTGACTGACTGAACTCATGGCAGGCAGTCTTTTTTTTTCAGATTAAAGAGTGCTTCTTTTCAGAATAAGTCGACAGAGAGAAATTCTTGATGGGCATTTTTGGCAAGTTAGATAAAGTATCAGTTTGAATTTAAGCATAATATTCACCATTATGGACACTGCCAAAAAGTCCCAGGAATTTCAGCCATTTTCACTGTTCTGGAAGACTTGAGAGGTAAAAAATTATCCAATTTCTATGCTGTTGTCCACAGTGAAAAAAAATCTTGTCTGTTTCTCTGCAAGCAGCAATCTGTGGACACCGGAAAATATGGCAGAATTCTTGTAGGTTTACTAGTGCGTAGATAGCCTTACAATTGAACTGAATTCATAATCCTCGCCTTGCTGACACAGACAGCATCAAGAATGCAGAGACTTTGCCAGAGCTGACCTCATTAACTCTAGGACAAAGGGGATTATACAAAATAAATTAAATGAAAAGAGTCTTAGAGAATTCTGGGTCTCTAATATACATCTAACCTTGTGTGGCAAAATGAGTTCTGGGAACAACGGCAGGGTTTGTTACTCACCTTTGTGAATCACGGTTAGGGGAACTTGTTGCCAAAAAGAAAAAGATAAAAGAAAATCAATGTTGAAATTGACTAGATCGCAAAAATGATGTCGTCGTGCAAACAGACCTCCAAAATTTCAATTTCTTATTTAATCAAACAACAGCAGGCTCCTCACTGAAATGTAACATTTCAGCAGAATTTAAATTTACATTTGTTGTTCATTTGCAAAATTTGGATTTTTTTTTTTAAGGAAGAGGCCATTCATATTTTGCAGGGAGAGGAAAATGAGAGAGGAAATAATTCTTTGTAAGACTTGTTTGTATGGTCTGTCTATATGCAGGAAATGAAATTCCCATACAATGAGATAAATCACAAGTAAAACATTTTGTGTATTTCCATGTGTGTTTCTTCAGAGAGAACTGATGGCTTTTATCAGATGATCAAATGAGGAGGGAATAATTATCAGAAAATGAGAGTAGGAAGAGTATAGTAAATAGAGAATGTGTTAGGAGGTCAGCCTATTTTTTTCTTCTGGCCACTTAATAATAGTGTGATTCAAGAAATATAAAAGTAGGTCTGAATTTTGCTAGTAAGAAGAAGGCTAATAGTGCTTATCAAATAGGGGAGTTGTAAAAATTTGATGATATGAGGTGTACTTTTGGCCTATGGTAGATGCTCAGTATATTGCAGTGTGCTTTCTGCCCTCTAAGGGAGCCCTTTGCACTGTATTCAAAATCATTCAGACCAGGTTTCAGTGGCTCACACTTGTAATCCCAGCATTTTGGAAGAATAAAGCACAAGGACTGCTTAATCTCAGGGGTTTGAGACCAGCCTGGGCAGCATAGCAAGACCTTGTCTCTACAAGCAACTTAAAAAATTAGCTAAGCATGGTGACATGCACATGTAGTCTCAGCTACTTGGGAGAATGAGGCAGGAGGATCACTTAAGCCCAGGAGTTCAAGGTTGCCGGGAGCTATGATCATGCCACAGTACTCCAGCCTGAATGACAGAGTGAGACTCTGTCTCAAAAAAACAAAAACAAAACCACCCGCAGTCTGAGCCAACGCACATTCTCAAGAGTTTCATCTATCATCACTATCCATACATTTTGCCTTATATCCCAGCAGCCCTGACCTGCTATATGGCTTCCGGAAAGTTCCTAATCCTTTTTTACCAGTAAAATAGGTACCCGCTGCATGAGGATTAAACGGGATTGTATATGTAAAGAGCTCCTCCTGCCCTACCTAACTCTCCCTTCTTCATGACATAAACACCACTTTACTCATCTCTCTTTACTAAACCCTGCTCACCTGAAAGTTCCAATACATCACTCCCTGCCTGGCGTGGCTGCCTCTCCTGGGCCAACATGGTCCCCCACGTGCCTCTCCTAACTCATGTTCCATATCATGTTGTGGTCACTTGCTTATCTGTTTGTCTCTCCAGCTAGTCTGTGATCCCCAAGGGCAAAAATGGTGCTTTACTCATCTCTACTGCCAGATCCAGGACAGAGCCCGGCTCACTGCTCAGTGAATATTCATGCAGCTGAAAGGGATAAATGCATGGATTCTATATCCTTCCAAACAGACATAGTTTTTGCTTAATCTCTCTATTAATTTTCATTATTTTAGCTTAACTGAGAAAAAAATAATTTCAATTGGTATATTGATCCATTTGGATTGCTGTAAGAAAATGCCATAAATTTATTATAGCTTATAAACAACAGAAATTCATTTCTCAAGGTTCTGGAGGCTGGGAAGTCTAGGATCAAGGCACCAGCAGATTTGGTGTCCAGGGAGGACCCTCTTCCTGGTTCATAGAGAGTACCTTCCTTCTGTGTCCTTGCATGGTGGAAGAGACTAACCAGCACTCTGGTGACTCTTTTAAGGGCACTAATTCCATTCATGAGGGCTCCACCATCATGGCCTAATTACCTCCCAAAGGCTTCCTCTCCTATGACCATCACATTAGAGATTTAAGGCTTCAGCATCAGAACTGGGGGAAGGGTACAAACATTCAGACCATAGCAACCAGTTTAAGCAAAAAGGGACTGTATCTCTCAATTATGAAGTCCAGGTAGAAAGCTCCTGGCATAGCTGAATGTAAGTGTCATACCCACCTCTGACTCTGCTTGCCTCTGTGTTGATTTCATATTAATGCATACTGAACCATGCTCCTTCTTGGTGACCTCAGACTTGCATCTGTCCAACCTACCAGTCCCAAAGCAAAACATTTGGATTGCTGCAACAAAATGCCATAAATTCATTATAGCTTATAAACAACAGAAATTCATTTCTCAAGGTTCTGGAGGCTGGGAAGTCTGCAATCAAGACACCAGCAGATTTAGTGTCTGGGTAGAACCCTCTCCCTGGTTCATAGATGGTGGCTTCTGGCTGTGTCCTTGCATGGTGAAAGAGACTAGCTAGCACTTTGGTGAAAATAGTTCCATAAATGTCTCAGAATTACAAATTTATTAGCCTGATACCTAACCCTGGAGAAAGGTGGAGGAGCCCCACATGCTCTAAGAGAACAATAGCCTCATGTTCAGCAGGCAAAATCATGCAAGTCTATGACAGACAGATTCTCCTCCTGTCTCCAGTTCCGCTTGTTCCTAAACCCTCACCTGGAGACTTGGGCTTCCTCTAACACTAACCACCTCCCTTATTCAACCTCATTTTGTGGGGCCTTTGCCATACGAGGTATGACACTTTGAGACAGCCCGCAAACCACCCTCAGGCCTCCTGTGGACCATTCTGTTGTGTGAGCTGTGCCCCAGGCCCTGTCATCCTGAGTCCTACCTGTGCAGCTTCTTGCTCATGCCCAGAGTTGGGGTTTTAGAGGTCTCAACACAGGACATCTCTTTCCTACCCTGATGTGATGCCAACTGGAAAATAAGCAAAGGAGTCAAGCAGTGGGGATTTTAATGGTCGCCTTTCCCACTGATAACAGTTACTGGAGAATGAGGTTTATACATCAGTGGGGCAGTAGTGGGCTTCAGAATACTGCACAGCAGAATTGGACATTCTTGCCTACCTAGTCACACAAGAGTGCTCAACACCTGCAGGCTCCATGGGGAAAAAACCTACCACCTTGAGGAGTATAGTGGTAGTGCTTTCTGTAGGCAGGTAGGAATAGATAGAAAAACAGGAAGGGGCCACTTCAGGAATGCTCAGTTCTGTCGCCCAAACTAACCAATCAAATAAGTCTCTCCTCCCCAGAGGAGGTAAGATGGAGGGGTGAGGAGGAGAGGCTTACACAAATAGATGCCCTTTTGCATGGAGTGGGAAAGAAGTGTCTCCTCAACAGCCAACCTTGGTCTGGTTTCTTTGTGCATCTCTAGTGCTATAATTCTGATGAAGATAGCATCTCCTTTTCAATCATGCTCTCTTTGCAAGTAATTAGAAGTAACTAAGGGAAATGTTGTTACTCTTTGAACACCCCAGGAAGGTCCCACCTCACATTCCACAAGTGGCAGGATGGGGCATGGGAAGAGGCTGAAGGGGAGGGAGCAGGTAACTGACCCATAAAACCAACTCGAAGGCAGTTCCTTTTGTCTTCCAGAAAACAAAGTGTGTGCACTGCCAAAGATTTTTGCTGACTCTTGGCTACTCTGCTTTGAGTGTTATTGTTCACCCTTGGGATTTATGGCAATTCTTACTCCCTAAAAGATATCTCTGTAAGAATGCCCATAAATTTAGGGAGAATTGTTTCGATTCTCCTCACTAATTATTTTTCCCTCAGTTACCTATCAGCAATTTTTAAAGTAGTAGGATGTTTCTTAGAAACAATGGGATATGAGACAGAGGGCCCTGGATTCCACAGACACCTAATTAAAATAAATCAGGCAATAGCACTGATGGGGAACCTACTATGTATAGAAGACTGCTCTGCCCACTATGGAAGACCAGGGAGAAACAGAAAAGTGGTGCCTGACCTTGAAGAGATAGCCATTCCCAGTGCTACTTCCCACAAATACAAAACAACTTAGCAAAGCAAGCACATTTTAATACAGTGATTGTTGTTCAGGGTATTTTCCACCATATCCAGTAGGGTCCTCTTGATGAGTACACAAGGGAGACATTTCTTTCTGTTCTCTGTACCAGGAAAATCTAGGCTTCAACTGACAATTATTTGTTTTCAACTCATAAGCCATGAATATCTTATAAACTAACCATGTCTTCCCTTTTATCTTGGCTGCCAGGGAGCTCAAAACCAATATTCAACCTACTTTTCACAATTGTATAGGGACTGGTAGCAAGCATTTTACATACACTTGGTTTTATTTGTTTTTCCTATCCTGACTGTCCCCTATCCCTGACTGGTTCACCTTTTATGTGGGCTGCTCACTGGGTTAGAGCCCCTAACTTCCACAGATTCGTGCTTTTAGAAAGAGACTCCTTCTCTGCCTTTGCATCCACACTTTTTGAAAGAGCCCCTCTTCTGCTTCTCTGTTCAGGATTTCAGAAGATATTTGTCATTATAGAAAGCAGGAAGCAGCCCACACCAGAAATGGGGAAGAGTTGCCTGAGATACGGTATCTGAGTGACTTTGGGTGAATGAGAACAGAAAAAAAATCTCTAGAAAGAAGACTGAGGGTAGACCATGCACAACCAAGAAGGATAATTTAGTAGGCATCATAAATAGGGACTTCCCAGTGTCTGAGTTGAGGCAGGTGGACAGAAAATGGTGAGGCCCTCACATATGCCATGGAAGGTAGAACTTTGGGAAGGAGAACAGAAATTCCATGAGTGCAGGAACAACCTATCTAGTTTGTTATGTCCACACATACCTGATACATGGCCATACTGAAAAAGGATGAGATCTGACATTAAGTTCATGAACTTGCCACTGTGTGCTTGCATGGGTAGCACTGTACAAATAACTCAGTAAGGTTTCATAGCCTTAGTAGATCACTGTCTCACAGCTGCGTACATGGTGACATGTGGCAGTGTCTTGCTGAGTGGCATTCACTGTTGTTGTTGTGTGCTTCTGTGTGCCATCACAAGAGTGTCAGAGCTTGAATTAGAGCAATGAACAGACAATAAATTTCTTGTTAAACTTGGCGAGATTGGAAGTGAAATCAGGGAAATGTTAGTCCAAGTTTATGGGAAGAATGCCATGAAGAAAACAGCAGCATACAAATGGATCAAATGTTTTTCTGAGGGAAGAGAAGTTGTCATCGATGAAGAGACGTCAGGGTGGCCAATAAATTACCAGCAGAACTGACAAAAACATTGCAAAAATTTGTTGACTTGTGCATCAAAATCATTGGCAGACCGTGAGAAGCAGAGTAGAGCAAATAAACATGAATAGAAAAAGTTAGGAAAATCTTAACTGAAACTCTTGACATGAGAAAAGTGTGTGCAAAAATGGTCCCAAAGGCACTCTTGTATCATGACAAGTACCAGCTCACACAGTCTGTGAGGGAGATTTTAGCCAGTAAACAAATAACCATATTGGAATACACTTCCTACTCACCTGATATGGTCCCCAATGACTTTTTTCCTTACCCATAGATAAAGGAAATATTGAAAGGAACACATTTTGATGGCATTCAGGACATCAAGGGTAATACAATAACAACTCTGATGGCCATACCAGGAAAAGAGTTCCAAATTGCTGTGATAGGTGGACTAGACACTGGCATCAGTACATAGCTTCCCAAGGGTAGTACTTTGAAGGTGACCAGAGTGATAATCAGCAATGAGGTAAGTAGCACTTTTTCTAGGATGAATTAGCAAACTTAATTGCCAGACTTTGTACATGTTCAATGAATAAATGCCTCGATGGGGAAGGTTAATCAGTGATCTGATCCTCTCTACCTTGAATCCAACCTTCCTACCATTCTTTGATGAAACAGTGCTGGAGAAGGCAGAGTAAATATGGCAACCTCAAATCAGCACCATTCCAATATTAGTGAGCCCTCAGCTCACTGTAGTGCCACATAGGAAGTGCTCAGCAAGCATTTTTGAGTGATAAACTTAATCAGTCAGATTGTGCCCCAGAACCTGGGGTGACCCTGAGTTTCCGAACAGAGACCAGAAACCAAGCAAGACATGAGTAGGAATGTTCAACTGGGTATCACAACGTCACGGCCTTGGAGATGGGAAATCTGTGTGTGAGGATGGTAAGGGTAGACACTTTGATGGAGCAAATCAAATCGACAGATGGCCCTTCGGTCCATGGATCCTATTAAAATACCTCTAGGAGCCGGGCTCGGTGGCTCAGACTGTAATCCCGCACTTTGGGAGGCTGAGGTGAGTGGATTGCCTGAGCCCGCAGGTTCAAGACCCGCCTGAGCAACTTGGCGAGACCTCATCTCTACAATAAATCAAAAAATCAGCCAAGCGTGGTAGCACATGCCTGTAATTCCGGCTATTGGGAAGGCTGAGACGGAAGGATCGCCGGAGCCCAGCAGGTCCAGGCAACAGTGGCCAGGAGCGGCCACTGCACTCCAGTATGGGCTACAGAGTGAGACTCCAACTCATAAATAAATAAATACATAAATAAATAAATACATAAATAAATAATTAAAAATAAAATAAAATATCTCTAGGGACGCCTACCAGGAGCAAGGCTCTAAAGTGATAAGATGCAGAAAGTAATAAAATGTGGTCCTGACCTAAAGTAAGTTCCTGGGCCAGCAGGCCCTCAAGCACAACTGTGGTACTGCATGGTAATTACTAAGACATGGGAAATATTCAGAACATAATGGAGCACAAAAGAGGGAGTCTTCACCTCAACTCCACTTCACAGAGAAGGGGGCAATTGAGCTGGGCCTTGATGGCCAAGGAGTTTCCAGGAACCAGGTTGAACCTGGGAGCACCTGGGCTCCTGTGAAGTCCAGAATCCACCCCTCTGCTTACTGGCATTCTCATTCCCCAGCTAAATACCCTGGCTACCAAGTCTGCCAACTGTCTCCTTCACTCCTTGATCTCCCTTTTCAAATCAAGCCTTTTATCCAAAACACCTTTGAAGCTCCTGGGCTTGCTCTCTACCACTGTTCAAAGTAACTACAGAAAACGCTGCCTCTTGGCAGTGATCTCGCACTCTGATCCACCGCTGGTGGAAGGCTCGATTGGTGCACCCTCCGGGGGAGTAATTTACAAGAGTGTTTCAGAAGTCTTTTAAAAATGACCATACCTGTACCATTCTGAATGCTGTTTCTAGAAATCCAGTCCAAGGAAGCAATCTTAAATTTCGAAAGAAAGATGAAAAGCTCAACGTGTAAATGTTCGCTACATATACTAATGGTATTAACAACGACCTGAATGTTCAACTGTAAGGAAATAAATGTTCTTAAATGCTTTATGTGGTGGAATACTATGCAACCATCACAAGTCATATTTTCTTAGAATACGTAAGAAGTTGGGGGAATACTGCTAAAATAGTGTTAAGTGAAATAGGATTTCAAGACTTACGGGCACAATTAACACAACTATGCAAAAAAATGAGGCAGAATTGTCTTTGCCATCTAACGACAAAGACTGGAAACTGCTTAGGAAGAATGCCATGTGCCACACTGCCGCATCTTGGGAGGTATTTATTGGTGACACGCAGGAAGCACTGGGACCATTTAAAGGGATGGGGTTAATGTGCTGTTGAAACCCAGACTGAAAGTGGCTCTTGCATTCAGTGGATTTTAAATGCCCATTCTACTGGATTCGCTTGTGTGTCTCTTCTCCCTCCCTGACCCCACACAGAGTACACAAACTCAGCTCACTCAAGGCATGAAAAGAGGCAGAGACTGAGAATCAGAGAAAAACAGAACTCTGGCAACACACAGACATTCTCAACAGCAGGGAATGTAGAGGGACAGCACATGAGAGGGACATGAAAGGAGCAGCAACTTCCATGGAAATCAGCTGATAAAGATGTAACTCTCAAAGTGAACTTGGAGCAATGACTGAGAATGATTGTCCATCAGTTTGAAGGTCTGAAAACTTGATCCAGACATTCCAGCACTGAGTAATGTGGAACTCTCAGGAGAGTCAACATATACTTGAAGACAGATGTCAACTAGACTTGCACTGGTTGGACCTCCCAGCCACACTGGTCAAGAGTTCTCACCAAGTCCTTCGTGTGGGAAGCCAGAGCTCCATACTGAAATCCACAATTTGATGTCTCTACTGTGTGCATTTAGACTAAATTGTATGTATCTTCCACTCTAGAAGTTGGGTTAAATCATCTTGTTATTTTTACATTTAAAAATAAACAGCAAAACTTTTCCAGTTTTAGATAGATATATGTGGACAGTCCAGTTATTATTTAATTATTATAGTCAAGATTATGCTCCCTAAGTGGCAAAAACAGAACATAAAAGCAGGTCCCCTTAAAGACTGTAGTCTTTAAAATGCCTATTTACACTGTGTGTAATAAATATAAGTACACATGCAAGAAGAAAATGTGGTTGAGAAATGTATTAGGATATTAACAATTATTGCCTTTGGGTGATAAAACTGGGTGATTTGTTTTATTTTATTTTTCCATTTTTCTGAATTAGACTGATTTTCCTTGGTTCTCATGTACTACTTACATATTCTTTAAGGAAAGCCTACGTCTTGCATAGATTTTGTTGCCAACAATTTGGCAGTGTAGGGGAGGGGGCTTACAATGCTATCCCATATCCCACCACATGGTTTTGCTGGCAGACAATTCTCATCACATAACAGCTATCCCCGGGGACTACACATACTTGAGTTCATTGTGGTTCCTACTCTACGTGGACATGAATATATGAGGCTCCATCCCCACACTGCCCAATGCCTTCAGCTCAGAATGCTTATCTTCTACCAGCTCTGCTCCAATCCTAGACCCAATCAGGAGAAATCTATGAGCTCGGACTAGTGGTTGGTGACCCAGATCAATGATTCTGGCTGCTGTTCCTGTCCTGACCTATACCTAGTAGGGCCATTCCAGTTAGGATATGTGGTAGATGCACTGTATTGATGACTCAAATCAATTGCCTTCCTGTATCTGTGCCCTTTGCAGTGGGATTTTGCAGTCTCCACCCCCCAAACACACACACACACACACACACACACACACACACACACTCTCTCTCTCTCTCTCTCTCTCTCTCTCTCCTAAAGATAGATAGTGTCTATTTCCCACTTCTTTATCTCTGTGTTGGCCTTGTGAATTGCTTTGGCAAATAGAATGTGGCAGAAGTGACACAATGCCAGGTCCAAGTCAAGCCTAGGTCCTAAAGAGGCTTTGTTCACTTCTGCATTCGTTCTCTCTCTCTCTCTCTCTCTCTCTCTCTCTCTCTCTCTGTGTGTGTATGTATCTCTCTCTCCCCTCCCCCCAGCCTCTCCCCCTATCAAACCTCTGCCATACCATAAGAACATGCCCGAGTAGCCTGGGACCATGCCCAAGCTAGCCTGCTGCAGCAAGGGAAAAGAGCCTACAGCCCACTAAGCCTGAGGGAGAGCCCGGCCAAGATCTACAGCCTCCCTACCGAGCCCACAGCTGACTGCAGAAACGATGTGAGCCCAATCCAAAAGGAGAAGCACCTCCCCGCTGACCCGCAGATTTGTGGGAGATAATTAATACTTTCTGTTTTAAGCCACAGCGTTTAAGAGTGATTTGTTATACAGCATTATTATGGCAATAGATTCTGATACAGAGTTGACACTATAGCTCCAATGGCTGTCTTTTCTCCCAAGTCATCTACGCCTCTTTCCAGGACACAGCTCCATGCTCCAGGTTCCAGGAAAACATGTGTCTTCCCATGATCTGACGGTGCTCTCTGCTTTGATTCTAGTCCATCTTGCCAAGACTTCCCAGACAATTCATTTCTGGGTCACTGCCACCAAACTCCATGTGACCTTGATAGTGAGCATTCACCTCATTCACTGTGTACAGAGCCCATACTAGAGCCTGAGGACATGGACATCCACTAAATGCTTACCAGAGCAATAAGAGCCATTAAGAGAATAAAAAAGCTCGTATTTATTGAGTCCCCATTCTGCACCAGACACTGTCCTTGATGCTCTTACTTACCCCATTAATGCAAGGTCCCCAGGCAGCTGATATTATTATCCCCATGGTGATGATGAAATTGAAGTGCAAAGAGTCTGAGTCACTTGCCCAGGATCACACAGTTAGTAACTGTTACGATGTGATTTGAAAGCATGTTTAAGTCTAATACTCTCTTTCCACAATCACCACGAGCATCAGTTAGCTTTTGCCGAGTAACAAACCACCACAAAACCTCAACACTTATTTATCACTGGTCTGGGGGTCAGCTAGGGTTTGGCGGGTCTCCGCCAGGGTCACTCATCCGTCTGTGGCCAGTGGGAGCAGAAGGAGCAGGGAAATCGCTCCAGACTGTCCTGGAAGGGGCAGCCCAGCTGGGATCACTCAGCACCACGCATGTCTCCCACCCTCCTACCTTTGGGACCAGCAGGTTGGCCCAGGATACCCTTCTCCTAGAAAACATAGCAGCACACGGGAGCAAATAGAGACATACAAATTCTCTTGAGGACTGAGCCCAACACCGACACACCATCACTTCTGTCTTCTTCTATTTGACAAAGCAGGTCACATGACAGAGCTCTAGCCAAGGGTTGGAGAAGCACATCCTACCTCAGCGGGAGAGACCAGCAAAGTCACACAGCAAAGGAATGGGTCCAGGGAGCAGTGACATATTGAGGCTATTAATTAAACTTCTATATCATGTCCCCTTGTACCTGTGAGGTAGTGACACATGAATCCTGCAAAGCCATGCCATGCAGGTTAAGAGTGTGAGCTTGGAAACAGAATGCCAATTTCAACGTGTAGCTCTGCCACCATTAAGCTGATCAAACTATAAACTCTGTACTTCAGTGAACTCATCCATAAAACAGGAATAATAATTAGGCCAACCTCTTGGCATTGTTTATGAGGATTAAATATAAAGCGCTGTGTTTATTTGAATTATATGTAGAGATAACATGATTGCCTATGTAGAAAATCCCAAAGAATCAACAAAGAAACTCCTGGAACTAATAAGCAATTATAGCATGATTGCAGGATACGAGGTTAATATACAAAAGTCAATTGCTTTCCTATAAACCAGCAGTGAACAACTGGAAACTAAAATAGAAACATTTTGCTTAGTAAATGTGAGCTATTATTACATACAGAAGGTATAGTCACAGAGATCAGAGTGTTCCATCCATTTGTTCTTCCATTCATTTGTTCCAGTCTAAACCTCTGTAGCACCCAATACGTGGTCTAATCTCAAGGCACTCTGATGGGTGTCCTGGGTCACTGGCATCATTTTCCTGAAGAGGTACTGAACCCTGGAAAAGATCTGGGCTTTTATACAGGACCACAAAGTGGTCATTATCATCACCATCACCACCCTCATAAACCAGGTCTCCAGGTTTCAACTCCAGGCTCTTATCCAGCCAGTGAGCCACACTGTTCCTGTAACTAAAATGAGGTGCTTGGAAGAGAGGATGAAGAGACATCCTTGGGGAATTTGAGAGAAATGAGTAAAGTCCACATGAAAAATAAAATACATCCTTTTACCAAAGTCTTGCTTTTTCACCCCAACATGGAGATAACTTTTGTTCTGGAGGAGAGCTCCAGGTTGACTGGGAGATTTGGATTCCATCTGCAGTATTTCTTAAAGGTAGCTATGCAGACCCAGGCAAGTCATTCTGCCTCCTTGGGTCTTAGTTCCTTACCTTGAAAACTAAAAATTCTGTCCCATATCTCTTATCAGTTACAATGGAAATCATGAAATGGTGGACACAAAGGAGCTGTTCAAACTAAAACTCAGCCTGAATATAACCTTAAGGGGAGAAAAAACTGGGGGAAAAGTCCCCTCCAATGAGGGTGTGGCCTAGTCTTTTGCAAAGACATTGAGATTTGATGTCCTGGTGACATTTCTATATGGTTCCTGAAGAATAAAGAAATGCCATCTACACACACTCTCTCAAGGACTCATTAATTGTGTTGATTAATAGAAATATATGCATGCACATAATATAAAAAAGGTATCAATTATGGTTTTCTAACAATAATACCTGGATTTTGCAACTCAGGAGAAGCCAAAAGTAGAGACCTGCAAGAACCTCATGGCGCAGTGGAATGATTGTACACCAAGGCTTTGAAGTCAAACAAGACTGGGTTCATACCATTGACTTAAAGTCTCTGAAGTTCAGTTGCATTATTAGGGAAAGAGGGAAGGGGACAGTAACATCAACCTCATGGAGCCATTGTGCCATATAAATATGTATAAATGTTTAAAATATAAAAGCAAGTGAGATAATGCCTATGAACCTCCTTGATTGATTGAGAAATAGGTGAGGGAGAGAGGTAACACTACATACCAGGCACTGCACCAAGTTCTTGGTGTGCATTGCCTCCCTGGAATCTCTACAGGGCTTCTGCATGGTGTCAGTCTCCTCCAGAGCTTCCAAATGAAGGAGCCAGGGGAGGTTGAGGAAGACAGTCCACACCGTCATGGCACCCAACAGTTGAGCAGCAAAGGCTACAGCAAATATAAGTTGGGATGTTCTGATTCTTCAACTCCCAGACTCCTGCCAGATTTGCTTGGAGACCTACTTGACTTTTGGGCCACCGGCACCTGGACTATCTTCTGTGACAACAAAACAAATAGGAGGATAAAACAGAAGTACTATTTTAGGTAATTATAGAAGGATCTTGCAGACAGGTGGACATGGGTCTAAATCCCAGTATGCAGTTCCCTAGCTGGGTAGCCTCAGGTGGGTTCCATGATCTCTCTGAGCCCCGTATCTATAAAACTAGGATAATCAGATCAACCGCAGGATTGTCCTTAGGTTTAAAATAGATGTCACCTGTAAAACGCCTACTGCAAAGCAAGTGCTTAATGTATGTCCTTTTTCTCCTTACTTCTCGGATGAAAATAAATGATCAATCTATATATTTTTACATTCAGAGAAATGTCTAGACAATCAAATTTAAAAGGAATGTAGTATAGAGGAAAGATTCACAGGGTGTTCATACATTAGAACTTCAGTTTTTATTTTGTTTTATTTATTTGTTTATTTATTAATTTTTGAGTTGGCGTCTCACTCTGTCCCCCAGGCTGGAATGCGGTGCCATGATCATGGCTCACTGCAACCTCGATCTCCTGGGCTCAGGTGATTCTTCCGCCTCAGTCTCATTCTACTTCTACCTCAGCCTGTAGCTGGAACTACAGGCACACACCACCACATCTGACTAATTTTTTGAAATTTTTTTTTTTTTTAGAGAGACGAAGTCTTACTATGTTGCCAGGTTAGTCTCAAACTCCTGGACTCAAGCAATCCTCCCACCTTGGCCTCCCAAAGTGTTGAGATTACAAGCGTGAACTGCCATGCCTGTCCTTTTTATTTTTAACATATATTATTACAAATCAATGAATACTTGGAGAAAATTATGTCCAGTTCTTCCCATTTTGGAGATGAGTGGGAGAAGAAACTAGTGCACAGAAAAATGAAAAGGCTTAAACAAAGTCACACAGAGAATTAGATAGAGACAGACCTTGTATCAGAACCCGTCTTCATCCGCTACTACTGCATAATGAACAACCATAAATCTTAGCAATTTAAAACATCCATCATGTATTCTCATACACCCATCTCTGAATTAGTCAGGGCATGCTGGCCAAGGTGTTCCTCTCAGGACAATGGCATCCCCAAGGGAGCTCTACCACCAAAGCACACTGCAAGATTTTTCTTACATCACCTGCTAACCTCCCATTGCCCCAAACAAACCATATGGCCAGCCTTAATAATGGGGTGCGGTGTATGCCTTATATAGGGAGGCTAACTCAGCCAAGGGTATTCTTATGGGGGTGATGGGAGATGGAGTTAGAACATAAATGCCTGCAGTACAGGCAGGTAATGTACAAGGGTGAAGTGGGCCCTTTAGTTTGAGGAAAAACAGTAGGAAGAGTTAGGAGATGAGAGATGGGAGAACATTCCCCCAACTCCAGCTGATCGTTGTGAGATCGCATCTTTCAGGAAACGCTGACACTCCAATTGTCATAAGGAAGCCTTCCCGAGTCTTAAATCCCCAAGCAGGCCAACAGAATGAGCCCACGGACTACGTACCCATGAACACTGCTCTTCACCACACCACCTGTCTTCCTGAGGCTCCCACTGGTCCTTCCGTGACTAGGGCTCTCAGAGTGGGTCCCTGGGAGCACTCGCAACAGTCAGATCATGATAACAAGTGAAATGGCAACCTGCCGCATCCTGACTTGAGGGTAGTGGCATGGGATCGCGTGGGAGCTGAGTGGCCTCAGGGTGGTGGGGGGGAAGGAGAAGTGTCACAAACTGAATTCGTAGCAGCAAGTGCCTTTCTTCCATCAGGGCTCCTAGCTACTATAATCTGCACAAGGAATATCATTTTCATTTCATCTATCTTCCCAGGTTATTAAATATTTCTGGTCTAAGCTAAGTTGGTAAATACTCCTTAACATCTGGGCTCTTTAGTATCCGAAACTCTATTTTAAGGAACTGCATCATCTTCTCCTGCTGAAAAGTAACAAAATAATAATAATGAATCACCCTATACTGAGTGCTTGCTATATGCCCCGCACTGTTATAAGAATCTCATATGTATCAAAATATTGAATCATCTTAACTATCCTTTGGTTTGAGTACTGTTATCCACTTTACAGAATAGGAAGCTGAGGCACAGAGAGATAAAATAACATGACTACGGTTTTACTAAAAGTTATTTTCCAAGTAAATAACTCTGATCAAGCAAATGACGCAGCCTTCAGAAAAATTCACGTAACATCCAAATTTGCCTTGAATCATAAAGACAGTTATTTATTAAATCTCTACTCTGTGGTCAACATATTTTATTGAGTCCTCACAACAACTTCATGGGGTGTATCTTATCCCCATGTTCACCATCAGAAATTAAGGTTCAGAGATCTATAATCATTTCCCCCACTACTTAGTTACAATTGGAGAAAGAGGGGTTGAAACTCACTTCTGTCTGGCTCCACCAGAAGGCAGAGCCTCCAATTCAGGAATGAAACTGTTATACGACAATAGATGTATGTATTGGTTTTTGTCTATGGCTCCTGGTTTGTGACTCACAGTCTTTTGTTATGTTAGGGCACTTTAAGCCTCAAAAGAAGGCCTCAGAAAAAATCTCTCTGACCTTCTCCCGCACTTGTTTCACCAGCCCAAGGCAGGACTCTAATCTTCCCCCACCTTTCCGGTTGGTGGGGCCAGAGAGGGTCCTGCCCCATACCCTGCAGGAAGGATGCTGCCCAGAGAGGCCCGATCACATTTCAACATGGCAGTCCATGTTTCAATCAGCCTATCCTGTGAAGTCTCCATAAAACGCCCAAGAGGACAGGGTTCAGGTTGCTTCTGGAGTAGCTGAACACACGGAGGCTCCTGGAGGGTGATGTGTCCAAGAAGATCATGGAAGTTTTGCACCCCTTCTCCCATGCCTCACCCAACACATTTCTTCATCTGTATCCTTTGTAATATCACCCCTCATATTTGGTCACAGAAGTCCTCTGTCTGTGTTGATTGTTGTGTTGAATGAGAGAATAGAAAAAAAGCAATTTGAATTTGTGTTGTTTGGGTTTTTTTCCTACTCAAAGAGACACAAAAAATCTTACTTATTTTCCCTCCTAGTTTTTCACTCCCACCAAAGTTCCAGACTCATCACAGCCTCCCAGAACCTAATCCAGAGACCTAGAAGTCAGTCAGGTCCTGCCTTTCCCATGACCTACTTTTCCTAGTAAGTATCATGCCTGCTCCTTCATGTGCTTGGAGAAGGCGGTGATCAGGACTGCTCCGCTGTTCTCTTATCCTCTTGCCATCCTCAACAACCCAGACTCAGCATGTCTTTAACACCCACATAAGGTTCATTTTGTAAAATCACAGGGTTCCCAAAATATTAGTAGCATAATGAAACCTAAAGTTAATCTATTCCACCCTCTTTGTTTACAAGTGGGAAAACTGTGACACTTCCTAAAAATACCAGCCCATGCTGACCCCTGACCTTCCACACTCTCTCTTGTTTTGTTGGGTGTTATTGATGTTGTTGACACCACTCATCTGAGAGCTATATATTTGTCTTGTATTTTCTCTAATTGTCTCTCTTGTATCTTCTCTCTCAATTACAACATCAAACAATCAGACAGTCAAGCCAGGGGGGGCCCTTATATCACTGAGCAGAATACCTTCATTTTCCTGCTGAGGAGCTCAGCAGAAAGAAAGGCCAGAACTTGTCCAAAGCCCACCACCCCCACCCCTGGAGGAACGCAGACCCCTGAGTTTTAAAACCAACCTCTTTCTACTCTACCAAAAAACAGGTGACAACTTCCAGCTGCCTCACTTCCTAGAGTTGCCCAATAAAGCCCAGATGAATAGAGTAAAGGGACCATTACTTATCCAAGGTGACCAAACTAGCTTAGAAACTGACAGGCCCAGGCAATGAATTCCAGAGGTAAGACAGATTGGGTAGAGGAATAAGTGTGTGCAGAGTAAATAAACTAAAATAGTAACAGCTAAAATGTGTTGAGTCCTCAATAGTTGACATGTACCAATTACTTTAAGCCTCACAACAATCTATAAGGGAGTTGTTATCATTATGCTTATTTTATAGATAGAAAAACCAAGGAACACAGACAGCAAGCAAGACAAGAAAACACACCCTACTGGTGCTAGCAGGACTGTGTATGTGCTTGGAAGAGGTCAAGTCAGAGATCTGTAACAGAAGAGATCGCATCTGCTCAGACAGAAGGGAAATGGGATGGCTTTGCCTGGGCCCCAAATCTAAAAAGCATTTTAACCAGTCGACCCTTAGATACAGACTCTCACATGGATGTCAGAATTCACTGGTTTACTTAAGGGAGGAGCTGTGCTCTGAGATCCAAGGACACCTAGACTCAAGACATAACTTTGCCAAAGACTTGCTCTGTGACCTTGGACAAGTCACTCAGCCTCTCTGGGCCCCAGTTCCCTCATCCATAAAATAAGGCATTTGAACTAAATGATCCCTAGGCCTCTTTCCAGTTTTAAATAATAATCATGCTAAATGACTGGAAACAAAATGTCTTTCAACCCATCTGGCTCCTTGGTGGGGAACCGACCCACGGCTTTATGAGTCAGGGGTTAGGAGTAAGCTTTAGATGGAAATGATAGCTTTGGGGAGGTTTTTGTTTATTGTGACAATAACTCACAGTTACATGGTGTTTTACCATTCCCAGCACGATTTTTGTGGATTCTCGCTTCATCTGTTCAACAATCCCGTGAATCTGATCACCCTCACTCTGTAGAAGAGGAAGCTCATTCCAAAACTCTCAGGAATTTGTTCACCTGCAAGTAACAGGTGGCCTGACCCGTGTAGCTTAAGGAAAGAAGAGCTGATTTTTCTCTAAAAGTAGGCAGGTACAGGCCAGGCAATGGTGGCAGGGCTGGTGTCTCTGCTGCTCCCTTGTGCTTTCTCTTTCAATCATAAAATGGCTCAGACACATCTGGGCAAGATGAGGGAAATGGATGCACACATGCCATCAGCCTCCTTTTCCGAGAATCAAGACTCACCAGGAACCCTCCTGACATCATCCTCTCTACTCACATTCAACCGGCCCACACCCTCACGGGGTCAGCCCTAGCTACAGGGCTGCCAAAGTATTTTTTCCTACCCATAGTAGTTTGCAAGAGCTGCCATAGGCAACAAAATACCACAGATGTGGGCTACACTATAGACATTTCATTGTCTCACCAGCTCTAGAGACTGGAAAGTCCAAGATCAAGGTGACAACAGAGTTGCTTCCTTCTGAGGGCTGTAAAGGAAAGCTCTGTTCCAGGCCTCTGTCCTTGGCTTACAGATGGCTGTCTTCTTCCTGTGTCTCTTCACTGCTTCTTCCCTCTGTGAGTGTCTCTGTATCCCAATTTCTCTTTTTTATAAGACACCATACATACTAGAATAAGCCTCATCCTAATGACCTCATCTGAACTTGGTTACCTCTGTAAAGACCCTATCTCCAAATGAAGTCACATCCTAGGTTACATCAAGATATGAATTTAGAGGGACACAATTCAACCTTCTATAGTGGAGGCCATAGGCAGAAGGGGATTGGCCAATGAGCAGTGTCTGTCATCAAGAGTTAAGGGATTTGGTCAAAACCAAAGTGGCAAAGTTGAGACTCAAACTGAGTGGCAAAGTTGAGACTCAAACTCAGTTCTTGACCAGAAGTTTAGGGCTCGTCCTACTAAGACTTGCAAATGCCTCTCACTCAGTTGCTCATTGACAAGAGACAGTACTGTATTGTGATGGAGAGAATTCTGGATTCAGAATACCTGGGTCAAAATTCTGCGCTCATTTTCTGACCTAAAGCATATTACCTAACCCTTCTGGCTTCAGTGAAAGGGGAGACTCATTCAAGATTTAACAAACATGGACTGAGTTTCCTTTATTTGTCAGGCACTGTTCTCAATGTTGACAGTGACCAAAACAGAAATAAAAGTACCTATTGAATAGTGTCATTTTGAAAATTCGATGAGACAACTCATGTAAATAAAATATTTGTAAAATAAAATATTTCTACAGTATTAGTAGAACTAATACTATTAGTTCTATACTATACTATTAGTTCTACTAACACTGTTAGAAGAACACATGGTAGGCACTAAGACATTTTATTATTACCATTAAAGTAATCATTATTAGTCACGCCTCCTGTCTCCTCTACCTGGGCCCTCTGAGATTGTACTTCACACCCTGATCACCACCCATATCAGGATGATGGATGTAGGTCAGCCGTGGATAGTACTGCTGGCAGGCACAGAATCACGGTGCGGAAGAGGCCCTAGAAGATGCCCAATGCCCCAACGTGAGATGTGTGTTTGCTGGCCCAGAAGTCTGTAGAAGGAAACCACTTTCCCCTTGATGCTCAACAGAGCGGAAATGATGGAGGGGCCAAAACCGGTAGCCTCTAGCAATCAAAAGATGATGGGGTATCGCTGCATGTTTGGCAGTCACGGAGAAAGTGAGCTGGAGCAAGAGAGAAGAGAGCACTTAGGACCCTCTGGGAAGATAGTAATGGGAAATAAATGATTTATTTTGAAACACTGGGTCCAGACTACGATGTTTCAATAGGAAAAGTCAAGGTCTATATCAAAGGGGAAAGGTGAGACTGAATGATAATGACTTTGGAAAGAAAAGAAGAAGGAAACTGATATTTCGTGTCATCCCAGACACTCTAATCTCCTTAGATTCCTGTGAAAGTCAAGAGAGGCAAAATGGTGTAATAGCCAAGATGGAAAATTAAGAGAACAGTCATATAATACACCGCTATGAATCGCAGCTCTTCTATTTGCTACTAACTTCTGTACTATTTCTGGAAAATTATGTAACCTCTCTGGGTTGGTTTTCTCATTTATTAAGATAAGGATGGTAATGCCCAACATACATAATGAATTTTTAAAAATTAAAGTACTTGCACAGTAAAGAGTAGTTGCTGATGTTATTATTGGCTATTTTTTTTTCTTTTTTTTTTTAATGTGGGGTACAATTCAGGATTAGGTATACAAACGTTGATGGTGCAGGTGCCCTTGTTGATGAGGTGTGCTCCTCCCTCCCCTAGCAGTTTCCCTCAACTGCCAATCCCACCCCCACTCTCCAGCAATTTCCCACCACTGCCAATCCCTTTCTTACAGTATTATGATAATTGTTCAAGGTCCACTTAAGAGTGAGAACGTATGGTACTCTGTACTTTGTTTCTGTGATAGATCACTGAGTATGATCGACTCAATCCATCCAAGTTGCTGTGAAGTCCATACGCTTGTCCTTCTTTATGGCTGCATAATATTCCATTGTGTATATGTACCATGTTTTTTAAATCCAGTCCAACTTCGATGGGCAGCATGATTGTTTCCATGTTTCTGTTATTGTGAATAGAACTGCAACAAACATACGTGTGCAGGTATCTTTTCGATAGAATGACTTGAGTTCCTCTGGGTATATTCCCAGTAAGGGGATTGCTGGGTCATATGGAAGGTCAATTTCTAGTTCTTTCAAAAATCTCCACACTGTCTTTCAGAGAGGTTGCACTAGTTTGCATTCCCGCCAGCAGTGTAGAAGCATTCCTTTTTCTCCGTATCCTCTCCAGCATCTGTTTTTGTTTGTTTTATTAATGATGGCCATTCTTACAGGGGTTAGGTGGTATCACAGTGTGGTTTTGATTTGCATTTCCCTGATGATGAGTGAGGCTGAGCACTTTTTCATGTGTCTGTTGGCTACCCGTATATCTTCTTTTGAGAAGTGTCTATTCATATATTTTGCCCACCTTTTAATGGGGCTGCTTGTTTTTTGCTTTTTGGCACATTTGAGTTCCTTGTAGATCCTAGATGTTAGGTCTTTGTCTGATATACAGTTGGCAAATATTTTTTCCCATTCTGTGGGCTGTCTCCCTGCTCTCTTGATGGTTTCTTTTGCTTTGCAGAAGCTTATCAATTTGACGAGGTACCACTTGTCTAACTTATTTCTTATGGTATGGGCACTTAGGGTTCTGATCAGGAATTGGTTGCCAGTTCCAATTTCCATAAGGGTGTCTCCTGCACTTTCTAAGATTCTTATAGTTTGAGGTTTTACATTTAGGTCTTTAATCCATTTAGACTCAAGAAAGAAAAGATGCAATACTGAAAGAACTTGTAACAAAGATTTTGGCAATAAAAAATTTTATCCAGGAAATAAATAGCAAGATGACAAGCATGGAAAGTAGAATTAATCTAGCTGAAGAAAGAATCTCAGAACTTGAAGACCAGAACATGGAATTAATCCGATCTGTAAAAAACATAGAAAGAAGACTCAGAAAGCAAGAACAAGGGTTACAAGAGATGTGCACTTATATTAAGAGGCTGAACCTACACCTGACTGTTATCTCAGAAGAAAGGGAAATGGAGAACAACTTGGAGCAAGTGTTCCAGGAATTAATACAAGAAAACTTTCCCTATCTCACCAGAGATGTGACTAGCCAAGCACAAGAGATACAGATAACTCCCACAAGATATCAAATGAGAAGACCACCCCCTAGACACATAGTAATTCATCTACACAAAGTAGGCACAAAAGAAAAAATCCTAAAGGCAGTAAGAGATAAAGGTCAGACTAAATACCTGGGGAAACCAATTGGAATAGCAGCAGACCTATCAGCAGAAACACTACAAGCAAGAAGGGACTGGAGTCCGTATTCAAAGTCCTCAAAGATAAACAATTTCAACCAAGAATTTCCTACCCAGTCAAGTTCAGCTTCATCAGTGATGGAGAATTAAAATCCTTCCCAGACAGCCAATCCCTAAAAGATTATGCAGCTTCCAGACCTGCTCTACAGGAGACACTTTAAAAGGTGTTATTTTTCTTATTCTTACTGCTGCTATCAACTTAACTACTAAGTAGTTTTAACACCAAAGGAAATTCTGAATAATCCTAACATTCTACTAAAAAGCTTCTTGGTTATTTGCATATGATGATCCCTCTTTCATCTCTGAACATGTAGAAAGGGTGCATGGATTCTAGGAGAGTTTAAGCTATTTTGTTACCGGGCATAATTTATATAAGTTATAATAAATGATTTGGAGGGAAAAAACATAAGAATAAAAGAAGTCCTGCTTCTCAGGAGACCCAAATGATAAAACCAAGGTGTAATTGGTTGTCAGTATCGTCAATCATCTTGAATAAGAAGAAGGAGGCGGGGCTGTTAAAAATCAGAGACGCTTAGTTCTTTTTGCATTCTCCCATGCCAGCCTCATTGCTCATCTAGAATGCAGAGAGGTCCTCAGGCCTGCTGAGATGAAGGAGACTTCACCAACAGAGGGCTACTAACATCAGATCTTTACTTAATAGGATCTTGAGTGAAAATAAAAGACTTTGTTTTTAAATGAAACACTTTCTTTTTTTTTTTTTTGAAAGCAAGATTTGAGATGACAGAAAAATTTCCATAGTGGGAGGGGACCCAAGAGGTTTGCCCAATGAAACACTTTCTAATAAATCTTTTATTCAATGTCTTCTGAAAAGAAGACATTTTGTGACTGGAAAATAGAATTTTGGGCCAAAACGTCCCTGCCGCATAACTCTCTCCATTCTCTGCATAAGGAGACAAGGCACAGAGAATGTACACAACTCGCTAGGATATTGCAGACCCGGCTTTTGCAGTCACAGCTGTCCATCCCAAAGACCATGTTTCATTGCACCTCACCCATTTCCTTTCTTTAGACTGCAAAGCTGTGCATTCTGCAGCCTCAAGGCCCAGGACTTGTGTCTCAGCCTTGAAAGATGAGTCTTGCCCAGCACACGGGAATGCTAGTAATGGCTAAACTGCAAATGAAAACCTCTCAAATGCCAGTCTCTGTGCTAATTTTTTATGAGAATTATTTAATCTCCAACAACCCCTTCAGGTGGGTACTATTATCATCTCCAGCCTATATAAACAGTTTCAACAAGAATTTCCTACCCAGCCAAGTTCAGTTTCATCAGTGATGGAGAATTAAATTCCTTCCCAGATTTCCAATCCCTAAAAGACTATGCAGCTTCCAGACCAGCTCTACAGGAGACACTTTAAAAGGTATCATTTTTCTTATTCTTATGGCTACTCCCAAAAGTGATGTACAAAAAGTCATACAGTTGTGACTTCTAAGTGATAGGGGCAGAATTTGAACCCCAGCTGAGTGGCAAGAAGAGAGACCCAGGCTCCTAACCAGCACATGTTGTGGTCCATGATGTTAATGCACCCACATGGCCCTGGAGAAGGCTGCATACGGGATGGATTAGGAGACAGGTTGCAAGTGATCAGGCCTAACACACAGTAGTAAAAACGGTATAATTATCATTGATTAATACTTCTTCTCTATGAGGGAGTATAACCCAGAAGTGGGAGAGATCAGGAAAGGGAGTGAGTCAGGGTAATAGGGTGAGCCTTGTCGGGTGAGCAGGCCATCACCAATGACAGCTGATTGCCTTGCAGGATCATCCCTCTTTGAAGCCATACCAAATGCGTCTCAGGATGGTATACCTGGAGGGAAGGGGGCAGAAAAGAAGAAAAAATAACCCCTCGATTCCTGCGTCCCACTGGTCAAGAGTTTACACCCAAAAGGGACATAAACAACACCTCCAATTCCAAGGTGCCCGATACTTCAGCTTCAACAGGGAAGCTGTAGGGACTGAGGCCAGAGGTTCACAGCATTTGACACAGGTGAGATGTGGTGAGGTTGAACCGGCATGAAGTTGGTCAAAATCCACATTACAGGACCAGCTGGGGTCCAGTGCAAAAAAAAAAATTCAGAGCAAAAATTATTAACAATCTCAAAAGGGCTATGGTAAAACATTCAAATAAGCATGGAGTCCTTCAAAGCATAGGACCCTGTCCATCTACACGGATCACACAGCGTGAAACAGGCTCTGCCACCTAGCGTTAGTTGCCCACCACTGGGACAACGGGGGCTAGAACAAAATGCCCTGAAGACAGGTCAACAGGTGAAGCAGAGAGCACCCGAAGTAGCTTCCAAGATGGGCCCAACCTGGGACCTGATCAGGGGGTGAGAGGAGATAAGTTCAGGGGATAGGCTGGGCCAAAGCATGCCGGGCCTTGGAGGAATTGGTTTCTGCCATGTAGACTGTGGAGCATTTATAATAGTTGGCATCCATGAGAGTAGCCTCAAGTTCATCCAGGTTATATACAGGGTGAGCAGCCCAGATAGTAAGGGCAGAGATTCCCAAATCAGGGGAGGTCATGAGGACTGGATTAAACAGGAAAGGCCTTGGGGAGACCATTGGATATTACCTGGGGATGGAGAAAGAAGGAAAGCATGAATCATTCCCACCAGTTCTATCCAAGTACCTGGTAAAATCTGGGACCCTTGGTTGCTAGTAGACACTTCTGTACCCACAGAAGGCAACAAATGGAAAGCTTCATCTGTGCAATAGACAAGGGGAGGAATGGCTTCCCATTTGTGTCTGGAATTAGACTATCCCTGAAGTAAGAGCACTGTTCCCTACTTGAGTACTCTTCCCTCACCATCTAGCTGGGCAAGGCTCTCTAACCCTCCCATCACCATCCTCCGCCACCACCCACTCAGTACCTGGCATCAACAATCTTACCTGATTTACAGGGACTCGGCCATGGGCCATTTGTCCTTGTCCATTTTTCATAGCCAGGCAGCTCTTAATTCTTGAAGTAGTGGTCCTCATTATTCATTCTCCTATTTCCATCCTTGTATCACCTCCTTAGATGTAATACTCAACACTATCATCCTGAATAAGATTCTGAAGTTCCCGCCAGCATGTTAGGTTCTTACCGGCCTACCCCAAGTTATCTTGGATTCATACCATCACTCTTGGACCAGACCTAAGAACCCCTTCTCCAATCACGGCTCCTCTGAAGCTCACCCCAGATTCATGAACAACAGCTAGCTCTTTCTAATTCAATATAATGATGGCCCTCATCTTCAAAGTCAGGTTCAAGCAACACCCAAAAGAAGAGGTTCTGGGCTGGGAGCAGTGGCTCAAGCCTGTAATTCCAGCACTTTAGAAGGCTGAGGTGAGAGGATTACCTGAGCCCACAGGTTTGAGAACACCCTGGGCAACTTGGTGAAACCTCATCTCTACAATAAATCAAAAAATTAGCCAGGCATGATAGTGTGTGCCTGTAGTTCTGGCTACTTGGAAGGCTGAGGTGAAAGGATTGCCTTAGTCTAGCAGGTCAATGCTGGGGTGGTCGTGGGCATGCCACTGCACTCCAGTCTGGGCAACGGAGTGAGAGTCCAACTCACAGAAGAAGAAGAAGAAGAAGAAGAGAAGGAGGAAGGGGAGGGGGAAAGAGAGGAGGAGGAAGAAGAAGAGGAAGAAGAGGAAGAAGAAGAAGAAGAAGAAGAGGAGGAAGAGAATGAGGAAGGGAAGGGGGAAGGAGAGGAGGAGGAAGAAGAAGAGGAAGAAGAGGAAGAAGAAGAAGAAGAGGAAGAAGAGGAAAAAGAGGAAGAAGAGGAAGAAGAGGAAGAAGAAGAAGGTTCCCCTCTACAATTTAGATTTAGGCTATATGCATCAAATTCAGAGTCTTGAGGCCCAGTCAAGACCACCGGGTTGCTGTGACCGACCAGACCCTGGAATCATGAGGCAGGTGAAAGCTTCGACTCCCAAACCTCAGCGCCTCTTGTAGTCTACAGGTGCTACGTGGATACACACTCTGGTTTGTCTGGGTGACCAGTATGATATCCCGATTCCTCTCAAAATCTGGGACTCACCAGAACTCAGAAATTTTCTAGGATCCTCATGTCATTCCTAGTGTCTGTGGGTCTCCTGCTCTCTGATACCAGATCTGCCCCTCCCACTCCACTTGCCACAACTTCTGCCAAAGCCCAGGTGGGCCTCATCAGGTCAGTCTCAGTTTGTTATTCCCTCTGCTCATTGCTGCTCATCTGTTTGGCTACTTCAACAAGCCCCACTGCCAAAATTGGGTCTGAAATGGATGCAGCCCCTCAGACCCTATGCCTGGACTTCCCGGCTGTCCTCTCTGGAGCCAGCTCCTGCGGTCAGGCCAATTTCCCCAACAACTACCCTACCTGGCCCCAGCCTCCTCCCCTTGCTTGTGGAGCCTGTGCTGCTGATTTCTGAGCATGCCTGAGCACCGATAAGCGCCTTCCTTCCAGAATACTCTATTAATCATGTCCAACACTGAGTACAGAAATTCAGGAGAGAGAAAGTTCATGCAGGCAGGACCTCCACTGGCATCACCAGCTGTAGATATCACTTGGCTCCATCCATTCATTTGTTTATTCATACATAACAAACATTTATCGACAAAGCTCTACACGCCAGATGCTAAGAAAGAGCAGTAAACAAGAGGGAGAGGTTCTGTCTTCATCACGCTTAGAACCGAGTAGGTAGACAGACCATAAGCAAAGAGTGGCACAAGGAACTACACAGCAATTATGTTTGCAGTGGATGCTGGAGAGAAAATGCACAACCTTAATTCATAAAACGCAGAGGGATCTGTCACCGACTGGCTCTCCCTTTTTCTCAACTGACATAACAAGGAGATTTAAATGGAACTTCTCTCTGATTCACAAATTCTTTGGCATTATTTCCAATTGCCTTAACTTTGGTACAAGGCATAGTTTTATGATTCAAATAAAAATAAAGAGCAAACTACAACCTTCTGAATTACCGCCACCAGCACTATTAATAGCTTGGAGCTCCTTGAAAAGTGGAAGGGGGGGTGGGAAATAACCAAACAGAAGAAAACTCTGCGGATAGATAAAGGCCACGTATTGTTTAATGATTGCAGTTCACCTCACAGAGGCGAGGAGAGAAGCCCGGAAGCAGGAGTCAAGCGCCTTTGGGATTTCACAGGCTGGAGACCCCATGCAATTTTCTAATTCAAATACGATAAGCCTCAGAGGCCCTTAATGCAAGATGGGTTTTAAGTGTTTCCAAGCTTCCTGCGAAAGATAAAACCGCCTTCTTCATCATAATTATTCAACTGTGGCTACTGCTTAGCAAGGGGATGGGGGGGCTTGCATGACTCCGGGAGCTCTCCCTGCCCACCTGGATGCTGTACTGTGGCTAATGCCACCCTGAGCCACCCCTCTTCTTTCTTGGCCTCTCCCCATCCTGTCTTCCCAAGACCAGCTCCCTGTGCCTCAATCTGATGCTGTAGCCAACAGCCTTTCCTTAACACCAGCTGCAGAATAACCTCTTGTGCATTCCCTTACTCATGAATTCCAGTTTCCTCGGTGAGACACTGCTCCTGGTAGGGGCCAGGAAAACAATCAATCCCAGGAAACTAATTTGAACCACTGACATACCTCAGAGCTGTTTTCTTTTTTTAAAAAGGAGCGATGCCACAGCTTTACCACTTATGTATAGATGGGCTTAAGTTACCCTCCTCGTCTCAGTAGCTTTAGGTTGCTCATCAATAAAATAGAGATAATAATAGCCACATTGTGAGGTGGTACAGTCCAGTGACTGAGTCTGGCTTCCCAAGTTCGAATCCCAGCCCTGTCACTTTGCAGCTGTGAGACCTTGGGCAGATTACTAAACCTCTCCCTACCTCAATTTCCTCATCAGTAAAATAAGAATAACCATAATATCTACTTCAGAGGATTTTACAAGGGTTTAATGACACATAAATATATAAAGTTCTTGGACCATTGCTGGCACAGTTTAAGCCTTAAGCACTATGTAAAGGTTAGCTATTCGTAATAGAGATACGATTATATGCTCTGAAGGATGAATGTACTAACCAAATATGGGAATGGTTAGGAAAATGCACTTTGTACTCCGAGGGCTTGGAGAAGTCTCAGAACTTGAGGTCAGTGAGGGGGTGTCGTAGGAGGAAAGGAACAAGAGAAGAGAGAATAAAAACTGTAGTCAGAGATGGGAGAACGGAGGTCAGAGGCAGACCCGATGCTACACTCCTTGAGGGAAGGACTGTGTCTATGCTACGGTCTGAAGTGTCTGTGCTCCCCCAAAGTTCATATATTGAAATCTTAACCCCCAACATGACGGTATTAGGAAGTGGGGTTTTAACCCTGGCATAAAGTTGACAGCTGTAGCGATTGTGGCATATCCCATGGTTCCAGGGAGCCCCCGCGGGGCTTTCCATGCAGCTCCCTACCATGGGTAATCAGATCGAGGCACTGCTGTTCCTTTCCTCGACACACATTCTTCACTCCACCAGGAAGCATCCGGGCATGGTGAGCCAGCCCTGTCTCTGCCAAATGCCATGGCTCACTTCTGGCCCTTACAGACTTAGGCCATGAGAGTGGAGCTCTCATAAGTGGGATTGGTATCTTTATAAGATACTTAGCCCTTCTACCACATGAGGACCCAGCTGAAAGGCACACCTAGGAACCCCAAAGCAGGCCCTCACTAGACACCGAATCTGCTGGTGCCTTGATCTTGGAATTGTCAGCCTGCAGAACTGTGAGAAATAAATTTTGTGGTTTATAAACCAATTGGTCTAAGGCATTTTGTTATAACAGCCTGAAAGAACTCATTTTTATTACTGTTCTTGTCCCCAAAACCCAAGGGTAGAGCCTGGCATAAAGTTGACAGTTATGGAAGAAAGGAAGAAAGGGAGGGGGATGGGAGACAAGCAACATCATCCTTGGCTGGTGACGGGAGTGGGTAGCCAAAGTGGAGGAAGGGGCAGTCATTGAATTTGAGAATGCCAGTGAAATAGGAGAACATGCTGGAAGTGCCAGCCTGTAGGCATCGAAGACCTTCAGGAAAATGGTAGAACCGCATGTGGCAAGAAAACCCATGAGTCAGCACCCTCAAGAATATGGAGGAGGGACAAAGGGGTTGAGACACAGCCAGGAAAAGAGATGGAGGGTGGTGGAGCCCAGAGGAGCACGAGTCTCAGAAGAAGGGCTTTCACACACAGACCGAAGAATAACAATGGAGCACATGGAGCTAGGAGGGCAGTCTACGGTACCTGGTGAAACGTGCATTTCCTCATGAGGAGGGCAGGTGAAGAGGTGTCTTTATGGAGGAAAAAAAGCAGCATTCAGAGCAGGGCAGAAAGCAGAAAGAGCAGTGGGAAAGTGGGGGAGGGGAGTGTCTGCCAATGTAACAGTCAGCCCAGGACAGCCACAAGTTATATTTGTGAGCGCGTAAGCTCACTTCAGTTTTATATTGCCCATAATTTATTTTAACGAGCCCCTATTCCCAGATGACAGTAAGAAAATTAAATTTAGCCCGATGCAGTCCGCACAGCCCTGTCTAGTAATTTTTTCAGACACTCTGTTTTAAGATTTATTCGTATCTCAGATAAATGTTCAATCTAATGGAGGTATTACTATGACTGTCATAGATATTATCAGTCATTAGAATATAAGCTGCAAAAGGGCAGGACTGATTTACTCACAGCACCTAGAACAGTTCTTGGCTCATGGTAGGTGCTCAATAAATATTTGTTGAATGGATGGATGAATGTCCAGTTTAAGGCTCCTTTCTGGATGCACACTCTGCTCCCAAGTGTAAAGGGTCTCCATGCTGCCCACTGCTTCACAACAAAGAGTGAAGCACTCAACCTGGGCAAATCAACAGCTGTAGCTATTGTGGCATATTCCATGGTTCTGGGGGAGCCCTCAGCAGGGCCTTCGATGAAGTTTCCTGCCACCAAATCAAAGCAGTGCCATTCCTTTGCTCAACATGCTTTCTTCAGTCGACCAGGAAGTGTCCTGGGGTGGTGAGCCAGCCCTGTCTTTGCCAAATTCCATGGCTCACTCTAGGCCCTTACAAACTGTATCAGTCATCTCTTGCCATAATAACGCCGCATAACAAACAACTCCCTAGCTTGGTGGTTTACAACAACCATAAGCATTACTAGTCAGGTGTGCAGGCCTGTTGAGTGGCCCTGCCTTGGCTTCAGGTCTGCAGGAGTGTGGTTGTGGGTCTCACTTTCCTGCAAAGGCAGTCTCCCTTGGCCACTCAGTTCCTCTCATGGCAATGGCAGAAGCATAAAAGAAGTGAGCAGAAACACATGCTGTCTATCAAGCTACAAGCTTGGAATTAGGGACCCCGTAACTCCCACTCACATTTCACTGGCTAAGACCAGTCACATAACCACGCCCACATCAGGGAATGTAGGAAGAGACTCCACCTCCTGTGGGAAGAACCCCTAAATCACCCTGCAAAGGGCATGGCTATAGAAGGGATGAAACTTTGGGAGCAATTGTGCAACCTGCCATAGCAACTCTGCCACAGTAACTCTGCCAGTCCACATGGTGAGAACACGGGCATCCCAGGCACTAACCTCTCTCTCTGCCAGAGGTTCCCTTCCACTGCTACCATGTCCAGCTCCCTGGGGTGCATATGCCAGCCACCAGATGGCATTTATGACTATCATAGTTATTATCAGTCATTAGAATATAAGTTGCAAAAGGGCAGGACTGATTTACGCACAGCACCTAGAACAGTTCTTGGCTCATAGTAGGAGCACAATAAATATTGAGCAGGTAGGAAGCAGACACCCCCACAGGGTTTAGAATCTCCACTCTTCACAGGGAGGCATGTGGCCCCAACTCCTTCCCTCTTAAAGTGGGAGGGGCTGGGATGACCTCTCAGACACTACCCCTACCTGCCTGCTAGATTGCTTGACTCATGCTCTGAAGAAACAGGGGACAAATCAGGCATTCTAGTTGTTTAGTGGCTTTTATCGGACACTCCAGAGTCTCCCTAGAGGTTAGTCTCCAGGAACCTGGCATCTTCATTTTTGATGGCCTGGGTGGAACAGAGAGGGGGGAAAGCACAATACACAGCTCAAATTCTTGCCACAAGGAAATACTTGATATTCCTCTGCTTCACGCTAGAAAGCCCGGGTTCCAGAGGAGGGGCAAAGAATTGAGGATGGAGAGAGAAAGCACAGAGAAAAACAGGAGTGGGGGTGGATAATGCCCTCTCACAGGGTTTAGAGAGGATTTAAATAAGAAAATTTGTTTAATTTTGTTGACTTTTAATTTGTTCCACCTCCACTAAAAAGAGTTCTGGCCAAAAACACCACTGGGCAACTTTATAGAAAAACAGTAGCGGCCGGGAGTGTGGTCCGAGAATAACTTGCCAGTGGATAGAGGAAATTTAGCTTTTAAAAAAAGGCATTATTTATCTTAGACTTCTATGAGCACGAACCTGGCCCAGGTACAATTTTTTAATTGCTATACATACACCACATAAACAAACCCTATTATTATCCAAAGCAAATAAATGCTCTAAGAAGATTTCTCACTGAAAAGAAATGGCATGAAACAAAGGAAAAGCAATAACTCCTGGAAATTTTGGTTAATAAGAGCACAAATCTGGCTAACTTTTGCTCTCTAATTTCTATATTAAAATTATTACAAGGCATACACATTAGGTTGGCCGTAGGCGTAAACAGCACTTTGCCCACCTTAAGAAAAGACAAAACCTTTCCCAACAGGTAGCCTTTCTTATTTCTATAATCCAAGTTCACCTTATCAGGCACAGGGTCCTAAGGAAGAAACCATTCAAAGAAATTGGAACGCCGCCTGTCTCATGCCCAGGTGAGTAGGGTGTCGGAATATCTACAACATTTTAGGAAATGGAAATATCTGGACAAAGGCACTCAGGTAGGGGTGACACAGGGCATTCAGGGAACCAAAGGCCTGATGTTTGGAACACTGTGTGAGAGGGACAGTGCCGGGGGTAAAACCAGGAAAATAGCAATGGTGGACCATGCTGTGACTTGGAGGACACATAATTTACTATTTGACTGATGCCACTAGCTTTTGGCTCATTTCAAGTCATTTTCTGAGCAGATATGATTGGCATGTACACAACACAAACGATAATCAAATCTTTCCCAATTCTCGTTTCCTTCTCTTGGTTACTTGCATCCTAAGCAGCTTCTAAAGCAGTGCTCTGACAAAATACTGACCCTCAACTCATTGCCATGATGTGGATACTTGGCAAAAGCACAGATCTCTTTTCTTGATCATGTCTGACAGCTGAGAGGCTGAGTTCTATAGCAGAGACTAACTAACTGTGCACCAACTATCTGTTCACCAAATCTGTTTTCTTTTCACCCTGAGACCACAGCTAGACTGTATTTCCCAGCCTCCTTTGAAGTTGGCTGTGGCCATGGAACTGAGTACTGCCAATGGGATACAGGCAGAAGTGATGTATGCAGATCCAGGCCAGCCCATAAAGACCTCCCACATGAACCTGCATTCTCTCTGCTCTTCAGCCTGCTGACTGGACATCAATGCCCATGACAAACTTGGAAACCACGTGTTAAAGATGGCAGAACAGCATCAGCCAGAATCCCTGAATAACTGCATGGAGCTGAGCCCATTCTCATCCTTGCCCTGCCTTTGGTTAAACTTCATGAGAGGATGAAATTAACTTCTATTATGAGTCACTTAGCTTTTGGAGTACATGTATTACCACAACTAACAGTACCTTAATTATACAGCATCCAATCTGGCATTTGACTTATTTCCTCAAGGACAGTTTGGGTTAACTTTTCCCCATTCGGAAATATAGAAAGCAAGACTCATGACCTTCTAAATCTTCTCTCAAAGGGAAGGAGATGCAGGGTCCAGGCAGGAAGCAGACACCCCCACAGGGTTTAGAATCTCCGCTCTTCACAGGGAGGCATGTGGCCCCAACTCCTTCCCTCTTAAATTGGGAGGGGCTGGGATGACTTCTCAAACACTGTCCCTACCTGCCTGCTAGATTGCTTGACTCATGCTCTGAGAAAAAAGGAGACAAATCAGTCATTCTGGTTGTTTAGTAGTTTTTATCGGACATGCCACAGAGTCTCCCTAGAGGTTAGTCTCTGGGAGACTCGTCCAAACAGCAGCAGCATAGTCATGCAAGCTAGAATCATGACATTCTGGCTATCCATTCTGGAATCCTCAATTACAGACATACCTCGGAAATATTGCAAGTTCTGTTCTAGGCTACTGCAATAAAGCAAATATCACAACAAAGCAAGGCATATAGTTTCCCGGTGTATGTAAAAGTTATGTGTATACCATAACATAGTCTATTAACTGTGCAATAGCATGATGTCTAAAAAAGTAATGCTTGCATATTTTAATTAAAAATATTTTATTGCTAAAAAATGCCAAAATCATCTAAGACTTCAGTGAATCATCATCTTTTTGCTAGTGGAGGATCTTGCCTCCATGTTGACGGTTGCATACTACTGAAGGCTGGGGTCGCTGTGCCAATTTCTTAAAATAAGACAAAAGTGAAGTTTGCCACATTGACTGAGTCTTCTCTTCGCAAAAGATTTCTTTGTAGCATGTCTACTTGATAGCATTTTGCTCACAAGAGAACTTCCGTCCAAACTGAAGTTAATTCTCTCAAAACATGCTGCTGCTTTATCAACTAAGTTTGTGTCATGCTCTAAATTTTCTGTTGTCCTTTCAACCGTATTTAAAGCATCTACCAGGAGTAGGTTCCATCTCAAGAAACCACTTTCTTTGCTCCCCCCTAAGAAGCAACACATCCGTTTTATCATGTGGTTGCATCCACTCAGTTGCGCCTTCATCTTCTGGCTCCACGTCTAATTGTAGTTCTCTTGCTATTTCAACCACGTTTGCAGTTCCTTCTTCCACCAGTCTTGAGCACTCAAAGTCATCCATGAGGGTTGGAATCAACTTCTTCTAAAACTCCTCTTAATACTGATATTCTGACCTTCTCCCATGAATCACAAATGCTCTTAAAAGAGTGGTGAATCGTGAATACTTTCCAGGAGATTTCCAATTTATTTTGCCCAGATCCATCAAAGAAATCACTGTCTATGGCAGCTATAGCTTTCTGAAATGTATTTTTTAAATAATAAGATTTGAAATTCAAAATTACTTCTTGATCTATGGCCTGCAGAATGGATGTTGTATCCGCGGGTATGAAAACAACATTAATCTCAATGTGCATCTCCACCAGATCTCTTAGATGATGAGGTGTGTTGCCAATGAGCAATAATATTTTAAAAGGAAACTTTTCTTCTGGACAGTAGATCTTAAGAGTGGGTTTAAGTCGGGCTCGGTGGCTCAGCCTGTAATCCCACGTCTTGGGAGGCTGAGGTGAGTGGATTGTCTGAGCCCGTGGGTTCGAGACCCGCCTGGGCAACTTGGTGAGACCTCATCTCTACAATAAATCAAAAAATTAGCCGGGCGTGGTAGTGCGCACCTATAATTCTGCTACTTGGAAGGCTGAGGCGGAAGGATCGCCGGAGCCCAGCAAGCCGAGGCTGCGGTGGCCGGGAGCGGCCACTGTACTCTAGTCTGAGTGACAGAGTGAGACTCCAATTCAAAAAAAAATAGTAGGCTTAAAATAATTAATAAATCATGTTGCAAACAGATGTTCTAGCATTCAGGTTTTGTTGTTGCGTTTCTAGAGTGCAGGGATTTCGCATAATTCTTAAGAACTCTAGTATTTTCAGAATGGTAAATGAGCATTGGCTTCATATTAATGTCATCAGCTGTGTCAGCCCCTAACAAGAGAGTCAGCTGTCCTTTGAATGCTCTGAAGCCAGGTATAGATTTCTCCTCTCTAGCTATGGAAGCCCTAGATGGCATCTTCTTCCAACAGAAGTCTGGTCCATGTGGAAAATCCGTTGTTTAGTGCAGCCACCTTCATCAATGATTTTAGCTATATTTTCTGGATAACTTGTTGCAACCTCTCCATCAGCACTTGCTGCTTTACCTTTAATTTTTATGTACAAAGATTGTATCTTTCCTTAAACTCCATGAACTTTTCTTCAGAAGCTTCCTCACCTCTCTCAGCCTCCATAGCATTGAAGAGAGTTAGAGCCTTGCTCTGGGGTAGGCTTTGGCCAAAGACAGTATTATAGCTGGTTTGATCTTTTATCTAGATCATTCAAACTTTTTTCATATCAGCAATAAGGTGTTATGCTCTCTTATCATTCATATGTTTGCTAGAGTAGTACTTTAAATTTCTTCAAGAACTTTTCCTAGCCAGGCATGGTGGCTCACCCCTGTAATCCCAGCACTTGTGGAGGCTGAGGTGAGAGGATTGCCTGAATCCAGGGGTTCGAGACCAGCCTGGGCAACTTGGTGAGATCTTGTCTCTACAATAAACCAAAAAAATTAGCCAGGTGTAGTGGCGCGTGCCTGTAGTTTCAGCTATTTGGAAGACTGAGGTAGAAGGATCACCTGAGCCCAGCAGGTTGAGGCTACAGTGGACGTGAGCATGCCACTGCACTCCAGTCTGGGTGACAGAGTGAGACTCTAACTCAAAAAAAGGAACTCTTCCTTTGAGCTCAGAACTTGTCTAACTGTTTGGTACAAGAGGTTAAGCTTTGGCCTGTCTCACCTTTCAACATGCCTTCCTCACTAAGCTTGATCATTTCTAGCTTTTGATTTAAAGTTAGATACGTGCAACCTCTTCTTTCATGGAAACACTTAGGGCCATTATGGGGTTATTAACTGGCCTAATTTCAATACTGCTGTATCCCAGAGAATAGGGAGGCCTGAAAAGAGGGAGAGAGACAGGGAAATGGTAAGTCCATGGAGCAGTCAGAACTCACAATACTGATTGATTAATTCACTGTCTTATATGGGCGAGGTTCAGGGTGTCCCAAAACAATTACAATAGTAACATCAAAGATCTTGATCATAGATCACCAAAACAGACATAATTATAATGAAAAAATTTGAAATATTGTGATAATTATCAAAGTGTGACACAGAGACACAAAGTGAGCACATGCTGTTGGAAAATAGCGCTGACAGACTTAATCAATGCAGCATTGCCCCAGACCTTAAATTTGCAAAATGCACTATATTTACAAAGCACAATAAAACGAGGTGTGCCTATAAATTTTTTATCACCCATTACTGCGTAGTCAGTCACTGGTTAGCTGAGAGAGTACAGGAAAGACATGAGCTCTGCTGTTTAGGGAGTACTCAGACCTTAGACCCTACCTACCACGTGACTTTGAAAAGGTTCTTCTTCAAGGTCCACTTACAGATCTTGCAGACCTGGGAGCTGCCACCCATTGATTACTGGCATTCTGGGCAGGTACTGTAATTGCCCTTCCAATCACGGATGTGCAGGGACAAAAGGCGCTCCTCAGATGAACACCAGACCATGCTGTAAGTCATGGGATTTGCAGCTTCCTAGCCCTAGTCATGTTTCCATTTGGAAACTTCCAGTAACTAAGGAGGAGCCTGGATAAAGGGCAATATTTAGGAGATCTGTGTCTCTTTCAGATAACAGGCCACTGGTCCATCAATGGATCCAGGTATTGAAAAATTCCTGCTTTAGAGAAGTCCTCTCGCTAGGGAAAAGGTTGGGTGTAAGTCTGTGATGAGAGATTGTAGGGAGAAAGTCAAGCTTCATCTGTGTCTGTGCAGTGTGTGTATATGTCTATGTGAGGTATGTGTGTGTGTAGACACTGAAACAAGCCTTTGTGATGACAACAATTCTATTATTTGGAACTTGACAAAGGTACATAATGTTCTGTAAAACCTTCCATATTATTATAAACCACAAGATAGGAGGGCAGTGACAAAGCGAGTTATTGAAGGCTCTAAGTAAAGATGGGGTAAGTTGGGGAAAGTCCTTTGAAAAGAAGTATTAACAATGCAGAAATCATGCATGGGCTTCAAGGTCATGAGTACAACTCTAAGCTTCACCACATAACCTGGGCAAGTTCCCTAACTTTTCCAAGGTCGAATTTTCTCGTTTGTTAAAGAGAGATGACAGCTGGGCTCGGTGGCTCAGCCTGTAATCCCGCGCCTTTGGGAGGCTGAGGTGAGTGGATTGCCTGAGCCCGCGGGTTCGAGATCCGCCTGGGCAGACAAGACCTCATCTCTACAAAAAAAATTAGCTGGGCATGGTAGCGCGTGCCTATAATTCCGGCTACTCAGAAGGCTGAGGCGGAAGGATCGCCAGAGCCTAGCAGGTCTAGGCTGCGGTGGCCGGGAGCGGCCACTGCACTCCAGTCTGGGCACCGAGTGAGACTCCAACTCAAAAAAAAAAGAGAGATGACAATATTTATTGCTTGATTTCTGAGAGGATCAAATGGAATCATGCATGTAAACCTCCAGTATAGAATAATCAGCAAATGGTCACCAATATGGCCTTATAGTCCATGGATATCCTTTGACCTACTTACTATCTCATTATTTCGTATGCAGGATTTTTGTTGTTGTTTTGTTTTGTTTTGTTTTTCATTCTGTTGATTCAGCCAGCTATCTCAGCGATTTCCTACTTGTGACCCTGAGTCCCTAGAAAATACTTCTAGAGTTATGCTATTCAGTATAGTAGCCAATAGCCTCGTGTGGCTATGTAAATTTAAATCTCAATTAATTAGAACAAAATAAAGTTAGAAATTTTGTTTCTCAGTTGTGCTGGCCACATTCCAGCACTCAATAGCCTCATGCGTTTAGTGGTTATTGTGTTGGACAGCGTAGATAGAGAGTATTTCCACCATCACAGAAAGTTCAATTTGACAGCGCGGGACTAAAAAGGATTACATAGAGCTATGAGCTATTTTCTAGGATTTCCAAAGGCCTAATGAAAACTGAACATTTACTCACAATAAGACTGCTTCCCAGGTTAGCTAAAGGAGCCAAGGGACCACTTTGGGTTGGAATTATACCAGGCAGTAGAGAACTCTGGTTAGAACCTTCCACTGCCAGTGATCAAATAGGAGGGCTGGGGAATGAGCCCAGAGCTCTTGGCCCTGAGTTTGGACCTGGAGAGCTGGCTATGAAGTGGGTACCATGGCTAGTGGGCAGTGGGCAGGGTCTCTGCCTCCAATCCTGGACGCTTGTATCCTTGTGCGTGAAAAACGTGGGGAGAGTCAGGAGCCAAAAAGTCCATGTGTAAGGTAGAAGAGCCAAAGAGACAGGAGGAGACAGTAACTGAGGACCAACCAGGTGTCAGGGTCATAGGAAGGAAAGCAGTGCTGGACCCAAGCAGAAGCCGGAATATGTGGTCATGAAGACCACTGGGTGAGAGCAGTTCAGCTTCCTGACCCTGTGTGTGGAGCACAGACTCCTAAAAGTAGGAGAAATTTATTCAGACATTACTTGTTGATAAAAATACTTAGAAGTTGGGTGTTTGACTCATAAAAGTGAGGAAACAAGTTAAACATTACTTTTTGCTTCCAGTTTACTTATTGGGTACAACTGTCATTGCCGGGCATCTATAAGATCTAGTCTTTCCTTTTCCTTACTACATATAAGAACCCCAGTTTTATCTAGTGTAGTCACGTGCCTGGTTAAAATAGTTATCTCCCAAACTTCTCTGCAAATAAGAGTAGCCAAGAGACCCAGCTCCAGTCAATGAGATTTAAGAGTGGAGCTTCTGACAAAGCTACAATTTTCTTCATGTAAAGAGACTAACTTGACTGGCTTACTCTTTGTTCTCTTTTCCTTTTCTCAAATGTTTCCTGCCTGAAATTCATACATGAAAGCTGGATGTGCAGCAGCCTTCTTGTGACCTTGAGGCCGAAAGTCTCACCCTAACAAAGGCAGAGCAGGAGCTGAATGGAAACCTGGGTTCTTGATGACTCTGTACCTACTTTAAACCTCTAACTCTGTATTTCTCATTACATGAAAGAAGAACACCTCTATTTTTTTTTTTTTTAGTTGGAGTCTCACTCTGTCACCCAGACTGGAGTGCAATGGCCGCTCCTGGCCACCGCAGCCTCAACCTGCTGGGCTCCGGCGATCCTTCCGCCTCAGCCTTCCAAGTAGCCAGAATTACAGGCATGCGCTACCATGCCCGGCTGATTTTTTTATTTATTGTAGAAATGAGGTCTCGCTGCCCAGGCGGGTCTCGAACCTGTGGCTCAGGCAATCCACTCACCTCAGCCTCCCAAAGGCGCGGGATTACAGGCTGAGCAACCGTATTTTTTAAAACCACAGTTATTACATGTTGTCATACACAGTGAGCAAAATATATCAAAATGTGCATGTTGTGGAGAGCACTGATAAAACATGTCTGGCAGGGAAAAGACACAGCTTTTCTCTACTTTGTGACCTCAGAGAGCAAATTTTCACATTAGACTGCAGGGTTTGAATGCCGGTTCTTCAAGAGTCACCCTCCTGTACCAAGCCCTCATGGGCCCACAGTCTGGCAAAAGATTGTAACTTTTAATTAATTGAATAAGGAATCTGTTCCCCCAGGCAAATGCAGCCTCACACTAGCGCCTATGACTTGTCACCAGAGTGCCAGCTGAATTTCACCTTCCTTTGCTGGGCATCACTGAGCAGCAAGAAAACGTGTACAGCCATACACGGTGGCCCTGGGATTCACCACCTACCCCTTGTGAGACCTGAGCCAAGTTCATTGGCTTTCCTTTGCCTAGATGTCTTTATTTGAAAAGTGAAGCTAAGAATAACCTTCCCCATTGGATCACAAATTGGGGCACGGTTTAGAGGCTCCTTTGAGAGCAACGAGTTGGAGCCTCAACTCAACTTCCTCCCTTTTAGAGTAATCCTGTGTATTAAATGAGATATGCAAGTATCTATGTCGGCAAGACAGAAGCATAATAGCTGCTGTTGTTAACACGATGGCCATTAGCATCATCACCACCATCATTATCATCATCATCGCTTTCCTTTCCTCATAGCTTATTTGTAAACCCCTGAAATGTAGGCCAGCAAATAAGGTCTCCATTATTTTTAAATCTAGAATCTGATAGCCCATGCTCATGTCCACCCCTCGTCATGAGCGCCTCATCTCTCCACCAAATCGCAAAGCACTGCTTGGATTCAAGTGTCAGTCTGTCATCTCTGCAGCAGCATCAGTCCAGAAATGAAACACCTGCCAACGGTTCTGCTGAGTTGGTTGAAGGATGAGGATTTGTGCCATAGCTGCCTGGTTTATCGTCACATCAGCACAAGTAGAAGATTTCGACATGAGAAGGGCAGAGTGTGGCCTGTGCCACCCTACAGAACTAAGACAGGGCTGTGTCAAGGCTGGGGCTCGGGTCGGTCAGGGTTTTGCTACTGAGAGGCAACAAGGCAGGGCGAGGGCATAGAGATTCCTGCTCTGTGTTTAGTCTGGGGCAGCAGTTTGCAGAATGTGGATCCTAGGAAATGGCAGACAGAGCTGTGCGATGGTCCCTTTTCTTTCCTCATGCCCAGCCATAGCCATAGCCATGGGGGTAAAGACAGGTAGAGAGTGTCATTGACAAGATGTTCACATAGGAAGAGCACCGGGGGTGTTCAGGTGAAAGCCTTGGAGATGCTAACAGAGGAGCCCAGATCACCTCCACCGCTATCCCCCAGCCCAGGTGTGGCTGATGCCAAGTCTTCAGAGGAAGGGAAAAGTTGCTCGTAAGAAAAGGGATTGGGACAGAGTGAAGAATGAGTTTGGAAGAGGAGTCAGGAGCCAGGAAGGTAGAGGAAGATTGAGATTAATTAAGGGAGCAGTGAAATTAATTACACAGTGGCAAGATGGCCATCTACTCTAGAAAGTGGGAATTCCTACCACGCCTGCCAATGATGCCTTGATGTCTCCTCCAACCTGAAGTTTCCAGCCAGGACTCTGTTGCCCACTGATGCTTGCACGAGTGGATTCAGCAAGAGGGGATGCAGAGAAGGTAAAATGCACATCCAGATCCTCACAATGCTGAACGAAGGCAGCACAGGACACCTGAGGAGTCTGGAGACAGCAAGCCTCGGAGACTCCGCATAAACCTCAGGGATGGGCAGGGGTTTGCATCGTTTACACCTTTGAAAGACACAGATTCCCAGTGGAGATCTGAGTTAGGTAGCCAAGGTCCGTGGGCAGGAGTTTGCACATTTCATCTTCTCCAAAGCCTGTCTGGAAGGAGGGTGGGGTACCCCCAGAAGGTCCAAAGACATCCGTGTGGGTTCCGGCATTGTACTTACAGGCTGCTTGACCTTGAGCCGGCTTCCTGACCCCGTGGAGTGTCATTTCTGTCTAGCACAGTGCCTGGTTCCTAATCGCCCTTGACCACTCTTCAATGACTGTGCAAATAAGCCCGGTGCCGAAGGCAGCCCCTATGCAAGATAGCTCTGCAGAGCCAGCCTGAGGGAGAGCCATGGCCGGGAAGAGGGAAAGCGGTGCGCAGTGTCTCTAGGGAGGAAGGAGGGGCAGAGGGCCCAACAACCGCCTGCCCAGGGCTTCGAGGGAGGCTTGCATACAGCTACATGTTATGCCATGTGAAGGTGTGAAGGAGAGGCGGGGACAATACTGAAAACAGTTAACAACAAGTACAGTCAGAATGGATGTGCGCCTGTCACTGGTGTGCACCGGTCTCGTGCACAGGATATCCTAGGGTACAGAAAATAGTATTCGCACAGGCATGCCCGGCACGTTGTGGTCACCAGAATAGCAGTCACCTTTGCAGTAGCAAATACTCTGGGTCCTGCTGCAGAGCCTCACTTATGATGTGATGTTGGGATCTGTCCTGCCCTCCAGCAGTTTCAAGCTCCTCATCTATAAAATGAGTAGAGGAACACCCTGCTGCATTGAGTCGGGGTGCAGGGAGTGAGCAGGGAGGGGAAGAAGCTATACAAAGGAGCAATTTCAGGAGTCCCCACCTTAGCCAGGTCTCTTGGGGAGCTTTGAGGCACAAGCAACACCTCAGAGTCCGGTGAGTTTGTCTAGAGGCAGAGTAGCTGGGCATTTCTACACTAGTCAACTACGGGCTGCAAGCTGCAGGGAGGGCCTTGTCTTCAGTAACTGTGGCATAGACTCTCCAGCAGGTCAGCTCTGCCTGTGACCAAGGAGACTCCCATGCCTGAAGATAGCAGGTGCAGTAGAGAGCTGAAGCAGCAAAGCAGTGGCAGGGCTGGACGCACAGAGGTCATCACAGGGATCAGAGAGGAGGGACACTGCAGCAGCACTGCCCACTATACTATCTCTTTCACAGGGGTCAAATTAAGCAGTATCGATGCATGCTGGGTCGTTTTCACTGTTATCATCTCTGGGTGCAATGATGCAGGTAACCCTCTCATATGTCTCTTACCACAGGCTGGGCCACATGGACTCACTGATTCATTCTCACACCCAAGATGTGAAAACTCAAGCACAAAGAAGGAAAGGCACTTGTCCAAGATTATACCTCCAATAGGTGGCATAATGGATATTGATGCCTGAAAAATCTCAACCCTTAGTAGCTGCTCTTAAACATGCTGCCTTCGGATGTGGCCAGGACCACGCCCCCTCATGCTCTGCCCGCTATGGCAGCCACCAGCTATATATGGCTATATCAATGCTAATCCAAGATTGAGTTTTTAAAATTAAAAACGCAGTCCCTTCGTCAAACTAGTTAACTTTAAAATGCTCAATGTCCTCATATAACAATATTTGAGAGCACACACACACAGAATATTTCCAGTAGAAAGTTCTCCTGGGCAGCACAGAGGGAAGAGAATCCTAGAGAGGGTTCACAGGTGTGAAGACCCTGGGATCCGAAATAAGACAGATTTGGGTTCCTGTCCCAGCAAGGACACTATTAACTGTCTGCTCTTGGGCAAACCTCCATCTTATCACTCTTTGAAATGAGGATAGTACCCCCATGGCTATCATGAGAATTAAATCATACCTTGAACAAAAAACACCTCACATAGTGCCTGGCACCCTAGAATCTCTGAATAAACATTAGCAATTGTGACTCCTGCTACTTTTTCTTATTGTCTTTGTTGCTTTTGATACAAAACTGGAAGGAACCACTGTAGAGCTCACATCACAACACAGATAGAGAAATCAAGGCACAGAAACGAATCTCAGCATTAAGATGGCAAAGATGGAACTAGACTCACACTCCCTCGATTCCCCGGGTGGCCGTCTCTCCCCCACTCTGCTGAGAAAACAATTCCACAGCCATTTTAGCACTTCGACTTCAAGCTTTGTCTATGGGGTTTAAATATTCCATCTCTGACCAACCGTGAAACCATGGAAACTGAATGGCAAATTGAAAAGGCAGCAAACAAATTAGCTTGCAAAACCCTACAAATGATATAATCGCTCCAGTATTTAAGCTGTAGATATTCTCTGCGTTTCAGTCAAGGTCTTTCTCACCTGTTTTTGTAAACCTGCACTTTTGGGTTCCACGTTCAGCATCAACCCACACAACACTGTGGGCAGACCCTATATCCATCCTCAGCCCCGTGGATTCCAAGCCAAACTCAAAGGGCTGAAAACTCCCCTTGACCCCGTGGGGTACCTTGGCCCTCTCATCGTGAGCAGGAAGACCAAGCCGCATAAACAGGCCTCCAGTTCCACAGTCTCTTTCTTCCTCCAAAACTCTGAGAATAAGTAAATAAGAGTAGTGTCCTGTGGGTGGAAAGAGAGGAAAAATGTTTGGAGTGGACCAGAGGAGGAATTATAATAAAAACTAGCAGAAGGTATGTATGGTAGACTGCAATCACTGTCCGATTCTTTACCCCTCCTGGTATCCATGTCTCTGCCATTTGACTGGGGAGCTGAGATTTCCCACTATGCTAGAGCATAATTCCTTGCCCCTATCAAATTTTTTTTCAGCTGATGGAATATTAGCAAATGTGGTGCAAAGTCTTAAAAGGCTCTTGTGTAATTCACTTGCTGCCTCTTGGGCCTGTGCCATTGGCATGAGAAGAACATGCCCACTCATGCCAGGAAGAGACGGAAGAGAGGCAATTGGTCAGAGCTGCCTCTGCTTAACCAACCCAGACAACCCCATATTAAAGCAAGATGTCCTTTACTCCCACTCATGCTGACCCACAAAAGCACTTGTGAGTCCAGCTGAGAGAGTAGGGAGCCCACCTTAGACCAACTGATCCATGACCGATCCACAAGAAACTATTACAGCATGAGCTGCAATAATAAATGACTGTTGTTTCAAGCCACTGGTGTTTTGTTACCCAGCAATAACTAGCTGATACAACACTGTTGATTCCTCTTCCCCTCCCTGCCATATCCAATCCACCAGTAAGTTCCAAATGTCTACACACTTCTTTCCAAATCCGTAGCCACAAGTTTAGTTCATTCCAACATCATTTCTCACGTAGACCACTAATTCTCTCTCACCTACACTCCTGCCTGCCTCCAATCCATTCTCTACACTGAAGTCAAGATTCTTTTTTCAAAGAAAAATTGAATTATATCTCCCTAGACATACAGTAGGGCTAAATTTTAAAATAAGACCCAGCTCTTTATGACGCCCGTCACCCCCTGCGGTATCCAGGCCCTGCTAACCTCTTCCATCTCTGCTCCTATCCCTCTCCCTGAATTCAGACCAATCTTCTTTTAATTTTAGAGACATGCCAAACTCTTTCCCATGTTGAGGTCTTTGCACACGCTGTTCCCTCTGCATGAAATGATTTTCTCCCTGCTCTTTGCATGCCTGGCTCTTTCTCTTCCTTGAATCTCATCTTCAATTTTGTTTCCCTGATGCTATTCCTAAAGGTTGGCTCTCTCTATTTTCTCCATCTCAAACTAGTTATCTCTTTCTTTCTTAGAATTATTGGACCTGACTATTGTTTGATGTATTTGTCCATTTTCTTTATTTATTGGCTTAAATTCCTTTTAACTGAGCCCCTGTTATGTGCCAGGCATTATTCTAGGTGCTGAGGAGATAGCAGTGAACAAGATAAACCCAGAGTCTTTCCCCCGTGAAGCTCTCCTACGGGAGGATACAATGAATGGGGAATAAATACATGTTGGCTCGCATACCTTGCTAGTGGGGTGTCTGGTCATACAACGAGAACAACAGAGTAAATGGGAGGCTCCACAGGCCTAAACCACTCTACTTGATAGGAATGGTTGCAAGTGAAATAGTGAGAGAAATGAAAAGTGTGCGACGATCCCAGAAGCTCTAGGTCCATCTCTTCCACACATCATTCAATTCCATCCCTCTGTGACCTTCAGTTCGCTAAACAACCCCTCCCCGTGCCTCCCCAAACCTCGAGTTGTCCTGTCATTTTCAGTATTGCTTAACTCATTTGCATAAGGCTTTTCTCTCTGTTATTTGCATGGGCCTCCACACCTAAGCAACTGAGTGTGGGAGATAGGCCTCTGCTACATTGGATCACAGCCCGACCGAGTTCTTGACTCACTGCACTCTTGTGCATGTCAGAAAACAGACCTCTGCTGGGCTGAAACCCCCTTAGTTTTTGTCTATTTCTCCACAGGGTCCAGATGACTTATACCAGCTCCTATGAATTCACGAGCTTCCCACATTATATTTCCTCTGGCTCTAGCAAAACTGTATAACTCTCCCTTCTCTGATGCAATAAATTTACCTTTTGGTCAATACTATTCCACTTCAGTTAGGTAAAGTAATTTTTAATAGTAATAAATGATGAAGAAAATATAGCAGATTTTCCAGTACTACGCTGAATAGAAGTGGTGAAAGTGGGCGTCCTTGTCTTGATCCAGATCTTAGAGGAAAAGCTTTCAACTTATCTCTGTTCAGAATATTAGCTGTGGGCTTATCATATATGCTTTTTATTATGCTGAGGCACATTCCTTCTCTACCTAATTTGTCGAGCGTTTTATCATGAAGGGATGTTGAATTTTGTCAAATGCTTCCTCTGTAGCTATTGAAATGATCATATGGTTTTTGTCTATTTTTTCTATTCAACAGAGTACTGGATGTCCTAGCCAGAGCAATTAGGCAAGAGAAAGAAATAGAAGGCATTCAAATTGAAAAAGAAGAAGTTAAATTGTCCCTGTTTATAGACAACATAATATTATATATAGAAAACCCTAAAGACTCCACTAAAAAACAGCTAAAACAAATCAATGAATTCAGTAAAGTTGCAGAACACATACCAATATACAAAAATCAATAGCCCCTATACAATGATAACATGCTACCTAGGGAAGCAACCAAGAAAGCAATCTCCCTTGCAATAGATACAAAAAAAGTACTTACAAATAAATTTTACCAGAGAGAGAAATATCTTTAAGCTGAAAACTATAAAACATTGAAGAATATACAAACAAATGGAAAGATATTTTGAGCTCATGGACTGGAAAAATTAATGTCATTATAATATCCATACTACCCAAAGCAATTTACATATTCAAAGCAATCCCTATCAAAACACCAATGACATTCTTTACAGAAACAGAAAAAATAGTTTTAAAATTCATAGAACCACAAAAGACCCTGAATAGCCAAAGCAATCTTGAGCAAAGAGAACAAAGTAGGGTGCATCACACTACTTAATTTTAAAATATACTACAAAGCTATAGTAACAAAAACAACATGGTACTGGCATAAAAACAGAAACATAGACCAATGGGACAAAATAAAGAGCCCAGAAATAAATCCACACATCCACAGTCAACTGATTTTTGACAGTGCCAAGAACACACAATGGAGAAAGAATAGTCTCTTCAATAAATGGCACTGGGAAAACTAGATATTCACATGCAGAAGAATTAGATTAAATACTTTAATAAAATACAAAAATTCACTCAAATAAATGGCTATGATCAAAAAGACAAAATATAATAAATGTTGGCATGAATTTGGAGATATGGGAGCCCTTATTCACTGCTGGGAATATAAATGAGTACAGCCATTATGGAAAACAGTAGGAAGGGTTCTTGGAAAGTTAAAAATAGAACTATCATGTGATCCAGCAATCCTACTACTGGGTAATTGTTCAAAGGGAATGAAATTGAAGTTTATTGTAGCACTACTCACAAAAGCCAAAAGATGGAGTCAACCTAGTGTCCATCAACAGATGAATAAGCAACAAAAACGTGGCATATGTACACAATAAAATACTATTTCGCCATAGAAGAGCACACAATTCTGTCATTTGTGGCAACATAAATGACTCTGAAGAACATGTTAAGTGAAATTAGCCCAACATAGAAAGAGAATACCACATTATCTCACTCATTAGCCAAATTGTAAAAAGCTGATCTCACAGAAGTACTAATGTACAGAAGAGTAGCTATAGTAAACAATATTGTATCATCTATTTCCAAATCAGTAGAAGAGAGGATTTTGAATGTTTTCAATACAAAGAAGTGATAAGGGCTTGAGGCAATGTATAAGCTCATTACCCTGGCTTGATTATCACACAATGTATACACATATCAAAATATGATGTCGTACCCCTACATGTATACAATTATGTGTCGATTAAAAAAGAAAATTTTTAAAAATCAATTCTCCAATCTCAAAAAATTGATTAAAAACTTACATTTTAAGGCCCAAAACCATGAAAGTCTTAGAAAAAAACAGAAAATATGACATAGGTCTTGGCAAGGACTTTTTGGATAACACCACAAAAGCACAGGGGACAAAAGTAAAATAGACAAATGAACCAGGCTCGGTGGCTCAGCCTGTAATCCCGCGCCTTTGGGAGGCTGAGGTGAGTGGATTGCCTGAGCCTGCGGGTTCGAGACCTGCCTGGGCAATTTGGCGAGACCTTATCTCTACAATAAATAAAAAAATTAGCCGTGGATGGTAGTGCGCGCCTGTAGTTCCAGCTACTTGGAAGGCTGAGGCGGAAGGATCGCCGGAAATCAGCAGGTCGAGGCTGCGGTGGCCAGGAGCAGCCACTGCACTCCAGTCTGGATGACAGAGTGAGACTCCAACTCAAATTTTTAAAAATAGACAAATAGGACAACAGAAAACTAAAAACTTCTGCAGAACAGAGGAAACAGTAAATAAGGTGACAAGACAGCCTACAAAATGGGAAAAAATATTTGCAAATCATACAGTGGATAAGGGACTAATATCCAAAATATATTTTTTTAAATAACTCAAACTACTCAATAACAAGAAAACACTGTTTAAAACTGTGTAAACCAGGCATGGTGGCTCACATCTGTAATCCCAGCATTTTGGGAGGCAGAGGCCAGAGGATTGCCTGAGCCCAGGGGTTTGAGACAAGACTGGGCAACTTGGCGAGACCTCATTTCTACAATAAATCAAAATATTAGCCAGGTGCAGTGGCACATGCCTGTAGTTCTAGCTACTTGGAAGCCTGCGGTGGAAGGATCACCTGAGCCCAGTAGTCAGAGCTCCAATAGCCGTGATCATGTGACTGCACTCTAGACTGGGAAACAGAGTGAGACTCCAACTCAAAATTAATGAATAAATAAATAAATAGGCAAAGGACTTGAGTAGACGCATCTCAAAAGAAGACATACAAATGGCAAACAGATACATGAAAAAATGCTCAACATCTCTAATCATCAGAGAAATGCAAACTAAAATCACAATAAAGTATCACCTCACGCCTATGAGGTTGGCTATTATCAAAAAGATGATAATAAAGATGATAATAAGTGTTGGCGAGGATGTGGAGAAAAGAGAATTCTTATACACTGTTGGTGATATTGTAAATTAGTACAATCATTCTGGAAGACAATCTACAGGTTCCTCAAAAAACTAAAAACAGAACCACATGATCCAGCAATTTTATTATTAGATATAACACCAAGGAATTGAAATCAGCATGCCAAAGAGATGTCTGCATGCACTCCCATGTTCACTGTAACATTATTCACAATAACCAAGATATGAATGCAACCAAGGGTCCCTCAATGGATGAATGAATATTGAAAAAGTGGTATGTATACACAACGAACTATTACTCCACCATAAAAAATAAACAGGAAATTCAGTCATTGACAACATGGATGAACCCAGAGGACATTGGGTTAAGTGAAGTAAGCCAGGACCGAGAGACAAATACTGTATAATCTCACTCATATGTGGGAGCTAAAAATAAGTTGAACTCATAAAAATAGAGAGCAAAATGGTGATTTTCGTGGGCTGGGGTTGGGGAGGAGGAGTGAAAGGAGAAACATTGGTCAACAAATACTAAGTTATAATCAAGAGGAATAAGCTCTGGTGTTCTATTGCACAGTTAAGAGGTCATTGAGCTGCGGGTTCGAGACCCGCCTGGGCAGCGAGACCTCATCTCTTCAATAAATCAAAAAATCAGCCAGGCGTGGTAGCGCATGCCTGTAATTCCGGCTACTCAGAAGGCTGAGGCGGAAGGATCGCCGGAAATCAGCAGGTCGAGGCTACGGTGGCCAGGAGCAGCCACTGCACTCTAGTCTGGGCGACAGAGTGAGACTCCAACTCAAAAAAAAGAGGTTATTGTTAATAATGTTGTATCTTTTAAAACATACAAATTAAAATATGCAACGAGAAGAAAGGATTTTGAATGCCCTTACTACAAAGAAATGATCAATGGTTAAGGTGACAAATATAATAATTACTCTGATTTGATTGCAACGTGTATACATATATTAAAACATCATACAGTACCCCATGAATTTGTACAATGATAATTTGTCAATTAAAAATAGAATAAAACTTTTAAAATAGAGCAGGTGAGAAAACATGAGTTAAGTGGATGCTCCAGTCTGTGTTCAGTCAACATTTGTTGAATTAACAATTTAAAAATAAATTAAATTGACAATTAAAAATAAATTAAGCTTTTGCAGTTTTTCTCCATCCTCTTAAGTCCAGCGTCATCCCATCCTTTCTTCCTTTCTTTCTTTCATTTTCTTTCTTCCCCTGAGAGTTGGACTGAATTAACTGGGTGACTCTCCCTACAGATGTGGTCTTGAGATCCAGTATATTAATGTACAAACTCATCTGTTGTAATAAAGAAGCCCCCAAAGTTCAGCTGATTAAGAAAACCGTTTACTTCAGACTTACCTAGCAATCAAAGATGAATGGACCAAGCTCTGCTCCATGAAGTCATTCAGGAACCCAGGTTCCTTCCCTCTTCCTGTTCCATCATCTCCTAGTAATCTGTCTTCACCTCCATGGTTAAAACTGGGTCACTACCATGTCCATGCTTTGGCCCACATGAAGTAGGAGGCAAGCTGTTTCTTTTGAAAGAAATAGCAAGCAAATTACACATTTCATTAGTGAGAATTTAACCAAATGACTCAGAGAATCTGGGAAATGTTGTCTAAGGCTGGGTGGCCATGTGCTAAAAAAAGCTTGAGGATGTGCTATTTCTAACAGCAATATATCAGAAAGCAACCGACAGGATGGATACCGGAAAGCAACCGACAACCTAAATCAAGTCACTTCTGATAACCAAACCCTCGCAAAACACCATTGATTCTACTACTCCCCTCACCCTTCCCAAAATGTCTGTTTTCTTTTTCCTCACCTATCAAACTCCTACTCTTCCTCTAGAGCCCAGCTCAAATGATCCCAGCAACATTCAACTATTCAGAGTCATTTGTGCTGAGACCTGTGGAGGGAGTGCTGAGCCCCTGCCCTCTGAAGACTTCATTATGAGATTCTGTAAGTAACACACTAACACAGTGCCTGACTGAATAAACGAGTGGATAGTATGTGCTCAATAAAGGAGCAAGGTCATCCTTGCTATTGGTCTTCTGTTATTATTCTTTTCCCAAGGTTTTTTTCTGAGAAGAGACTATAATAGAACAAGCGGTAGAATAAACACAGGTTTGAGAACCTGCGAGCCTGTGCTTGAATCCTGGGTTTTCCCCTTTCTTCCTATGTGATCATGACTCAGTTTCCTCATCTATTAAAAGGGCACAGTAGCAGTGTTACCATAAAGGGATAATATATTTATTAGATTACACGATTCATGTAAAGTTCAGTGCTTGCAAAGAGCATATTTCAATAAATGATGCTTTTGTTATTTTGCCATCAACATCTTCATGATCATCATCAAGTAATGATAACCATGTGTATCAATCAGACATGCATTTGGCTGCAGAATGACAGAACCTCATAACAATGACATTGAGTCGATTCAGTTTTCAAATCAAGGAGCCCAACAGTGCACAGGGCTGGAGTGGAGGCTCAGGAATGCCTCAAGAGCCTTGGCATCTTCTTTCTTTCTCACCACCACTAGTCTGCAGGCTTTCTTCCTTATATACATCCCCTCGAATGATTGCTTTGTCCCTAACAATATGAGCATATTCCAAATGGGAAGTAGGAGAAGTGAAAAGGAAGAGGCTTGCCAGTCAAGTCTCTACCAAGTTATCAGGAAAACTAATGCTTGCCTGACTGCCCCATCCCCTAGACCTCCATGGAGGTTTCAGGCCAGAAATGCACCTTCCATCTGCCCTTAAGTGTCAGGTAACTGGAAGAGGAGGCTGTGAATGGGAGGTGGATCAGTCACCAACAGTGACTATGATGGGTTAAGTTGTGTACCCCACAAAGATATGTTTAAGCTCTAATCCCTGGTACCTGTGAATGTAACTTTATTTGGAAATGGGGTCTCTGTAATTCGTTAAGACGAGGTCATACTGGAGCAAGGTGGGCCCTTAAAGCAATATGACTAGTGTCCACGTAAGAGAGACACACAGGAAGAAGAAACCTATTGACAATGGAGGTAAAAATGGGAGTGATGCTGCCACAAGCCAAAGAATGCCAGGAAACTGAAGGAAGCAAGGAGTGACCCTCCCTTGGAGCCTCTGGTGAGCACGTGGCTCTGTCAGCACCTTGATTTTGAACTTCTAGCCTCCAGACCTTGGGAGAGAGTAAATTATGATTGTTATAAGCCACCCAGTTTGCAGTGCTTTGTTACAGCAGCCCTAGAAAATGTGGCACTGCCACACCAAGTGAGCAAATGGCTGCATCACAATGTGACAAGTCCTAAATTGAGAGTTGGGTTAAGCAGACTCAATTAAGTAATTCCTTAATTCACACAACCCCAGCCTGACCTGAGTGGTCTGCCACAAGCTAATGCTGCATCCCCCTGTGTGAAGCTCCTTATCTTCTCAACAGCCCCTGTCCTTGGGGGTCTCTAGAGCCCCTTGTTCAAGAGCAGGTTCACTTGGCCCCATGTCAAGTGTTTACCTACATGCAGCTGATGACAACAGTGAGAGAGGATTTAGCCCCAGTTGGCCCCTATGCACCTGGCTATACGGCCAGGAAAGTGACTGGTAGCTGGTGACAGGTAAATGTGACCTAAAGCCTAAAGGGTTCAAGACCCCAGAGCTGCTGGAACCCGCTGGCGAAGCTGCTGATGCAACCAGCTTGGGAAACACTTGCTAAGAGCTGGGGCAGGGAGAGTCAACCCTCGGGAAAAGTTGGGATAAAAGACACATTTATATGCAATTGTGTAGACTTGAACGCTGAGTTATTCTGGCTTGTCAGAATATCTTTCCTGTTCCACAAACAGTCTTTAAAGAGAAACAGTGCTTCTCCCCCGGGGTGGATCCCTTCTCTCCTATTTATTAAATACTACTGAACAAGCACTATGCATCATGCCCCATGCGTCATTAAACTTCAGCCTCACCAAACAGGAGCATGTGGGAAGGTGCTATTTTAATCCTCATTTTACAGACAGAGAAACTGAGCAAATTGACCAAGGCCACACAGCCAGCAAACAGCAAAGCTTGGACTCAAACGCAGATCCATTGGTTGTGATTCGTGTGCCCTTGACCACAAGAGCAATTCTGCCAACCCAGAAATTGTGCTTAATGAGCTCGGTAGACCAGTCTCTCTATCCAACGCTTGCTGAATTCAAATAGAGCAGTTCCACCGTATTTCACAGAAAACAATACATTTGTCTTCTTACACTCAAGCTTGTTCTCCATAATTTTTCTTTAAAATATCATACATCTGCTGGTCTATGTGGGCAGAAGACAAGCAAATGAACAAATAGGAGCATTCTTATAGAAAACTGACAGAGATGCCTTTAAGATTCTTTATGTATTACTTTTTTAGGCTTAAAGACAAACATCCACATAACATAGTTAGCTCTTAATATGACTATATCACCAGCAATATTTTTCCTCGTTTGATTTACAGGAAAAAATAAATCCATGTGTCACAGTATTCCACACAGAAGTAATTGTTTCACAGTACTCTCACCCCAAAATAAGTTAGAGAGCTCAGAGAATTCTGGATTCAAATCCAAAGTCCCCCATGTCAAATGAAAAACCAATCTGGATGTAGAAGAGACTCCAAAAAAGACTGTTGCAGGAAGGCAAATTCTCTGACTTCAGGATCTCAAAGCCTCTCAAACTCAAACAGAAAAGGGTTTTTCTTTTATAGGGAGGGGCACACATAGCTAGTGGGAACCTTGGGAAAGGCTGGCAAGAGGTAAGGGTGAGCAGACAGCATGATGGGCAAATTTGACAGGATTTTCTTTTGTGATCAACCTTCCAGAACGAGCTGTCCTGCATCTACGTGCTCACTTAAACCTGGGGATAAGTCATGGTCTAGGAGCCTGTAGGAAGGAGAAGCTTGACTAAAGTTTGGCCAAGCCACATCCATGGTATTGGGTTCACTTGCTCACCAACTTCTGAGCTATTGTGACCTTGGTAAGTCACTTTTCCACTCTGAGATTCAGATGTCCATTTTTTTCAAGGTGTGGACAGTAGCTGATCTCTACCTCATAGCATAGTGAGGATGAGATGAAACTCTTGGCCCAGAAGCATTGACCTTTAAGTTCCTCAGGGCATAGAAGGGCGCTGATGGTGAAGTAAGTCCCTGTCCCCATGTGTCACTGTCCTTAGGCCACAGCACCAAGTAGAGCTGGGCAAGGCTACATATGCTTATGTTCAGAGAGGGTGCTCTGAGGCTCAACAGGCAGCCAGCTGCACCCACTCCCTCTGCACTGAAGGCCCCCTCACTTCCCCTGCAATGACCACACCTCAAATGCTGGCTTGGTAAATTTGTGCTCAGCCACAAAGAAAACGGATTAGAAAGTTCAACTGAAAAGGACATTTTCCTCTCTGCTATGTTTTTGTATGCATCTGGTTAGGGGGAAAAGGTATTTTTTAATAGCCAGGACTTTCTCCAGAAGCCCTTTAGGCTGGGATGCCAAAACTGAGCAAAATGCTCGAAATCTTCAGCTCTTGGAAATAAGATCTAGAAGGTGGGACTTGAGGAAGGGAAAGGAACTAGGCGGTTTGAAGAATGAGCAGTGTGGTTATTCCATCTATGGGCCCCTTGCCCAGTCAAGGGTGTGGCAGATGGCAGTAAAGAATCATTTATTCAACTGACCTATGAGCACCCACCAAGTCAGGAACTTTGCACACACCATGCTGTGGAATCGAATTCCAAGATCCCACTCTGAGCTCGGCAGCCCTTCACGACCCAGCTCTGTGCATCTAACCTCATTGTTTCCCCTCTCTCCTTATTCTGCTCCAGCTGTTTTGGCCACCACATCTGTTGCTCATAGGGAAGCAGGCTTTTCCCTCAGGCTCCCTCCCTCCCTCAACTCAAGTCCCTGCTCAAATATCACCTCCCCTGACCCCACCCCCACTTCTGCTGCCCTTGTATCCTCTTGCCATGATTCCTCTACACAGAACATACGAGGTCCAACACTCAGGTCCACAAAGCATCCTAGAAAAAGTGCTACATACCTCACTGATGAATATCTCTACAGTCACCTTCAAAGTACTCCCCTTGGGAAGCTATGCACCAACACCAGCACCTAGTCCATCAAAGCAAATTTGGAACCAGCTGTGGTTGTTATGTGTTGAAGTCTGACAATTAAGCTCATGAACTTGCCACCGTGCACTTACGTTGGCAGCATTGTACAAATAACTGTATTGGAACACCCTCCCTACTCACCTGATCTGGCCCCCAAAGATATATTTCCTTTGTTTTTCTTTTTTCTCTAAGATAAAAAGAAATATCGAAGGGAAGACATTTTGATGACATTCAGGACATCAGGGTAATACGACAGCTCTGATGGGCATTCCGGAAGAAGAGTCTGAAAATTGTTTTGATGGGTGGACTAGGTGCTGGTGTCAGCGCATGGCTTCCCAAGGAGGGTACATCAAAGGTGACCGTAGTGATACTCAGCAATGAAGTATGCTGCACTCTTTCTAGAGTGTCTTCGAGAACTTAATTGTCAGACCTTGTATGACCACTTCAGTTGATTTTTTTACATTTGTTTCCCAGGTTCATGTTAAGCTTAAGAACATAAGCTTCACCACATCAAACATTTGGTCTTATTCACCACTAGACTCCCATTGCCTAGATCTGCTCCTGGCACAAACATAATAGGTGCTTGATAAATACTGTTCCATTATCTCACTTAATCCAGCCCAGAAGGTAGGTATTGTGGTCCCCACTTGACAGACGAGGAACTGGAGGTTCGAAAAAATTAGGTCACTGGTTCAGGGTTGCAGAGCTAGGAAGAGGCAGTCCTGCCTTTGAATCTGCCTCCATTGCTTCCTCTATAGCCCACACCCTCTTTGGAAGTAACACCGTTAATGATTGTTTTTTGTTTTTCAGAGATAGGGTTTCATTATGTTGTCCAGGCTGCTTTTGAACTTCTGGCCTCAAGCTATCCTCCCACCTCAGTCTCCCAAAGCACTGGGATTACAGGTGTGGGCCGCTGTGCCTGGCCACATAATGTTGTAAAAGCCTGAATCCTAAAGCGCAGATGGGCTATGAACGCCAGCTCACCAGGGCACCGGCCTCTTACATAAATCCCAGGCACAGCTCCAGGATCAGATGTCACGTTTGCTAAATTCAAGTGCGTTGGGATTGTCTGTCACCGCATCAAAATCATTTATTGTAAGCAGTTAATAGCAAGAACATTTATAAAGAAGATGCCCACTTAACTGCATCTTAAAGTGACAGGTGGTGGGTGCAACGGTCCCCTAAATGGTCTTTGTTCAATAACCAAAGTACTCCTTAAAGGGCCGTCTCCAACACAAGTCCAGGTGAAGTGAGAAGAGGAAGAGCTTTCAGCTGTGCCATGCTGAGGCCGACCCCAGAAGGGCCAAGGAGGCTTCATGAAACCTGGCAAAGAACTCAGCCTCTGGAGCCCAATGAACATGAGCACCCTCTCCTCCCTTCCCCACTCCCCACACACTATTTACCACCTGAAGTCTTAATGGAAAGGGGACCATGATCAATCTCTCTGAGCCTCATTGAATCTCCAAGGTGTGAGGTGAAGGACATAATAATGGTACTCAAATCCATGGGAATATATGGAACCCTGTTATGCCTCCAAAGTGCTTGGCACACCCCCGGCACATGGCAAGTGTTTAATAAGTGGTAGTTCACAATTTCTCGTCAGCGCACTCACTTCCTGGAAACAAGTCAACCAGAAGTGAGATTTTTATTAACTTTTTAATGAGAAGGGTATGAGATTACCTCAAGACCAGAGTACACGTCATTCTGTTAAGAAACCACTCATTGTTCACCTGCCTCGCATCAGGCTCTTTGCTCAGCTCTAAAAAAGACAGAGATGAATAAGACAGAAACCTCCAAGGATAAGTCCCTGGTGACTGTGCCTATACCGGTAATATTGCATTTCGCCTTCTAAATGAAGTTTGTTTTCTCATGCTAAACTAGTGTCATTTCTTCTGTGTGCTTGGCAATAGGCTCAGTGAATTGCTGGGACTGTGGATAACTATGGTGATGAAAGCACCTTTCGGGTTTGGACTTCAGCACATTCTTAACTGCCTTATTCATTCAGTAAATATTTTGGGGGCACTCACTAGGTGCCAGGTACTGTCTTTGGATTCCAAGAAAACAATGGTAAACACAGCAAAGTTCCTGCCCCCATGGAGTTTATATCTAGCTGGTAAGTGTGGTGGTTTTAAGACAAGTCCATAAATTATTCGATCCTTCTTTGAGAGGTGGGTTCTCTATCCCTCCTCTTAAGCCTGGGCCCATTGCAATGATTGGTTGATCAACAGAATAAAAAGGAAGTGATATGAGGCCATAAAAGCCAAGCAGCTTCTACCCAGTTCACTGGCACACTTGCGCTGGAAATGCTGCCAAAGAAGTCTGACCATCCTAAGACCTCCAAGCTGTGAGGAAGCCCAAACCAGCCCACATAGAGAAGGCCTGAGGCTACAAGAAAGCACAGAGATGCCAGACCAGGTCCCTGCTGCTCCAGCCCCCATCTGACTAACAACCACATGAGAGATGCCATGCCAGAACCATCCTGCTGAGCCCTTCCCAACTCCTGACCCACAGAAACCATGAGAGATGTCAAAATGATTGATGTTGTTTTAAGACACTAAGTTTTGGGGTGGTGTGTGATGCACCAACAGATAAACAGAACAGGGAGAAAACAGTGAACAAATAAGCACATTTGTCAGATAGTGGTAGACACTATTCAGAAAAAGACAACGGGACAAGAGAATACATTGGCAGGGTGTCATCAGAACAGGCCTTGAGGTGGTGACAACAGCACAAACATCTAAGAGAAGAATCCTCATGACCTTTGCAGGAAGAGTATTCCCCGTGAAGGGAACAGCAAGTGCAAAGGACTGAGGCAAGAACATGTTTAGTGTACTCAAGGTCAAGCAAGGAAAGTATAGTGGGGACACAATGAAGGAATAGAGGAAAGCTATGTCAGAGAGGCAGCCAGGGGCATCTTCATGATAAAGGATAAAACTCACAAAGTGCTTGCTTACAAAGCATCAGGCATTATTTGAAACACTTTACATATATTAACTCATTTAATATCACAACATCCCTCAGGATAAGCAATATTATTGGCCTCATTTTACAGACAAGAAAACTGAAACAATGCCAAGTAAAGTAACTTGCCCAAGATCACAGAGTTGGTAAGTGGCAAAGTTATGGTTTTAATCCAGTCTGTCTCTAGAACCTGTGACTTAACCACTACTCCCCAGTGCCAGGGAAAGAATGTTGTATTATATTCTGTGCTCCGAACAGGGGCACGGTGTGGCACAACTGACATTTCAACAAGATTGTTCTGGCTGTTCTAAAGGACAGAACCTAGGGGGAATCCAAAAGGGTTGCCAGGGGACTACTGCAGTTTTGGTAAGAGATGATGGTGGCTTGAACTAGGGTGAGAGCTGTGGATAGAGTGAGGAGTGGGTGGGTATATAGTCTGAAGCTGAAATGACCTGCTGATGGGTAGAACGGAGATGTGAAAAAAGAGGAAATAAGGATGACTTGATTTTGACATGGGTTTTGGCATGAACTACTGAATGAGTAGTGATGTCATTTAACGCGAAGGGAAACAGAGGAAGAGGCAGGTTTGGAAATCAGTCTCTCCAGGACGGTGTCCAAATCTTAGTCATTTGCACATAGATGCACCAGTCACCAGCATAGGCCTAACACATAGGAGGTCCCAATCAATATTGTTTGAACAATTGATCTACCAAGATCCAGGTTGGCCTTGCCAGAGTCTATTATGTGCAGAGATTAAAAAGCAGAATTTCTCTCTAAAATTATCAAAGGTTACCTCAAAAATCCTTCATTGTAATTTATTCTTCAACATGAATGATTTTCCTTACACCCTCTCTGGGGACTACTTTTTTAAATAAGGGAAGAAGAAAGGGTCTGGTAAAGATCCTGAATACTTGAGTAAAAGATGAGACCACAGCCTCTAGAAGTTCAGTGGGCAAATTCAAAGGCCTCCTGGTCTCTTGTAGACCTCAAGGGGCATGCACGGCACTAAGAGTAGAAATGATTGCCATGAATTGAGTGATCATCCCGTTCCAGACCCCACCTTAAGGACTCTTCAAACCTTACCTCATACCCAACAGCACTATATGAGAGCGGTCCTGTTGCCCCTCACAAGTGATACAACTGCTCTCATAGAAAGTAAGTGATTTGCTGACCTTCTCACAACTTATAAGTAATAGAGGTAGTATTTAGCCCAAGATTGATTTGAAAATTGGTGAGTTTCCCACAATGCCACCCTGTAAAAAAGACTGGCTAGGTACAATGAACGCTACAAGGAGTGAAAGTCCTCGATCCACTTCCACCCCTCATCAGCTGGGGACCTTCGGCCGGTGACTTTCCCTTTGTGTGCCTCAGTTTTCTCATCTTGGAAAGGGGGATAGCTCCTAAGCTCGTCTTGATTTTATGAGGATATGAAAAGAAAACGTGTCAGTTACGGTACCAAAAGTCCTCGCAGACTGGGAAGGCAGTATGCTAGGGACTCAGCTGGGTCCTCCTCTCCCTAAAATCCATATCCTGAAGCCCTAACACCCCAAGGAGGCTGTATTTGGAGACAGGGCCTTTAGGGGTAATTAAGGTCAAATGAGGTCATAAGAGCAGGGCCTTGATTCAATAGCATTTGTGTCCTTATAAGAAGAGACACCAGAGAACTTGCTATCTCTCCCTCTCTCGCTGCATACTCACAGGAAAAGCCATATGAGGCCAAAGTGGCCATCTGCAAACCAGGAAGAAGGCCCTCACCAGGAATTCAATCAGCTGGCATCTTGATCGTGGACTTCCCAGCCTTCAAGAAAGAGAGAAAATAAATTTCCGTTGTTTAAGCCACCCTGCCTATAGCGTCTTGCTATGGCAGCCTGAGCAGCCGTACCCAGCCCCATGCTGTGCTTCCTCTCTCATAGACCAGACTTTCTGCACAGGCTTCTGCCTGCTGCTCTCTGGGCCCTCCTCCTCCAAACACGTATATGCACTCACTCAGCTCCCAGTCAATGCAAAGCAGACAGCCCCGGAATCCAAAACAGCCTGCAGACTGCGGCCTCTTATTTTAATGATTCTAATTTATCTCCAGCATTATCAATAATAAATCAAACTAAGTGAAACTAAAACAACTTTCCCTGTGGCTGTGTCATGTTCTGTTGGTAAAGGCGACCCTCTTCAAAAGACTGTGTGGATCACCAGCCCCTCCGTCTGCCCTTGGGAGGCAGGTCCCCTGGCAAGGGGCTCAGTGGCTTTCCTCGGTGCACAAAGATGTCTTCCATTGTGCATCACCAGTCTTACTGGTTCAGGGGTACCTCATACATTCCTTATTTAATTTAAGCCTATGGGGCAGGAATGGATATGAGCCCGTTGATGGGAAAACTGAGGCATAGAGGGGCTCAGTGACACGTTTGTTGTCACAGAGCTGGGACATTAACCCAAACTTCTCCCTAGTTCCACTCCCACACTTCTTCCCATGAAATAGTCACCTCTGGTCTGCAGATGGCAGGCTGGTGTCCTGGCAAAGGCTTGTGCTTTGGAGTTAGGCACCTGGATCTGAGTTCCTCCTCTGCCTTTAATATTGAGAAGGTGCTCAAGAAAGTAATGCAGATCTCACTGCACTTCCTTTCCCGTCTCTAAAAGGGGCAGCTTACGATGTTAACAAAGCCACCATCTACATAAAGTCAGAGAGCCCAAATACAGAGAACCCATGAACAGTGCCCCCCAGAGATGATCCATGTGGTGGTGGTGGTGAATACATTCTTCACCAAGTTGCCAGGAGATCTTGAATTAATGGTGGCAAAGTAACAATCAAAGTGCCTGTGGTTTAATCAATAATCACAATTATCATTATTTAGTCTGGTGTTTCTGTGGGTTCTTGCTGATATTCATGAGCTGAACTTCAAGCGGAATAAGAATGGCATTGACTATATTGCCTCCTGCTTAGCCAGTTGAATCATTTGTAACTTATGGTCAATAGATTGGAATGTTCTTGAAATCACAAGAATTCAAAGGTTCATCATCCAGCCTGAAGGATCATTTGAAAAAAATGATTAAAGACTTGTTGCAGGTCACACAAGCACCTTCTGGAGGAATCAGGGTGAGAGACAAGTCTCCCGATGCCAAAGACCAGCTTGCCTCTCCCACCTTCCTTCCCAACTTCCTCCCCAGAGCAGAATAACTGTGCTGGTCTGCTGTACCACACTACGCAGTTGAAATGTTGATTTCACAGATACTACTACTTTTTGGTCCTTGTTGCATGCTGAATTCCATCCCCCAAAAAGATATATTGATGTTTTAAATTCCTAGCATGTGTGAATGAGACTTTATTTAGAAATAAGGACCTTGCAACTGTAATCAAGTTAAGATGAAGTCACACTGGAGTAGGGCAGTCCTTAAATCCAACATGACTGGTATCCTTATACGAAAAGGAGAAGAGACACAGACCCAGGCATATAGGGAGAACACCATTTGGTGGCAGAGGCAGAGATTGGGGTGATGCATCTACAAACCAAGGACACCCAAGAACTGCCAGCAATACCAGAAGCTAAGGGAAAGCCACAGAGCAGACCCACCCCTGAGCACCTTCAGAGAGAGTCTATCCCTGCTGACCCCTGAAGTCTGACTCCCAGCCTCCAGAACTGCTCAAGAATAAATTTTCTGTTGTTTTAGGCCACTTGGTTTGTGGCACTTTGTTACAGCACCCCTAGCGAACTGATACAGTCCCCAAAGAAGACATGGAAGGCAAGGTTTCCTGCTTTACAGGCAAGAGCCCACATTCAGAAGGCATGATTGGCTAAGTGTTACCAAAACCTCTTTCCTCACTGTCTCTAATCACACTGGCCTCTTTTTCTTAAGACTTGGTACTTGTCCCTCCTGTTGGAAACACCGTTCCTGGACCTCAAAGTCTCTGTCTCCTCCTGCTTCCCCAGGCTCCATTCCAATATCACTCCCCAAAGAGGTGTCCCTCCCCAACACTGTCCACCTTGAGTATCACTCTTTCTATGACACTCTCTCCTTTTCCGTCACCCTCGAGGTGCCCGGAGTGGTCTTGCATATTGCTTGGCTACGTGCTCTGTATCTCTCTCCTCACAGAAACATTTGCTTCTTTAAGGAGCTGGAATTCTGTCTGCCACTTTCTTTGCTGTCTTTTTAGATAAATGCATATAATCTATGCTCAATAAACACCTGTTAATAGATTGGGAAGAGCAGAAGCTTTGAGATCAAACCTGCATTTATAATTCCACCCTGTCTTTGCTAGTCTGGTGACCTTATTCATGTTCTAACCCTTCCAAGTGCTCAGTTTTCTCATCTGTAGCAAAATTAAGTACACTCTCAATGTGTGTAACCACCACCTCTATGGTATGGCTTTTAACATGTGTTTCTTTAAATTCTCTCAATCTCTCTTTTTAAATGAGAAATTATTAAATTTATTTTATAGATCAGAGACCAGAGCTCAAGAGGAGTAACTCACTCAAGATGATACCTCTAGTAATAAGAGTAATAACAATAATAGCCACCATTTCTTGAGGGCTTATTACATGTACACTACATGTGATTCTCTAGAAAGACCTGCAGAATAGGCATTATTATGGCTTCCATTTTAAAAAATCTGGGGACAACAATAGCCAATATCTACTAATCTTTTCTTTGTGTCTGGTGCTTACCTAAGCATTTGAAAGGCATTACAGATTTAAACTTCACAAAACCCTTCTTCTGGAGGTACAGTTCTTATGCCCATTCTACAGTAGTGGAAACAGAGAAGCTGTCTTCCCCAAAAATTCACACTCTGCACTGGGTTTTCACTTGTCTTTGTTCGACCGAAGTACCTGTACTTAAGTTTTGTGATCTGCTCTCACAATGAAGCCCCCAGTAGTTTTTATCTTAGGTGGTGGTAAGGACTGCGAACGATTCATGTCCAGCACTGACAGTGGCCCCTAGCATGTAACTAGTGCTCAACTAATAAAAGCAATAGAATTGTTGCTGTTTTTGTTATAACCCTGTTATAACACCCAAATCCAATGTCTTACTATTTGGTTTATACCTTCTTCAGCAGTTTATTGCTAAACAACCAACTCTTAAGTTCACCCTATGTTCCAGGCATTAAAGTCTGCAGGCAAATTTTGCTAATGCAACTTGGACCAACCAAGATCCTGGGAGAGATTCTTCTATTCTGGGTTCAACAGAGCTCAGGATAGCTTCATTCAGCAAGCTTCTCCTGAGCACCTCATCACCTGTTGTGAGCACCAGGACAACCAGGACACAGGGAACAGGGCTTCAACTCCTCCTCCATCCAATCTTCCCAGCTCTGCTTTCCAACTGAGGTCAGCTTGGGAAGAGGGAAGCCCACTTATAAAAGCATTGGCAATAGACACTATCCCTGAGGATAACCAACTTTATGATATGAGGGACAAGCACTGGACTGGGAGGCATAAGACATGGACTGCAAACCCCAGGAGATGAGATGGACTGGTAGGAAACCAGGAACAAACATGGGTTAAAATCCAAATTTAGAGTCAGACAAACATGGGTTAAAATCCAAATCTGTTACTGGCCATGTGACTTTTGTTAGCTACTTAAGCTCTCTGAGCCTGGTTCTTCACTGTAAAATGGAAGCCATAATAATGCCAATTCTGCAGGACTTTCTAGAAGACGACATGTAAAGTACATGTAATAAGCTCTCAAGAAATGGTGGCTATTATTATTGTTGCTCTTATTACTAGAGGTATCATCTTGAGTGAGTTACTCAGATTGATCTCTGGTCTCTGATCTATAAAATAAAGTTAATAATTCCTCATTTTTAAAGAGAGATTGAGAGAATTTAAAGAAACACATGTTAAAAGCCATACCGTAGAGGTGGTGGTTACACACATTGAGAGTGTGCTTAATGCCACGGAATTGTACACTTAAAAATAGTTAGAATAGTGAATTGTATGTATATTTTACCACATTAAAAAATTAAAAATTTGAAAAAGCAGCAAAATAAACCATTCTAGTTAGGATTCCTAGTTATAAACAACAGAATCCACTCCAGCTAGTTTAGTAGAAAAAGAATTTATTCGAGAGAGACAGGGAACGCACAGACCTCCATGTGGATCAGGAATCACCACACATCAAGGTGCAGACCTGCTCCAATTAAGACCCTACGATGCCATGAGGGCGCTAACCCTGCAGATCTCAGGTCTGCTGGAGCCTCAGTCAAGTGGGACATGCCTGACATCACCCTCACTTGAGTGGATCCTACATGAACCCTGTTCCTTCACTTCAGCCCTTGAAAAATCTAGGTTTTGCATAGACACTTCCGGTTGTCAATATCAAGGTCAAATTCCAGGGCCATAGCTGCAAGAAAAGCAAGTCTCTGGACCTTACCTTTGCAAGGTAAGCATGGACTTCCCTGAAGTTCCCAAGTGTAGGGAAAGTGTGCACAGGTACTGGGCCACCAAAAAAACCCTTTAAAAGTTCATTTCAGTGACTTTGAAACCCAAGCAAACCTTGGTTTCCATACCAGCTGTAGCCATTACAAGCCATATAACTTGTGGTAAAATAACTTCTCTGATTCTCAGTTTCCTCATCTATAATAGAGGAGTATTAGCATCTACTTTCAGAGATTTTTTTTAAATATTGAAAACAAGGCATCTTAAATCCCAGCATATTCTAGATCCTCCTTCCACATACCCAGTAAATTCCACTGAACAATTGAACAGGAAACTTTTAGACAATGTACCACTACAAATGACCCAAATGCTATGATCTTGGTCACGGGATATTATCTTCTCCATAACCACTCCAGATATCTTCTTCATAAAGAGAAGGGCTATCTTGAGATGTCTTAGTCCTTTGGGCTGATATCACAAAAATACCGTAAACTTGGTGGCTTATAAACAACAGAAATGTATTGCTCATAATTCTAGAGCCTAGGGAATCCAAGGTCAAGACACCAGCAGAGTCAGTGCTTGATGAGGATCCAGTTCTCATAGACAGCACCTTCTCACTGCAACCCATGGCAAAAGGGCCAAGGGAGTTCTCTGGGAGTTCTTTTATAAGAGCACTAATCCCAGAGCCTTCATGACTTAATCACTTCCCAAAGGCCTCACCTCCTAATACCATCACCCTAAGGGCTAGAATTTTAATACATAAATTAGGGGGGAGACACAAACATTCAGATCATAGCATGAAAGCAACCTGCAGATCTCTAGTTGACTGGCAGACCCAAAACAGACCCGAACTCCAGGGACTGGAGAGAACAGCCCAGCAGAGGGTGGGGACTGAGCAGTAAGAGGTTTTTCCATGGCCAGGGTGTGTGTACACACACCGCCTGAAAGCAGAGAAGACTCAGCCTCATGCCCCAGCAAGTGACCAATGGCAAGCCAAGGTTAGATGTCAGAGGACACACAGTCCAGTCTTGAAATGATCTTCTAATGAGTCTTGCAGTCAGAAGTATTTCCAATCCGTTAGGTCTGTGTGCCAGTGCTGTGGGAATGGCAAAGAATTGCACCAAGAGTAGACAAAAAGAAAAGGCGTGTTATCCACTTCCCACAGGCAGAAAGGGACTGAAAGCCCACAGGAAAGTGTGGCATCCAATATGGAGGTTCAATGTATTTAAGATCTCCCCAGAGAAGTAAAAAGAGTAAAAATGTCTCCAGCAGCTGCATGCTTGGGTGTTGATAACATTGGTCTCCAGGTGGTCAGGTAATCAGGGAATCTGATTACCACAGATTGAGTTAGCCCTGACTTTCATGGCTGGAGAGCAAATACTTAGAATAGATTAGTAAGGAGGAACTTGCTGGGACTTAGAAGTAACTGTCAGGAAACTACATCCTTGGAAATTCCCGTGTTTCTAAGAAAGCATGACAAAGCTAAGCAGTGTTAAAATGGCCACCACTATGACTAAAATTATTCCATTTTGTCTTTTCATCCTTTCACAAACTACCTGAATCTTCCAAAGAATATTCCGGAAGATCCCAATTTTAATACACAGTCACGTTCTTTACAATTCTTATTCCACATTTCTCCCTGTCTCCAATTCTCTCATACTCAACACTTGCCCCAAAACCTTTCTCTCCATCCCTCACTCTCTGCACTGTCTCAAGACTCTTCCTGAAATCACCAGTTGGCTCTTTTTTCTACTCTGTCTCCCACTGATTTTTTTCTCCCAGGAGTCACTATCAACCCTTTCCAAGCCAAATGTCCCCAAGCCAGTTCCTTAATTTTCTCCAGATGACTGCAGTGTGTGTGTGTGTGTGTGTGTGTGTGCATGTGTGTGTGTGCGTGTGTGTGTAGTATGCCTGCACTCATGCGCGTGTGTGTGTGTGTTGTCTATGTGTTTTGTAATAACCTACATCAGACAATGCTAGATTTCCTTAGTGTGCAGGGAGTAAGCGGGCATGACCATGCATGCATTAACAATTTTGTCTCAGTTATACACATTTATATGATGACAATTAAACCTTCCAGTGAAGTTGGTAAAGCATAAGGTCTGGCAACCACCTTGAGTTGAGAGTTGCATCTCAGAATTCTCTTAACTGTGATAGATTTTTTTTAAATGACCACCATGCCTTCTAGCTTCTCCCATCAAGAAGAGAAGTCTATTTCCATCCCTTGAATCTAGAATGGCATTGTGTCTTGCTTTGTCCAATAGGATGACAGAAGTGGCACTACCTGAGTCCTATTTCCAGGTCTTAATCAGTTCTGCAACTTCTGCTTTTGCAGCTTTTGGAAACTTGAAATACAGTATGAGCAAGTCTAGGATAGCCTGCTGGAAGAAGAGAGACCATGGTTCAGCCTTCCCTAGTTCCCCAGCCAACACCCAGAAACAGAGCCTCCTGTATGACCAACAGCTAGCCACAGATACGCCAGTGAGATCAGCCAGAACCAATAAAAAATAAACATCTTAGTAGAGCCCAGCTCAAAGTGCCAACTCACAGAATCATGAGCTAAGTAAATGGCCATTGTTTTAAGTCACTAAATTCTGGAGTATCCTGTTATACAACAAACCTAACTGATATGACATGGGATCCCAAAAACTAACTGATAAGATATAGTACCTCAAGAAATAACTGATAAGATAGGGGACGCCATCGTGGTTCCAGGTTCCAAAGGAATCTTCAGAACCAGTGTCTGCCTGCCATTGGAGGGCTTCCCCTGACTTATGGGTGTTGAGCGTGCCCAGGTCTCTCATCTGCTGTCCTGTCTGAACTTCTAGATTCCCTGCTCTGAGCCCTGGACGTGGCAGGGATGTTTTGTGTTTGTTGTTCCTACAACCCTGTACAACTCAGGGCAACCCTAGGACATCTGTGCTTCCTTCTCTCTGTCCTGCTGCCTTCCACTGTTCTGGTGAACAAACCAGAAAGGAAAAACGGTTCATTTCTGCAAACCAGTGGAATGCACTAGGTTTGGCAGTTGATAAAAGGTTTTGCAGCAGAGATGGTTGCTAGGATTGCTGGCTTGCATGGGTACTGTACCTCAGGGACCCCTCCAGACAGGGAAGCAGCCTCTCACTAACAAAAATTAGGCTTTGGGAATCAAGATTTGATGGGACTCGCTAGTGAAGTTAACGGGACAGCAACGAAGGTCCCAGCCTCAGAAACTGCATCCTCCTTCCTCCATACTCTGTCGACCTCGTGCCTGAAATTCCACCATCCATTCCTTTCATTTTGTGTCACGGAAAATGCTCTGACATTAAATGTATACTTTCTGTATAACAAAGCCAATATACACAAAGTTAAAAGGCCACAGATTGAGAGATGTCTGCAAAGCACATGACAGGCAAGAGATTAGTGTCCAGGATATACAAAAATTTCTCCAAGTCAGTAACAAAAAGACAAATGACGCAGAGCAATGATGGATGAAGGCGATCAAAGGACAATTCATGGGTGAGTTCACCTGAATGGTCACTAAACACGTGACAAAGTGCTCAGCCACACTGGGAGTCATGGGAAGATGGGCAATAAGCAGTAATAAGATATCAATTCACAACCTCCCAGATAGGCAGAAATCATGAGGGGAGGGAGCATCACTTCCTACAGCCACTGCGATGAGAAACGTAGTAGCACCTGGTAAAATTTAAGACCCATGTACCCTAAGACGCAGCAACTCCACAGCCCAGATCTAAAAAGAAAACTCTTCTCACAGGTATGCATAGGAGACATGCCCCCAGGGCACTCACTGTAGCTTGGTTTGTAATAGCAAAATATTGGAAACAACCTAGCTGCCCATTGAGAGGGGAATTAATAAATAAATTATGAAATAGTCATACAATGGAATTCTATACCGATTTTTAAACGAGTGAATTAAATTTGCATGTATCATTATGAATAAATTATAATGTTAACATAAAAAGCAAATTGTAGAAAATTAGGTGAAGTTTGCAGTTTATGTAACATTTTTAAACCCCAGAAAAATCCTGGACTCATCTATAAAACTATAGAGTCATGTACTGGAAGACTACCACCAGAATCAGAAGAAAGTCACCCCTTGGGAGGTAGGAAGTGGCCAGGAACTGGGGGAACAGTGTGAAAAAGGGAGCCTCCAGTCATGTCTATAGCATTTTCTTTCTTTTTTTTTTTTTGAGTCAGAGTCTCACTCTGTCGACCAGGCTGAAGTGCAGTGGCACATTCATGGCCACCACAGCCTCAACCTGCTGGACTCAGGCAAGCCTTCCACCACAGCCTTCCGAGTAGCTGAAACTGCAGGCATGTGCCACCATTCCTGGCTAATTTTTGATTGATTGTAGAGATGAGGTCTTGCCAAGGTGCACAGGCTGGTCTCAAACCTGTGGGCTCAGGCAATCCTCTCACTTCGGCCTACCAAAGTGCTGGGATTATAAGCAGAACCACCGCATCTGGCCTCATTTTATTTAGAAAAGAAAGAACCAAAGGAAATAAGGCAAAAATATCAATATTCATTAAACTGGGTGGTGGATACACAGAGGTTTGCAATGCTTTTCTCCATACTTTTCATTCCACAAATGCTTATTGAGTACTTGCTATGTGCCAGGCACTGTTCTGGGTGCGGGGACCACAGCTGTGAACAAGATACAAGCCTTCCCCTTGTGGAGTCGACAGTAGAGATGAACAGACAATAAATAAATGAGTAAAATATATTAAATTGTTAGATGATGATGAGATCGATGGAGAAAAATTAAAACAAAGAGGATCCGCCGGGCTCGGTGGCTCAGCCTATAATCCCGCGCCTTTGGGAGGCTGAGGTGAGTGAATTGCCTGAGCCCGCGGGTTCGAGACCCGCCTGGGCAGGCGAGACCTCATCTCTACAATAAATTAAATTTTAAAAAAATCAGCCGGGCGTGGTAGCGCATGCCTGTAATTCCGGCTACTTGGAAGACTGAGACGGAAGATCGCCGCAGCCCAGCAGGTTGAGGCTGCGGTGGCCGGGAGCGGCCACTGCATTCCAGTCTGGGCGACCAAGTAAGACTCCGACTCAAAAAAAAAAAAAAAAAAAAGAGGATCAATATGAAGTAGAGATGTCAGGAAAAGGGGGTTGAAGGTTTTTTATTGGGAAACTAGGAAAGATCTTGATAAAAGGGCGACATAAGGGTCAAAGCCTGCAGGGAAAAGAGATGGAGATTCAGCCATGAGCTGGGAGGAAGCTTCTAGGCAGAGGAATGGCAGGTACAAGGCCAGGAGAGTGCACATGGCTTAGAGCAGAGGTAGGGAGGGGCAGACAATGAGGTCCCTAAGGTAACGGTGCAAGGGAGGGGAGTGTCAGTCATTTCTCAGTATTTCATCATCTTAAACACAGAGAGGAAGACTAGGGCGGAAAGAGAGGGGATCTCCAAATTGTGTTTAGTTGAGTTCAAACAAAAATATAGATGGAAGATGAAAATCTAAAAGAAGATGAATGCTTTGAAGTTTGGAATGTGCCCCCAGAGTACAGCTAAGCTCCAAGAGGGGGTTTGGAGGAGGCATTCCTACCCGATATACACTGGAAACCCCAATCCCGGGGACTTGAGGACATCCGGAGGCAGGCCCAGAAGGCACCCAAGCCACTACAAACAGAGCATCACGAGCTGGCCAAGCAGGGATCCCTACTCACCACGGCCTGATGATCTTAGTAGGGAAGTCTGGGACTGGAAGGGCAGAGTGGACAGCTTCCCCACCTTGGTGACTCCTATTTCCTTGTTATTTTCCCAGACCAAATCCCAGGACTGGGTGTCCCCACAGAACATCCATCAGTGAAAGATGACTCAGTTTGTTTAGGGTTTTTTTAAACATGATTTTTTTTTTAAGTTTTTATGACTCAGTTGTTTGGGGTTTGGTTTTAAAAACAGCATATTCCCAGTTCGTTTATTTGCTTGCTTGTTTATTTATTTAGAATCAGAGTGTAACTCAGGCTGGAAGGCAGTAGCACGATCACAGCTGCTGCAGCCTCGGCATGCTGCGCTCAGGCGATCCTTCCACCTCGGCCTTCCAAGTAGCCGAGACTGCAGGTCTAATTTTACTCACGGCTAATTTTTTTTAATTGTAGAGAGGAGGTCTCACCATGTGGCCCAGTCTGGTCTCGAACTCCTGGGCTCAGGCAATCCTTCTCGCCTCAAACCCCCAAAATGCTAGGATTGCAAGAGTGAGCCACTATACCTAGCCTCCAGGTGTTAATTAAGATACAGGTAAGCACTTAAAAGAGTGTCTAGCATATCAAAAGAGCTCAGTAAGGTATGACTATTATTGTTGCTATTGTTATTGATACCTTAGCATGAAGTTTATCAGCTCTCTTCCTGAGGACAGGTCTTAGCTGGAACATCAAAGTATTTGTTAAAAATATTTGTTATAGTCTTACAATATGTCAGGAACCTTATATGCTTGCAGATCAAACTGTCCTTATTTTAAAGATGAGGAAAGAGAGGCTCAGGAAGGTGAAGCAACCAGCCCAGGGCCACACAGCTAACTGGTGGCAGAACCAAGGTTATGTGCATTGCTCTCACCCACCACAGAAATTCATCCTGATTTTGTAAGATCTTTCTTCTTCCCTGATATGTGCGAGCCACTTTGAATTTTCTTCTTGTGTAAAGGAATACAGAAATGAGAGGACCAGATGCGTTTCTGGGCTCCCTAGGCAGAACTAATCTCTCTCCTGTCTGGACCTCCACAGGCTTTGTATATCCCTCCGTTGTAGCTCCTAACATATGGCTTTACAGCTGGGTTGGGATGCAGGTTCCAGTCGGGGAATGAAGCAACCTTCCCCAGTATCCCAGGGCTGTGGTGCTAGATCGTGCTGAGTATAAGCTACAGTACAAAGGCTGTGGGTGTGCTGGCAGGGCTCTACTCCCTCGTGGGAGGGCTGAGGCCACAGAGCAGCAGTGTGTGTCCCAGTGGCTGAGTGGAGGCCGACTGCCAGGGTTCCAGTCCAAGGGCCTGACCTTGGTAGCTATCTGGCCTTGGATGTCCTCCTGGTCTCTCTGTGCCTCAGTGTTCTCAGCTGTAAAACAGAGGTAACAACAGTATCTACTACCTCGTGTAGAGAAGGTGAAATGAATCAACACACAATCCTAGAACAGTGTCCAGCATACAGTAAGCACTACATAAATGTTAACTGTCAGTGCCGTGTTATGGTTAAAACTGGTCAGTCTAAATCCACAGAGATAGAACACAGATTGGTGGCTGCCAAGGTCTAGGAGGAGGGGGAAGGGGTGATGACTGCTTAATGGGTATGGAGTTTCCTTGTAGGATGATAAAAAAGTTTGGGACTAGATAGAGGTGGTGGTTGTACAATGCTCTAAGCACATTTAAGTTCACTGAATTGTTCATCTTAAAATGACTAATTTTATGTTATGTGAATTTCACCTCACTGAAAGAAATTAGTAAACACCAGCCAGTGTGCATTTCCAACCCAATTCACCATATCTGAGCCAATTCTCTGTTCCCTCATATGTCAAAAGGTAATGATAGCAATATTTTGACATCAAGTCACGCATGAGTTATATTAGGTAATTAAGTAAATTAGACCACACACGTAAAGAACTTGGTCCATCATAAACGTTCAAGAAATGACACTGGCTTATTTTAGGGCTGAAACAGTTGAGCACTTTGAAAGCAACCATCTCCGCCTTTTCATGGAACATAGGATCGACACATGTCACCTATAATCAGATTGGACTGTCAAGCACATGCACACAGGTCATGCAAAAATAAAGAACGGAACATTCTCCAAGATGGACCTGCTGGATCATCTGGGATATCCATTCTCAGAAAGTCAAAAATTCTCACCCTTAGCTCTTTTAGAACAAACAATAAGTTACTTAGCAAATATTTGAAGTAAACCCATTAATTCCAATGAAATACATCTGTAAATAAAGGAATTTCGCCTACCTGAACACTGTTACCAGGAAATGGTTCCTACTCCAACATGAAAAGTCACTCTTTTGACAATGCCTCTGATGGAAGATGTTGGAAGAATGGACTCTCTCGCATGGCATTCAGTGCGCAGTGTTCAATTTTGTTTGAAGAAGAGTCACCCGGGAATTTCTGCAGCACCTGTTCTGGCCTGGGAGAGGGGAACAGCTTTAATTAGAGGAACACGTGTCTACGCTGCCCTTCTATAATCTGATCAAATTGCAACAGAAGGAGGAAAAGAAAAACACTCAGAGAGATCTGTAAGATATAAATCATAAAACCAACAACAAAAAGAAATATTATAAACGAAAGACCAGGTGTGCTGTTTCCAAATTATGCTGAATTGAGCCCAAATCCCTAATGTCTCATTTTGTACCGGCTATCCAAACAGATGTCTTAGCCTTCACAAAATTACTAAAAATGGAAGTGCAAATCTTCTTCGAGCTGCTCCTTTACCCAAACCTTCTGCCGCCACGTTGACGCTGGTAGCATAAAAATCACCAGCCGCAGAAGGGAGAAAAGTGCCAGAAAGTGTCACGAAACTTTTCTTGTTCACCTACTACATATTGGGAAGCATGGTAGAAACCTTAGCATTCATTTGCTCAAATGAGCAAATTCTTCAAGTAACTCTGGGAGGTAAAACATATTAGCCAGTTTTGTTAACATACAGGAAAGCAAGCTCAAAGCCAACAGATTGGCGGCCACGTGGACATGGGACCTGTACCGCCACACGGGGCACATGCTTGGTTTAACGATCTGCTGTTGGTGTTTTGAAGTTCTTAATTTTTGAACAAGGAACCCAACATTTGTTTATTTTGAATGAGATTCTGCAAATTCCATAGCCGATCCTGCTACATACAGCCACAGTGGCATTTCAACAGGTCAGCCACTTCTTTTCGCATTTCCCAAGGAAATAGAACTGAGCCTTGTGGTTACTGCTCTTTCTGCTGTGTCAGAGATAAACAGGACAAAAGAAGATGTCCTATGCATGGGGGTCCTTGAAAAGAAGTCTGGCAGTCTACAGCAGGACAGACACTTCAGAGGTGTCCTGGAGCGGCACTGGGGTCCACAGACCAGAGTGGGCTGGTTGCCTGAGTTTTATGACCCACGAGCTAAGAATAGTTTTTACCATTTTAAATAATTGAAGAAATTTTTTTAAAATAATACTTTATAGCACATGAACATCTTATGAAATTCAAATTTTAGTGTCCACAAATAAGCTTTTACTGGAACACAGCCTTGTCCCTTCATTCATTTACAGAGCAACCACAGGCTGCCTTCCAATGGCAGGACTGAGCAGTTGCAACAGAGAGTGTATGACTCCAAAGCCCAAAGTGTTTACGATCTTAGCCCCTACAGAAAAGGTTTGCCAACCCATGTTCCAGATGTCTGATGAGTAAACGAATGTATGCATGAATGAGTTAATGAATGAGTTTTTAGAATTTCCCTGTTAGTATTATATTTATATAGTGTCAGAACAACTTGATGGAAAGTCCAAAACTCAGTAATGGTACTCAATACTTGTTCTGATTTTTTTCCTTGAGAATTATCCAAATGTCTTAGAAAATATAACATGTATGCTGGAGAGGGTGTGGCGAAAAGGGAACACTTCTACACTGTTGGTGGGAGTGGAAACTAGTACAACCTCTGTGGAAAACAGTATGGCGATTCCTAAAAACTCTAAATATTGACCTCCCATATGACCCCACGATCCCCCTACTGGGAATATACCCTGAAGAACTCAAGTCACTCTATAAAAAAGATACCTGCACACATATGTTTATCGCAGCAATGTTCACGACAGCAAGAACCTGGAAACAACCATGCTGTCCATCAAAAGAGGACTAGATTTTAAAAAGTGGTACATATACACAGTGGAATACTATGCAGCCATAAAAAAGAACAAAATCATGAATTTTGCAGCAACCTGGATGGAACTAGAGTCTATAATACTGAGTGACCTCTCGCAGAAACAAAGATCTGAGTATCACATGTTCTCACTCATATAATGGAACTTGAACAACCAATGTAATACTATAAGAAAATGACTGACAGTGGTGGGAGACTATGGGGGAGGGGAAGGGAGATGGGAGTAAATATCTGTCTGGGGATGGGGAGACATCTCTTATCAACAAGGGTGCCTGAATGAAGCATATTTGTATACCCAGCCCTTAACTGTACCCCACAATATCATAATAAAAAAATTGATAAAAAAAGAAAATATAACACGTAAATTCCAGATCTCTTTTCCAGTCTACAGTAGATTGATTGCAAAATATCCCTAAAAGTAGTCCTAGGTTGAGTGCAATAATAGTCATACCTAGATAGGTGCCCTTTGTAATGGCTTTGCAGCTCTTCCGGCCAAAAGGAGGAGTCTGTTTATTAATCTGCTGAATCTGAACTGGTCTTGTGATTGCTTCCGCCAATAGAAGTGGCAGAAATGGTAGAAGCCCAGTTTTGAGCCCAGGCTTCAAGAAGCCTAGGGACTTCCACTTGCTCTCTTGAAACCCTTTGTGAAAGGGTTTCCTGAGGACAAGTCCTGCCTAGCCTGCTGGAGGGTGAGAGACCACACGGAGTAGATAGAAATCAGCTCAGTTGTTCCTGTTATGACGTCAGACGGTGAGAGTCCACCAAGATCAAGTTACATAGCTGACCTGTATTTGACCCCAGACATGGAGTGAGTCCCACCAAACCCAGCTCAGATCAGTAGAACTTCCCAATCAAGCCACAGACCTATAAAAGCAAGTGTTATTGCAGAATGCCACTGTGGTTTGGGGAGTGTGTATCCTGCAACATCACTGTGGCAATACATAACTGATACACCACCCCCTTTTTGTCCACTCATATGCATTCCTTCTCTACTACCTTCTGCAGAAGGGCAATAGCAACGGACATTTATCAAATTCTAATAATGATAGCAAAAAAAAAAAAAAAACCGCTTCTGAAATGTATTATGTGCCAGGCAATGTGTTAAAAGTTTTTCCTGAATCTTCTCACTTAATCCTCACAAAAGTCTTGGGAGATTATGTACATCAGGTAGCTTCTATGATGGTTCCCATGATCCCTGATTCCTGGAATTCATGGCCTTGCATAACCTCCTACCCGGGAGTGGGGGCCAGACCTAGCGATTCACTTCTACTGGATGAAATACTGCAAGGACAATGGCTTCCATCTTACTCACCCTTTCTTGTTCCCACTGGCTCACCCTGATGGAAGCAGTTGCCATGTTGTGAGCTGCCCTTAGGGAGAGGCCCAGGTGGGAAGGAACTGAGGGAAGCCTCCAATCAGCAGCCAGTGGGAAACTGAGACTTTCAGTCCAACAAGCAAGGAAGAACTGACTTCTACCAACAACCACTAGAATGAGCCTATAAGTGGCGCCTCTCTCAGTCCAGTCTTGAGATGGCTCCAACCTCAGCTGACACCTTAATTACAGCCTCATGAAATCCCTGAGCTAATGGACCCAGCAAAACCATGCCCAGATCCCTGACCCACAGAAATTGTGAAAGAGTGAATGTTTGTTGTTTCAAGCTGCTACATTTTGGAGCAATTTGTTACGCAGCCATGAATAGCTAATACATCACATAAAGATCTTTTTTGCAGATGAGAAAGCTAAAGCCTGGAGAGATTAAGCAAGCCAATAGTTACACAGTTGGCTCTAGAGGGGGGCGTCCACACCACCACTGGATGCGTGCCACTCAGTGGCGTGGAGTTGGTTGCCTTTCTCCCATGCCAGCCTGAACACTCACTCCCAATTCCTGCTCTTAAGGCTGTTGGCCTCGTTGTTCTTCCTGGTCTTGTTCTTTCTCTTCCCTTTGTTTTTGTTTCTCTTTTGTCTGCCATGGGGTCCTGGGCTCAACCTTTTCCTTCTCTTAGCCATTGCTCTCTTCCTTCCTTTTTCCAGGTCCCTGTAACCTGTAAGTCAACCTCCATCAAAGTCTTCAGCTGTTGATGTTCAAAAAATAAAATCAATCTCGAATGACAATATATTGCCATATAAATGGCACCACAGAGACAAACTGGTCAAATGTGCCCATCTTCACAGTTCACAATGAGGAAAAGTCTACCTGGTGTTCTAGTACAGAATAGTTATTTTCTATTTTGGGTCTCTTTCTTGTTTGTTTGTTTGTTTGTTTTGGGTAGAGATAGGGTCTCACTATGTTACCCAGACTGATCTCAAGCACAGGCCTCAAGTAATCCTCTCACCTTGTCTTCCCAAAGTGCTGGGATTACAGACATGAGCCACCATGCCCAGCCTATTTGGGTGTTTGCTTGTTTGTTTTACTTTCTTATTTATTAACATCCATCCCAATATCTGTAAGCTCCAAAAAGGCAAAGACTAACTTTTTCACTCTTCTTTTCTCCAAACCTAAAATAAGTCTTGCTCTACAGTAGATAGGCAAAAATTGTTTTCAGAAAGAATGAATATTAAATGGATAAAAAGAAGAAAAAAGAGAAGAAGGGAAGGGAGTTACAACGAATGAACATCTCTTATGTGTCAAGCATTTTTACCAATATTCTCTTACTTAATAATCACAGTCACTTAATGGGGTTTCTCAATTTGTAGGTGAGGAAGACTAAGGGTCAGAGCAGTAAATTGATTTCTGCAAAGCAACACAGTTAATAAGTGACAAAAGAAGGTTTGGAACCCAGGTCTCTCAGCCTCAAAATTGGTTCTCTTTGTTCCACATCCCACACTATGGCCCTGTGGTCCTCGAAGCTGGTGTCTGAAACCCTCAGACTAGATTGTACACCTCCAATGATCTGGCTTCTCAGCAACTAGCCCGGATGGCCAGAGATCTCCCTTGGCCCTTATGCTACACTTTTACACTCAGGTCACAGATCAGTAACACTTAGCAGCACTCCTTGCTGGTAAAATAATAATAAAATATCATGAAATCCTAGGAGAGGGACTGAGAGCACAGCGGGGCTGGAATCTAGCTCTGCCAAACACTTGCTGCATAACCCTGAGCTAGTTACCTCACCCTTGTGTACCTCAGTTTCCTTATATGGCAAATGAGGATAACAGATATACTTAGCTTCATAGGGTTGCTGAGTCAATTAAATGAGTCAGTCCCTGTGAAATTCCCAGGAGCATCTGACACATAGTAAGTGCTCAATAAAATTAAGCCAAAGGAAGTATTATCATTTATCTTTGAACACCGGCCTCCCAACCCAATTAAGTGTGCTCCCTCTTTAAGAATGAAGAAACTGCCAGGAGAAATGAAGTTCCACAGGACACCCCACTTTCGTTGCGTACATCCCAGTCCAGGCTCTGCATGACCTCTCCACCCACTCTTGCTCCACCCTGCCCAACTTACTCCTGCATCATTTCACTTCAGAATTAGTGTCATTTCTCCAGGCAACCCTGAGGCATCATCCGGGTCTCAGTCAAGTATCCTCTTGGGCTGTTCCATCTTGACTTCTGAAATGAGGCTTTCTCCAAGAGAAGAGAGAGAAAAAGAAGATGGAGCCCCAGATAAAGAAGAAAATCGAGGTGAGAAAAAAAGCATTCGAGGGTTTCCGGTAGGAACTGGTCCTTCTCCACAAAGTTTCACGCGCTCATCTCCCCAGCAAAAGCCTTCTTGGTTGCAAGATGGAAAGGAGAGCCTACAATAGCAAGTCTTTAATTACAAAACTCTTTTACCTTATTGCTTTCATGTGGCCCCGATGAAAACGAGCAGTGGCAGTTTCTATTAGAAATGTTAATTACTTTCCCGGGTAATTAGACTCACTGGGTACTGTGAGCACCTGACCTCACTTCATAACAGCAGAGCTGGGAAGAAGGAAACCGTGGCTGGGAACTAGGGGAGAAAGGGAAGGTGTTTATAAGTGCTGAGGAAAGCAAAATCATCCAAATCAGTTGAACAGAAAGCTGTAACTAAAGGACCCCTGAGGAAGGCTGGGAGGAGAGTCCTACTAGGAAGGAGCTTTTGAACATTGAAGACTTGTCATGGGGATGGAAACAGTGAAGAACCCATCTGGAAATGATGGGCCCTTGGAGAGAGTCCCACTGGACCTCCTCTTACAAGTGAGTGCTGAGTCTCCAAGCTGCTCAGAGACTTCCCAAGGTCACACACAAGTTGTGGCAGGGCCGAGACAGAACCTGGCTTTCTGGTTCCTCCCTGACTGCTTCAACCTGACTGGGACCAATGAGAAGTCCCTCCTCATTCCTTCAATGAGTGTCTATGGACCACAGACTGAGGGCTACTTTGGCACCAGAAGAACAGCACTGGCGCAGCTCCAGTTCTCAAGGGCCTTAGCGTCTAGGGGAGGAAGCACATGGGTGGCTGTGATAAAGAATGATTGGCTGAACAAAAAAAATGAAATACTGTGGCATCTACCCAGCCAAAGAAGTGAAAGACTTTTACAAGAAGAATTATAAAACACTGTTCAAAGAAATGAAGGAAGATGCAAGTAAGTGGAAAAACATCCCATGCTCATGGATTGGAAAAACCAATATTGTCGAGATGTTCATCCTACCCAAATTCAATGCAATTCTTATCAAATTGCCAATATCATTTTTCATAGACTCAGAAAAGACAATACAGAAATTCACATGAAAGCAAAAAAGAGCCCAAATATCTAATGCAATCCTCAGCAAAAACAATAAGGCTGGAGACATCATGCTTCAGACTTTAAACTTTACAAAAAGTCTACAGTAACCAACATAGCATGGTACTGATACAGGAATAGATACATAAAACAATGGAACAGGACTGGGAATCCAGAAATAAAACCACAGTTTCTCAACCAACTCATCTTTGACAAAGTCATCAAAAACAAACACTGGGGAAAGGAAACTGTATTTCACATATGGTGCTGGGAAAATTGGTTAGCCACATGCAGAAAAATAAAACTGGACTCTCACCTATCACCATATGCAAAAATTAATTTCAAATGGATCAAGGACTTAAATGTAAAACCTCAAACTACAAAAATCTTAGAAGAAAACTTAGGGAACTCCCTCTTGGACATTACAGTAGGTAATGAATTCAGGGCCAAGTCCTCAAAAGCAAATGCAAGAAAAGCTAAAATTGAACTTATCAAACTGAAAAGTGTTTGCACTACAAAAGAAACCATCAAGAGATTAAAGAGACAACACATGAAATGGGAAAAAATATTTGCAAGCTATACATCTGACAAAGGTTTAACAAATGAAGTGTAAGGGAAAAAACAAACAACCCCATTAAAAAGTGGGCACAGGGCATGAACAGACACCTCTCAAAAAAAAAAAGACATTCTAGTAGCCAACAAACATATGAAAAAAGATTTGGCCTCACTAATCATCAGAGAAATGCAAATCAAAACTACAATGAGATACCGCCTAACATCAGAAAGGATGAATTTTTATTAAAAAGTCAAAAAAACAACAGGTGCTGGTGTGGCTGTAGAGAAAAGGGAACGTTTCTACATTGTTGGTGGGAATGTAAGCTAGTTCAACTTTTGTGGAAAGCACTGTGGCTATTCTCAAAGAACTAAAAATTGACCTTCCATATGATCCAGGAATTTCTCCTCTGGGAATATGCCCAGAGGACCATAAATCACTCTACCAAATAAAGGCACCTGCACACTATTCACAATAGCAAAAACGTGGAACCAACCAAAAATGGATAAAGAAAATGTGGTACATATACACGATGGAATATTATGCAGCCATAAAGAAGAACAACATCACGGCCTTTGCAGCAACATGAATGCAGCTGGAGACTATCGTACTAAGTGAAATACTAAGAGCTACTAAGTGGCTTTTTTATCCCTGAGACCATCATGCTACGTGAACATACTAAAATCTACTAAATGGCTTCTTCCTCTGAGACCTGAAAGTTAAGAAGAGATCTCCGTTTTGGAGAGTTGGGGTGAAAGAACGTACTACCTGGTGTTGTGGGCTGAATAGTGTCCCTCCCGAATTCATGTCTACCCAAACCCTCAGAATGTGACCTTGGTCGGAAATAAAGGTTTTTATGTATATGACTAGTTAAGATGAGGTCATACTGGAGTAGGGTGGGCTCTGAATCCAATGACTGCTGTCCTTATAAGAAGAGAAGAGACACAGGGACAAGACGCATAGGGAAGGAGGCCATGTGGTGATTCAGGCAGAGATTAGAGTGACTCAGCTGCAAGCCAAGCAATGACAAAGATCACCAGCAATGGTCACAGCTGGAAGAGGTGAGGGAGGCTCAGGGCTTCAGAGGGATCCTGGCCCTGCCGTCGCCTTGATTTTGAACTGTGATGCACTAAATGTCTGCTGGTTGAAGTCCCCCGGTGTGCGGTACCTTGTTTCAGCAGCCCTAGGAAACTGATACACCTGGCTACTATGATCCCGCACTTGGGGATGACAGAATAAATTCCCAAAATGAGAGAACACGAGCTCATAAGGACAGCGCTGGGTGAGGACGTAAGTTTTCTTGATGACCTGCAGCTTCAGGCAAGCTGCTCCCCACTTTTAGATCTTGTCTAACTCAGGAAGAACTTGGGGTTCCCAAACATACAGTCAGAACAATCATCTTCAGGAGGTCTATTTACTATGCAGATTCCTGGGCCCCCTAGGTTGATGGAACTGGCATCTCTGAGTGGCACTCTGGAACCTGCGTTTCTAACAAGCTCCCCAGGAGAGGGACCTCAACGTGCCACCAACTTTTTAGAATTTCTGAGTTCAAACACATACACCAGTGCCCATTTAGAGCAACGTGTGTATCATTCTAAAGACTGTCCGCTCCGACCTTGACTGTGAGCTGCACCTGCCCTCACACTGACCTAACACACTGCTGAGGCTTGTTCGAAAACCCAGGCAACCAGAATGCCAAGAGATGCTCTTGCCAAGGTGGAGAGGCAGGCTTGGTCCTCAGAGTCATTAAAAAAGCTGTTTACAGAGCGCTTCTCCTCTTTTAATTTGTTTGTCTTTTCGATTGTGTAATTGAATCCTAGCCACAGGGCTCAGTCGAGCCTTGCCAGGAAGGCAGAGAAATCCTTCAGTACGCAAGAGTGACTGACATCATTCCTGAAGTGAGAGACTTTCTGTGTGGCAAAAAGCTTTGAGTCTAGCCATGCTTCTGAAGAGAGGCAGTGCAGTGCGTGGGATGGTGCCTGGACTTTGTAATTCAGAAAAACCAGGTACAAGCCAGGGTTCAAACCCCAGCTCTGCCATGAACCAGCCGTGTGACTTGGGGCAAACTTCTAAACCTCTCTGTGTTTCAAATTCCTCTTCCGTGAACCCAAGGGTAACATACCTACCTGGCAAGATCTCTAGGAAAACTACAAGAAGCAATGTGCGTGGCGGCCCCAGCACATTATGGGTGCCTACTGAGCTACTAATTATTGCTATAGTATTATTGTTATTGTATTGTTGTTATTGTATTGTTATTATTAAGCAGTAGAAGACTTTCACTGAAGAATGCCAGCCCCTCTAAGAAATGGCTTTTAGAGTTGAAAAAAGAAGCGAGAGGGCAGCCTAGAGTCATGAAAGGAGCTCAGATTTATTTATTATTTTCTTTGTACTTCAATAGCTTCTAGGGGGTACAAATAATTTTCGGTAGCATGGCTGCCTTGTACAGTGGCAAAGAAGTCTGGACTTTACCTGTACCTACCACCTTCACCTGTGCACATTGTACCCAATAGGTGATGTTTATCCCTCCACTCCTTCCCATCCTCCCACTTCTGATTCTCCAATGTCCACTCTACCATTCTCTATGCCTTTGCAGATGCTTAGTTTAGCTTCCACTTATAAGTGAGAACAATAGCTAGGCTATGTTAGTCAAGATTTTGTTCTCTAGTTTCTGCAGCAAAATGGCCCCCAGGAAGAGTTTCTCAGAGGTAAAGTTGAATAGTCGGAAAAAGTCAACATGTTCTACTCTAGAGTCATTGTTAATATTTGTATCAGTGGTCACCTGTTCAGTGTTTGTTTCTAAAAAAGCAGGCCAGGTTTGGTGGCTCATCCTGTAATCCCAGCATTTTGGGAGACCGAAGTGAGTGGGTTGCCTGAGCCTATGGGTTTGAGACCAGTCCAGGCAACTTAGCGAGACCTCATCTCTACAATAAATCAAACATGAGCCAGGCGTGGTAGCGCGTGCTTGTAGTTCTGGCTACTTGGAAGGCTGAGGCAGAAGGATCCCCAGAGCCCAGCAGGTTGACGGTGGAGTGACCGTGAGCGTGCCACTGCACTCCAGCCTGGGCAACGGAGTGAGACTCCAACTCAAAAAACAACTACCATCACCACCAAAAAAACCCCAAAAAACAGCAAGCAGTCAGTGTGTGTCAGATTCTGACCTGGGCACTGAGCCTGAAATAAGACTAAGGTGAATATGACATAAATTGTTGTGGATATGTCCTGGTCATACACTGTGAGGGTCATCTCTATGAGCTTGATGGTCCCTTTACCACTGAAGCATATTTTATTTTTAATCTTAAAATTGAGTTTTAAAATCCTTATACATCATCATCAAACTCTATATCCTACTTCAAAGTTTTTTTTCATCTACTTTGATATCTTTGGAAGAGATTTAAAAGTTAATAACGTTGATTGTGCCACACTGAGAATGGCCTAATCCCAATCTGATTCCCTAGGGTCCTGTGGACAACTTAGACCTTTTGGAAATAGATATCTTTTTGAATTTCCCCCAGGGATGGGAGAGTGCTGCTTTGTGCAAGTCACTCAACCCTCTGATTTTCTCTGGAAAAGCTCCACAGATCTCCCAAGTCCTCACATACCTCAATTACAGTAGTCACTCCTTAACCACGGTGGATATATTCCAAGACCCCCAGTGGATGTCTGAACCTCAGAAAGTACTGGATACAACATATATTGTGTTTTTTTCCCTATACATACATACCCATAATAAAGCTTAAATATATAAATCAGGCACCTTAAGAGATTAACAACAGTAATAAAATAGAATAATTATAACAATATGCTGTAATAAAAGTTATATGAATGTGGTTTCTCTCCCTCTCTCAGAATATCTTATTGTATTGTACTCACCTGTTTTCAGACTGTGGTTGATCAACAGTAACTAAAACCTGTGAAAACAAAATCGAAAAAAAAAAAATAAGTGAGAACATGTGGTGTTTGGTTTTCTGTTCCTGAGTTACTTCACTTAGGACAATGTTCTTGCTGAAGACATTACGTCATCCTTTTATAGGGCTGAATTGCATTCCATGGTGTGTGTGTGTGTGTGTGTGTGTGTGTGTGTGTGTGTGTGTGTCACATTTTCATTATCCACTGATCAGTTGATGGGCATTAAGGTTGATTTCACATCTGTGCAATTGTGAATTGTGCTGCACTGAAGACACGGGTACAGGTGTCTTTTTAACATAACAGCCTCTGTTCCTTTGGGAGGATACCTAGTAGTGGGATTGCTGGATCAAAAAGTAGCTCTACTTTTAGTTCTTTGAGAAATCGCCATACTGATTTCCATAGAGAATGTACAAATTTACACTCCCATCAACAGGGTATAGACATTCCTTTTCCACTGCATCCATGCCAACACCTATTGATTTTTAAATTATAATAATGGTCATTCTGGCTGGTGTAGGGTGACATCCCACTGTGATTTTAATTTGCATTTCCCTGATTATGAGTGATGCTGAGCACCTTTTCTTATGTTGGTTGGTCATTTGTACGTTTTCTTTTCAGATATGTCATTCATGTCATTTGCCTACTTTCTAACGGGATTATTGTCCTTTTTCTTGCTGATTTGTTTGAGTTCTTTGTAGATTCTAGATATTAGTCCTTTGTCAAATGTGTAGTTTGCAAATATCTTCTCTCATTCTGTAGGTTTCCTATTTACTCTTTGATTATTTATTTTGCTGTGTGGAAGCTTTTTAGTTTAAGACCTATTTATTTATTTGGGGGGTTTTTTTGCATTTGTTTTGGGAACCTTAGGCATAAATTATTTGCCTTAGCCAATGCCCAGAAGAGTTTTTCCTAGGTTTTTTTCTAGGATTTTTGTGGTTTCAGTTCTGGCATTTAAGTCTTTAATCCGACTTGAGTTACTTTTGTATATGAAGAGCTATTGTTATTTTTTGTATATGAAGTTATTTTTGTATATGAAGATCTATTGTAAGTAAAGTAACTCAAGTTTCATCTTTCTGCGTGTGGCTATCTAATTTTCCCAGCACCATTTGTTGAATAGGGTGTCCTTTCCCTAATGTATGTTTTTGTCATCTTTGCTGAAGATCACTTGGTTGCAGGTATTTGAACTGATTTCTGGATTCACTATTCTGTTCCATTGGTCCATGTGTCTGCTCTTGTACCAGTATCATGCTGTTTTGGTTAATATAGCCTTGTAATATAATTTGAAGTCAGCTAACATGATGTCTCCAGCTTTGTTCTTTTTGCTTAGGATTGCTTTGACTATTCTGGTTCTTTTTTGGTTCCATATGAATTTTAGGATTGCTTTTTCCAATTACGTGAAAAATGACATTGGTAGTTTGATAAGGATTACATTGAATCTGCAGATTACTTTGGGTAATATGGTCATTTTAACAATGTTGACTCTTCTAGTCTGTGAGCGTGGGATGTTTTTCCATTTGTTTGTGTCCTCTCCAATTTCTTTCATCAATGTTGTGAGTTCTCCTTGTAGAGATAGCTCACCTCCTTGGTTAAATATATTCCTAGGTATGTTAGCTTTTTGGCTGCTGTTGTTAATGCAATTGAGTTCTTGATTTGATTCTCAGCTTGGTCACTATTAGTGTATAGCAGTGCTACTGATCCACATTTGTTGATTTTGTATCCAGAAACTTTACCAAATTCATTTATCAAGTCCAGGAGTCTTTTGGAGGAGTTGTTAGGATTCTCTGGGTATAAGAGTATATCATCAGCATACAGAGATAGTTTGATTTCTTCTTTTCCAATTAGCATACACTTTATTTATTTCTCTTGCCTGATTGCTCTCCCTAGGACTTCCAGCACTATACTGAATAAGAGTGATGAAGGAGCTCAGAATTTAGAATCACAATTTCTAATTCTGGGTCTTAGTTCTGCTGGATGCCCTCTGTGTGGCCTTAGATAAGTTACTGCAATTCTCTAGTCTCCAAAGTGGAGACTAGAGCCTCATCCTCCCCACCTCTTCCTGTGACAATCAAACGAGACAACATATGTGAAACTGGATAAATGCCAAATCTTTTTACAGATCCAAAAAAGAAATTATTCTGTAGCCCTCTGGTTCATAAGTCTGGCTGCACACTAAAAACTCCTGGGGAGTTTTAAAAAAAAAATCCCAGTTTCCAGCCCAACTGAGTAGCTGTCTCTCGGAGTGGAGCTCAGCAGAGCGGTCAGCCACTGGAGAGCGCTGAACTGGAGGAAGGCTAGACCTCAGAGAAGGGAGGAGTCTTACCCCAGATCACACAGCAGGTTAGTTACACTCTGGAGTGTCCCTCATTCCCCACCTCTGCCCTCCTGCCAGGATAAATTCCAGCAGGCAGATTCTCAGGGCCCAAGCAGGAAACTAGAAAGGAGTCTTTGCATGGAATGGCCCTCCTAGTAAACCAAGGAGTGCACAATGAGTGCTGGCCAGGAGGGCTCTGATCAGAAGCTCCTCAGCCCATGAGCACTGACCCTCCTGAGATGTCCCTGGTCCTGGGTGATCATGAGAGGCTGAGACATTCTGATAGGGGACTCAGGTAGTTATCCTAGACAAGCCCATAGAAGAAGCATGTGGAATGGAAGGAGAGCAGGCCTCAGGGTCGACCCACTGGGCCTGACCCTCACCCACTTCCCCACTACCCACTAGCCATGTACCACCAAGCAGGCAGAATAAATGAGAATTTTGCTATTAAAACACCATGTTTCAGCTGGGCGCGGAGGCTCAGTCTGTAATCCCAGCAATTTTGGAGGCTAAGGCAAGAGGATTGCCTGAGCCCAGGGGTTTGAGACCAGCCTGGGCAACTTAGTGAGAACTCGTCTCTAAAATAAATCATAAAAACTAGCCAGGCATGGTGGCGTGAGTCTGTAGTTCCAGCTACTTGGAAGACTGAGGCAGAAGGATCGCCTAAACCCAGCAGGTCAAGGCTGAGCGAAAAGAGTGAGACTCCAACTGAGAAAAAAAAAACACCATGTTTCCCTGTCAGACTGGCTTAGGTACTGCTTCTTAGAAACGCCTCATTTACCCTTGGTACTTCATCCACTCTGTTGGACAAGTCAGCCCTTTGTGGGCAAGAACGACGTTAGGTGGGATCCTTTATCTACAGTGGCACAGCCAGGTAGTTGAATGAGCAAGCTTAGGTCACCAGAAGAACAGGAAGCAAAGGCAGTGAGGCCTCAGCCTCTGAAATACTGTGTGGGGAGAATATCCCAGGAGCAAGCTAGGACCCAGCAAGAACGATTCAGCCCAATGGGAAGAACTTTGTCAGCAGAAAGCTGTGTAACTAAGAAACCAGCAGCCTTGGAAGGCAGTGAGCTCCCCGTCACTCTGGAATTACATCAGTGGAAATTGCGAGTCCACTGGTGAGGATGGTATCAATAGAATTCCTGCATTCAATGGACAGGTGAACCAAACAAACTGGGTTTAGATTATACATTCTGAGGAGACTGATGTCTCAATGACCAGATCTGTAGGAAAGAAGCCAGGCAGACTTTCGAATCCTGACTTCACCACTTGTATGACCTGAAGCAAGTTTCTGAACCTTTCTGGGTCTGTTCCCTCATCTGCAATACAAAGCTAATCGTGTCCATCTTGAACAACTGAGGTGAGACTGAAACGTTGTGCTGTACATCGATTGCCCTGAGCAGGCCTTGCCCACAGTCAAGTCTGAAACAGCAAAGCACTCCCCTGGCCACCCTCCTATTCTCCATCAGTAGCTTCCCGCTGGTTCCCAGGTTTCCCAGGACAAGTGCCTATTAAGCAGATTAGTACACAAAACCAACCGTTGCTTCCATCTTTGGATACGCAGGATTAAGTCTCCCTTCTCGTTAAGCTCGTGCATAGAAAAATCTCAATAAATGGGAACTCTTATTATTATTGGTGAGTTTTGTGGCACATTATAAAGTTTTCAATAAATAAATTTAAATTGTTAATGTCCTACAGCTTCCCCTGGAAATGAATTTTAGAACTAGCAGCTTGCATTAGTATGATGCATTTCATGTATATTTCTGTTTCAGTTATCAATGCTAACTTCATTGCTTAGATGATTACAATGTATTACAATGTTGTGGTTGACTGAGTTCAACTGGATGGTTCTTCTGCTCCACCTACCATAGCTGAGGTTGCTCGTGCACCTGGGACCTGAGCCGGGATCAATGCTGAGGCTGAAACCTACAAATGAGCCTCTCGTCACCCAGGCCACTCTCTCCACATGGTCTCTCTTCTTGCAGAGTCTAACACAAACTTTTGCTACAGCCACATGGCTGGCTTCCCAGAGTGAGCATTCCAAGAGGAGAAGCCCACCATGTAAGCTCACCATGTGCAAGCGCCTGTCAATCCTCTACCTATATTATGTTTTCTAACGTCCCATTGGCCCAAGCCAGTCACATGGCCACGCCCAGAGTGCAGATGGGAGGAAACTACACAGGCTGAAGGCTGGGAAGTGTGGTTCACAGGGAGCCACCCATGCCAAGCCTACCACGATTAATGCATTTGGTTACAAGCCTTTGAAGACAGGCGCTCATCCACTCTGCATCACCGTACTCCTAGTCCTGGAAGATTGTTGAATGCCTCCAGTCCTCACAACCAGCCTAAGAAGCAGTCAAAGCTGAAATATTCTCCCCATTTGCAGATGGTTGTAGGAGCTTGAGGTCATGCAGACCCCAGGCTCTGGCCATCATTCTGTCCCCTCCACTGTCCTGCCCAACCTTGTAACCTGAAGCTCTTTTGCCAGCTCCTCCCTCTCTTTATATCTCTTTTGTCCAAGCCTCCTGGTGACACAGTTAATTATTTATAAATGAACATTTAAATGCACCAAAATAAGTGCTATTTAAAGGAACCCTGTGGTGACTCATTGAGTAATTAAAATAATCATTTATTCCATAAGCATTTATCAGTTTCTCAGTTTGTTCCAAGCACTGCAGGGGTAGAGAGCAACAAGGGAGGGGTACGAAGAGTTAGAAGATGTGCTCCTGTCTTCAGGGAGCTAAATTGCTTACTCTTTCATGCAATGGTTATGTATTACGCACCTACGACTTATCTGTCTAACTGAGTGCTGGGCAACAAGGGCTGAACCCAGACTGCCAGGGAGCCAAGTAAGTCAGTGAGCCCTTACCATGCAAGCATTATGTTTGGGAAAGGTCCTTTGCCCCTAGAAGAGGCCATTAACTCTGCCTGGTGTAGAGACAGGGGTCAAAGAGCTTTCCAGGAACAATGACCCACCAACTGTCCCTGGACTCAGAAGAAGCCAACCCAGCAGACAAGACCCAGGAGGCCCCACAGAGAGAGACGAGAAGGCTGGGAGGGCAGTACAAGTCACTGGGTGGAGAAGGAGAGAAGATTGCTGTCTCCTGCATCCTGGGTGCTGAGCGGGATCCCGTGACACATAGCCTAAAGCTGCCCCAGGCAAAGGTACCAGCTGGCATCACTTGGGCAGGACAATGCTTCCCCTCCTTATCCTTCAAGACTCCAGTCAACGCCATCTGCTGACACAGGCCTTCCCAATGGCTAGAGAGGGTCCCTGCTTCCTTAGCCGTCAGGCAATACGGTTGTCCCCTGCAGGCTGCTTAGCTCTCACTTAAATATTTACCATGTCACCTCCACTCAGATCCAACGCCAGGAAGGTAGAAACCTGCCATTCTCTGACATCCCTACTGGAACAGAAGACACAAGGACAAGGGCTTTATCCGTTTTATGTTCATGCCAGCATCCAAAGGCTTCCCAGAACATGGCAGGTACTTAAAGAATGAATGAAGGGAAGGATCCGTGGAAGGGCTGTGAGGTGGGGGTATTAGGAGTAAGTACCAGGGGTACTGTGACTGTAGAACAAGACCCATCTGAGCTCTGATCTTGCCTCTGTCCCTTACTCACTCAGGAACTACAATAAGGCAGTGTTTCCCCTCAGATTTCTCAGCCCAGTGTCAGGCATGCTTTTTCAGATTGAATTTTAGAACAGATTCTATTTAGACTACCAGGGAGATGAATAAGCAAAGGATCCCCTACCATGTAATCATCACACGAGAGCTGTGTTTGGGAGAGGGCCCCTGCAAGCAGAGAAGAGACTCAACTCTACCTGCTATAGAGACAGGGGTCAAAGAACTGCCCAGGAGCAGTGACCCGCACACTGTCCCAAAACTCAGAATGTGACCCAGCAGACAAGACCCCAGAGGCTTTGCAGACAGAGACATCTCCCTGCCAGTGTATTCAGAACAGATTCTGTTTTTGAGATGCTTTGGGAGGTGGAGTCTTATGAGTCCACCCGGGAGGTCAACCTGGGAGGAGAGCAGCCAATAACATATAATCATCACTGTGGCAAGGTATCAAGTTCAAAGCCAAGCTAAGCTTGGTTCCAAGGCCATAGCATCCAGGTTCCAAGGAGAGCTAGCAGAGTTCCATTTGAGCGAGTGGAGCATTGAGAACTGGTACCTGACCCATAAAAGGGATTAGTTACTTGGCAGATCTCTCTAGGACCTCGGCCTAAGAGAGAGAGAGAAAGGCAAGAGAGACTTTTTTTATTGGCCTCTGTGTTTTCATACATGAAGATCCCTCTTCAGGAAAAGACTTTCCTGCTCTTCACATGGTAAACTCTTACCCATCCTTCAAAACCTCATTGAAATGTTCCTCTGAAATCTGTTTTGCCTCTCCCATACAAAGCTGGTCACTTGCTCTTTTGTACAAGTTGTAACTGGAACATGCTTCCACTGATCATTTATCAGGTCAAGTTATTTTTGGCTCCCTTCCTTATCAGACAGTAAACTCTCTAGAGGAGATAGTTGCCCTTATCTCTATGAGGCTTCAGTGCCAGCACGGCACTTCCCACACACCACTCCCAACAATAACTACTGTTTCTTGGACGCACACTCTGTTTCAGGCTTTGTGCTAGAAGCTTTATGCACATTTCTTAATTTAATCCTTGCAACAGCCCAGCGAGTTTGGTTTTAATAGGATTCCCGTTTTACCATTGAGAAAACTGTTGGAAGTAGAGTTCACTACACATCCAATGAATGTATGTTTAAAAAATGGGCAAATGAGAAAGTGACTGAGTGAAATAATTAAGAAGTCAAGTCATTTTTAGCAGCCTTTGCCCTCTAGAGAGCAGATAATCACTGGGGTGTTGGACTGAAGTGCTCAACATCTATGTGCTTAGACTCCCCACACGCCCATACTGGATGGAAGGTTGAATTAAAAGGATGGACTGGAACCTCTGGTTATAAGACATAATTTCTCAGACCCCCTAGAATAAAAGACAGGGCCTAGAAATCTTGGCCTATAGGCATAATTATTACCTCTTGGGGGCCTTCTCATCTGCATTTTTTTCCTAGCTTGATATGTACGACAGTGGGTATAGATGCACACACATTTCCATTCCTATCCAGTCTGACCCTTGTAATCAAGGGCCTTCTGCAGGGATACTGTGGCCTACGTGCTCAGAGATTGATATGGATTTCTTCTTTAGTTGTTTCTCTTTGAAGCCTTGGGCTGGGGAACAGCTGGCTCTCATGATTACAGCAGATTTGCTGTTCAGGTCTTGAGTATAAGAGTTTCCTCATTCAGTCCCAGAACCTTCATAAGGTGGTGTTACACTATTATGGGCCAGAGATAAAAGCTGTGAATGGGTGAGCTTGGAAGCCCTTGCAAGAGTTTTGGTCCTAAGGAGATAACAATCTGCTCAGATCCACCATCCAAATGGTCTAAAGGTTCCCAACCTGCCCCATTCCAAAGCCATGTGTTAACTTTCCCCAGAAGGACCAAAGAGATACCTCCTCACAGGTCCCAGCCAGAGCCACGGACCAGGCATGAAGGTAGACGTGCAACATGTCAAGTCCTACGACAGATTTTTGTAGTCATTTCAGATCAAGACTGTAGAATTCAGACAACAATCAGATTTGGGTATATTGGGAAGTCTTGCAAATTAAACGGCCTCTAATAATATTATTTAATAATAATATTTGTGGAGCATGCACTGGGGCTAGGTCCTATACTCAATATTCTACATGAAACCTAAGTTTCTATCAGTGGATGAATGAATAAAGAAAATGTAGTGTACATGCACAATGGAATATTATTCAGCCATAAAAATGGAGGAAATTCTGTCATTTTCAACAACATGAAGAGCAGTATGTGAAGTAAAATAAGTCAGGCACAGAAAGACAAATGCTTGTATGTATTCTCACTTGTATGTAGAATCTAAAATAGTTAATAGGCTCAATAGAAGCCCAAACCTCATCATCACATTGGAGAGATGTTGGTCAAAAAATACACAATTACAATTTGATAGGAGAAATAAGTTTAAGGTATCTACTGTACCACGTGGTAATTACAGTAAGTCCTCTACATACAAACCTTCAAGCTGCAGACTTTCAAAGATGTGAATGTGCATTCTCGTGTTTAATCACATAAGTTAATCACATGTCTGGCGTACATTGTCACATGTGTGTATCCTCTACAAGTGGTTGTATATTTTTTGTGTTTGTTTGTTGTGTATTATTTGTGTGAAAAGTATTATAAACCTATTAAAATATAGTACCATCTAGCCAATTGTGTTAGTTGGGTACCTAGGCTAACTTTGTTGGACTTACAACAAATTTGGACTTACAAATGCACTGTTGGAACAGAATTCACTCATATGTGGGGGATTTACTGTATAGTTAGTGATGACATACTGCATTTTTGAAAAACACAGAGAGTGGCCATTAAGCATTATTACCACAAAAATCATAACTATATGCGGTACCACATTTGCTAATTAGCTAGATTTAACCATCCCATATAGTGTAAATGCTTCAAAGCATCATGTTGCATACCATAAATATACAGTGTTATCTATACATTTTTTTATTTAAAAAATAAAAACTTCAACAACCCTAAGAAGGAGCTATTAATCTGACTCTCATTTCATAGCTGAAATTCAAATAGGTCGAGTGGCCTACACAGGGTTTCACAACTGAGGCGTAGCGGCGGGCAGACTCATGGGACTCCCAAGTCTCCAGATTATTCTGCCAGAATAAGAGTCAAACCCAGATAGCCGGGCTCGGTGGCTCAGCCAGTCATCCCGCGCCTTTGGGAGGTTGAGGTGAATGGATTGCCTGAGCCCGCAGGTTCGAGACCCGCCTGGGCAGGTGAGACCTCATCTCTACAATAAATCAAAAAAATCAGCAGGGCGTGGTAGCGCATGCCTGTAATTCCAGCTACTGGGAAGGCTGAGGCGGAAGGATCGTCGGAGCCCAGCAGGTCAAGGCTGCAGTGGCCGGGAGCGGCCACTGCACTCCAGTCTGGGCGATCGAGTGAGACCCCAACTCAAAAAAAAAAAAAAAAACAAAGAGTCAAGCCCAGCTACAGCTGGCCTCGCCACCTAACACCTAGCCAAGCCAGAGACCTCAAGTCATCCTAGAGAGTAACGCCAAGGCTCTCGGCAAAGGCCAAAATGCAGACCTACAGCGTCTTTCAGAAGAGGAACCTCAGACAACTAGTAACCTGGAACAAACAACCCGCCCCTACCCCCACTACCAGGCAGGTGTCTACCTCCCATATCTCTATTTCCATCCCCTTCAAACACTCTAAGGATCCAGTAGGAGACGCCCTTTCTTTTCAGAAACACCCTGAGTGGCTGGCCCAGCCCCAGAGTGTTGGTTGATTCCTTAAAACCTTTGAGTCACTACCTGAGCCCCTTGAGCACACTGGACCACAGGACAATTGTGCTCTTGCAGAGCTTAGCTCCTTTCTCAGTGAAACTGGAAATTAGACGAGGTAGGCTCTGAAAGCTTGGCCACCTTTGGCACTGGCAGGTCTTCTAGAACAGTGCTACTCGACAGAACTTTCCACTGAAATGATGGATGTGTTCTGACTCTGTGCTGTCACACAGAGCAACCCCCAGCCATGTGGACACGTGAACTGTGGCCTAGCGTGAATAACGAATTGAATTGTTGCTTTTATGTAAGTTTGGCAGGTTTAAATTTAAATAGCTGCGCATGACTAGTGACGACCCTCTTGGACCCTTTAATTCTAGAATTAATATAAAGACGGCCTCTGGGTTCCAAAAGACATGGAAGGTCTTTCTATGTTATCGGTAATATCACTATAATAACCAGTAGAAGCTAAGTACCCTCCAACCTCCATCAGTCACCTAGCAAAGATGCCCCAAAAAATGATGTAAATATTCTTTTTTAAAAAATTCTTTAGAGCCGGGCTCGGTGGCTCAGCCTGTAATCCCACGCCTTTGGGAGGCTGAGGTGAGTGGATTGCCTGAGCCTGCGGGTTCAGACCCACCTGGGCAGCGAGACCTCATCTCTACAATAAATCAAAAAATCAGCCAGGCGTGGTAGCTCCTGCCTGTAGTTCCGGCTACTTGGAAGGCTGAAGAGGAAGGATCTCCGGAGCCCAGCAGGTCAAGGTTGCGGTGGCCGGGAGCGGCCACTGCACCCCAGTCTGGGCGACAGAGTGAGACTTCAACTCAAAAAAAAAATTCTTTAAAAAGGTACCTGCAAGCCGGGCTCGGTGGCTCAGCCTGTAATCCCACGCCTTTGGGAGGCTGAGGTGAGTGGATTGCCTGAGCCCGTGGTTTCGAGACCCGCCTGGGCAGCAAGACCTCATCTCTACAATAAATCAAAAAATCAGCCGGGCGTGGTAGCGTGCGCATGTAATTCTGGCTACTCAGAAGGCTGAGGTGGAAGGATCGCCGGAGCCCAGCAGGTCGAGGCTGCGGTGGCCGGGAGCGGCCACTGCACTCCAGTCTGGACAACCGAGTGAGACTCCAATTCAAAAAAAAAAAAAAGGTACCTGCACACGAATGTTTGTTGCAGCTCTGTTCACAATAGCAAAAACATGGAACAAACCATGCACATCAAAGCTGGACTGTATAAAAAACATGTGGTACATATATACAATGGAATATTATGCAACCATAAAGAAGGACAAACATATGAACTTTGCAGCAACTTGGATGGATTTAGAGTTGATCATACTCAGTGATCTGTCACAGAAACAAAGAACAGAGTACCATATGTTCTCACTCATAAGCGGGTCTTCAACAATTATAATACTATAAGAAAACGATTGGCAGTGGTGGGAAATATCAGGGGAGGGGGATGGGATTGGTAGTTGAGGGAAACTGCTAGGAGAGGGAGGGGCACACCTCATCAACAAGGGGACCTGCATGATCAACGTCTGTATACCTAACCCTGAATTGTACCCCACATCTTTATATAAATAAATTAATTAAATTAAATTAAACTTCTTCCTGTGCAAACAAGCTCCAACACTGTTTGCTGAGCAGCACTGCAAAACTACACCATGTCCCTAGCCCCTTCACCTATAAAAGTCCCACATACAGTCCATCTTGTTTAATTTCCAATTTCACCAAGGAAGCAACTGAGGTTTAGAAGAGCACAATTGTCCTGGGATCCAGCGTGCTCAAAGAGCTCAGGCAGTGACTTAAGAGTCTTTGGTAATCCATGGATCCTCTAGGGGCTAGGGCCAGCAGCTCGGTGTTTCTGGAAAGGAAGGGTCAATCCTTGGCCTACTGGAATGGGAAGAAGATAGGGATGCGATGTCCCATACAGACATTCCGCTACTGTCACGGTCTCTCACATGGGCACGACATTATCTAAAGATTTTAAGTCTTGCCACATCCATTGTCTTTCTGATCCTCAAAACAGTTTTCTGAAGTAAGAACCATTATTTCCATCTCATAGACCAAAGAACTGAAGTTTGGAAGATTTAAGTGACTTCTGATGAACCAAAGGAAAATCCTATTCCACAAAATGAGGCTTGAGACAACTGGCCAATCCTCCTAAGTTTGGAAATGACGTGTGACCCTGTAAATAGATAGTAGGTGAGTTATCTGTGCCTTGCCGGTCTGCGGGTATTCCTAAATACGCAAGGCAGGAAGAGCTGCAGGCATGGACAGAGAGCAGATGGCGCCCGCCTTGATGGGAGGGGAGGGAAGGACATTTCACATGGTACTAAAAGACCATGTGTAATGCTCTGTGTGACATCCAACACATCTTTCAATCTCTCGGGGTCTTGGGCTCCTTCCCTGGATAATAAAGGTAGGATTCACCAGTTGATCTCAAGGTCTCAGACAGTCTAGGATTGGAGGAATTCACGGAGTGCTGCTTGCTGCGTGTCCTGCACTGCGCATGACGGAGACTTGGGGAAGAAAAGGGCAGGGCTGCTTGTCCTCAGGAAGCTTTGACAACTGGTCACCATCATTTGCAGAGTCACCTGACCTGCAAAGGTGTGTATAGAAGGGACAGAATGAGACTCGGGGTAATTCAGACGTGGGTTCATCACCCTGGTCCTGTCACTCCAAGCTACCCACAGAGTTGGGTAGCTTGGGCTTCGGCAGTTCATGTCACCTCTCTGAACCTTAGTTCTGTCAGCTAAGAAGGGACACTGCTGCCCCCCTCCAAGGTTGTGCTGAAGACCAAACGAGACAACGCAGACCAAGCAGTGCCTATCAATGACATGGGTACCCTGAATGTCACTTCCTTCCCCTTTGGTTTCTCAGCTGACTGACAGGAGAACACCTGTGTCTGCCAAAAAGCTAATCATCGGTCTCAGTTCACCACAGGTCACCACCTACCTCCCTCTTCAGCACTGATCCGTGCTTCCAAGTCCTGCCGGATGCCGAAAACTGACCTCCCAAGTCTGCCTGGAGAGACAGGAGACAAAGACAAGACAAGAGAGGTGGGTTATGATGTGAAGGAACGAAGACTCCCTTCCCAGGACAAGCTCTTTGGCCAAGTCTTCCTCCATCTTGGGCGAGACAGTCCGGAAAGTTGCTCTCCCGAGGGCTCCCACCCAAAGATCCCACTCATATGTCATCCTTCAAGTAGGAACAGCTCCCACAGCTACCAGGAAGAGACATCTGTCCCTCTTCTTCCCACCGACAACCAGAATGAGTCTAATTAGGCTGTCTCTGCTTTCAGCTGCCACCACGGTCGGTGCCACGGAAGTGCAGCAACAGGGTGACATGAGACACAGATGTCTGGAAACGCCACTCGTTCGCCAACCTGGGGGTCGGGCGCTTTGGCCAGTATTGAGGGTTGGGAGTCACACCACAGAGATCTGCAGAGGGTGAACAGTGGGATGAGGCCAGGATGGGAACTGGTTTTTTTCTGGAAGAAAGTAAACATTTTATTCAAAATGGGCTCCAAGTCAAGCTAGTTTTTGAAAACTTATTCCCCAAATTTTGGATCTCTGATGAGAAATTATATCTGTCAGGGTCTTGGCAGGGAACAGAAACTCACTCAGCTGGTATTTTTGAAGAGATTCTTAATGAAGAGACTAGGGTGGGTGCACAGCAAAGGACAGGATTCAGAGAGTCCAGAGGGGATGTTGAGGCACCCAGGGCCTAGCAGCAGCAGGGAGCCGTGATTCACCCGCCCCCCCATCCCCCATAGGGCAGAGAAGACAAGGAGAAAAAAAGTTGCTATCATCGTCCAGTTGAGAGCTGGAACCTGAAAAAGGGGCTGCCTACCAGAAGCTGTGGAGGGAGGTGTATTTGCCACCAGAACAAAACAGGGAGGCCAGGATGAACCCAGGCCCTAGCCCCTCCCTCGTCCCAACCTCCAATCCTCTCACTGGCTGAACCCAACCAGAAGTCAAAAGGCAGGAGCCCTGAGGGTGCAATCCATAGAAGTCAGGTTCCAGGGGCATGGGTTAGGCAGGAAAGAAAGGAGAGAGATGTGGGCAGATGGAGAGTATCCAGGTTAGGAGGGAAAAGCTCTTGGTTTTGGAGCTACTGATATCGGATCAAATCTTAACTCTCACGCGTTAGCAAAGTGACACCATACAAATTCCTTACCTCTTCTGAACCTCAGTATCTTTATGTATAAATGGCCTATTAGCAAATTCAGAAAATTAGAAATGACATTTGTAAAGAGAATTGATACTGGCTGGCACAGAAGAGGTAGAATGACATGAAGGTGGCTAAAAAAAAACTTAGACTTTGGGATTAAATACCTGGGTTTCCTATCCTAGTTCCATCATTTCTGTGGACCACTGGCAAGCAACCTGACCTATCTCAACCAAAGCATGTCACCTGCTAAATAAGTATTATATCTATTTAATCTCTACCTCACAGGGTGGCATTAACTAAATAATACCTATACAAGTTTAGTACAGTACATAGCACAGAGTACCAATAAATAGTTGTTATTGCTCTTCCTGCTGCTGGTAAAGATTGGGGGCTGGGAGCCACAGCTCTTGGCCACAATCCCAGCATTTTGGGGGACCAAGGCAGGAGAATTGCTTGAGCCTAGGAGTTCAAGACCAGTCTGGGCATCATAGAGAGACTCTGTCCCTTCAAAAAAAAATTGTTTAATTAGCTGGACATGGTGGCTTGTACCTATAGTCCCAGCTACTTGGGAAGCTGAGGCAGAAGGATCACCTGAGTCCAGGAGACCAGAGCTGTGGTGAGCTATGATCATGCCACTGCACTTCAGCCTGGGCAACAGAGTGAGACCCTGACTCAAAAACAAAAAACACACAAATGAACAGACAAAAAATGGGTAGAAAGTATCTCTCAGGTCTGCCTGAGGGGGTGTGCTTTCCTCATTTTGACTTTGTTCCCCCAGCAAGGGCTGGAAAACTTGAATTTCATGGTTCTATGCTCAGCAGAGCCTCTTCCACACTTGTCATTCTCTTCAATCTGAGACCCACAGCCCCAGGGACAGCCAGACCACCTTCCCATAATCTTAGCGCCCACCCTCCTTGATCCAGCTGTTCCCCTGCCAGAGGTAACCAGCACTCAGCTGATGGACCATGGAAGGAGTTCCAGCATAACAAAAGGAAGCTTGACCCCTCCATGTCCCATGCCAAAGCTACTGATTTCCCTAAACCCTAATAAAGCTGGGGACAACAAATCCCTGCAAACCTGGGCTTTGCAGGTCCTTTTCCAGCAAAGGAATGGGTGTGCTCTGACCCAGGTTCCCCTCTCAGCTGTGAATAGCTCGAGGACTGGACTGGTCTTAGCCAGCTCGCTGCCCTCGCACCCGACACAGTGACTTGGTGATGCCCCTGAGCACCTACAATATTCTAGGCCCTGAGCTGGTCCCCAGGGGTACTTCACTGAACAAAGCAGTCACAATTTTTGCTCTCATGATGCCTACAGATTGGCAGGAGAGTCAGGAATTTTACTAGTGGCTATAAATGTTATAACTATTCTTGAAATTAACATAGAAGATCCACTGCCAGATAGGATGTACAAGGTTGCAAAGGACCAATGTTCCCATCTTTAGCAGAAGAAAATGCCAGAAAAATACCATATTTCTCTTTAACGTCACCAAACAGCAGTGGCTGCAAAGAAGTTTAAGTGAACCAAATGCCAGCAAGGAACAAGCTCTTCACTGGTGTGGAAAGAGCAACTGCTGCTCTCATACCTGGGGCCGAATGCCAGGTCTGGGCATGTGTGGGTGGAGAAGAAGTTCCCCCATAGACGAAGAGCCTGACTAGACAAGGACAAATCAGCGGAGCCTTGAGTGGCAATGTGGGCTGCCGTGACAGATTGGAATCTCGAAGAGTCCAAATGCAATAATAAATATCTTGATGCAACAGTTCTCCCCCACAGGAATTGTGCTGAACAAGCAGATGTGGGGGAGGAGCTAGAAAGCCAAGAGGGATCTTGCAGTCTTGTGCAGTGCTTAGGCTAAATCTAGAGATGCATTGAAATTAACTAAAGCTGCAAGCCAACTCCCTCCTTGCCCAAAGCCTGACAAGATCAAAGGACCAATCCCTCAGCAGTGGCAGCACTGGAAGTTGAATGCTGCAATGAAGGACAAAGAGAGAGATCTGCTATCTCCTTTGAAACCAGCGGTAAACTAAAACTAAGCTTGATCATGGTGGGCTCCGAATAAATGGCCTCTCACTGTTGCCTCCTGACAAGGAATAGGGCGGGCCTTCTCTGGAGAAAACAAAATAAAATATAGTTATGTCTTCGCTAATCTATTAATCACAATGTCCAACACACAATAAAAAAATGGTGAGACGTGCAAAGAAGCAGGAAAATGTAACTCATAATCAACAGAAAAGAGAGTCAATATGGATAGACTCACAGATGATCCAAATGTGAAAACGAGTAAATAAGGACTTTAACATAATTATGATAAACATGCTAAAGAATTTTAGAAGAATATATGTGCAGAGTTAGTGGTAAGATATACAGTTTAGAAGAAAAAGAAAAGACATAACAAAAACTAAATGGAAATTCTAGAACTTGAAAATACAGTGTCTGAAATTAGGAATTCAATAAAAAAGACTTAGCAAACTGGACTTAGAAGCATAAAGAATCAAAGAGCAGTCAATATAAAATACTCAAACTGCAGTACAGAGAAATATGAAGACAGAGAGAGTGTGTGCAGTAATATAGTATCTAAAGATCTAACCTGTGTAATTGAAAAAGTAAAGTAGACTTACTATATAAACCACTGGCATGCTCTCATCTCAGATCTTCAATTGTGCTGTTCCCTTTGCCTGGAACACGAATAGTCACATAGATCATTCTGTCACATCCTTCAGGATTTTGCTCAAATGTTTCCGTCTCCATGGAGTCTTCCCTGATCACTCTATACAAAATTTACATTCATCTACCCTTCTACTCACAGCTAGGATTTCTCCTCCTCTTTGTTTTTTGGTTTTTGTTTTGTTCTGTTAACTCTTATCGCCATTAATAAATTATATATATTTTATTTATCCTATCTGTAACTTCTTTCCTCTACTAGAATGTATACCCCCTGAGAGCAGAAGTTCTTATCTGTTTTGTTGAATCCCTAGAGCACCAATAACATAGTAGGTGCTAAATAAATATTACTAATCAAATAACAGTGAGATTTAAACCTGCTCAGAAATCAAATAAGGCATGAAAAAAACAGCTTTAGGTTGTAACTGGAAAGATGGGTGTATTAGACAACTTCCCTTTGAATGCAAGTGAGAGAAACCTAACTCAAAAAAGGCCAAAGTAAAAAAGAAAATATATTGGTTCATGTAACTGAAAAGCGTAGGATTTCATGCTTCAGGCATGACTAAATCTAGATGCTGAAACAATATAGCAAGAAATGGTCTTCCTTTGTCTCTGGTTCTATTTTCCATCAAGGGAGCTTTATTCTCAAAGAGATTTTCTCCCGGGGGTGGCAAACAAGGTCCCTAAAGTTCCAGCTTTTTGTGCTTTTAGTTTAACCACTTCAGGAAGAGAAATCTTCTTTCCCAATAGTTCCAGCAAAAATCCCAGTGCTATGTTCATTGGCCAAGCTTGAGTCACCGTCAATTCCTGTGTGGATCCACTGTGACCAGGAACGGGGTGTTGTTGCACTCGTTCCAAAGCACATGGCCTGGATGGCAGTTCCTCAACGGAAAATCAAGGTGTTCACACTCTAAACCCACAGAAGAGGAAAGAACTGCCAGGCAGGTAAAGACACATGTCCATTTCTGCTAGAATCATCTGAAATGTGGGGACAGCACAGCAAGAGGAAATCCAGTCAAGGCTTGAGGCCAGGGAGAGTGTGAAGTATTTTGGGAAAAGAAATAATTTCTATTTGATTATGAAGAACAAGAGAACAATGAAAAATTAGGCATTAAGGAGACACCAGGTTTGTTCAACCCACGTCTGGAAGTTTTGCTGTACTAGTGAGAGCAAAGGGAAGCCCCTGGAGCTTTACAAGCAGGAGACTTACACGGTTAACCTTCTGTTCTGAAGAGATCCCATCAACTGTCCTATTTAACATGGATCAGACAGGAACAAGACTCAAGCCCATCTCTCGCTCAGTGTCACAATGTGAGATATGGCAGAGACCTATGATGGTGACAGCAGAGATGAAGCAAGTACAAATGTTTGGAAGGCCATTTGGAGACACAATTCCAGCATTTTCTAGACAACTCAGCCTTCATGACCAGCACAAAGCCTTACCTGGAAGAAAGCTGCCCGTCACTTCTCTGCTCTTCCTCCATGGGTTGTAAGAAGCCCTAGCTGGACGGCAATGGTATACCCACCTCCTTCCTTTCTCTCCTCTCAGAACTTTGCTCCAGGGCAGATCCAACAGAGCATTCCCAGTAAGTGGGTCCCCTGCTGTGAAATCCATATGTAGATGAGATGTTTAAAATCGTTTAGCTGGTAAAGGACAGCAAGGAGGGTAAGCACACTGCCCTAGAGTCAAACAGAGCCAGGTTTTATTCCTGACTGTCATTTATTAGCTGTGTGCCCTTGAGCAAGTTATTTAACCTCTCTGAACCTTAGCTTCCTCATCTGAAAAATGAATATATTGCATTAGCCCTCAGAGCACTTATGAGATTTAAATGGCTTCACGCATCTGAAGGCTGGGAATAGAATCTGGTGCACAGAGTAAGCACGGCCGGGGTTGGTTCCATTTTCTCCCAATTCGCCTTTCTTAGGTGCCTAAGGACACCTATTTACACCTATTTTTTTTCCTTTTTGACAGCAATCTTTCATCATGCCCCATTTTTGTGATATAATTTTGATAAATTAAGTGCAAATAGTCAAGTGTTACCTAATTCATTACATTCAGCTTCAATGACAATCATTAACTGTTCCAAGCCTTTGGCAAGACACTGGGTAGCTTCCGGTTATTGATTGGGCCCTGCTGGACCATGAGTTCATCTGTTCAGGCTAAGGAGGAAATGGCACTTATCAAATAGAAGGTTAAACCTACCCCTTTAACCACTGGGACATTTGTTAGACTCCTAGACATTAGGAAAGTACTGATGAACTCCCAAGCGACCCCACCGCCCCACATTTACACACGATACACACTGCAGCTGGAGATTAGAAATTATAAGGGAAATAAGAAAAAGAGACCTCAAAACCCTTGAGTGCAGGTGAGACCTGTGACTTACTTCTAGCCAATGGAATGTGGCTAAAGTAATGGAATGTACATTATATATAAGTGATTATGTCACATTAGATTTCAGCGCCCCTCTTGGTAGAGTCTCTCACTGTTGTTGAGTGTGAGCAAACAAACAGCCAGAATAGGGCGAGAAACTACAGGCAGCCTCTAGTTGCTGAGGCAGCCTTCACTGATAGCCTTCAAGGAACTGAAGACCCCACTCCTATAGCTCAAGAACACATTCTACCAAGAACTGTGTAAGTTTGGAAAATAGCCCATCCCCAATCAAGCAATCAGAGACAAACTCAGCCCTAGTCATTTCCTTAATAACAGTCTTGCAAAGGGCCCACCTACACCATGTTTACACTCCAAACCCACAGAAATTGTGAGATCATAAATGCAAGTTGTTTTAAGCTATTTAAGTAAAATTGCTACATAACAGTTGATAATTGACATACGTGGTAAGTGCTAACTGATTGAATTAATGACTCAATGAATGAGAAGTTGAAGAAAAGTTCTAGTCAGAAAAGGGGAAGACCAAGGCAGTTTGATGCAGCACACATATAATTATTGAGGTTCTATTTATGCAGAACACTAGCTGATTGATTGTGCTGAGAGCTGGTATGATTTATTAACCAGGGTAGGTCATTGTTATAAAGAACAGCCCAAAATCTTAATAAGGATAACACATTAAAATTTATTCGTCACTCACATCAGAATCCAGTGCCCGTTATGGAGCAGCAGGAAGGGAACGGATCTTGGCTCCATGTAGTCATTCAGGGACCCAGGCTCCTATCATCTTGTGGCTTCCCCATCTGCTAGGCTTCAGAGTCTTCCACTGGAGCCTCTGCATACAGCTTGTAGACAAGGGAAGAGAGAGAACATGAAGAACAATACAGGTGACTTTTTAATAAGGGCAAAGCCAGGAAGTAGACAAGGCACGGTCTTCATTCTTTGGCCATAACTCAGTAACAAGGTTTCTCCTGACTGCAGGGGATACTGGGAAATACAGTCTATCTCATGCTCACAGGAAAAGGGAAGGGCTTGGTTAACCCATCAGAGTCTCTGTTCCCCCCTCAGAAAAAAGAATTAATAAATATACAAGCATAATTTGAGAGAGGGGAGCTGGAGCTGCGGGTGGGGAATATGTCGGAGTCGGAGCTTGGCAGGAAGTGGGACCGGTGCCTGGCGGATGTGGTAGAGAAGATAGGTACGGGTTTGGTATTAGGAATTTTTTTCTCACTTACCTTCTTTATTTTTTTATTTCTTTATTTTTTTTTTGAGTTGGAGTCTCACTCTGTCTCCCAAACTGGAGTGCAGTGGCCGCTCCCGGCCACCACAGCCTCGACCTGCTGGGCTCCGGCGATCCTTCCGCCTCAGCCTTCGAGTAGCCGGAATTACAGGCATGCGCTACCACGCCCGGCTGATTTTTTTATTTATTGTAGAGATGAGGTCTCGCTGCCCAGGCAGGTCTCGAACCCGCAGGCTCAGGCAATCCACTCACCTCAGCCTCCCAGAGGTGCGGGATTACAGGCTGAGCCACCGAGCCCGGCACTTACCTTCTTTAAAAGAAGAATGCAGCCACTGGCCTTTGGTTCTGGCCTGCAACTGGGAATGGCCTACTCCAACTGTCAGCATGATTTCCAGGCTCCGTATCTTCTACATGGAAAATATGTCAAAGAGCAGGAGCAGTGACTTTCACCTGAGAACATCCCAGTGGGAGGAAAAGAGAAACCAGGCTTATTCCTCAGGAATACTTAAGTGCCCTGGAGTGAGCTGCCATTCTTCTGTAACAATGTTATCAGTATGCTTTCAACTCCAGCACACTGCTTATGTATTTGAAACCGTCTGTTTCTTGTTTTGTATTTTCTCTCTGGAAATTGTAAGGAGGTGGTCTTAAAAGAAATAAACACAAATCGGAAGCCCATTGCAAGGCCTCTGTTTTTCTGCCCTTGGCGTCTGAGCATGAGGACTGTGTGTGAACAGCAGCTGGAACCCTGGCCACAGCCGCTTTGAGAGCCCGAACCTTGGTGCTGTGCGTTCTTCCCCGCTTGCCCCAACATGGAGTTTCCAGAACTGCTTCCACCATGTCCACTGGAGGCTGAAGATGGCTGTTGTGTGGTCTGATGAAGAGGACCAGCATCCCGAGGGGCCTGTCCTTGCCGTAGTGACTCTGTGCGTGCCCACCTGTGGACCTGGCAGGGCGATGGTATGAAACCAGTGGGTGGCCCACTCCACTACAGCTTCCTGGAGCTTGACATGGCCCAAACCTCAGCCCTGGTGTGAAAGGCCCAGTGTGGGATGGATTTTATTTTCACGTAGCTGCTGAGGTTTGAGTTTGTTCCTGTGGTTGGTTTCACGTGAACCAGGTAGGCGGAATGCAAAATAGTATTTTAGAAATTTCTTCAGAAAACATACCGAACCACAAAGCTTGGGCTTTCTTCTTTATTAATAAAATTAAGGTGGGCAGAGCTTGATCCCACCTACCCCTTTAAAAAAAAGAATAATTCAACCATCAACTTGACCTCAAGTAATTCATAATGTACTAAGGAAAGTTGATAAGTAGCAACTAATGACAATTTGCACAATATGAACTATGAAAGGGACAAAATGTGAGAGGAAGAGATGATATTATGAAAACTTGAGGCTAAGCCTCCACTCTGCCCTTTGTTAACTTTATAATCCATATTTATTCACTTACCCTCTCTGAGCTTCTGTTTTTTTCACACTTAAATTTGAGAAAATAAGCTGGGCTCGGTGGCTCAGCCTGTAATCCCACGCCTTTGGGAGGCTGAGGTGAGTGGATTGCCTGAGCACGTGGGTTCGAGACCCCCCTGGGCAGGCAAGACCTCATCTCTACAATAAATCAAAAAATCAGCCGGGCATGGTAGTGCATGCCTGTAATTCCGGCTACTCAGAAGGCTGAGGCGGAAGGATCGCCGGAGCCCAGCAGGTCGAGGCTGCGGTGGCTGGGAGCGGCCACTGCACTCCAGTCTGGGCGACAGAGTGAGACTCCAACTCAGAAAAAAAAAAATTTGAGAAAATAAATCTCCCCCATGCCTCAGTTTCCTCCTGTTAAGTGAGAATAATATTGTTTCTCTCAAAAGTTGGCTGTGAAGCTGAGATAATCCATGAAGATCAAATGCTTGCCACAGTATCTGACACACAGTAAGATTTCATAAATATTCACTATTATTAATTATCATTATTATAAATTCGAAGGGGCCCAAAAGGATTTGGAAGTGCTTCATGAAAAATGAAGAGCTTTTCTACTCTTTGAAGGGTCAGAACTATCTTCAGTCCATGGATGGGCCATTGCCTGACAAGTGGGAAAATCCTCCTCTTCATTCCAGAGAGTTACAGACTGAGTGGGGAGGAGATGAAATCCACAGAATTCAGGATGACCGAGAGGTGACTTGTGAGCACCTTCGCCAGTTCCTGATTAGAAGCAGATGCCACCACCACTCCCGTCTTTTCAGAGCTTGGATGATTTAAAAAAGGCATTTAAAAAGAAGCACCAGGTGATGCAGCAGGCAATAAACTTACGGAATTCATTTCCCCAGGAGACTGCTGAGTGAAAATTTTAAATCATTTCCCAAAAAGCTTAGTTAAATTCATGAGTGATTGATTCCTAACAGATTATCAAAGCCCGTTAGGAAGCAAATCCTTAAACTCTAAGTTGAAGTCTCCAAAAACAGGTGTACCCTCCAATGATACTTCTCTCTGCACCTCTGTCATAGACGAAATATGAGGCTGCATATATCTCTGGGTTGACTCACTGTGACAATTCAGTTAGAGAGTCACTGCAAGGAGATGCCCAAAATAGCATTTTGGAGCAGGGAGGGCCAGTACAGGGCACCTGCACCTTCACTCTTCCTGACAGATTCGTGGCAGACGTCACCAGTCCATCTTGGCACCATTTCCCATGGAGCCCCATTATAGCTCCAGACTCTCATAGTCTTCTCTAGCATAGAAACTACTTGGCCATCCCCGTGGACCCCACCCCTTCACTCAAGATGAAAATAAAACCCAAAAAGTAGAGTGATTGTTCCAAGGTGTTTGTTCCAGGGTTGTCCCCTTAAAATCCCTAGACAGGCAAACTGGCATGAGAATCCAATAATATCTGGTGTCCAGTCTGGCACCCACACCTCTCTCCCCTGTGATTTAGAGGCATGCAATCCTGCAGTTCCTTCCCTTCTTTCCTATTAACAAACCTACTCTTCACTTTCTATGATGAAAATCTGGACTTAGAGAACAACGAATATGAGTCAGGAGGAGGAAGAGAAAGAAGAGGAAGAGGATGAGATAAAAGAAGAGAAGGTAGGGGAAGAGGTGAGAAAGGAGAGAATCTCCCACGTGTGCATTACACTTGACATGTTACAAACACCTTTCTTTCCATCATTATATTTAATTCTCACTATCCCCCAGCTTCATAAAGAAAGACAAAATGAGGCTGGAGCAGATGATATGACTTGCCCAAGGTCACCCAGCTCCTAAGTGGCAGAGCTAAGCTAAGACTCAAACAAGGCTCCTCTGACACATTGAGTTCAATTTTTACTCCCACAAACCAGGATTTATTTGGAAGCAAATCTCTCTGCACTAGGTGTTGGAAGCAGCAGTCTTCCACACTGATTAAAAGGGTGAATCAGCTAGATCAGACTCTGTCTCTCAACAGTCTGACTGATTTCTTTGGCCCATGCTGTTTTGTCCCTGGCTGTCCTGCCACCCAGAGAATGAAGACATATATGTTGACGCACTAGCAGAAAAGATCATTTTGCAGCAGCTAAGGCTAGCATTCGGGTAACAGATGTCCACTGTCTTTCAGGTCAGGTATCTGTCCCACTCCAATGGCAATATTGGGGCTGCTGGAAATAGCCTAATCAACCAACTGCCTGATTCATCCAACAAATACTTATTGAGTGTTTATTATGTCTTGGGCACTGGGCCTGGCCTTGGGGAAATAGACAAGACAGTTCATGGAGTTTAAATTGTAGGGGGGAAGATAAATAATGAACATGTTTTTAAATAAGTGAAGATGACATCAGAAGTGATACACACAGGTGGTGGCTCACACCTATAACCTTAGCACTTTAGGAGGCTGAGGCAGGAGGATTGCTTGAGCCTAAGAGTTCAAGATCAGCATAGACAATATAGCAAGTCTTCATCTTTCAAAAAAATAAAAAATTCAAAAAATTAGCCAGGCATGGTAGTACATGCCTATAGTTCCAGCTACTCAGGAGGCTGAGTCAGAAGGATCGCTTGAGCCCTGAAGGCTAGCACCCTGAGGCTACAGTGAGCCATGATTATGCCAATGCCCTCTAGCATGGGCAAGAGTGAGACCCTGACTCAAAAAAGAAGGAGAAGGAGAAAAAGAAGCAGAAGCAGAAGGGAAAGGAGAAGGAAGAGGGGGAGAGGAAGAAGAGGAGGAAGAACAAGAAGAACAAGGACAAGAAGGAGAGATACACTTCATCTTCAGGGTTGAGGAGTAACTGGGGGATTAAGCAGGACACGTGAACTTTGGACAGGGCTCTATGAGGAGGTGACCTTTAAGCTGAGTCCATAAGCGTGAAGGGGAGTCATCATGCAAGAAGAAGACAGAAGAGCAGCCCAAGTACACGGAATGTCAAGTACAAAGGCTTAGGGGCAGCAGAACTTGCATTCAAGGAGCAGAAGGCCAGCAAGAAGCTGGGGCAAGATAAGAAAGCCAGGCAGAGCGCGGTGGCTCAGTCTGTAATCTCGGCACTTTGGGAGACCAAGGCAAGAAGATTGCCTGAGCCCGGGGGGTCAAGACCAGCCTGGGACAACTTGGTGAGACCTCATCTCTACAATAAACCAAAAAATAAGCTGGGCGTGGTAGAACACGCCTGTAGTTCTAGCTACTTGGAAGCTGAGGTGGAAGGATCGCCTGAGCCCAGCAGGTCTAGGCTGCAGTGGCCATGAGCGTGCCACTGCATTCTAGCCGAAGTGACAGAGTAAGACTCTAACCCACTCCCCAAAAAGAAAGAAAGCCAAAGTCCTGACTGCACATTAAAGCAATGTGTCTTAGATCCCACAAGCATGTTTGATGACACAAATTAAACAGACACCCTCAAATGGATTGTGACGCTGTGAACAGTGTCACAAGGTCATTGTCAGAGAGCTGCCTGTCTGCAGCTCAGTTTACCTCTTCTCCCTGCTCAGTCCCCTGAGGTCCTAATTTTCCCAGAGTAACTTCACAATAGCTTCCAGGCAACTTACTGCAGTGTCACCAGCCGAGATGGTCATCTGAGCTGAGGCGGGCTACAAGAAGGCAGAGAAGATGCTCTCCGGATAGGAGAGTTCTTTCTGCTTTCAAAGAGTCCTTCTCCAGCAGGAAGAACAACAGAGGAGGAAGAAATAGCACATTGAATGACATGGTCCACCAGGCTGGTGACTGGTTTGTTTTTCCAAAAGTGCCAGCTAATCTCAAGAGCTGGGCTAGGATCCCAGCTTGCCATAACTGTGGGGTAAAAAAATCCTCTGGGTTCTCTTCATTTCACTTCAAGGAACTACTTCCTGAGCAATTGTTTTATTCCTCATTCTGGGTTCGCCACCTGCAACATCTAAAACGTGCCTGTATCCAATAGGCATCTAATAAATATCAGTGGAATGAATGAACAGGTTATATACATGGTAAGAGAAGAACGTTATGTCTATGAGCCGGTATTAGTTAGGGTTCTCCAGAGAAGCAGAACCAATAGCATATTTATGAGGGGGGACCAAAGTAAACGGAATTATCTTTTGGAGGGTAGGTCTCTTATACCCTACTCAGAATTTGTTCCTCCAGACCAAATGGTCAACCAAAGTTTTTAACTGGAAGTTTTGAAAAGGTTGCATCATGATTTGCAGAAGATATGTCCCGAGTTGTAGAACACAGGTGACCGGTTGTTCCACCATGACAACATACCTGCCCAAAGTGTACTGAGTGTTCAGCAGTTTTTTACCTCAAAATGGCATGACTCCTGTGCCCCACCCTCCCTATTCACTCAATCTCATCCCAAGTAACTGTTTTAAAATTTCCCCAGGTGAAAAAATTCCTCAAAGGGAAACATTTCCCCAATGTGAAGAGGTGAATCAAGAAACAGCAGAAGCACTCAAAGAAATCAAAATGGACAAGCCCAAAACCGTTTCAAGCAGTGGGAAAAGCATCTTGATAGATGTATTGCCTCAAACAGAGAGTACTTTGAAGGCAACTGAAGTTTAAACATGTAAGAATAAAGATAATTTTTTATAAATAAATTCCAGGTTTTTAGGAGTCCCCTCCCCCTTGTATACCTGGAGAGATTTATTTTAAGGAATTGGCTCACCCAATTATGGAGGCTGAGAAGTTCCATGATCTGCAAGCTGTAGAACCAGGAAAGCAGGTGGTATAATTTCAGTTCAAGTAAAAAGACCAGAGAACCACAGGAACTAATGGTGTGAACCCCAGCCCACGGGCAAGAGAAGACCTAAGTCCCAGCCTAGCAGGCAGACAAGAAGTAAAAGGGGTGAAATCCTCCCTCCTGTGCTTTTTAGTTCCATCCAGGTCCTCAGTGGATTGGATGAGGCCCACCCACATTGGGAGGAGTCGTCTATTTTACTGAGTGCAATTATTCAAATGCTGACCTCCCCCAGAAACACCCGCACAGACACCCCCAGAAATAATGCTGAATTGGGGCATTCAAATTGGACACACAAAAGTAGCCATCATAAAACCCATTCATTCCTTGAGTTGGTACTTACCCATAAGCACTGTCTGCCTGATATATGTCCAGCATAGCTGGACATGAGATCGGAGAAGCTAAAAGATGAAAAAGACATGTTCATTCCCTGACTCGCTCGATTTGCAACCTATGCTGGGCACCTAGAATAACATTTCACAGCACTTTGCAGTCACACGGCTTTATTGTTTGGTAGCCTTTTAATAGCACTGTCCTTGGAGTCAACCCTGAGTTCAAGGGTTCAAGTCAGGCCTGAGCATCTGGATAACCTTGGGCAAGTTACTTAACGTCTCAGTTTTTCCATCAGAAAAATGGAAATAAGAATACCTTGTTCCTCCCTGTGCCATTGTAAGTCTTCATACAATAACATGTAAAACTGGCTTAGCCGAGATCTTAGTACATAGTAAGTGCACATAAAAGGGTAGCTAGTCTCATTTTCATAATTATGTTATTTTTAATTCTCCTGTCAATATTTCGAATTAGGTGTTTTGTCCCCATCTTATAGAGCCAAAAGCCACTGAAAGCTACATAGCCAAATATCTTTTTTTTTTAATCAATATTTTTTATTATGATTTTGTGGGGTAGTTAACGGTTAGGTGTACAATTATGTTTCATTCAGGCACCCTGTTGATAAGAGGTGTTTCCCCATCCCCAGACAGATATTTGCGACCGTTAATCCCATCCCCTCCCCCCCATAGTTTCCCAGTACCGCCAGACATTTTCTTATAGTATTACATTGGATATTCAAGGTCCATTATATGAGTGAGAACATGTGATACTCGGATCTTTGTTTCTGTGAGAGGTCACTCAGTATTATAGACTCTAGTTCCATCCAGGTTGCTGCGAAACTCATGATTATGTTCTTTTTTATGGCTGTGTAGTATTCCATCATGTACATGTACCACATTTTTTTAATCCAGTCCTCTTTTGATGGGCAGCATGGTTGTTTCCAGTTTCTTGCTATTGTGAACAACACTGCGATAAACATACATGTGCAGGTATCTTTTTTATAGAGTGATTTGAGGTCTTCAGGGTATATTCCCAGTAGGGGGATTGCGGGGTCATATGGAAGGTCGATTTTCAGAGCTTTTAGGAATCGCCACACTGCTTTCCACAGAGGTTGCACCAGTTTACACTCCCACCAACAGTGTAGAAGTGTTCCCTTTTTGCCACACCCTCTCCAGCAGCTGTTATTTTTTGAGTTATTGATAATTGCCATTCTGACTAGAGTTAGGTGGTATCTCAGTGTGGTTTTGATTTACATCTCCCTGATGATTAGTGAGATTGAGCATTTCTTCATGTGTTTGTTGGCTGCTCGGATGTCTTCTTTTGTGAAGTGTCTGCTCATATCTTTTGCCCATTTTATAATGGGGTTGTTTGTTTTTTTCTTTTCAGCACGTTTGAGTTCCTTGTAGATCCAGGATGTTAAGCCTTTATCAGACCTGGAGTTGGCAAATACTTTTTCCCAGTCTGTGGGCTGTCTCCCTGCTCTCTTGATGGTTTCTTTCATAGCCAAATATCTTAAGGAACCAGACCTGAGCTTAATCCTTTGCCATTACTTTATAGGTGGAATCACTGAGGCCTCAAAGGTTAAGCAACTTGTTCAAAGTCAACAGTCTTGGTGGAACTGGGACCAAAATCCAAGTTTCTTGGGTTTTTACTGAATGTCAGACAAGATGCTCAATTCCAAATATGTGAAATTAAATATGACCCAGGCCCTCCCCATGAGGACACTCGGTCCACAGAAGTAATTCGAATGGAGATGTATCTCCCTAAGAAAAAAGATTCTCCAGGAACTTGCCACAGTACCCCAAGCTCTGTCCTTTGAAAAACGGAGGCAAAGTAATAAGGTCGTACAACACATGGACTTTGGGGTCAGGCAAATCCAAATGCCACCTCTTACACTCTCAAGCCTTGTGACAGTGGGCAAGCCATTTAACATTGCCAAGCCTCAGTTTGCTTGTCTCTACAATGGATATGATAACAACACTGGCCTTTATAGGTTGCTTACAGCCAGTCAGGAATGGGTTCCATCCTTAGTCCTGCCCCTTCCCAGAGAATATAAGCCAACGAGGGCAGCAACTCTAGTGATCCTGCTTATTGTCATATTCTTTGTGTCTGTGTGGGCACTGTGCAGATTGGGAAGGGTTGGCAGAGCAAGGCATCCCAGGCAGAGAGAAAAGCGTGAGAAATCATGAAGGTGTGAACAATGGGGCGCAGTCAGAAAGTTGGAATTAAAGGGTATTGGGTTCATTACCAGGGGGAGTGAGGGCCAGTTGGAAGCCCAAACTTCACTACATGCAGCCTATTTATGTAGTTATTCCTCATTTGTACCCCACATTCCTATGACAAGATAAAATGCTTTTTAAATGGAAATAACTGGTAGGCATGGCTACATCTATGGAGGTATGTGGCAGGGAGGGTGGGCAGGGAGGTTGGCAGCGGAGGAGGAAGACAGGAGCCTGTGGGCAGCACTGAGGACCTGCACTTCCCCTGGTTCCTTACCTCGAGTTCCAGGTCAGGTCAGCTCATTCCTGCATTTCTCACAAGGTGGGTGGGGCAGACACTGGGATCTTCTACCCAAAGTCTGTTTGCAGTCAATTTCGCCTCAATTTGCTCTATTTCAAAGCTTGAGAAGTTAAAATAACCCGTTTCCAACCTGTCTGGAGAGATACACGCACCCGCCTGGAGTTCTGGCAGGGAGATGGAGTAGAAGACCCCGGCATCATCATTTCCCTTCTAGGAGTCGTGTGTGTGTGTGTGTGTGTGTGTGTGTGTGTGTGTGTCCTTTTCTTCTTGTTGCTGCCTACCCCTTTTCCCTTCATTCCTACTGAAGTCTCTTAGGGATGCAGCTGACCTTGTGCAAGCATAAGGTGACAGGTGTGAGGGTGCAGATCTCCATGATAAGAAAGGTCAGGCATTGGTCTATTTGGCAAATGCTCCTTTATTTGTTTAAGGCACTATGGAGTGTTGTGGAGTTTCTTTGTTTTTTATTTTGTTTGGTTTTATTTTGTTTTCAGTCAGAGTCTCACTCTGTCCCCCAGGTTGGAGTATAGTGACAAGATCATGGCTCACAGCAGCCATCACCTCCTGTGCTAGGCTCAGGCAGTCTTTCCACCTCAGCCTCCAAGTAGCTGGGAGGTGTGCACCACTACACCCAGTAAATTTTTTAATTATTTGTACAGACGATGTCTCGCTGTGTTGCCCAGGCTGGTCTCAAACTCCTAGGCTCAAGTTATCTTCCCACCCTGGCCTCCCAAAGTGCTGGGATTGCAAGTATGAGACACTACCCAGTCTACTATGGAGGTTTTTCTAGGGTGTACAAGCAAAAGCAATCCTGGTTCATGCAAGGCCTTGCCAGTCACTCTGTCTAGAGAGCCCTGCCTGAATGAATCTTTGCTGACTCCTCCTCGTCTTCTCCTTGGACCAGTCGTCCATATGTTTCCATATAGGAGTCATTAAGATGTGTCCCCTGCCCCCATGAGAGATAGATTTTCCTTCCAAATCATGACCCTAGCCTCATGACCAAGATTTTTCCTTATCAGGGTAAGACTTAGAATAGAGATGACTTACCAATTAATACGGCCTCTGTTTATGGTTTTGTCTAATGCTGTTTGGCTCCTGGCTTCCCGACTGCTCTGTCTGCCACGCTGAAAACACCACCACTCCTGGGACATCAGGCTTAGAAGGAGCCTTTCAGGGATTCATGCTGCAACAAGAGCAAATCTCAATATGTTTATCCTTATGCTTTTTCTTTTCTGCATTGCCTTGAGGATAATTAGGATTATGATAATCTTTTTACTGTATTCTTTTTCACTTCCTCAATAAGCTCTTTAAAACCAAAGGGAAGGACCCGAGGGAAGCTGGACACAGAGCTTATGCCATAAGGACAGACCAGCAACAGACGGGAGACAGCCACGCGGCCCTGTCACCAGGGAAACCAGAGGAAGGTTCCCTGGTGTCAGCAAAAACTGACAAAGACTTGGAAATGAGTGAAATCAAGTGCTGAGTGTCCTTTCACTGGAGTTCTGGGTATTCTCTTGTGGACCTCCAGGGATTACCTGCTCTTACCAAGATGTGTACCTTTGACAGACTTCAATCAGCTGGACATTTTACAGCTCTATAAGGGGTAGAAGTTGTAAAAAGCTCATGGTAATGCCGATGATTATTTGCCATGGCAATGAAAATGAGTTTTATCAAGAAAAAAAAATCATGACATCTTATTGTCCAATTTCAGTGGTTCTCAAAGTGTCACTTGGGTACATCTAGAGATTGTCCAAGATGCTTTCAGGCAATCTGTTAAGATCATTTTAAAGTCAAAAGCAAGTAGTGCCTTTTTTACTCTCATTATCTCACAAGTATATAGTGACATCTTCCAGAGACTAAGTAACTTGTGGCACCACTAATATTAGTCTGATGACTAACGGAACGCGTGCTTGTGTATTCTTGTATTTTTAAATGTTCTCAGTTTTAACTCCTAGAATGTCAAGTATGGATAGATATAACCCACCTAAACAAAATCTCTTTGAGATCTTCAATAATTTTTAAAAATATAAAGAGATCCCGAAACCAAAAAGTATGAGAACTGCTGCCCTGAAGATATGAACTAATTAACTCGTTTTGCATCTGTTAGCAAATTTATTGCAGCATCCCTGATTTGTGTTTGTGTGTGTGTGTGTGTGTGTGTGTGTGTGTGTGTGTGTGTGTTCTCCTTTGAGTTGGTTTTAATATTTTACTGATCTTTTAATTAACTAATGGGTTAAATTTTTGTTCATTTTACAAATGAATGTTTCATGTTTTAACTTTTGTGAAAAGTGATGTTTAAACACTTCAGAGCAGAAGGGAAGAGGTGAGGTATAGCCAAGAAGGCAGTCCAGGAGCCTAGGCCACATGGAGGACACCAGGGCGGCCTGAGAGGGGTTCCATACTCCACCTGTACCCAGCTGCCCAGAGCCAGTGTGAGTTGGGTCAACACCCCAGTCCACTCCTCATGGTTCAAGTGGGAACAGCACATGAGTCAGACCCTGCCCAGCAGCCACAAGTCACCCAAGGACTGGACAACAGGGCTCCAGCCCACACCCAAGACTTCGCTGAGCCCATTCAGAATTTTTTGTATGGAACCCTCTCTTGACGTCCGTGTGTTGCTGTAAGCTTCTTCATAACAAAAGGTGAGGCTCTTGACACTCAGGGGTAGTGAAGGTGTGGAAGGAAAAGTCTTGCTCCGATTCCTAAGGTAAAACTGGGCACTGCCACACCATCTGGTTACATGACCCAAACCCCAGAGAAGACAAGAGACCTACCCAAGGTGACACAGACTCTTAGAGGAAGAGGCAGGAGCCAATCACCCATCCCGGGGCCTCACTCCTGCCCTCTGCTGCCTCATTCATTCTGTTGACAAACCCACTAACACCTGTGCTCGATCACCCTAGGAAGCAGGACCCTGGCAAAGGCCTTCAGTGCGCCTAAGAGGAGAATGGATATGGATTTTGCAGTCTCCATCCCTGGCTCTGCTCTCCTTGACAAGCTCCTTACCCTCCCAAGCCCATTCCCCACATGACTGTGAAGACAATAAGAGAAGTGAAATAAACTAACCGGGTGAGAGCCCACAGGGGTGCCAAACAAACATTTGCTGACTCAGCATCCTTTTCTCTTTAAATTAATCCCTGCCTGTTGCATTCCGACGCAAGTAGAATACACATGCTGGCCTGGCCCGTGGAGAGGCAGGGCAGTGCAAGGAGGGGGGACAGGGGGCAGGAGCCAGGAAGACAAAGAAGCAGGGGAATCCCCCTACCCCGGTCAAATGGAGATGGTTGTACAGAAGATTTTTAAAAAGGAATCTCTAAGAGCACATGTGTGTGTGTATGTGTGTGTGTGTAAGAGAAAGAGATAGCAAGAGAGAGGGAAAGGGAGAAAGAGAATGTGTGAGATCTTCTTAGTGTAGCAGACACAATTTTACAGTATTACAGATGGATGAGTATTCCTGCAGCCCCCTCCTTCAGGATGCTAAAGGGACGATTCTTGCCTGAGATCTCAGCTTACATCTCTCCTTCACTGGAGAGAATTTAGCACCATGGGTGAAGCAGAGAGAATATCAACCAAATCCAAGAGACTGAAATAATCTACATCAGAGGTCAGCAACTCTAGCCCATGGGTCAACTACAGTCCTCTGCCCGGTTTTTGTACAGTCCATGAACTACGAATGGTTTTTTAATTTTTTAATGGATGCCCCAAAATCAAAACAAAGCACTACTTCATCACATGTGAAAATTCTATCAAATTCAAATTTCAGTGTAGACAAATAAAGTTTCCTTGGAATGTAGCCAGACTCACTGATTTGCTTACAGTCTGTGGCTTCTTTAAGGCTACAGTGATAGAGCCGTGTAGTTGCTACAAAGACCATGTGGCCCACAAAGCCTCAAATATTTATTCTGTGGTCCCTTACAGAAGAACGTTGCTAGCCTGATCTACACAACAAGCCCAGAGAGAGGAAATAAGGCATGTGGGCAGATTGACAGTCAGGAAGAATGTGGGGGAGCGAGGTGGCAGTCACAGGGCAGGCAAAGGGGTGAGGGGATAGGTTGCCAGCTCTTTGGAGATACTGAGAGAAGTGGTGTTCAAGAGGGAGGAGGTTCAGGATGTTTTGCACTTTAAGAATACTATACAGTCATAAAAAAGAATGAAATCATGTCCTTTGCAGCAACATGGATGGAGCCAGAGATCATCATCCCAAGTGAACTGACTCAGAAACAGAAAACCAAACACCGCATATGTTCTCTCATATGTTGGAGCTAAAAGGTCACAAAGATGGAAATAATAGATACTGGGGACACCAATAAGGGGGGGGGTTACGGGTCAGGAATTACCTATAGGGCACAGTATTCGCTGTTTGGGGAATGGCCACCTGAGACCCAATCCCCACCACTACACAATATGTCCATTAGTGAATATTCAGGTGTATCCCCTGATTCTAAAATTAAAAATTAAGAAAAAGAATACTCCGCATTAAAAGTTGGTAAAGTTTTAGACCAGGTACGGTGTCTCACACCTGTAATCCCAGCACTTTGGGTGACTGAGGAGGGAAGACTGCTTGAGCCCAGGAGTTCAGGACCAGCCTGGGCAACAGAGCGAGATCTTATCTCTACAAAAAAAATCAAAAAATTAGCCAGGCATGGTGGTATGTGCCTATAGTCCCAGCTACTCAGGAAGCTGAAATGGAAGGATCACCTCAGCCCAGGAAGTTGAGGCTGTGGTGAGCCATGATCATGCTACTGCACCCCAGCCTGGGAGACAGCGTGAGACCCCAAATCAAAAAAATACCAAGTTGGTAAAGTCTTGCTGATTTGGATTCCGGCATATGTAGCAAAAATATAAGAACATCTATGAGAGCAATATACACCAAATTTAAGACCATGATTCCCTTGGGGAGGAATTGAGAAGGAATAATAATAGATTGTCTTGAAAATGAAAAATTTGATATATTTGAAGAAAATAATGTGATAAGAAATAAAAGATAATTTAGTGATACAGATGAAACCATAAGAAATAACTTTTTATAATTGTCTCTGACAAGAGGTGTGAAAGACCACGTGAGATTCTTGGCCACAGGCTCTTTGACACCAATTTTTATTGTTGTTGTTACTGTAGTACATACTATTCTTTTGCACTGAATCCAAGACACACATTCTTTTTCACATTTGAACAAATCTGAAATAGGCTTGCATTTTACAATGAGTGACAGAACATAGTCAAATTGGCAGAGTTTTTTCTTGGTGTTACAAAAAATAGCAATCTTATAATCAATGGTACTGTAAATCTTCTTTCAAAGGGCCAAGTGAAGAATGGATTCTCTTCTTTGGCATTCTATTGAGAGACCAGGAGAGAAATGCAGCTCTGTTGCTCTCTTTTGGGTCAACTGAGTGGACTTCTTTGAGCACGACACTGCATTGAGACAGGGTCCACCTGCAGCCCCGGGATTTACCTGTGTTTAATTACCTTATGAGAGGAGGAGAACAGTGGAGTCAGAGACACACACTGTCATTTATGAGGCTTTCTTCCTAGATCAAAGGAGAGAGCAACAGCCATATTGAGTTGCTTTGATTTAGAAGATGTGATGAACCAGAGAAAACTCTGTGCTGGTCAGCAGAACCTGACCTGGAAAAAAAATTTTGTCCTAATTCCTAAGTGTTATTAAGCTTTGTCTCCCAAAATAAAATAAAGTACAGAGCCAACAGTAATTAATCCCTATTTCTTCTGAGTTGTTCTTGAAAGCAAGGGATTCTGCAAGAAGCAAGCCCTACTTCCTGACATAACCGTCCCATGGGAGAGAAAGCAGAAAAACCAAATTGTGCTCTGCAGTGCAGAACCAGGAGCAGAGGAGGAGGAGGGTTAGGAAAGACATGAGCTGTGCTCAGACACCCTGGCATCCAGCCCATCCTGTTCAGATGAAACTCTGAGACCTAGCTCCACCTTCATCCATCCCACCATGCAGAAGCCTTGGAGGAGAACTTAAAAGAATGAGTAATGGATCTCAATTAATATGATGCCTGTAATCAGCCACAATCATCCCAAGAAGGACAAAGCTCAAACCCTGAAAGTCTGCCCTGAAGTCAGAAATGAAAAAACTGAGGGAACAAGTGGCCTCTGGAAAACAGATAAAGAGGTATCACCCGTTCCTTCTGCTTGAGTATTGCATTCCATATACCTACATGAGTAATTTATGGATATATTTATTCAACAGATTTTTCTGAGCTCCTACTATATGCCAGGCACTCTCCAAGGCACCTGAGGTAGAGCCCTCTTCTTTATGGTTCCTACACTCTTCCAATTCAAACACTTCTTACATTACTTCCCTTAATTCTCTATTACAGTTAGTAAATAATAGAACTGGGATTTGAACCCATGGTGTAAAGATTCGGAATCTGTTTTCTTAACTACTATGCTTTTTCAACCCTCCAGACAGAAGTGAAAATTGAAATATGATACCTGAAACTTGTTCTTCTCTTCTAGAAGTCTTTCTGAAATAATAGATAGAAGCCTGGTTTTTGAAGTCAACAGGAATTAGGAGTCCTTCCTCTCTGCTGGCCTCTGACCTCCATAAAGACAGGGACCATGTTTGGCTTGGAACTGTTGCATTCCATAGCATCAAGCCAATGAATGAGCAAATTTATTTACCAGGGATAGGATAGTATTTAGGAGAATAACTTAACCTATCTGCCCTCAGTGTCTCAGTTTATTTCTGCTACTATAACAAAATACCTTAGGTTGAGTAATTTATAAACAATAAAGTTTATTGCTCACAGTTCTGGAGACTGGGAAGTCCAAGATCATGGCATTAGTAGCTTCAGTATCTGTTGAGGCCTAGCTCTCTGCTTCAAAGAGGGTGACTTTGTGCATCCTCACATGATGGAAAGGATAGAAGAGGGCTTGAAAGCTCCCTCAGACCTCTTCTACAAGGACACTGACCTCATTCATAAAGGCTCCATTCTCATGACCTATTCATGTCCGAAAGGCCCTCTTTTTAATACTATTGCATTGGTGATTTTCAACATATGCATTTGGGGAGACACATACATTCAAGCCACCACTCTCAGGTACCTCATATGTAACAATACCTCTTTACAGAGCTACTGTATTAATGAGGCTGGAAATTTCAGACATATAACATAATTTTAAGCACACAGTAAGCACTTGATAAATAAGCCTGACACCCTCTACCATGTGTCACACATCTGAGGTATGGGCAGATGCTTGTGAGGAACACATAGATTGGCTTGGAAGACAAATGAGCACCTAGAGGAGACAATTATTAATCTGAGGTGGGGAGAGGGGAAGAAATGTGGGGGTCCAGAGTCAACTCATCTTCATAATAGCACCCTTCTGGGCTACCTTTAGGGTAGCAGTGCTGGTAGACCTTAAAACCCACCTGCCCCCATAGCTGTCTGAGGGACCCACCTTGACTCTTAGCCCCAGCATCTTCTGGGACCCAGACATCTGACTCACAGTTAGCCAGTCAGTCTCTCTCTCTCTCTCTCTCTCTCTCTCTCTCTCTCTCTCTCTCTCCTCTCTCTGAGGAAGGACTGCCCAGGGATCATTATCACCACAGCACCAGTATCACAAGACCTCCAGGCTGCTCCCATGGTTCAATTGGTGCCATGGGTTCCAGCAACACCATGAGTCTAGTCAACTATTGTTTATCTGATACCCCTCCTAATATCTTTCTAACAATTCCCTTTGTGCTTGAAGCAACTCTCTTGGATTGAACTGTGTCTCGCCCCACCCAAATTTATATGTTGAAGTCCTAACCCTCATTACTTCAGAATATGACCATATTTGGAAACAGAGCCCTCAACGATGTAATTAAGTTAAAATGAGGTCATAAACGTGCGCCTTAATCCAGTAGGACAGGTGTCCTTATAAGAAGAGGAGATTAGGACAAAGACACACTAAGAGGGACGACCATGTAAAGACACGAGGGGAAACCAGCCAAGGAGTGAGGCCAGAAGAAACCAACCTGCCAACACCTTGATCCTGGACTTCCAGCCTCCAGAACCATGGGAAAATAAATGTGTATTGTTTAAGCACCCTCATCTGTGGTGTTTTATAATGGCAACCCTACACACTAACACAGCACTCGTCGTTAGTTTCCATTACTTATAGTCCTTAAATGATGCAGTTCTTCATTCTAAGTTGAGATGGGGCCGACTATAGTGACAAGCCTCACAGATGACAGTTAAGACCCTGGACCTCAGCACCAGGTCACTTGGGTTCAGACACTCGCCCTGCCACTTCCACTCCAAGACTCCAGGTGAGACACTCTCCCCCTCCATGAGCCTTGGGTCACTCATCAGTAGAAAGGGGCTAATAGCCTGTACATCCCTCGTAGGAATGCTCTGAGTAGAATTCATACATGAAAAACAGAACAATGCTTAGCACAGAGTCGGTGCTGTGTAGGAATTATTGCCCATGTCCACTGTCTTCTCGGTGGAAAGAAAAATACCCTGAGAGATTCGGAGAGGGCTTGTCTTAGAGGCAGAGTTGGAGCTGGGCTCTACTCAGCATTCTGTGAGAATGTCCATTCTCTCCCAGGTTCGACTTGAGTGTAGTTTTTCCCCCTTCATCTACCTCAGTCTGTCAGGGTAGGTTCATGAGCATCTCCAGTTCATGAGCATCTGTTATGAATGGGCCACATCCCCACCACGGCCATACCATGTTTTAAGCCACGGACCATAGAAAGAACAGTTGGGAGAATACACCTCCTTACCCCCTTCTAGCCTCCTCACCCCACAGGAGGAGGAGGGTCTGAGGACTCTGTGGAGGGCAGTGTGAGAACAGCCAGTTCTAGTCCAGTCCACCCAATTCCCCGAGGGGGAACTCAAGCTCCCTCCAGAACTTCCCAGAGAGGAAAAGAGCTGCCCCAGAAACCACACAGTCATCTCACAACAGGGCTAAGAGTCAGAGTCTGCTGTTGATGCCAGGGCTAAAAGAACCACCAAAAACACATATGACCTCCATAAGCCAGAAAGGGAAAGAATGTGAAGAGTAGGGAAATGGAGTTTCTTACTGCCCGGAGCAGCCATGGGACACTAGCCCTTGGAGAAACTAGACAGACAGAGGAGACACTTGGAAGCTGGGTTGCCATACCATGCCCCGCCCACCCTGCTGGTGTCCTCCATCCTGCCCTAGTCGGCCTGGCCCTCAGGCTGCTGACCCAATGCCCTGGGAGTGCCCTGGGAGGTGCCCTGGGAAGTGACCTACCCTCCTGTACCTTTTCCAGCTGAGGATCTTTTCCTTCCTCTCACCATGATTTGTCATATTGTGGCTTCCTAAAAGAAGTGCTGAATGTTTCAGACAGAACTGGATCCAGAGGGACATTTAAACTCCTCATGAATGAGCTCTGTGTAGGCCCTGGCTAATGGAATGATGGGTGTCTTTGAAGTTCATTTCACCCTCACAGTTACCCTACATAGTAGATCCCTTTCACAACCCTGTTTTACAGATGAGGAAACTAAGGTACTAGAGCAGGTTAAATAGCTCACCTGAGGTCATCAGCTTCCATGGGGCAGAATTTGAATCCTGCTCAAGGTCAAGCCTGTGCACTTGACCACATCCTTGTACTGACCCCACCTAAGTGGAGAAGGCTAAAGTAACCTGCGAATGTGTCATGTTCATGTCAAATACTCAGCCCAGGTTGACTCCCTTCCCTACACAAATCCTATGTGTACTCACTGTTGCTCCCGCCAACCCCCAGCATGGCAGGCACAGTCCACCTCTGTGAGTTTCACCTGCCCAGAAAGACCACTCCTCACTCCCTCTCAATTCAAGCCCTTCTATCTGCAAAGCAGCAGGAAGTTCAGTTGGGGTAATACCAGAGGAAGGGCACCAAGGCTAAGAAAATAAGACTTCTCTCCTCACCAACCAGCTGTGTGACCTTGGACAAGCGCTCTCCTTCTCTGGGTCTTAGTTTTCTTATCCAAGGTCAGAAGCAAGAACACGTAACTCACAGGGTTGTAGTAAAGGGTCAATGAGAATCCTCTGTGCTGAGCACTTAGCAAGTGACAGCACACAGCAGGTGCTCAAGAAACTGCAGCCATGGGGGAGGCTCACCTATGAGCCAGGGGACTGGCTCATGGAATCCTCAGTTGGCATCAATATGAATCATTCTGGAAACATTTCACGACAGGACCGGCCTAATGCCAGGACACCAACCAGCTAGAGTCCCCCAGCCTTTGGGTGTTCCAACCCCACCCAAGGAATCAGCAAGCTTGGGTTTCTCAAGGAAAGCCAAGACCCCTCACAGGTGGTTCTGCCAGCTTGCCCAGCCTGCCCTGCTTAAGCCCCTGGCACTACCACCCTTGCTTTACCGTCCCATGGAACAACCTTCCCAGGACCCTGTGCAAAAGAGACCACACTGGTGGTTAGAGCTAACGCAAGTAACTGACAACCCTCCTCCTGGCCACTCCAGGCCTCCCTGCAGTGCCTGCTGACCCAGGGATTCCAATCACAGTGCCATAGAAAGTGAATGAATCCCACCCCAGTGGCCTTGGTGCCTCACCCATGATGGCTTCCCACAGAGATGGCAGTGCCCAGAGAATGTCCAGTGCTTGGGTCTCAGACTCATGCCTCCACCACGATGGTCACATCAGTCACTTTATTAAAGTGAACAGCAGCCTTTGGCTCTGGATGCAAAGCAAATGCCACCTCATCCATGTCTTTCGAGTATCCTTTCATTCCCTCAGCCAACCAGGCCCAGCCCTGCGTCCTGGCAGCCAGGCACCCATCGGTGCACCTTGCCAGCTCCTTCCACAACCACCAGGAGAAGGGTGCTCCAACCAGAGAGGGCAGAGTGGACAGGACAGGACAGGAGGAGGCTGCAGCAAGGAGGACCCTCGGCTGGGTGTCAGGATGCATGTCTGGAGCCTCGCAGCAAATCAGGAAGAAGAGGGACTCAAGAATGTGGCCTTCCCATTGACAACCACCCCTTCATCTAGCAGGTGTCAAGAACTGCAGGTGTCAAGGGCCCCAAAGAGGGCAGTGACTTGGCTGAAAGCTAAAATAAAATTCCTGGTAGCACCCACCCTGGCTCCTAAAACAACGCCTTCCCCATCTTCACAGATCCATCTTCGCCAGTCAAACCCTCAAACAGGCACACAGTGAGTACCCCATGGACCAGCAGGCTCTAAATTGGACAAAATTAATAAACAATTTTATTAATCCCAATAATCCATGGGATTTCCTGGACATTCACATCAGAGAGCTCATGGGCCCCGATGGCAAAGCTCAACGTACTCACCAAAGCTGAGCAGAAACATATTTCTCCCCATGCCTGGAGTCTGCACCGTCCTTTGGGAAAATGAAGACAGGCCCACTCCTGCTTGGCAGACATAGTTGACCTCTCGGTGACACTGGATCAATGTCCAAGTTCAGCATCCCTGAAGCCATAAGCACTGAGTGGTATCTGATGGATGGTTGGGTGAGTAGTGGTAGAATAAACCATTTTCTCTCCACAGATCCTCTGTGATTTTAAAAAACAGGGTGAGGGGTTTCCAAACATGGAACTGTTCTCCTGCTGAGGAACACGTGCACAGGCCTCCCCTATGGCACGTCCATCAGAGTTGAACAACAGGTTGGGGACCATGTTAATGTCTAGAACCTCTAAACCATCATGTCAGCTTCCAAAGCACCTCATCACAGTGGGGAAGATGAGGTAAATCTTGTTTTGTTGAAGACCGCAAGCTCATGGCCTGTGATAAGTTACTTACTCCATTCTTGGTGTGTGACTTCAGGCAAGTTATGTCACCGCTAATGATACAGTTTCCTCAACTAGGGGTGAAAATAATACCCTTTTCAGTGATTTTTATGTGCGAGAATCAACCTTTTCCCCGTTTAACCTGACCATACTCACTGGCGGTGCTTGAAGTTGCAGCATTTATCCTAAGATTTTAAAAAAGGAGAGCATTACAAAATGTAGTCATTATCTTCTTTTTTTAAAAAGTAATTCTCGGAGTCTTGCAGGAGGTCAACGAGGTTTCAAAAGAAAACAACTAGCCTGGTGTATTGGCTCACGCCTGTAATCCCAGCGCTTTGGGAGGTGGAGGCAAGAGAATTGTGTGAGTCAAGAGTCTTGAGACCAGCCTGGACAACTTGGGACCAAGACTGCATACTGTTGAATAGACAGACTGTAAAGCAGAGGTAAAAGTGAACAAAGCCAGAAGACCCTCATAAGGAAGAACAGGTCATTGCAGAAGAGAAATAAAAGCAACCCCACCTTCTCTCAAAAACAGAATTGAAGAAGGGGAGGGAAAGGGGAGAGGGAGAAAAATCTACAGAAATGAAGAAAAACCAAAAAAAGAGTATGGGTCTCTCCCAGAAACCTGGGAGAGCAGACACTGAGAAAACTGACTTTGGAATGCAAACAATGAAAAGTCCCCAGAATGAAGGGTCTCAAACTGCAATGTAGATATCAAAACAATAATGGAGAGATTAAAAAGAATTTAGGAGACACAAGAAGAAACTAGGAAGGAGCTGATATCTGAGATAACAGTAATAAAGAATACTGTGAATGAAATAAATAACAAATTGATAGGCATGGAAAGCAGAATTACCCAAGCAGAAGAAAGAATCTCAGAGCTTGAGGACCAAAATATAGAAATAACCCAAACTCTTAAAAACACAGAAAATAAGCTCAAAAAGACAGAACAAACCCTTCAAGAGATGAGTGACTACCTCGAGAGGCCTAACCTAAGAATAATTGGACTCCCTGAGACAGAAAGAGAAACAGAGACCACATTGGAACAAATCAAGAGAGATCATTCAAGAAAACTTCCCTTATCTAATCAGTGATGCAAAAATTCAAACACAAGAGATTCAGAGAACCCCCACAAGACAACAAATGAGAAGACCAACTCCTAGACTCATAATAATTCACCTAAATAAAGTAGGCACAAAAGAAAAAAATCCTAAAGGCAGCAAGAGAAAAAGGCCAGATCACCTACCATGGAAGACCAATCAGAATAGCAGCAGATTTATCTGCAGAAACCCTGCAGGCTAGGAGAGCTTGGAGCCCTATCTTCAAAGTCCTAAAAGATAAACAATTTCAACCAAGAATAACCTACCCGGCCAAGCTAAGCTTCATCAGTGAGGGAGAATTAAAATCTTTCCCAGATATCCAATCGCTAAGAACTTCTGCTGCCACCAAACCATCTCTACATGAAACACTTAAGAAAGTACTAAATACAGAAGAAAAGGAAAAAAGAACAACGTTCTTCACAAGAGTACAGGGAAAAGAATAAAATATACCCGAACCAACCCCAAAACCAAATAAAGACAAAAATAAAAGAAAAAAGAAAAAAACCAAGTGGAAGAACAACAACTCAATAAGAACTCCATGATAGGGACGAACTCTCACATTTCAATAATTAGTCTGAATGTGAATGGACTAAACGCACCACTGAAAAGACATAGAATGACAAAATGGATAAAATATCACCAGGCAACAATATACTGCCTTCAAGAGACCCATCTCACTAGAAAGGACATACACAGACTCAAAGTAAGAGGATGGGAAACAAATTTTCAGGCAAATGGAACACAAAAGAAAGGAGGAGTCGTGATACTAATTTCAGACAAAATACCATTTAAACTATCAAAAATTAAAAAAGATACGGAGGGCCACTACATAATGATAAAAGGTTCACTCCATCAACAAGAAATATCTATCCTAAACATATATGCACCCAACATAGGTGCGCCAACATTCATAAAGCAACTTCTAGGAAAACTAAAGAAAGACATTGACTCTAACACCATAATAACTGGGGACTTTAATACACCAATCATAACCTTAGACAGATCATCAGGACAAAAAATCAGCAAGGAGATCCGGAACCTCAATGAGACTCTGGACCAAGTGGACTTAATTGATACCTATAGAACACTCCATCCAAAGACCACAGAATACACATTCTACTCATAACCACATGGAACATATTCTAAGATCGACCACATAATTGGACACAATCAAGTATAAGCAAATTTAAAAGGACTGAAATTCTACCATGCACCTTCTCGGACCACAGTAGAATAAAAACAAACATTGACACCAACAAAGTCCCCCCAAAACCCACAAAGACATAGACACTAAACAGCATGATGCTAAATAACTCCTGGGTCAATGATGACATCAAAACAAAGATCAAAAGATACCTGGAAACAAATGAAAATGAAGAAACATCTTACCAAAATCTCTGGGATGCCTTAAAAGCTGTAATAAGAGGGGAATTTATATCCCTACAAACACACATGAAGAAAATGGAGGAACAGAAATTAACAACCTAACAAGCCACCTAAAGAAGCTGGAAAAGCAAGACCACAAAAACCCTAATTTCAGCAGAAGAATCCAGATCACCAAAATAAAAGCCCAAATCCAGGACATAGAAGACAAAAAGATAATAGAAAAAAATCAATGAAACAAAAAGCTGGTTCTTAGAAAGAATAAACAAGATCGATGGTCCCCTAGCTAGACTGACCAAGAAAAAAATGAGAAAAAAACCAAATAAGCACAATCAGAAACACAAAAGAGGAAGTCACATCTGACCCTGAAGAAATACAAAAGATCATTAGAGACTACTATGTGCACTTGTATGGAAACAAACTTGAAAACCTTAAGGAAATGGAGGACTTTCTGACATCACACAACCTACCTAGGTTGGAACAAGAAGAAATTGAGACCCTAAATAAACCAATAACAATCAAGGAAATTGACTACATAATAAGAAAACTTCCTACAAAAAAAAGCCCTGGACCAGATGGCTTTCCAGAGAATTCTACAAGACATTTAAGGAGGAGCTGATACCAATCCTACTGAAGGTATTCCAGGCGATTGAAAAAGATGGAACGCTCCCCAAATCATTTTACGAAGCCAACATCACATTGATACCCAAGCCAGGTAAAGATCCAGCAAAGAAAAAGAACTACATCCAATATCTTTGATGAACATAGATGCTAAAATTCTCAACAAAATCCTAGCAAACCGGATTCAGCAATACATCTCAAAAATCATCCATCATGACCAAGTAGGCTTCATTCCTGGGATGCAAGGCTGGTTCAACATTCGTAAAACCATAAATGTTATTAAATACATCAACAGATGTCAAAACAAAAACCACATGATTATATCATTAGATGCAGAAAAAGCTTTTGATAAAATCCAGCACCCCTTCTTGATAAAAACCCTTGAACATCTAGGCATACGGGGAACATACCTCAAAATAGTAAAAGCCATCTACGAGAAACCCACAGCGAGCATACTCCTAAATGGACAAAAATTAGAACCATTTCCCCTGAAAACTGGAACAAGACAAGGATGCCCACTCTCACCTCTCCTGTTCAACATAGTATTGGAAGTCCTGGTTCGAGCAATCAGAGAAGAGAAGGCAATCAGGGGTATCCAGACAGGAAAAGAGGAAGTCAAGTTATCTCTCTTTGCAGACGACATGATTGTATACCTTGAAAACCCAAGAGAATCTGTCAAAAACCTCCTTACACTGATAAAGGCCTTTGGCAAAGTCTCAGGATAGAAAATAAATGTACAAAAGACAATCGCATTTCTCTACACCAATAATAAACAAACAGAAACCCAAATAAAAAACACAATTCCATTCACAATAGCCACAAAAAAATTGAAATACCTTGGCATCTTCCTAACCAGAGACGTGAAAGACCTTTACAAGGAAAACTACAAAACACTTGCTCAAAGAAATCAAAGTTAACACAAACAAATGGAAAAATATCCCATGCTCATGGATCGGAAGAATCAACATTGTGAAGATGTCCATCTTACCTAAGGCAATCTACAAATTCAATGCAATACTCATCAAATTGCCAGCAACATTCTTCTCAGACCTAGAAAAAACAATGCAGGAATTCATATGGAAACATAAATGCTCAAGAATAGCCAGAACAATCCTCAGCAAAAAAAACAAAGCAGGTGGTATCACACTACCAGACTTCAAACTTTACTATAAAGCTACAATCATCAAAACAGCTTGGTTTTGGTATAGGAACAGGCATATAGATCAATGGAATAGAATTGAGATCCCAGAAGCAAAACCTCAATTTCTCAACCAACTCATCTTTGACAAAGCCTCCACCACCTACCACTGGGGAGAGGAGAACCTATTCAGTAAATGGTGCTGGGAAAACTGACTGACCGCATGCAGAAGATTGAAACAGGACCCCTATCTATCCCCATGCACAAAGGTTAATTCCAGATGGATCAGAGACCCAAATGTAAAACCTCAAACCATAAGAACCTTAGAAAATGAAGGAAAAACCCTCATGGAAATCGGAACTGGCATTCAATTCCTGAACAAAACCCAAAACCCACAGCTCATAAGAGAGAAAATAGATAAGTGGGACCTTATTAAACTGACAAGCTTCTGCAAAGCCAAAGAAACCATCAAGAGAGCAGGGAGACAGCCTACAGACTGGGAAAAAGTATTTGCCAACTCCAGGTCCGACAAAGGCTTAACATCCTGGATCTACAAGGAACTCAAACGTGCTGAAAAGAAAAAAACAAACAACCCCATTATAAAATGGGCAAAAGATATGAACAGACACTTCACAAAAGAAGACATCCGAGCAGCCAACAAACACATGAAGAAATGTTCAACCTCACTAATCATCAGGGAGATGCAAATCAAAACCACACTGAGATACCACCTAACCCCAGTCAGAATGGCAATTATCAACAATTCAAAAATAGCGGCTGCTGGAGAGGGTGTGGTGAAAAGGGAACACTTCTACACTGTTGGTGGGAGTGTAAACTAGTGCAACCTCTGTGGAAAGCAGTGTGGCGATTCTTAAAAGCTCTAAATACCAACCTCCCATATGACCCCGCAATCCCCCTACTGGGAATATACCCTGAAGAACACAAATCACTCTATAAAAAAGATACCTGCACACGTATGTTTATCGCAGCATTGTTCACAATAGCAAGAACCTGGAAACAGCCATGCTGCCCATCAAAAGAGGACTGGATTAAAAAATCGTGGTACATATACACGATGAAATACTATGCAGCCATTAAAAAGAACAAAATCATGAATTTCGCAGCAACCTGGATGGAACTAGAGTCTATAATACTGAGTGACCTCTCACAGAAACAAAGATCCGAGTATCACATGTTCTCACTCATATAATGGACCTTAAACATCGAATGCAATACTATAGGAAAATGACTGACCGTACTGGGAAACTATGGTGGGGGGAGGGAGATGGGATTAACAGTAGCAAATATCTGTCTGGGAACGGGGAAACACCCCATATCAACAGGGTGCCTGAATGAAGCGCAATTGTATACCTAACCCTTAACTGTACCCCACAACTTCACAATTAAAAAAAAAGTCAGATAAGCAAAAACTGAACGACCTCTTCACAATTAGACTGGCCTTGAGAAATCTGAAAGAAGTCTTACATCTCAAAGCAAAAGATGATAATCTCTGTCATAAAACTTGCCAAGGGGTGAGGCAGGATTGGCAGTAGTGGAAAATTGCTGGAGGAGGGGGGACACACCTCAGCAAAAAGGGTACCTGCCTAATGAACATTTGTATACCCTGTATTGTACCCTACATCTTTAAAATTTAAAAATTTAGTTAAAAAAAAGTAATTCTCATTAGGATTAGAGACAAGCACTGTTTAGAAATAACTCCTGCACAATGACCATTTGTATACCTAACCCTGAATCGTACCCTACATCATTAAAATAAATTCTTTTTAATAATTCAAAATAAAATAACTCCAAGAACAGTTTTTATATTTTATTTTTACATTGAAAACCAGTCAGATTTGCTTCAGCCTCAAAGAGCGTGTTCGTGTAAAATTATATGAACGTAGCAGCGAGGTGCACTTTTTTTCCTAAATGGGTAAAGGGTTAAATTAATGGAGTAAAGCACTTGGCTTCAGCTGAACCTAAAAATCTATGATCCTGGGCATCAGAAAAGGGATGAAGAGTCACCACCACTCCCCAACACACATTGAAGGGTCCAGACTCAGTGTCTCAGTTAGTGCAAATCCACAGCTTCTCCTACCGAACTGGACAAATGCTTATTGGTTTGTTATTTACAAGCCCCTGTGTCCTCTGAGGAGGAAAATCCTGATGGGCTTGAAGGTCTTCTATTCCTGAGCATGGGAGGGGCTTGCCTCCTGGGAGCCCAGTTGAGCTCAACAGCTTTGCCCAGGAAAAGGAGAGGGATGGCAGGGCCACAGGAGGAGATTCCCTGGGAGGGAGCAGCTGGTGGGAAATGCGGAGCCTGGAACCAGACGCTGTCAACCCAGGTCAAGCTACTTAGCCTCCCTGTGCCTTGGTTTCCTCCTTGATAAACAGGGATCCCACCCTTGCCCTGTTGGGTTGTGGTGGGAGTGAAATGGGTTCATACACACAGGGTACCAGAAGCACGACTGCCTCATCCATAGCAAGGACTCCTGAGGGCCTGGGAATCCCAAGAGACACCGGTCTCCATCAAATGTCCTTTTCCCTGAGGGACCCCAGAGCCTTTTCAGAGGCTGCTTGACTGTGCCAGTGCTCCACACAGTGGTCTCCCCAGTCGATGGCCTTCCTCTCCATGCTACTGTGGTGTCAGAGGTGGGAAGAAAGTGCCCTCTCAGAGTAAGGGGGCCAGGCGAGGAGAGCAATGCAGAGGGGGTACCCATGAAAAATGTGAACCCCCACCCTGGCAGCCCACTCCCCCAAAAGAGCATCTTTCCTAATCAGCGACAGTAGGCCTGCACCAGAAATGGGAAAAAGTGAAATGAAATAAAGCGGTCCATAATTAGAATGGCAATAAAAGGGGGAGAGGAGGAAGGCAGTGAACTCTATTAATAGTGCTAATAAATGTTTCGAGATAATACCGCTGTGTTCTGAACCTGCCCGTGGGAGGTGTTGCTTACACTCATTTGCATATTAATTTGGAAGGAAAATGCCGGGCTCTTTCTGCTGGGATAAATCAATTCTAGTGGAAGTTCTCAGATGGGAAGCGACTAATTCTTTTCCCCTTTCCTCCCAGCAGGAAGACACCCATTTGCTGCCAGGAAAACATTTTTAAGAGCCATCATGGTGTGAAAGAAAACTAGGCCAGAAAACCACAGGCAAAGTGCAGACCGCACAGTTGGCCAGAGGCACACTGCGATGGGCGAGGTGAAGCCCAGCCAGGGTGAACCACCATGGGCTCCTGGTTTCTCCGGGACAACATCGTTGGAGCAAAGATGGCCAGGAAGATCACCTTGAAGCCCAGTGTCTATTGGTGGGTACTGGCTGGCAATGAAACATGGAGCTGAAGATCTGAAATCCAGGACCAGACTCAGAGGACAGAGTTTGGCAATCTATTAGTGATGTCTGCCATGGGAGCCCATATAGTGGGATACATGATGTCGACCATGCTGCTTTAAGTACAGTCACCATTCATAATCTGAAAAAGGACATTATGGCCCATTTGGGGAAGGCAGGGTAGAAAATGGAAGCAAAACTTCGAGGCAGCCAAGCAGATAAGAGATAGTCCAAAAATTACGGAGACAGAGAATATAGTTGAATACTAGTATTTTTAGAGCATCTTCTATGTTTTGAACACTGTGTCAAATCTGGAGAATACAGAGATGACTAAGGCAATACTTTCTTTTAAGAAATTAAATCACTCATCACCGCATGGAACGTATTCTAAGATCAACCACATAATTGGCCATAAATCAAGCATAAGCAAATTTGAAAAGGACCAAAATTCTACCATGCACCTTCTCAGACCACAGTGGAATAAAAACAAACATTGACACCAACAAGGTCCCCCCAAAACCCACAAAGACATGGACATTAAACAGCATGATGCTAAACAACTCCTGGGTCAATGATGAAATCAAAACAGAGATCAAAAGATACTTGGAAACAAATGAAAATGAAAAAACATCTTACCAAAATCTCTGGGACGCCTTAAAAGCTGTAGTAAGAGGGGAATTTATATCCCTACAAACACACATGAAGAAAATGGAAGGAACAGAAATTAACAACCTAATAAGCCACCTAAGGAAGCTGGAAAAGCAAGACCACAAAAACCCTAATTTCAGCAGAAGAATCCAAATCATCAAAATAAAAGCCCAAATCCAGGACATAGAAGACAAAAAGATATTACAAAAAAATCAATGAAACAAAAAGCTGGTTCTTTGAAAGGATAAACAAGATCGATGGTCCCCTAACTAGACTGACCAAGAAAAAACAAGAAAAAACCCAAATAAGCACAATCAGAAACACAAAAGATGAAGTCACATCTGACCCTGAAGAAATACAAAAGATCATTGGAGACTACTACGTACACTTGTATGGAAACAAACTTGAAAACCTTAAGGAAATGGAGGACTTTCTGACATCACACAACCTACCTAGGTTGGAACAAGAAGAAATTGAGACCCTAAATAGACCAATAACAATCAAGGAAATCGACTATGTAATAAGAAAACTACCTACAAAAAAAGTCCTGGTCCAGATAGCTTTCCAGCAGAATTCTACAAGACATTTAAGGAGGAGCTGATACCAATCCTACTGAAGATATTCCAGGCGATTGAAAAAGATGGAACTCTCCCCAAATCATTTTACGAAGTCAATATCACATTGATACCCAAGCCAGGTAAAGATCCAACAAAGAAAGAGAACTACAGGCCAATATCTTTGATGAACATAGATGCTAAAATTCTCAACAAGATCCTAGCAAACCGGATTCAACAATACATCTCAAAAATCATCCATCATGACCAAGTAGGCTTCATTCCTGGGATGCAAGGCTGGTTCAACATTCATAAAACCATAGATGTAATTAAATACATCAACAGATGTCAAAACAAAAACCACATGATTATATCATTAGATGCAGAAAAAGCTTTTGATAAAATCCAACACCCCTTCTTGATAAAAACCCGTAAACATCTAGGCATACGGGGAACATACCTCAAAATAGTAAAAGCCATCTACGAGAAACCCACAGTCAGCATACAAACAGACAAACAGACAAAAATTGGAATCATTTCCCCTGAAAACTGGAACAAGACAAGGATGCCCACTCTCACCCCTCCTGTTCAACATAGTATTGGAAGTCCTGGCTCGAGCAATCAGAGAAGAGAAGGCAATCAGGGGTATCCAAATAGGAAAAGAGGAAGTCAAGTTATCTCTCTTTGTAGATGATCTGATTGTGTACCTTGAAAACCCAAAAGAATCTGTCAAAAACCTCCTTACACCGATAAAGGCCTTTGGCAAAGTCTCAGGATACAAAATAAATGTGCAAAAGACAATTGCATTTCTTTACACCACTAATAAACAAACAGAAACCCAAATAAAAAACACAATTCCATTCACGATAGCCACAAAAGAAATGAAGTACTTTGGCACCTTCCTAACCAGAGATGTGAAAGACCTTCACAATGAAAACTACAAAACACTGCTCAAAGAAATCAAAGATGACACAAACAAATGGAAAAATATCCCATGCTCATGGATTGGAAGAATCAACACTGTGAAGATGTCCATCTTACCTAAGGCAATCTACAAATTCAATGCAATACCCATGAAATTACCAGCAACATTCTTCTCAGACCTAGAAAAAACAACATAGGAATTCATATGGAAACACAAACGTCCAAGAATAGCCAGAACAATTCTCAGCAAAATAAACAAAGCAGGTGGTATCACATTACCAGACTTCAAGCTTTACTATAAAGCTACAATCATCAAAACAACTTGGTATTGGTATAGGAATAGGCATATATATCAATGGAATAGAATTGAGATTCCAGAAGCAAAACCTCAATTTCTCAACCAACTCATCTTCGACAAAGCCTCCACCACCTACCACTGGGGAGAGGAGAACCTATTCAGTAAATGGTGATGGAAAAACTGGCTGACCACATGCAGAAGATTGAAACAGGACCCCTATCTATCCCCATGCACAAAGGTTAACTCCAAATGGATCAGGGACCTAAATGTAAAACCTCAAACCATAAGAACCTTAGAAAATGAAGGAAAAACCCTCATGGAAATCGGAACTGGCATCCAATTCCTGAATAAAACCCGAAACCCACAGGTCATAAGAGAGAAGATAGACAAGTGGGACCTTATTAAACTGACAAGCTTCTGCAAAGCCAAAGAAACCATCAAGAGAGCAGGGAGACAGCCTACAGACTGGGAAAAAGTATTTGCCAACTCCAAGTCTGACAAAGGCTTAGCATCTTGGATCTACAAGGAACTCAAACGTGCTGAAAAGAAAAAAACAAACAACCCCATTATAAAATGGGCAAGAGATATGAACAGACACTTCACAAAGGAAGACATCCAAGCAGCCAACAGACACATGAAGAAATGTTCAACCTCTCTAATCATCAGGGAGATGCAAATCAAAACCACACTGAGATACCACCTAACTCCAGTCAGAATGGCAATTATCAACAACTCAAAAAATAACAGCTGCTGGAGAGGGTGTGGTGAAAAGGGAACACTTCTACACTGTTGGTGGGAGTGTAAACTAGTGCAAACCTCTGTGGAAAGCAGTGTGACGATTCCTAAAAGCCCTAAATATCAACCTCCCATATGACCCCACAATCCCCCTACTGGGAATATACCCTGAAGACCTCAAATCACTCTATCAAAAAGATGCCTGCACATGCATGTTTATCACAGCATTGTCCACAATAGCAAGAACCTGGAAGCAAACATGCTGTCCTCAAAAGAGAACTGGATTTTAAAAATGTGGTACATATACACGATGGAATACTACGCAGCCATAAAAAAGAACAAAATCATGAATTTCGCAGCAACCTGGATGGAGCTAGTGTCTATAATACTGAGTGACCTCTCACAGAAACAAAGATCCGAGTATCACATGTTCTCGCTCATATAATGGACCTTTAACATCCAATGTAATAGTATAAGAAAATGACTGACAGTAGTGGAAACTATGGTGGGGGGAGGGAAGTGGGATTAACGGTAGTAAATATCTGTCTGGGGATGGGGAAACACCTCTTATCAACAGGGTGCCTGAATGAAACATATTTGTGTACCTTACCCTTAACTGTACCCCACAAAACCATAATAAAAAATATTATTTAAAAAAAAGAAATCAAATCTAATGAAGAAGACAGGCATGTAAACAGGACTCATGCTGTCATGCGACATCACTCCTCGGCTGCTTCTAATTACTGGGCTGCCCCTTCCTGCATCCCCTACAAGCTCCTTCTTCTCCACGCCTCCTCTTGTTTACTAATATCTCCCAGAGAGCCCCTCCTTGTGCCGTTCAGCTCCTCTCCTCACTGTACATACTCACAAGGGAGTGTCTTTTGCTCCCAAACCAAACTTCTTTCTCTGCACCAATGACTCCCCACAGTTGCTCTCAAGTCACAGTCTTTCTCCTCAACACCACTCAGGTGTACACTAGACATCTCCACTATTACAATACCTACTTTATAGATGGAGAGACTGAGGCTCAGCGGGATTTGGTAACTTCCTCAAGGTCACATAGCTAGCAGGTGGTAGAGTGAAGATTAGACCCAAGATCCATGTGACCCAGAGCCTGCACCCTCAACCTCCAGACCATCCCGCTGACCAGTGGACACTGCCTACAACGGCATCACAATGGGCTCCAGAAGGCACCTTGCCCACAGGGTGAGATGCCTCATGACAAGCATAGGGCTCTCATTCTTCCCGCCTGTCTCGACCACAGCCTAGACTCCCGTCATGGTTACTGGATGGGACAGTCACCAGATGTGGGGGAGGATTGTGGATGCAGGAGAGAGTTAGGACTCTGTGACTTCACCTAAAGGCTTTTGAGCTGCACGTTCTTGTGTGGTGACATCACTTACTCTCAGCTACACATCAGCCAAGTCGCCAGACTTCTCCAGTGAACCGGATCCTAAAAGCAGGGTCTTAAGGAGGTAACCTAATCCTCAACTCCTTGCTGAAAAGCAGAGGCTTGGAGAGGTCAACAATATTCCCATGCATGCACAGCCCCAGCAGAGCAGAGACTAAGTCCAGAACTTCCAGGCCTCAGCCCCAGAGTCTCCTTTCAATACCCAAATTATCCTGCTGGAACAGGTCAAAAGCAATTCCAGGCAGTGTTTCTTAATCACAGAAGTAGAGAAAAAAGATGTTAACAGCCAGGCTCGGTGGCTCAGCCTGTAATTCTGCACCTTTGGGAGGCTGAGGTGAGTGGATTGCCTGAGCCCCCAGCTTCGAGACCCGCCTGGGCAGCAAGACCTCATCTCTACAATAAATCAATAAATCAGCCGGGCATGGTAGTGCGTGCCTGTAATTCCAGCTTCTCGGAAGGCTGAGGTGGAAGGATCGCCGGAGCCCAGCAGGTAGAGGCTACAGTGGCTGGGAGTGGCCACTGCACTCCAGTTTGGGCGACAGAGTGAGACTCCAACTCAAAAAAAACAAGATGTTAACAAGAAGCACATGCATTTAAAACATAAATTTTTTAAAGGATCTATTTGCTACAGAAAATCCTTGATGCTTTGTATCCAATAATCTGTTTGGATACTTTTGTATCCATGGTCTGTGGAACAGACGGGGCATCTTGGGTCATGGACCATTGCTATGTCCCAGCACTCCAGTACGTGATGAGTGGACACCCCCACATCACTTCCACCGAAAAGGGAGAGACCTGTCCAACATCATCCCTCAAAGAGGTTTTCTCTGATGCTCCCCAAGTCTATAAGAGCAGCTCTGTCTTCCTGGGTACCCACCTCTGTCCTTCGAGCACTCCCCAGTGCCAGGAGGGTGGATGTGGTGTCGGCAGTAAGGGCAAGGGCTGGGGGACCAAATGCCCTGTGTTCCAACCCCAACTGCTTCCTACTTGCTAGGTGGCGGTGGACATTTCATCTCCCTGTGTCTCAATCCCCTCATCTCTAGCATGGAGGAAACAGCAGCGCCTCCCCTGTGGGGTCGTCATAAGGATTATTGGAGCAAAAAGTCATGAAGACCTGGAATAGTGTTAGACACATAGTCAGCCCTCATCCAGCTCTTACTTGCTACTATCTGCATTCCCCACTAGCAAGGAAACTGCATCACAACAGGGATTTGGCTTTGTTCACCACTGAGTCCTCAGCATCTAGAATAGTTCCTGGCACTGACCAGGGGTCAATTTATAGAAAATGCATCCAACACAAGTTCCACCAAGCACAAGACACAGTCAAGGTAAAAGAACTCAGAAGGCACACACTGGAGGTGTCTGCAAGGAAGAAACGTGAACAGATTGTCAAGATGAGCAGAACAGAGATCAGTGACCCAAAGAAGGGAGGCTTCGGGCCCAGACAAAGCTGGGTCTCAGCCCTCATGGTGCCGTTGTCTGGCAGTGGGCCGTGAAGCAGGCTTGCACCTCTGGAGCCGGGTGACGGCGGCGTGGAAAAGAATACATACGCATGTGCCTGCAGGCGCTCCCTGAGTATCAGGCTCCTTCTGGGGCTCAGGCTTCCCATGAAGCCTCCTGCTACTGTGTCTCCCCGGCCCTCTGGACAGGGCCACAACTGCCTCTATCTACAGGGACTCCTATTCCCCAGTCAGACCTTGTCTCTGCTCCTTGGTGGCAGAGACGTGCTGTTTCAGTTACACTCTGAGCTGGAGGAGGGAGGGGGTTCTGCTCCTGTTTTTGTTTTTACAATGCAAAATTTGTCAACTTGGCGCAGTTGACAGACTGTCTCTGTGTCACCGCGCTGGTTCCTTTAATTGCTTTCCCTGCGTGTGAGCATCTGTATGTGTGTGTGCATGTTCCCTGAGAAAGGCGCGCTTGCTTGGGTGGAAAAAGCACTGATTCCAGAAGAGAAGCCTGTCCCCTGGAACGTCTGGCCAGAACCCCAACCTCTGAGAGACAGTGTGGGGTGGGCAACAAGATCTCTCTGGGAGTCAGGAAGTTGGGATTCTGGTCCACATACTTCCTCTTGAGTAATAGTAAGAGCTGCAAAGTTGATTTTAAAAATAGCGTGACAGGTGCTAAGATGGGGCTCTTTCTAGTTCAGTTTCGATGTCAGGCCCCAAGACAGTCCACGTTCAAGGTGAGTGCTTGACACCCTCCAGAATGTATAAAGTAGGAAACTGGACATCTCTTTTGCACCCCTTGGCTGAGCACCCACCTCCGATCTAGTAAACACTGGAGTAGCCTTGGGAACGTTCGGGTATTGGATATTTTATTTGGAGAACCAACCCCTGCCCAAGCTGATGGAATAGGGATGAGGACAGCACCTTCTCACTTCAAGAGATGGTATCTAAGGAGACCAGTGAGGGCCTTCCCCTGGGTCTGGGTGGTCTGCACATCCTGGTCTCCACGTGACACATACTTGCAGAATCTAGCCTGACAAGTTGTGGCCCCCAGCCTGAGGCAGCAAGCAGGAAGAGGGAGGTGCCACATGTCAGGAACTAGTCACACATCCCCCAGAGTACAGACAAGAGGTGCAATGCATCTGGATCCAGCTACATGTCCCTGAGTGTAGACAAGAGATGCAATGCATCAGGATCTAGTTATACTTCCCCCAGAGTGTAGAAAAGAGGTGCAAAGTGTCAGAATCTAGCTACATGCCCCTCAGAGTGTAGACTAGAGGTGCAATCCATCAGAATCCAACATGTCCCCAAGCGTTGACAAGAGGTGCAATGCATCAGGATCTACTTACACTTCCCCCAGAGTGTAGACAAGAGGTACAACATATCAGGATCTAGTTGCACGTCCCTTGCAGTGTAGACAAGAGGTGCAATGCCTCAGGATCAATCTACATAGCCATGATTATTGACAAGGCTTGACCAGGTGTGGGCACAGGAAAAGAGTCAGCCTAGAGTGTACCCAAGTAGACAGAGGCAAAGTGATGTCAAAGGCAGGACAGACTGACCACCAGGCTCCCAGATGTCAATGAAAGGAAACTAAGTGGGCAGTTGGCCATCATGTGACCCTGGAGGAAGCTAAGACAAGCTAAAGATGGAAGAGTGTTGACCCAGAAAGAAGTTGAGTCCCTGGTGACCCCACTGAGCCACAGAACGAGCCAACCATGGCCCCTCCAACCTCATGACTTCTCAGCACAAAAGGTGACACTTTACCCCCATTATTTAAGCCATTTGGGTTTTCTATTTCTTGAACCCAAGCCAATGTAAGTAATTTGCCCTGACGTATGCAACTAGCAAGCAGAAAATCTGAAAGTGGATGGCGGGCCTGGGGGCCCTGAGTTCCACACTTGTCATGGGTCACCGTGCTGAGATGTTCAGATGTTCATGTGAAAAGACTTGAAGCCCAAGTCGCAGGCATGTCAGCCCAAGTGAGACATGGCAGTATGGGAAACTGAGGACACAAGACACTAAGAGGTTTCAAGACAGCGCAAGGAGAAGCTCTAAGTGCACATTGGAACACAGCAAAGACTCAGTAAGTGTACTCCAATCAACTGTCATAGACCAGAAGAGATCGGGAAGACACAGCAACTCAGTGCAAGGTGTTACCCTGAGCTGGATCCAGGAACAGAACGAGGGCATTAGTGGAAGATTGATAAACTCCAAGCAAAATCTGCGGTTCAGGTAATAGTGACATACCAATGTCTGTGTCTTAGATCTGACAAATGTATCATCAGCCTGTAATCCCAGCACTTTGGGAGGCCGAGGAGAGTGGACTGCCTGAGCCTGAGGGTTCAAGACCAGCCTGGGCAACTTGGCGAGACCTCGTCTCTACCATAAAAATCAAAACTTAGTCAGGCGCGGTAGTGCGTGTCTGTAGTTCCGGCTACTTGGAAGGCTGAGGCAGAAGGATCGCCGGAGCCCAGCAGATCAGTGCTGGGGTAGCCATGAGCGTGTCACTACACTCCAACTTGGGCAACAGAGTGAGACCCCAACTCAAAAAAAACACTTGGAGAAACTAAGTGTTTGATCCCACCACTCACCTGGCATGAGGGTCGGAGCCTGGGAGGCCCCTGCCTTCTCCCCGTGACCACTTAGGCTTCAGTCCCTCGACTCCATGGTCTATGCTTAGAAAAACCTAAAGGCAAGGAGCGACAGCCTCTCCATGTCCCTGAAACCAACACCATAAACCTCAATTCTCAAAATGAATCATCTTTGTTTTTGCACTTATGGCATTATTATCACAGAGCAGTCTGCTCAGACTCAAGGTGGCCATAGGCAATGACCTCCTTGGATGAACTCCCACAGCCTGACCCACCCAGCTGTGATCTGGTTCCCCTAATGGAGGGACAGCAAGAACCACAGCAGAACATGCTGGCCCAATGACTCGGATGGCATGGGGCCCCCAGCTGACAGTGTTCAAGCGGGCGGGGGCCTTTTCTGCAGACCATACTTCCTGAGGAGGTCTGCGGCTCCAGTGTCTAGGGTCCCACCTGCCTTGGTGGCAAGAATTCTAACAGAAGAACCCAAAGGAAACAGGAAAGATGGGTAGAAAGTAAAATCGGCTCAACCTCTACCTGTCCCCGCCCAGGCCTGCCGATCCAAAATCCAGATATAAATATGCCATTCGTTCTTCCACGTCCCAGCTGGATCCCATCTCCCTCTCTCTCTCTTTCTCCCCCTCACTCTCTCGCTCTCTCGCTCTTGCTCTCTCTCCCCTGCCTCCCTCTTTCTCCCTCTCCTTCTCATTATCTCTCCCTCTCTTCCCTCTCCCCTTCTCCCCCCCTTTTCTTCCCCCTTCTCTCCCCCATCTCCCCTCTCTATCCCTCTCCTTCTCTCGCCTTGTTCACCTCCCCCTCTCTCCCCCTCCCTCTCCCTCTCTCCCCGTCCCTTTCCCTCTCTCTCCCCCTCCTCTCCTCCTCTCTCTACCCCCCTCCTCCTCTCCCTGTCTCACTGTCTCCCTCTCCCTTCCTCCCTCTCTTTCCTTCTCTCTCTCTTTCTCTTCCCTCTCTCGCCCCCTCTCTCTAGTTCTCTCCCCCCTTCCTCTCTCCTCTCTCCCCCCCTCTTCCTCTCTCCTCTCTCTCTCCCTCTCTCCCTCTCTCTCTTTCTCCCTCCCACAACCTCTCCCTCTGCACCTCCCCCTTCCTCTTTCCCTCTCCCGCCCAGTGTCAGTGAATCTGTGACGCTCCTCAAACACTGCGCCTGCACCTCTATCGTAACACAAATCAGACCCAACCTGCATGTGGGGGCTCATCTATTCCCTCAGCAAATATTTATGAAGCGCACGCTGTGTGCTAGGTTCTGAGGATGCAGCACCAACCAAAACAGACAGGAGCCGTGGAGCCACACCTTCACGGAGCCAACAGTCCAATTGCTCATGTGAGTCTGTCTCCTTGACTTGACTGTGGCTTCTGGAGGCAAGGATCTACATCTTCATCTCGGAGGCCCAGTGCTCAGCACGACAGCCGGTAGGTATCGGGAGCATAATTCACGCTTACTGGATGCATAATCAGTCAATCAAAAAAAAAAGTCATCAGGTTTCTTCTTAAAACTCTCAAGTGTCCCCCATTGCCTGCATCAGGGACAGCAAACTACAGCCCATGGGCCAAATACAACCATCACTTGTTTTTCTAAATAAAGTTTTATTTGAATACAGCTATGCTCATTTGCTCACATACTGTCAATGGCTACTTCCATGCTACCTTAGGCAGCAGTGAGTAATTGAGACAGAGACTATATGACCCACAAAGCCAAAAAGATTCACCATCTGTCCCTTTGCAAAAAAAACCAAAAAACAAACAAACAAACAAAACCCTGCTGACCTCTAGTCTACAGGAGTAGCCCAAATATATATATATTAAAATGTCACCCAGGCGGGAGTACAGTGGCATCATCATGGCCCCCCACAGCCTCGACCTCCTGGGCCCAGGCGATCCTAGAGACTATGTTGCCCAGGCTGGTCTCAAACCCCTGGGCTCAAGCAATCCTCCCACCTCAGCCTCCCAAGGTGCTGGAACTACAGGCATGAGCCACCACACCTGGCCCCAGACTTCTTAGAGTGACAGTCACACATCTCTCCACTCCATTCTGGATTCTGGCCACAACAACCTGCCCACAGTTCCCTGACAGGCCCAGCCTGCTCGTGCCTTGGGACCTTTGTGCCTGTTTAGAATGATCTTGTCTCCATACCTTTCCACTCGACTAACTTCAAGACTTCACACAGACACACACAGATGCTCAAGCATCCCCTTCAGGTGGTCTACTGCCTCTATGTCCCCTTCCTCTCCCCCAACCTATCAGGCATCCCCCCAGCCTACCCCCACACCCATATTTTTATGATACTATTGCCCTGTATGGAATTCTCTCTCTCTCTGGGTTTTTCGCTGCCGCTAGTTCAAGTCTCTTGTGGGCAAGGACTTGCCTTGGATGGAGACTGTCCTGGTAATGCCTGGTTTATCCCCGCCTTCCCGGTAGCAAGCCCAGGACTTGACGTGAGGCATGTTCTCTGCGATTTGAATGGAGCGTTGTGCCTCTCCACCGTGTTTCTGTCCCAAAAGCTCCTCTTCCCAGTGCCTGCCACCCCACCCTGCACCCTCCCCCATCTCAGAGAAAACAAGAGCACAGACACAGAGACCAAGTGGAAAGTCCAGTGATGTCAACCAGGGATGACCAGGGTTTGGTACCCATGAGTGAAGGGAGATGGGAGGCCTGTGCATTATTATAACACAGCAGAAGACAGAAGACCAAGCACAGAAAGCCAGGAGGGACCTAAGCCAGGTCCCAACCAGCCACCTCGCTGCAAGACCGGTGGGGACAGCCTCCAGGCAGCTCAGAGCCAGAAGTGTCACCAGGGCCTGGCTAAAGGGGAGGATGGGCACGGACCTGAATGGGCCCAAGCCCACAGGTTGGCACAGGGAAGCCATTGAGGCTTCCCTGCTTTGTCCCTCGCTGCCTGTACCTCTTCTCCACAGAGCACCCAGGGAGACCCTTCTGTAAAACAAGTGAGATCCTGTCACGTCGCAGCTCTCTGCCCTTCGATGGCTCCCTAGCACCCTGGGATCAAATCCTGTGTCCTTCTGTGGTTGGAGAGCCACTGTCTGAACACTGCAGGTACCAGGCAGAAAAGAGAACATGGCGAGGCAGAAACCAGGAGAGATACATCCTGCCACCCAGCCTCCATTCTGAATGAGCAAAGCCAGAATTCAATGGGACGGGGAAGTACAATCCTCCCCCAGGAAGGGAAGTGGAGAGTGGTGGTCAGTGACCAGTCTGCCCAAGGCTAGGACTCCATTTTGCTGGTTCTCCGCCCAAAGTGTCTTGATCAGGGGTTCATATTGGTTGGACGGACAAAGCGACAAGCCCAAGGCGGAGTGGCAGCTTGGCTCTACTCTACCCTAAGGCTTGTGCTCCGGGCTGACGCCGCACCAGGTCAGAGAGGCCTGTGGCTTCTGCCACATCCGAGAGTCCCCTACGGAGAGGCAAAAGACAGGACAGACCTGACAGCAGCCTTGGGAACCCAGAGCCAGACAGGGGTGCTGAGAGTTTGTCTTTTCCCTCCCGGGGAAGGCGCCCTCTGTCCTCATACAGAGTTCTCCTGGAGACGAAAAGGGAGTCCTGGGCTCTGGCAGGGAAAGCGCAGGGTGTAGCCCAGCAGTGTAGACACCAAGGGCCCAGGGGCTCAGAGTTTCAAGCTCAACTGCCCAGGCCAGGATGGGTCTCTCAGAAGACCCCGGTCAGAAAGCAGCTGGAGGTCAGGACGTCAGAGCTTGGAAAGTGGACAAGCAGCAGAAAAGGGTTGCTCAGGGCGATGAGGATTCTGAGGCCCAGAGAGGGGCAGCGGCTTACCCCAGGTCACACAGCAGAACAAGGGTTTGAACCCAGCACACCAGGAACAGTAGTGGTGATAACAGTAATAACAGCGAGTCCTTCCTAAACTCTGTGTCAGGTGCCAGGTCAGACTGTAGACCCATTTTTTGTGAATTGTCTCACATTACCCTCATCATAACTCAAGCAGACAAGTACTGTCAAATTCATCTCCATTTTATAGATGAAGGAACTGAGGTGCAGAGAGGTTAAGCAGTTGATCCAAGATCGCACAGCGACTAAGCGGCAGAGCTGGGATTGGAGGCCAGGTCTCCCTGACTCCAGATCCTTAACTGCTATGATCCTAATGTGATATCACACTGGCTGCCAGCCCTGCCCATTAGAGATCCAGCAGAGGGGACCACAGCAAGCCGAGATGAGAGTTAGGGACCCAGGCCTGGGGAGACAAAATGTCTGGGGCCAGGGAAGAAGCCCTAGGAGAGCTGAACCCAAAGTCAGAGCAGGGTCAGTGACAGGGCCAACAGGACTGAAGGCCAGGAGAAGAGGACTCCAAGTGGACAGGGAAAATGCCAACAACGGTGTTCACACATTCTACACACCTGACAGTCCGGACTCTCACCGTGGACTAACTCATTTAATCCTCACAACAGCCCTGTGCAGTTGAGGCAGTACTACCCCATTTTGGTAACAAGGAAACTAAGACACAGAGAGGTGGCCCAGCTTGCACAAGGCCACACAGTGAGTCATTGGGAAGCCAGGACTTGAACTTGGGTCTGGCCCTGCATTTCACCTTCACACTGCAGGGATCTCTGATATCCTGGGCACAAAGCAGTTTGGACACAGAGCCAGCTGGTCACCAGGACCCTGCTTGGACATGCCTGGGGGCAGCATTGCACTGCTTCATGAGGCCCAGTCATCCAGGCAGTATTCCAGCGCCTGGAAGGGTCTGGCCTATGTGGGGCAAAAGCCTGCCTCTCTTGGTAAGCTTCTCTCATGGTCTTACCTCAGCTGTGGCTGTCCTCTCCATTCTCACGGCCCCCTCCAGACTCTGGCATGGGCGCCAGGCCCCTGGCCCTCACTCGCATCCTCTGGATGGAGCCTTGGTGCCAACATCCCCTCCAGCCCAGGCATCCTGGCTCCCCAGACACCATTTCCCAGCACTTGGGGTCTCAGAAGAGACGCCCAAGCAGGTCTGTGTCTCCTAAACTCACGCCCTGATTTTCTGCACAGCTTCTGCCAGTTTCCTGTGGCATCAGACAAAGTCGACAAGGCCTTATTTTCCCAGATCCTCCAAAGAATGCCCCCGGGCACACACGGTCTTGCTCTCTGCCGGCCTCATAAAATGCAGTATTTGTACAGACATTTACACAGGCGGGAAGGAGGTTGCTGCCTGGCTGAGCGCTCCCAGAAGGCCAGCGTCAGGCTCCAGAGCCCTGTGCCTCTGTCCCCAAAGAGCGGTTTTAGTGGCAGTTCGGCCCCCAAGACTTCGTCCCAAGGCTCCCCTCCCTTCTCTTCCAAACCTTTACCTACACTCTTCGTCAGGACAGGGCTGGCACAGGGCAGCGACTGTCAGGGCATGCTCTGCAGAGCAGTCAGTGGATGAGGATGAAAGCAAAGAGGTAAGTGAGACCTAGGCCAAGGGAGACCCGGAAGCCGGGAGTAAGACGGAGCCACTCGGTTTCTTTGCTATCACACTTACTTCTCAGTACCTTGCACGCGCCCAAAGGCATTAGAAACCTACTCAAGGGGCCTCGATTGACTCAGTAAATATTTATAAGCTGGGCTCGGTGGCTCAGCCTGTAATCCCATGCTTTGGGAGGCTGAAGTGAGTGGATTGCCTGAGCCTGCGGGTCTGAGACCCGCCTAGGCAACTTGGCGAGATCTCATCTCTACAATAAATTTTTTTAAAAATCTGCCAGGCATGGTAGCACGTGCCTGTAATTCCGGCTACTCGGAAGGCTGAGGCAGAAGGATCGCCAGAGCCCAGCAGGTCGAGGCTGCGGTGGCCGGGAGCAGCCACTGCAATCCAGTCTGGGCGACAGAGTGAGACTCCAACTCAAAAAATATATATATTTATGGAGCACCTTCCACATGCCACACACACTTCTAGGCACTAAGAATACACCAGTCAACAAAATAAACCCAAAATAAAATTCTTTGTTGGCGACAGACAAAAAACATAGGGTATAAGTCCTATACCTAGGATGTTAGAAGATGGCATGGGTTGTGAATACAAAATGATTTTAAAGCAAGATATGAGAGATTGGCATGGCTGTGTTGGAGGGGCAGGCTGCAATTCTCAATAAGGTCGTTGGACAGGGTCTCGTGGGGGGGTGGCGTCCAGAAAAGGCGTGGACGATGTGGTGTGAGCGAGTTGTCCAGGCAGGTATGGAGGATGCACAGCCAGGGCAAATGTTCTTGGCCCAGCGACAAGGAGTGGCTGGGGATGAGGCCGGGGGCGAAGGGGCCAGGATCAGGCAGAGAGGGTCCCTCGGCTGCTCACGTTTGGGACAGTATAACGCCTTGCTGTGAGGGGATGTCTCACCCAACGTAGTAGTCGGCCAGCCTCCCTGGGCTCCACCCACTCGATGCCAGCAGCCACCCCGACCCAGATGTGACAACCAAAAATGTCTCCAGACCTGCCCAAGTGTGCCCTGGGGGTGAAATCAGCCCCGCTGAGAACTGAGGCTCCACTGAGAGGTGAAAGCACCTGCCCAAGGTCACTGTGATTCATACCAGTCTCATGCTGCCTCCGCCACCCCCACCCGAGGAAGAGCCCTGAAGCTCTGTGTGCAGGACCAGCCTGGAGGGAGCTGAGTTCCCTCCCCGAGAGCCAGTCCACACAGCCGTCCCTCCTCACCCAGCAAACAGACACACCCTTGGTCTCATTCCCACTCAAAGCAAGACCCCAGGAAACTGGAGGCCCAGGTGTGGGAAGTGGGTAGCATGCTGGGATCCCCAGCTGAGGGTCCAGGCTGACCTGCTCTTGAAGTCCTTCTGCCACTTCCCAGCTGCGTGAGCAAAACGGGGCTGTAATTTTAACCTGCTTCCCGAGGCCGTGGTGAAGCATAAACAAGAAAAACGTTGTGAATGCGCCCACCCAAAGCCCCCGGCAGAGCAGGCTCTCACAAGCCAGCTTCTTTCTTAATATCGTGTCTTAGGTTCCTAGACCTGCACAATTCCACAAACTGGGAAAACACAAACAATGTAATCTCTCACAGATCTGGGGGTAGAAGCTTGAAACTGAGGTGTCAGCAGGACCACACTCCCCCTGAAGGATGGAGGGATGGAGGGAAGATCTCTCCCGGGCTCTTCTGGTTTCTGGTGGTTCCTGAATTCCCTGACTTGTGGTTGTACCACTCCAGCCTCTGCCTCAGTCTCCGCAGGGTCATCTTTCCTGTGTGTGTCTCTGTGTCCTCTCCTCTTATAAGGACCGCAGCCATTGGATTTAGGGCTCACCAAGGATGGCCATTGGCAGGTCTTCCTTTGCACAGCCTGTGCCTCTGTTTCCCCTCCTGCAAACATGACTCACTGGGTCCCTGGGCCCAAGGTGCCCAGGTAGCATCCTGGGACTGCCCCAGGCAGGGAAAAGGAGTTTGCTTCCCTGAAATTTCCTATTCTGGATTAGCGCAGAGGTTCTCTGGGGGCTGCAGGGCACCGGGTGCACACGTGGCAGAAGGCATGGAGGGTGGGAGCGAAGAGCGTGCACGTTTTAACCCTTCCCTTGCGCCCAAATCAGCCGCCCAAAGCCGAGTCCGCCGGTCACGGTCAAACCTGAGGCCACAGCGCCCCCTGGCGGTCGGCAAGAGCCCGCGCCGGGACCCCCGCGCTCACGCAGCCGAGCGCGGCGGAGGTGGCTGTAAATGAATTTAGCATCAGCACAGTTATTTAAATTGTTTTAATTAATCACAGATTGAGCAGTAAATGAACCACTAAGTGGAGGGAGAGCGCGGGAGCGAGCGACGAAGAGGTGAGGGGAGGCAGGCAGAGGCTGGGTGGTGGCTCCCGGAGCTTCCGAGGGCCCTCGCGGGTGGCCGAGTTGCCCCTCCCACTCCCGGCGCGACTCCCCGCCCAGCCCCCGAGCGACACGTGGGGCGGGAGGCGTCCCAGTCCCGGGAGGTTAGCCGGGGCGCAGAGCCTTGGGGTTACTGGCTGCCCCCTGCTCCCCGTCTCCTCTACCTCCCCCCCCAAAAAAGGACGGAAGGGTGGCTGATGGGGAGACCAAGGAGGCAGGAGCAGATATGTGAGCATTTAAAACACGCCCTGCACGGTGATCAACGCGTCTGCACCCATGATGATGTCTGAAAAGCAGAAACACCGAGCATCCTCACAGCAATGCCGACAGCTCACTGAGCGTCCTTGAACTCTACAGTGCTCTGGCCTGGCTTCTCCACCTGCAGGGTGGGAACAGACTCTTGTAATTAACTGCAGGAGACAGGCTAGGAGAGCTCCCAGAGCTGGGATTCTCTTCTCTTGAGCAAGACATTTCAGCACCACTCAGGGCCTGACTCTGTCATCTGTAAAACAGGTTTACCACCTATCATTGAATTTAATACCGGATTCGGCGAACCACAGCCCAAAGGCCTGCTTTTTGCACAACCCACGAGGTGGGAAAAATCAAAAGGAGAATAATATTTCATGGCATGTGAAAATTATGAAATTCAAATTCCATAAATAAAATTGTAATGAAACAGAGCCAGGCTCCTTGGTTGAAGCATCATCTATGGTTGCCTTTTGAGGTATGCACGCAGAGTCAAGCAGTTGTTGCCCAGACTGGGTGGCCTGGAGGGCATAAAATATCTGCTATCTGACCTTCTATGTGCAAGATGGCCGAGCCCAGACTCATCTTTGTCATCCGTAAGATGCATGATGTTTAGGTACCATTAACAAGAAAAAAAAATGCCGACGAATTAAACTAGACCACAATGCTTTGGTATCACTTGGATTTTTTTCTTTTTTATTTGTTAAAAGTTATTTTAGGCTATTGAAACATGGAGTTGTATCACAGAACTCACTTGTGAATACATAAGAAGGAAAATGTATGCAGAATAAATAGGCTAAGCTATTCCTTAAGCATCTTCCTATCCAGAAGCCAACTCTTCTGAATCACTTTTTGATTCAGAATCACGTTTGTCCTTGTTTCGCACACAATGCCATCCTCCGTGCCTCTGTGCAACGTAGCGTCCTTAAAAGAATGTCTCAAGACTATCTCAGGATCATCTCTCCAGCTGTTGGTTCCTGTCCTGGAAGTTCTGATGAAAGTGTACAGGCTGTGACAACTACATCATGACTGCTGCCTGGCCAGAGGTGACTTTAGCAAACGTCACAATTCAGAGATGTTAAGGCGTGGAGGGAAAACGATATGAATAATAAACCTCTTCAAAATTGCAACAACTGTCATCTGGCTCCAATGCAAACAAGAAGCAAAACAGATTTTTTAAATTCTCTCCTCAAGGAGCTACACTCTAGTGGTTTAGGGAGACAATAAACACATAAATATGGATTGTCTCCATGGGTGATGAGTGCTTTGAAGTATAAAAAGCAGAGTGGGGAAGAAAGGAGGATGGAGAGGAGGAGGAGGAGGGAGGGAAGGTGGAGTAGAAAGAGGAGGTTGGAGAGGAGGAGGAGGAGGAGGGAGAGGAGGGGAGGGAGGAAGAGGAGAAAGAGAAAGAGGAAGAGAAAGAGGAGAGCATGACAGAAAGGTGCTTTCAAGGTAGAGTGTTATCAACAAAAACAACAACAAAAATTGTGCACCGGCAGCAAACAGGCAGAGAACCAAATAAAAAGCACAATCCCATTCACAATAGCCAACACCAGCCTAAAAAGAACACCTTGGCATCCCCCTAACCAGGGCAGTGAAAGACCTTTAAAACAGGAACTACAAAGTGGTGCCCAAAGAAACCAAGGCTGATACAAACGAATAGCAAAAGATCCCAGGCTCAATATGGTCAAGATGTCCATCCTACCCAAGGCAATCTACAGATTAAATGCAAAACCCATCAAATTACCAACATCATTTTTCACAGACCTAGAAACAATACAGAAACTTATATGGAAGTAAAAAAAAAAAAAGAGCATGAATAGCCAAAGCAATTCTCAGCAAAAGGAATAAAGCTGGAGAGATCACACTCCCAGACTTTAAAATGTATTATAGGTCTGCGGTAACCAAGATGGCATGGTACTGGTATAGGAATAGGCACATAGAGCAATGGAACAAGATAGGGATTCCAGAAATAAAAACATCATCCCTCAATCAACTCATCCTCAATAAACAATCACAGGGGAAAGGAAACCGTATTTAGCAAGTGGTGCTGGGAAAACTGGCTGACCACATGCAAAAGAATGAAACTGGACCCCTACCTATTACCATACACAAAAACCAACTCAAAATGGATCAAGGACCTAAACATAAAACCTCAAACTACAAGAATCCTGGAAGAAAATGTAGGAAGCACTCCTACGGACAAAGGAGTAGGCAATGCGTTCTCGACCAAGTCCCCAAAAGTGAATGCCATAAAAGCTAAGACGGGCAAGTGGGACCTCATCAAGCTGAAAAGCTTTTGCACAGAAAAAGAAACCATCAACCCACAGAATGGAAAAAAAATATTTGCAAATTATGCATCTGACAAAGGCCTAACATCCAGGATCTGCAAGGAACTCAAATGAAGTGAAAGGGAAAAACAACACTATTAAAAAGTGGGCAAAGGACACGAACAGATATGTTTCAAAAGATGGCATACAGGCAGCCAAAAGACACATGAAAAAAATTCTCAGCCTCACTAATCATCAGAGAAATGCAAGTCAAAACTACAATGAGACACCGCCTAACTCCAGTAAGGATGGCTATCAATAAATCAAAAAACAGATGCTGGCACAGGTATGGAGAAAGGGAACGCTTCTACACTGTTGGTGGGAGAGTAAGCAGAGTGGTGATTCCTAAAAGAACTAAAAATTGATCTTCCATACTATCCAGCAATCCCTCTCCTAGGAATATACCCAGAGGAAGATCAATCATTCTACCAAAAAGACATCTGTACATTAATGGCATACTATTAACAATAGCAAAAACATGGAACCAACCCTGCTGCCTATCAAAAGTGGATTGGATAAAGAAAATGTGGTACATATACACGATGAAGTATTACGCAGCCAAAAAGAAGAACAAAACCATGGATTTCACAGCAACTTGGATGCAGTTGGAGACCATCATACTAAGTGAACTATCTCAGAAACAAAGAATACGCATGTTCTCACTCATAAGTGGGCCCTGAACACTTGTCACATTAGCACAAGGGAGGAATCAGCTGTCACCCGGCACTGCCAGAGGAGGGAGGAAGGGAGGAGAGAAAGAAGCACATGGCAACACAAAAGGTACTGGGGTTATCACCAGGGGGAGTGAGGGCCAGTTAGAAACCCAAATTTCACCTGCTTGCAGCCTGCTTATGTAGTTAATCCGCACTTGTAACTCACAGCTCTATAAAAAATAAATTTTTTAAACATAGAATGGAAGGAAAATTATTTTAAAATTGGAGAAAAAGTGTTTCCAAACAGGTTGAACTTGTTTGGGAATTAGAAAAGAGGATCATAGCTCGAGATACACAGCTATGACAAACCACTTATACATCTGAACGCGGATGGTGCTGGGGGCGCATAAAAGGAAGCTCTTATTGGCAAAAGGGTAAGTTCACAAAAGCTGCTTGGAGATAGGAGTTCGTTGGAACTCAAGGCCAGAGCTGGCATCTGTTCATTGTGGAGATGCTGCGCCGGGCAGGTGTTCTTTGCAGGGCATGTTATCTGCTTCACTGTCCTGACCCAGCATCGTGACTTCTCACGGCAGCTGTATGTGGGCTTCAGCCTGGAGGTCTCAAGCTGTGAGCGCCGGTGAGGGGTGTTCCCTGGGCCCTGAATCTCCAGGGTCCTCCGTCAAGCCCATGTCCTTAGGCTCAAGGATCTTGGTAGGCAATCTCAACAGCTCTCTCTCTGTCTAGTGAGGAAGGAAACACATGGGCCCTGGAATGAAGCAAGTGGCTGCAGAGGGTGGGGAGGTGCAGGACTCCCCGCCTGCTCCGGAGATGATCCAGTTCCGTGTTTAAGGCAGGTCGGGTTGGAGCTTCCCTCACTTGCACCAGAAGCGTCCTGGGTAAAGTTCAAGGAGGGTCCAGGGCAGAACTGCCCGAATCTAGGGAAAGCCAAGGTTTGGAGAATCAAGCATCCAAGAGGCCCAGAAGCCAGACTCTCGCTGCCAGGAAGACCTTGGTAATCCCTGAATAGGGAGGCAGAGGAGGAGGAGGGCAAGGCCCTGCAGGAGTGTAGACCTGGCATCAGGGCATCTCCTGGTGTGCCCAGGGGCAGGAGGCAAGTGGACCAGCCAGACAGTACAGACGCCCACATGGAACCTGATCCCCACACAGACATACTGACACCTGTCTCTGAGTCAGTTCCCTTCTCTGCCGCAGAGGGACAGTAAAAGCACCTGCTTCCTGGGTTACCAGGTACACAGTGAGATCACCCTGCCGGGTGCTAACTCAATGCCGGACATTGTTGAGCCCGTGACAACTATGAGTGTTATTCTGCCTTCTCTGTCCCCCTACACTGCTGACTGGTGGCCATACACTGTCGGTCTGGCTTTAAGATGCAAGGTGAGGTGCCTTCTCCTCCAGGAAGCCTTCTCTGCTTTCCTCTCATTCCAGTCCGGGTAGATGTCTTCTCTGGGCCGCCATGCTTTTGAATTCTGCCCCCTAACACCTGTTGTAGCATGTGGCACATTGTAGGTGTTCAGTTTGTTGAATGAACAAGCTGGGACAGTGTGGGCTGGGTTTCACAAGACAGAGACTCGTTCATCAAAACTGGGAACCAAGGAGCCAGTGATGCAGAGGACTCCGGCTGGGCTCCCTGGTGCCTTTCCCACACACGCCGGGTCCTGTTGGTCCCAGAGCTGTTTCCCATTCCTGCAACAAGCAGGGCTGAGCTCCTGCTACGTTCCACACTCTGTTCTTGGCACTGAAGATATGGCCGTGAACAAGATACTCATCATTCCTGGCCTCTTAGAGCTTGTTGTGCTCTAGTATGAAAAACAGACACACAAGGAAATACATAAAATACAAGATAATTTCAGATCAAGGCAAGCATTAGGAGGAAAATGAGTGAATGTAATGGAGGAGATCACTGGAGCAGGGAACCCCTTTAAACAGGGTAGTCGGGGAAGACCCTGGAACACAGGTCAGTGTGCATGGTGACAGGGAGGAAGCCAGGCTGAGACCTAAAGGAGGACTTTCCAGGTAGAGGCAACAGGCAGCAAGTTCAAAGGTCCTGAGGCAGGATCAAGCTTGGTGTGTTAGAGGCGCTGAAAGAAACCAGAGAGGTGGTGATTGGAGAGCAAGAGCAGAGGATGGTAGGTGAGATCAGAGGGGTAGAACTTGGGTCTAGAAGGGACGCTCAGGTCACGGCATTCCAAGTGGAACGAGAAGCTTTTAAAGGTTTTAAGTCGGTTATAAGTATTTCATTTCTTCTCTAAAAAGGAGAAATCTGGCCAGGCGTATTAGCTCACATCTGTAATCCCAGAACCTTGGGAAGCTGAGACGGAAGGATTGGTTGAGTCCAGAAGTCCTGGCCAACCTGGATCTCATCTCTACCAAAAAACCCAGCCAGGCATGGTGGCACAAGCCTGTAGTCCCAGCTACTCAGGAGACAGAGGTGGAAGGATCCCCTGAGCCCAGGAGGTTGAGGTTGCAGTGAGCTGTGATTGTGCCAGTGCACTCCAGCCTGGACAACAGAATGAGAACTAAAAAAAAGAAAAAGAAGCACTCTGGCCAGGTTCAGTGGCTCATGCCTGTCATCCCAGCACTTTGGGAGAAGGGAGGATGGCTGGAATCCAGTTCAAGACCAGCCTGGACAATATAGTGAAACCTCATCTCTAAAAAAAAAAAAATTAATTAGCCAGGCTTGGTGGCATGCACCTGTAGTCCCAGTTACTCAGGAGTCCAAGGCGGGAGTTTTGTTTGAGCTCAGAAGTTCATGGCCACAGTGAGCTGTGATCATGCCACTGACAAAGTGAGACCCAAAAACAACAAAAAAGAGCAATCTGCTTGCTGCATTAGGCATTGACCATGGAGGGCAGGGGCCAAAGGGAGAAAAAAGAGGCCAGTGAGGAGGCTGTGGTGATTGTCCAGGTGGGAGGCAATGGCGGCCTGGACAAGGGCTGTGGCCGTGGAACGGTGGAGACTGTGACATATTTTGGAAGTCGAGTCGACAGGACTTTGTGAGCATGTGGGGGTATCAGATGGCCCAGCTGAGTGGTCCAGGAGGGGACTGTGTTCTTCCCAGCTCTCCCCTGAGCTGGCCCTGCCCAGGTGCTCACTCTGCACCCTACTCCAGGTGTCTACGGCTCATCCCACAGCCGGCCACCAACCATGGAGGAATGATATCGCCCTGATGTCTTTTTGTTCCCTGGCTGCCTTCTGTAACTGACACCTGCACACAGAGTTATTCATTATCACCATGTTGGCTCTTCCCTGAGGATTTCTTTGGCTCCTGCCTCTGTCAGACGGCATCTCTTATTAATACAAATAAAGAAAACACCAATAGCAAGCCATAGCTCTGCCCAGTGCTTTGTCATTTGCAAAGAGACTATGTTTACTTTGTCTCTCCCTTCAGCCTCAGAAGTAATAATAATGGCTAATATTCATCGGCTACTTACTGGGGCACCAATGCCAAGCTAAGTGCTTTGCCAACTGTGATGAGTTGTGTCCTCCAAAAAAGATGTGCTGAAGTCCTAATCCCCAGTACCTGTGAATGTGACCTTGTTTGGAAATGGGATTCTTGCAGATGAGGTCATCAAAAGTGCTCAGCCTCGCTCATCATCAGAGAAATGCAAATCAAAAGCACATTGAGATATCACCTAACCCCAGTAAGAATGGCCATCATTAATAAAATAAACAACAGATGCTGGCAAGGAGGCGGAGAAAAAGGAGCGCTTCTATACTGCTGGTGGGAATGCACATTAGAGCACCCTCTCTGGAAGACAGTGTGGTGATTTTTGAAAGAACTAGAAATTGGCCTTCCATATGACCCAGCAATCCCCCTATTGGTAATAAACCCAGAGGAACTCAAATCATTCTACAAAAAAGATACCTGCACACATATGTTTGTTGCAGCTCTGTTCACAATAGCAAAAATGTGGAACCAACCATGTTGCCCATCGAAGCTGGACTAGATTTTAAAAATCTGGTACATATGCACAATGGAATATTATGCAGCCAAAAAGAAAGATAAATATATGGACTTCACAGCAACTTGGATGAATTTGGAGTCGATCATACTCAGTGATCTATCACAGAAACAAAGAACAGAGTACCATATGTTTTTACTCATAAGCAGATCTTGAACAATTATAATATTATAAGAAAGGGATTGGCAGTAGTGAGAAACTGTTAGGGGAGGGAGGTGGCATTGACAGTTGAGGGAAACTGCTAGGGGAGGGAGGGGCATACCTCATCACCAAGGGTACCTGCATAATCAACGTTTGTATACCTAACCCTGAATTGTACCCCACATCTTTATAATCAATCAATCAATAAAAACGATGAGGCCATCAGGGTGGACCCTAATCCAACATAACTAGTGTCCTTATAAGAATTAGAGAAGAGGCCAGGCATGGTGGCTCATGCCTGTTATCCCAGCACTTTGAGAGGCTGAGGCAAGAGGATTGCTTGAACCCAGAAGTTCAAGACAAGCCTGGGCAACATAGGAAGACCTCATCTCCACAAAAAACAAAATCAAAGAAGAAGAGAAGGAAGAGGAGGGATGCAAAGACAGACCACAAGAAGAAGGTCATGTCATGATCAAGGTAGAGATCAGAGGGATGTATCTACAAGCCAAGGAATGTCAACCATTACCAGCAACATCAGAAGCTAAGAGAAAGGCATAGAGCAGGTCCCACCCTACAGCTTTGCTGCAGTTCAAGTGTGTTTTTGTCCCTCTAAGACTCATGTTGAAACCTAATTCCCAGCACAACAGTTTTGGGAATGTTTAGGTCATATTTAGGTCATGAGGGCTCTGCCCATGAATGGATTAATGTTGCTATAAAAGGGGCTTGGAGTTGGTTTTCTCTCTCTTCTGCTCTTCATCTTCCACATGTAAGGACTCAGCGTTCATCTTCTCTTGCCCTTCTACCCTCCACCTTTTGAGAACATATCAAGAAGGCCCTCACCAGATGCCAGCACCTTGATCTTGTATTTCCCAGCCTCCAGAGCTGTGAGAAATAAATGTCTGTTCTTTATAAACTGCCCAGTCTGTAATACTCTGTTAGAGCAGCACAAAATGGACCAAAAAAAATACTTCAAAGAGAGTGTAGCTAACACCTTGATTTTGTACTTCCAGTCTACAGAACTGTGAGAGACTACATTTCTGTCTTTATTATGTTTTCTTTTGTTTGTTTGTTTTAATTGACTCATTCTGTTGCCCAGGCTGGAGTGTAGTGGCATGATCATGGCAATCATGGCTCATAGCAGCCTCAACTTCCTGGGCTCAGGCAATCCTTCCACCTCAGTCTCCTGAGTAGCTGGGACTACAGGCATATGCCACTATACCCAGCTAATTTCCTTCCTTCCTTCCTTCCTTCCTTCCTTCCTTCCTTCCTTCTCTTCCTTCCTTCCTTCCTTTTCTTCCTTCCTTTTCTTTCTTTCTTTCTTTCTTTCTTTCTTTCTTTCTTTCTTTCTTTCTTTCTATCTTTCTTTTCTTCTTTTGTAGAGACGAGGTCTCACTACGCTGCCCAGTGTGGTCTCAAACTCCTGAGTTCAAGTAGTTCTCTCACCTCAGCCTCCCAAAGAGCTGGGCTTACAGGTGTGAGCCACTATGCCCAGCCCATTTCTGTTGTTTAAGCCACCCCGTTGGTGGCCATCTGTTACAGCAGCCCTAGGTAATTAATAACTTATATAACGCACTTAATAATTCTGACTGCCCTGTGTGGTGGGTATTCTCATTACCTCCATTTTACCATTTGGGGAAACTGAGTCTCAGAGTGTGAGAGACCAGCCTGAGGTTGCACAGCAGGGATTTGGACCTAGGCCGTTGTGTGCCAGGCCATGCATGCCATCACCACTCTGCTCACTTGCTCCTCAAAGCCACTAAGGAGGTGGCATCGACTGTTTTCCTCACTTCCCCCCTGAGGAACCTTGAGCAGGAAGAGCTTATGAGTCCTGTTTTGCACAGGAGGACTCTGAAGTCTGTGTGCTTGGGGATCGAGTCACATAGCACCCAGGAAGCAAAGCAGAGATAGGTCTTGCCCTTTGGATTTCTGGCTGAGTCCTCTCCACTCTACCAGCTTTCTCTGACATGAATGCCTCCCTTCCAAGCAGTGATTGCAGTTTTTAGTCTTCAGTTCTCTTCAACGTTTGGTGCTCCCACAGACTGTGAAGTAAGTGTGAAGACCTTTACTTCACTAATGAGGAAATTGAGACTCAGAGAGGCCAAGAGCATCACCTGCAGTCACACAGCACCTCAGAAGCAGAGCCACACTAGGACTTGAGCCCTGTGACTCCAGGCCAGCATCCTTCCTAGTCCCTCTGACCCCTCACTGTGGTTGGCACCTGCCTTGTGCCACCAGAGGGGTGGGTTCTGAAAGATGTGAGGGTCCCGTTTGGGCCTTGGGGTCAGATAAGCAAAGCTAGAAAGGGCATTGGGGTCACCTAGTCCAAACCACACATGCCCAGGAAGGAGAACAGGTTAGCCAATGTCACACAGCCTTAGAGGCCTGGATCTCCAGACTCAAAAATGTGATTTCCTTCCCTCTAAACCACAACCACCCTGTGTATCAGTCAGGGTCCACTCAGGAGACCAAACCAGGAAAAATTTAACATAAGGAATTATTAACTGACTAGTAACAGGGGGTTAAATACTTTGTCAGAAAACAAAGAGTACAGAAACAGCAGATGTAAAGAATGAGCTCTGCTTCCAGGCCTGAAGCAGGACACCCAAGGAAAGAACACATCTGAAAGAGGCCCCACAGTATCCCAAGATGGGGATTCAGAACTTGTAGGAGAGGATGTGGCCCAGGTCCGCTGGCGATGGTGAAGTTGGCTAGGATGCCACGGGACAGGGCTAATGGGTGGTATCATAGTCCATTCAGGTTGCTAGAACAAAATACCACAGACTGGGTAATCTAAAAATGATAGCAATTCATGTCTCACAGTTCTAGAGACTGAGAAGTCCAAGACCAAGGTGCTGGCAGGTTCAGTGTCTGGTGTGGACCTAGTCCTTGCTTCCAAGATGGCACCTTCAACACTACATTCTCTAAAGGGGGCAAATACAGTGTCCTGTCACTGCAGAAGGGACGGAAAGGCAAGAGGGCCTAGCCAGATCTCTCCAACCCTTTCATAAAGTCGCGAATCCCACCCACGAAGGTGGAGCTCACATGGCCCAATCACCTCCTAACGGCCCTACCTCTTAATTCAGTCACCTTGGAAACTAAGCTTCAACATGTAAATTTGGGGGGACACATTCAGACTTTAGCAGACAGAGACTCACCCACTGGCTTGTTTCCCACTGGAGAATGGGCATCACTGGGTGTCCCACACATCACTGGCAGGGAGGCGCTCTGCTGGAGTGGAAGCCACAGCTCACACCAACACCCCACAGCCACGTCCTGGGAACAAGAGGCAAAGACATGGGCACCAAGAGCAGAAGCCTCTCCTTAGTGCTCCCTGTTGACAGGGCCTCACGTCGTGACAGTAGGCAAAGGAGAAATGTCCACAGGATCCAGCTCTGCTACCACACAGTAGGGCAAAGAAGGATGGATTTGGAGCTGGAAGACCACCAGGTGATACCTGGTCAGAGGAAACAGAATTCCACAGGATGGTGGCCAATGCCCTCTCGCCCCTTCATTTCTGCCTCACACCTGTCCTTATGTGGCATGTTCTGTGGACAACTTGCTCGATGCGTCCCCTGCTCGAACTGTACCCACCACCTGGAATGCCTTCCCCACACCTCCTAGTCAGCCTCCAACACCCCTGTGGGCATGCTTTGAGCACCATGTTCCAGTAGCCGTATTAAGCCCTCTTTATCATCTCATTTCATCATCTCATTTCATCTTGTATGGTGACCCTGTACAAATAGCCGCATTTCGCAGGCAAGGAATTCGAGGTTCAGAGGGCCAGGGTCAGTGGAACCAGGTCACTCAGCAAGTGCACAGTGGAGCTGGGAAGAGTTCTTCCCCTCAGCCCCCTCCCAGGGCTCTGCCCCTCCCGTTTCTGGGCTGTCAGCTTGTGGCAGAGCTTGGTGCCCACCTAGTCCTAGCTGAGGTCTCATTGCAGGGGGGATCACGCCTGGGTTCCGCCCAGGCGTGCTGGCCTGCGGGGCCGTGCTATCCTGAGTCACACTCACTCCCCTGTGTGTCCCCACCCGGACTGTGAGACGACTGTTCTTCAACTCTGCCTTCCAGCTCAGAGCAGGTGCTTGGGGACCACCTACCAGCAGCTGTTAGGCCTGTTCTCAGTACGACAGGGCTCTGGAATTTTGAAAACTACAAAGTTGAATGACCTACATCTTGAGACATACCCAGGGGCATGCCCAGAGAGTTATATGCCGAATATAAAACTCAAAATGAGCAAAGGTGACTGCGTGGAGGTATCTGACCACATCCCTCCCTCCTATAAGAAAAAGAAAAAGAAAAAAAACCCAGGCCTCCTGCTGCCTAAGTCCCTGTGAGCGGGGTTCCTGATGAGACTGGGCACTTTTTCTTATGTTCACAATCATTTCCGTTTCCCTAGAACCCATCTGAACCCCAAGACTGTTTCCCAAAGTCCTAATGGAGTCCTCTTAGCGTGGGGTGGGGAGACTGGAAGAGGACATCAAGGCAGGAGAACTCACAGCAGAGAAACTGAGGAAAGAAAATGAAGCAAAGACGGAGGGAGGTGCCCAGCCCACATCCCACCCCTGGAGCCTGGCCATTTCCCTTCCTTCCGTGAGATTCCCTGCTCCCCGCCACGCCCTCTTGCCTCCCCTGGATTGTACAGATCATGCCACTCACAGGAGCGCCCCCATGAGGACCAGATGAACTGGCTCTCACGCTGCACCCTCAGGGCTGCATCCCCTGAGCAGCGCCCTTGTGCCCTCTCCCTATGAGTCAGGTGCCCAGCAGCAGCTCTGGAAGCACAAGAGGAGGGATGCGCAGGGAGCCCATCTTCCAAGTCTTCCGCCAAGCCCCTTGCACACGGACCTGCACGAGGGGCAGTGCTGACCCCAAGCTTCCAGGGGAAATGAAGGGCAGAAAAGGAGTCTCCTGGCCTATGCAGATGGATTGTGAGGCGCACACACCCTCCTTGCAAATGATTCCTGGATGAGCCAAAACTACAGTCCACTTTATCTACCTCCAGGGGCCAGGCCAGGAGGTAGCCGGCCAGGGCTGAGCAGTCCATGGCGTGCGCAGCACCGCACGGACAGATGCTGGCCTGGTTTACTTCCTATTAGCCTCATGCCGTGTGTAATTGGTGCACGGACCAAGGGACGCGCTCCCTCTATGTTCCGCGCGCTCCGACGAGCCCTCGCTGCATGACTCTGCCTCCCCCTGGCTCTTCTCCATCTGGCCAGTCTGACATTTCTGGAGACATTCTGGCCGAGAGGAGGCTTGGTTGCAGCTCCTAAATTGCGGGGTGACGTGTCCTCGTGCTTTTGTAAGTGGCAGCGATCCGATCGCCGGAGGGCCACCCTCCCTGGAGAACCAGTCTGTTTCCAAATACAAGGAGCTGGGGAGCCCAAGCAATGGTCCGGGGACCGATATGGACTCTCTGGCCCCACTGTGCCATTTCAGTCCGGGGCCATCTCACTTCCTGCAGGTCCAGCGTCTCACTTCCTGCAGGTCCAGCGTCTCACTTCCTGCCTCCACCACCAAACCCTCCACCCCCCACTCCCTACTCCCCACCCCCGCCTCCCCGTCCTCCCCACAGCTAATCCTCCTGCCCTCTTAAGTGAGCAGTGCAGGACAAGGCAAAACGCCTGGGTTTTGTGGACCCACAAACTCAAACTTGAACCCAGATCTGAGCACTTAGGCCAAGTAACCTCATTCCCCCATGCTTTGTTTTCTTCATCTGCAAAATGGACATAACAACACCTTTCTCCCTGGCTTGTGGTAAAGACTAATTAAATCTCCCAGCAGTCTAGCACAGAGTTTGTCTTCAACAAATGCTCATTGGATGCCTACCCCTAAGGACCCCCGCCCCTAGCCCTGGCTCTGCTCGGTCCAACTGTCATCCCTGGTTTTTCATGATGTCAAAGAATGAGCCCCGGGATACAGCCTGGGATGAGGCCTGGGCTGTCACTCTGAACACACAGGTATGAATCTGCTTATCCCTAGAGCAATTCTGATGCAGTTCCTTCCATCGCCAGACATGAAACACTGATGAAGTGGCCAGTTTGCCCAAACGTCCCCTGTCCCCTGTTAACACCCACCCAAGTCTATCACGACCCGTCACTCCACTGGGTCAGTCTCACGGACCGTGAGACCTCAACATCCCCGATGTCGTGCCAGGAAAAATAGGGCCATTTCATTTGAAGATGCAGATCTCACAAACTATGCAGGATTTCATGAGACCAATGAAAGAAACGTTAGCGTATGACTCACACCGAGTGCCTGACAAATGAGGGCTTAGCAAACAGACAGTTCATCTGAAGCCCTGCTCTCCACTTACTAACTGCACAACCACAAAACAGTCATTCAGCCTCTCTATGCCTCAATTTCTGTAGAACATATGTACCATAACACGGCCTACTGTGCAGAGCTGACGCAGAGATAAGTCCATGCCGGGTGCGGTGGCCCATGCCTGTAATCCCAGCACTTTGGGAGGCCGAGGCCAGAGGACTGCCTGAGCTCAGGAGTTTAAGACCAACCTGGACAATATAGAAAGACCTCATCTCTAAAAATAAAAAAAGGAAAGAAAAGAAATAAGTCCATCCACACACGTGCAGAGCCTGGCGCATGGCAAGCATTCAAAAATTGCTAGTTATTAGTAGCTGTGTAGAAAGGTTAGGCCTGTTAATAATTAACAAAAAGAAAATCAATGAAGATCACGAATAAGTACCTCAAAAGAGAATAATTTCAATATCAAAGTACTGAGCGAAGCCCTTAGGAAAACGTACAGCACCCTCGAGCATTTTTTTTTTTTTTTTGCAAAAATGACCCTCTTTATAGCTGAGCTAGGGAACCCTAATCAGAAGTGAAGTTTGTCCTAACACACCGTTATATCACCCTGTCAGAAAAATTCCACTGAAAAGAGAAAAATGTGATTCACTCTTTGTTCGCTCTAAAAATTAGTGCACAATTTTAATTATCATAAAATAGTGTTCAGCATAAGATACAATTAACTTGCTTTCATTTTATTTACTTTTATGCTTCAGTGATAGGCTGGTCTCGTCCTACAAGCCAAGAGACACACGAGGCTGGCACTGGGCAGAGACGGCACAGACACTCCATCGAGGGATGAACTTGTGACGTAGGTGCCCATGTGCCTGTGAGGCCGGAGGGCTGGCCCAGCCCAGGAAAGCCCAAAGCAGGAGACTGTGTTTCTTTCTTTTGGGCAATCAGTATTGGTTGTGTCAAGTACAATGCCAGATGCTTAGAATACAGCAGGGAACAAATAGACAAAACTCCTGACCCTCATGGGCTTCTGATCCAACTGGTGGGAGGGACGGGGTGACATCTAAGCCACAGGCATACTAAATAAGTCAATCAAATAGTGTTTTAGAAGGGCACCCATGTCATAGAAAATGAAAAGGACGTCCGGGCTCGGTGGCTCAGCCTGTGATCCCCGCACTTGGGGAGGCCGAGGCGAGGGGATTGCCTGAGCCCGCAGGCTTGAGACCCACCCTGGCAACTTGGTGAGACCTTGTCTCTACAATAAATCAAAAATTAGCTGGGCACAACAGAGCACAGCTATCATTCCAGCTACTTGGAAGGCTGAGGCAGGAGGATCGCCTGAGGCCAGCAGGTCAAGGCTGAGGTGGCCGGGAGAGTGCCACTGTGCCACTCCAGTCCGGACAACAGAGACTCCAACTCAAAAAAAAAAAAAGAAAAGGACGATCAGGAGTGCCAGAGCAGGGATGACAGCATGGGCCTATTAGAGAGGGTGCTGTTGAGACAGACAAGACGAAATGAAAGAAGGGGCCATGACGCTATGCAGGAAAAAGCATTCCAGGCAGAGAGAACAGCAAGTGTGTCTAATGTGCTCTGAAGAATAGCCTGAGAGGCCATGGGGTCAGATTTCACAGGGTCTCTTAGGTCACGGGTTCTCGGACTCATGGGGATCACGGCAAGCCCTTCAGCAGGAGTGGCCAGACGTGGCAGCTGTGTGGATCAGAGCCTGTAGGGAAAGGTGGAAGCAGAGCACCTATGTGCAGCTGTCCAGGATAGACACACCCGGCTCAGTCTGGGACCCACTGAGGGGAGAGGAAGCGGTGGGCTTCCGGATATATCTGGACGGTCTATCCAGCAGGATCTGCTGATGACTGGGTGTGGGATGTAGGGAAAAGGAATTTGGGGATTTGGGGATTAAGCCACAGGCCCAGGCCTGGAGCTAGGTCAATCCCAAAAAACAGTGCTGCTGAGGTACAGGGCAGGGATCTACTGAGTCAGCCACAGAGTCCACTGCACCCTGCCCCTGGGAATCAATCAGTGCCCACAGCAGGCCCATGACATGGCACTGTTAGTCCCCCTGAAGCCCCATGACATGGCACTGTTAGTCCCCCTGAAGAGACGAGGGACGCTGAGTCCCCAAGAAGTGACTGAACAAAGTCCTCACAGCCAGCACAGACAGGATAGAAGTGGACCTGAGACCCTATGACTGGGCAGCCTGTGTCCTTGGCCAGTCTGCTCAGGCAGGCAGGCCTTCTCCTCTGACCACCCGCCATGTGAGAGAGCCAGCCACTGGAGTCCCCTCGCTCTGGCATGTCCCAAGCTGTGACATCAGAATCAAGAGGCACAAGCGCCCTGACATTCCCTGATGCCTTGGGAAAGTTGTATCCCCACCTGGGCCGGATAGGGCCTCCAGGCCTTTTCTGCTCAAAAACCCTCTGTGTGTGAGTATTGCCATTCCCAGAAAGCTCCAGTGGCACCAACAGACCCACAAGAGTGAGAAAGAGAAGGGGCTGCCCTCCGTATGGAAAACTCCCAGGGAAGCCAGGTCAAGTGGCCCGCCCCTCACCTTGTCTTCCTGATACCTGCGCTCACTGAAGCCCCTCACCCTGTTCTGAAGGTACCCACACACACTGACCTCCTCACCCTGTCCTGCTGGTACTTGCACTCACTGACACCCCTCACCCTGTTCTGCAGGTACCCACGCTCGCTGAGCCCTCACCCTGTCCTGCTGGTACCCCTACTCCCTTACCCCCTCATCCTGTCCTTCTGGTACCCCCGCGCTGACCCCTCACCCTCTCCTGCTGGTCCCCATGCTCACTGACCCCTCACCCTGTCCCAGAGGCACCCCCACTTGCGGATCTCTTCACCTGTCGCCCTGGACCTCCACTCACTGGGCCCCCACCCTGTCCTGCCCACACCCCGTGCTCACCGCCCCTCCCTCCCCGGCAGCCACAGGGGGGAGCCCGCAGCTTGGCTCCTTGGCCAACGTCCCTCGAAGCGCCTTTCCCTCTTCCGTTTTTCTCCACCCTGGCTGCAGAGCCCGGGCTTTGTTTTTGGCCACGGTGAGGTCTAGGAATGCAGGCCTCCCGGGCCCGTCCGTGCACACCGTGATGTTCACATGCCACGTCACCCTCAAGAGCCGTGAGGGGCTCCTGTTTTAGCCTCACCTCTCTTGGGTCAGAGACAGCCGGACACAGGGGAGTTGAGAGCAGGCACAGGAGGGCGGGCCGGGCCCTGCGCCTAGGGTCCTCAGCAGGGACATCCGGCCCCCCTGCAACCCCAGCGAACTCACCACAGCCCCTCTTCAGGCAAGTGCCTTCTCCCTCGGTTACCATGCCCATCTCCACAGGGCATTCCCCTCCCTGTCATCTCAGACACTGCTCAAGTGCCGCCTCCTCCAGGAGGTCCTCTCTGATGCCCAAGGGGAGAGAACTTAACCTTGCACTGAAAGTCCCAGGCAGGTTCTGTTGGTGACTTCTGGTTTTGATTTTTCACGGAGAACTGGAAGGTAAAGTGGCTTTTAAGCACATCAACTCTAGAGCAAGACAGATCTGGATTCAAATCCCACCCCTGCTGTTACTTTTTTTTTTTTGGCGTCTCACTCTGTAGCCCAGACTGGAGTGCAGTGGCCGCTTCCGGCCACCGCGGCCTCGACCTGCTGGGCTCAGGCGATCCTTCCGCCTTAGCCTTCCAAATAGCTGGAACTACAGGCGTGCGCTACCACACCCAGCTAATTTTTTCATTTATTGTAGAGATGAGGTCTCGCCAAGTTGCCCAGGCGGGTCTCGAACCCGCGGGCTCAGGCAATTCACTCACCTCAGCCTCCCAAGGCATGGGATTACAGGCTGAGCCCTTAGCTGTGTGGGCTTGGACAAGCCACTTGCCTCCCTGGGCCTCCTTTTTCTCATGAGGCTTCTGGGAGATTTCAACAGCATGATCCATTCTAGGGATGCGTGGTGCAGACAGCAGCAGCCACTGCATCCTGAGGGCTTTCTGCAGGCCAGGCTGTGTTCCAAGCCCTTTATGCTCAATCGTCACGGCAGCCCTGTGACACTGGTTCTATTAATATGCTTATTTTACAAAAGAAGAGACTGAAGCACCTGCTAAAATAACTTTCCCAAAGTTCCCTGGCTCGTCTCCTTTTTTTTTTCCCTGTGTGACTTTGGGCAACTCACTTAACCTTTCTGATCTTGGACAAGTTATTGGATTACTTGTATACCCCAGCTTCCTCTTCTGGAAATGGAGTTCCTGGTACACAGTAATACCCAACTCTGATAAGGTGGTTCTCTAGTCATCATCACCTTCATCTTCGCTACTTATGCATTTACAGACTTGCCCAATTAGCTAAGAAGCACCATTGAACCTTCAATAGAGGAGGGAAGGTGAACAAGAAGGCAGGAATGAGTGAGTGAATGAATGAATTAATGCAGGCATGCATCATCCACCAAGGGAAAGCTCTGGAAGAAGGGGGCAAAGGTTGTGAAGGATCTTGAAGTCTTGAAGTCATAGACCTGAGGACAGAGGGAGTCTGTGGGACAGAGGAAACCCAGCCCCTCATTTCCGGGGACACATAATCCCACAGCGAGGGCTCCTGTCAACCCCCAGAGCGCAAGTCCAAGAGCCACTGGCATCCTGGTAGATGGTGACACAGATGGAAACGTCCGTGGGTCATAACTGGTCCATAAATGGACCCACAACCCCAGTTCCCAGTTTATGACCTCAGGGACACTGTGTCAACATTTCTAATGTAAAAGTTCATTCAAGAAGTCATCAAGGACAAAAGCCTCATAAATCGTAGGTTCAAGGACTCCAGACAGCAGTGCATGGGTCTTCTAAGCCATGGGTGGCAGCCTTGAACTTGAGATCAGCATAGCAACTGTCCCCAGGGAGACAGGCGACTGGGGGGCATCTGAAGTCACCAGCAACAATGGCTGAAGCAGTGTCTGGAAAGGATAACTCTTCCTGGTCCCTTCGGGGTTTGTGGAGGGAAAGCTGCCGCTGTGCACCTGCTCTGTGAAGGATTCATTTGCACGGCCTCAGTCACGCCCCCTCAAAACCCCAATGCAGTAGCTGCTCTGATCCCTGCTTTTCAGACGGGTGACCAAGGCTTGGAGAGATTCACTATTTCAGTTAACCGTTGAGCTGGGATTCAAGTGCACCGGGAACCCACCCTGTTGTCCCTCCTGTTACTAAGCTCTGCACTCTCTGGCCACCAGGCCCAATGTCCCCATTCACAGAGGTGGAAACTGAGACCCAGGGATCTGTCCACACCCATGAACAAGTCAATGACAGAGTTGGGACCAGGACTCTAGACTCCGGCATCTTGTGTCTATCCTGGAGTTTGTTCTGAGATGCTTCTCTGGCACTGCATCCCCGGCTGCCATCTCCCCTCCTGCTCCGTGGGGGTTTCAGTGGAAGGCGAGGTTCTCTCCCCTTGGGGCGATAGGGAGGACTTCCTGGAGGAGGTGAGGTCTCTGAGATGATGGGAGGAGAAGGCCCGGTGGAGGTGGGGGTTGGCAACTGAGGGGGAGGGACTCCCTGGGAGAGGAGCCACCATGAGTTTGCTGGGGCTGGAGGGACCGAACGTTCCTGCCGGGGACCCTGGGCTCCAGGCATGGCCCAAGGGAGGGGCTTACTCTGCTCTGTTTTCCCTTCACATGCCTGGCTAAGTTACCTATTTTTGTTGGAGTCCCATTGCGCCTACGCCAGTGAGCTGGGACCGAGCTGCTTCATTCTACAGCCCTTGCACTCCAAGATGGCAGACTGGACTCGCTCGCCAGTGATGACACACATCTCAGGGGCACTGTTGTCCCAGTGGAACCAGAATAACTAAGACCTCCAGGCTACAACTCTCCCCTGGGCTGCAGTCCTGGCCCGACGGTGGGGAGGAGGCACCGCCAACAGCCACTCGCCCCTTGGGGGCTTTCTGCATGCCCCATGATTGCCAATCCTGCCGGTCCCTCCCCCAACACCATGTGCTCCTGACAGCCAGCTAAGTTGCCTTTCTCGTCTCTGCTTCAGCTCTTGAGTGTTCATTGGCACCTTGTCACTGAGGGGATTATCTGATTTCCTTTCTCCAGGCTTCTGGGGACATGCTCATGGGAGCTCCCTGAGTAGCAGTACGGGCTGGTTGTGAATCCAATGTCCATGTTTCTGCCTTTTTTTTTGAGTTGGAGTTTCACTCTGTCACCCAGACTAGAATGCCATGGCTGCTCCCAGCCACCACAGCCTCACCTGCTGGGCTCCGGCGATCCTTCCGCCTCAGCCTTCCAAGTAGCTGGAACTACAGGCACGTGCTACCACGCCCGGCTAATTTTTGATTTATTGTAGAGATGAGGTCTCACCAAGTTGCCCAGGTGGGTCTCGAACCGGCGGGCTCAGGCAATCCACTCACCTCGGCCTCCCAAGGCGTGGGATTACAGGCTGAGCCACCGAGCCCGGCCCATGATTCTGCCTTTTATCAATAAGACCCCAATTTACTTGGAGTGGCAATGTTCGCAGGTGAAAGCCCACATTTCTTAGCCCTGCTTTCAGCTAAGGTCAAGGGGAATAGTTAATGAGGTGAAAGAGAATGTCACTGGGTGAGGTGTCCTCCAGAGGGGCTCTTGGCAGAGGTCAACCCAGCAGAGAGACTGGTCCTTGTTCCTATCTACCTGAAGTGCAAACCTGATGTCTGGAGCCCCAGCAGCCATTTTGGAGTATGAGGCAATCATGAGGCTAGAAGCCAATGTTGAGTCAGGGAGAATCTGATGCAGTAGATCTGTGAATCCAGTCCTGGTTGACAGCACTGGGGCTCCATCACATGACCAAAAACATATGTATTTTTAAAGACATTTATTTCTGCTTTCTGTGACCTGCAGCCAAACATAATGCTAGCTAATGTGCCAACACATGTGTTCCCAAACGGCTGACCCTCACTGAGCACCTACTCTGTACGAGCCACTGTCTTAGACACATGGCATGGAAGATAAGCAGGCCATGTGCGCTCAAGGCCTTGTGGAGGAGGGGTTTCCACGAGTGAACAATGACCTCCCCAGCTTATGTACACCGCACTGGCAGGAAGCTGGGAGAGCTGAGGGACACGGAGGCATTAGGGTGTACGGAGGAGGGTCTCTGAGCCAGCCAAGGTGTGCGAGAAAGCCAGCCAGGGAACGTGCTGCCCGTTCCGAGTCAAGAAGTCCCTCTGGTCGATTTGGGGCAGAAAGCAGAGAATGATGAATTTGTCAGCCAGGCTGGAAGGTTTGGATTCTCCTTGTCCACACTCCAGAGTACGCTTCCACATGTGCACCACACACACACACATGCACACACGTGCACACATGCACACACATGCACGTGCCACAGGCAGTTTCTTCCTGGACCCTGCTGAGGTCCCCCAGGTCCCAGAAGCTTGGGTTTGGAGCTTGCTTGTGTATCAGAAAACCTATGGTTACACTCACCCAGGATTTCCATCCGGGTTGGTAAATGCCTCTAGTTAAATGCAGGGCCCAGTCGATGGCCAGGTGAGAAAACGAGCTGGACAGCAGGAGGTCCAGCCTCAGGTCCCCTCCATGTGCTCAGTGCTCCTTAGCTGTTCTAAGACAACACGTGACCTGCTCTGTCTTCATACGCTGTTTATGCACACCTCCACCTCCTTCTGGAAAAGCCTCGGGGTTTATTAGAATACCCACAACCCGCCCCGTTTCTAAAGGAAGGCAGAGATGGAGAAACCAGGGAAAGGAAGTGGACAGGCAGTGACACCAAGCCCCAACCCATGACACTCAACGACCTAAGAGACCAGATGAGATTTTACAGCTCAGCTTCCACAGGGAAAAGAAAGCCAGAGTACAGCCACCTGCAGGTGGTTGGGATGACAGCGATTCTAAGAAAATGGCCCGGTGGCTCAGGGGAAATGGGCTTTGTCCAGCTCGGTGACCAGGGGGAGTGCTGAACCTCCAACTGTGGTTCTCATGAAAGGAGCCTTATGCGCGCCTCAGCAAGAGCCAGTCCCTTCCCAAGAGGAATTCTGGGGCACGTGCTTCTCCATCTACTGGGAGGTGCCATGTGGAGAGGCCACTGTGGGAATTTAGACACAGCGAGAACCCACCTGCAGCCTGGAGGTTGCTGGGCACCAGCCGGGGGACCCACAGGCACCGATCAAATGTCAAGTGGGTCAGCCCCACACCAAGCCCAGAGGAGTGCCTGTGCCTGTGGGATGTCTGGGGGGACACCTGCAGGGATACAGCTGAGAACACCTGTGGGAATACCTGTGGGAATACCTGTGGGAATGCCAGTGACAATACCTGTGGAAATATCTCTGGAATACTCATAGAATACAAGTGAGAATGCCTGTGGGAATACCCATAGGAATCCTTGTGAGAATACCAGTGGGAATAACTGTGTTATACTTGTGGGAATACAAGTGAGAATACCTGTGGAAATATCTACAGGAATACTAGTGAGAATACCTGTGGGAATACCTGTGGAATAATTGTGGGAATACAAGTGAGAATACCTATGGAAATACCTTCAGGAATACTAGTGAGAATACCTGTGGGAATACCTTCGAGAATACCTGTGGAAATACCTACAGTAATACTAGTGAGAATACCTGTGGGAATACCTATAGGAATCCTTGTGAGAATACCTGTGGGAATACCTGTGGAATACTTGTGGGAATACCTGTGGGAATACCTGTGGAATACTTGTGGGAATACCAGTGAGAATGCCTGTGGAAATACCTGCGGAAATACCTACAGGAATACATGTGAGAATACCTGTGGAAATGCAACTGAGAATATCTGTGGGAATACTAGTGAGAATACCTGTGGGAATACCTGTGGGATTATCTATAGAAATGCCTGTGGAAGTACCTATAGAATCTTTGTGGGAATCCTTGTGGAATACCAGTGAGAAAATCTATGGGGATATCTGTAAGAATGTCTATAGGAACACCTGTGGAAAAATCTTTGGAAATACCTGTGGGAATGCCTGTGAGAATATCCATAGGAATGCTTGTGGAAATACCTTATCAGAATACCTGTTAGAAAACCTGTGGGAATGCTTGTGGAAATACCTATGGGAATACCTTCAGGAATACCTCTGAGAATATCTATGGGAATATCTTAGGAAGAAATACCTGTGGAAATACCTAGAAAATACCTTTGGGAATAACTGTGGAAATACCTGTAGAAATATCCATAGGAATGCCTGTGGGAATATCTATAGAAATACCTGTGGAAACACCTCTGGGAATACCCGTGGAAATATCTATGGGAGTACCTATAGAAATACCTGTGGGAGTACCTGTGAATGCCTGTTGGAATATCTGTAGAAACACCTGTGGAATACCTGTGGAAAGCTGTTTACTTTGAGAAGACAGCCATGTGGCTATGAATCTGCTCCCACACCAAGAAGCAATGCCATGGCCATCAAGCTAAGCCATCGTAATTTTAGCTTAAATGCTTTTCAAAGTACATTTTACTAATCTCCCAAGGAGGACTTAGCAAATTCCTAGCACTGCACCCACACGATGCCTAATGTGAAGCAAAAACAACCTCCTGTGGAGTCCCCCGAATGGCTTCGTGGAAACTGGAGCCCTGAGTGGCTAAACCAGTGACTGCAATTCACAGGTTGTTGAACGAAAGCCAACCCAGTGTGAGAGCACATCTGCCAAAAGTGACAATCGAGGGGTTGGAGTCGTTCATCCTGAGCCATTTTTTTCTGGCAGTAATGAGGCCATTTCTGGTTCATGACAATTAAACCATGTCATCTGCATAGAAAAGACTTCTGACTTTCTGTTCCCCATAGCAAAGGGTAACGCAGTCAGCTCATCCAAAAATCGCGCCCGTCATAAAATACCAGCTAAAGGGAGCAGGGACTGAAGCACGCCGCTCCTACGCGGTGGTTGGAACTGCCGTCTGGTTTGCAGGACACTCTTCCTTTTTTTTCAGTTGGAGTCTCACTCTGTCGCACAGATGGAGTGCAGTGGCACGCTCCCGGCCACTGCAGCCTCGACCTGCTGGGCACCGGCGACCCTTCCGCCTCAGCCTTCCAAGGAGCTGGAACTGCAGGCGTGCCCTACCATGCCCGGCTAATTTTTGATTTATTGTAGAGACGAGGTCTCACCAAGTTGCCCAGGTGGGTCTTGAACCCGTGGGCTCAGGCAATCCCCTCACCTCGGCCTCCCAAAGTGCTGGGATTACAGGCTGAGCCACCAAGCCCCGCCTGCAGGACACTCTTTCTACAGCCTGGCGAGTGCTGCGTGAAGGCCCAAGTACCACGGAAGCACCTGCGGCAGGTGGAATTCAGGCCAGGCTCCTGCAGTTTAGCCCGTAATCGGTTTCTCTCCGCGTAATTAGTTTCTCTCCGCTGAGTCAAAGGCCAAGATCCATCATTGCCATCGTAATTCTTATATTGTTCCTGACAAATTTTTGCACAAGTGGCATAAAAGGATCAGTAGTATGGAATAAATGTGCTGAAAACCCAGGGGCTCCTCAACTTGAAAAATATAAGGAACCGAGACTTGCGATTTATAAAAGAGGGAAGCCAGCAGATGGTTTAGCTGGAGTGTCAAGTAAACCAATGGGTTTATCGTCTTGGGAGAAAGAGAGGGTGGGCCTTTTATAAAATGAGATAATTCACCTTCGAGTCCATCCAGACAAGAGGCATGTGTGCAGTTAAGGAGAGGAAACAACTTGGCCACTGAACACTGGATGTGTGGCAAGTCTTAATCAAGATATGTGTCCTAAGTGTAAAATCCACATCCAAGGCCGGGGTCAGTGGCTCAGCCTGTAATCCCAGCACTTTGGGAGGCCAAGGTGAGTGGATTGCCTAAGCCCGCCGGTTCGAGATGCGCCCGGGCAACTTGGCAAGACCTCGTCTCTACAATAAATCAAAAATTAGCCAGGCGTTGTAGCGCACTCCTGTAGTTCTGGCTGCTTGGAAGGCTGAAGCAGAAGGATCGCCGGAGCCCAGCAGGTTGAGGCTGTGGTGGCCGTGAGCAGCCACTGCACTCAACAGAGTGAGACTTCAACTCAAAAATTAAAAAAATTCACATCCGAGTCAGTACTAAAAAATAATGCAAAACATCTCACAATTTTATGTTGATCACGTGCTGAAATAATATTTGGATACTTGGAGTGAATAGAATTTTATATATATATATATATATATACATATACATATATATATATATATTTTTTTTTTTTTTTAGAAAGCAGGATTTATTGAGAGGACAGAAAAGCCCCCACAGTGGGAGGGGACCTGAAGGGGTTGCCCTAGAATATTATATACTATTAAAATTCATGCAATTGATCTTTTTTCACATTTTTTATGTGACTACTAGAGAATTTGAAATCACTTGTGTGCACACTGTGGTAACCACCTCCAAGAGGGCCCCCAGGGATGCCCTCCTCCAGGTGTTCACGGCCTTGTCCTGTCCCCTCCTGCATTGTGGCAGGGCTGACCTGTGCAATCAACACAATCCATCAGAAGTGGTGATATGTGTGATGGTTCATTTTACATGTCAGCTTGACTGAGCTAAGGGATGCCCAGACAGCAGGTAGAATGCCATTTTTTGATGTGTCTTCGAGGGTGTTAGAAGAGACTAGCATTTGAATCAGGAGAAAAGACCTGTCCTCGCCCAGTGTGGGCCATCACCCACTCCACTGAGGGCCCAAACGGAACCAAAAAGTGGAGAAGGGCAGGTTCTCTCTCTCCCTGTTTCTCTGTTTCTGTCTCTGTCTCTGTCTCTGATTCTCTCTCTCTCTCTCTCTCTCTCTCTCTCTCTCTCTCTCTCTCTCTCTCTCTCTGTCTCTCTCTGTGTCTCCCTGTCTATGTGTGTGTGTGTATGTGTGACTCTGAGCTCCTGCACTCCCTTGGACCTCAGAGCTCCTGGTTCTGGGCCCTAGGGAGTCTGAGGTTTACAACTCCCACACCCACCATTTTTCAGGCTTGGGGCTCAGGCTTGGACACAGTGACACTGTCACCAACCTTCCTGGTTCTCCAGCTTACAGATGGCACATTCGGAAACTTCCTAGCCTCCATAATCACAAGAGCCAATCCCTTTTATGTATCGATGGCTGTATCCCAGTGGACCTGCCTGGACGACCCTGACTGAACAGTCTGTCGCTACAAGATTAGGTTCTAAAGACACGGCAGCAACTGCTGCTGAGTCTGCTTCCTCTTCTTTCTCTCTCTGTCTCTCTCCCTTTGTCTCCCTCCCCTCTGTATCTCTTTCTGTGTCTCTGTCTTTCTCCCTGTCTCTCTGTCTCTCTGTGCATGTCTCTGTCTGTCTCTCTCTCTCTGTCTCCCTGTCTCTCTGTGTGTGTCTCTCTGTCTTTCTTTGTCTCTCCGTGTCTCTCTCTGTCTCTGTCTCTCTCTGCATCGCCCTGTCTCTCCCCCATCTTTATCTCTCTGTCTCTCTCTGTCTCTCTTTGTCTCTCTGTCTTCCTCTTCCTCTCTGTGTGTCTCTCTGTTTCTCTCCCTGTCTTTATCTCTCTGTCTCTCTCTTTCTCTCTTCTTGTCTCTCTATATCCCTCTGTCTCTGTGTGTCTCTCTCTCTCTATCTGTGTGTGTCTCTCTCCCTGTCTCTCTCTGTCCCACTCTCTTTATGTCTCTCTTTCTCTCTCTCTCTCTCTATCTCTTTCCCTGTCTTTCTCGCTGTCTCTCTGTCTCTCTCCCTGTCTCTGTGTGTATGTGTGTCTCTCTCTCTCTGTCTCTCTTTGTTTCTCTCCCTCCGTCTGCCTGTCTTTGTCTCTCTCTCTGTGTGTGTGTGTGTCTCCTAGCCTCTGTCTCTAGGTCTCTCTCTTTTCTCCTCTCTCTCATCACCTATCCCAGGGAAAGCAGCTGGTATGTTTTGATTAGCCCTATGAAGAGGCTTCTGTGGCAAGGAACTGAGGCCTCTCTCCACAGCTGTGCAGGGAGCCTTCTTGGAAGCAGAGCCTCTGGCCCCAGCCCAACCCTACATCCTGGCCACAACCTCTGAGGACCTCAGGTCAGAACTACCCAGCTAAGCCACTCCTGGATACCTGATCCTCAGAAACTGTGTGAAATACTAAATAGTGAGTCTCAGGTAATTCATCACAGAGCAATAGGGACCTAATTAATTAATTTTTTAAAAAGAGAGATTTCCAGAAGAGCAATTTTCGGTTATTTTAAAGTTCCATTCCTGAAAACCAGTGCAACCTCTTTGGAAGACAGTGTGGTGATTTCTGAAAATATTAGAAATTGACCTTCCATATGACCCAGCAATTCCCCTATTGGGAATATACCCAGAGGAACTCAAATCATTCTACAAAAAAGGTACCTGCACACGTATGTTTGTTGCAGTTCTGTTCACAATAGCAAAAACATGAAACCAACCATGGTGCCCATCAAAGCTGGACTGGATTAAAAAATGTGGTACATATACACAATGGAACATTATGCAGCCCTAAAGAAGGACAAACATATGGACTTTGCAGCAACTTGGATGGATTTAGAGTCAATCATACTCAGTGATGAATCACAGAAACAAATAACAGAGTACCATATGTTTTCACTCATAATTGAACAATTATAATACTATAAGAAAGGGATTGGCATTACTGGGAAACTGTCAGGGGAGTAGGGGTGGGATCAGCAGTTGAGGGAAACTGCTAGGATAGTGAGGGTCATACCTCATCAACAAGGGTACCTGCATAATCAACATTTGTATACCTAACCCTGACTTGTACCCTACATCTTTATAATAAAAAAAAATTCCATTCCCTTATCTCAACAGCCCTGTCCTTTGAAATGCAACCATGACTAAGTAGCCATAAGAATGTCTACACCAAGGGGTAAGGTAGAAGGGATGTTATCACTTTGTCCGTGGCTGAAGATCACCTTCCTAAATCCTAAATAAACAAGAAAGGCTAACTGTAATACAGTTTACAACTCTGACTCCTGCAAACTACTTACCATAATTTGGCACTATTTTATCACTTGCCTGTTTGTTTACGGTCAGTGTCTTCTCTGATCCATGACCACATCAGGGCAGGAACCATGCTGGTCTTGTTCCACAGGTTCGCCTACCCAGTCTAGCACCCAACGCATAGTAGGCACCAAATGAATGTTTGCTGAATGAAGGCCTGAATGGAAACTGTCCCCAGATTCAAGTCACATACAGGCACTTAGTGCTTTATAAATCCCTTTGTAAGGGCTCGTCCTGTCAGTTTGACACATCTGCTCATAAGGAGATGGTCTATAGGAAAATCATTCTCCTCCAGGCAGTTCCAGTAGCAAAACTCCTACACCAATCCTGACATTCTGGTCTTCGGAGACCGTTTATGACCAACTTGAAGTATGTGACGTAAATGGAGGGGTTTAGTCATCATATACAGCCCAAGGTCCAAGCACACTAAGCAGGCCCAGCCAGCAGCATCTGAGTTGACTCAACTCTAGATTCTGGTTACCAAACTCCCAAAAGGCTTTTGTTCCATGTTCTGCCCCGTGCTCTAAGTATTGCCACCTTCCTTTTTAAGGCATCTTCACAACCTGCCTATCCTGCTGGAGGGAACAAGGTCTCATTCCCAAGCTCGAAGGCTGAAAGACTTGGCAAACTACGGAAGGGCTTCGAATGTGCTCAACTGGGTTCGGGGTGAAAAACAAAATCAGTCAAATATGAGCTCAGTGCTAATAGAGAGGCAGAGAAAAAATAAAATAAAATAAACATGAGCTCGGAATGGCAGGTTAAGGCATCTTGGTTCCTTCGGGATGCCGTGTCAAGCGTAGGTCCCAAAGGTAAATAGTACAAGGACCAGGGGTCCACTGAGAACTTCTGATCCTCTCACCAGGCAATCCCCATGACGAGCTATCTTCATGTCATTGCTTCTGATCCCTCAGCACATATGGGCTAGTCCACAGCGCAAAGGGCTGCCTTCTGCTCAAGAAGCTAAAACCACAGAATTAGTTAGTTCATGAAAAATTGCTCTGGAGGGAAGGAATAGTAACTGGGAGCCCCATAGACCTCCAGCCTCTCAACAACTAACCCACTGAGGTCTCCACACAGATGCTTCTTTGAGAGCACCTTCTTAATGTTCAGAATGGAAAAATAACTCAGAGAGGAGGTATGGAGTGGCAGAAAGAGCTTGGGATTGGGAGACAGAACGATTGAGATCTAGCTATGACTCCGCCTCTTGCTAGTAGCTAACAGAGAGACCAGAGTGAGTTGCTCACCTCCTTGGGCTTCAGCTTCTTCCACTGAGCAACAGGGACAATAGCTCCCACGGAGCTGTGAGCGCCAGATGCTGTGATGTGTGGTTTAGAACGTGGTCCAGCTGTGAAGAAATGTGAGGGCCAGGCTCGGTGGCTCAGCCTGTCATCCCAGCACTTTGGGAGGCCAAGGCGAGTGGATTGCCTGAGTCCGCAGGTTCAAGACCCACTCAAGCAACTTGGCGAGACCTCATCTCTACAACAAATCAAAAAGAATTAGCCGGGCTTGGTAGTGTGCACCTGTAGTTCCGGCTACTTGGAAGGCTGAGGCACTGCCTGGGGGAGAAAATTCACACCTGGAAAAATTCAAGTACCCGCCCTCACCAGACCTCTCTCTATTGTTTATGTATTTATATTTTATACGTATATAGTATATGCATACATATTATTTTGTATATTATAGTATAGTACATAGTATTATTATATTATAGTATATAGGATATTATATTATATAGTATAGTATATAGTATTATTATAGTACAGTATATGGTATATTCTATTATATAGTATATATTATATGCATTATATAATTTATATGCATTATATTATATATAATTTATATTATAGTTATAGTATATTGCATTATAGCATGTTATATATTGTCATATATAGTATATTATTTTATAGTATAATATAGTATTGTAATATAGTATATTATAGTATAGTATATATTATCTATAAAATATATAATGTTATATATTTATATTATTTAATATTATATATTTCTGTGATACAATATTATAGACATTTATATTTATATTATATGTTATATTATATATACTATTATTTTTATTATAACATAATTCTATATTTTTATTTATTTATATTATTACCGCAAAAGTAAATTAAGATGGAGAATCCCTGAGCAGACAAAGCCAGTTAGGCCTCATAAGTGACCTCAACTCTGCTTGATTTTCAAACATGAGTGACACTTAACTTGAGCTATTTCATTAGGCATGCCTGTGTTAAATTTTTTTTAAAATTTAAAAAGCAAACGGAACTTAAGATCAACCAGAAAGAAGCAGCCAACAAATGTATATAACTAGGAGCTTTCCAATGAAATAGATGAAACAAGACAACCTACTATGACTGTAACCAGTCACATATTTCCCGTCTCTAGTTCCACATTCATTCTGCAAGAGCCGGTGTTTCACGCTTCTGCAACAGAGCTCCTGAATGACACTGGCTTGGAGCTGCCCGATTCCTGAATCGCTGTTTGTTCAAATAAACTCTTTAAAATTTTGTTGTGCCTCAGTTAATCTTTCATCATCACAAATAGAAACTATATTGGACATTTGTTTATATCTATATGTTATCTATATATTATCCATTCATTGTCTGTCTGTTCTCAACATTGAGTTCCATGAGAATATAGACCTGGTCTATTTAATCACAGCTGTCTCCCAGCACAGAGATCGCTGTCTGGCGCATCATAGTAGGTGTTTCAAGGTTTATTTATAGACACATAAATGATTGAATGGCTCCAACGAACCTTTCCAGCATGTTCTTCCTGAATACCTCTTCAAAATGAAATCTCTCTCCCATTCCTGAAATTAGCAATAGTGCCCTATGCATAAGTCCAACCTAAGCAGGGACACCTGGAGTCATCCCCGCTTCAAACCTTTGTCCCTGCTGCTGTCACCATATGACCTACTCATCCTTCAATGCCCAATCATTGGCAGACACTAGAAAAATCAAGGCATTTGCACTCAGGTCAGAATCCCAGCACTGCTACGACAGCTGTGGGACACTGGGAAAGGTACTTAAACCTCTGAAGCTCAGCTACTTCACGATGAAACGGGGCTAAGTTATCTTCACTGGCTTATTTGCATAGACTCAATGAGACAGTTCAGAAAGGGTCTTGTATATGACGGCTCCTCTTTCCTATTTTGTTCCTCCCTTCAAAGCTTTCATCGATCCAAAAAGTCACACAAGCTCTGACTCCTCTGCCCACCCACAGGATCCCATCACTGACCACGAACCTTTTCCACTTTGCATCACCAGTGTATCCCCAGCCACCTTCCCCTTCCTCCCAGCCCAGAATGTGAGTCCCTCGGGGCAGGGCTATGTCTCCTTCATCCACATCTCCGGAGGGTTTGGCACACAGTAAATGCTCAAGAAAAACTTGTGGAACGAGCATATGTAGGAGTGATAGTCCTGAAGGCAGGATGTCAGGGCTGTGGCTGACCATGTGAGAAAGAGGAGCAAGTGTCCAGGCCACACTCCAGAGGGGCGATCTCTTAACCTGCCCAGGGCTAGTACTGAAAACAACAGGTGTAACTCCAGCAACATTCCCTCTGCCACTCCGTTCCTCCTCCGTGAAATGAGAGGACTGGGCCAGACGGTCTCTGGGGACCACAGCAGGGGGAGGGGCGTGGGGTTTAGAGCCGGACTCACCTGACTGTGCGCCTTGCTTCTTCCACTGGCTAGCTGGACTCCGCTTCTCTGGGCACCTCTCCTCAGCTGTGAAACAGCATTGATGACCCCTAGGTGACAGGGCTGTTGAGTAGATCAAATGAGACAGTGATCTCACAGCGCTGGCGCGAGGCCCAGCACCTAAAATAAGCGCAATTGCTCTCACTTTTTGCCTCTCTCCTTTACTGCCTCTGCTGCTTCCACCCCCAAATTCCTTGTCCTTGCTCTTGACCAGCCACCAAAAGTCGCCATCTGAGATATCTCTGCCCCAAGTGGGAGGAAACCTCTTCTCCCTGCAACAACTCCTTTCACAGACCAACGGTGGGCATGACTTCTGGGGGACTCTGGCCTCCTCACTGTGTAGGTCACCAGATTGGTTCGTTTTCTTCCTGGCACAGCGGAAAACTCTGTTGTCCAGCCCCAGGCATCTAGGCAGGGTCACATGACTCATTCCAGCCACAGAATGTGAGCAACATTTCTATTAACCTCTTCCACTTTTGACACATTAAAATTCTCTTCTCGATTGGCAATAGTGGGAAACTGTCAGGGGAGGAGGGCGTGGGATTGGCAGTTGGGGGAAACTGCTAGGGGAAGGAGGGGCATACCTCATCAACAAGGGTACCTGCATGATTAATGTTTATATACCTAACCCTGAAATGTACCCCACATCTTTATAATAAAAAAAAAATTTTAATTCCCTTCTGTGCTGTCTCCCCTTCCTCAGAAATCTTGCAGCCCAAGATTGAAGGATGATGACATTGCAGTGTGGAAGGCCTAAGTCCCTAAATGAAGGTCCAACTACGTTAGTCTGTGACATGGGTAAACAAATAAGCTCCCACAATTTTAGGATTTACTTGTTACTGCAGCAGAGCCTACACTCCACTAACTAAACCAGAGACCCAGACATTTCCAAGGGGCACAGCTCCTAAAACAGGACATCCTTAACTGTTTCCCACCTCAGGGTGAGTCCCTCCCTCTCCTGACTCGCCCTCCTTAGGGAGCGAGGACCAGTCTTCTCTGTTCCCCGCTTCCCACCCCAGCACTCGTGAGAAGATCTGGATTCTAACATCCAAACTCACATTCTGTCTCCGCCAGGGTATTCATTAATCTCATGCACATTGTCTCTGTGGCCAGCGTGGCATCATGGAGCTCCCCAGTGGGGTACTTAGATCAAACCCAGCCATCACACCTACTACACTCCCTCGGTCTAGGCCTCAGTTTCCCCACATATACGACAAGAGCTTTGGAAGGCCTTTCCTGTTCTGCTATTTGCCATCCAGTGAAAGCACATCTGAGAAGGCATGCCTGTGCTGACACCCAGCAGACTGCACCAGGCAGGCAGGACCTCTGCCTACACGTGACCCATTAAATTCTCCCAGTCAAATAAACACATTTTATTGGGCCTGGGCACACTTCCTGGCCATTTCCTGCTCAAGCCTGGGCAGTTCCCCAGCGCAGCCTTCCCCAGGGCCTCCGATACCCATCCTTCAGATCCCCACTGCCTCCTGGCCCTTTTCCGCCCTCACACCTGCATCCCAGCCTTAAGGGGCGTGGAGAGTTGCTTCTCTTATCAGCCCGTTTTACTGCCGCCTTCCTTCTTGGTTACACAATAATTTGGAACAGAATTCTTGGCAAAGACAGATCAGCAACTGTCAGGTCCCAGCCCACAGGAGCAAGAGTCCTTTCAGTGCTGTCTCAGGACACAGGTAAGGGGCATACAGCAGAGGCCACAGGCACCAGAAAAGAAGCAGGAAGGACCCCACAAGGAAGGAAGAGGTGCCCTGGCGGGCCACCCAAAAAGAGAGGGCTCCACACGGGAAGCAAAGTCGGGGGGAGGAGAACAGAACAAAGAGCTGGGCCCAGAGACGCCTGAGGAAGATCGGACCCCACAGCTCAGCGCAGCCCCAGCACAAAGAGAGACAGTCTTGGTGGGGGAGGCTGAGGGGACCCTGTTCTCAGCCCCCACCTGTAGGACAGCAGGAGCACTGACACTCTGGAAGACACATTCTGGAGTCTGGAAGTAGCAGGACTAAAGGAAGTCCAAGAGGGTTTCTGGGAAGACTCCTTGGGCTACAGTGTGGCCCCGGACTGCCTCCCAAGCTGATCAGAGCCACGGGAAAGGACCCCAAGCCAAAGCCGGGGCAAAGGCAGACACACCATCTCCAGATCTCCTCTGAGGACAGACCTCCTCCTTCCAGCCCGTAAGTGTCTCTCCCACTTCTCTCTTTTCCCCATTGGGCAGCGACCCTGGGACTCTAGCTGGCCGGTGACTGTGGAAGCAACTGCCTCTGAGAGGACCCTTCTCTGGAAGACTGAACCCCAGTTTGGACATGGTGATCCCCTTGCCATCAAGCCGGACCAGGCCATGAGCCATGGGCATGGAATAGCACACCTTCCCGTCCCGCTGTGGTGACCTGTCCATGGACAGCCCTGTGGAGACAGACTCCCGCTTGGATCATCTGACCAGGAGCTCACCCCTCTTCACCTCTACATGCCCTTGTGACCCCAGGAGGTTTGGAGGAAGACATACGCCACCCTCCACTGGCATCATCCTGGGGGCCCACACAGAGCCCCACATCCAGCCCCTCGTGTGTGCGAGATAGGCCCTGCTCTCCACAGGGGTATGGAGAGGAACAGCTCAGGGTGCTGTGAGGCCCCAAAGAAGCTGGGCCTGTCCTTCTCCATTGAGGCCATCCTGAAGAGGCCCGCCAGGAAGGATGATTGGGTCAGGACAGAAGGAGCAGACGGAGAGGGCCCTGGGGAAGCAGAGGCCACAGGCACTGGGCTGGAGAGACCCCCACAGAATCAGCCCCAGGGTAAGTGTCTTCTGACCATTTCCTTTCATTATCTGGGCTCTGGGGCCCAGCAGGGCTCCTGGTCTGATCACATGTACAGAAGAGAGTACTATAAAATTCAGAGGGAGTCTGGCTCTGGGTTGGTTGCCTTGTATGCCTTTCAATCTAACCCAGAATTGAGGTTTTGCAGACGTGGATACCAAGGCTCGGTTAGTTGCAGGAGGCAGGGACCCAGGACTTGTTCCTGTAGCCAGGCCCCAGCTCAGAATGCAGGTTACTGTTCACTCAGCACTGGCAATGTGGTGGGCGCTGTCCTTCAATTTCAGTAGAAAGGTGCGATTGTCATAACAGGGCTGAAGAAGAACTCATCTGTGAAAGAGAAGAGGTGGATAACGTCTCCAAGCTGCACAAGTTACCCACTATCAGGACCTGGCTCTGGCTCTAGCTGCCCCCTATTCCCTACTTAGTCAAGCTTCACCCAGGATCTGCCCAACCTGATCACCCTTCCCAAGCCAGTGACCACCCGAAGGCATGTCCCCAAATAGCAATGACTAGACAGATTTGGGGCTGTTCTTGAGAACTGACTTGAAGAACTGAAGAAGGCAGCATTACAGCATTAAAATGGGCACACACACTGGGGTGTGAGTCTCAGCTCTGCCCTGGTCTGCTGCTGTGTGACCTCAGAAAAGGTCCTGTCCACTCTGACCTTGGCTTCATCCTCGACAAAACAACTGGGGTGAGGGGAGAAGAAATGTTGGAGCTGGTGGTATCTCCAAGGCCACTGGAGTCTGAGTCGTTGAGCTTAGAATAAAACACATGAAGGTCCCAGCTTGCTCGCTTTTCACTCCTTTAATCCATGAAAATGCTGGAAAAGAAGCTCAGGGCGCCCTTGACGTGACCACCTGCCATTCACAGAGCACTGTGTCCCCCAACCCCAGTCGAGTCTCCCTCAGAGGAAGGCAAGGGCATACGAGGAGAGCTATGTGTCCCAGGGAAGGTGAGAAGCTGACGGGTTTCCCTGTGGCTGTGTCTGCCCAAGGGAAAAGGTTCCCAGCTTAATTTTTGGAAGTTCATTAATATCTTCCAAGCAACTGAACACTCACAGAAGCAATTCCACTGGGGTCCTAACCTGAGTCTCTCCTGCTGCAGCTATATAAATCCATGATCACCCTCTGTGTCACCATGAGAGAGAGACAGAGAGAGAGAGAGAGACAGAGAGAAAGATAGAGAGAGAGAGAGAGAGAGAGAAGGGATCCCTCTTACCAGTGCTGCTTCTCCTCCCCTAGCCTGACGATGGCTGGCAGCAGGAAGGAAGCCACTCTTTCTAGGCTTCTGTGGAAGATTCTGGCATGTTCCACATCAGTTATCTGTCTGGACTCAGAGTGGGCCCCAGTAAATGTTGACCAAAGTGGCAGTCGTGACACTGGATAGTGCCTTGTGGCTCTCACAGCACGCTCAAGGCAATTTTCTCATCTTGTCACCCTTGCGAGCCCCATCTTACAGACCACGAAACCGAGAAAAAAGGATTAATCCCCCACAAAAACTACCTGAGTTGTCAGCACTGGAACTGAACCCTAGTGGCCTGAGACTAGACCACTCCTGTGTTCAAGTCCACACATCTCGCCCTGTGGTGGCATTCAGCATTTCCTAAAGCTTGGTGAAGGACCCACTGGCAGTTCTCAGGATGACTTTGCAGGATACACAGACAAGATGATTCAGGTCAACAGTCCTTTAATTATGTCTACACAAACCTACTGAAGATGAAACCTGCTGGCTGTCCATTTATGGTCTTGATATGACCATAAGATTCTTTGAAGATAAATTTATTTATTCAAGTCAAATAAAAAAGTCTATTCAGGGAAATGCTAAGCAAATAGTAATACAGATGGCATATGAACATGTCTAAAACTACACAAGGAAGTTGTATAAATTGCAAATGAGCTGGAGTCTGTGAAACAGCATGGCCCAGTCTGTGGGGAACCCAGATATATTCCCTCACCTGTCCGTGAACCATTCATTCATTCATTGCTAAGTGCAGGCTGAGGGCTGGGAGGTGAAGTTGAGTCAAACCAGATGTGATAACTACTTGCCTGGAGCTGGCAGGCCTGGGAGGCTCTGGCAATGCCACCTTGGGAGCAGTGCCGACTCTGCCCATCTTGTCCAGAGGTGTTAGCCGGAGGTACAGTGGAATTCTTGGCATTTGAGATCTACCCTATAGCAGGGGATGGCAACGTTTTTCTGTAAAGCACCAGATGACAATTTTATGCTTTGATGGTCAGATAGTCTCTGTCAGTTACTCAACTCTGCTGTCACAACTGAAAAGCATCTGTAGGCAATGTGTAAATGAATGGGTGGGTTTATGTTCCAATAAAACTTTATTTACAAAAACGAGGGTCAGGCTCACCTCCCATCGCACCCTCCCAGGCTCTTACCATCTACTCTCAAGGCACAGGGAGCTGTTTTCTAAATTCCAAACCTGTCCTGTCCTTCAATGCCTCTACACCTCCACCTTTGAGAGGCCACTGCTCCTCCCGCCCTTCTTCTTCCTCCTCTTTCTCCCCATCCGTATTAGTTTTCCATGGCTGTTGCAACAAATTACCACCAACTGAGTAACTTAAAACACATAAATGTATTATCTTGCCATTCTGGAAGGCATAAGTCCAAAATCCAGGTGTTTGCAGGGTTGGGTCCTTCCAAAGGCCCTGAAAGAAGTCTGATCCATGCCTTTCTTCTGGCTTCAGGTGGTCCCAGCTACCCGTGGCCTTCTTTGGCCTATAGATGGGTTGCTCCACTCTCCGCCTCCATCACGTAGCCTTCCCCTTCCCCTCTGTGTCTGTGTGTGTGTGTCCAATCTCCCTCTCCTTTCTCTCACAAGGACACCAGTCATTGCATTTAGGGCCCATCCTAAATCCAGATGATGTCATCAAGAGAGCCTTAACTTAATTATTTCTACAAAGACCCTATTTCCAAATAAGGTTACATTTGCAGTTCCTAGGGGTTAGGACTTGGACATATCTTTGGGGAGTCGTGACTCCACCCAGACATCTCCCCTCACTTCTTTGTCCCCCCTCATTTTCCTCAGTCTAGGTCTAGGTAGGGCCTAGGAGTCTCCCAAAGAATTCTGATTTTGGTGGCACCAGGAGGTGGTCCCATGTGTAGGGTTCATTTCCCTGTCCCCTTTTCTTTTTTTCCTTCCTCTCACCATCCTCCTCATCCCCTTCACAGCCTGAGATCAAAGGCACCTGCTCAGCTCTGCTCCGAGCACTGGGAGAGGCAGCCCAAGCTCAGGCTGTGGCCAAGCCTATGTGTAGCTCATCACCTTGTGATTAAGAACCAGGGAGACCCAGGGGCTTACTCAGAGCAGACAGGATCAGGGCAGAAGGACACGGAGTTCAATGCTTGCATTTCCCCCAAGAGAAGAATGGCTGGGTCTCCTTCCAATGGACCTCATCTCTCAGTCCTGGCCACCAGAGCCACAAACTACCCTGGCCATGAGGATACTCCTACAGGGCTCAGGGTCACCTGGAGAACTTAGAACCTGGCTCAATCTTGGGCCCTGTGGAAGCCAAAAGAAGTACAAGGAATGACCCCACTTGCAAAAAAAAAACTTGTATTAGTTGGGTCCCCATAAAAAACAGACCCTGTTTTTTATGGGGATCTGAGTCCCAGAAGTTGATTAGGGACATGCAAGAAACAACAGCAGGGAAGTAATATGAGAGGGGGGAGACCATGAATAAAGGGTGAGTTATCAAGCCAGCGATCCCTGTGGGGAGCTGAAGTGCAAAACCTTTGGGAAATGGGCAAAGAAGAGACCACCCCAGTGGGTAATCCAACATAGGCTGGCCTGTGGGGAACACAGGTATATTCCCTCACTTGTCCATGAGCCATTCATTCATTCGGTGAATCATTGCTGAGTGCAGGCTGAGGGCTGGGAGGTAAAAGTATATGCCTCAGAATTATCTGAAGTTTTGGTCCATAATGACAAATCCTGGCAGTAGGAAGTGAATCTGGAACATAGAAAGACCTGGAGGACACAAGCACACAGAAAGACCTGGAGGACTGACAACATCAATGACAGTTGTAGGGCCCAGGACATCAGAGCTGAGAGAGAGCTGAATGGGCAGAGAAGGAGGCATAAAGTGTTGGCTGTAATTTAAATTGGATTTGTCTGTTTCATTCTTTATTCAGACACGCAACAAATAGCTACTGAATATCTACTGAGTGTCAGGCATATCTGTTGCACAACACATCATCCCAAGATTTAGTGGCTTAAAATAACAATAAATATTTATTACCTCTGTCAACAGGAATCTGGGAGTCACTTAACTGGTAGTTCTGACTCAGAGGTTCTTCAAGAATTAGCAGTAGAGATGCTATTTAGGGCTGCAGCCTTCTGAAGACTGGACTGAAATAAAAGGTCTGTTTCCAATGTGGCTCACTCAGTAAATTGGTACCAGCTTCTGGTGGGAGACCGGTTCCCCATGTGTAGGGTTCTCTACATGCTGTTTGGCAGAATGGCAAGACGTCATCTCCCAGTTAGCAATTCCAGAGGGAGAGAGCCAGGTGGAAGCAGCTTCCTTTTAAGACCTCAGCTGAGAAACCACATCACATCCCCTTCACTGCATTACATTTTCATTAGAAATGAGTCACTGGCTGGGCGCAGTGACTCAAGCCTGTAATCCCAGTACTTTGGGAGGTGAGGCAAGAGGATTGCCTGAGCTCAGGGGTTCGAGACCAGCCTGGGCAACTTGGAAAGACCTCGTCTCTACAATAAATCAAAAAATTAGCCAGGCATGGTAGTGCACACCTGTAGTCCCAGCTCCTTGGAAGACTGAGGTGGAAGGATAGCCTGAGCCCAATAGGTTGAGGTTGCGGTGGCTGTGAGCATGCCACTGCACTCCACCCTGGACGACAGAGTGAGACTCCAGCTCAAAAAAAAAGAAAGGAGTCGCTAAATTGAGCCCACTTAGAGAGAAAGAAATTTGAAGAAAGGGATATCAAAGAAGTTGCAAACCTGTCAGTAATCCCAGCACTTTGGGAGGCTGGCGTGGATGGATTGCTTGAACTCAGGAGTCCGAGACCAGCCTGGAAAACATAGCGAAACCTCGACTCTAAAAAAATAAACAAATAAATAACTGGGTGTGGTGGCACGCACCTGTAGACCCAGCTACTTGAGATGCTGAGGTTGAAAGACTGCCTGAACCCAGGAGGCCAAGGCTGCGGTGAGCCATGATTGTGCCACTGCACTCCAACCTGGGCAACAGAGAGATCTTGACTCAAAAAAAATTTTTGTTTTAAGTTGCAAATCCGTCTAACAGCCGGGACAGATACTGAGTTGGGAGTTGGGTATGGTGTAGAGAGTAAACACAAGCTCAGCCCTGCCCTCAGCCGGCTTGGAGTCTAGCTAGGGAGATCAATAACCATCAAATAATCCTCACAAATGCAAGTACAATTACAACTGTGACCAGTGCTGGAGAGATGGTGACATGGCACTCTCAGGGACCATTCCAGGGGAGGTTTGGTCTGTCAGAGAGATCAGGAATCACTCCTCAGAGGAGGCAATGGTCGCTCTACAATCTGAAGGCTGAGTAGGGTGGAAGAGAGAGGCAGGGACCTACTGGTAGAACAGACATTAAAGGAAGCCAGAGGGGGACTGAACTACCATCTTGTAGGCCATGATAGGGCTTAATATTTTGCTTTGTATGTCAAGGAAATGAAGAACCATTTTAGGGTTTTAGGCAGGGAAATGTGCAATGATCAATAGTAATGTGAACTCTTTCGTCCCAATTGACAAAAATTAGTATAGGTTAGCTGAAATGGAGAGGGAAATGTATTGACTTGGATAAAATTAAAGAATAATTTCCCAAACTTAGGCACTGGAAGAATTGTAAGTAACCTTCAGCCATGACGGGAGACAAACCTAATCATGCCAAGTCTCTCCAGCTGTTTCTCTCTGCGTGTTGGCTTACCTCTTTCTCACTGCTCGTTGATGTTCTGCAAATGGCTTCCGACATCAGTCTCTAGTGACTATCCTCAAGTTCTCTAAAGCTCCACGTCCAAAAGCCGCAGAGGAGGGACCCACTGGCCGAACTTGAGTGAGATATCCACCTCCAAACCAGTCAACTGGGGCAGGGGGTGTGACTGGAGGAACTGTGTGTGCTTGGGCCTGATCTGGAGTCTTCTTCTTGCTGATCCCCTTCTTCTACCACGCTGGTCCATGCTAGGATAATCGGTCCTTATTTCAGGACCCTCAGAATGCTTCACTGGTCATTTTAGTCTCTCTATATGTAACTCTCAAGTTCTTTGTTTGGCCATGGCGTGTTCCTGAAGAGGTTTCTTCCCCCAGATACTCCTTGTAAGGAGGCAATTGTTAATAATTTGTTGGTCAGAAATGTCTCCTCCCCAGTTTGCAGGGTGCTGTGACTGAGCATCTCTCATCTGGGCACTCTGCATACTCGCTACTTGGTTTGTCTTCCATAAGTATTTTAGCAAAGAGAACAATTAAATTCCATCTCAGTTCTTGGCAGGAAGGCAACTACATATGGATTCCCCCACCGAATAGAAAAAGTTCTATAACACTTCCTGTGCCACACTGTGAATCTTCCCCTGGCTGTGCAGCTTGGGTTGTCTGACTATCCCCCAGCATCATCACAGTATTAGTTGGAAAGGAATGGAGGGGGCATGGTGTGCGCGCACGCGCGCGCGCACATACACACACACACACACACACACACACACACACACACACACAACTTCTCAGCAAAGAAAATAGATAGCACAGTTGAAATATGATAGAACTATCAAAGCACATGAAATCAACCTGTTGCTACTCTATCTCAATAATCCATGCTTACACTTTATGTTTTAGTCTTCACCAGACCCAAGCACACTGTCATTAGAGTCACACTGCCATGACACAAATAAAACATACAAACCTGAGAAGTGTTTTTAGAACACAAGGAGGGAATAATGAACTCTGCACTAGGTCATTAAGGAAAACTTCAGAGAGAAGGTGACATTTGAGATTAAGTCAGTCCGAGAAGAAGGGAAGACATGCCAGGCAGAGGGAAGTCTGTGAAGCAGTCTGGAGGTATAAAAAGGAATATTTCTTTCAAGAAACAACAAGAGCCAGGCTCGGTGGCTCAGCCTATAATCCCAGCACTTTAGGAGGTCGAGGAAAGTGGATTGCCTGAGCCCGCGGATTCGGGACCAGTGCCAGCAATTTGGTAAGACCTCGCCTATACAATAAATCAAAACTTAACCGGGCAAGGTAGTGCATGCCTGTAGTCTCCAGCAACTTGGAAGGCTGAGGCAGAAGGATCACTGGAGCTCAGAGGTCGATGTTGGGGTGGCCGTGAGCATGCCACTGCACTCCAGCCTGGGCAACGGAGTGAGACTCCGACTCAAAAAAAAAAGAAACAACAAAATTCAGAGTGACTGAAGTCTAAAAATCATGCAGCAAAGTTACAAGAGATGGTAGATTGAAGGTCAAGTGTACCAAGCCAGAACCCTGGCCCTTATCTAACATACATCAGCACTTTTGCAACCTATGCTTGGAGAACTTCAGGCTTCCATTGAGCTGCATGATCAGAGCTGACTTGAATGGAGGGGAGATGAGTGAAGGGCCCCACAGACACTTCTATAAGGGAACTCTATTGCAATTTGCTTTGTACGGTTTCTGTATGATTTCCTTGGAACAAAGGGTACAACTGTTTTAAAAAGAAAAGAAAAAGAATGAAAGAATAAGAAGACATAGAAAAGTGAAAAATGGGGGGGAAGGTGTGTGTATTTGTGAGCACCTATGCTAAAATCCATATATACAAAATGTTCTGAAAGGGAGATCACACATGTGGAAGATGCCAGACCCCACACTGCCCAGTGAGGGTGCTGAGCCATCACCCTGAGGCCAGGAGCAGCACATCCTTTGCTGGTGAGTTTCTCAGTGGTCTCCTCCCAATTGTTCTTTGAGTGATTTCCATATTCTTGTCTCTTTCCACCCTGCTGTTTTCTTTTTGTTACCTGTTTACACAATAAATCCCTGTTTACTGCCTAAAAATAGAAAATAAACAAAAAGGCAAAAGTAAATGTAGCTATAACTCTACCATTTCACCATCAAGTGATAATTACTATAAATATTTTGATTGATAAATAAAGAGATAGAGACTGAGAGACTTTTTTTTACACATATGGAGACTAGTTTGCTGCAAGCTGAAATTTAACACTTTTAAATCTTAAAAAAAAAAAAACTATTGTGTTTCCTCTAGGAGATTCACAGTAGACCTTGGAGAGGAGACATTTGACTGATTTGAGCTTTGACGGATAAATAGGAGTTCACTAGACAAAGAAGAGGGACAAGTTCTCCCACTTGGGGAGTAGTGAGAATGAGCACCTGGAGAATAAAAAGTCGTGGTCAACTTGGGGAACCTGAAAATGGCCAGGTGGGGCAGAAATCACGGAAATGAGGATGAGGAGAAAGCAGATGATGCTAGAAGAGTAGAATATAAAAGGGCTCGAATGCCATACTAAGGAGCTCGCCTTGTACCCTGTGGGCATAAGGGAGCTATGAGACATGTGTGACCTCACTGGAGAGACAAAGGTCAGCCCTGGGGAGACTCTTGACCCTCACTCCACCTTCATGTGTTAAGAGGTGCCCCCACCCGGCAGAAGGCTTGCAAAGGGTGCCCTCGATCTCCTCCTGGGTGAACCCACTGCCTTGGGAAGACGAGGACAAGACCCATTTCAAGAGACTTCACCCAGTGGCAAAGCCCTTGTGGACCTTTAGCCACCCTCTGGGCCAATTCGCAGATGGCAGAGAAGGAGCAATCGGGGAGGGAGCTGAGCACAGAGAAACATTGGTTTATAATTAGGTGGCCTAATCACCTGTGTAAATTGTGTATTTCTTATGATCAATGTGCTACACAGCTCAGGTTTAATTAAGTTCTGCTGACGCAGTCTCTTTGAAGACCCACTGAAGTGTGATTCACAACTCGCACCATTAATAAGGGGAGAGAAGTTATTTGAAAGGGATGGCAGCTCCCTGCCATCTTCGGCCCTCCTCTGCACACCCACATGCCCACTCCCCCATGTCCCTGTGCAGTCATGGTGGGTGGGCTGGGCTGTGACCACCTTTCTCTTGGCATCTCTGCCAAGAACCTGGTAGGGAGATGCCTGGGCTGCATGGGGACTCAAGAACTTTCTAATGATCCATCTGTCTCAGAAAATTGTTCTCTCTGAGCAGGGGCCCAGAACATCCTAGCCCCTCCTGGTGACTGAGATTCCTAACCCACGCTCGGGGCAGAATATCAATGATCTTGTGTTTTGCAACCTCTTGTCTGATGAGGTTCCTTCTGGTTCCCAAATTCTTCGTGCTGAGTTCTGTGTTCTACCTCCTGTCTGTTCCCTATTATGCTGTTCTGCCTTCTCTCTCCTGCTTCTGTCTCGTAACTATCTGTGGTCTGTAACCCAAGCCTCCACCTCCCTGGTCCCCTCTGCAGCCTCCCCCTGCACCGAGTGGAAAAACTGAAGTGTTGACTTTTACTGTCCTGAGCCATCCCTTGGACACTGCCCTTCCCCATCCCACCGTCCTTTGGACCACAGTCAGATGGACCCTGCTCTGAGTCACCCCCCAGAGCTCCTGGGCACCATCCCCACCCCTGGACATCCTCTTTCTCCGCAGGTGCCAGCAGAGAGATGAGTGGAGGGCAGTCCTCACTTCCTCTTGTTTTCCCTATGCTTCCATTTTCCCCAAAGTCATCGAAGTTGACCCTATGCCTGAGATCCTTTCTTTCCTAGAGATTTGTGGCAGTTAGAGAAAATTACAATGCAGGGAGATACTTAAAGTTTGATCCAGAATATGATTTTTTCAGTCCAGTGGGAAACCCTCTAAGGTAGCGCTTTCCAACAAAACTTTCTATGGTGATGACAACATTCCATGTCTACACTGTCCAATATGGTAGCCACTAGCCCCATGAGGCTATTGAGTTTTGACTGATGGTAATGAGAAACTGAATGTTTTTATTCTGTTTAATTTAAATAGCCACAGCCAGGCTCGGTGGCTCAGCCTGCAATCCCAGCGCTTTGGGAGGCCAAGGTGAGTGGATTGCCTGAGCCCGCGGCTTCGAGACCCACCTGGGCAACTTGGCGAGACCTCATCTCTACAAAAAATCAAAAATTAGCCAGGCATGGTAGTGCGCGCCTGTAGTTCCAGCTACTCGGAAGGCTGAGGCGGAAGGATCGCCGGAGCCCAGCAGGTTGAGGCTGCGGTGGCCAGGAACAGCCACTGCACTCCAGTCTGGGTGACAGAGTGAGACTCCAACTCAAAAAAAAAAAAAATTTAAATAGCCACATGTAGCTAGTGGCTACTGCATTGGACAGTGTAGTTCTAAGGAGTGAAACTTTTCATGAGTCCAGACTCAGGGCCTAACCTCATTTACCTGACCTCAGGTTCAAGACTATCTGACTCCCAAAATTGATCTCGGCCTTCTGATAGTGTCTCTTCCATTGTCATTCAGGGAATTCCACCCACCAGGAGTGATCTAGCCCCCTGGATTCCTCTCCCCAATACCCCTTTTTATGTTTCAACAGTTTGTTATTATTCAGTCTGGAATAATATCCAAAGAAGGGCTCTATGAGAACAACACTGTTGACTATTAACACCCCAAGAGGGCACCTTCAGTCTGGAGGGAGACCTTGGCACTCTGAGTCCTGCAGACTGCTGCATTTGGGCTCAGTCTCCATCTCCCTATGAGGGTGAATTTTAGCCCACCCCCCCAGTGTCACTAGAGCTGTTAGACACACACACATCATCATCATCATCATCGTCAACATCATCTCTCATGGGCATTTATCCTAAGTTCAAAGCTAATGAGAAAAAATATTGTTCTAAGCAGCCTATAATTTTCCAGACAGGTTCTCCCCACAAAGCCACCAGTCAGATTATCACACAGAATAGGGCTTAGATGGTTTCCTTCCCCCACCTCCAAATTATGCTCTCCAGTCCTTCTGGGAATAGGGAAGAGCCATATATATCTTAAAAGCTGTTCCCTTTGCTAAACAAATGGAAGCTCTGAAATAATTATTGTATTGAGGAGCCTGCTCTTAGTCATGAACTCATGTTTGGGGGACATGGAAGAGGTGGCTTACTTTTGCTATAACCTACCTTCTGTTTCTAATCCTCTGTTCTCCACAGTGTTTCATTTCCTGGCTTCTGGGTCTACACCCTACATTCTCTCCCACAGTTAGATGCGGAACACAACTCTATGCTGTCCTCGACACCTCAGTTTGCCCAGCCAACCTGGAATCTTCCTTTTTGTGGATTTGTATTTTTGTGTAACTTCCTATAGAACTGCACTATATCATGTACTATCACCTAAAATAATGACTGAATGAATGAAGGGGTGAATGTGATACCGTCAAGCACGGCTTGTTCATTCCATATCCCTGCAGTCAGGCCCTCGGTGCCTAGCAGATGCTGGGTACAGAGGAGACATTCACTAAGCTCTTGGTGATAGAGCTTAGTGAATGTCTCCTCTACGTCTATTCTGATTTCAGCTCTAGCCCTTAAACACAGCACCAGCTCTAAAAATAGAATAAATACCTCTTTTAAAAAAAATAAAAATAAAAAAGCAGGGTGGGCTTGGGGAGAGTAAGGGGGTAGAGAAGGAGAGACAGAGACGAGACTGTCCTACAAAGGTGGGTCATGAGCCCAGAGTTCACTTACTGGGTGATCATGTTTACGATCTCAGGTCTGAGACTCCCACGAGGTTTCCCAGAGTCAGGAAAAGTGAACACAAGTATTTAGAGGGATGAAATGAATTAAGGACAACAGTGAGGGATGGTAGGAAGGAGTGAGACCAAAAGCAGACCTGAAATCTCATTTCTGGAGGCAACTGGTCCCGGTGAACTCCTGGAGAGGAAATCTCCCCTCTCCAGCCCCCTCCCTTTCACCAAGCAAACTGGTCCTGCAGGCGAGGCTGAGGCAAGGTCATCTAGCCATGCATCTTCCACTGAAGAGAAGAAGGGCTGTCGGATGTCAGGGTGGACTCGGCCTTGTGGGTTTAATCATTCAACCCCTCTCTCCTCTATTCTACAGGTGGGGAGACTGAGGCCCAGTAAGAGAATTAAATGTGGCCCAAGTTGCATAGTAGAGCCAGGAACAGAGCTCAGGCCTTCTGATGTCCAGCTCAGTGGGTTTTCTACTATCCAGGGAGAGCAGGATCCATGATAAGCATCAAAAAAGAAAAAAGGGCCAGGTTCGGTGGTTCAGCCTGTAATCCCAGCACTTTGGGAGGCCGAGGTGAGTGGATTGCCTGAGCCCGCAGTTAGAGACCTGCCTGGGCAACTTGGCGAGACCTCATCTCTACAATCAAAAATTAGCTGGGTGTGGTAGCACACACCTGTAGTTCCAGGTACTTGGAAGGCTGAGGCGGAAGGATCGCCGGAGCCCAGCAGGTCGAGGCTGCAGTGGCCGGGAGCGGCCGCTGCACTCTAGTCTGGGTGACAGAGTGAGACTCCAACTCAAAAAAAAAAGAAGAAGGGTTAGTTGATCTCTTCAGTTGCTAAACGTCCCACAGTTGAGATCTCCTTGTTACTGAATGCCTACTCCAGTTGGCAGTTTGTGGTGGTTCTGCCTCTCTTATTTGGGGATAAGAGAAAGTGGGCTTGGTGGGACCAAGGGACCTCAGCTGGAGCTCAGACTCCCACCACTGCTTTGTGGTGGCTTCAGCTTTCAACAGTTGTCTTGTCTGACCTGTGACATCTGGCATTGCACAGCATGTCAGACAAATCATGCGGATATGTCTTGTCTGTCAGATGGGATTGAGAGCAGAGCTTGGATTCCACTACTATTCATTTAGAACAAGTATTTGTTAAACTCCCACTAGGTGCCCATTCCCCAGCTAGTCTCAGGTATAGTCCCTGCCCTCCAGGGGCTCATTCTAGAAAGAGGTAACGACAGGCAAATGGGGGGATCCCTTCCTTGGAGGGCTTTTAGTCCTCCCAGCATGAGTGTGAGTTACCCTGGTACCAGAAGTACCTAGGTTCTCAATCCTTTTCTGAGAACAGATATTTCTTATAAGAATGAGGAAAAAATCAGAAGAGGCAAGATGTCACCAAGGATGGCCATAATTCTATTGGGCCCCAAAAGCGAAGGTGATTTGAGGAGAAGGTTTTTTTTTCCTCCCAGTCCCAAAATTACATCACAGAGACTATCTTTGGTCCCGCTGAGACTAGAATTGCAATTCTATCCTCAGAAGTCCATGCCAGGGAAAGAAAACCACCATCACCTGGTTTGGTCCCTCTGTTGTCACTTGGTTCCAGCCAGGAGCTATGACTAAGTCCCCCATTCTTCTAACAGGGTGGTCCTTCTTGTTCTTCCAGGTGTGGCCAGGGTCTAGGATGACTTTTCTGTCCTCACTGTAGTCGGGTCTATCTGCATCCTGGACTCAGCTGACTATGACTTCTTTCTTGAAATAGCCCTCCCTTTCCCCCTACTTCAGAGACCTCCTCTTCTCCCTTTCACCAAGCAAACTGGCCTGCAGGCAAGGCCATTGAGCCATGCATCTTCCACTGAAGAGAAGGACGGCTGTAGGATGTCAGAGTGGACTTGGCCTTATTGACTTGATCATTCAACCACTCTCTTCTCCTCCATTCTACAGATGGGGAGACTGAGGCCCAGAGAGAGAATCAAATGTGGCCCAAATTGCATAGTAGAGTCAGGAACAGAGCTCAGGTCTCTCTGCTGCTGAACCTATAATGGCCTCAGGCTTGTTCTCAGACCCTCTGCTTTTTCCCAGCTATGCTTTCTGCCTAAGTGATTTCATCCAATTCCCTTGACTTCAAATGCCAAGTAAATGCTGATGATTCCTAAAAGTTGAGCCTCAGTCCTAAACTCTCCTTTGAGCTCCAAACTTATAAAGATATCTGCCCATTTCATAGAGTCCTTTGACTATTCAATGAGCATCTTATACTTAATGTGTCCAAACTGAATATCATACATACACACCCACACACACACACATACACACACATCCTTCTTTTGCTCAAACCAAAACAGAAGAGTTGTCACTGATTTCTCTTAGCCAAGGACTAATCTACCAGCTTGCCTTGGCAATTTCCCTCCAAAATATTTCCCATAGTCAGCTCATCTATATATCCTCTCCCTGCAAAGATAGTGGCTGATGGACCACATCTCACATTCCACTTCTGTCACCACTGTTCCACTAGGTGGTTTGATTATCTTTCCTAGTTCTGTTGTTTAAAAAAAATCCCAGGGATGGATTCCAATAGGTCCAGTTCAGGGCCCCACCCTTGAACCAAATCAATTCCCACTACAGTTAACTTGGTTGATGTGTGGGAAGAAGAATTTCCAGAAGGAGGGCATGGCCGACCCTAGAAAGAGGCAGTTCTGGGCAGATCAATTCAAATAGGTGTCCACTTCACTCTGTTAGCACAGTGATCACCATATACTCTAGGCCATGTGCAAGTGTATCTGATTCCCTCACCTCACCAGATCATGAGTGCTTCCCATCAAGGACCAAGTCTCATTTTTCTACCACTCACTGCCTGGTACACAAAGAAGTATGTGCTTGATAAAAACATAGTTGGATTAACAACAAAGCTAACAAGTTCAATGAAGATACTCTCAGGAGGAAAGATCACCCAGGGCTAGGAAGATGAGAAAAGAATTCTTGGAGATTATAAGAATGAATTTAGGGATTGGAGAACCAGTAGAAATTGGAATTGCAGACAAGAGAGAAGAGGTGACCCCAGACAGAGGGGATTGCCTGAGACAAACCAGAGAGGAATTCACACACATGGTATGGTTTGGAGACAGCAAGTAGCCCAACTTGAATGGAACAAGGCATGCGGGTTGACAGAGTAATGGAGGCAAGGCTGGCTCCATGAGTGTGTGTGTGACCAGCACAGATACTCAGGACCCTGTGCTCAGAAGGAAGCCTCGTGAGTGAAATCAAATGCTATGGTCGCCATCTTGAAATTCTTATAATTGTGTGTCAGAATCTGTGTTTGAGTAGTGGGATTCAACGGAACAGCTAAGCATGCACCAGGGGCTTGTAGCCGTGACTCGAAATCAATACTTTTCTCACCACCTCCCCGCTTCCCCAGGATGGGCTCTTGGCCAAATGTTTCCCTGCACTGATCCAGCAACTGCTGCCCACTTCATTTTGGTTGGGGATGGATTGGGCACAGGTTCAAGGAGAGTCCAGGTCAGGCGCACAATTGCAGGTGGAATCAAGTTTCTTCACTTGGCATCCTTGTGCTCTAAACCTCAGGGTGGGCCACCATGTCCCTGTAAGGGTCTGTACTCACTCTAGATGTATCCTATGCTCTCTCAGAGGAGCACGACATAAAATAGCAAATAATTCAAGAAAGAGTTACTGTGGGAAACAGAAAAAAGGCTGTTTTCTGCTTTATAAACAAGGGGTCCCACATTTTCACTTCGTACTGGGCCTCACAAATGACCTAGCCAGCCCTGAGTAGAATTGAGGCTGGGCAGGTAGGTTGGAGACAGGCTGTCAAGGGCCTTGACTGCAGTTGAGCTCGGCCTTTACTTTGTAGACCACGATTGGCATACTTTTTGTAAAGGTCCAGATTGTAATTATTTTAGTCTCCGCAAGCCCTATCGTCTCTCTTGAGATGACTCAGCTCTGCCATTACACTGCAAAAGTTGTCAAAGACAGTACAAAAACCAGTGTCAGGAGCTGTGTTCCAATAAAACTTGGTTTAGAAAAAGACAATGGACCAGGTCTGTCTTGTAGGCCATTGTTTATCATCTCCTGTCAGACAAGAAGGAGTTGTTGGTGGCATCTGAGCAATAGAAGAGCATGATCAGAGAGAATTTTCTAGAAGGTCAACTTGGCCTCAGTAGCCAGGGTGTATGGGAGGGGGTCAGCTTGGAGGCAGGGGATTTTAGGAAGGAGAATATTGTGAAGCTGCAAGCCCAAGGAGCCAGGGGCCAAGACTCGGTAGGGGTGGTGAGGGTTGGAAGGATAGGACAAAGCATCACAAAGGCCTCGTGGAGGTGCTGACACCAAGGACACTGACCCAACCTGGACCCTTTCTCGCACAGAAGAGAAGAGGAGCAAGAGGAGGGTCCGCACCACCTTCACAACAGAGCAGCTGCACGAGCTAGAAAAGATCTTCCGTTTCACCCACTACCCGGATGTTCACATTCGCAGCCAGCTGGCGGCCAGGATCAACCTCCCAGAAGCTCGGGTGCAGGTATAATCAGCCCTGCCTCATCCCCAACGTCCATGCCCCTGGAACCATGGGTGAGACACAAACTCCTGCGGCTGCCCCATCTGAAAGTTTCCACTGGCTCCACCCATGAGTACAGACATCCTGGTCAAATATCGTTTTCCAGGAAGTGAGGTCACCATAGTTCCAAGATGGCTTCTCTCCCTGAGAGTGGGAAGGAAGTGAGGTGGCCTCTGTGATCACCATGGATCTCTGGTCCATGCCTTTCCTCCCCACTTGGTGACCCTTCCAGAACACTGTTCACCACACAGCCTTATTCGCAAAATAGGTGCTGATAATTTAGATCACAGATCAACAAAGTTTTTCTGTAAGGGCCAGGTGGTCATGACTTCAGGCTTTGCAGGGGACACAGTCACTGTCCAAGTAACTGTTCACCCAGGCCACGGTGGCACAAAAGCAGTCTCAGAAAATACAGAAACAAACTTTATTTATGAACACCGGAATTTGAATTTTGTGTAATTTGCCTGTCACAAAATATTACTCTTCTAATGTGAAAACCATTCTCAGTTCATGAGTCATTCAAAAACAGGTGACGCTGGGTGAAGTGGCCCACACCAGTAATCCCAGCACTTTGGGAGGCAGAGGCAAGAGGATTGCCTGAGCTCACGGGTTTGAGACTAGCCGGGTGACATGGTGAGACCTCGACTTCACAATAAATCAAAAAAATAGCTGGGTGTGGTGGCACATGCCTGTAGTTCCAGCTACTTGGAAGGCTGAGGGGTAAGGGTCGCCTGAGCCCAGCAGGTCGAGGCTACGGTGACTGTGAGCGTGCCACTGCACTCTAGCCTGGGTGCCAGAGTGCAACTCCGACTCAAAAAATAAAAAAAGCAAGTGGCAGGCCAGATTTAGCCTGCAGTCTGCAGTGTACCCCAACCTGGACCACATGGGGCTGCCTTTGGAAGTTGCACAAAGAGGTGGAAAGACCCCTGAGTCCCATGGCCAGAAACTGGCTTAAGCACCAACCGCTTAATCCCCTCGTCTGTAATCTCTTCACTCCAGAGTATCTAGAGTTTCATGTGTGATCAGAAAGACAGTAGCCCACTATCACCAGGGGTACAAGCTTCCCTCCGCACACATTCCGAGTTTTGCAAGTGCCACTCTGACATAACAAGTTCCACCAGCTCCAACTGCAGCCCTGTCAGCACTCTCCCCCAACGGTTTTCTTTTCTTTTTTTTTAAGTTGGAGTCTTACTCTGTCACCCAGGCTGGAGTATAGTGGCATGCTCACAGCCACCGCAGCCTCGACTTACTGGGCTCAGGAGATCCTTCTGCCTCAGCTTTCCAAGTAGTGGAACTACAGGCGTGCGCCACCATGCCCAGCTAACTTTTTGATTTATGTAGAGACGACGAGGTCGGTCTCATCAAGTTGCCCGGGCTGGTCTAGAGCCCCTGGGCTCAGGCAATCCTCTCGCCTCAGTCTCTCGAAGTGCTGGGAACCGTTTTCTAACTCACTCTTCTCTCCGCATACTCCTAAATGTGGTGGACTCATTCTAATTCAAAAGAAGGCCAACATTCCTCTCTTTATTCTATCCCAGCCTCCTTTCCTTCTACTCAGGACCACTGCTGTCTTAGATCCCATCCCTCTTCCTGGAATGAGGCACCAGCTGAGGAAGGAGTACCTGTGCCCAGAATTCAACACCTGCCTCAGTAGAACTACCATGTCTAAACGGCCACAAGTCAGGGACCATCCAGCTGCTCAGGAATATAGAGCTGCCAGTGTTCAACCTGTAAATGCCAAGGGACCCACGGGGGTTGCAAACTGGTGACCCACCAATGACCCACACGTGGCTTTTATTTGGTCTGCGTGGTATTTTCAAACTTGGAAGCTTTCACATAAAATTCAAGATTTCCACCTTGGAAACAGGATGAACCTGCAATGCAGGACTGACATTTCCATGTGTTGGCCATTGCCAGGCACTGAGAAGCTGTACCCTTTAGACTCTGTTCACCACAGACCCCAACATTCCTGAGTATACGGCGCCTGGCTGTTTTACTCACGCACATCCCCCCAGCCCTGTAGGCATTGCAGGTGGCAACCTGGTCCGCTCTCAGAAGGCTGACGTCCAGACCCAAAGAAATCCTGGATGCCACGGTGCTTTACAAACTGGAAAGTACAGACCCTCAGAAGGTGTCATTGCTATACATTTGCGGGAGGTGGTGCTAGGTGGGGGAAATCTCGTTTGCTGATCCCCAGTTTTCTCCCTGGCCACAGATCTGGTTCCAGAACCAGCGAGCCAAGTGGAGGAAGCAAGAGAAGACCACCGGCCTTGGGGCTCCGCAGCAGCTGAGCGAGGCCGCCATGGCCCTTCCCACAAATCTGGATGTGGCCGTAAGTGGCTGAGTCCTCGAGGGGGCCTGGAGGGACCCACTCTCTGGGAACTTCCCAGCCAGACCCAGATGGGAGCAAACATCGTGGGGCTCCGCGGACAGTAAATAGTGCAAGTAAAATGTTTTCAAAAACAGTATGGGGCAGGGAGGACTCCAGAACACAGTGGGGCCTGGGACAAGGGGCTGCCTCTCTGTCCCATGTCCTCCACCCTGAATGATCATCGTGGTACCTCCAGAAAATGACTTGTATTATTTGTGTAGAATTTCAATTTACAAAATAGGATCACAGAGGAAAGTGTAGTAGACAGAGGTTGAGCACACGGGCTCTGGAGCCTGGGTTTGAATCCTGTCTATGCACTTGCCTTCAGAGTGTCCTGGAAGAGTCACTTTGTCCCTCAGGGAATGTAATAATGTTTTGATGAAGATTAAATGGCTGTGACAGAGCGAATGCTTGGCACCCAGAACGTGCTCCCTAATATTAGCTGTCCATGGAGACAATACTTATTTTTGAGTGTGCATCGGGTGCTGAATAAACATGAGGATAGAGCAGTAAGCAAGACAGACAACCTTGTCCTGCCCCGGGGTAAAGGTCTTTATGTACCCAGTGATGCCAGGAGGTGGGATTTGTCGTTTATTCCTATTTTGCTAATGCAGAAGCCGAGAGAAACAAAATGACTTTTACGCATCAAACAATTGTCACAAGTGCCAGGAAAGGAGGTTTCCTCATTCCCAGGTCATGTTCCTCTCCCACTTGCAGTGACCAACCATCCAGGTGTGCCCGGGTCCACACTGAACTTTCAGTGCTAAAAGTCCTGGGCGAACCAGGACAAGGTGTTCACACTCCCCACGCTGGGATGCCCAGGCCATGGGGCAAAGACTGGGAAGCCACAGGGACAGCCCAGGGTGGCACTCAGGACTCACTTCTGTCTCCTGCTTGCTCCTGTGACAGGGCCCCATGCCGACACATGCTAATCTGCACAAGCTGGCTCCTCCCTCAGAATGCTGTCCACCAACTCAAGGTCAACTGGCCTCTGCCTGGTTCCCAGCCCGGATCAACCTCCTCCCGTGGCACCCATGGGGGACACCGCCTCTCCCAGGCGCTGTCAGCCACCAGACCCATGCCCCTGCGCTCTGTGTCCTTCCACCTCCGCACCCCAAATGGGGCAGCATCTGTGCTACTTCGACACAGGGATCGGACATCTTCTCCAAAAATGAGACACTTTCCTCTCTGGGTGATGGCAGGTGGCAGCTGTTCCCCGGGCCATGGAGGGAATTGATCTCATAATCCAAAAACAGCCCACAGCCCGGGAAGCTGCCCCAAACATGCCAACTGGAAGATTGCACCAGACTCAGCAGCGAGGTCAATGATGATGGCCGGCTCTTATCTTTCCTGGCCAAAGCCGCCCTCCTGGTTCAGAAGATAGGCTGGATGAGATCTCAGGTCAAGCTCTGTGGACAAGCTCTAAGCATGTCCCTTGTCCGCAGCCCCATTGCAAGGAAATGGAGAGTCAAGTGAAATCTCAAGCTTTCCAGGACAGAGCGAGGCTGTCCTCCTGCACCTGTGCTTCTGCTAACCTGCTGTGTGACCTCTAACCGGTCACTTACCCTCTCTGGGCTTCATCTATAGCATAAGGCAGTTGGATAAGATGATTTCTGAGTACTCTTCTGTGCCTCACTTTGGTGAGGTGACCCATGATGAGCATAGAGGAGGCCAAGGAGAGGTTGTTCATGCACTCATTCATTCATGACATATTTATTGAGCACCTACTGAAAGCTCTATAAATGGAACTGGATATAGAAATGAGCAACTTGGGTTCTGTTCAAGTTGATCAAAGGGTGGTGCCAACCTTCCCCTGAAGGCAGAACACTCACTCAATGGCCTTGCCCTTGACCCAGGTCTAACACAGTCTTTATGGTTTTGATGTGAACACCCCGGGGTAAGAGAAAAATATTTTTTTTAATTTTTGCATAAAACAGAATTTAGAGTGTTTAGTTATGCTGCTGGATTAGAAAAGGATGTTTCTGGGGTGAATGAAGAATAAGACAATAAGCTCTTGTCATTCAGTTTATCTTTCCAGGACATGGGCAAGGGGACCGGCTGGAGACCGGCCTTGCTCTGTACTGGAAAGCTTGAGATTTCACTCGACTCTCAGCTTCCTTGAAGTGAGGCTGTGGACAAGCCGCATGCCCTGTCTGAGCCTCATTTTTCCTGTCCGTAAGATGGAGGTTGCAGTCTCCACCTGTCTGCCTCGAAGAGCCGTCAAGAGGCTCTGAGAGGAAGTGAGAGCACTTAGCAAAGCGTGAGCAACTAGCCCTTTGCAGAGTGACGCTGTTACTCCCAGGTTCTCTGGGATCCCGGCCCTGGGCTGAGTGACTTCTGCTCACAGGAAGGCTGCCCACGGAGCATCCCTTCTGCATGGGTGTCTCTGAAACCTGTCCTTGCTGGGGGAGGCCAGGGCATGCTCCCCTAAACTCGGCAGTCTGGACTGACCTCTATGCGTGAGTCTGAAGTAAGTTCCAGGAATCTTCCCGGAATCCCAGAACCTCAGCAACCTACCTGTGCCCCTGGTCCACCCAGGAGCTGGACCAGGAAATGGGAAACCTAGGTCTCAATCCTGCACCCCTTCTAATTTGCTGTGTAACTTGACCATGAAATCTCTCAGATCTCAGTGTTCTCATCTGTAAATCAGAGGTATCAATGTAGCTCCGCCTTCAAGGATGCGACATACCAGGACCACAGAATCTGAATGTTATTTGCAAACTTAGAAGAGTCAGATCACCCAGAGCCCCTGAATGTGGGTGTTGACACTTGGTATCTGGAAGACTCTGGATGAATGACCATAGGCTAGAAACTGGGGGAGGAGGGTGGGGAAGAGCCAGTTAACGCACAGTAGCTCACTTGGGTAGCACGTGGGTCTTAAACTCAAAGGTGCAAAATGTCCTTTTCATCATTTTACTACAACTGGATTTTCTTCCTGTGTTGTTTGCAGGAAGTTCATTCTAGTAACTTCTAGATTACTGATTGCTCAGGCACTTGAAATTTAAAGGCAGTCAGATCTGAGATTGTTGCTCTCTGCTCCCCTCCTGTCCAAAGGGTCTTTCTAGGTTGAGAGTGAGGGTTGGAGAAGGGTTTATACAAATGCCATGCAATCTCTGGAGGGAGGGGACATCAACTTCCCAGTCTCTCAGTCCCCTGCTGGCATTCACTGAGGTGTGACACATTTGTCATTTGGCTTGGCATTGGTTGTGACCCTTCTGCCCTGGGGATGCATCACCTCAACCAACCCCCTACTAGGGGTTCACGCTACATCCTGTGCTACACCCAGTCCTCCCTAGCTTCCTCTTGCTCATGAGTAGATGGAAAAGCTGACAGTTCTCCTATAGCTGTCTGGGGCCATGGGGACCCTGGCCAAGCAACAGGTTTCACTCATTCCAGACCTCTTGTAGGAAGGTTGTAGAAGAAGCTGCACATCTCCGGACTTCCAAGTGGAATGGGAGAGATGAAGGTTCCCTCTCTCTGGCTTTCCCATCCCCTTTCCCAGCCATGTAACTTTCTCCCCCCAGGATCCTCTAGAAACAGGATTTGCCTAGCCACAAGAGATTCAGGTGACCAGATGTCTCAGCTTCACCACAGAGGAACATGTTGATTTTGCGGAGCTATTTCTTTCTCCCTAGGAATGTTTTTTTTCCCCTGAGGACTATTTTATTCCCTTTACTTTATATCTGTGGGACAAAGGAATCACTTTGAAACTCTTACCAGCTATGTGATCTTGGGCAAATGACATATGCCCTCTGTGTACCTGTTCCCTGGATAACAATAGTTCCTCACTTCTCGGAAGTTCTGTGGCAATTAAATTAGTTAACACATTTTGGTACATGGTGAGCACTCTAAACATATTAAGAAAAAAATCATTTTCCAAAATATATTGTAAGATATATCTTGAGCAGCTATTCTGATCTCGAGCTCTCTCCCAGGAGTTCTTCAACCATTCTCCAGGAAGTCAAGGAACTCCCAAGAGAGTATGCAAAACGTGTGTTTCTGTGTTTATTTTTCCCAGAGAAAGGGTTCATTGCTTTCATCAGCTTTTCAAAGAGCTCTGAGGCTTAAATGTAAAATAATAAAGAATCCCTGTCAGATACACCTGAGACAATTCTTGATAGGTTCATAGTCTAGCTATGAGAACGAGAATCTTGAGAAAAGAAGTTCAAGGATAACTTTTTGTAAAAGGTAAAAGTATATAAATATCGCTGTGGCTTGGATGTATTCCCCAAAAAGTGTTGGAAACAACATCGCCATTGTAACGGCATTAAGAGATAGGACCTTTAAGAAGTGATTAGGGGTAACCCCTTCGGGTCCCCTCCCATTGTGGAAGCTTTTCTGTTCTCTCAATAAATCCTGCTTGAAAAAACAAAAAGAAGCGATTAGGCCACAAAACTCTGCCTTCATAAATGGATGAATGACATCATCACCAGAGTAGTTTCCTTATAAAAGAATAAATTTAGCGCCTCTCTCTCCCTTCCTCCCTCTCTCTCTCTCTCTCTCTTCTCCTCTCTCTTTCTCTCTCTTCCTCTCTCTCTCTTTTTCTCTTTTCCTCTCTCTGTCTCTCTCTCACTCTCTCTCTTTCTCCCTCTCTCTCCCTCTCTCTCTCCCTATCTCTCTCCTCTCTCTCCCTCTCACTCTGTCTCTCCTTCTTTCTCTCTCCCTCTCCTTCTCTCTCTCTCTCTCTCTCTGTCTCTCTCTCACTCTCTCTCTCTTTCTTCCTCTCTCTCCCTCTCTCTCTCCCTCTCACTCTGTCTCTCCTTTTTTCTCTCTCTCCCTCTCCTTCTCTCTCTCTCTCTCTCTCTCTCTCTCTCTCTCTCTCTCTCTCTCTCTCTCTCTCTCCTTTCCCCTTCACCATGGGATGACATAGCAAGAGGGTCATCACCAGACACTGGCCCCTAGATCTTGGACTCCCAGCCTCCAGAACCATGAGCCAATAAATTTCTGTTCATTAAAAATTACCCAGTCTGTGATGTTTTGTCATAGCAGCACAAAATGAACTAAGACTAATATAAAATGAACAGATGCCAAAATCTAGTTTAACTCACTAATTAGTGAGGGAACCACTAAGATGTCATGACCAGCTCTAAGAAGAACACTCATATTCAACGAAGAGACAAGCATATAGGCGATGCTGAAATGAACTACAAACAGAGCAAAACAAGAGTCAATAGCCATAGGGAAATAATCAATTTCATCTCCACTGAACATAATTCATTTGCATTTCTATTGACAAGAATAATTTGCATCACTAACAGTTTTCTACTTATTTAAGTTGAAAAAACAGCTTAAAGGTAATGAAAGATGCAGATATCCTGGAAGAATATGCTAGACAGAACACCCTGTGAATGGGTAAACTGAGGTAAAGTAGGCTGGTGCTGGTATGGGTGCCTATGCCACAGGAATAATGCATGATTACAACAAGGAAGAAAGTAGAAAGAAATAAAGTTTACACAAATGGAAAAAGGAGCTAACACTCAGAGGCAAGTGCGGCACCAAAGGACAGAGAACCGGATATATTTAAGGGCCTTTGGGGTTAGGGGGTTTAGGCCCGGAGGAAGGAATGTCCAGGTCTGTGGGTCTTTGATGTTGATTGTAGCCACATGAGTTTAGATCTTAACTTGCCAGACATTAGCATTTTAGGTGTTAGGTTAGATGGGAGGAGACAAGGGGAGGGGGTTTTCCTGCAAGAGACTTGTCAGATGTTTGCAATCCACAAACTCCTTGACCAAAGATGGTCTTATTACCATTTCTATGGCTTCGACCTGCCAAGGGATGATCTTTGATCTTCAGCCTTAACAAGGAACCTGAAAGTTTCCTAGAGATTATTATGCTAAAACATGAATTGGAAGGTTGGGCTGTTGGACTGTCCTGGTCTTGCATCTGATGAAGACTTGTCGAGGGGGTGGAGTAGGCTGCCAGCTTGGCCTGCTGCAGAATGTCTGAAGGGTTTCCTAAAAACACACCTATTGGAAACTTATCTATGTTTAACCTGTGCTAGATTCAAAGTATGTCAGGGGTGAAGTCTAAGCAAAAATGGCTATGTTGAGGCAAAAAGACTACACTAAACTAAGTTTATTCTAGGTTTCTATAGGTACCTCTTTTCACTCTGTAATCTTTATATGCCTATTTCAAAGTCTTTCACAATTTTTTTTGTTTTGTTTTGTTTTTTTGAGTGGGAGTCTCACTCTGTCGCCCAGGCTGGAGTGCAGTGGCCGATCCCAGCCACCGCGCCTTGACCTGCTGGGCTCCGGCGAGCCTTCCACCTCGGTCTTCCAAGTAGCTGGAACTACATGCGTGCGCTACCATGCCCGGCTTATTTCTTGATTATTGTAGAGATGAGGTCTTGCCAAGTTGCCCAGGAGGGTCTCGAACCCACAGGCTCAGGCAATCCACTCACCTCAGCCTCCCAAAGGCGCGGGATTACAGGCTGAGCCACCGAGCCCGGCTACAATTTTTTAGCCATGTAAATTTACGTCATGTCTCTGAATCCCATTTTCCTCATCCATTAAATGGGAATACCATGATTTACCTCAGAAGAAGCTGTGAGGATTACATTAGATGGTTTCTGTATGATTTGCACTTGTAAAACACTTTCTAAGTGTAGGAAATTACTTATTGTTCTTCAAACTCCTTTAGAACTCAAGTTTCAAGGTCTATATCTGGAAAGTGTTTAGAACCACAGTAATACTTCTTTCATATCCATTGATCTTTATTTATTTTTTTTTTTTTTGAGTTGGAGTCTCACTCGGTCACCCAGATGAGTGCAGTGGCCGCTCCCAGTCACCGCAGCCTCGACCTGCTGGGCTCCGGTGATCCTTCTGCCTCAGCCTTCCGAGTAGCCAGAACTACAGGCGCGCGCTACCACGCACAGCTAATTTTTTGATTTATTGTAGAGATGAGGTCTCGCCTGCCCAGGCGGGTCTCGAACCCGTGGGCTCAGGCAATCCACTCACCTCAGCCTCCCAAAGGCGCGGGATTACAGGCTGAGCCACCGAGCCCAGCTCCATTGATCTTTTTATAGTCCAATTTCTTAAAAGACTAACCAAGCAATTTTAAAAAAAGGGACAAAGATCAAAAATAAGAGATTCACAGAAAAATCACATATTTGGAAACTAAATATATGAAAATATTTTCAATCTCATTCATAATTTAAAATGTAAGTCAAATAATAATGAAACACATTTTTAAAGCTTTCGGAATGGCAAATATTCAGTATTGGTGAGGAGTTGATGAAACAGGCATCCTCACATGAAAGGATCATCTGAGGCAAGGTGGGCCGGAGCCAGAACCGGTGCCAGGGCCGTGGGAATAATGCGAGATTGCAGCCAAGTAGGAAAGTAGAAAGAAATAAGATTTATGATCCACCTATCACAGATTGGAAAGGGGGCTGACAATTAGAGGCAAGTGTGGCCTCGAAGGACCACAAAATGGGTATATTTAAGGGCTTTTGGAGAGGAGAGAGAAAGAGGCAGGTATCGGTGGAAGAGGAGAATGAGAGAGTGAGAGAGCGGCATATCTCGATGGAACTTCCAAAATTGTTAGGGTCATCTCTCTGGGGCCTCCAGAATGTTAGGTCAGGCCTGCTGGGGGTGTGGGTGCCTGGGGTTCGATTCGACGCTGCATGAAAGAGGCAAGAATTACACAGCATTTAGATTAGAAACTATAGTTTATTTATTTAAAAGTAGACTAGAGAGAGAAAGAGAGAAGATTCACCTCAAGGTGAAGGAGGAGGACAAAGCCAGGAAGCATGAAGACAACAGAGGCTGCTCCTGGTTGAGTCCTTTTAACCATTCCCTTGGATGGGGGGAAGTCATTAAGGCAATTGGGTGGTAGTCTGCTTCACATAATCATGAAGGGGCAGGTGAGCACAGGCACTGATGTCAGGTGAAGGACAGCAGGCAGATGGGTGGGTTAGTCACATGATCGCTCCCATAGTGGGGTCTGTCTGTATCACGTAGGTCACAAAGGGCTGATTAGGTTAACTTGGGGGTTTGGACCCAGAGGGGTTTTTCCAGCAAGAGACTTGTTAGACATTTGCAATGCACAGATTCCTTGACCAAAGGTGGTCTTATTATCATTTGTTTGACTTTGACCTTCCACTTTGACAAGGAACCTGAAAGTTTACTAGAAATTATTATTCTAAATCATGAATTGAAAGACTGGGTTGTCCTGGCCTTGCATCTGATGGGAGATTTGCCAAGGGGGTAGAATAGACTGTCTAAATGGTTTCTAATGGTTATGCTGAGGCAAAAAGACTAAACTAAGAATAAGCTAAATTTCTTCCATATTTTATAGTACCTCCTTTCATCATATGTAGGTATGAATTAGTAAATCACTTTTTAAGGCAATTTGACATTAACGATTGAAAGGAGGGACCCAGAGAAAACTAGAATAACCTTGGTTCACATTTTGCCTCAGCATAACCATTTTTGCTTAGACTGACTCACTTTGAATCTAACACAGGTTAGACATAGATAAATTTCCAATAGACAGTTTTTAGGAAGCATTCAGACATTTTATTGCAGGCCAAGTGGCAGCCTACCCCACCCTCTCAAATCTCCATCAGATGTAAGACAAGGACAGAGCCTTGTAAATGATAATAGACCACCTTTTGGCTAAGGAGTTTGTGGATTGCATACATCTGACAGATCTCTTGCAGGAAAAATCCCTCCCCTTGTCTCCCCCCATCTAGAACACCACCCAAGGGCGTGAAATGCTAATGTCTGGAGAAGGCAAGATCTAAAACTTATCTAAGGCTATGTAAAAAATAGAATAATTTATTTTCAAAATGAACCCTGAGCCATGTTTAAAGGCCTTTGCTGAGTCACTTCCTGCTTCTTTGTTCTCTTTTTCTGCAGGCTTTCACTTTGGCAGGCTTTTATGTTCAAGTTTTGGAGGGAACCAATCAAAATGAAATCCCATAAACCAATCAGCAAATAGGACATACAAATGAACTAATTACATGATCCAATTGATGTGTGCCATGTAGGCGATGTCCAGTAAAGGGTTGTGACCCCTATGGAGCCCAGCCTATGGGAGACCAGGGGAGAAACTAGTGTTCTACCACAAATACGCTAACTGTAACAGCCCCGGTGTGCCTGCCTACCAGACACCCAATCTTGCAAGACTGCCATTAAAGTCTCTGCACTCCACATCTCCATGTCCATCCTTTGATTTTGGACAAGTGAGTTCATTTCTCACAGCTACAATCAACATGAGAGACCTGCAGACCCGAATATTCCTTTTGGCCCAGACCCCTCCAGGCTCAAATTCCTCTTATCCCAAAGGCCCTTAAATATACCCAGTTCTTGGTCCTTTGTTGCCACACTTGCCTCTGAGTGTTGACCCCCTTTCCAATCTGTGAAAGGTGAATAATAAACTTTACTTCCTTCTACTTCTTACTTGTTTGCAATCTTACATTATTCCCACGGCATTGGCACTGGCACCAGCCCAGGTCCACCTCACCTCAGTTTACCCCTTCAACTATGAATATTCTAACAGCAAAGCTCTTTGACCCAAGAATTCTATTTCCAGAAATTGACCTGACAAATACACATGTATATAAATATTGTATAAAAGAATGTTCACCGAGGCTTTGTAATAGCAAAAATTAGAACCCCCACCCCAAGTAGGACACTGGTTGAGCCTATTGTAAAATATGCATCCAGCCATTAAAAATAAGAGATTGAAATGTACCTCATAGGAGGTTACCATCAAATACATTATTAAATGAAAAAATCAAGTTGCAGAATAGTATTATAATCTAATTTTAGTAAGAAAGGGATAAAGATTCCTTATATACAAAATCCGAAAATTAGGTTCTTGAACCATCCTAGAAAAAGTGCTACATACCTCATTGATGAATATCACTACAGTCACCTTCAAAGTACTTCCCCTTGAGAAGCTATGCACTGATGCCAGTGTCTAGTCCACTCACTAAAGCACTTTTGGAACTCTTTTTCTGGAATGGCCATCAGAGCTACCATCGTTATCTGTTGAGGTGTGACAATTAAGTTCGTGAACTTATGTTGGCAGCACTGTACAAATAACTGTATTGGAACCCTACTCAAAGTCCCATTGACTTTTTTCTTTACCCAAATATAAAGAAAATATTGAAAGGAAGACATTTTGATGACATTCGACATTCAGAACATCAGGGTAATACCACAATGACTCTGATGGCCATTCCAGAAAATGTTACAAAATTGCTTTGATGAGTGGACTAGGCACTGGCGTTGGTACATAGCTTCCCAAGGGGAGTATTTCTAAGGTGACCGTAGTGATATTCAGCAATGAAGTATGCAGCACTTTTTCTAGGGTGAGCTTGTGAACTTAACTGTTGGACCTCATACAGAGTAAAAAAAAAAAATACAGATGCTAGTGTTCCTTCCCTGGAGGGTCTAATCCACTAGGTTAGAGACGGGAGCCCAGGTTACTCCAACATATAGTTAGAGCTAATGACCACTGGCTTGTACTCTGTGTGGCTCCAAAGTCTGGGGTCTGAACCCTCAGGCCATACATATAGCACTTTGCAGGTGCCATGTACCCTTCTAAATGGCCACAAGAATCTTACCACTCTTAATATACAGATGAGGACGCTGAGGCCCGATGAGGACAGGGACACAGTCGCAAAGCGCAAAGCTGGATCTGGAATTTTGAATCCAGAACTTGGCTTGGCTATGCTTTCTCTGAAGCCCAGGCTAGGAACCAAGGCAACCAAGCTAGCAAACTCGTTTTATTTTACACAGAGGAGATGAATTGTCTAATTAAAAGATAACAAGCCCTAAGATGAGGCGAAGGGTCAGTGGCAGGTCACCTGTGATGACATCCAGCCCTGTGGAGAAGCCCTCTGAACTGCCTCGCACCGCCTCCCACCCCGCACCCCCTTCCTTGCTGAGCATCTGGACTCCCCCAGCAGAATTCCCACCAACAGACCGCATAGTTAGTTCATCACATCCGGGAACTGCATGAGAACCCTTCCAAGACTAGCGCAGACCCTTCCCTCCTGCCCTGGTCCCCTCCTCCCAGCATCTTTCCCTCCCCTGGATTATGAGGTTGGAGTAGAAAGGAGACAAGACCCTGTGGCTTCACTGCCCATTCCTGGAGGGTCTCCAAGCAGAGGAAGGAGATCAGAGAGACCGAGACCTTGCTCCTGGATGCCAATTTACAGATACTACAAATGGGCAGATTAAGGCCTTGCTTGACCATCCAACAGATTTGGTGCTCAGAGTGTTATAAAGACATTGAACCCATATTCAGAGGCAAACCGATTTCATGGTTTAAAAAAAATACAGGTTTCTTCTTTCTTAAAATATCAGACTGGGGGATTGTTTGAGCACAGGAGTTCGAGACCAACCTGGGTAACATGGGGAGATCTCTTCTCCACACAAAAAAGTCAAAAAATAAGCCAGCTGTGGTGGTGTGCCTGAAGTCCCAGGTACTCAGAAACCTGAGGCGGAAGAATCATCTGAGCCCAGGAGGTCAAGGATGCCACGAGCCATGATCGTGCTACTGCACTCCAGCCTGGGCAACAGAGTGAGACTCCCACAGGCAGACTGATAAGCCAGCATCACCACATCTTGCCTGGCAGTATTGCTTAGAGTTGAGTGGTGGTCCCCTTTCGGTTCAGGTGCCTTTCTCCCTCTCACCCTGTTTTGCTCAACTCCAGCACCCCAGATGCTTGCAAACCTCCCTGGACCCCGTGGTCCTTCAAGGTTGCCTGTCTTAGGAGTATGGTGCACCCCAAAAGGTATCATTGCCTGTGGCCTTTGAAGAATAGCAAACCCCAAAATAAGGCAGAGGATGAGAGATAGGTCACCTGCGATGGCACCCAGCCCTGGCAAGGAGCCCGCTGGGCTGCCTTCTGGCTGAGCACCTGGGCTCCCCCAGCAGAATGCCCACCAACAGACTGCACAGTTAGTTCATCACATTCGGGAACCACATGAGAACCCTTCCAAGGCTGGCAGAGACCCTGCTCTCCTGCCCTGGCTCCCTCCTCGCAGCATCTTCTCGGGCCCAGGACTCATGTGTTCCATCGTCCTAATAGTTAAAGAAAATACTTGTTAGATGAAGGAATAAGTAAATTTGTAAATGAATGAATCAATCAATGGAAGCACAGATGAACCAATATGTGAGTGAATGAATTGTATGCACACATTTGGTCCAAAGCCTGCGCCCATGCTGTGGTGAAATATACCAGGGCCTCACCGGGTATGCCTCTTCCCCCTTCCAGTCTTTGTTTCTGTCATTCACACCATTTGTCACCCCTCCCAACCCCTCCCCACCCTATCTGCACTTACTCAAATCAATCTACCTCCAGTTCCAGCCCCAATTGCTGCTTCTTCCCTCCCAGGCCTTGGTCAAATTTAAAACCTCTTCCACAACAAGTCTCCATGTGCCCTTTATTCAGACTTCGTGGTATGAAATAACCTTCTTTTTGGGGGGAGGGGTTGGAGTCTCACTCTGTCGTACAGGTTGGAGTGCAATGGCACACTCACGGCCACCGCATCCTTGACCTGCTGGGCTCAGTGATCCTTCTGCCTCAGCCTTCCAAGTAGCTGGAAATACAGGCATGTGCCACCACACCTGGCTAATTTTTTTATTTATTGCAGAGATGAGGTCACACCAAGTTGCCCAGGCTGGGCTCAAACCGGTGGGCTCAGGCAATCCTCTCACCTCGGCCACCCAAAGTGCTGGGATGATAGGCATGAGCCACCGCGCCCGGCCAAAATAACCTTCTAATCTGGAATCCAGAAAGCCTGAGTTCTGACTGTATCCCTACCCCGCATTCTAGTAGCCGATTTGCCTCCCTCTCTGCAACTCAGTTTCCTCATCTGTCAAATAACACTGGTCAAGACAACCTTTGACGGCCCAGTGCAGTGGCTCATGCCCGTAATCCCAGATGGTGGGAGACCGAAGCAGGAGGAATGCAGGAGCCCAGGATTTCGAGACCAACCTGGGCTACATAGTGAGAACCAGTCACTAAAATAATAATAATAATAATAATAATAATAAATTAAATAAAGATGACCTTCAAGGTCTCTTCCAGTTCCGATATTCTGGAACTCTCTTCATTCTGCAGAGAGCCAGAGTCTGAGCCCAGAATCATTGCCTGAGTTCCTGGGAATGTTGAGTCACTTCCTCTCTGGGCCCCAGAGTCCTGGTCAGAAACAGGCTCAGGTGGCAAGGACTCCTTTCTTCCTGAAAGGCGGAAGCCAGGATTAATGTGTGGCTAGCCACAAGCCTCAGGGTCCACGGGAAAGGTTCCAAATGGAAGCTATCACTAATCTTTCTGCGGGGTCATGGCTAACAAAATGGCCTCCCTCAGGGCTGAATCGCTCAAGTTAATTGTTTTGTTTCTTTTTTATGATTGGCACATAATAACCATGCATAATTATGGGATACAATGTGATGTTTCGATACATGTGTACATTATGTAATGATCAAATTAGGGTAATGAGCATATCCATCGCCTCAGACATCTGGAGCTAAACACAGGAAGGGCAGAGGAGGCTTCAGTCAGGAGGGAAGTCAGGAAAAATTGTGAAAATGGGAAAAACAGATCAGATGCTTCACAGGGCCCAGTGAAAAATGTAAATGAGGGCCCCATTTAAAAAGTGACTGAGTTGTAAATTCACAGGAAATTTCAAAGAGGTCTAATGCACCTCCTAATGTTGTTATCTTGCGTAACTATAGCACAATATCAAAACCAGAAAAATCAACACTGGTGCCAACCACAAAGTTTATTTAGATTTTACAGTATACACACACTCACTTGGGTGTGTATATGTATATATCGTTCTATGCAATTTTTTTTTTTAGTTGGAGTCTCACTCACTCTGTCACCCAGACTGGAGTGCAGTGGCCGCTCCCAGCCACTGCAACCTCGACCTGCTGGGCTCCGGTGATCTTTCCACCACAGCCTTCCAAGTAACCAGAACTACAGGCACACGCTACTATGCCTGGCTAATTTTTGATTTGTTGTAGAGATGAGGTCTCGCCAAATTGCCCAGGTGGGTCTTGAACCCGCGGGCTCTGGGAATCCACTCATCTCAGCCTCCCAGATTGCTGGGATTACAGGCTGAGCCACCGAGCCTGGCCCGTTCTTTGCAATTTTATCATGTGTGGCTTCATGTCACTACCACCACAATCAACGTCACCACTAAGAGTCTCTCATAAAGCACTGTATAGAGCAGTGAAAATGAATTTTGTCCAGTGAAGAGTATAAATCTCCCCAAGTCCAATTCTCATTTAAACCACTGCTAACATCTTACTGGTTCCCTCATTAATTATTGAGTTAAATAAAATCTCTGGCAGGTGTTCATTTTATATTGTATGAGAAACATGATTTTCATTTTGAAAACTATCCTTTAAAGGGGAAACAAGTTCATATAGTCATAATGAGGATAACCAGATGATTTAGCATCCAAACCATTCATTTTCTTTGATAATGAAAAGGGACAGCTATTAATAACCAAGCTGGAGCAACAGATATAAACCACAACTGGCCCAAACAAAATAGGGCCTTGGTCACACAAACTGCAACAGACAAATGGGTGTGGTCGAGACATTTGACAAAGTCTTTTGTGTTCATGGAAAATTTGGGGAAATGTCTAGATGCAAGTCCAAGTTGATAAGTTAAGTTTATATACAAAAGACACACTCTTGCCTCAGGGTCTTTGCACTGGCTGTTCCTTCAGCCTGGAACACTCTTTCTGGGCAACCCCATATGGCTCCCTTCTTCCCTTTCCTTAAGCCTTTGTTCTAACATCACCTTCTCAGGGAGGCTTTCCTGGACCAGATGTTTTAACCAGATGGAAACTTCCCCACTCCAAGCTCCTTGCAGTCCCTAGTCCCTTCTCTGCGTTCTTGTCCCCTGTAGTACCCGGTACCCCCTGTGATTTACTCCTCTGTGTGTTTACTCCCCTTATAGAATGCAAGCTCCGTACGGAAGCTTCCAGATTCTTGACCGCTTTGTTCACTGCTGGGTGCCAGGTGTCTAGAGCAGTGCCCAACACACTGTAGGGACTCAACAAATATTTGCGAAATAGGTGAATTAATAATCAGTGGATTGCTATCAGACTTAAGAAAGGCATTTGGGCTAGGCTCAGTGGCTAAACCTGTAATCCCAGCACTTTGGGAGGCTGAGGCAAATGAATTGCCTGAGCCCACGGGTTCGAGATCACCCCAGGCAACTTGGCAAGACCTTGTCTCCACAACAAATAAAAAATTAGCCAGACATGGTAGCATGCGCCTGTAGTTCCAGCTACTTGAAAGACTGAGGCAGAAGGATCGCCAGAGCCCAGCAGGTCAATGCTGGGGTGGCTGTGAGTGTGCCACTGCACTCCAACCTGGGCGACAGAGTGAGACTCCAACTCAAAAAAAGGGAAAAAAGGCATTTGGCAATTAAGTTCAATGTTTTTACTAACTACTTGGATAAGGATACGAAAGGTATGATTAAAACATGGGAGGAGAACCACTACCTGAGAGAAATAGTGGATTACATTCATCCACCCAACTAATAACGTTGAGTCCCTATGAGCCAGGCCCTCTTCCAAGTGCTAGGATTCAGCAGTGAGCAAGACAGACCAAATTCCTGCCCTGGCTTAACCTCTGAGGGACGGGACAAGACAGAACCAAAACAAACATAAGTGAATTGTCTAGATGCCAAAAGGTGATAAGAGACAAAGAATAAAAGAAAATAGGTAGCCAGGTAATGGGGATGGGGGCATTACAGGTGGGCTGCAAGTTGTAGTACTGAATGGGTCAGGGAAGCCTCTTCCAGAAGATTCAACTTGGTCAAAGGTTTCAAGGTGAATGCCCACCTTAAAGATGAACAGCCCTGGGAGGCAGACTGACCCCATGGAGAGGGATTGGGATCCTGGGTCAGACATGGTTTCTTATCCCAGTTTCCATAGACTGCTCTGTTTCCGTATCTATTGCTCTATGTAACAGACCAACCCACAAGTAAAGGCTTAACAGTCATGCCTGATTATTTCTTATGACTCTTTGGGGTCACCAGGCTCAGCTGATGGTTCTTCCGCTCACGTAGTGTAGGGTGAGGTCCCTCATGCCGCTGGAACTGTAATAGGAGCACATGAGGCCTCTCCCCCTCCAGGTCTCGTCCCATGTAGTCCAACCTGATCATCTTTTAGAGTGTGATGGCTGGCTTCCCAGAGCAAACATTCCAAGGAGACAAACCCTGATGTACAAGGGCTTATTGGGCCTCTGCTTACTTTGCTTGCTGATGTCACATGACCACACCCAGTGTCCGTGTGGGAGGGGACCACCCAAGCATGTGAAGACCTGGAAGTGTGGTTCACTGGGTGTCACCAGTGGAACAGTCTATCCCATGGTACATGCATAGCCTTGAGCAACTTAATTCCAAACAGACAATTTCTTTGGACTTCATTTTCTTCTTCTATAAAGTGAAGAGGCCAAGATCGAGGCTCTCGAGGCCCCTTCTCCCACCAGCCTGCCTATCATGGCAAAATCACAATGGAAATGAACCTTGAAGAGCTGGCTGAAACAAGATGAAGCTTCACTCTCATGAATAAAAGGACCTTCTCTTGGGACCAGAAAACCAACCAGGAAAGTTCGTGAAGAAAAAGAGTTGACTTAATAATGGTCTACGAGAAAACTGCTCAGGTGATGTATTCAAAGTCCAGCTCAGTGGAAGTCAGTGGTGTGCTATACACAGCCCCTGATGAGTGAACGGGCCCAAGTGAAGTGCTATTTCTCTCTATAACCCAACCCCCTCTGGTTGACACATTTCCTTCTTGTTGCTTCCTCTTGAGAGAGGAGTGTAGACAAACTGGACTGTGTTCAACAGAGATGGCCTGTAGAGAGATCAGACTGGCCCCTTCTGAACCCCCAATCAGCCCTAGTCTCACTAAGAGCGGGACAGCTCGCCACTGTGTGAGTCCTGACACAAGGCAGTGGGAATGTACAACACTACCTACCTGTGAGCTGGTCTTGCCTAAGGAAATTGAACTGGACTCCAATCATTCTCTAGAAGTAACCATCTATTTACAAGTATAGAGGATAGAAGAAAAAAATTAAACACCATGAAGAAGCAGTCAGCCACATTCAGAACATCAGATAGTCAACAGGACAAATGATTCTGTTTCTCCAACAAATCTATGGCATGGGTAAGAAACCGAAGAAACTGTCAGAGAATGAAAGAAACTACCAAGACACAGCAAGCAAACGCAATATGTGAATCTTTTTTTGAATCCTGATTTTAACAAAACAATCGTTTAAAAAAGAAAGAAAGAAAATCTTACACACAATCAAGGAACTCTGAATATGTACTGAGTAATCAAAGGTATTAACATTTTCTGTTAATTGTCATAATAACATGGTTTGGCTTTTTAATGTCTCTCTTTGTTAGCGATGCATATGAAAATCTTATGGGTGAAAGGACATAATGTTTGGGATTTGCTGTAAAATACTCCAGCTAACAGCACACAAAAGGGGCAGAAGAAATAAAGAAAATATGACTAGCAAAATGTTACTAGATATTGAAAATTGCTGATGAATACAGGAGGTTTCACCAAGCTATCCTCTCTTACTTTTTTAATGCCAGAAATTCTCCATAATAAAAATGCTTAAACCCAAAATCAATTTTTTAAAAAAAGGAAGAACAGAACAGAAAAAATAATCTGGAAAACTGAGGCTCTAAAATCAGGTCTCCTAAGAGTCACACGTAGGAAACAGGGTGCTAGAGAGGAAGATAAGGGCCTCCAAGACATACTACAAGTTCAAGCATCTGAACGGCTTGTCTGAGTAAGAGAGAAGGCTTGCTCTCTGCAGTTCCACAGGGCAGAACTGGGACCAGTCGCAAAGTCTAGGAAGACAAGTTCAAGTTCAACATGAAAACTGACAGACGAAGGTTCCTGAAGTGCCCATCCTCCTCCACCCCACTAGACCTCCCCCCACCCCTATCCTGCAGGAGCCCTGAGTCCCAGTCACTCCAAATCATCTGAGGTTCCCCGGAGCAGCGGCCACATTCCTATCTCATGTCCTTTGCCCAGCGCTTTTCTGGGCCAGGAGTACCTCCCTCTCCCTGGCTACTGTAATTCTACTAAGCCTTCAAAGCCGAACTCAAAATACTGCTCCCAAACCCCTGGCCCTCCCTTTCTCCCTTGAAATAGAAACATTTTTTAGCCAGGCTCGGTGGCTCAGCCTGTAACCCTGCGCCTTTGGGAGGCTGAGGTGAGTGGATTGCCTGAGCCCACAGGTTCGAGACCTGCCTGGGCAGCTTGGCAAGCTGCCCAATTCTCTACAATAAATCAAAAAGTCAGCCAGGTGTGTGGCACATGCCTGTAGTTCCAGCTACTTAGAAGGCTGAGGCAGAAGGATCGCCGGAGCCCAGCAGATCGAGGCTGTGGTGGCCCGGAGCGGCCACTGCGCTCCAGTCTGGGCGACAGAGTAAGACTCCAACTCAAAAAAAAAAAAGAAACATTTTTTATATAACCCAAGTGCTTAGAATGTGCTCGTGGCTATTACATGCATATGACTTTGCAGCTTAGAAAAAGCGTTACAGTATATTATCTTTATAGATAAGTATCACAGATAAGTTATACATTATCTTTTATAATTATTTTTCCTTTTCACTCCCACAACACGGTGTACCTTTATTATGATAATAGCGGCCCCCACATATCAAGGTCCTACCACGTGCCAAATGCTTTAATTCTCATACCAATCTTATGACACTGGCATCGTGTCAGACAGAGAATGCCACTTACCTAATGTCACACAGCAGAGGGCTCATTTGTATTCAGGTTTACCTAACGTCGAAGCTTTTATGAAGATGCCTTTGGTGTGTGCATGCATGTATGCTCTGTGTGTGTGTGTGTTCACTGGGTCTATTCTTCCTAGCACAGCATCTAGCATATGGTAAATGCTCAATAAATATTAGATGAATTAAGTACTGCATTACAACTAGTTATCTTTATGCCTCCCCCCACCGTTACAAACTTCTAGATGCTATAATAAATAAAGGAGATTAGGCTCCAGGATTCTATAGGGGATAGGGGAGCACTCTGTAAAGATGAGTGGCAGGACTCAGACACAAAGTGGCAGAGGCCTGCCAAGGTCAAGTTGGCGGAAGGCTAAGGGGAGGGGAAGAGTTGACAGGGATTCCAATGTCATCGCCTTCACCAGCCCAGACAGCTCCCTAGCACATTCAGGGTTTGGGGCAAGAAGGTCTCTCACCTCTTCCCCAGCTGCCTGGGCCCTGACCGTGGTGTGACCCCTGGGGGTGGAGACCTGTACTCCCCAGGGGAGGAAGGTTACAGCCCTGTTATCACCAGGGGGCCATAAAGTCATTCCGTGGTAATTAGAATCCTAACCAATTTAAGTCATTTACAGCTTTCAAACAATTACACAGTGGTTCTTATCTCCCCAAGAATCCTGAGATGTTATTGGAAGAGAGTCATAAACTGGCAACCTGGTTGGGGTGTGGGGAATGATGGCTGCCCATGGCGGTGGGAAAAGAGGAGATTTTTTAGAGCTCAATCTGTGTGGTGCTCCTTCCATTGGACATGTGCAAGTCAGGCCCCATGCTGTGGATTTAGTGGGAGAAACAAGTCCTACTCCTAGAAGTTTCCTCTCCAGAATCATGAAACCTCAGAGCTAGAAATTCTGAAGAAACATCTAGCCATCCAGCCCAGCATTTTCCAAATTAGAGACCCAGCATATCTTGTGGTTCCTAAGATGTCTGTAGATGTTTGATAAAAGTATTCCTGGATGAATCGGTTTGGGGAGTGTGTAAAGTATGGCTTCTTCTTAGAAAATCTCAGAGTCTGTCATATGCCCAAGGTTCTGAGAAGGACTACAGTAAAGACACCAGGCTTCACAGGAAAGTGTAACTCAGTTGAACCCAGTGTGTCTCAGACTTTGACCCCTGAGCCTCTTAACTACCCCCCACACACACACAAATCTATTAACAGCACAACAAAGCTGGGAAAATATGGATCTGCCTGTCACATTTCTTTCCCACTCTTGGGCTGAAGCTAAACTGAACAGAGTCCTGTCCCATGACATCACACTTCTGCTTACAGCAGGTATCTGCCACCAATGGTGGGCAGCCAGCCATGCGGGTACCTTTAAAAGACAAGGAGGGATGACCCCCATTTTAATGTCTTACCTGAAAGGACCTAAAAAGGCAGAAAAGGCAGGAAAAAAAGAATCTTTGACAAACCAGAAATAAAGCCACCAACTGAAGGAGAGATGGCACTCACCTCCAAAGGGGACAGGAAGAGACTTTTTTCCCTGTGGATATGGAAGAAGAACTGATTCAGTTTTTTAAAAAAAGAAAAGAAAAAGTACTTTCTAGTAGTCAAAGCCACAGACAGTGGAACAGAGCTCTCTGATAGCGCAGACATACAAGCCAAAGCTGAATAGCCACTTAGGAGTATAGTATTCAGTCAATTAGCAAATATTTGAGAATCCATATTGTTCAAGCCACTATTTGAAGGAGGAAAAAAACAGTGAGGGACAAGTCAGAAAAATTTCTGGCTAAACTAGAGCTTATATTCTGATGGAGAGGGGGGAAAAAACTAGGTGAGAACCAAAGAAACAACAATAAACACAATTTCAGAGAGCCATAAAGGTCTCGAACAGGGGATATGACAGGGATAGAAGAGAGTCTAATGAAGTCAGAGTGACCAGGCAAAGCCTCTGTGGGGTCAAGATGCTTGACCTGAGACCCAAGCCCTAAGAGGAATCCAGCCCTGAGCAGTCCAGGGCCAGCGTCCCAGACATGCCTTTCAGCAAGAGCAAAGACTTCAAAGGGAATGATGGGGGTGTGTTCGAAGAATGGTCTTTTATTGCTCCGAGAACAGTTCCCCTGACTGAGATGAATGAGATCTCAGAGGTCCTCTCCCTTGACAAATAATGTAATCAACAGCCTTATCCTCATGCCTCAGTTTCCTCATCTGACAATTGGAAGTCGTAAGTCTACTTCGTAAAGTTGCTGCATGGTTGACTATATTCTTACAACTTTTTCCCTAGTGAATACACCCACAGCACTATTGTGTCACTCTAAGCACTTTATAAATAGTACTTAGGCTCCTAGTGGCCCTAGGAGGTAGACAATATTAGCATTCCTCTTTTGTCGGTGGGAAACTGAGGTACCAAGTATCATCCATCGTATCAAACACATAGTAGATGCTGAGTATATCGTAGCTACTATACTCGTGTGCTTAGATTAGCAAGTCCCCAGCAGGTATAAATACAGTATTCTCTGTGTTCTTTGGCTCACCCCAACCCCACATTCAGATCTCACAGTGTGTACATGTCCTGTGATTCTCGGCAGGGAATTGTGGAATGGAACCCCATGCACGTGGATTTCTCCAAAGTGAGAAATCATCAAGAGCTTTACAGTCAACAGAGAAGGGTACTTAGGGCCACCTTGCACAGTTTTACAGGTTGTGCCACAACCTATAGAACCTCAAGGGAACCGCTGTTTGTTTAGCCTCCACTCCTATCATCTTTGTCACATCACTGATGATACGATGATCCCCACTGTATAGACTATGAAAAATAAACTCGAATGAAAGTCTGTGGTCACTCATAGTAAATAACAAAGCTGCATGCTCTGAAGGATTTCTCTTCTGATTCTGCCCCATCCGGTCTCTCAGTGGGAGAGGGGGTCAGGGGAGAGGAATCCAACCTTCAAGAAGTCATCTTCTTATAGGGCTGTTTCTTAAGCCTGGGATAGAATGTGTCCAGGTTTAATACGCTTTGACCTGGCCATAAGAACTAAACAGAATGCTTATTTATAACTCAACAGTGGCTTCGCAGAGGCAGAATACTTATGTTCCCTCCCATGTTTAAAAAAAGTTATCATTATTATAGTATATATTTAACACATTGTACCATGTTGGAAAGTTTTAAGACGATTCAGGGGGAAAAAATATTTCATAAAGCCAACAAGGATATTATTTAATACCTTTCTTTTTTTCTTTTTTTTTTCTTTTTTGAGTTGGAGTCTCACTCTTGTCACCCAGGCTGGAGTGCAGCTGCACTCTCACGGCCACTGCAGCCTCGACCCACTGGGCTCAGACGATCTTTCCGCCTCAGCCTTCCAAGTAGCTGGAACTATAGACGCACGCCATCATGCCCTGCTAGTTTTTCTGATTTATTGTAGAGACAAGGTCTCACCAAGTTGCATAGGTTAGTCTCCAACTCCCAGGTTCAGGCAATCCTCTCACATCGGCCTCCCAAAGTGCTGGGATTTCAGGCTGAGCCACCATGCCCAGCCAACACCTTTCATTTTAACCTTAACTGCAATCAACTTGCTCAAAGCACTCACTTCTTTGGGGCCGTGGATTTAATTGTTTCCTTATTACACAATCACAACCTGTAGGCATGTGCATCTGTATTTTCACAAACCACTAGCTAAGATTCAGCATTTGATTTCATTATAAATGTAGACTGGTAGTCCTCAACCTTTCTGGCATCAAAGACCCATTTTGTCAAAGACAAATTTTCCAAGATGGGGGGTGGGTGTGCACTCAACCTCACTGCCAATGTTAATCTGTATTTGCAGCACTAGCATCACCACCTCAGCTCCACTTCAGATCATCAGGTATTAGATTCTCAGAAGGAGCCTGCAACCTAGGTCCCTCACATGCACAGTTCACAATAGGGTCAGCCTCCGTACGAGTATTTAATGCCACTGCTGATCTGAGGCGAAGATCAGGTAGTAATGTGACAGATAGGGTGTGGCTGTAAATACAGATGAAGCTTTGCTCACTCACCCACTGCTCATCTCCTGCTGTGCGCCCCAGTTTCTAACAGGCCACCAGTCCATGACCCAGGAGTTGGGGACCCCTGATGGAGACAACAAATTCCACAGTCACACTGAGAGTACCTATGACCTTGTCAATGCAGATATTTTTTCTCTTGACTGTGGTTGCAGATATCTCAAAATAGTTTGCGTGTTAATGAAGATGCACTTGTGCTACGGTATTACAAATGTTTTACGATTTGGATAGCTAAATTTCAGTATAATTGGTTTCCTTTAAAATCTTCTGCACTTTATTTCATCTGTTTAAAAACCATTATTCAGAGAAAGGGCCTATAGTTTCATGAAATTGCCAGATGATTTGTGGTTTGAACGAAGTACAGACACCACCCTACGGATCTTGTTCCTCATCTGCCTGTGGCTTCCACCCCCTGGAGACTAAAAAAACCTGCTACTTTTCTCTCTCCTAGCTAACCAGAGGCCCGGCCACTCCCAGTTCTTCCATCCTTCCTCTTCCATCCTGCCTCCCCGCATGCTAGCAAACTACCCAGGACATGATATTCTGACTGATGGTCCCCAATCAGAGTTTCTCTGCCCGTGGACCTTTTGGAAGAGCAAAGCAAACACCTCCCTCTGCAGCCCATCACAGGGAGCTTCCATAGCTCAAGTGCAAGTAAACAGCAAAAGCACACCCAAAGCCAGGGTCAGACTGCACCTGCAGAGTCCCTCAGCACCAAGAGCAGCTCACAAGTTTCCCCAGTGCAAACTGTCTTCTGTAGACGGGATCATATTTCCTCTATAGCAGTGGAAAATGCCTCCTGGGACACTTTCAAAAAGTTTAAAACCAGAATTCAAGGTTTTCCACATCATCCAATGAGCCTGTCCTCCTCTCCAAGCACTGACCCCCAGTGAACTGTGTGCGAAGTTTTACCACCTGGTTGCCCTCTAAGGCCTGGCAGGCCATGGGTACATGTGGGCTGCTGTAGTCATTTTCCCATTTCTCCATTTCTTTAATAAATTTACTTTTGTTTCAGAAAGAGAGAGAGAAAAATAGAAAGAAAAAAGGAAGGAAAGAAAGATAGAAAAAAGAAGTAAGAAAGGAAAGAGAGAACCATGTACCCTTTACCAATTCTCTCCCATGGGAAGATCTGGCGAAACACTACCACAACCAAGATATTAATATCGATACAGTCAAAATATATGATATTCCAAAAACACAGTAATCTCTCATGTTGCCCTTTATAACCATACCATATCCCTCCCACCCTCACTTCATTTTTTTTTTTTTTTGAGTTGGAGTCTCACTCTGTTGCCCAGGCTGCAGTGCAGGAGCATGCTCATGCCCACCACAGCCACCTGCTGGGCTCAGGTGATCTTTCCATCCCAGGCATCCAAGTTTCTGGAGCTACAGGCATGAGCCACCAAGCCTGGCTAAATTTTTTTTTTTATTTATTGTAGAGATGAGGTCTCACCAAGTTGCCCAGGCTGGTCTCAAACCTGTGGGCTCAGGCAATCTTCTCACCTCGACCTCCTAAAGTGCTGGGATTATAGGCATCAGCCACTGCACCCAGCCTCACTTTATTCTTAACCCCTGGGAACCACTAACCTGTTCTGCACTTCTATAATTTTGTCCTTTCAATAATTTATATAAGTAGAATCATGTGGCATGTAACCTTTAGTGACTGGCTTTGTTTGCTCAGCATAATTCTCCTGAAATCCATGCACGCTGTTCAAGTGCCAACAGCCTGTCCCTTTTTACTGCTAAGTACTATTCCACGGTGTGGTTGCACCACTGTTTGATCATTCATCCACTGAAAAACCTCTGAGTTGGTTTCTCCGTGTGGCCATTTTGAATAGTGATACTATAAATATTTGAATGAAGGTTTCCGTGTGGACACAAATCTTCATTTCTCTGAGATGAAGTATCAAGTGTGCAATGGCTAGGTTGCCTGTTTAATTTTTTGAAGAAATGGCCAAGCTCTTCTGCAGAGTAGCTGCACCATTTTACATTTCCACCAGCAACACATGAGTGACCCCGTTTCGCTATATCCTCATCAACCTTCAGAGTTGTCACTACTTCTAATCTAGGATAGATATGTAGTGCTATCTCATTGTGGTCTTCACCATTTAGTGTAATGTTAGCTGTCGATTTATTTTTCTGTAGATGTGCTTTATCAAGTGGCCTTAATCTGCATGTCTTCAATGGCTTATGAAATTGAATATCTTTTCATGTACATATTCTTCAGTGAAATGTCTTCATATCTTTTGTGATGCTCTGGTTGAATTGTTTTCTTTTTTTACTATTGGGTTTTGAGAGTTATTTATACAGTATAAATATTTTCTCCTCCTTTGTGCCTTGTCTTTTCTTCCTCTTAATAGGGTTTTTAATGAGCAATGGTCATTAATTTTGAGAAAGTTCAATTTATTATTGTTCCTTTGATAGATCCTGCTTTGAGAGTCAATCTAAGTTTCTTTGCCTAGCCAGAGATTCTTAAGATTTTCTTATTTGTTTTCTAGAAGTTTTGTTATTTTGCATTTTACCTTTAAGTCTGTAATTCATTTTAAGTGAATTTTTGTCTGAGGTATGAGACATAGGTTGAGGATGACCAATTGTTCCAGTCAATTGTTGAGATGGCTATCTTTTTTCCATCCAGTTGCTTTTGCACCTTTATCAAAAATCTGTTGGATATATTTGTGTTGCATTCTTTCTGGGATCTCCATTCTGTTTCATCTACAATCTCCATTACTGTAGCTTTATAATAAATCTTGAAATTGGGTACAATGATTCCTTCCTCTTTATTCTTGTTTTTCAAAATTGCCTTACCTCTTCTAATTCCTTTGTTTCTCCATATACATTTTAGAATAATCTTGTCTACATCTATAGACAATTATTGCTGGTATTTTAAGGGGAATTTGGTTCAATCTGTTTGTTAATTTTAAAAGAATTGACAGTTTTACTATGTTGAGACTTCTACTCCATCACATAGTTTGTCTCTTAATTTATTTAGATCTTTGGGGGGGTTAATCAATTTTGTATAGCATTTAGCATACAAATTCTTTGCAAGTTTTGTTAGATTTATGCCCAAGTATTTCTTTTTTGTTGAGAAATGTAAATGACAATGTATTTTCAATTTATGTTTATTGCTAGTATATATAAATACAATTGATTTTGATATGTTCATCTTGCATACTGTGAACTTGCTGAAATTTTCACCCTAGTGGTTTTTTACAGATCCCTTGAAATTTTCTGTGTAAACAATCATGTAATCTACAAATAGGGACAGTTTTAATTCTTTCTTGGTGACTGCATGCCTTTTCTTTCCTTTTCTTGCCTAATGGCACTGGCTAAAATTTCCACTAGGTTGAATAAGAGTGGTAAGAACTGTGAGTGTAGACATCCTCACCTTATTCCTGATCTTAGGGGAAAGAATTCATTCTTTCACCATTTGGTGTAATGTTAGCTGTAGATTTTTTTTTTCCTGTAGATGTGCTTTATCAAGTTGAAGACATTCTTCCCTATTTCTGTTGTTCTGAAAGTTTTGTATGAATGGGTGTTGAATTTTTTCAAGTACTTTTAGACATAATCATGCAATTTTTCTTCTTTAGGCTGTCGATATGGTAGATTACGTTGATTTTCAACTATTAAACCAACTTTGCATCCCTGGAATAAACCACAGTTGACCATGGTGTATAATTATTTTTCTATATTGCTGTCTTCTGTTTGCCCATATTTTGCTAAAGACTTTTGCATCTATATTCCCAAAAAATTGGTCTGTAATTTTCTCCTTGTACTGTCTTTTTAATCCACTCTATCAATCTCTGTTTTTAATTAGTATACAAGGCGATCCAAAAAAACTCAGAATTATCTTTTGGAGTGAGGGCCTCTTGTAATACAAGCTTTCCTCCACTAGGTAAGTGTTCTAGGAACCCAACAGCATCAATGTACCAGGTAGGGTTGTTGTGAGAGGCTGAGTTCAGCTTCAGTTAATATTTGGGGGGAGATTCTTTCAATACATTTGCCCATTTTATGGTGGGCGATTTACAAGCACTCCCACCCACACTGCCCTGAGTGTTCAGCAGTTCACCAAAACTGGCATGACCCTCAGGCCCCACCCTCCCTAGTCACCCAATCTCACCCCGAGCAACTGATTTTTGTTTCTCTGGGTGAAAAAAGTCCTCAAAGGGAAACATCTTGCTGATGTGGAAGGGGTGAAAAAGAACCACAGAAACACTAAAAGGCATCAAAATTGATGAGCTCAAAAACTGTTTCTGAGCAGTGGAAAAAAGAATCTCAATAGATACGTTACCTCAAACAGTGTACTTTGAAGATGACTGAAGTTTAAACATGTAAGAATAAATGCACAATTTTTTATAAATAAATTCTGGGGTTTGGGGTTCCCTTGTATTTCATTCATTTGTTTTATAATGATATAAATATCATTATGGCTATTATAATTATTAATATGTTGGTATTTGAGTCTGTCATCTATTTTTTCTGGGTTTTTTTGGTTTCTCTGTTTTACTTTTTTCAATTTTTTGTAGCTTACTTGAACATATTTTAAAATTCCCTTTTTATTTATCTATAGTTTTTTTGGGGGGGGTTGTTTTTGTTTTTTTAGTTTAGGTCTTACTCTGTCATCCAGGTTGGAGTGCAGTGGCATAATCATGGCTCACCACAGTGTCAAACTTCTGGGCTCAGACAATCCTCCCGCCTCAGCTTCCCAAGTATCTGGAACTACAAGTGCGTGCCACCACACCTAGCTAATTTTATTTTTTGTAGAATCGAGGTCTCGCTATGTTGCCTAGGCTTGTCTCTAACTCCTGAGTTCAAGCAATCCTCCTGCTTCAGCCTCCCAAAATGCTAGGATTACAGACATGAGCTACTTTGCACAGCCTATAGTATTTTTCAGTGTATCTCTTTCTATACCTTTTGCATTGGGTTGCTCTAGGTATTACATTATATTACACACGCCACACACACACACACACACACACACACACACACACACACACACACACGTCTTATCACACACATCTTATATATAAGACAGAACAAGAAGAAAACTACAGACCAATACCTTTTGTGACTATAGATGCATATGTGTGTGTGTGTGTTATGTATAAACCTTACCATAGTCTACTGGTATCATCATTTCTTTTTTGAGTTCGAGTCTCACTCTTTGTCGCCCAGGCTGGTATACAGTGGCATTCTCATGGCCACCACAGCCTCGACCAGCTGGGCTCAGGTGATCCTTCTACCTCAGCCTTCCAAGTAGCTGGAACTACAGGCGCATGCCACCATGCCTGGCTAGTTTTTTGTGTGTGATTTACTGTGGAGATGAGTTCTCACCAAGTTGCCCAGGCTGGTCTCAAACCCCCCCGGCCTCAGGGAATCTTCTCGCCTCGGCCTCCCAACCTTACAGGCTGAGCCACCGCGCCCAGCCAGTGTCATAATCTCACCAGTCCAAATAAAATATAAAAATCTCACCTCTCTGTATCCCTTTACTCACTCCCACTTATAACATAGTTGTCTTAAATAGTTCCTATATCTACATTCAGAACCACATCAGATAGTGCTATAATTTTTGCTTTAGCCATCACACATAATTTGGAAAGTTCACAATGAGAAGAAAAGTCCATTGTATTTGCCCATGTTTCTGCTTACCATGTTCTTTTTTATTTTCTGATAGTCCAAGGTTCCTTCTTTAAGAGCAGGAGTCCCCAACCCCTGGGCTACAGACCAGTACCAGTCCATGGCCTGTTAGGAATCAGGAGGTACTGCAGGAGATGAGCAATAGGTGAGCAAAGCTTCATCTGTATTTACAACTGCTCCCCATGGCTTGCATTACTGCCTGAGCTCTGCCTACTCTCAGATGAGCAGTGAAAAGTCTGCTTTCATCTCTGTGAAGCCAGATTTTCCACAGTGGCGACAACCAAAGCAGATTACAGAGAGTAGACTGGACATAAGTAACACACTTTGAGTGTCACTATCTCCCATCACCCCCAGATGGGACCATTCAGTTGCAAGAAAACAAGCTCAGGACTCCCACTGATTCTGCATTATGGTGAGTTGTAAAATTATTTCATTATATTTTGCAATTTAATAATAAGAGAAATAAAGCGCACAATAATTGCAATGCACTTGAATCATCCCGAAACCTTCTAGCCCCACCCCTCTCCGCACCCAGTCCATGGAAAAATTGTCTTCCATGAAACCAGTCCTTGATGCCAAAAAGGCTGGGGACTGCTGTTTTAGCCCATCTTTTGGGGGGCAAGTCTGCCAGTGACAAGTTCTCTTAGTTTTTCTTTACCTGAAAATGTTTTGACATCTCCTTCATTCCTGAAGGATATTTTCACTGGGTAAAGGATTCTGGCTGACAGTTACTTTATTCTGGCACTACTTTCTGATACAAAATTCACTTTCCTTCAAATAATTTTTTCTTTTATAGGTAAGGTGTTTGTTTTTTCTGGCTGTGCTTAAGACTTTCCTTGGTAGTTTCAGAAATTTGATTATGATGTGTCTTAACATGAACGTCTTTGAGTTTATCCTGTTGGGGCTTCACTCAGCTTCTTGAATCAGTAGACTTATGACTTTCTCCATATTTGAGAGAATTTCAGCCATTATTTCTTCGCGTGATTTTTCAATCCCACCTTCTTCTTTTCTTTTGAGACTCTGATGACACCTATGTTAGAGCATCTGTTAGAGTTCCACAGACTCCTAAGGTTCTATTCATTATTTTTTAACCTATTTTCTCTCTGTTGTTCAGATTTCTATTATTCTATCTTCAGGTTCACTCCAACTTTCCTTTATCTCCTCCATTCTGGTGTTCAGTCCACCCACTGAGCTTTTTCCTTGAATTATTGCAATTCCCAGCTCTAAGATTTCTGTTTGGTTTTTATTTATCTCTTGTATTTCTTTCCAGATACTTTCTATATTTTCATTTGTTTCGAATGTGTTTTTATTGCTCATTGAAGTATATACATACATTTTTTTTAGTTTAGAAAATATAGTTTATTTTTAAAGTATATTAGAGAGAGAGAGGAAGAAAGATTCACTTCCCCAAGTTGGGAAGAGGGCTAAAGTCAGGAAACATGGTGATAACCATAGCTCCAAGAGCACATGGCCATGCTATAAAGGATATTTTTTATCATGACTTCTTTAAAATGTTTGTTGGGGCCAGGCTTGGTGGCTCAGCCTGTAACCCCAGCACTTTGGGAGACTGAGAGGAGTGGATTGCTTGAGCCGACAGGCTTGGGACCAGTCCAGGCAACTTGGCGAGACCTTATCTCTACAATGAATAAAAAATTAGCCGGGCATAGTAGCACATGCCCGTAGTTCTGGCTACTTGGAAGGCTGAGGCGGAAGGACCACTGGAGCCCAGTAGGTGGACACTGGGGTGGCCATGAGCATGCCACTGCACTCCAACCTGGGCGACAGAGTGAGACTCCAACTCAAAAAAAAAAAAACTTTGTCAGATAATTGTAACATCTCTGTCACCTTGGCATTGGCATATTTTTCATTCACTCTAAAATCTTGGTTCTTAGTATGATGAGTGCTTTTCTATTAAAACATGAGTACTTTTATATTATATTGTGAAACTCTGGATCTTATTTAAGCTATATGTTATTGCTGTATGTCTCTGACAATAGTCCATTCTGGTGAGGGGAACAGGGATACCACCTCATTACTGCCAGGTAGAAGTAGAAATTCAGATTACCCACTTGGTCTCCACTGGTCCCCAAGGTGAGAGGAGGAGTTTTTCTCATTACCAATGAGAGAATGTGGAGTTCTAGCTTTCTATCTGGCATTGCCATTGGGGATGGCCTCATTATTGCTGGACAGTAATGAAAGTCCTGGCTCCACAAGGCCTCCTCTGAGAAAGGCAGAAGATTACTGCCTGGCAGGGTGGAGTGAGACTCTCCTCATGGTCTTCACTGACACCACAGGGTCAGGGGCTTGTTACTGGCCAGAAAGAATAAAATTCCTGGCTCCCTGCTCACCTTTGTTGGTCACTACCCTGGCAAGGGATCTGGGGAGTCTTGTTACACCTTCATTACACTTGGCTTCTGCTGGCCTAAGTTGGGATTGAGCTACATCTCTTTTTCTATGGTTTTTGACTAGAAGAGAGCAGTTATTATTCAAAAGGTTTCTGTCTTGCTACAATTCCCTTTTTGGTCATTTGGCTAGAGAATGTAGACTTATGGGGAACTTTTTGGTCTGTTTCCAGGTTTCTGGTTTCTTTAATTCCAATTCTGGAAAATAATAAGGGGGGGGGAAGGAATGCACCACTCTGCCATTCCCTAGCCAGTCTATGTCTTCTCTCCCAGAGTCTTCTTGTGTTTGTTTTATGTTTGATTTCTAGGGTTTTTAATTGCACTTAGTAGAGGACTCTGGAAAAATACATATATTCCATTCCCAGAAAAGATGGCTAGATTATGCTTTTCGCATCTTTGCACCTTTGTGTATGCTGTTCCTTCTGTCAAGATTAATCCCTCCTTTCCACAAGGAGGTATCCCTGGCCCCATAGACTGAGTTAAGTGACGGACAGCATCTTGTGAGCCTGGATTACAGTAGTGATCAGACCGGGGAATCTTCTTTTTGTCTGTCTTTCTAAACCATCAGTTTCTTGAGGGAAGGCTGAAGTCCTGGTTGACTTTTCCTCTAGCTCGCACCACAGTGTCTGAAGCCTGATAGACACTTGATGAATGTCTGCTGAATGAATGAGTGATGTCTATGCAGGCTTCCCTTCTGTCTTTGGGCCTGCACAGAATGTAAAAAAGGAGAACTTCACTTTATGTTGACTCTTCCTACGCTTTCTTAGTAACCTCAGGCAAATAACCAGAACTGACATCAGTTTCCTTCGTGTTAACTAATGAGCACTGCCCTGTGCTAAAGATGCAGCAGCAAACATGGCAGACATGGCTGGCAACTGTGATGGCTGAGCTTCCATCCCAGGAGGGCATCAGAGAATAAGCAGCCTCCTCCATGGTGCTAGTAATTCCTCAGTTGTCACTGTGCTATGTGCACACAGGTCAGTGTGTGATGGGGAGCTGGTCCTGGGACTTGGGGCATTAGGATGGGATATGATGCCTCTGGCAAAACCAGGGCAGAAGTCACAGCAGGGAGCCCACCTAGAGCCTGTGTAGCTATATGTCTGGCAGACCAACATTTTTAAGGAGGAAGGAGAGGCCTGCAGGACTGTCTTCATATATTCATGGGTTATCATCTGTGATAAAAAGCAGTGACCAAAGGCAGGGTCTGGAACAATCTTACAGGTTACAAATGCAGGTTTTCTTAACAATGACAGGGTATTGGTGAGGAAAACTCACTCCTCCAGCTTCTGAGAGGATCTGGGTTTCAGTGTGAATATGTTTCAACTTGAGCAGGTTTCCAAGAGGTAGGATCTTTCCTAGACAGATGTTTCTAGAGTGTGCTCTGTTGAACACAGAGCTGCCATGCAATATCTGAATAGGGGCTCTGTTTAAAAACAAGATGAATTTTTTTCCATTTTTTGTATTTGCTGGACTTCTCAGAGCCTTGAATTTGCTGATATGCATTGTAGCTAAGATCAATCATAGTATCCAGCACTTCCCAACCTTATTTGATCTAGAATATTTTTTTGCTAGGGATTCATATTAATACTTTCCCCCATACAGTTAGAAAAACATCCCCTTGGAGTTAACATCTCTGGTTGGACAAGCTGATGAGCCTGGACAAAGAGGCCTATTTTCAAACTGGAAGGTACACTGGGTGTGATTTAGCACAGCTTCCTGTCAGTGATGTTTTTCTTCCATCCCATCCCTGACAAATGATTACTGGGCCCCTGTTTGAATGAGTCCAGACACAAGACTCTCATGATCTGCCAGGGCAGCCCACTCAATTCCATCTCAAGCCCTTCCTTAACACTAAGCTGAAATCCACCTTCCTGACTTATTCATCTAATGCTAAGAGTAATATTTACCTTACTATCATGTCTTGAACACCTTCTATGGGTCAGACTCTGTACTGAGTTTTTCCTTGTTTAACCTCAATGAGCTCACTCAAGGGGTACTCAGTGAGGTCAGCCTGTGCCTCTTGCACAGCTGAAGAACCCTAACTTTGAAGAAAGCACACTGCTCTTCTTAGTTCACCCAGCTAACAAGAAGTAGATCGATGACTCGCCCCCAGACAGTCTGACCCTAAGACCAAGGCTTTAAATGGACCTAACCACTCTACTCTCCTGCCCTTTGTCACAAAGTTCTGCCCTCTGGAGTCCCCTAGAATAATGACACCCACATCTGTAGCCACTCCCTACATGCCAGGTTCCACTCCAACGGACTAGCATGTCTAAATCTTAAAGCAGCCTTGAAAGGGGTCAAAGATTATTCCCGGTACACAAGAGAGACACTAACCCATCACCCGCCAGAATCACACAGATCCGGGTGGCAGATCAGACCTTGGTTCCCAGGCTATCTGGCTCCAGAGCCCACCATGTTAGCCCTCACTCTGTGTGCCCTCCGTGTCCACAGTCTTTTCCTTATGCCCACCTGCACTCTGGTTGAAGGAACTGTATCCCCTCATCCTCCCTTGGTGCCTCTATCCTTCCCTGGGGTCTCTAACCTCCTCTGCCTCCTTGCCGTCCTCCCGTGGGCCCATCCCGGGATTTGTATATGCAAATAGTCAGGCCACTCCTAAGGTCCCCAAGAGGAAGAAAGGCAGGTACCCAGGGCTGAGGACAAGAATAAAGAAGATAAGAATCAAGGTAGCTCTCAAATGGGGACTGCTGAGTCCAGACCTCATCGTTTCATTTAACCCATACGGCAGTTTCTGGCATCTGAAAGAAGTCCCCAGACACGTTTAGTTGAATGACTGGAACAATCCTCATTGTCCCCATTTCACAGATGAGGGAAAAGATGCCCAGAGGATCTTAGAACAGGCTCAAGACCACACAGATCGTGACAAGTTCAGGATTTGAACCCGGGTCATCCGGCTCCACAGCTTTGGTTCTCCTTTCTTTCCCCACATGGCAACCCTAGGTCCACATTTAGAGTCCTAAGTAACAGATCCTCTCTCAGCAGGGTCTTGGATGTCCTCACTGACCTGGAGTCAGACTTTGAAAAAGTCACCCAGGAGCCCTCCAAGGACCCTCCAGTGGGAGGAGGCTGCTGGGTTTGGGAGCCACGAGAGGAAGGGGAGAAGGAATTCCCCAGCTGGAGCCCCAGAAGCACACAGCTGACTCTGGCTGCTCAGCTTCTTTTACGACAGGGAAACCCTGGCGCTCTCAAGTGACTCACTCAAGTGTCTTCCAAGAGTTCTATAAACCTGCGTTTCAGTGCATGACCAGCAAGTGGATAAAGCGAACATGCGTCTTCAGGGCCTAGAAAACAAACAGGAGACTCTTAGGCAGCGAGCAAGGCGAGAGGTCAGACAACAGGCAGGGGTCTAGAACACTGCCCACCCCCAGACTGTGCTCAGCTGCCCCCACGGGGATACTGGAAGACTTTGAGCCTGATGGAGAAGCCAAGGGACCTTCGGCAATCTCTCTAAAATACACAACCAGATCCCCTTCCACATTCACTCAGTCAGCTTTTATTGGCATACTTGCCTTCGAGGGCTGCAGAGAGGACTGAGGATACACATCAAGGATTGGAGCACACTTCAACTGCAGAGCTTTCCACACGTGGGAGGGACAGCTGTGGGGACTGGCAGCACGTTCCCACCACCACCACTTCCCCTCTCTGGTGTGGCCCCTGGGTGGGGGCAGTGCAAATCTACCACGCTGTAACCTCACTGAGAAGCCGTCCTGGTGTTGTGTGACTTCAAAGAGCTCTCAGCCACTCAGTGCAGCAGTGGGCAGGACGCTGTCCCTCAGCCTCCTCATCTAGAAAACAAAAAGGGGACAGTGGCTTGGAGTACAGATCCCAGCCTCCAACCCAATGGCCACTAGGGAAGGGCCGCAAATGTTTTCTACGAAGGCCCAAATAAGAAATAGTTCGGGCTTTCTGGGCCTCATGGTCTCTGCCGCAATTACTTAACTCTGCCATTGCAGCTCAAAAATAGCTAGAGACAATGCCTGAGTGAACAGGCATGGCTGTGTTCTAATAAAACTTTATTTACAAAAACAGTTGGTTCCTTCTCACAGGGCTTTGTTTGCCCTCAAGGATGCCCAAACCATGCTGGACCCCTGTGGTAGTAGAGAGGACTCATATGTTACGGTTTCTCAGACTGGCTACTTTTTCTGACCACCCTTGTCATTGACACTCAATTTTGTCCTTTAAAACCTGAGAAATCCCCATTAGAAGATGTGACAGGCACCTTTCTTCTTCAGACCAAGCTTCCAGCTGGGTGACACTGTAAGGTCCCCCACCTCTCTGGGCCTTATTCTCCCCCCTGTAAGTGCACTTAGTGAGGCCTCCCACAGAACCAGGCACAGTGACCAGATAGAGTGAGGAACAGTCCTGGAACATTGGCACCAAAATCTGCCACCTGGAGACAGAAACTGGGACTCAGAGAGGTTAAGCAGCTTGCCTAAAATCACAGAGTTAGGCATTAGAACCCAGTTCTTTGGGCTCCAGAAGCCAGAACTCCTGCCTCTAACCTTTGCAGGCTAAGGTGATTCCAAAGCCCTGTCAAGTCCACATCCTTAGTGTTGGAAGATGAAGAGCCTGGCATGAGAGAGGATGAGGGTGGCAAAGGGAGACCAGGGAGCTGCTTTCCTTGTTCACAAGTTGTGTGTCAGGCCACAAGCTCAGTTACAGGAGGCGCTGTCCTTCCCCACAAGCGGGTGAGCAAACAGACCCAGAGAGATGGACGGACTTGCCCAAGGTCACACAGCCATTAAGTATGGAGTCAGGACAGGAGCCCAAGCCCATGGGATCCTGCCTGGCAGAGCTCAACTGACTTCTCTGGCTGCTCCCTTTCCCTCCCGTCACGTGCCCAGAATGGGACCAGAGCCGGGGAAGGCCTCCTCCCCTGATGGCATGGAGGTGAGCTGAGAGGGGGCAGTCCACCTCCAGTACCCCGTCTTGGCGTGCCGCTGGAGCCCGTGGGTGTTCATCAGTCTAAGCTGAGAACCATTGACAATGCCCTCCCCACCCCCATCCAAGCCCTGAGAAGCCTTGGGCTGGGCGCAGCCAGCTTCAGCAGCACCAGGAGGGTTATCAGCCGCCCAGGAAATGCCTGGAGGTCTTGAACTTCTGAACTCCCCGCTCACCTCCACCTGAACCCAGCGAAATGGCCTCTTTGCTGTTATTACTTTATAGCCTTGCTTGTAAATTCTTCCCTGATCCCACTTTATGGCTGCAGGATAAAAACATGTGCCCGGGGCATTGCTGTCAGGAGAATGCCTGCCTTATAAACTGGCGGGGCACCGGGCAGAGCGTCCCAGGGCTCGATCCCAGGGTCCCGGAAGGGCAGGCTGACCAGACCTGCCCGGGCACCAGCCAGGTGAATTGCAGGGGCACCCAAGGACCAAGCAGCATTCCCAAGCCCTTACTGGAGATTGTGGCATCCTGGGATGGTTCCTAGAAACAGGCCGTGATTATCTTCATCCTCCAAATGAGAGGGCTGAGGCCCAAGAGGCCACACGGCCCAGCCAGGACTAGAACTCAGACCCAGAGCTCCTTCACCACATGCCCTCTCAGAATAAACTCTTGTGTGTCTGTGGGCAGCAAATTTCAGCAGAACTGGTTCAGCCTCATCGAAGCCTCAGCCTCCTGGGAGTCTCACCCTCCCTGCTCTGCGGCTGCTCTTACTACCTGGGTATTTATGAAGCACCCTCACCCCCCTCCCCCAGCACCCCACTCCTGGCCCCTACCCACGCTCTCACACCTGTGGACTGGTGGGTTGGGAGGAGAAATGGGGCCCTACAGTCCTGCCCCTTCCTCATCCCCCTCTTGGGAGCCGGATGCTCACAGAGACAGGAGCCCTCACCCCTCTGTGGGGACCATTTTTGTGGAGGGGTGTGGGGAGCCAAGACTGAACCCGCCCAGTCAGATTTAAGCCCGCTAAGGCCCAGAGGAGAGGAAGCTTTGAGCCCATTCTCCACTCAGCGTGATCAGCAGTGGAGGGGCTGTCTGGGCTGCTGTTTTCCGTCATTTCACTTCCAGGTACAGGCCCATGCTGAGAGGTGGCAAATGTGTTTTGGGGACAGTCGGTTCCAACAGAACGAAGACCCTCTCCTTTGCCACAACGGTCATCCCTCCCTGTGCCTCTTTCTGATGTCGCTTCCACAATTCCTGGATCATGGCGTGACTAGAGGCCCTGACTTGTGACATAACCAAGGCTGGCCAGAAGAAAGCGGCCCATGGGAGGGCAAAGGCTTAGGAGTGAGGACCAAGGAGCATCCAGAACTGCCCAGAAAAAGAATGGTGAGTAATGTACCCTTTGCACATCATTTCAGGGCCTCCTGACTCATCTGTGAAATGGGTGAAGACAGGCTGCTAAACCAGAGGATCTTGGGAGATTGTTCTAGTGCTAAGATCTGGACTCTGCTCGGCCCATGGTCCTCAGCCCAGGCTGCTCACAGGAACCTTCGGGGAAACTTTTATAAACACTAATGCCCGGGTCCTTTGATTACTGTGCTGTAGTGCTACCCAACCTCAGATTGGGAGAAATGAACTTGAAAGCCAAGAACAGCAGACCAGAAGCCAGAAGGACCACGGGGAGGTCATACCAGGAGACATCCAAGCATATGGAACAAAGATAAGTTAAACATCAAACATCAACACAGCAGGTGAGCTGAGTTTTGGAGCCAGACAGACTGAGTCCCAAATCCTGCTTCTTCACTTACCTAGGGAAGCTATAGACCTCCCTGTCTTGAATGGTTCATCTGTCAAATGGGCACAGGAACACCTTCTGCATACGACCATTGTAGGAATTACATAGAAGAGCCATACATGGCACACCATACGCATTCAGGAATTTTATTGTTAGTGCCCTGTTTCCAGGGCAGGCGGACAAGTGTCATGGTTAAGACAGTTAAGCATGTGGACTCTGCAGCCATCATGCCTGAGTCAAACCCTGCTTCACTCAGCAGCCAGCTGTGTGTCCTTGGATCAGTCCTCTCCCTCTTCTGTAGGACAGCCAAGCTGATGGTGATATCAGTTTTTTTTGTTTTGTTTTGTTTTGAGAATTAGGTTAAAGGGTAAGTAAAAGTGCCCAACGCAGTATTGAGACAGGAGATAGAATGGAGACTGGAAGGCGAGCCTCAACAGATAAGAAGTCATGAAAAAAGGAGAGAAACCATAAGCCTGCAACGTTAATCAGCCTTCAAGGACAGGACATAAGTAACATTCCTTCCTGAAGCTAAAACGTTAATCAAGCTTCCAGGACAACACAAGTGACATCCCTTCCTGGAGCAAAATAAGAAGGCCATAAAACTTACACCCCAGGTGTGGCACATGCACAAACGGAACTTCATTGGACTCCCTATAACCTATCCATGCAAAAGAGCTAGTTAAGCCTAAGGCATGTGGACTGCCTCTCATCCATACAATTAAAATTATGGGATGGCGGGCAGAAACATGAGCAGTAACCTAAAATGTTACCCCTCCCCCAGGAAGTGCATTTAACCCCAGAAATGTTTGTCAAAATGTTTTCTTTTTGCAAACATTGCAAAATAGAAGGATATGTTTAGTTCTGGAGTGTACTGTCACCGCTTGCTTTCGCTGAATAAACTACTCTTTGCTTTTACTCTTTCTGTGTGTCTCATCCAATTCTTTGTTTGCGGCACCGAGAACCTAGTCACCACCAATGGGTCTTTAATCACCCTGCAATGGTATGAAACCACAGGAGGCTTTCAGCACGTTTCTTTTCCACCTCCTTTCCTCCCGCAGTGGTCCCAGGGTGCTTGGTGTGATGGCAACAAGGAGCCTCTGGTCTAGAAGTCATCTGGGGTTCATCCTGCCCTTGGACTTGGCGGGTGTCACATGGCCCAAGTTCAGTGGTGAATCAACCCCGAGGCAGGGCCTGCGCACACGGCTCGTTTTCCTGCTCATTGTTGCTCCACAGCCCTGAGAAAAGGAATGTGAGTTTTCCTTTGTAGATGTGGAATGACTTCACAGAGGCTCGGACCAAGATTAGGGAAGAGACCCAAGCTCCCAGAGCAACGGGAGAATCGAATGGATGGCTCTGGTGCCTACCACCAGTGTGCTGAGTGAAGGTCACAAGCTCTCGGCACCAGATTTGACATCAAAAGCTTCCTGTTGGAATGAGACGCCCCCCGCCTTACCTTCTATTTCAGAATCCAGGAGGAGAAAGAGAGGTGGCCTTGGAGTCCGGCAGACCTGCACTTGCATCCTGGCCCCACCGCTATAAGTAATGCCCTTCCTGTGGGCCTCTGCTTCCCCACCTGTGAGAAGAGAACAGGTCCCGAGCACCAGAGGTTCATCTTAAGCGCCAATTGGAAGCATGTCTGTGCAAAACTTTCCAGAAACCCTGATATAAGGCTCTTCTCCTACCAGCTGTGGGGTCCTGAGGAAGTTCCTTCATCTCTCACAACCTCAGTTTCTCTGCAAAAGCAGGGAAAATGGTATTCACCTCACAGGGCTGTTGTTCACATGAAAGGACATAATGGAGGGAAACCCTCAGGGCACCGTCAGACACATAGTAAGTGTTCAGTTCACAGCAGGTAGTACAATTGTCACTGTGTTTATCCCATGGCCCCTTCTTCTCCCTTGCAGCCCCCAGAGAGGAAGGAGGGTTGTCTCCTCTCTGTAGTTGAGAAAAGCTTTTGGTCTAGAGGCTTCAAGGCCTTCAAGGGAGGCCAGCCTCCCAGAAGCCCCTGCAGGCAAGGAAGTCGTGTCTTAGACTGACTCACTGTTCAGCCTGGCTGGACATGAGAACTTCTACGTGGAGTTATTTTCATCTTTCCTCACAAATCAATAACTGCTTACCTTGAAGCAGTTTTAATTAGTTAAGGCCTGCTGAGTGCTCTGCTGATAAACTAGCCTGCTATTAATGCTAAGTGTCTGCCTTGTGGTTGCTATTTTTATTATTGTTGTTGTTGTTGTGAAACCCTCCTTTCCTGGGCCACACAGCTGGGCCTGGTATTTTTAACATCACCTGCAGCCTGAGCCTCCTATCCTGAAACCTTGGGAAAGGGGCCCTTGTGGACAGCTCAGCTCGCACCCTCCTGTCCCTACTCCCTGCAATACCCTTAACACAACATTGTGGAAACAGGCTTCAATGTTCACAACTCTTGGTCTCTGCTTTTGCAGCAATGGAGCCCCCAGGCTCTGTGAACCCCGAGGTGAAGATCGTTCCACCCCCACCATCCTTAAATCAGCCACCAGTGGGGAGAACAAAAGGAGGAGATATTTATTTATTGAGTGCCTACTGCGTACCAGCAACGGTGTAATGTGCTCACTATTGGGACTTCATCTAGTCTTCAGAGCATGCCCCGGTGCCAACACTGGCCCTGTTTTCTAAATGAAGTAACGGGCTCAGAGAGTTTAGGACATTTGCTCAAGCTCATAGTGTCAGCAAGCAGGAAAATGTAAATCTAAATGCTGGTCTGTCTTTCTGATTCACACTCTGGTAAGCCCTGAGACCTCCCTGGCTTTGGTCAACTTCTCTCTCTTTTGGCCTCTTCGTCGTCGACCCTAGGCCTCCAGCCTGCCTGTCTGTCTTGCTCTTTCAAACTGTCTCCACATGTTCCATCCCTTGGGTTGCTGGCTGGCTAGAGGTGGAGGACCGGGCATGGTCTTGGCAAGTCAAAGGCCAACTCCATAAACCTTTGTAATCATGACTCCAGTGAAGAGAAGACGGGCACCAACAGAAAAATAAAGCCTTCTTGGAAGGAGAGCCAATGTTCAGGCAATGGGACAAAGTGGTTCAAAATCTGGGCAGAAGGAACAGAAGGCCCAGGCCAAATCCTGCATGTGCCTCTTAATAAATGTGTGACTTTGGGCAACTTGTAGAAGCTCCAGTCTTCTCATCTGCAAAGTGGCCTTCCAGTGGCATCTGTCTCCCAGGGCTGCTGTAAGGATTAAGTGAGAGACCCTCACTTAAGGGTATAATGCAAAGTAGGATTTTTTACGTTATTGATAGTAATTGGTGCTAACATACAGTAAGCAATTACCAGGTGTCAGGTGCTGTTCTGAGTAATTGTCTTGTTTTATTTCATTTACTCTGTGACAGATCTCTTTTATCATTGGAGACCCTTGTATTGGCTCCATTTCACAGATGGGAAAACCTAAGGCTGAAAGATATGAGTAACTTGCTCAAGATTATACTTTTTTAAAAAACTAAACTTATTATCTTGAGATAATTGGAGTTTCACATACAGCTACAAGAAATAACATGGAGGGAGCCCAGAGGAAGATGGCGGCAGAGCCACTTGGACTATGCAAGTCCCAATGTGAGTGAGTACATGGAAAATTTTGCACACACGTCTGTGAGTAAGTGGATGTGTGAGTGGGGGCTCAGGAACAAGTAGCCAGGGTTGCCCTGGTGAAGAGGCTGGGACCACAGCTGCTCTGCTTGGACCCTAGTGCTTCCTAGGATACAGAAGCCAAGTGCCATTTTTTTTAAAATCAGCAAAGCCCTTCCAAAGAAGAAACTACGGGAGTGACTACCAGCTCCAGGAACTGCCTCACCACCATAGCACCCAGCCAGACACTGGCAGCAAGGGCTGTGGAGGGAGCACAGAGAGGGAGCTAGAGGCAGAGCCCCACTGCAGAAGACAGCACAGGCACCTTGAAAACTGGACAGGGAAGTGTTCTGGCTTGCCTCACCCCAGAGTGACAGATCCAATCTCTTTGACTGGTGGGTTAACTACTCAGAGGTTGATCGTGACCCAGATAGAATATCCCAAAAGTACAAACTTCAGAGGGACAGGATGAGTGCTGAGTCTCAGGTGCCCCACTTCCTACCCTGATTCAGCCATAGGACAAAGGGTGTGATCAGAAAAGGATGAGGAAGACCTTCCCAAGAGATTAGCACTCCCTATCCTCCACCTTATTCGACTCTTAAAACTATGAGAGAAAGCAAAACATTCCACCCTCAGCCCTGTTTCAAAATATAACAAATTCAGAGCCAGCATCAGAGAAGAATAGAGGGCTGATAAAATATCAGAAGTGAAAGCCTCTCCCAGTGCCACTGAATAATGGAACTAAAAAGAAATGAAAGAGATCTGTCACAAATGGGGGGGGAATCAGTGGAAGAACATAGGTAATTCCCAGTGTACCAAAGAGAAAAAGCCTGAAAAATCAGACCTCAGGGTCCAAGCAATGAAATTTACCAATGACTGGCCCCAGAAACAACAGGTATTAGAAATGGATGGAAAAGTGAATAAGACTCAAGAGAGACTATATGCAACACTGAAAGAACTTGTAGCAAGGATTTTGGCCATAAAAAACTTCATCCAGGAAATAACAAGATGACAAGCATGGAAAGCAGAATTAATCAAGCAGAAGGAATCTCAGAACTTGAAGACCAAAACATGAAATTAACTTGATCTGTAAAAAATATAGAAAAATAAACTCAAAAAGAAAGAATATCCCACAATTTTAAAATAAAAATCAAAAGAAGAAAAAGAAAGAAAGAACAAAGCCTCCAAGAGATATGTGGTTATATCAAGAGGGAACCTATGCCTGATTGTTATCCCAGAAGAAGAAAGAAAAACAGAGAATACCTTGGAGCAAGTGTTCCAGAAGGCTAGCCAAGAAAACTTTCCCCATTTTACCAGAAATGTGACCATTCAAACACAAGAGATACAGAGAACCCCCGCAAGAATTGAATGAGAAGACCAACCCCTAGATACACAGTAAGTAATTCACCTATACAAAGTAGGTACAAAAGAAAAAAATCCTAAAGTCAGCAAGAGAGAAAGGTCAGACTACCTACTGGGGAAAACCAATCAGAATAGCAGCAGCCCTATCAGCAGAAACACTATAAGTTAGAAGGGACTGGAGTCCAGTTTTAAAAGTCCTCAAAGATAAACAATTTCAACCAAGAATTTACTACCTAGCCAAGCTCAGCTTCATCAGCAATGGAGACTTAAAATCCTGCCCAAATATCCAATCCCTAAGAAAGTATGCAGCTTCCAGATAGGAGATGCTTAAAAAGGTATTAAGCACAGAAGAAAGATAAAAAAGAATGACCATGCTCTTCCCAAGAAAGCAGGAGAACATAAAATCAAAAGAGAATACATCATGACTGCAAATACACACATACATCAACCCAAAAGTTAAAAGAAAACAAATAAAAACTTTATAAGAACCTTATGATGGGGATAAATATTCACTCACGTTTCAGTAATCAGCCTGATGGTGAATAGACTAAATGCACCACTGAAAAGACACAGCATGGCAAACTGGATAAAAAATCATGATCCTAGCTGGGCTCGGTGGCTCAGCCTGTAATCCTGTGCCTTTGGGAGGCTGAGGTGAGTGGATTGCCTGAGCCCGCGGGTTTGAGACCCGCCTGGGCAGCGAGACCTCATCTCTACAATAAATCAAAAATTCAACCGGGCGTGGTAGCGCATGCCTGTAATTCCAGCTACTTGGAAGGCTGAGGCGGAAGGATCATCGGAGCCCACTAGGTCGAGGCTGCGGTGGCCGGAAGCAGCCACTGCACTCCAGTCTGGGCGACAGAGTGAGACTCCAACTCAAAAAAAAAAAAAAAAATCATGATCCAATAATTTGCTACATCCAGGAAACTCATCTCATCACAGGGGACACACATAGACTCAGAGTTAGAAAATGGAAAACAAATTCCCTGGTGAATGGATCACAAAAGAAGGCAGGAGTCATGATCTTAATATCCAACAAAACAACCTTTAAGCTATCAAAAATGTAAAAGATACAGAAGGACACTAGATAATGATAAAAGGTTCAATCCATCAACAAGAAATATCAATCCTAAACATATGCACCCAACACAGGAGCACCAGTGTTTATAAAGCAGCTACTAAGTAAACTAAAAAAAGATACTTACTCTAACACTATGATAGCTGGGGACTTAAATACCCCACTAACAACCCTAGATAGATCATCAAGGCAAAAAAAATCAACAGAGATCCGGATCCTCAACTTGGTGCTTGACCAAATGAACTTAATAAATACCTACAGAACATTCTACCCAACAACCACAGAATATACATTCTAATCATCACCACATGGAAGGCACTCCAAGATTGATCATACCCTCAGTCATATATCAAGAATAAACAATTTCATAAGATCAAAATACTGCCATGCACCTTCTCAGAACACAGTGGAATAAAAATAAATATTAACACCAACAAAATTCCCCCAAAACCCACAAAGACATGAACACTAAACTACATGATGCTGAATGACTCCTGGGTCAACACAGAAATCAAAACAGAAATTGAAAGATTCCTGGAAACAAATGAAACATATTATCAAAACCTCTGGGATGCCATGAAAACGATTCTAAGAGGGGGAATTTATATCTCTATGAACACACATCAAAAAAATAGAAAGATCGCAAGTCAACAGCCTAACAAATCATCTAAGGGAGCTGGAAAGACAAGATCATCAAAATCCTAATTTTAAGAGAAGAATCCAGATCGCCAAAGTAAAAGCCCAAGTATGGGACATAGAAGACAAAAATATAGAAAAAAATCAACAAAACAAAAAGTTGGTTCTTTGAAAGGATTGATGAACCCCATCATCATCAAGATTGATGAACCCCTAGCCAGAATGACTGAGAAAAATAGAGAAAAAGCCCAAATAAACACAATCAGAAACACAATAGATCAAATCACAACTGACCCCAAAGAAGTACAAAAGATTATTAGAGATTGCGATGCACATCTGTATGAAAACAAACTTGATAACCTAAATGAAATGGAGGACTTTCTGACTTCACACAACCTCCCAAGGTTGAAACAAAAAGACACTGAGACACTAAATAGACCAATAACAACCCAGAAAATTGACTCTATCATAAGAAAACTACATACAAAAAAAAGTCCTGGACCAGATGGCTTTCCAGTGAAATTCTACTAAATATATAAGGAGGAAATGATACCAATCCTATTGAAAGTATTCCAGGAAATTGAGAAAGATGGAATTCTCCTCAAATCATTTTACAAAGTTAACATCACACTGATACCCAAACCAGATGAAGATCCAACAAAAAAAGAGAACTATCAGCCAAATGATCGATCAGCACCAATCATTCAGTGAGAAGACAGCCAAGGATTCTCCTGGTCCCTCTCACGTTAAATTCTCACTTGCACAATGATAGGTTATGTCATTTGATACGTGCTGTGTACAGCTTCACCAGAGGGTGCCTGATTTAAAATGTATCCTGCTCCACAAATCAAGGCATTTTCTCAATTTAACATAGTTGGGTTTACACATTTCTGTCTTTAAGATAAATAAATAAAAGTTTCGTGAGAAAAAAAGAAAGAAACAGTATGAAGAAAGGCCAGGCACAGTGACTGATGCCTGTAATCCCAGCACTTTGGAAGGCTGAGTCAGGGAGGATTGCTTGTGTCAAGACCAGTCTGGGCAACATAAGGAGACCTTATCTCTACAAAAAAAAAATCAAAAAACTAGCTGAGTGTGGTGGTGCATGCTTATAGTCCCAGCTACTCAGGAGGCTGAAACAGAAAGATTGCCTGATCCCAGGAGGTCGAGGCTGCATTGAGCTATGACCGTGCCACTGCAAGCCAGCCTGGGAGACAGAGTGAGACCCCACCTCAGAAAAAAAAGAAATAATATTAATAAATCCCATATACTCTTCATTTTATTTTCCCCGGTGTTAGCATCTTGCAAAACTAGTACAACATCACAGTCAGGACATTGATTGATACAGTCTAGATACAGAACATTGTCAGCACTACAGAGATTCCATGTGTTGTCCTTCTGTGTATACCCACTTCCTTCCAATCCCTAGTGCCTCCTTAAACACTGTTTAGAGAACATACATTTGTGAGCAGCTATTTTAATTATGAAGCACATGAAGAGGAAAATTTGAGCAAATATTTCTGAAGAGCACCTCATGGACTCACTAAGAATTGTGACCATAGCCGAGCTCGGTGGCTCAGCCTGTAATCCCAGCGCTTTGGGAGGCTGAGGTGAGTGGATTGCCTGAGCCTGAGGGTTCGAGACCCGCCTGGGCAACTTGGCGAGACCTTATCTCTACAATAAATCAAAAATTAGCTGGGCGTGGTGGTGCACGCCTGTAGTTCCAGCTACTCGGAAGGCTGAGGCGGAAGGATCGCCAGAGCCCAACAGGTCGAGGCTGCGGTGGCTGGGAGCACCCACTGCACTCCAGTCTGGGCGACAGGGTGAGACTCTGACTCAAAAAAAAAAAAAAAAAGAATTGCGACCACTTCCATCAAATCAGACATTGATAGATCCATTTTACAAAAACGAGGTCAAATTTCCCATTGTTCTCATTTTTATAAACTTTATAAGAAATATTATTTTTTTAAAAAGAAGTCCTAGCCGGGCTCGGTGGCTCAGCCTGTAATCCCGAGCTTTGGGAGACTGAGGTAAGTGGATTGCCTGAGCCCGCGGGTTCAAGACCCGCCTGGGCAACTTGGCGAGACCTCATCTCTACAATAAATCAAAAATTAGCCAGGCATGGTGGTGCACACCTGTAGTTCCAGCTACTTGGAAGGCTGAGGTGGAAGGATCCCAGAAGCCCAGCAGGTCGAGGCTGCGGTGGCCGGGAGCGGCCACTGCACTCCAGTCTGGGCGACAGAGTGAGACTCCAACTCAAAAAAAAAAAAGAAGTCTTATTATGTATATTCACCAACTACATGTGGCCCAGGACATTTACTTGATGCAACCCAGGGAAGCCAAAAGGTTGGGCACCCATGATTTAGAGTCTTACATTTGTATATAATGCCCAGGGTTTTTCATTCTTACTTAGCAGAAGAAATAAGGAAAAATATGTCCATTCTACCTTCCCAGAAGCACGTGTCCCATGCATACATTTTAATAAGTGTTAGAGTCTGGATTCAATCCTAAGCTGTGAAGTCTCAGAGACCATGGACATAACCACTAGGCTATACTGCCCCCACGCCACCTGAATTTATCCAGGCGTGCCCCTCTGGGGACTTCCCTCCTACTCTGATATCCCCATCACTGTGAAGTTCTCAGAGGTCACAGGCTAAAATCTCTTTTCAGAAATGACAGTTGAAAGTCCTATTGCTTCAGCACAGAGGTCTTTATAGGCTGTGGACAGAGAGCCCTGAGAGGTCCCACATGCACATTCTATTAGCGTCGGAGCTAATCCATTTACATATACATGAGATTCCCTGACAAAAGACCAGTCACTTGATCTTTTCTTTCTCTCATTCATTATTTACTGAATGCAAGTACCTGAGGATACAAAATCATAACTGCCTTTTAAATTGTGCTCTATTTTGCACCAAACGCTTTGCATATTGTCCCCTTCTTGGACACCGCTGCAAATCTTGTTCTAACCACTGCTGTGGCGAGCAGGACTGTACACGTTTGGCCCAGTCTCATGACCGTGAAACCCGACAGTGCCTCATCTCACCCCACTATGCATGTCTTGCTCCCCAGCCCCAGGTGCCTGGGAGAAAGCCACTCAGCACCCACTAACACACAAACCAGAAACGTAGTGCAGCTAACACCCCTTGAGACAATTCTTGACCTTCTTGACCACTGGGGAACAGAAGCTGGTGGACAGATACTTCCCTCTTTCTTTCCTGGGGCAGATGGTTCTTTTTTGTTGTTTTTGTAGAATCATGGGGTACATGTGAGGATTTGTTACATAAGTACAAGGTCTGACAAATCCGTTTGTGAACCATGCTATAAAAAGTGCTGCATACCTCATTGCTGAATATCACTACGGTCACCTTCGAAGTACTCTCCTTGGGAAGCCATGCACCAACGTCAGTGCCTAGTCCACCCATCAAGGCCATTTTGGAACTCTTTTTTCTGGAATGGCCATCAGAGCTGTCATTGTTATTTGTTGAGGTCTGACAAATCAAGTTCGTGAACTTGCTACCGTGCGATTTCGTTGGCAGCACTGTACGAATAACTGTATTGGAACACCCTCCCTACTCACTTGATCTGACCCCCAGTAACTTTTTTCTTTACCCAAATATAAAGGAAATATTGAAAGGAAGACATTTGGATGACATTCAGGACATCAAAGATAATACGACAGCTCTAATATCATGCCCAATGTTTAGTGTTCACTTATGAGTGAGAATACATAGTGTTTAGTTCTTTGTTTCTGTGATAATTCATTTAGAATAATGGTCTCCAGCTGCATCCATGTAGCTGCAAAGGACATGATTTTGATTTTCTTTATGGCTGTACAGTATTCCATAGTGCATATGAACCACATTTTCTTTATCCAGTCCATCATCAATGGGTATCTGGGTTGGTTCCATGTTTTTGCTATCGTGAATAGTGCTACAAGGAACATATATGTGCAAGCATCTCTTTGGTATAATGATTTATATTCCTTTGGGTATATTTTCAAAAGTGGGATTGCTGGTCAAATGGTAACTCTATTTTTAGCTCTTTGATAAATATCCAAATGGGCAGGTGGTTCTGAAATCTAATCCAGACGGCTTTTAGAAGGTAGTTTGGAATTGAATAAATAGCACTCCCTAGAGGTGACCAAACTCTTATCAAAAGAATAAGGTATTTGTATCGGCTTCTCGTCTTTCCTCACTTCTCCTTCCTAGGGTCACAGGTCCAAATAAACTGTCTTCACATAAAACTTTGGGGAACCCCAGGCTAAGACACGAGGTACCAGAAGTGGCCCTAAAAAACAATTCTGAAGTTCAACGTTTTGAGACTATCAATAACTCCTGAAATTCAGTTATCATCACAATTACTCAGACTTTTGTTTGTGGTTGACCAAGATAAGGTACAGATAGACAGTGAAATTCTGAGTTATGTAGTGACGTGGTACTTGACCAGCCTAAGAGTAATGGTAATTGCAAAGATTGTGGAGTGGGTCAGCTTTTCTTAACTTCTTGAGAAACCTTGGAAGCAACAAATGGCAAGCTCAGATCAGCCAACTCTTAATCTAAGACAGAGTTGTGCTGTGTCTGTGGCAGTATTTAAAGATATTCTCATCTCTTGAAACTTCTGGGAAGAACATGCTGAAAATCAGGCCTGGGATCTAATTGTAAGAATGGCAGAACTACAAAGAAAACTCAGTGCACGTCCACAAGACTCCTATGATAATCAGGGATCTCATAGGAGTGAGGTTCAGAGACCCAGAATGGGGACAGTTAGGTGAACTAGCCTGAGAATATTGGACCCTAGAGTCCTGTGAACACACCAGTCTGGTAGAAACAGCCTTGGACCCTTTACAGAGAAGAGGAGTGTCCCCTTGCCTAGAGATCTTGCAAAGACCTTTTTGAGGCTGGTGCCTCACAAGGTGATGCGTGTTCTCCTCAGATCTGTCCCTACAGCTTCACATTACCTTCAGCATGATAAAAAAAATGAGGTATAGGCATAAGCCATGCAGAGAAATACAAGTGCTTCTCTAGGTGGAGGTATTTTTCACCTTGAAGGAGGTGAAAGACCCAGCTAAAAAGCAGACCTTCATGGGGCTTCACAAGTGAAATGTAAAGATGGGTAGGGAATTATTTCTTGACATGAGGACACTCACTTGTAACCACTTCTGGCAAGATATCTGCAGCCATCCCAGCACTCTGCTGGGACAACTCCTTAAAGTTTGAACATAGTGATGTTTTATAACACATGAGGTGAAGATGCTAGAACTACTTTTGCGTAATATTGAGAAACGGGCCAGAGGGCTTAGGGAGGCAGGACAGCAAACTGGACTTATTACGTGAGACAGGCAAATCCATCCTTCACTGAGGCAATGAACAACACACTGTGCGGAGTTGGTCCAGGGTGGAAGAGGAAAACCAGTATCTTTGAGAAACACAGGGCAGGTACCCTCTACACTTCCAAACTGTCATCCTGAGCGTTACTTTTAGTAGCTATGTTTATCCTGGATCCCTCCAAAGGTATATGTGTTGATAATTTATTTGGGAATTGATCCCAGGATGGAGGAGTGAAAATCGAGGTATAAAAATAAGAAAGCAGGGAAGTCAATACAAAGACCTGTCATCCTTTTGATAGGGTTGGGAGATGCTGCCATGAACTGGAAGGTCCATTGTCAGTGGAGATGGTGAGTTCCAGTCACATGGCAACACCTCATCTTCAAAGGACAACCAGGAGACGGAAAGCAACCAGGGGGTTCACTCATTAACCCTTGACCTAGGCTCTACTTTGAGGGAAACCTTCACTTAGGTGTGGACATTACCTAATTTCAGTGTCACTGATGCCATTGAGGTAAGATAGCCTCAGTCCTTTTCACCGGTGAGGAAACCAAAGCTCTGTGAGGTCACTTGAGGGAGGGATGAAAATGAGCCCTCTGACCACATTATAACCTTCTGTAGGACAAGGTTGTGGAGTCACACCATCCCCTGTGCCACACTATCTATGCGACCCCTTCGTGGTTTTAAATTCCACTGTTCACTGAGACTTGTCACCTGTCGTAAGTATGGAATTCATTATCATTATCAATACTGGTAATGGATAATTAAACAATAAATGTACTAATCTCATTAAGCCACTTATTTAATTAATTTATTTTAATTCATGTAATTAGTTAATATGATAATGCTTTCTTTCATCCAAAGACAGCCTGCAGGCTCTTCAAGCACGGCGTATTATTATGAATAGATTTTCACATGCTGAGAAGGAAGGGGTCTGGGGAACATCTCAAAGTTACAGAGTTGCCTGGTAGGGGTCACTTTGCCTGTGGGAAAGCTCACTGCTTGCCATCTGATGACTCTGTTCACCCTTCCACAGGTACCAACCTCTCACTGGCTTTCTTGCCTTTGCACTAGTCTGGAAAGCCCTCTCCTTTTCTCCCTGAGGAGCAATACCACCCATCCTTCAAGACTCCACTTAGGCGTCACCTCCTGCAGGAAGCCCTGACCTTTCCCAGCTGGGTTAGATGGCGCTCCCAAGGTAGCCCGCATAGCAAATGTCATACTTGTGGAATGGCCCTGCTTAAAATGTGAATCCACTGAGAGAAGGGGCTGAGTTTGGTGACAGCATCAGCAACCAAATACAGCAACTACCATCCTACATTGAGCATCTCTTTTGCACCAAGCATTTTCCCAAGCATGTTGCAAGGACAGTCACTTTCAGTCCTCATTCAGCATCAAATGGTGGGAATTGTCTCCCCACTGACTTTGGAATAAGAAAACAGAAACGTCAAGTGATCAGATAACTTGCCCAGAGCCACCCACTAGAACGAGGATTCAAACTCATTCAGATAGTCCAAAATCCACGCCCTAACCCCTATGCCAAGCATTCTACTTACCTTTGCAGCCTTCACCCCAAGCACGGGGCCCGCTTACTAAATACTCATATAATCAACAAATGCCCCAAATGCTCCCTTAACAAATCTGGATCTCAATCTCACAGCGAGAGAAACAAAAGGCCCCATGGCTGAACGAGGACTGGCAATGACAAGTTTAGAGGAATTCTGTCATTATATTGATCTTTCATGGTGATGTTTAAGGACATTAAAATTTTCAGTACTGCTGATGGAATTACATTTTACTCTAAGGCTTAAAACCACAAACAAACGAAAATAATAATTCCATTCGTTGTTGAAAATGGTAATAATCCTGGTGAGTATGAGTTTTATTGCTATGGCAACTGGAAAGCCCAGAGATAATAAATAAAAAGTTCTTGCATGCTGTGAAGGGTACATTTTGTTGCCGGATACTCCATCAAACATCATAATTCCATTAGTAGTTAAAAATTGTAATAATACCCTTGACAATAATTTTTATTGCTGTACCTGTAAAACACAAAGATAAGAAATAATTTTGTCAACTGGAAAGTGGTGATAATAACTCAACGGTATTAGCGAGAAGCCTGTGATTTGGTTTCAGTGTGACTAGCATCTAGATTTGAAGTCATAACACCTGAAACAGGGACTCAGAGGCTGTTATGAATTTAAGCCACTTATGTCCTCCACCTATAGTAGTCTCAGGGCAAGGAAAGAATGGTGATCATGTTTCACAACCTATGTTCTCAGAAACAGGTTGTGGGTAGCTCTGCCCCTTTCTCGTGACCCACCCTGGTGCTCAGTCTTCTCATCTGTGAAATGGGATGATGCCATCGTTCGGAGTGTGGTCCCCTCCAAATCTCGTGTGGAAATGTGATCCCCATTGCTGGAGGTGGGGCCTCCTGGAAGGTGATTGGGTCATGGGGGCAGGTCCCTTATAAACAGTTGGGTGCCATTCTGGCAGTAGTGAGTTCTTGCTCTATCAGTTCACACACGAGCTAGGTGTTTAAAGAGCCAGGCACCCCCACCTTCTCGCTCTTGCTTCCTCTTTCACCGTGTGACACGCCAGCTCCCTCCCTGCCCTCCGCCGTGAGTAAACGCTTCTTGACACCTCACCAGAAGCCAAGCAGAAGCCAGCGTCATGCAGAACCATGAGCCAAATCAACCGCTGTTCTGTATTGTTCTGTCTGAATGACCCAGCCTCACGTAGTCCTTTATAGCAACACAAAACAAACTAATAAGGACAACACAGATTCTGTTTCCCTGTAGTCTAATACCTGGGGATATAGCCATGTGTCATAAAGATGGTGGCCTGACCGCATGGAACGTATGATTGTGGGGAAGACAAACGTTATCTGGCCAGTATCTGCAGAACTGAAAGGGGTGGTCTTCAAGTGGTGGGTTTCCTCAACCTGCAACCTCAATGTCAGTGCCTCTCAAGAAGCTCCCAGGAGGCTGTTCCAGCCTCACTTCCGTGCACCTGTCTGGCTGCAATGCCTCTGAAGGTAGATCCCTCCCTTTTGTTCCATGGCTCATATTTCCCATGAGTGCCTCTCATGGCCAACTCTAACCCAGAGCCATCTTGGTCAGGGGATTCTATGAAGTCTTCTCAAAGGAAGTGGTATTTAACTTGAGGGATCCAAAGAATGAGTCAGACTTGGTCAGCGAAGAGAATAGAGAAGGTCTGGGAGAGAGAAAGAGAAAGATCCCGGGTCCTGGGAAGGGCATGTGCAAGGTGGGGCTTCGCTGTCACTGGCTACCCCTGGGGATCTCCTGTAACTCGGTGGCAGATCTCTCCATGGGGGGCTGGAAGTGGTATAGGGAGTGGCACAGTGGCTTCTAGAACATGGTGGTGGGGTTTGTCCTGCCCATTTCACCAAGTATTATCATCAGCAGACTTCACCTCAGTGCTTTTAATTTTTTATGAAAAGTTTGCCATGAATATAGCATCCCAGAGTGAATAGAATGGTGACTCATGTTTCACAACTTATGTTCCTCATCTAATTTGCTTTTGACAGTCCTGTCATATTTTTGACAACTAAATAATTTCCGCCCTTCCTTGGAATTTAAGGTCACACAGCTTCCATGACTCCACCCACCTGTGTTGCACCTACATTATCCCACGTAGTCTAGCTCTGGACTGACTAGAAAAATCTTTAGAAGATGGAATAAACAGGACCAGGTATTTGGGGGGTGGTGTGGTGTGGAGAGAGGGAATGTTGGAGATCATGAGTTCATGAGAAATAGGGATGACAAGTGACAATTTCTATATTGGTCCTGAACCCAGCAGAGGGGTTTGGGCTACAGGTGTAAATTCTGAAGTCTGGAAGACAGTTGACATCTGAAGGCGTTGACAGTGGATGAGAATGCAGATGGGAGAAGCAGAGGCGGCTGAATGGGACTTTGAGGAACATCAGCATTCAGTGCCTGGTAAAGGACGCTCAACCGAAAAGGAGGGGACAGAGGCTAAGTGCCCAGAGAGCTAGGAGCACAGCCAGGATGCTGTCGCATCTGGCAAGCCAGCAGAGGGGCTGGTTCAACAAGGAGAGGTCTGAAGCACCCGCGGGTATAGCCACAAGGAGCATGTTAGTGCACTCCACGAGAGCTGTTTGTTGGAGACAGCAAGGAATAATCCAGATAGGAAAGGGTTGGGGGAGGGTGAAGGGACAGGGACAGAGAGTACAGGCACCCCTTGAGGAAGGATGGCCCCCAAGTGGGGGCAGAGACAGATGGCAGCCATGGGGCGGTGTAGGGTCAATGTGGAGATGGTAGTGGTTGCATTTCAAAACATGCGGGATTTAAGCATATTTTAAAGTTCCACGGGAGCAACCTGCAGGAGAAAAGAAAGAGGCAACTAGAGACAGGAGAGGGGGCAGGTGGAAGGGATTGGCGGAACGGGAGGGGCAGGGAGAGGGGAGAGAAGAGAGCTGAGCTGGGGCAAGGGAGGTGCCTGGGCTGGGAGGGTGCAAAATTAAAGGAAGCACTCGCTGCTTCAAGTGCAGGGCCAGTACTTGTCCAAACTTGGGGCAAGTGCTGACCCCCTTAATCTTGCACCCTAGAAACCTGGCTGGCTTCACCCAGGCCAGAGTCCAGAACTGAAGGATCCTAGAGGTCCTTGGTGGTGACTGCTCTGGAACCCAGGGATGACTCAGAATGTTGCCTTTTCCCATAAAAAAAAAAAAAAACACAACCAGAGAAGTTATCACCAAAGACTGGTACGGCTTGAGCACCTCTGGGCCCATCTACTTCTGTGGCTCTTCAGATGGCCTGTGGCAGTGAGACTCACTCTTCGGTCTCACGAGGGAGCCCAATAAATGAAACGGGGAACACAGAAGGCTCTGGCGGGCGCTGGGTGCCAGGAGCCTGAACTCTGATGGTGGCGACATCCAGGTTCACAGAAGCCTGAATGCTCCATACATCGTAGATTGCAGACCTCTGGACAGGTTCAAGATTCCCATGTACTCGACGTGAATTCTTCTGTCCTTCAGGGCAGCCTCCAAGGTGCTGAGGGAAGCTCAGCCAAAGGGAGTTCCATAATGCCCTGCATCTGCCCAATCCTCTCACCCACACAGGTGGACTTTGCTTTCAGCTAACCTGACACATTTAAATTAAATTTATCTATCTCTGCCCTGCCTAGTGCTCCCAAAGGATTGGAGGTGGTGTACCAAGATACATGTGAGACACGAGATAAAATTCCTAACAACATAGACAGGTAGATGGTAAAAGAACCAGAGGGAGCTCAGAGGAGAAGAGACTTACATCTGAGGTGTGCTCAGAGTGCCAGTCGCTTGCTGGGAAGTGGTCACAGATTAAGCGCTAAGCTTTCTAGCGATTAAAGCAAACCATGCATCCAACACACAAGGACCAGAGAGCTAAAGATCCAACAGCCCATACAGCAACCACAACACCATCAAGATTTGAGTTACAGCCGCAAAAGCAGAACTCTAACTGCAAAATTTTAATTTACTCCTGCAAGGTGACCTGTCAGGCAGGAGGTCTAACCTGCTCTTGTCTGGTCAGAAGCTTCCAAGAGTTAAAAGGAGCCAGCTAGTGTTTACCAACTCCTCTTTTCCAGAGTGTTCCTGGTCCTTGAGATACAGATGTGGAGGCCATGGCAAGAACAGAAAGTGTAGAGACCTTGGATCTTAATACGATCTCCTAAGTCCACTGTCTCCTGTGAAGCAATATTTCCCACTAGAGAGTATTTATTCATTAATTATTTTATATACCAAACATTTATTAACACCCATATGCATGTCAGTCATTTGCACATCCGTCATGTCACTCAAATTCAGACAGCCTTGTGGGAAAGGGGGACATGACCTTTCCCGTTTTATAGAAGGAAAAGCTAAGTCTTAGAAGTTAAAGTAACTAGCCCACGGTTGCACAGCTAGCAAGTGGCAGGGCTTAGATTTGAGCCAAGTCTTCTGACTCCTAACCTGGTGCCCTTTTAATCAAGGAAGCAGTTGGGCGGAACACAGCAAGGCTGAGGGTCAGAAATTGCAGTGGGTCCCAAACCAGGATGGTAACCAGGAAACAGGAAAACCAGACTAGGGTCCCAAGAGACTTGCATGAGCTGAAAGGGCAGTCTGTGGTCTCAAGATTGTGGGATCAGAATCAGTATTCTCATGTGTAACTTTCAAGCAATAATTTCTCATTTGCAGGTTTGTTGTTTAGAACCACCATGTACATCGGTGCAGGCCATGCACTGCACAACTCTAGAGGGTTTCATACACAGCAGCAGCAGCAGCATAGATTTGTATATTTATTATTACAACTTTCCAGTAGGGGGCAAGAAAGTGTATCCAAGCCGGTCTCAGTGGCTCAGCCTGCAATCCCGCGCCTTGGGAGACTGAGGTGAGTGGATTGCCTGAGTCCGCGGGTTCGAGACCCGCCTGGGCAACTTGGCGAGACCTCATCTCTACAATAAATAAAAAAAATTAGCCGGGCGTGGTAGTGCACGCCTGTAGTTCCGGCTACTTGGAAGGCTGAAGCGGAAGGATCGCCGGAGTCCAGCAGGTCGAGGCTGCGGTGGCCAGGAGCGGCCACTGCACTCCAGTCTGGGTGACAGAGTGAGACTCCAACTCAAAAAAAAAAAAAGAAAGTGTATCCAAGAATGAGCACCTTCCCCTGATTTGCACGTGGACTCCCTGTGAGTCAGCAGGACCGCGGGTGTGAGCCTCACAGGCATGGTGTGTTTTGATGACTGGCACAGAGTAGACCCCTGATAACCCCTTCTTCTGCAATATGAGAACCATCAAACTTGCTCAATTTGCTTCACCATGTAGTTTTGAAGATCAACTGAAATAACAGATTTTAAAGTGTTTTCATAGGCACACTGGGACACAGTTGAGTATGAGTGTAGGAAATAATAAATTGGCTGAAGAGGTTGAGAGGAAGCCCCGGCCCTGTGGCTACACCCCGATCTATCCAGGGAACCAGTCATGGCTTCCAGAGCCAGCCAGGCCCCAGATGGGGTCAGGTTTCTGCAGCTGGGGGGGCAGGACCTCTGTGCCAAGCAGAGGAGATAAGGTGTGGGGGCAGCCAGCAGCAGTGCCCCTGGGGCCCTCACAGAAAAGCAGTTTGCAAGGAGGGAGAGAGAGAAGGGGAAGCACCATGTCCACAGATGAGAGGCAGGGAGAAGAGATGGCAGAGGAGGAGAGAGAGAAAGTAGGCTGAGACTGAAAGAGAAATGAGGGGGGAGGAGACGAGGAGAGAGAGCAGAGAGAGACGGAAGAAGGTTGAAAAACAGAGACTGGGAGCAGAGTGAAATGGAGACAGGAGAGAAGCAAGAGAGAGGAGCCTGAGAAAGACCCAGGAAAGGGGTGTGTGTGCGTGTGTGTGTGTGTGTGTGTGTGTGTGTGTGTGTGAAAGAGACAGAGACAGATGTGAGTGTGTATATGTGAGACAGAGACAAAGACAGATGTGAGTGTGCGTGTGTATGTGTGTGTGTGAGAAACAGAGACAGAGACAGAAAGAGAAACAGACAGACAGAGACAGATGTGAGCGTGTGTGAGAGAGAGAGACAGAGAGACAGACAGAGATAGGCAGAGGCAGAGATAGAGAAACAGACAGGTAGACAGAGACATGTTTGTGTGTGTGTGTGTGTGTGTGAGAGAGAGAGAGAGAGAGAGAGTGAGAGACAGAGAGAAAGACAAACAGAGACAGAGAGAGAGACAGATGTGTGTGTGTGTGTGTGTGTGTGTGTGAAAGAGAGACAGAGAGAGACAGAAAGACAGAGACAGATGTGAGTATGTGTATGTGTGGTGGGGTTATGTGTGTGTGAAAGAGAGACAGAGACAGAGACAGCCAGACAGAGAAAGAGGAAGGAAGGGAAGAAAGAGGAGGGGAGAGGAGAGACGAGGAAGACCACAGAGGAGAGGGGAGGGAAAGGCAAGAAAGATCAGCCCTAGAGATCAAATCTCAGTTCGACCTTGACATCCTCTGCCTCAGTTTCCTCAGCCGTGAAGTGTGGACAAGGCCTCTTGCTTCCCCACCCCTCCCAGTCCCATCCACTCCTGGGCTGTTGCAGGTGACGCTCAGGAGGCTGTGAGTCTTGTGCATAGCAGAGCAAGCTTGGTGTCACTCCCTGACTTGGCTGGCCTCGGGCGAGTCCCAGGGCCTGCTGTCGGGCCTGGCAGGAGAAGCATCAAGACGGGGGCTGTGTATGGATCTGGGGAGCCAACTGCCTCCCTTCACCAGATGGAAAAGCAGTCCGGGGGTGTTTTCTCTCAACGATGTTGAAGCTCTCCAACAGCCCACGGGTCCCTTCCCTGTGCGGCGCCCCCACACCAGGCCTTTGTGGACCTTGGGAGGAGTTTGACCAGGAGCAACTAGGGAACAGAATCCTTCAAAACCAGACCGATGGAGCCGCATTTCTCCCCTTTTCCCTGAGTGTGAAGAGGCCATAAAGCAATTCGAGCTCCCTGTGGTCCCTCCTGTCAGAGCTGGGCTGGGTCTCTGCCTTGTGGAGCTAATCTGCCCAGTGATAAGGGTTCCGGCAGCTGTTAGAGAAGATAGGCCGCCCCATAAACCAGGGTCGCCAGCAGGGCACAGGGGTGAAAAGGTAAAGGGAGGAGCCGGTGGCACCGTGTGCTGCCCCAGGAAAAGTGTTGGGCTAGAATGCTGACCTGGACGGGATGGCCACAGGGTGCCTGCTTGGCCCAGACCTGGGAAGGTGGCTGGCAGGTGGGCATTCGAGGCTAGCCCACTTCTCACCCGCAGCTGGGGCTGACCGTAAGCCTGGTGGCACAGGGATAGGCAGACTCTCTGTCAAATATTGAAACCATTTCTGTCCTGCGTCTGAGGCTCCACCACCCTGTCCCTTCCCCAGGGTCAGCTAGATCACCGCCCCCCCAACACGATCCTTCGGACCCAGGAGGCACATGGGCCCTGCATCTCCAGGACCCTGCAAGAGCCTTGGCCTGCATCGGTGCTGATTGGACAGTACCCAGGTCCTGCCGGTGGTTAAATGTTCTAAATACCACCCCCTTTGGCCAGCAGCCCTGACTTCCTGAGCGTGAACATCTTAGCTGAGAACGGCTCTGTCTCTATTTGGAGGTAGGAGGGCCAGGGAGAGACAGAGGAAGGAACGCCCACCAGCGTACCCGGGACATTGCCTGGGCCTTTCATCCGATGCTTCCCTCCCCCGAATCCCAGCCTCGGAGAAGTGGCTCTGATCTTTGGGAGTGACAAGATGGAGAAAAGCCATTTGCCAAATGTCCTTCAGCGTGTCATGAGAGCCACTCCGTCAGACTGCGGAAGGAAAAGGGTGAAACCCAAATTCTCAGCCATCTTGAGAAGGAAAAGAACCCCAAGTCAGGTGTCAGGCCCGGTCATAACCCGGATGTTTCTGCCGTTAGGTTAGGGCGTTGAGAACAGGCTCCTTCTGGGGTGAGACGTGAACTGGGCGGGAGGTCAGTGAGCTGACAGTTTCTCGTCTTGATTCCCGAAGTGTCCTCAGCTGGAACTTCCACCTCTGGTTGTCAACTTTCTCGTCTGTCAAATGAGAAGCTTGGATAAGATGACGCCAATTATATCTATCCCTCCTCCAATTCTCATCCAACCACTTACTCATCGGATGGAAGGAGTCTCTGAGGAGGAAGCCACAGAAGAGATAATTCTACCTGACCTGGAGATGGCACAGCACATCCTGAAGAGCACAAGATTAGCACACAGACCTGGGCGGGGCTGTCATGTATATTTGTTGAAGTTTTGCACTGTACAAAAAGCACTCAGTGGGGGTGTGCGGCTAGGACACAGCCTGAGCTCTGCTCACCAAGCTGTGTACCCTGGCACGGGGCTTCATCTGCCTGGAGACATGTCTTTTTCTATAGTGCACAAATGTGCCATGTGGGCTCGTGGCAACTCTGAACTTAGGCTCTAATCTCGGTGTTGACACTTTCTAGCTCTATGACCTCAGAGACGTTAGAGAAACTGAACTTCAGTGTTATCATGGAAATTGGGGCTGGAGCCACTGTAATGCCAGCACTTTGGGAGACCAAAGCCTGGGTAACATAATGAAACCTTATCTCTACAAAAGAAAAAAAGCAGCCAGGTGTGGTTGCACACTTCTGTAGTCCCAGCAACTCAGGAGGCTAAGGTGAAAGGATCGCCTGAGTCCAAGAAGTTTAGGCTCCAGTGAGCCATGATCCACTACACTCCAGCTTGGTCAACAGTGTGAGACCTCAACTCAAAAAATAATAATAATAATAATGGAAATTGGGGGCTGGGCATGGTGGCTCAAGCCTATAATCCCAGTACATTGGGAGGCCAAGATGAAAGGATTGCCTGAGCCCACAGGTTTGAGACCATCTCGGGCATCTTGGCAAGACCTCATCTCTACAATAAATCAAAAAATTAGCTGGGCATGGTAATGCACGCCTGTAGTTCCAGCTACTTGGAAGGCTGAGGCAGAAGCATTGCCGGAGCCCAGCAGGTAGACGCTGGAGTGATCGTGAGCGTGCCACTGCACTCCAGCCTGGGGGACGGAATGAAACTTCAACTCAGAAAAAAAGAAAAGAAATTGGGCACGTCATTGTTTCCTGGCAGAAATCAAGTGAGGCTGAACTGAGAAAATCTCTCTCCAGTACCTAACACACACCCTGACCCATAGCAAGTACTCAACACAGAGAATCTCCTTCCGTCTTCCTCCCACCTGAGTCTTCCTCGGGGAGACGTTCATTAGTGTTCCAGTGTCGGAAATGGCTTCCTTCACCTCGTAATTCTGCCCTTAGAGACCATCTGCTGGTTGGAACCTCCATTCATCAGCACCCCACCTCCCAGTGGACTTGCCCCAGGGTTCCGTCTTCATCTTGGAATGCTCCAGACATGCAGCCTCCACGTGCACAGGGAAGTCAAGGCCACAAGCCTGGTGAGAGAGCCACACAATAATTGCAGGAGTGGAGTTTCATTTTTGCCCAAGTGCTCTCAACAGCTAGCCCTCCCATTCCTAGAAGTTTCCACATCTTCTCTCTCCAGAAACAACGAGACAGAAGGGTGGGCATGGTTCTCAAATGTCCAGGCTGGAAAGCCTCAGAGGGGTCATCTCCTTCCATCAACTCATCGAGGACACTTTAAAGCATCATCACACATTATCCAATTATCGTATTTTCTTGAACTCACTCACTGCCTGTTTCCTACAGTGCTGAGAACAAGTTGCTAACAGCTTTCTCGATGGATATAATCATCCAATTTTAGGGCTGGGGATGCCCTGAAAGGGGCCGGTGGGGACGCACTTAGCAGGTCTGTCCCTGGCTGCCCCCTCCCAGCGTGTTCTGAGTTACTCATTCTCAACCAAGTCTTGCCTTCCAGACTTCACCATCACAGGTCTTTTGCCTCTCAGAATTTGGAGAACAGGAATACTTCTAGAAAAATCTGAAACAGAAAGAGTGCTTTGCATGCACTGGGTCCTGCTCCCGAGCCTTCAGTGGCTCTCAACTGCCCACAAAATTAATCCAGTTTGTTTAACTGACCTTTGGCTATAGGCTGTGTGGAAACAGAGACAAACGACACTCAGCTTATCCTTTTAAGGAGCTCAGATTCTGCTTGGGAGTGAGGGGGATGGTAAAAAGAGGTCACTACGTTTGTTAGAAGTGAGTAAAACAGCAACCATAATAATTTCTGCAAGTGGTCAAGGAGGACGGAGAGGTGGCCTATGCATGGGGACTTGGGCCCTTTGACCATGGAAAGCATTTATCCAAACTGTCATTTTACAGGTGGAGTATTTGATCCAGACAGGGAAAACGAGTTATCAAGGTTGTCCAATGAAATAGGGGCAGAGCCAGGAATAGAACTCAGAACTCCTGAGTCTGTCTGTCGGTTCCCTTTATTCTGTGCTAGTAGGTTGTCTTTGTTTTGTTTTGTTTTGTTTTTTGTAGGGGTCTCATTCATTAAGTTCCTTCCTTTCTAGAGCACAGCTCCAGCCCGGGACTGTGAAAAGGATGCTAGGACTCAGGGTCCAAAGACTCAAGTGTGAGTCTCAGCTCTCTGCTGTGTGACCTTGACTGAGACACTTAAGCTCTCTGAGTCTTCTTTTTCTCACGTGTTGTTTATCTCTCAGAATTCAGCTCCATCAGGACAAGGAAAACATCTTATGTGTCCTCCCCCAGACTGATTTGGAGGAGTCTAAGAAGGACAATAGCTCACAGACCCCCAAACAGGACTGTTCAGCCATCTGGGGCTTGGAAGACAAGACTGGCCTGAAATAAAGACTTGGAAGGTATGGGCGTATGGAAGACTCAGAAACAAATGAATGGAAGATGGGGGGAGGGGGGAAGGGGGGAAAAGGAGAGTCGTTCACACTAAGGAGCCCCTTCCATCCGACACCTACTAAATACTGAGAAATCTTTGTTAAAAGGGGAAGGTTCTCCAAGGGTGTAGCCAGCTAACTGCTCAGGTCTCTTCTGACCACAGACCTAGGGACCTTGTTCCTGGTACCTGAGAAGAAGAAGCACAGCAGGATTCCAGTTGGTCCCTGCCTTTGCCGATGGCATTGCCACGGATACGTGACCACACACCTCTGCAGACTTCAGTTGCCTCATTGGTAAAATGGGGGTGGAGCAGACTCGGAGGCTATCCGGAAGCTTCCATGAAGTGACACACAACCTGGGCAGTACGTGGTGTGTGGCATCGCTCTGGGCACACGGCATTACCAGAGCACCTCAGCCCAGGCCCCCAAAGCCCATTGGATGAGCTGTGGAGATCAACCATCACCTGGAATGAATGCTGTCTGGAATGAATGCTGCTGCTACAGTGTAAAGCCACTCGTAAAGTCACTCGCCTTGTTTTCTCCGTGTCCCAACAGGTGGCAAGGCTGGCTGCACCACATTCAAAATGCACTGGAAACCTGGATGGGGTTGTTTAGGAGACAGGTTGGGCTGGCTCATTACAACAGGAGCACTTGTAGACAGGGATGTGGCTCTCCTGAGAGCCCAGGAATCCTGAGTGATCAACGCTCAGCCATCAGCAAACACACGGCATTCTAGGCACTGGGGATACCAGCAAAAATAAGTCACAATCCTGCCTCCAGAGGCCCATGAGGCCCTCGGCCTGGTGGGGAAGAAGACAGGAAGCAAAATAGAAAATCACAGCCCACAGCAAGAAGCATCACCGGAGCAGGCATGCCAGGGGCCATGGGCGTGCAGAGGACAAGTGCTGAGACAGAGGAGGTAATATATGAGCCAGGTGTCCAAGGGTGACTGGAAGTGCGCCAGGTGGGGAAACTGCCTTCCAAGCATGCCCAGATCAGGTCTGAGAGGGGAGGCTAGGAGAGAGACAATAAGTCCGCCTCAGTTCTCCCAGGAAGTGGGCCAAAGTGTCTCCCCATCAATGGTCTCATGAGACAGCCAGGCCACCAAGTCAACTCAGGCCCCTGCCTGGGAGAGAAGCCCAATGGTCGACTGGATCATCCAGGTGACTCCAGACATTTTATACATTTTACAGACCTCAGGCACTGACCAGTCCAACCCCCTCACACTGGAGACGCGGGCCGCCCACCCACTTAGCTCCTGCCCTTCCTTCAAGGTGAGTCCTGGGAATACCTCCCATGAGAGCCCCTTCCTGATTCTGCCTGCCTCGGGCTTCTACTCTGGTGTGTCGGAGCCGCCGTCTGCGCCTGTACACCCACATACCCCCCTTCTCCCCGCCCCGTGCTCCTTAAGAGCAGGGGCTGTGCTTCATTGTCCAGCACAGCGTATGGAACCCAGAAGGAATGCAATTGATAATAGCCATGATGACAGTCACAATTAAAAGCTATTGAGCACTTACCATGCCAGACATTAGGCTTCTGGTCAGGCGCAAAGTGCCACCACCATCAACCTCATCAGCTCACTGAATCCTCACAAAATCTCCATGAGATACCCTATGAGAGAATGCTACTATTATCTGCATTCTACAGATGAAGGAACCGAAGTTCAGAGAGAGGAGGTGGCTCCCCCAAGGTCAGACAGCCAGGGCACTTCAGGGCCAGGATCCGAACTGACCCCAAAGCCTGGATCTTATCCACTGAGTATCTTGGCTTTGATGTTCAGCATCAAATTTCAGTTGAATCAAATTCAACTGAATCGATGCCATCATGAAAGAGAGAACAATGAGGGATATGAACATGGAGGAAAAAACTATAGGAAATATTTGAATTGGAGGAGGAGCGTTGCTGGGACGGTGGTTCTAAAAAAAGAGAATAGCAGGAGCCCAAGGTTAGAAGCCATGGCTGGGGGCAGGGGGTTACCAGTGCCTTGCCTGTGTTCAGCACCAGATAGTTGCTCATTAGATGTGTTTTAAAGTTTGAATTGAATTGGAATTAGTGAATCATCCTGGGTAATAGCCTGTAAATCGCTTGGAAGAGAATAGTGGGAGGAAGATCTGGAAGGCTGGGACCAGCTCACGAAGGACCTGGAATGCCAGGCTGATCCCAGAGGCTTTTAAGAAAGGATCCTCCCCAGGAGGGGAGACTTGAGGTTTCTGGGTTTGCTCACCGGGGACGGGGATTTGGCGCCTAGTGAGAAGGACGATGGGGAGAGAGCGCCCCCGCGTGGGCGAGCAAGCTTAAAAATCTTGAGCCGCAATGCACTGGGGCACAGGACCAGGTCCACTCCTGACACCTGTGGAACCCAGGGAGATATGACTTCCCCAGTACTGCCCTGGGACCGCCGCCTGCCTCAGGGGCCTTCCTCTAAGGCCCTACGTCCTCCTCCAGTGCCTGTGACCAGCCGGGACATCTCACAATTATGTAAGGTTCATTCTATCCACCTTCCTTGACAAGTAGACCTTCTTAGTAACCTAAATGTCCAGGTCCAGATTTAGGATACTCCAACTCTTTGCTGTTCCATGATGGAACATGGGGGGAAGGGTCAGGGAGTGAGTTCCCAGTGTGCAGGCCCTCCCATCTCCGTCCTGAATCCCATATCCCTTGGTCCCACCTTACCACATGTGGCCTCTCTGGCTGCATGTCCAAGCTCCACGCACATCCCACAAGCTCCCCTGGCACCCTCTGGACTAGGAATGCACCCACCAGCAGAGTGGTCCTCCCTCTGGAAGATAAGGCCAGGAAAGAGGGGTGCATTTGTTGACAGTGGCCTCAAGGCCATTTGGCCAGGAAATGCCGGGGCCCTAAAACACAGGGCACGATCTAGAAAGGAAGGGGCACAGCTCCAGCTGTCCACATTTCCTGGGAGAAGGAGCGCAGCAGAAGGAGAGCAAGTCGGACCCCTTAAAGCATGAGGCCCCTCCAGCTCAGGTCTAAGGCAGAGCAACTGTGGCTTAAAGGCAGACCCCAGGAGCTAGCCATCTGTCATTGCCGGGGCCCATGCAAAGGGGAATTTCTTCCTCCTTCTCACTGTGCCTTCTAGAAGAGCTCTCACCCCCTCCCCTCACCACCACCCCCACCAAAGCAGGCTCTCGGGCCTCCCACGCATGGCTGACAAGGTGAAAGGCTGGAGGGCTGCTCATTTTGTTATGGAAGAGAGAACTAGGACCCGAGCTCCTCCTCCCACGCGGCCTGAAAACCCTGAGCTCAGGGATGGGAGCCCGGGGGTCATTTGTCAGGTTTTGGCCTGGCTATTAAAAATCCCATACATTTCCCAACTGGCTGTTATCTCTCTGCAGGGTCTACTGAGAGTAGAAGTTTAAATTAGTCCATTGGAGTACCAAATCCCCAGCCCTGATCATCCTATCTCGAAGATTTCGGCAAGACCGACGTCCAGTTAGAAAGACACAGTTGAATCTGTTGGCGCTTCTCTATGTTTTCTACAGGAATTCCTCTATCTTTCCTAGTCTTCCTTGCAGCAGGCTGACCATGTGAGTGATTCACGGCAACGGAAGAGCAGGAAGTATGCACGTCACCTCCAAACCAAGGCAGCCCAAATATCTGACGTGCCCTCCCCTTGTGCGCACAACTGAAAGAAAAGGATCCAAGATGGCCCTTGGATCCAAGATGGATGGAAGGGGCTGGGATCTCTGAGTCACCACTTGGAGGAGAGAAGCCTAAACACACTGCCCAACCCTCACCAACTTGTCACATGAGAGAGAAATTTGCTTTCACTGGGTTAAGCCACTGTGCCTGGTGATTGTTCCAGCGGCTAATGAGTGTTACTCCAATGTAGAAGCTGTCAGCGTTGTCAAGCTGAGAGATGGCACTGTCAAGGCAAAAGCAAGAATGGGGTGGACATGAGAAATGTCAGGGTGGAAGAAGTGCTCAGAAATGAGTGAGAGAGGAAACTGTGTCCCCACACAAGTCTAACCCAAGGTCGGTGCTGACTGGGCCCAACAAGAGGTCCAAACACAGGGCTGTGGGCTGTGAGGAAGACACGTGACTAACAAACAGCGGAAGAGAAACAAAAGAAAATTTTAAAAAATTCCTCCAGCCAGTGCTTTGGTAACTTCTCCCATAGTCAGGAGCCCAGCTGGGAGACAGACTAATGACCATTCCAGTGTCCCCAGCGGAAAGGATCCCTTGGCTCTGGTCCATGGACACATACTCAGCCAGCCAGCCTGGGCTGACCCGAGAGACAGGGGTCCCTGGGGTCCAGTCTCAGGTCTGTCCATCCTGGCTGTGAACCATGGGCAGGTCAGTCCCCTTCTCTGGGCCTCAGTTTTTCTTATGTGAAATGAGGAGGTGGGTTTGATCTAAGTATTTGGATAATAAGCTTATCAATGAGGGAAACAAAGCAAAACAAAGATGGAGGGAGATTTATTGGCTCTTATAACAAACTCATGCCTGGGAGGCAGGGGGTGAGGGACAGCTCCTAAGGAGAAACCAGCTCAGGAGCTGGAACCCACCTCTGTCTCTGCTCCTCTCTGCCTTATCTTCTTCCAGTAGATGAGCTTTCTCTGTGTGAAGAGCCCAAGGTCCCAGAACACTCCAGGTCCCCTAATGCACCTGTTTGAGAAGGAAGGATTCTGACAGGTGTGACCCAGGTCACATGCCAACCTGTGGAAGGGATGTTACCAGGAGAAATGGTGGCAGAACAGATGTGTGCAAGTGGGGGTCTCTGTAAATCCCCCAATTCATATGCTACCATCGCCCTGACGTTAGGCCATGTGACCTTCTCGGCCCAGTGGACGCTCCTGCCTGAGCTCACTTGATAATTACACCCAGGCAATACCTGGTAAAGGCTTTCCAGCTCCACCTGGAGGTGACCTCTCCTCCCAAGAAGGCTGGAATTGTGTTTTTACCAGTTTGCAGATGGAGCCATCAGCCCGAGGAAGCTAACTAACTCACCGGTGAGAGGTCGCTGGGAAAATTGGTGGTACCTAGTGTGTGCATGGGCCTTCTCTGCTGACAGTGTGTTCAGTGCTCGGCCAGCCACACTGGTTCAGTGAGCCAAAGGAGGCTTCCTAACTTTCCCAAAATTCCTTGAGGAAAACACTGTTCAGACACATGGATGAGTGGGAGCCATAACCTTGAGCACCCACTGCATGCCATGTTTTGAACGCTGATCTCATACTTTCAACGTTTTTCAGGAGGTACTGGAATCATGCCAGTAATGCAAAATATTTCCCACTTGCCTGCTATCCCTTGTTAAAAAAACTGAAAACGGTATGAATAAGACTATAAGTGACTTTGACCACTGTCACTCACCCTGACCTCCATCCCCAGGAACCATTCGGACTGTATAGCCAGCATATTCCTGTCTTCTCTAATGCATTTACTTTTAGTCATAGATATTAAATTTTTCTGAGGTTAATAACATAGTTATTTTTACCAATTTTGCATATAAACCTTAATACTGAATATGTTTTATATAAATGGTAGCTTGAACTTGGCCAGGTTGATCTCCATGTATCTCAGTTTCTTCTCCTATAAAGTGGGGATAATAACAGTACCCTCTTTCTGGGGTTATGTGAGACTCACACAATCAAGGGCAAGGATACTGCTTGGCACACACAAACACTCACACACACACACACACACACACACACACACACACCACACACACACATACACACAGGGGCTGTGTCAGCCATTAAGGTTGTTTTGTTGTCATTAGTATTGTACAAATAACTTTCTTCACTTAATCTGGAAAGATCTCCAAAATTATTACTCCAGGTTCGTACAATACGTTTTTCTCCATCTTTTTCCCTGCTGTATAGTATTCCACAGCACGGATTTCTACCCTTATTTAGGCATTCCCCTTTTGATGGACATTTAGGTTATTTCCAAGTTTTAACTGATGTGGATAATGCTGCCATAAATAGCCCGATGTGGGCATACTGTCGTCTCCTTAAATACTCATAACAACCCCTGAGATAGATGATTACTTACTAGCCCTCGAAGCGGGGAAACTGAGGCAGGCACAATCAAGGGACTGAGGCAGGATTTGACCCCAAGTTGATCTGTCTTCAGAGTGCATGCCCTTTCCTCCACTCTAGGCTGCTGCCCCTGCCCCGCCACTGGTCCCCACCTCTGAGCATCTCTTCACTTACGGCAAATGCTCTTTTTCCCACTTAAGTATGAATGGATCCTTACCCCCAAAAGGTTGTGGGTCTCTTTACCCAACCTGTGGCTACAGGGATCCTCTTTTCAGAGAAAGAAAGGGGAGAAGCCATACTGGATTGCCTGTTTCCAGCCCAGCATCCTCATTCTCCCCCCTAAGTTCTCCTCTGCGTTGCCAGGGAAGATCTAGAAACCCCATTTTCCAGCACCTCTGTCCGTGTGGTTCCGGGTCAGGGTCTTCCACCACCATGTGGTTCCGGGTCAGGATCTTCCACCACCGTGTGTTTCCAGGCCAGGCACGAGGTTTAGAAGGTTGAAGGGAAAGGGAAGCCGTGGTTCTCAAGAAGTGGCAGCTCTTGGGTAGCTCCGGTTTTGCTGCTACCCACCAAGGGAATGGAAGGAGAGCTAAGCGCCACACAGCCCCCTGCAGGCTTCTGAGAACCACCAGCTTCAACACTTCAGGCCCAGATCCCCAGCCAGGTCAGTGTCCCCATATTTTGGCAGCCGCTCCTCCGACCTCTGACCTCCCCACCCCCACCCCCAGATCTTCCAGCCATCATGGAAGGCCCTGCTCCGGTATCAAACCTTCATGCCAGCTGGAATAGGTGGCTCAGCCTGTAATCCCAGCACTTTGGGAGGCCGAGGTGAGTGGATTGCTTGAGCCCGCGGGTTCCCTGCTTGAGCCCGCAGGTTCGAGACTCGCCCGGGCAACTTGGCGAGACCCCATCTCTACAATAAATCAAAAATTAGCCGGGCGTGGTAGCACTCGTCTGTAGTTCTGGCTACTTGGAATGCTGAGGTGGAACTAGTCTGGGTGACAGAGTAAGACTCCAACTCAAAAAAAAAAAACCTTCATGCCTGCTATGCACAGAGAGGCTTCCATGTTCCTGACCAATATAAAAGCTAATGCCAAAAAAGAACACTGATTTTTGAGTAGACTCTTTATTTTTGAAAAGTGCTGAAATTTTAGAATGAGATTTCTTTATGTGCCATTAATTTCCCAGAAGGGATGTGATCCAGAAATGAGCTGAATTCCTAACGTATGTAAAAAAGGAAGTTGAGCTTTGAGGGCAGGACCTTCAAGTGGTCCCAACTAGTCATCTAATGGGGCCCAAGGCTGTGCTTCCTCCAACCAGAACAGTCTCTGGACCGCTTTGTCCTTGGAATCTCATTTTGGGGAGGCTGAGGGAAGCAGAACATAGCTCTTTTTTCAGAGAAGGCAGGAGAGGCGTGGGGAGGAATGAGAGCAGGGGAGGAAGACGAGACTCACACGGCCCAGACCATGAATCTCCCCAGACCACATCCGGCTCTCACACGGGATTGCCCTGGGAGGCTCTGGGGGCAGACTGCAGCTCCCAGGAACCACTCACTCCATCCCTATGAGATGTGGCGGGTCAGAAAATGGCCCCCAGAAAATACCAAACCCCTGGAACCTATAACTCTTACCTTATTTGGAAAAGGGGCCTTTCGCAGATGTTATTAAGTAAAGGATCTTGAGAAGAGAAGCTTATCCCGGATTATCCTGGTGGGCCCTAAAATCTAATGACAGGTGTCCTTATAAGAGAAAGGCAGAAGGAGATTAGAGACAGATGCACAGAAGAGACAATGTGGAGACAGAGGCAGAGACTGAAATGGTGCGGGCATGATCCAAAAAGCGTCAAGGACTACAGGCAGCACCGGAAATAGGAGGGGGCAGGGTCACCTTCCTCCCCAAAGCCTCCCCCAGAGCGTGGTCCTGCCAGCACCTTGATTTCAGACCCTGGCCTCCAAAACCACAAGAGAACACATTTCTGTTGTTTAAGCCACCGAATTTCATGGAAGATCATTTTTTCATGGACCGGGGGCGGGGGAAGTGGGGTAGAAATCAGATCATCAGGCATCAGATTCTCATGAAGACCTCACAACCTAGATCCCTCGCATGTGCAGTTCACAATCAGTTTTGTACTCCTGTAGACCCTAATGCTGCCACTGATCTAACAGGAGGCAGGGCTCCACTCACCGTGCTCACCCCCTGCTGTGGCCTAGTTCCTGACAGGCCATGGACCAGTACCGGTCTGTGGCCCGGGGTCTGGGAACCCCTGCACTAGAGGATCTTAGAGGGGCTCTGCTCAATGTTCCTTAAATCCTGCCCCTCAGAAGGTTTTGGGGACAGCTTCCGGAAGACGAGGAGAGGGACAAGTAGGTCAGGCTCCAGGCCAGCCATCCCTCGGGGACCAGAGCGGCCACCCTGCAATCTGTTCTCCATGTTGCAACAGAGTGAGATTAAGTAAGATCAAATGATGGGGGAGAGGGGAGCGGAGGGTTAAGAAGTTTCATACCCACATCTCCAATCCAGGCCCTTCAGTTTTCCATTTTGTCAGACAGAGGGAGTGACTCGCCTTCGGACACTCAAGTTAGTCACAGAGCTGCAATTAGAACCCGGGTCTCCATGCTGTGCATCGCAGCCCACCAACCCACACCGCACAACCTCACAGTCCCAAAGACTAGGGTTGGGAAGGACTGCAGGAGGTTGCTTCATCTGTCCCCTGCCTTCTGCTCAGATGGTGGGAAGGCTGTAGCTTGGGTGAGAGGCACTGTGGCATCACTGAGCAGCTGTCGCGGCCCCTTCTTGTTAGCATGGTCTCTTCCCTCGGCAGGCCGTGCAGCCAAGTGGTCGGCTTCTCTCCAAGGCCTGTGAGCAGGAGAGGTAGAAATCCGGGTGGCCCCAGTCACTGGCATGCAGGAATCAGGTCACTTCTCAGATTGGGCTCCCTAGAAACCGACTCTGAAGTGGAGATGCGTGTGTCAGCAGTTTCTTGGGGAGCCCTTTCAAGAATAGCGCCTGTGAGACAGTAAGGGACCCAGTAACTAGGCAGGGAAGAATTGAGCTGAGAGACATTTAATACAGAAGCTCAGCTGCTCTGGTTAATTGCTATGGACCTGGGGCAGGCTTTAACTGACAAAACTTGGGAAAAGCTGTCCCAGATTGTATTCCTAAATGGACCAAACATGGATGCAAGTACCCCCTGCCCAGGGATGGGGGTAAGCCTGAGGCAAAGCCGCTCCCCTCAACCCAGCTCAATTCCTGAAAAAGGATGAAGGGCAGAGCTGGGTAGCACACGGCAGTGTCTACCACAGACATCCACCACCACCATTTGATAGAAAAAGATGAGTTGGAAGATTCGACAAGAGGCCACAGTTAGAGGAATACTAGGGATGCTTTAACCATAGAATGAATGCCCGTAGGATTTAATAAGACATCAGAGTTGAAATGAGCTTCAGAGGTCACTCCACCCAGAGATGTTGATGAGTGGCATGGATTCTGGCCACCTCCCAGTCCAGGCCATGGCAGTCATCCCCAGTTGAGCACAGCCTTCGTTCCCTGAAGAGTCCAGCATGGCCTCCAAAGCCTCCTCAGCACGACCTTTGAACAGCCAGTCAAACAACATTGATCTGCAAGAGAAAAGCTACTCCCTTCATTTTCCAGTGGAGGTCTGCTTAGAGGAGTGGCTCACTCCCCAGCACATGGCAAGTTCGAGCAGAGCTGGGCTGGGTCCCCCAGTGCCTGTCCCGTAGGGGGCTGTAAGCAGCCTGCCACCCAGCTGACGGCAGGGCCTCATCTCCCTCCTCTTTCTGAACCCCTGCCTCACTGCTCCAGGCCCCAGCCACTGGGACAAGGCTTCATGACCCCCTCCCCTGGTGGCCCTGCCCCGTGGACGGGGTGGGCTTGTGGCGATGCTGATTTCCATCATCCTCTCGGCAGTTTGACAAGGACTTAGAGTAATCTGGGGGTGAGGCACCAGGGGGGCCTTCATTAAGCATTATGGGATAATCCTGATTGTATCAAGGACTCTTTTTCTAACTTGGAAGAAAAGAAATTCACATGCACAGAAAAGGGGGAGGACACCCAGACACGTGTCGTCGTCTGTCATGCTGCTATTTTTACTCCCCCAGGACAGCTGGCAAGGACGGCCAGATGTGCTGGCCCAGCAGCCCCTTGCAGAGAGCCAGAGCTGGAAAGGGGCTGTACAGTGGGGAGCAGAGCCCCCCACCTCTGTTCCATAGACAGGGGCCCGGGGTGGGCAAATGAAAAGCACCGGGACGCCCACTGCACTCACCCAGTTCCCCCCGACCCAGAACTCCTGACGGCCAGGCCAGGGCTTTCTTTACCACGTTCCGCTGCCTCCTACCCTGGGGTCTTCGGCTTATGCCAGTGACCAGGTGATGGAAACCCCTGATTTGGCCCAGCTCACCTGGTTTCTTGCAGAGAGGCTGGTGCTAGGAGTTCTGCCTCTCCCTAGTGGCCAGAGATGTGCCCAGTGTAGACTGTTCAGCATCAAAGACAGAGGAAGGAAGCAGAGAGCAGGAGGAGGGAGACTCCACCACCCAACCTAATGTCAATGTCCATTCCTTTTTTGAGCTCTCCTGGTCCAGTTTCCACCCCTGTTGTAGTAACAGAAGACGCCTTGGACCCAGTTATGGCAAAACCGTGTCCCCACAAAGTTCATATGTTGAAGGCCTAACCCCAGGACCTCAGAATGTGACTGCTTGGAGACAGCGCCTTGAAAGGGATAATTAGGGTAAAGCAAGGTCATTCTGGTGGGCTCTAACACAATCTGTTGTCCTTGTAGAAGAAGAGGTTAGGACGTGCACAGAAGGGAGACAACGTGAAGATACAGGGAGAAGGCGGCCACCTCCCACCAAGGCGAGAGGCCTCAGGAGATACCCTCCCCGCCCACACCTGATCGGACTTTCAGCCTCCAGCACTGCGAGACAATAACGTCTGCTGCTTCAGCCCCCAGGTTTCTGCAGCGTGCAGCCCTGTGGCGGCTGTCCTCGCGACACACAACTCCCCTGTCCTCCTTTCTCCTCTTCACCTCCTGTTCTGCATCTCCCTTCCCTCTCCCCCTGCCTGCACCCTGTTTCTCTCCATCTCTGAAGACACCTCCCCCCACCTTTGCTCATTTATTCGTCAGATATTCCCTGAGCTCACCTCACAACGGTGGGCTCATTCCTGGAGAAAGAGAAATGCGGAAGAACTTTTGTGCATCCAACAAATATTTACTAAGTGTCGGGCTATGTTGTAGGCACTGGGCATGATCCTCAAGGTGCAGTCAGTGCTGGGTAGGGAACTTGAACAAGGTGTGTGTTGAGAGAGGGGCTAGCTAGATGGTCACTGCAAACCGCACGGCCCACACAGGCTTTCCGGGGAGGTGGTGTGTACGGATGGACATGCCCATGTCTCACACGTCTGCCACAGAGTTCTAGATGCAAAGCTGATGTGAAATAAGAAAGAGCCCAGCTCCCCTGAGAGTGGTGAGGGAAAGGCCCGGGAAGCCCATAGGTAGAGATGATGCCTGATCTAAGCTTTAAGAGAGAGAGCTCTCCCTCTCATTCTCCAAAACAGTGGTCATCAGCCGGGCACACAGGCTCACGCTTGTAATCCCAGCACTTTAGGAGGCCAAGGTGGGAGGACCGCTTGAGCCCAGGAGTTCGAGACGAGCCTGGGCAACGTAGCAAGACTTCATCTCTACAAAAAAAAAAAATCAAAAAATCAGCCGGGCGTGGTGATGCATGCCTGTAGTTCCAGCTACTTAGGAGACCAAGGCTGAAGGATTGCCTGAGCCCAGCAGGTCGAGGCTGTGGTAAGCCATGATCATGGCATTCCATGCCAACCTGGGCAAGAGTGAGATCCAGACTCAAAAAAGAAAACAAAACAAAAGTAGCCATCACCAAGCAACACTCAGTGAATGTAGGTTGACCGTCTGAGCAAAGAAATAAGATGAGGATGCACGTCTAGGAGGGAAAGGGGGGCAGGGGCAGGGGGTGGGCGGGCAGCGGCAGAAAGAAGAAAAAGAAACACCCATCGGGGCTAGTCCTCCCCAGGCTGACATCTGTTCCGATCTGAAAGTTAATTATGGTATTTTGATGTTTTATTTTCCATCCCGCTTAATAATTACAGTAGAACCCAAAGTGTGAGATAACACTAAACCATTATAGAATGGGATTTAATTATTCTCCCAACTCGGAGGAATTAATGGACTTCAGAGGAAACACATGCTTTGACACAGCCATTTGGCAAAGCAGGTGCTTCTCTCCTGACTCCTCCAATCCTTCCAAAGCCAAACGCTAAGGGCTGCGCTGGTGGCATGAGGAGCCGCAACCACACAGGTACCGCATCCGGGAACACCAGCTAGGTGTCCCCCGAGTTTGGAGTAGTCCCTGCTGTCAACGTACCCAGGTAGCCGTTCATTCACTCAACAGAAATTTACAGAGTGCCTATCATGTGCCAGGCATCAGTGGCTCTAGGTCTTAGGAGACAGGGTCAGAGACAAGGATGGCAGGCAGACAAGATCCTTCCTGAACACTGGTTACACTCTAGGCGAGGAGACTAACTTCATAAATACATATGTCGGATAGCAAGAAGTGATGCCAGATGGGGTGTGGTGTGTTGCTCTGTGGGTTCTTTGACTTTGCCACGGAAAAGCATTTCAGAGCAAGTTCCCAAGTGTAATTTAAGACAGAGTTTAGGAATCGCCACACTGATTTCCACACAGGCCGAACTAGTTTGCACTCCCACCAACAGTGTAGAAGTGTTCCCTTTTCGCCACATCCTCTCCAGCATATGTTATTTTCTGAGTTATTGCTGATGGCCGTTCTGACTGGAGTTAAGTGGTATCTCAGTGTAGTTTTTTTTTTTTTTTGAGTTGGAGTCTCACTCTGTCGCCCAGACTGGAGTGCAGTGGCCACTCCCGGCCACCACAGCCTCGACCTGCTGGGCTCCGGCGATCCTTCCGCCTCAGCCTTCCAAGTAGCTGGAGTTACAGGCGCGCACTACCAAACCCGACTAATTTTTTTTTTATTTATTGTAGAGATGAGGTCTCACCAAGTTGCCCAGGCAGGTCTCGAACCCGCGGGCTCAGGCAATCCACTCACCTCAGCCTCCCAAGGCGCGGAATTACAGGCTGAGCCACCAAGCCCGGCTCCGTGTAGTTTTAATGTGCATCTCCTTGATGACTAGTGACATGTCTGTGTTTGGGGTAATTCCCTATTGCCTCTGTGATTTGCGACACTGGTCAATCCACATTCCAGCCCAAGAGGTGGTCAGGCCTGGTGTGACTGGTCCATCCAGTGAAGGTCGTGTGTCCATAAGAAAGATGTCTGGACACGCCCCCCCATATTAATTCAAACTGCCTATAGGAGAAGTATCCATGTCTAACCCGCACTGCACAACCTGCCTCCAGAAGTGCCAGGCAGGGAACTTAAACAAGGTATGTGCTGAGAGAGGGGCTAGCGAGATGGTCACTGCAGACCGCGCGGCCCACACAGGCTCCGGGGAGGTGGCATGGGCGGAGGTCTGAGAGGAAAGACAGAGCCAGCCACGCCACGCTCAGAGCAGCTCAGGACTGCAAACACAGAGATCTGAGGGTGGGAACCAGGGGCGGAGAATGAGGAGGAGGGAGATGGATGAGGAGGGCACAGCAGGCCGCAGGGAGCCTGGAGGCCCAGGTGAGGAAGTGGATTTCATTCTCAGGGAAAAGGGAAACTGCTGAAGAGTGTTAAGGGTGGGTGGGTGGTACCCTGTATTGTTTTGGGTTTCTTTTAGTATTATTATTTTAAAAGATCACTCTGGCTGCTTGTAAAGAATGGATTGGGGGGCAGGAATGAAAGCTAAGAGGCTAGAGAAGAGACCTCTGCAGCGGAGACACTGCCAGTCTAAGTGGCTGTCTATCCTGCTCCAGAAATTACCGTTTCTCTCCTCTGAATGCCTAAATCCCCAATCACACCTCATTTTGCATAGTACTTTACAGCTTAGAAAGTGCTTTCTTTATAATGACATTTGATTTTGACTCTCATAGCAAACCTGAGAGACAGGTGTTGTCATCCTTACATCAAGGGCTCAGAGAGGTTGAGTGACCTGCCCAAGGACACACAGCCAGTTAGTAGTAGAGCCAGAGACTGGAAGAGTATCACGGCTGTAAAACAGAACTTTGAGGGGAGAGACAGTGGTGTCGTGACCTACACTGTCCAGTGGCAATTTTGTTGACCAAGAAGCCAGAACTTTTACAGCCTAAAGGTCCTTGTGCCCACACTCTGTTTTTTTTGTTTTGTTCTGTTTTGTTTTTTAGAGTTGGAATCTCACTCTGTCATCCAGGCTGGAGTGCAGTGGCACACTCACAGCCACCCCAGCGTTGACCTGCTGGGGCTCTGGCAATCCTTCTGCCTCAGCCTTCCCAGTAGCTGGAACTACGGGTGTACGTGACCATGCCTGGCTAATTTTTTATTTATTGTAGAGACAAGGTCTTGCCAAGTTGTCTGGGCTGGTCTCGATCCTGCAGGCTCAGGCAATCCACTCGCCTCGACCTCCCAAAGTGCTAGGATTACAGAATAAGCCACCAAGCCCAGCCACCCGCATTCTTTAAAGAAGTCCCCTTGCAAACTAGACGGTCGTTCCCACAAGGCAATGCATGTCCAGGACATTTCTGGCATTTCTGGAGCCAGGGTGGGGGGCGCGATGGCACAGGCTTTGGGGCCACAGGTCCTCAAAGAGGATTCCAGGTCAGTTACTTCCCACTTGGACCCTCTGTCTCCTCAATTACAAGGTGGAGTCAACCGGGCTTTGAGGATGGCCACAGGGCCTGGGGCACCTTGTTTGAATCTTCTCCACAGGGGACATCCTTGTCCTTAGGGTTAGTTTGAATTTTTGGAAACATCCAAGAGCCGCTGGGATGAGGGGAATGCAAGGGTGCAGATGGCAGAGATGCTGTTTGAAATTCAAACCACGTGTGCCATTCGCGGCTCAAAGCCTGGCTGGCTGAGCCTGCCCTCTTCTTCCGATGGAATCCCTCTCTTCTGAGCTGTCTGAGCCTTGGCCCAGGCAACACTCCCACCTAGTGGCTACTTTCTCTCCTCTCTCCAGGATACGGGAAGAGTCAGGTCGACAAAAGAAGCTTCTCACACATGACCACGAGCACAAATCACCAGGGATCTTCTTAAAAAGTAGGTCTGAGATGGAGCCTGAGAATCTGCCTTTTTTTAAGTCAGTTCTCACTCTGTCACCCAGGCTGGAATGCAGTGGCACACTCACAGCTCACCGTAGCCTCAAACTCCTGGGCTCAGACGATCCTCCTGTCTCTGCCTCCCAAGTAGCTGGGACTACAGGCATACCCCTCTACACCCAGCTAATTTTTGGATTTTTGCTTTAGAGACAAAGTCCTGCTATGCCGTCCAGGCCGGTCCCCAACTCCTGGGCTCAAGCAATCCTCCTGCCTTGGCCTCCCAAAGTGCTGGGACTACAGGCGTGAGCCTCCGCACCCAGCAAGATTCTGCATTTTTAAGGAGCTCCCAGGAGATGGTGGCTCTGTGGGTCCTCCGACTCTACTTGGAGGAGCGAAGAAGATGGTATATCTAAGCTGTCCTGATCAGCCGTCCACTCGCAAGGGCTAGTCATGTTGCTTTTGTGTGGGCGGTGGCCCCAGTGTGCCCAGACTTGAACCAAAGGAAAAAAGAGCCAGACTGGGTTACATGTGAGGGAAAGCTTTCTGGTATTACCAAAAAATTACACACAGGTCCCAGACACGGGGCCAGGTGCTGGGGATACAAAGCACGGTGCTCACAGCCCACCCGGTTGGTCACAGTCGTGGGGAGGAATGAGAGAATGCCTGCACGGGTTGAAGAGTGGGCGCTATCTCCAGAAAGCCCAGCAGGAGGCAGGAGAGGCACGGGATGGCAGAGAAATCACTGGCGTCAGCATTCAAAGGCCAACCTCATCCTTGTGCCACTGCTGGGTTGCATGACCGACCACAGGTTAAGTGAATCTTCCTCCTCTCTGGGCCTCAATTGCTGAAAAAGGGAGGGTGGGGTCGGGGGTTTAGGGATGCTGTTGAGATCATCTCTAAGATATTTTCCAGCAGTAAGAGTTCGGGATTCCGAAGAGACACGCAGACGGCTGGAAGGCCTGAGTTTGCAGCTTTTCTCTACCACTCACTAGCCCTGTGACCGTGAGCAAGTCACCTCTCTGTGTCTCAGTTTCCTCATCTGTAAAGAAAAATAGTACCTGCTTCATAATGTTCTTAGAAAGAACACGTGAATTGGTATGTAAAACACTATCTGGTCCTTCTTAAGAACCACACTGAGAATTCAATATTATAATGTGAGGCATCTTAAGTCCTAACCAGTCCTTTGAAAAGCTCATTAAGTCAGGCAGACTGAGAGGAATTCTAAATTGGTAACATTCTAAGTTAGGAAATACTTGGACAGCGAGGCAGTTTTAAAGTGTCCAGCAGACTTTCCCGGCCCCCTTTTTCTGGTTACAGAGCTGTTTTTCAGGAGGAAGCCCATCCACACGGGTCTCAACAATCCCTGCTCCCCGCCCCCAACACCCCTCACACACACATTTCAAGGAATGGCCAGAGGGCCAAGCTTTGACCAATCAGAGCTCTCCGTCCCCTAGGCTCAATGATTGGCTCGGGAATGGGCACAGGATCCAGACCAGACCTGGCCAGGCTGAGGAATTTGCTGGACTTCTGCTAGGAACGTTGCGAAAGAGATATGCTCTTTTCTCTGGGATTGATCACTATGAAGAAGCATAATTCTGGAGCTCCCTGGGTCATCCCAGGTGCTCAGGGAGAGACCTGCCTGATAATGGGCCAATACAGAAGAGAGCTGAGCCCAAAGATGGAAAGAGACAGTTCTGAGGGCACGCCTGAGACACCCAAACCTCTGCATTACAGAGGCCGGTAGTTTCTTTTTCTTTCGTGAGCTGGGTTTCTTTCACCCAAAACTTTATTAAAGAGTCTTAAGACATGTATTATGGAGTGTCAGATCCAAAGTCTCTTTCTTTTCTTTTATTATTATTATTGTTGTTGTTGTTATTGAGTCAGAGTCTCACTCTGTCACCCAGGCTGGAGTGCAGTGGCATGCTCATGGCCACCGCAGCCTCAACTTGCAGGGCCCAGGCGATCCTTCCACCTCAACTTTCCAAGTAGCTGGAATCACAGGCACAGGCCACCACACCTGGCTAATTTTTTTATTTATTGTAGAGGTGAGGTCTCGCCATGTTGCCTGGTCTGGTCTTGAACCCCTGGGTTCAGGCAGTCCTCTCGCCTCCACCTCCCAAAGTGCTAGAATTATAGGCGTGAGCACCCATGCCCAACCCAAAGTCTCTTTCCTTATGGAGGAGAAAGAAAACTCCTGTCACAGCAATGCATGCATGACAGGTGTGAGTGTACCCATTTTACAGATGGGGAAATGAAGGCAGTATTTTGTCAAGGTCACACAGGTGACTGATTGATTGAATCTGGTCTATCCCGCTTTAAAGGCATGGCCGTCTACATTAATCTACATTGCATTCTATGAACCCACCCGCCTTCCTCTCCCAGAAGGAATTAATTAACTCACTTAAAAACAATAATGTTGGATATTGATTGGTGGTTCTCAGACAGGGTTCCTGGTTCTGCAGTAGCAGCATTGCCTGGGAACTTGTTAAAAAGGCAAATTTCGGGCCCCAACTCAGACCTACTGGAGCTTCTGCTCTGGGGGTGGGCCCACAAATCTGTCTCAACAAACCCCCAGGGGATTCTGATGCACACTCCAACAGGAGCACCTCTGCCAAAAGTGAACAAATCAGCTTCATTGTGGTTTAATTAGGGGTTTTCTGGGCACTTCCGCCAGTGCTGGGGGTGTGGAGAGAAGCCTCGTGAGGTCCTTGACATCAGAGTCTCCAGGCCAGTGGTGACGGCCAAGTCAGCACCGCACATCCTCCGAGCCATCTCTGAGTTAGCGGCATCTGCACCCATCATCCGTTTTCTCAGTCGTGGCAAACTTGCAGCCCTCCGGGCCTTCCTCAACTCTTTCCAACTGCCTCCTCTCTCTCATCTGAAAGACTCCTCCTCGTGCTGCAATCTCCAGCTCCCTGCTGAGCCTCACTGAGGCCTCCCAGCAGAATTAATCGCCCCTGGTCTAAGAAGGGTCCTGTGGCAGGGCCTTTGGTCCTCACTCAGGACACCAACCAAGATGCGTTAGTAGTGCTTGCCGGCCACTGGCCTCTCCAGACCGGCTGGCTGTAAGCAACTGAAGGCCAGGCGCTGTGTTCTCCTCATCTTCTATCCCACAGCTCACTAGAAGCTAATCAATGTCAAGGGTACCTGCATAATAAACATTTGTATACCTAACCTTGAATTGTACCCCACATCTTTAAAATGAAAAAAATTTTTTTAAAGAAACTAATAGATGTTTGATGAATGTGTTAATATGACAGCCTCCAAGGACAGCAAAAGCTCAAATGCACAGTTGAGAGGGTACAGGGTTGACCCTAGTGTGGCCCCATGGCCAGCAGCATACACTCCGGCGGCATCCAGGAGCTTGTAAGTGATGCAGTCTTGGGAGGCATCCAGGATTTATGGAGTCAGAGGCTGCATTTTCACAAGATGCCCAGGCCTCTGCTGTGCCTTTTTTTTTTTTTAGAAAAAGAACCTAGCTCTGTTACTCAAGCAGAAGTGCGGTCATGCGATCATACTGCAGTCTCAAACTCCTAGGCTCAAGTGATCCTCACACCTCAGCCTCTCAAGTATCCAAAACTACTGGCATGCACCACGATGCCTAACTAGTTTTTTTAATTTTTTGAAGAGATAGAGGTCTTGAACTCCTGGCCTCAAGAGACCCTCCCATCTCAGACTTCCAAAATGCCGGGAAGACAATTGTGAGTTACAGACCCCAGACCCCTGTGCATTTTAAAGTTTGAGGAGCTCTGCAGAAGGCAGGTTTTTCCTCTGGATTTCTAACTCAAGGAATTATGAGGTCCGACAATTAGTTTTGTGAACTCATCATAGAAAAAGTGCTACATACCTCAATGCTGAATATCACTATGGTCACCTTTGAAATACTCCCTTTAGGAATCTATGCACCATTGGCAGCAACTAGTCCACCTGTCAAAGCAATTTTGGAACTCTTTCTGAAATGACTATCAGAGCTGTTGTCATATCACCCTTGATGTCCTTAATATCATCAAAATGTCTTCCCTTCTATATTTCCTTTATCTTCGGGTAAAGAAAAAAGTAATTGGGGGCCAGATCAGTTTCAATACAGTTATTTATTTACTTGCTAAAAACTCCCTCACAAACAGTGCTGTGTGAGCTGGTGCATTGTCATAATGCAAGAGATCCTTCAGGACCGTTTTTTGCACACACCTTTCTTGTGCCAAGATTTTCAGTTAAGATATTCCTGTTTCTCTATCAATGTTTATTTGGTCTGCTATACTTCTCACAGTCAGTTGATGATTTTGACACACAATTGGATGAAGTTTTACAGTATTTTCATCAGTTCTGCTTGTTACTGGACATCCTGACCTCTTTTCATCAGTGATACTTTCTCTCCCCTCAGAAAAACGTTTAATCCATTTGTACACTGCTGTTTTCTCCATGGCATTATTCCCATAAATTTGGACTAACATGTTCCTGATTTCACTTCCACTCTTGCCAAGTTTCATGAGAAATTTAATGTTTGTTCATTGTTCTGTTCAAACTCCGACATTCTCAAGATGAGAGCTCTGATGGCCATTCCAGAAAAAGAGTTCCAAAATTGCTTTGACAGGTGGACTAGGCCAAGGCACCAGTGGCAAGCTTCCCAGGGCAGTGCTTCGAGGTGACCACAGGATATTCAACAATAAGGTATGTAGCACTTTTTCTAGGATGAGTTCACGAACTTAATCGCAAAATCTCATATAAGTGAGGCTGATATTATGCAGTTGAAACCACTTTCTTCCCCACTTGGAAAAACTCCCAAACTTGACACCTTCTGGAAAACTGAGGAAACTGGGGAGACCCCCTTGTCACCCCAGGATGTAGCTGGTGGGCAGCATTCTAAGAAGGGAACAGAAACACCACTTCCTCCCTTGGCCAAACCTTTAGACCTGCAAAGACTTCCAAGAAAGACACACAGAGCTTAGTTCTGTTCGGAAAGTCTCCACTCATCTAAGAGCGCAATCAATAACGGCAGGGGAAATCGGTGATGCGAGATCCATCTCTTTGTATATTTATGGAGCGTGGGTCCCAGGGTGGCAGGAGGCTTTGGCGGATGGAGCCTGTGCCTACTTCCCAGAGACCCTGAGTCCCTTCCCAAGAATTATGGGGTGTCCTTTGTCTCTGCTCGATAACACCCTGGTGTTACAGAGCCATTTAGAAACGAATTGGCTCATTTTTCTCCCTTCCCTTTGCTCATGGTGATGGGTGGCCCTGGCCAAGGAGTTATTAAAGGGACAGATAGGACACTCTGCCCGTTCCATCTGGCCTGTGTCTGGCTTCGCCAGCCTCCCTGTCAGCTGCAGGCCCTGAAGCTCTAACTCCTTGTCAGAGATATAGCATTAAAAAAAGAAAAGCTGAGAAATTGAAAGGTGGGTATTTCATTTTATTCCCGGAGCTTTTCCTTTTTTTTCTGTAAAATTTCCAATTTTCTCCCATCTCTAAATACGCCATTCCTAATAGGCTCATAAGCAAACTGAATGACAATGCAGGTTTATTATTCCCAGAATTAGCAAAGCCATTTCCTAAAATTAAACTTACTTCCAGAGCAGGATTTAGACAAGTCACGTAACCTCTCGCCTCTGTTTCCCCAACTGTGAGGATGACAAACCCAACCGCTAAGGTCACTTCAAGGAAAGCACTTCATACAGTGCCCAGAGTAGAGCTGGTACTCCATAGCTATTTCATTCATAGGTTGTCTACCGAGTATTATTATTAGAATATTAACTGCCATTACGGAGTTCTTACATAGCTCAGGTTCTGTGCGAAGTTGTCGGAACTTTCACAGGCAGTGGCCTGAGCAGTGGGTAAGGCCAGGGCCCTGCCACTTGTTAGCTGGGGATGGGAGCTGTGGACAAGTCACGTGACCTCCCTGAGCATCCTCCTCTATAAAATAAGGATATTCATAAGGTTATCACACAGGGATGTCGGGAGAGTTAAATGCGACAATATATTTTAAGACCCATCATGAGCAGAGCTTGAAACAGAATAAACACTATCACATTTTTAATCTTCCCGGGAGCCTTGGTTGTGGTTGTGGCTTGTGCACACAGAGGAACCTGAGACTCACCTCCAGCAAATAGCTCAAGGTCACAGAGCCAGCAAGAGCCAGGAATGCAGCTCAGGAGTCTGACTCTGCTGGGTCATGCTGATTTCAAAACCAGTTAGAGCTGCCTCTGTGCTCGCCCTTCAGGGAGATGCAGACCCTGTGCTGCAGGTGTATAACAAAAGAGGGTGACCTTGACCCAGAGTGTGTGGGATACTCCTTCCACCCCTCTCCGCCCTGTTCTGTACTCCAGAGGCTCCTGGCCATGATACAGGCCTCCTTGTCCTCTGGCCTCCCATTGGGTTCAGCCAATGGGAGGCAGCAGAAGGAGAATGGGGGGAGGAGGAGAGGGGACGGAGCATTTGTTCCCGTTTCTTCCCTGCTGGACCATGGGAAGACGATGGCGTCTTCCTCAACCCGTGCCCCAGCTCCTTTGGTGAGCCTCTCTTACAGCAATAACTCTCCAGTTCCCCCACAGCTCTCTCTCTCTCTTCAGGCTGGGGCTGGTAGTGACCCCAGGGCCCCCTAGCACCCTTTGCAGGTGCTCTCAGCTCCATCTACACCTTGTAAAGCATCCATTGAGTGAATTCTTCCCAGTTACCCTGTTTGAGTGAGCCGTCTGTTTCCTACTAGACCTCACGGAACAGAGGGGGCTCTTACATGGAAGGCGGAGCGGGACTGACTTTCCCCTGGGCTCCGGGGATAGGTCCAGGCAGGCAGGCCAAAGCGTCGCCAGCCTGGGAATCATTTCCCATGCCCCCTGAGGTCCGTCTGGTCTTAGCTTCAGTTAGCCACACAGGTCTCCAGTTGAAGGCAGGAAGGTGCCCTAGAGCCTTGGGGCAAGTCTGTTTGCAGTACGACACCCCCCCCCCGGTGGTACTGCCCCTACCCATCTGCAGTAACCACAGCTCTGGCTGGTTTGGGGGGTAGGCATGGGCTCCTGCAACCTTCCCCAAATTTCCCTACTCTCCTCATCCATGGAGCTGCAGTCCTAAGGTAGAGGAGGGACTGTGAACTAGGCTTGGACACGAGCATACTCCCAGACAAATCCTGGCCCCAACGCAGGGTTCTGAGTCAGAGAAATCCAATGCACACAGAATGAGCCCCCAGAAAAGGGGTCTTCCTTGCAAATCCAGATGACTTCTACATAGTGCTGAAAAGGATACTTACTCCCGGGTGAATCATGCACATCAAGCAATCTCTAGGGTAAGCCCCAGAGCTGGCAAGAGCAAGAGCGACTCTTGGGCCAGAGGTCTCTGAGTTCAAATCCCGGTTCTGCCTTTTACGAGTTTGGATTAGGTTCCTTAATAGCTCTGTGTCCCGATTCCTCATAAAATGGAAATAATAATAACATCTCACTCATAAGATTTTTGTGAAGATAAAGTAAAAGTATAATATGGAAGCCTTTGGCATATACCACGTGCTCTGTAAATATCAGTTATTATTATTCTGACATGGCCCACAGGACAGGGCCTTTTTTGCTTTTGTACCTTTGCACATGCTATCCCCCCCCATTCAATATGATGTTTCTGTCTTTCTCTGTTGGCAAACTCCTATTCATCCATTAAAACCCAACTTAACTATCACTTCCTCAGGGAAGCCACAAGTAAGTATGGTTATCACTTCCTTTATAGCAGCAGTTGCCAACCTGAGGGCATCAGATACTAGGAAAAGTGGGGTGAGAGCAAAGATCCCCTTATTCAAATGCATATCAACAGGTAAAATGTCCTACAATGTGTGAACAACTGGTCTACAAATGCCTGCAGTTGTTGTTGTGATCAATAAGTTGCAAAATAATTATAGAATGTTGCTGGACTTATACTATTATACTATTTATGCTATTATTGTATCATGTATACTATTATTTGATCATGTGTCCTAAAGATTACCACCTGAAATTTATTTTTTGTCATTTATTTTGTGTTTGTGTATGTGTGCCTGTATGCCCATAGAAAAATGTCTATAGGATACATCCCCAGTCAACAATACTCACCCTGAAGAGTGTCCACTATCCCTGCTTGTCACTTCCCTGCAAGCAAAGAGGTAATATTTGAGTCCTTTTTTTTTTACTTTTAATTTTTTTATTTTAAAGATGTGGGGTATAATTCAGGGTTAGGTATACAAACATTCATTAGATAGGAAACCTTGTTGATGAGGTGTAAGCTAAGTCTTGACGGATGAATAGAGTTTACCAGGCAATGAAAGAATAAAGGTAGGTGTGTGTGTGTGTGTGTGTGTGTGTGTGTGTGTGTGTGTGTGTGTGTCTGGGTTAGATCTCAAAATGTGTACGTAGTTGTTTCTCCATGTTCCTCACTGTCTTTCTGCCTGACTTTAGGAAGGAGTGGCAGCAATGACGCTGTAAGGACCTGCTGTCATAATTGCAGTGCAGGAGACTGAGTCTGAGAGAGGAGAGAGTTGTGGGGAGAGCACAGAGAAGGGTGCTTCTGCCTCAGGACCTTAGAGTAGAAGTGCTCAGTGAGTGAGATGTTCTCCAGTATGGACCCTCACTGAGCCAGCCCCATCTGTGGACCCCGAGGGTAGATGACTTGGACTGCTTGTGGGGATGGGGTCTTTGTACCCATCAATCAGAGTGGACTTGGACAGAATCAATTGGGAACATACTTATGGGAGAAGCAATCACTTTTACACAAAAGAGAGAAAGACAAATGGGTTGGGGTGTGTGTGGGTGGGTGGGTGTGTGTGTAGATAGATAGATAGATAGATGAGCTGTAAAAATGCACACAAAGCTATGGAGAGTGGGACTGAGTTAAGGAGAAAAGCAAGGAGTGGGACTTTCACTCTTTTATGCTTTCCTACAGGAGAAGAGTATGTATTAGTTAACTATTGCTGCATAACAAACAGCTCCAAAACATATCAACCCCAAACAACAACACTTTATTTAGCTCATGGCACTGTGGATTGACAATTTAGACTGAGCCCAACTGAACTGTTCTTCTGACCACAGCTGGACTTCCTCATGTCATCAGCTGCAGGTCAGCTAGGTGACTTGGATCTGAGGGTTACCTGAAAGTCAGCTGGAACAACAGAAAAATTGAGCCACTATTCCTCATCCTTCTATACATTACAGCAACAGGGTTCCAAGAGAACAGCAGAAGCAGGCAAAGCCTTTTGATGCCTAAGGGTGGGACTGGAGCAATCAGTCCTGCTACATCCACAAGCTATCCACATTTAAAGGAAGGGGAAGCAGCAACCATCTCTTGATGAACGGAGCTTCAAAGTCACGTTTCTAAAGCCTATGGATACAGGGAGGAGAAAAGTTCATGCCATTTTTGCAAACAATCTACTATAAAATGATGAAGAGAAAGCCAGCCAAATCCCTAGCCTTGAAGCAAGAAACTCCTTTTCCTCATGTCTACAAAACTGTTTTCAAATTGCAGAGCCCTTTTACATTACATTTACTTCTCCCAATAACCCTATGTATTAGTTAAGCTATTCCTGTTATTAGTTAGCCATTCCTCCCAATAACACCATGTAGCTATTCCTATTATATATTACTATGCAGCAAATTATTCCAAAACATAGTCACTTAAAACAACATATATGTGTTATCTCACAGTTTCTGTGGATCACACATTTGGAAGGAGCTTCACTGGGCAGTTCTAGCTCAAGGTCCCTTATATCATTGCAGTAAAGATGTTGACCAAAGCTCCACACATCTAAAGACTTCGCTGCAACTTGAGGGTCTGCTTCCATGGTGGCTACTCACCAGACTGTTGGTGGAAGGCTTCAGTCCCTCACCACATGAGACTCCCCATAGGGCTGCTTGAGTGTCCTTACAACATGGCGACTGGCTTCCCCCAGAGCAAGTGATCCAAGAGAGAGCAAGGAGGAAGCCACAGTGCCTTCTGTGACCTAGTCTCAAAATTCACACATCGACCCTTTGCTACAATCTGTTCTTTAAAAGTGAGCCACTAAATACAGCCCACACCAAAGGGGAGGAGAACTGGGCTCCACTTGTTGAGGTGAGGAGTACCTATGAATCTGTGAACACACATAGTTTGAAGCTACCACGGCCCACTTTCTGGGCACAAGTGATTTTTATTCCTGCCACATTCAAAATACATTCACCACCTCTCAAGTTACCAGAAAAACCTTAGCCCTGTTGGGCATCATCTAGAAATCCAGGATGCTGGCATCCAAATCATTTCTAGGTGCCAATGAGGAGCCTCAGGTGCAATTTCTCAAGTATAGTCTCTCTCAATCTGAAGACCTGTGAACTAAAGAGACTAGTTATCTGCGCCCCCAACACCCAGCCCACATCATACAAGTGCTATAATCACTTCTGTTCAAAAGGAGGGAAACAGAGTAGTCACTGGTCCATAGCAATTCTGAAATCTACTCAGTCACATGTTGTCAGTTCCTTGATTAGAACTCATCTGGAGCTAAGTCACCATGACTTGGCTCTGCTCTTCAGGCTCTTGTTTCTACCCTCGGAGTCATCTCAACAATGCCAACATTGTTTTTGTCTATTTCACAGGAAAAAAAATGCTGAGGTTTAGAGATTATAACCACAGGAGTACTGAATAAGGTAGCCCAGGGGCTTCACTGACAACAGAGACACACAAAACAAGGAAATGAACCTGAAAAATGATATCCAGAAATGAAGGTGGTATACTACTCTCCAGCCAGGCCTGGAAAGACCAATTAATTAAATAAAATTTGATTAATTAAAGTGGCAGTAAATATTTGAGCGCCTGCTAAGTGCCAGGTACTATAGTAAGCACTGGTTCCAAGTCAGTCTGGAGGCTGGCACAGGCAGTCAAGAATTAATGTCACAGAACTATTACCCTGCTCTCCCAACTCCCAATATGTCCAAGCCAGTGAGGGGCCGATTGCTCACTGCCCAATCCCCAAGCCCACTGGAAGAACTTCAGCCACCTCAGTGAAGTTCCATGTACCAGCCACCAGTCAGTCCCAGAAATAGATTGTTCACAGGGTCTTTAATTTTTTTGTGTTTAGCCATCATGGAAAGACCAACATCCCTCTAGGCTTGGACCCTAGAATGCCTGCAAAGTGGGGGAGGAAAAGATACCACATGAGGCCACACTGAGCCTGGGGTGCATAATGTCACTCCAGTTCCGCGCTCTCTGAAACAACAATTCTGTGAAGTCCCCAAGAGGGAATTGAGCTCCCCCTGGAAACCTCTGGTAAGAATTGTGAGGCCTTGGTGTTTATTTTAATCCCCAGGGCTGGCGCTCTTGGATAGTTAGTAACACTAATAAACTCAAAGATGTGTTTTGTTCCGGTCCTTAATGCTCTCTACAGCTCACAGGATGTCTTCTTGCCCGGGGCTGCATTTAGGCTCACTAGAAGGCAACTGTCTCAAACTTGTCAGCTGGCCAGGTCCTGCTCATCTCTGTAAGGATGGGGACATCCTTCCTGACCATGTGCTCCAGTATCTTCTACTCACCTCTAGATTAGGACAGGTGTGATGTCCGTCAGCCTCACATCTGAAATACTCACTCTTGCAAAGTTAAAAAAACACCTACGTTCTGTAACAGGCTGGTTAACAGAGTGAGTCTGAAACAGACCAATGCTTCCCCCCTCCCTGCGCCCGTGCCCTTTTCCAGGTAAGGCCCCACACCCTTGATTCTGGGCTAGCAATGGGGCTTTTTTGTCCAGGTAGTTAGAAGACACCTACTCACTTCTGTTCTTCTTCTGTCTGTCCTCACCGTGAGAAGGACATGCCTGAGACAGCCTACTCCTGACAGCACAGATGAGCCTACTAATGACAATTTCCTAGCGGATGGCAGCAAAGTATCTAATTTTTCCAAAGGTGAGCCAGCAGAGGTCCCAGCACCCTTCATCCTCACCTCTGTATTGATGTCACCCTCTACGTATTTCTCAAAGTGGCCCCTTCTCTAGTCACATGGTGTATCTTTAACTACTAGATGGTAGTTAAAGTAGACAAAGAAATATGTGTTGAATGGATGAAGCTTCACCAATAGAGAAACTAGAGATGGCAGAGAATAGAGTGAGAATGGGAAAATGTTAAATGTTTTTTTGAATCTAGGATTGCCTCCCCAGGAGAAAGGCAGGGAGAAGAGGATCCACGTGGCTTCTCAGTAGCAAGAGGAACACTCTAGAAAGAGAATTCATGCCCTTGTTAAGGAGCTCTTGGTGGGAGCATTACGGGGACATTCTGGGGGCTCTTTGCAGGAGGGTTGTGCCAGGGAAGGGTGGGCTGGGCAGGAGAAGCATGGTGGCTGCCTCTCTGCATCCAGAGAGAGCTGCAACCCAGCACCAAAGACTCCTGGAGCCCCTTCTTCTTCACCTTCCAGTCCCACAGGGGTAAAGGGCAGGACACGTTCCCTCCTACACCTCCATATCTCCATGGATGGGGGAGGAAGTGATGTTGCCTGGGCCCCACCCTGCCTCTTACTGTCCACAGCCTTGGTCCTGAACCACCGTCAGCCCCATCCTGCATCCACATGTGCCTGGGTGGGACATTGCTCTCTCCTGTGTCAGCTTTGGTAGAGCCGTCACTACAACCTGCCATCCTGTTAAGAATATGCTTCTAAAGACTGTTTCTGTGCATGATATCCCCTTAGTCTACTGCCTTCTCCGGAGAGGAACTGTCTATTTCTTTCAGTCCTCACTTAATGGAGCACAGCTTTCATCACCAAGAATCTGTGAGATCCTGAATGACTCCTGTACCTTTCCTGTGCCTTTTTTTCCGGCATGGAAATAACTAGATCTGAACTGAGTGATGGACAATATCCAGGGTCTGTTTTCCTTCTAAGAGCTGTCAGTCAGTTAGAAAGACTCCTACAGCCCAGAATTTCCAGAGAGGGCAGAAGAAGGAAGAAAAGACTCTCCTTTCTCTGCTGAGTGGGTAAAGGATCATTAAGCACTCAAAAGTCCAAGGTGACACAAAAATGCTTGGCAATTGCTAAGGATTATTTGTGAGGAAGAGCAGAGAGGAAAGAAGTGGGGGAAATGAATAATCTCAAGCCAAGGACCCAAGAAAGATGCTTACGGTTCAACTCCCTTTGAGGACAAAGTGGAAGATTGCCAAACCAGGGGCTGGGGTGGGGGCCTGAATGGAGAAGGATGTAAGTCAACCTCGTTTCCTGAGGCAGGGGTCCCTGACCCCCGGGCCACGGATCAGTGCGGGTCTGGGACCTGTTAGGAACCAGGCCACATAGCAGGAGATGAGAAGGGGGCAAGCGGAGCCCTGCTTCCCGTCAGATCAGTGGCAACATTAGATTCTCTTGGGAGCACGAACCCTACAGTGAACTGCACATGTGAGGGATATAGGTTGCCCACTCCTTATGAGAATCCAATGCCTGATGATCCCCATACCCCCCACCCCATGGAAAAATTGTCTTCCATGAAACTGATCCCTAATGCCAAAAAGGTTGGGGACCGCTGCCCAAAGGAAACTGGGTGTGGTTAAGTTGAATAACAGCTCCCAGCCCTCGTGCAAAAATGAGCTTTTAAACAACAAAATGAGAGCAAAGGTTTGCCAGAAATATTACAGAACAAGGATTAATATCATTATGCCAAAGAGATCCCACAAATTGATAAGAAGAAAAAATATTAACCCTTAGTAGATAAATGAGCAAAGAATATAAACAGGCATTCTTAAAGGGAAAAATAAATAATTTATACAAACACTTACTAACAAAGACATGTACATTAAAATGACAATTAGGCACAAATTCTTCCCATAAAAAACAAGGGTGTTTTCTATTAAGAAGTGCTCATTCAAACATGCCAAAAACTGAGATGATATTGTCTTGGTCCATTAGGGCTGCTATAACAAAATACCATAAACTAGCCAGGCTCGGTGGTTCAGCCTGTAATCCTGCGCCTTGGGAGGCTGAGGTGAGTGAATTGCCTGAGCCCGCAGGTTCGAGACCCACCTGGGCAGCGAGACCTCATCTCTACAATAAATCAAAAAATCAGCCAGGAGCAGTAGCGCATGCCTGTAATTCCGGCTACTCGGAAGGCTGAGGCGGAAGGATCGCCGGAGCCCAGCAGGTCGAGGCTGCGGTGGCCAGGAGCAGCCACGGAGCAGCCACTGCACTCCAGTCTGGGCGACAGAGTGAGACTCCAACTCAAAAAAAAAATACCATAAACTAGGTGTCTTATTAACAGTTCTGGAGGCTAGAAAGTCCAAGGTCAAGGTGCCAGCTGATTCAGTATCCGCTGAGATCTTCCTCCTCATAAACAGTGACTTCTCTCTGTGTCTTCGCATGGTAGGGGGGGCAAGGGGATCTCCCTTGAGTTTCTTTTAAAAGGACACTAATGCCATTCATCAGGGATCTATCCTCGAGGCCCCATCTCCAAAGACCCCATCTCCTGACACCGTCGCTTTGGAAGTTAAGATTTTAACATACAACATTCAGACCACACCAGATTTATTCCCTAATAGGAGTGTAAATATGTCCAACCTTCTTCAAAATAAGTAACAATAGCCATAAAAAGTTCACATGCTTTGGCCTTCTAATTCTATGCCTAGAAATTTAACCCAAGAAATTATTTAAAGATACGAGGAAAATTAATACATAGAAATTGTCATCACAGGAATAATGATAATACAGAAGTATTGGAGATGACTCAGTTATCAAACAACAAGGTTATGGTTAAGTATATTACATTCTTATAATGAAATACACACAGGCATTAGGAGTCACGTGTTTTTTAAAAAATGTAAATGTCCTGAAGAATTGATTTTAATGTAATGATTAATGAAATACAAGGGGGCCGTGCTTGGTGGCTCAGCCTGTAATCCTGCGCTTTGGGAGGCCGAGGTGAGTGGATCGCCTGAGCCCGCGGGTTTGAGACCTGCCTGGGCAACTTGGCAAGACCCTATCACTACAATAAATCAAAAAATTAGCCGGGCGTGGCAGCGCGTGCCTGTAGTTCCGGCTACTTGGAAGACTGAGGCGGAAGGATCGCCGGAGCCCAGCAGGTCAAGGCTGCGGTGGCCGGGAGTGGCCACTGCACTCCAGTCTGGGTGACAGAGTGAGACTCCAACTCAAAAAAAAAAAAAAAAAAGAAAATACAAGGCAAAATTGAATATGCAACGCTGTCCATAGGTAAAAATGTATCATTTTAGAAAACATTGGCATGAGCACAGAAAAAGACATAGAAGGAAATACATCAAAGTGCTAACAGGTGTCAGGCCTAAGGGAGGCAGAGCAGAAAAACACCCAGGAAGAGACTCTCATCATGGCAAATATTCACTAGTAAACAAAGAAATAGAGCAGCCCATGCAGAATGGAGAGGAAGACCACCCTTGGTAGGAGGCGAAAGTCACTGGTCTACAAGAAATAGGGAAAGGATCACCAACTCATCTCTAATTTTTTTTTTCGAGTTGAAGTCTCACTCTGTCTCCCAGGCTGGAGAGCAGTGGCGATCCTTCAGCCTCAACCTTCCAAGTAGCCGGAACTACAGGCATGTGCCACCATGCCCGGCTAAGTTTTTGATATATTGTAGAGACGAGGTCTCACCAAGTTGCCCAGGCTGGTCTCAGACCCCTGGGCTCAGGCAATCTTCTCACCTCAGCCTCCCAAAGTGCAGGGATTATAGACTTGAGCCACCATACCCGGCTTCATCTCTAATTTTTGTTATTGCTTTTGAGTCAGGGTCTCACTCTGTGTCACCCAAGTTGAAGTGCAATGGCGCAATCATAGCTTATTGCATTCTCAGCCTCCTGGGCTCAGGTGATGCATGTGCCACCATTCCCAGCTTATTTTTTATTTTTTGTAGAGACAAAGGTATTGCTACTTTGCCCAGACTGGTCTCAAACTCCTGACCTCAAGCAATCCTCCCACCTCAGCCTCCCGAGATGCTAGGATTACTGGTGTGAGCTACCGCACCTGGCCTTGCCCCTAATTTCGGATGGACCATACCCAATAGTCAGGTCAATGACAGGAGGTAGAGTTGATGTGGAAATGTTCATGGAGGAGGTGAGAGAAATAAGGAGAAAACAGAGTGAGCTGCAGTTGAGGAATAGTCTGCGTACCCATATGGGGCGCTCTCTAATCACTGAGACCAGCATGGCAGAGGTAACCTCATGCCTTGACTTTTGCATTTCCATGAGATTAATACAGTAACTCCCGCTATCTTCTTTTCCTTTGCATTTTCCTAACATGCTTTTACTGATCTGTTTGATATGAGCCTTCTGCTATTTTCATGTGTCATGTGGGTCTTGTTGCCAACTTCTAATTGGATGTTGGCAGATGATCAATAAATATCAATAAATAAAGCCTTTGCACCCCGTCTAAGTTTCTGTCAGCAGTTGAGTTTCACCCACTAGCATGGAAAAATGTAAAGTCAATAGATCAATTAAAAATTAATCTTGCTGGGCTCAGTGGCTCAGTCTGTAATCCCAGCGCTTTGGGAGGCCAGGGTGAGTGGATTGCCTGAGTCCATGGGTTCGAGACCCGCCTGGGCACCTTGGTGAGACCGCATCTCTACAATAAATCAAAAATTAGCCGGGTGTGGTAGCACACGCCTGTTAGTTCCAGCTACTTGGAAGGCTGAGGCAGAAGGATCACCGGAACCCAGCAGGTCAAGGCTGCAGTGACCGGGAGTGGCCACTGCACTCCAGTCTGGGTGACAGAGTGAGACTCCAACTCAAAAAAAATAGTAAAAAAGAATAAATAATTAATCTATACACTTTATTTTTTGAGTCGGGTTCTCACTCTGTCACCCAGACTGGCATGCAGTGGCAAGATCACAGTTCACCACAGCCTGGACTTCCTGGGCTCAAGTGATCCTCCAGCCTCAGCCTCCAGAGTAGCTGGAACTAAAGGCGTGTGCCACGATACTCAGCTAATTTTTTTGTGTAGACAAGTTCTCACTATGTTGCCCAGGCTGGTCTCAAGACTCCCGGGGTCAAGCAATCCTCCCATCTCAGTCTCCCAAAGCACTGGGATTAGGTGTGAGCCGCCATGCCTGATCTGTTGTCTTATTTTTTAAATGTATACTTGTATATAATATGTGAACTTTAAAAATCTGAGATTAAATACACCAGAGTGTTAAGCAGGGACACATTTCTGTATGGGTAGATGATATGCAACATTTTTTTATCTGGAGTTTGAGAAGCAATGAAAATAATTTTATTATCTGGAGTTTGGGAAGCAATGAAAATAATTTTATTATCTGGAGTTTGAGAAGCAATGAAAATAATTTTTCAATGAGCCTATGAAAGTAATTCAGATACATAAAAATTACTGCTCAACAAACTTAGAGAGTAAACCTTGAGGATCTTCGGCTTTAACTGGAATAATAAACCTTTTCTTTATTATGAAAAGAAATGCTAGCAGTGAGTTATAAACAAGAAACAAAAATTTAAGATATAAAAGACCTTCAGATAAAACTTGAGATCCTACAAGAACAATTTGGGCTAAGATCAGATTTATTTTTAAATTATATGATATAAACCTTGAATTCTACTCCCTCTGAATAGAACACTGTAAAAAGAGGGGGGAAAGCATTATTAGCCATTCATTTCATAAACAAAGAGCACTTCTGTGTCCAACATTATGGTAGGTTTTAAGGACCGAGAGACAACCAAAGACCTTGTGATCAGGTAGGGGAAAAACACACTGATAATGACAGCAGAATGCAGATGGCCCAATAGAAACTAACTAGAGAGTTGGTAGGAGAAACTATCCAAGGAGTGACAGGGAAGTTTCTTGGTGGGAAGAAGGAAAGATGCATGGAAGCTAGCCTGATAAACAAAGAGAGGGAAGAAATGTCAAGTAGAGGGAATTGAATGTGTGGGAGGTAGAATAATGCCTCCCCACCACCACCAGAATTGCTCATGAACCTGTGAATGTGTTGCTTTGCACAGTAAAAGGGACTTTTCAGCTATGATTAAGTTTAAGAACCTGAAGACAGGGTAGATTAGCCTGGTTCATCCAGGTGGGCTTAATCAAATAGATCCTTAAAACTGGAGACTGTGAATGTGTTGTTTTGCACAGCAAAAGGGACTTTTAAGTTATGATTAAGTTTAAGAACTGGGAGACAGGGTCGATTAGCCTAGTTCATCCAGGTGGGCTTAATCAGATAGGTCCATAAAACTGGAGACTTGGCCAAGCGTGGTGGCTCAGTCTGTAATCCCAGCACTTTGGGAAGCCAAGGCGAGAGGACTGCCTGTGCCTGAGGGTTCGAGACCAGCCTGGGCCACTTGGTGAGACTGTGTCTCTACAATAAATCACAAAAACTAGCTGGGCATGGTGGCGTGCATCTGTAGTTCCAGCTATTTGGTAGGCTGAAGCCGATGGATCACCTAAGCCCAGCAGGTTGAGGTAGCAGTGGCCATGAGCATGCCACTGCACTCCAACCTGGGCAACAGAGAGAGACTCCAACTCAAAAAAAAAAACACAAAAAAAACTGGAGACTCTTTCCAGGCTGTGGTCAGAGAGGGAGGTAGGACTCTACAAAGATGTCAGAGAGATGCAACACAGCTGGCCTGGGAGGTGGCGGAAGGGCCAAGGATGCAGCAGCCTCTAGAAGCCAGCCATGCTAAGGAAACAGACTCTTCCCTGGAGTCTCCCAAGAGGAAAGCAGCCCTGCCAGCGCCCCAACTTTTAGCCCAGAGAGACGTGTTTCAGACTTCCAACTTATAGGAACATAATAAATCTGTGTTGTTTGAAGCCACTAACTTTGTGGCAATTTTTTACAGCAGCAATGGGAAACCAATATCCCGTGCAAAGGCATGGAGATGCAAGACAGAAACACACAAGGAGGAAGGTTCAACGAGATCAGTGGTGCCTAATCATTGCGTAATATTTATTGATCATCCATTCCTTGCTCCTGCCTTGTGGATGACTCTGTGCTCACCCTCTCAGTGCTCAGAGACTAGTGGAAGAGACAGATCAGCAATTCAAAAGCCACAAAGGGCTTTGAGAGGCTCACGGAAGAGCAAAACCAGCATGCCTGGGAGACCTGGTCATGGCTCTATTGAGAAGGGGACCATTGGATGGGCTTGGGAGAGTGAGCAGTCACTGACCTGGGAGAAGAGTATTACAGGTTGTGGGGACATGTGAGTAAAAACACTTGAGTATCTTTTTTTTTTTTTTTTGAGTTGGAGTCTCACTCTGTCTCCCAGACTGGAGTGCAGTGGCCGCTTCTGGCCACCGCAGCCTCGACCTGCTGGGCTCCGGCGAACCTTCCGCCTCAGCCTTCCGAGTAGCCGGAATTACAGGCATGCGCTACCACGCCCAGCTGATTGTTTGATTTATTGTAGAGATGAGGTCTCGCTGCCCAGGCAGGTCTCGAACCCGCGGGCTCAGGCAATCCACTCACCTCAGCCTCCCAAAGGCGTGGGAGACCCATCTGGGGGAAGACAAGAATTCTAGGGCAGCTAGACCTTGGGCAGAGCTACAGCATTGGGAACTAAAGCCAGGCAGGAATGAGCAGCTTGGGAATGGCCTTGAACGTCAGGTTGAGTGTGAGATCTACCCTATGGGCAGCAGAATGGTGCATTCTTCTTCAAAGAATGAAGATGTTTTTCTTCTAAATCCCTAATGTACTGGTACTTTCTGGAGGTGCAGAGGACTTCCAGATATGGGAAGGTGAAAGCCACTCAGACTTTGCTGACCCTGGGGGATGTGTCTGTGTGTCTCCCAAAATTCATATATGAAAGGGGAGCCCCCCAAAAAACCCAGGATTTATTTTTTAATTGTACATTTAGGCTTGTATGTTTAAACGTCGGTCACCTTCAAAGTGCTCTTTGTTTGATGCAATACATCTATCAAGATACTTTTTCCGCTGTTCAAAACAGTTTTTGAACTCATCCATTTGAATGCCTTTGAGTGCTTCTGCTGTTTTTTGGTTTCACCTCTTCCACATCGGCAGAACATACCTCTCACATGGCCCTGCTGCACCTGTACATGCCTCTCCTACTGAATGACACTTACGTGAAACACAGAGGGCAGTGAGGGAGCTGTGTCAGAGGCTGGTCAGATGCTCATCAAACTGGCTTCCTCTTCTTTAATTTACAGCCCAACTCCATTCCGGTCCCTTGGTATCCTAGCATCCAGGTAGGTCCCGTGCCTTATTCTCACCAATGAAATCTGAGCAGAAGTGAGGTGTCACTTTCAGGATAGGCAGCCAAGAGCGAGAGGGGCTCCCCCAGACTCTTCCCCTCCCCCCTTTCCTTCTTAGAGGCTGTGTGAGGGGCTACAGATGAAAGGAAGTGGAACTCTGAGCCAGAGCACCCACAGAAGTCTGCACATGAACAAAAAACCTGCTTTTGCCATCTTCCTGAGATCTGGGGAAATTTTATAATAAATGAAGGCGAGGTAAGATGGTCACCTGCAGGTCCAAGAACCTGCACCCAAGATGTCTTCTGTTTCCAAGCTGTTGTTCTCATGACCTCCAATGCCCATGGAATTCCTGCTCTTCTGTGGGTTTCCTGCTCTGCCTGGCACTGACCAGAATGTGAGATTTTGTCCCTTCCTCAAGTAACACAAACACACACACACAGAAGGCTATAAAATCCAACTCTCAGAAACATGTTACTGAGGGCCAGGTGAGGTGGCTCATACCCAGCACTTCAGAAGGCTGAGGCGGGAGGACTGTTTGAGCCCATGAGTTCAAGTCTAGCCTGAGCAACATCTCTACAAAACTCATCTCTACAAAATTTTTTTTAAAAAATTAGCCAGGCGTGGTGGCACACATCTGGAGTCCCATCTACTCAGGAGGCTGAGGCAGAAGGATCGCCTGAGCCCAGAAGGTTGAGGCTGTGGTGAGCCGTGACTGGCAGGAGATCAGAAGAGCTCCCGCTGCAGTGAGGCAAACATCTCCCATGAAGCAGCAGGACCCTGCCCCAAGGGAAGTCCGCTGGGCCTGGTCCTCACCTGGTCCCAGATTCCCTCCTTGTTTCTGGCTCCTCAACTCCTGTTCATCAGGAAAGTCAGTGTCTCCTCCAGCGTGGCTGCCTCTGCCATTGGTATCATGCACCTGCCAACACTTAGCCCTACCTTAAGCTGTCTGAACCCCAGGACTTACTAAATGACACTTACCTGTGGGGTGCAGGGGACACCTGGGGTCTGTCTCAGAGACCAGTCAGGCAAAACCTTGTGCTTCTCAACTGGTTGCCATTAGAGTCCCCTGGGGAGCTTTTAGAAGGCCGATGTCCCCAAGATTCCACTTTAATTGTGCAGAGCAGGGCCATCTCATCAGATGACAATACGACAAAGCCTAGCACCCTCTCCACCCCAGGATGTGGGGGCTCAACCCTGTGCTCTGTGAAGCCCAGAGACAGAAGAAGGGGTCATCCCACCCACTATTCCACTGCCTACCAAGGACCTTCCCAAATGAGGGATCTCCACCCTGAGAGGGTGTTGCCCACTGCCAACATTTCTTAGCACCTCACTCTGCCTGATTCTGGGCCCATTTACCTCCCTGGATTGTGCGCTCCTGGAAGTCAAGGGCCAGGTCTTAACCTTCTGCATGAGTTAGATGCTCTGCCACTGTTTAGAGAGGGATGGAGTGAGCAGAAATGGAATGGTGGAAAAGGGATAGAACCCCAGGAAACAAAGCCCAGCCCAGAGGATGGAAAGACAGCATCTCGGGGCACTTTCAGAGAGACTCCCTTTATTACAGAAGGGGTTCTGGGTCCTTACCAGGCTGGACTCACATTCTGCATCACTGCTGAGATCAAGCTGTGATCCTGAAGTTTGCCCAACTTGCCCATAAAACTAATGGTTACAGGTTGTTTAATAAATATAAAAGTACGCCGGGCTCGGTGGCTCAGCCTGTGATCCCACGCTTTGGGAGGCTGAGGTGAGTGGACTGCCTGAGCCCGCGGGTTTGAGACCCGCCTGGGCAACTTGGCGAAACCTCATCTCTACAATAAATTTTTTTTAAAAAATCAGCCAGGCAGCCGGGCTCGGTGGCTCAGCCTGTAATCCCGCGCCTTTGGGAGGCTGAGGTGAGTGGATTGCCTGAGCCCGCTGGTTCGAGACCCGCCTGGGCAGCAAGACCTCACCTCTATAATAAATCAAAAAATTAGCCGGGCGTGGTAGCGCATGCCTGTAATTCCGGCTACTCAGAAGGCTGAGGCGGAAGGATCGCTGGAGCCCGGCAGGTGGAGGCTGTGGTGGCCAGCAGCGGCCACTGCACTCCAGTCTGGGTGACAGTGAGACTCCAACTCAAAAAAAAATAAAAATATAAGAGTAGACATTCCTGGCCTTAAAGATTTAAACCTTGGCTGGGCTCAATGGCTCAGCCTGCAATCCCAGCGCTTTGGGAGGCCGAGGCAAGTGAATTGCCTGAGCCTGCGGGCTCGAGACCAGCCCGGGCAACTTGGCAAGACCTCGTCTCTACAATCAATCAAAACTTAGCCAGGTGTGGTAGCGCACACCTATAGTTCCAGCTCCTTGGAAGTCTGAGGCAGAAGGATCGTGGAGCCCAGCAGGTTGATGCTGTGGTGGCCATGAGCATGCCACGGCACTCCAGCCTGGGCAACAGAATGAGACGGCAACTCAAAAAAAAAGTCAAACTTTGTCTTATCAGAGTTCCTTCCTCAGGAAACCAACCCTCAGGCCTATAGTATCAAGAGACTCAAACTCAACAGATCACACAGCCAGACAATGAGCTACCAGGCCTTACCTATTTTCCAACTCCTCTTCCTTGCCCCTCCCTAATTCCTGTTTTCTGCGTTCCTGCCCCACTCTATAAACCCCTGACTTCAGTGAGACAGAGAGATGGATTTGAGAATGACTCTCCTGTTCTCCTTAGCTAACATCACCCAAACAAAAGGCCCTCTTCCCCGGCAGTACTCATCTCAGTGTCGACTTTCTGTGCGGTAAGCAACACAGCCCTGACCGAACCCCTGGTGTTTGGTAGCAGTCGCCCTGATTTTACTTCCAGCCTGCTTTTCAGCAGCAGCACTGTTGACATTTAGGTCAAATCATCCTTTATCAGGCTGGGAGAGGTGTCCTGTACACTGCAGGATGTCTGCAGCCTTCCTGGTCCCTGCCCACCAGATAACCCAGTCAGAACAACTAAAAATGCTCCCCCAGATATTGCCCAGTGTTCCCTAGGCAGCAGAATCACCCAGATTGAGAACCACTATCCTAGAGGTTTGGATCATCTCAACGACAGCCTGTCCCAGCCAAGCTCAAGCTCCCATGAAGCCCATTAGCAGCTATGAGAATAAAATGAGCTTAATCAGGCATCACACTCAGCCTAGCACTGGCACAGAGGAAGACATTAAGCACATCTGTTACTAGCATGAGCAGTAACCCATATGCATGGGGAAGGAGACTGAGGCTCAGAGAAGTGAAGCAACGTGCCTAGGATCACACAGCTTAGACCCAGATTCAGATCTGACTGACCCCTATTCATCTGAGACACTGTTTCCCATTATCGGGCAGCGGAGACGGGGCACCCAGTCCCAAATCTGAGCTAAGCCCATCATGCGTGCTCAGCATGGCCTGTAGGCAGGATGACCCAGCCAGGAACTGGAATCCATAAATCCAGCAAGACCCAGCCCTGAGGCCAGGGTGAGAGTGACCAGGAGAAAAATCAGGGTTCTTGCCATCTCTGGACCTCGCTGCCTCTGCATCTCCATGCTTGGGGCGTATCTCCTCCTCAATCGTGAATCCCAAAAGGGCAAGGTTTGTGTCTATAGGTTGATTTCCCAGAACCAGGTGGAAATGCAGTCTCAGCAGAGAGCAGCCCATCGTTCCAATACAAAATCAGAGCAATTTAGTAGCGGGAATGTAACGAGGACATGGTTTCGGTATTATACACTCGTGCTACATAAATCCCTCTAATCCGGGGGAAAGACTGACCTGGATGCCCAGGGCAGGCTTGGGCAAAGGACCTGAAGCTGTGGGGGCTGGCAGAGGGCCAAGAGCAGGGCAGGTCATGACCCCCAAGTCTCCTGCCTAAAGCCAGGCTCCTGGATCTCTTGACACCCCCAGAGTACAGGCAGAATCAGCGGCTTTAGCCACTGCCTGGACACCCCCCAGAATGGCCCTGAGAACTGTGGTAAAAGGTGACTTCTTCTTCCTTCCTTTTGGGCCCAGGAGGCTAATAATAAAATACTCTCTGCTCCTGAGTCTATAGGACAAAATGCCTTCTAAATCCATTAAGTTGCTAATGCGTGCATTTGCAGACCAGAAAGAAAGGTGCGGGATTGATGGATGTACTTGTCATATTTATGGTTTGTGGCCATGTGATTAATGGGCTTTGTGGTTTATAATGCAATGCTCATTTCACTCTCCTCTTTAAGTCTCGAGTGATTTATAGAACATTTATAGGGCATTGCTGTTGCATTTCAATGGAATGACAGCGATAACATTTTATCACCCTGGATTATCAATTAGTCTCCTTTGAGAAAAGGATGTCCCAGGCTTGGTTTGGGAACAGGGAGGGGAGAGGAGATGCTTCTCGGGAACATCTGTGCCCAGCCACCTGGAGTTCACGGCCGTTTCCCATGACAGCTGCCTCCCTGGTCCTCTCTAGAATGAGGGGGTTGCAGGTGTTCAGGAACAGGACAGGAGCTGGAGCCTCTACCTGGAACCTCCCCTCATCTCTCACCAGGCTGTGGGGTGGTCCCCCATGGGTCTCCCTACTGCTCTGAGCCTCTTAGGAGATCTCCTTCTTATAGCACAACCTCCTCTAAACCTCCACAACCTTCACTGCTTTCTTGCTGTGTAACCTCAGCCATACAAGTTGACCTCTCTGTAAGATGGAAATTATAGCCTTCATCTGTAAGATGGAAATTATAGTCCCATCCTAGAATGACTGAAGGTATAGGCTTGTTTAACCCAGTACCTGAGACACACACCTTATGCTGCAGCCACAAGGAAACACCACATTCATCTAGCTATTCAGTGGCTGCTGCCTTGGACCAAGTTTTCCTTCCAATTCTCCACTGGGTGAGCTCATATCCCCCCATCAAGGGCCAGCCTAGACATCCCCTCCTCTCTGAAGTCCTCTGATTCTCCAACATGGCATTATACCCCCTGCTCCTTCTTCTGGACTCATCTGAGCTTGTGCCTGTTTCTCTTTGCTCTACAAGTCATGAGTCAGTGAGGTCCTTGAGGGTGAGATTGGCTCCAAGCCTTCTCTATTACCAGCACCTAGTGCAGAGACTGGCACATAGTACAGGCTCAGTACAAGACCCAAGGGAAGGTTGAACAGGAGTCCAGGGCACAGGTAGGAGCTCAGATATATCCTGGTGAGTTCTTGGGCACCAGAGTGCACACAGAACAGCTATCAGGAAACCCACACGTGAGTCTGACTATCCATGTGCAACCACTGCTCCCTCCTCTCTCCTCATCCCCATCCTCTGTTTGGGTTCTGTTATCCATCAACAGCTACAAATGGATACCCACAATGGGCCAGGCGCTAGACATCCCATGAGCCAAACAGGGATGGCCCTGCCCTCCTGAGCTTACAGTCTGGAAGGGACTGTCATAAACAAGGACATGACTGCATAATGACACATTTGATGAGAGCTAAGAAGACCCAAGAGGGAAGTAGGAACTGGAATAGCAAGGAGACCTGCTCCAGACAGGGTGCCAGGAGGTCTCTCCAAGCACCTAGTATGTTTTCTGTTGCCTAACAGAACACCTGAGACTGGGTAATTTATAAAGAAAATATAAAGAAAGAGGTTTACTTGCCTCGTGATTCTGGAGGCTGGGAAGTCCAAGGAGCATGGCACCAGCATCTGCTCAGCTTTTGATAAGGGCCCTGTGCTGTGTCACAGCATGGCAGAGAAGTGGGAAGGAGGGCTGCTGTGTGAAAGGAACTAAACACAAGAGCCAGTCTCGCTGTGGAACAACCTGCTGTCAAAGTAACTAATCCAGTCCAGTGAGAAAAAGCCCAGCCTCAGGAAAACTGCATTCATTCTTTATGACAGTGCAGCCCCCATAAACCAAAGATCTCCTAGAGTCCTTGCCATCTCTCAGTGCTGTTCCAGTGGCAATTAAATTTCAACATGAGTTTTGGCAGAGAGAAACCACATCCCAACCACAGCACTCAGATTCTAGAAGTCAAGTTGAAGGACAGGAAAAAGGGGTCATGGTCAAGATACCAGTTAGTCTACCCAGCATCCTTGTGTGACTCAGAAAAAAAGACATCCCTCTCCAGAAAGACACAGCCCTGAGCCAGCACTCATGGTGAGAATAACGCAGACCGATTTCAGTTCCCACTTGCCCCCCTTGGTAGAACTGCCCTTGTGCTGTGCACAGCCTACACAACTGAATGTAGTATCTGAAATGGGCTCACCCCGTTTCTGGATTTGGTGACCCAGCTGGACTTCCTGATTTTGACCTTCTGTGTCCATGTCTATTTTTGTGCCCTTGCACTCTTGGCCGCCCCAAATTGCATCCCACCCCACAGATACAGCTCTTGTCTCTGGAAAGCAGGTCTTGATTTGAGCACCTGGCTGACGTTTCTAGGAACTCATATCAGTCCTCAAACTAGAGGACACAGATACCAAAGCAGAAAGCTCATCAGCAAGTTAGAAGTCACCACTCACAAAAAGCAGAGCACGTGCTGGGAACCCCTTAAAGATCCCCAGCAGTCACACAGGGCCTGGCACAGAAGAGGCATGAGTGGAAGGGAAGAAAAGAGAGAAGGAAAGAGAGAAGAGAGGGAAGAGGGGGAGGAAAGGAGGGAGCAAGGGAAGGGGGAGCCCCAAGGACAAGAACCCAGACGGGCAACCTGAGCAGCAGATCCACAGGCAATGGTGGAAGAGGGACGACAATTAAAGCCACTGGTGCCATTGCATTGAGAGTTGACCCTGAGGATGGCGGGCATAGAGAAAGGGCATAAGGAAATGCATTTGCTGATGGGTTGGATGGGGAGTGGGAAGAGGAGAGGAGAAATGAAGGTGTTTTCTGAATCTCTGAATGACTTGAAAAACGAGTAGTAAAGTCATGTGCTGAAATGGGGAGCATCTCCGAGCACGGCGTAAGAAATGTCCAGTCCTTCTATGTCCTCATATCCACAAAGCTTTCCATGGGGGTGCTGAGACCCCACAAGAATATCAGCATCCAAATCCAGTGAGTGTGTGCCTCGAAATCCCCCAGCTATACCACCTCCTGCCTAGAAAGGCTATCAGAGCCCATTTAGTCCCCCAGACACAGTGTAATATTTATCTGTTCCAATTTTAGAGCTCATATCACTTTCTTACCCTGACTTTGAGTTAATGACCCTGCCTTCTCTGTCCTACCGGACCATGAGCTTTTTTGAGGGCTGTGAAACACTTCCTCTTCCAACACATAGTGATTACTCAAAGTATGTTGATTAAGTGAGCTAATCCATCTGAACCACTGGAAACTGGGAATCTTCAGAGGGAAAAAACACACTCATAACTGTTCATGCAGTTTTGGTTGGAAGTATACTTTATTGCCTGTGTCCTTTGGAGAAAGGAAATTCGAGGAGGCTAAGGAATGGAGAGTTTTTAGTTCTGGTGACAGTCTGGGATCCACAGGAGAAAATAATTCATCAAGGGTCATCTATAAAGGAAACATCAAAAGGAGTTAGAGAAAAATGGGCAGGATGTCACTCTCTTTTGCATCCCAAATTAGGAGCAGAGGCTGGGCACGGTGACTGATGCCCGTAATCGCAGCAATTTGGTAGGTGGAGGTGAGAGGATTGCCTGAGGTCAGGGATTCGAGACCAGCCTGGGCAAACTGGAGAGACCTCATCTCTACAAAAAGTTAGCCGGACGTGATGGCACACGCCTGTGGTTCCACCTACTTGGAAAGCTGAGGTGAAAGGAAAGCCTCAGCTCCACAGGCCAAGGCTGCAGTGATCAGGATCAAGCCACCGCACTCCAGCCTGGACCAGAGAGTGAAACTCTGACTCACAAAAAAAAAAAATAGAAGCTGAGACTACATGTTCTGATGGAAGGAAAGTGTTGGGATTTGGGATCAGATATTCCTGAACCCTACACACTTTTGGCTGTGTGCCATTAGACAAGTCACTCGATCTCTTTGAGTTTCAGTGGCACAGACTTTGCATTCAGACAACTTGGACTTGAATTCTAACTCTCCAAAGTACAAAATGATGTGACTTTGGACAAGTTACTTGTACCTCAATGATTTTCATCTGTGAAAACGAGATAAGTCGGGCTCGGTGGCTCAGCCTGTAATCCCACGCCTTTGGGAGGCTGAGGTGAGTGGATTGCCTGAGACCGCGGGTTCGAGACCCGCCTGGCCAACTTGGCGAGACCTGGCCTCTACAATAAGTCAAAATGAGCCGGGCGTTGTAGCGCGTGCCTGTAGTTCCAGCTACTTGGAAGGCTGAGGCGGAAGGATCGCTGGAGCCCAGCAGGTCGAGACTGCGGAGGCTGGCAGTGGCCACTGCACTCCAGTCTAGGTGACAGAGTGAGACCCCAACTCAAAAAAAAAGAAAAGGAGATGATAATAGTACCTGACTTTACAATTATTAAGAGGATTAAATGTGTTACTACTAGCCAAAGGGCTTTGAACAGTACAGTAAATATACAGCTTACTATTATGATCATTAATATTATTATTTTACTTTGCCTGCAGGATTCAATAAAGCTCCTTGCTGTCCAGGTTTATAACCTGGGAACAACAGCTGTACCATGCAGCCTAGGTGTGTGGTAAGCTGTACCATCCAGGTTTGTGTGAGTATATTCTATGATGCTCACACGAGGACAAAATTGCCTGGCAATGCATTTCTCAGAACATGTCCCTGTCTTTAAGCAATGTATGACTGTATAGATAAATGTATTTTATACAGAGGGGACCAAAAAAACGCATACATGTTTTAAGAAAGGAAAAAACTGTTAAAATTGTTGCACTCAATACATACTGATAACAAAAGATAGCAAGTCATGATTGACTTCTGCAGTTACAAGAGGTGCTCAAAGTGATTACCATCAGCACCCAGACACTTCTGATTACAGCGAACATCTCCTAAAATGAATACTTTTGGCACCCCAGTATATGTGTATATATAGTATTATCTAATAATTTTAGTTCAGTGATTGACACTATATAGTATTATCTAATAATTTTAGTTCAGTGATTGACACTAACAGTCATGGGATAGGGGCTAGTTGGCAAAGATTAAGGAACTTACTCCCTCCCCTGGTTATTTTAGAACAAGCATGGCAGCAAAGAAAGGAAAGTAGTAAAGGGAAGAGGGGTTGATGAGGCAGAGAAGAGGCAAGTTGGGGAGGAGAGGAAAAGAAAAAAAGACCCCGAGTGCGAGAGCAGAAGAGGAGAGAAAGGTCCAGGAAGACAGACCCACCTGAGCTTTGATGAGAGGCAGGTCAGGAGCCACACTCTTCCGGACTCACCAAAGATGGGGACGTCAGCACCATCGCCTGCTATTTTGAAGTATTTACAGTTTAATTACCCACAGATCTCTGCTTCTGCTGTGAGGTTGACCTCTGCAGAGGCCCCATCTGGCCTGGGAGAGGGCCAGGGAGATGGTCCCAGGGCGGGGAGGGGACCAGCGTCAGTGCCCCCAGTCGGTTAGGGAGATGCAGCACTGGGCCATGGCTCTCCCTCCACCCAGGCTCCCCAGCCATGCATTGTTTATGGCAACTCCCTGTGAAGAGCAGGGTATTGGCTCCTACTATTTAGAATCAACTGAAGCTTCCTCTGCTGTGTCTAACCAGGCATCCCGCTATTCTAGCATCATCGTGCCGAATACTTGATCATACCTGGGTAGACATTTCAGTCCTGAGACTCCACAATGAACCTATCTTGGCCTCATCTCCCCACAATGTCCAATGATCTGCGATTTCCCTTCTCAGCCAAGGCTGCCCCTGGACCAATAGGTCAAAAATGTCAACCATGTGATTCCATGATCATGAAACATCTATAAGCCATGGAAATAACATAACATAATACAGTAGATAGAGACTTGTGAGACTTGTTTAAAAATTGAACAGGCAAGCCCGGCCCGGTGGCTCAGCCTGTAATCCCGCACCTTTGGGAGGCTGAAGTGAGTGGATTGCCTGAGCCTGCGGGTTCGAGACCCACCTGGGCAACTTGGTGAGATCTCATCTCTACAATCAATCAAAAAATTAGCCAGGCGTGATACGGCGCACCTGTAGTTCCAGCTACTTGGAAGGCTGAGGCGGAAGGATCACCGGAGCCCAGCAGGTCGAGGCTATGGTGGCCAGGAGCAGCCACTGCACTCCAGTCTGGGTGACAGAGTAAGACTCCAACTTAAAAAAAAAATTGGACAGACAAAAAGGGCTGGGAAGGTAGAGGGTGAAGGGCATGATTTCATCATCATCATCATCATCATCATCGTCACCATTACAGATGAAATCACAGTCCAAAAACTGAGGCATGTAAGAAATACAGTTTTTTATTTTGCCATCATTGAATTTAATTTCTCTCCTAAGTTTCATTTTGTTTGGTGTCAGAAACCAAACCTCACTCCATTTCTGGTTTACTTTCCTACTGGAGAGTGCCCACGTCCTCAAGAATATAGACTATGTAGAGGTACAGAGTCTAAAAAGCAGAATCCCATCCCTAGGCACTATCTATCCATTGGGCATCTTCAGAGAGTCTGCCCTACTGTGCTTCCTTGTCCCATTCGCAAAGCCTCCACAGTCTCCCACAGCTAAATTCCACTCCAGTTCTTATAAAACTCTCTGGGCATGAGTAAGGCTTTTCAGAATCTCTGTCATACAGGTGAGTTCCAGGACATTCTTCTGCTTTCCAGGAACCTGGTGAGGCTCGCGCAATAATCTCTGTCTAGACACCTGAAATCAATCCTACTCTGTTCCTCAGGCCATAATAGAGCAGCAGAGAATTATAGGGTCTTTGCCATTTTCCGAGTGTCATATAGGAAAAGAAGCACATGGTGACTCTCTGCCATCAGTTACCAAAATTAATTGGGAATTCTGTCACCATCATTCCCTTTGATTCTTCCCTAGAAGGAATGTACAGGCAGAGATCTTCCTAGAAACTAGACATCTAAGCCCTGATCTTCATTGACTATTCTCTCTCTCTTTCTCAATTTCAGAATATTTATATGTCTGCCATGGTGGGAAATTTTTAAGTCATAATGCATTTTTGCCAATATATTGAGAAGAATAGAGACTTTTCTAATGGGTGATAAGTTCATCAGAACTCAGAGTTTTTAGACTTTCTTTTACATTTTCTCTCTATATGAAACTCCAAAGTTTGTTTTATACCCACAGATGCAAGAAGAGTGAACTCCAAGCGAATTAGGAATAAGGAACCAGTTGGAATAAGTACAAATAAATTCACACTTGAGTACATTATAACTAAACTGCTGAAAAGATAAAGAGGATATCTTAAAAGTACCAAGAGAGGCCAGGTGTAATCCAGCTCATGTCTATAATCCCAGCGCTTTGGGAGGCCAAGGTGAAAGGATTGCTTGAGGCCAGGAGTTTGAGACCAGCCTGAGCAACATAATGAGACTCTATCTCTATTTTTTTAAAAAATTAGCTGGGCACAGTGGCCCATGCCTGAAGTCCCAGCTACTAGGGGAGCTAAGGCAGGAGGATCACTTGAACCCAGGAGTTTGAGGTTGCAGTGAGTTTTGATTGTGCCACTGCACTCCAGACTGGGCAACAGAGCAAGACCCTGTCTCAACATTCTTATATATCAATACACATGATAGCTAACATCATAATAGAAACAGATGTGGCTAGAAACAGTGGAACAGCATCTATGTAGTACTGGAAGAAGAAAAATCTGCCAACCAAGATTTCTGTATCCAGTGAAAATATCCTTTCAATCGCCGGAGCCCAGCAGGTCGAGGCTGCGGTGGCCAGGAGCGTGCCACTGCACTCCAGTCTGGGCGACAGAGTGAGACTCCAACTCAAAAAAAAAAAGAAAGAAAGAAAGAAAAAGAAAATGTCTTTCAAAAACATATCCAGACAGACAATAAAGCTGAAAATTTGCCTCCAGTAAACTTGCACTACAAGAAATGCTAAAACAAGTTCTTTAGGCTGAAGGGCAAATGAAATCAGATGTGAGAAGGAATAGATATAAGAATGATAGATATGAGGATAAATATTTATATGTCATCTTAATTATGTTTTCTATACCATATAAAATTCTCTTAAATAATTTTGTTTTTAATTGTTTAATTCTCTTAAACAATTGTTTAAATCAAAAATAATAAGCTATTGTGGAATTTGGAATATATGTAGGAGGAAAATATGTAACAATAAAAGCACAAAAGACAAGAAAGGGGTAAAAGGAATTATATTGTTTAAAGGTTTCTACATGTGAAACAATATAATATTACTTGAAGGTAGTGATATTGTAATCTCTAGAACAATTACTTAAAAAACAAAAAATACAGCTTAAAGTTAATAAAGAAAATTAAATTGAGTACCAAAATGATTCAGTTCACTGAATAAAACTCAAAAAAGGAGAAACAGAAGAACAAAGAATAGATAAGACAAAAAATAACATATGCCAAGATGGAGGATCAATGATTTTATTACATGTAAATGAACTAAGCATTCCAATTCAAAACCAGAGATTGTCAGACTAGATTTTTTTTAATTTTTAAAAGGCCTAACTACTTGCTATTTGTAACAAAATGCTTCGGATATGAAAATTTACAGATTAAAGGTAAAAGAGTTTGTTTTAAAAAAAGATATGCCGTGTAAACACTAAGCATGAAAACGTTGTTGTGGCTACATTACTATCAGACAAAGTGGTCTGCAAGACAAAGAATATCACCAGAGATAAACAGCAGCATTTCATTATAATAAAAGGATCTATTCATCAGAAACATATAATAATCCTAAATGTCTATACACTTAAAACAAAACTTCAAAATACATAAAGCAAAACTGACAGGACCAAGAGGAGAAATAGAAAAATTCAAAGCCATAGTTGAAGATGTTAACATGACATTTTAGTAGTTAATAGAGAAGCTAGACAAAAAAAAAAAAAAAACCAGTAAAGACATAGATGCTGTGAACAATACAACCAACAAGACCTAGTTGACATTTTTAGAATACTACACCTATTAACACTACACTCACCAAGATTATATTTTTGTTTCAAGTATACATGGCACATTCACCAAGACATATCATATACTATTTTACAAAATAAGTTTCAACAAATTTGGAGAAGTTGAAATCATACAGAGTATGTTCTCTGACCCTAATGGTATTAGTTAGGAATAGACAAGATATTTAGGAAGTCCCCTAATATTTGAAAATAAAGCACTGTAGTTCTAACCAATCCATGGACCAAGAAAAAAAAATAAAACTTTAAAATTCTTTCGGTCTGAATGATAATGAAAACACAGTCTATCAAAAGTTTGCTGGATTCAGCTAAAGCAGTGTTCAGAGGGAAATTTAGGGCTTTAAACGGCTACATAAGAAAAGAGAAAGGTATAAAATTAATAATATAAGATTTTACGTTTAACAATCTGGAAAAAGATAACCCTCAAGTAAGAAAGAAGAAAATAACTGATATAAGAATAAAAATTAATGAAATAAAAAAGAAAAAATGCAGAACAGTAAATTTCTAAAAAAATTATTATGACTGATAAATCCCTAGCAAGACTAGTCAAGAAAAATAGAAAACATAAACTACCAATATTAGGAATAAGAGCAGGAGCACCACTATAGATTATAATAATCTGTATAGATAATCTGTATAGATAATAAATTTAATCACTTGGGTAAAATGGACAAATTCCTTGAAAGACACATCTTGCCAAAATTGACACAAGAAGAAATATAAAGCCCAATAGCAAGTAGCCCTATATTATTAAAGAAATTGAATTCTTAATCATAAACCTTTCCACAGGATGGTTTGAGTAATGAATTCTATTTAACATGGAAGAAATAAACAAATTTAATGTAAACTCTGTCATACATCAAGTTTCCTAAGAAATAGATTTTGAGGCATTTTTGGTGAAATGATTTACTGGAGGATGTTCTTGGAAACAACACTTACAATGGAGCAAAGGAAGAAGGATTAAAGAGAAGGAGAAATAAACAGTAATGGAGTTGCAGCAGAGATTTCAACTTCCTTAGAGTTATTCCAGACTGAGCAGATCAAGATCCTTTTACTCCTGTTGGTGTATATCAATCCAGTCATTGGGTGCAGACTAGGCAAGTCAGCTCCATTTGTTCAAGAGCAATTCTTGGGAAGGCATCATTCCCAAAAGCTGAAAAAATGAATTGTTTAGTCCAGAAAGAGGTATCTGAAGGGGGTGGGGATGCAACTTAATCTACTTCAAACACTTTCAGAAAATAGAGAAGGAAGAAACACTTCACAACTTATTTTATAAGGCCAATAAATGCTCAATAACAAAACCAGAAAAATATATTACAGGAAAAGATAAGTATTGCCAATACTCCTCATGAATACAAATGCAAAATTTCTTAATAAAATATTAACAAATTGAATCTGCCATATAGTAACAGAATAACACATCATGACCAAGTGGTATTTATTCCAGGAATCTGAGATTGGTTTAATATGGGAAAGAAAGCAATGCAACTCATCACACTAAAAATATAGAGAATAAAAATCACTTGATCATCTCAATAGTTGCATAAAAGGCATTTGGCGAGCTCAATGCCTATTCATAACTTTTTTAATTCTTAAAAAACTAGAAATAGAAAGGAGCTTATTCAATCTGATAAAGGACATCCATGAAAAATCTGCAGTTAGCATCCTATGTAATGCTACTGTATGGTTTGAATGTGTGTGTCCCTTCCAAAATTCATGTTGAAACTTGATCCCCAGTGCAACCATGTTAAGAGGTGAGGTCTTTGGGAAGTGATTAAGTTATGAGAACTTGGCCCTTGTGACTAGTACACTTATAAAATGCCTTGAAGGAACTTGCTAAGCTCTTTTTGCCCTTTTGTCTCATCTACCATGTGAGGACAGAGGTTTATCCCCTTTGCCCTTTTTGCCCTTCTGCCATGTGAGGACACAGCATCTGTTACCTCCAAAGAATGCAACAACAGGGCACCATCTTGCAAGCAGATACAAGTTCTCACTAGACACTGACCCTGATGACCCTGCTGACACCTTGATCTTGACCTCTTGATCTCCAGAAGTATAAGAAAATAAATTTCTCTTTTCTATAAATTATGCAGTCTCAAGTATTTTGTTATAGCAACACAAATGAACTAAGATAAATACAATCTCCCTAAGATCAGAACAAAGTCAAGGATGTCTACTCTCACTACTTCTACTTAGCATTGTGCTGGAAGTCCTATCCAGTGCAGTAAAGTAAGAAAAGGAAATAAACAGCACAAAAATTGGCCAGGCACTTTGGCTTGAACCTGTAATCTCAGCCACTTGGGAGGCTGAGCCAGAAGTTTGAGACCAGCAACATAACAAGAACGCTCTCTCAAGAAGAGGAAGGAAGGAAGGAAGAAAAGAAAAGAAAAACTTGGCCATGCATACACACCTGCAGTCCCAGCTACTCAGGAGGCTGACATGAGAGGACTGCTTGAGCCCAGGTGTTGGAGGCTGCCGTGAGCTATGATCATGCCACAGCACTCCAGTTTCGGTGACAGAATAAGACCATGTCTATAAGTAAATAAATAAAGCACAAAAATTGAAAAGAAAAACACAAAAATATCCTTATTCAGAAATATTTAATTCATTTTTTAATATAACCTTGCTTAAAATCTTGGCAAAATTTTTGGAAGAAACTGATAAGATGATTCTAAAATATATAGAAATGAAAAAGATCTAGGATATCCAGAAAAGTATTTTAAATGAAGAATAAAGTTGAAGGAATTTTACTACAGGAGTCTAAGCTTTATCATAAAGTTGCATTAATCAATACAGTGTCATATTGATCTAAAGCAAGAATAAAGGGGACTTAAAGTATGACAGAAATAAGGGGCAATTACCAAGTCTATTTTTTTAAATATAATTATAGAAATAAAAGTACAATGATAATAATTTATTTTTAGTCAAGGTCTCACTCTGTCGCCCAGGCTGGAGTGCAGCAGCACACCCATGACTCATCTCAGCCTTGACTTCCTGATCCTGTGTAGCTGGAACTGAAGGCATATGCCACCATGACTGGTTAATGTTTTGATTTATTGTAGAGTTGAGGTCTCACTATGTTGCCCAGGCTGGTCTTGATCTCCTGGGCTCAAGCAATCTTCCCATTTCAGCCTTTCAAAGTGCGGGAATTACAGGCATGAGCCTGTACCCAGCCTGATTATAATTTAAACTAGTAAATCAATTAAATCATAGCCAGCTAAAGAGGCAATCCATGAAACAGAAAATAGATTTAAAGAAATTATCCAAGCCGGGCTCAGTAGCTCAGCCTGTAATTCCAGTGTTTTGGTAGGATGAGGTGAGTGGATTGCCTGAGCCCGTGGGTTCGAGACCCACCTGGGCAACTTGGGGAGACCTCATCTCTACAGTAAATCAAAAATTAGCCGGGCATGGTAGCGCGCGCCTGTAGTTCCAGCTACTTGGAAGGCTGAGGCGGAAGAATCGCCGAAGCCCAGCAGGTCGAGGCTGCAGTGGCCGGGAGCGTGCCACTGCACTCCAGTCTGGGTGACAGAATGAGACTCCAACTCAAAAAAAGAAAGAAAGAAAGAAAGAAATTATCCAAAATGCTGATGAGCTAGAAATGGACATAAAAAATGAAAAAGAAAAGAGTAATAGAGAATAAAGTAAAAAAGTTGAACATATCATTTACTTAGAATGCAAAATGAGAGAATGGGGAGAATAATCAAGAGGCTATATTTAAAGAGATAAAAAGAAAATGGCTAAGATCTTACCAGAACTGATGAAAGACATAAAATTAAAGAATCAAGGAACTTCAAAAAGCCCCAAGCAGAATAAATTTAAAGAAATTAGTGTCTCCCTACATCACAGGCAAATTTCAAAGTTCCAAAGACCCTAGAATGTAGGTTCCATGATGGGAGGTGGTACCTAGCACGTAATAACCTTTACAAAGTACTTGCACAATTAAAGGAATAAATAAGAAATCTTAAAAGAAGTCAGAGGAAGAGATATATCGCCTACAAAGGAACAGTTAGATTGACAGCTGACTTTGGAGCAACAATAAAAACCCCAAGAAAGTGAATTAATATCTGCAAAGTGCCAAATGTATTTGTCAGGAATTCTGTATCAAGAAAAAAAAACTCTGTTTCAATTAATAAAGGTGAGAGAGACAAAGACAGAGAAGAGACTATTAACAATCAAGAATGTGCTTCACAAGGGAGGAAAATGGTCTCAGAGAGTTTTACATGCAGGAAGGAATAGGAACAAATGAATGGTAAGTATTTGGGGAAATTTAAACATTGATTTGATAAAGCATTCACATCAATGTCCGATGTGTGAAGTTAAAAAACTGGCTGAGCTCGGTAGCTCAACCTGTAATCCTAGCACTTTGGGAGGCCAAGGCAAGTGGATGCCCGTGGGTTTGAGACCAGCCCATGCAACTTGGTGAGACCTTGTCTCTACAATACATCAAAAATTAGCTGGGTACAGTAGGGCACACTTGTAGTTCTGATTACTTGGAAGGCTGAGATAGAAGGATCACCTAAGCCCAGCAGGTCGACACTGGGGTGACCATGAGTGTGCCACTGCACTCTAGTCTGGGCGACAGAGTGAGACTCCAACTCAACAACAACAAAAAAACCAAGAGTGAATTAACTCCTGAACAATGACAAATTAAGTCTGAAGGCAGGTAATCATAAAGTATTCTTGCTTTGTTCAGAAGAAAGGTAAAGATGTTAATTAATATTATATGGTTGTTGTTGGGTTTGCTGGGTTTTTTTTTTCAATTGGTGTCTCACTCTGTCACCCAGGCTACAGTGCAGTGCCACGATCCTGGCTCACTGCAGCCTTGACCTCCTGGGCTAAGGCAATCTTTTCACCTCAGCCTCCCAAGTAACTGGGACTACAGGCATGTACCACCATGCCTGGCTAATGATGATGCTCTTGTTGTTGCTGCTGTTATTGTTTTGTTGTTGTTGCTATTGAGATAAGGTCTCACTCTGTTGCCTAGGCTGGTCTCCAACTTCTGGGCTCATGCAATCCTCCTGCCTCAGCCTCCCAATGTGCTGGGATAACAGGTATGAGCCACAGCTCCTGGCCTATATGTATGATATATGTTCATATATATTTCTAGAAAAGCCACAAAATATAGGAACATAAATTTAGTATAACTTCTAAACATGCAGAGAGAAAAATAAAATAAGGAGGAAAATATTTCAAGGCCAAAAATAAGGAAATGAAACAGAAAGAAACTAGAAAATATGAGACACAGAAAAGTTAAAATTAGATGGCAGAAATGAATCTAAATAAAGTCATAATCAGTGTAAATGCACTAAACTCCCCAGTTTAAAAACAGAAACTATAATACTGGATTAAAAATTCAATTATATGCTATTTATAAGAAAGTTATTTATAAGAAATGCTGACAGTAAAATAATGAATAAAGATATATAGGCAAATTCCAACAAAGAGATAGCTGTCAGACTAAATAAGTCTTAAGGCAAAAATTACCTTCAGAAAGAGATAGCAATTCTAAGCTTGCATGCAACTAATAACACATATTCAAATATATAAAGTGAAAATTAACTATGAGGAGAAATGATATTCACCAAAACACATCAGTTAATATACCAAAAATGATAGAATGTAGTACCATTTCGTGAGCGCTTGTCGTGAGTGACATAATATCCTTTTCAAACGTTATTTTGTTTAATCCTCATAGCAAGCTGTTACCATAGTTATTTCCATTTTATACATAAGCAAATCAAGAATTAGCGAACTTAAAGAACTTTCTCATAACTTCCTACCTCAGAATCCCAAAGTGGTTCGGACACAAAAATATAGGGTCAGGATAACAATGCTGAAAAAAGCTTTCAGATGGCATCAAGGAATTTGTTTTAAGTAGCAGAATTCCAGCCAACAGAACAAAGTTCTGGCAAGATGTCCCCTCCCTATACAGATGACTGTCCGAATCAAGAAAGAGACTGGCAGAAACAGGATCCAAGTCCGAAGAATGGTTATCCTAACTGGGTGCAGAGTAGGTTCACAGGGGCTCATAACCAAAATAAGAACTCAGAACAGGGCATCTCAGTAAAGCTGGATTAGAGTGGCCAGGAAATGTACGTGCTGAGCCCAAGACAATGCAACCAAAGCTGGACCACTGTCTTTTTTCTCCAGGACAAGATGAGCCTAGTAAATGAGGTATAAGACAAACTAAGATGGAGTCAAGTGGTCCCACCTGTGAGGAGACATCAAGCAGGACTTGGACCCAGGCTGATCTCAACAAAGCATAGTATGGTATTTGGCTAGCATCTTCAGAAGTAAATTAAATGCAAGAGAGATGCTGTAATTCTATCAGTGTCAGAATCTGTATGGATTTTTTCCCCAAAATCTGTGTGCCTGTTGTGTCCACCTTGCTAAAAGTAAGGCTTGGACCATAAAGTAAGTAATTTCTACCATACCAAAGTCTTTCTGAAGCGGTGAAATGGTGCCATGATGCTGCTCCATGGGTGGGCTTATAAATGAAAAGCGGCAATTGCACACAGAGCCAGCACAGGTGAGCCAGTCATGGCGCCCCTTAGCCTTAACAAAGTCATCAAAACTCTTGAGATTCATTGAACGCAAGTAGGCACTGAGACACTGTTTTCCTCAAAAAGTCACTTGGAAGATCATGGCTCTAATTCCCTGCAAGGGAATGGTTCTTTTAAGGGATATCTGAAATCACACTCTGAAACTCATGTATCCCATAATAAATAGGCCACATAAACAAACCTTCATGACCTGCCCCCTATACCCTCTCTGATCCCCTCTTTTACCATTCTCCCATCCTCTCATACCCTCCGACTCACTGGGCTCCTTTCAACTCCTTGAACCTACCAAGAACTCACACACCTCAGGGCTTTTGCACTTGCTGGTTCCTCTCCCTGGAATGTTCTCCCAGATATTCTCTGCCCAAAGTCTCCTCATCAGCAAGACCTTCCCTGACAGCCCTAAATAAAATAGCAACCCCACCCATGCCATTGGTATCCTGTCCTTTCCCATCCCTTTTTCTGCTTCATGGGCAAACACATTGAAAGAATCTCCAAAAAAAAAAAAATTCACTGAAACGGAATGTAACCTCTCACCACAACACTAGCTGGTACACTGATGCCTATTGGGTTCCTAGAATGCTTTTCTAGCAGGGAGCCAAGGAACATGGATTTCCAGAGGGGTCCCACCACCCCTGCTCAAAGTGGTTCACAATGTGGCCAATGTGGCTTATGCTGAATACAGCTTTCCCACAGAGAGTCTAGGGCTTCGTGCTAAGCAGAAAGTGTCCGCATGACCAGCCCCCAGAAAGCACCTGAGCACTGAGTCTAACGAGCTTCCTCGTAGAGAACATTTCACGTGTTGTCGCAATTCACTGCCGTAGGACTTAGGCGTGTCCTGTGTGAGTCCACCGGGTGAGGACTCTTTGAAAGTTTGCATTCGGTTTTCCTTCACTGATGTCACTTTGTCACCTTGCACTACAATGAGTCACAGCACTAGGGACCACCTTGGTGCTGAAGCCTGTGGGTCCTCCTAGTGAGTTCCCGAATCTGGGTGTGGTCTTGGGGGCTCCCAGCCCAGCCCCCAACTGGGGTATGTGCTTGATGAGGTCAGAGACATGGTCTGTCTCATTCATGGCTGTGCCTCATGAATCAGACACCCCTTATGCATCCAGCATCTTGGTCTGCTCCAGCTCTGTGTGATTCTGACTGGCTTCACACAGACCAACCCAGCAGTGCTGCTCTGATGGCCATAGCCATGTGACGGCAGATGCTGTGGTGTCCACACAGCCCAGAAGTGCAGGGAAGTTTGCACAAGTGCAAGCCTTTGACCGATCAGAGATGAGAACCAGCCATAAATTCTCCCTCGATTTCCTTCCGGGTGGACTGTTCTCGACCACCTCATTCATTCCACCTCTCCCATGACAGCCCATGAGACTGAGCCATCAGTTGCACTTGATAAAAAAGCAGTGGCCTTCCCAGTGCCCCTAGGTGGCATCCTGGTGACCCTGAGTGGAACTCCCTAATAAAGTCACAGCACATGAGCTTTTGCCTCAGACTCTGCTTTCTAGGGAAACTAAGCTGACCCCCCCATCAGTGCAGTTTAAGGAGCAGCTGTTGAAAGAATGAATAAATTTTTCTTTTTACCTTTAAATTTTTTATTTTAAAATTGTGGGGTACAATTCAGAGTTAGGCATACAGATATTCATTGTGCCGGTACCCTTGTTGATGAGGTGTGCACCCCCTTTCCCAGGCAGATTCCCACTACTGCCAATCCCACCTCCCTGCCCCCCACCCCCGCAGTTTCCCGCTACTGTCAGTCCTTTTCTTACAGTATTACCATAGTTTTTCAAGGTCCACAGAATGAATAAGTTAATGTAACTGATCCCTGGACTGGGGAAGGGACTCTCCCCGGCGGCCTCCAGGCATTTTCTGTTCTGATGCAGTCTCGAGGGTCAGGATGGGCTGGAACCGGGAGAGGAATGAGTATTTGCTCATGATACTCGACTTCAAACCAAATAAAGGACCTGAGGTGGCTTACAGAGATGCGTAGTAAAACAGATTTTTTTATTTTATTTATTTTAGAGGTGTGGGGTACAAGGGAGGGTTTGCTACATAAGTAGGCTGCATGCAGGTAAAGTTTGGACTTCTGGCAGGCCCTCTCTCCCCTTGATAGTGGACCAGGTACCCTCTGCCTTGATACATGCCCCTTGCCCTCCATTTCTCCCTCCCTCCCCTAGCAGTGCCCAGTGGGATTGGTAAAACAGATTTTTAAATGAGGAAATCAAAACAAAAGGAAAATAAGGGAACTGTAAGAGATGAATTCAGATTAGCACACAGAAAGCCTTTCGAGAGGTAGGCTGGAGAGTTGACTCTGAGACTCCCAGCAGCAAAAGCAAAGATGAAAATATGGGCATTAGTATAATGTCCCCAGTGTCCAAAGTATTAAATGCAAACTAGTCAGCAGAATAACAACTTCCCTTGGTGCAGAGACCTGAAAGTCCTCCCCAATAAAGTTATTCCCAATTATGTTATAAATTACATCATTGTATGCTACATTATATTGCCTTACACTGCATTATATCACATGATGTTACAAAATGCATCATTTTGTTTCATTGTTCGTTGCCTCTTCCTCACTAGGGTGTAACAATATGGGCTAATGCTTAGGTTGGTTGCTGTTGTATCCATTTGCCTAGAACACTGCCTGGCACATATTAGGTGCTCCAGGAATGAATGAATGAATAAACAAATGCTTAGTACATTGCCTGGGCCATCATTGACAAAGTATGCAGGGTAATAGACAACACTTTCAAAATATCCTACGACAAATACAAAGACCTGGGTTTTGCCCTTTAATGAAGGACAATATGAAAGCCATTCTACAAGGAGTCAGTAAAGTCTAGACATACAGCTCTCTGATGTCTGGCTTGATCCAAGGACAAAATGGCTAAGAACAGGGATGATTCTTCACTGCTTGGGAGTTGTGGACCACTCTGGGTATCCCATTAAAGCATAGAGGTAACACAGTGTTGAGTCCCAATTCCAGTCCCCATGAGTCCCTGCTGTATTGACATGGTATCCTTGGATTCCATTAGAGCTGAATAATAACAATAACAATAATCATAATAAACAACCATAATAATAGCAATAGCAACAAATGTTTATGTATTACTATGTATCAGGTACTTTTTTAAGCACTTGAACAAATTTTGTAAGCCCTTCCCCCCATGCACACACACACATTTCTTGAGCAAGCTTGTGCAGATTTTCTCTCCTTAGACAAGGAGTGGGCATTAAAAGTCATGGTAGAGCAGGGTGCAATGACAGGCACCTACGGTCCTGGCTACTCAAGAGGCTGAGGCAGGAGGATTGCTTGAGCCCAGGAATTTGAGAACAGCCTGCCTTACTTACATAGTGAGACTCTGTCAAAAAAAAAAAAAAAAGTCACAGTAGGTTCTTTTAAGAAGAGGAAAAAGACAAAGAAACCCTGTGTCAGGAGCATCCGTCAGGCAACGTGAGATGGAAGAGACATGGAGGAGATAAGAAGCAGGAAGACCAGCAGGGAGGGTGTTGCCCAAAGTGGTGGTGATAGGACTTAAAATATATTTATGAATGAAATAGTTGGGAATGTCTGATCAGTTTGATGAAAGGGACAGCGGAGAGGCAAGTCGATATAGTTTCCCATGCACAAGTAACTTCCTTCTTCCAGGCCTCAGTCTCCCCATTTGTGATACAAGGGAGTCAGGCAGGCTCTGGTTCTCTGATCATCTGAGCCAGTGCCTGGGAACAGAGGCAGTGCAATCATGGGCAGTGCTATTGTGTGTGTTGATTGATTTAAATTGCTGGCCTTGAGGGGCAACAAGAACCTTCTGAACTTGAAGGAGAGACGAAACCACAGTCACTGCAGCTGTGTTGCTGAGTCTCATCTCTTCATTTATCAGGAAGTTAGTTTTAGAAAGGGTACCATTTGCCCTACCTGACCTAGGGACCCTGAGAGAAAGACCCAGCTCCTGGCCTGGAAGGTGCCCAGTCTACAGCCCCCAGGCTTGGGGGAAGAGCAGTGACCTCCAGGTGCTGAAAGCCCAGCCTAGACAGCAAACCCATAAAGAAACAGCAGAGACCCGACGTGAGCCAGCTGCCTGAGTCTGCACATCAGTGCTGATGCTTAGAAACAGGTTGCCGTTCACTGGAAAACAGGGAAACCCTGATTTGGTTCTCTCAAAAACAAGTTAAATCTTGAAACATTATGACATGGGGAGAAATGTCACGGGGATTTGAGTGCCATTAAAATATAATCGGACTGTTAAGCACATTTTTTTTAATTGCCTATATTCCAGCAAACACAAACTTCTGTCAAAAAAAGAAATAAATGGCAAAATGCTCGTGTCAAACTGGAGAGAGAGTCTAGTGGAGCAGGAAGAAAAATGAGCAAAGACTTCATCTAGTCTGTTCTAGGCAAGTTATAGCAGCTCTTTGGATTTTAATTTCCTCGTGCATAAAATATCTGTAACTGTTTCTGCCCCGATTCTCTCATCAGTTCTGTAACGACCATTTACCCGACACCTGTGATGAGCCAGACACCCAGACGTTTCTGTGTGTTTACCATCTCGACTCGTCTTCACAGTGACAGAACAAGGGCAGACAGCTGCGACTGCACTCTGGACAAGGCCACAGAGGGTTGGCGTAGCATTCTGACGTCCAAAGAGCGGTGTAGATAGAGCTACTTGCTGAACCCAGAACTGTCTTCCGTCAATATCTGTGCAGTTGAAGCCATCTCTGAGAATCTGGAACTCCAAGGAAACAAACCTGGTAGATCACCCTGATTGAAAAGCACCTTGAACGCCGGGTTGAGGATCAACTCGACACCATATACCAGGGGTCCTCAAACTTTTAAAACAGGGGGCCAGTTCACTGAGGGACAGTGAACTGCCCCCTGTTTTATTTATTTATTTTTTTTTTTTTAGTTGGAGTCTCACTCCGTCGCCCAGACTGGAGTGCAGTGGCCGCTCCCGGCCACCGCAGCCTTGACCTGCTGGGCTCCGGCGATCCTTCCGCCTCAGCCTTCCGAGTAGCCGGAATTACAGGCATACGCTGCCACGCCCGGCTGATTTTTTGATTTATTGTAGAGATGAGGTCTCGCTGCCCAGGCGGGTCTCGAACCTGCGGGCTCAGGCAATCCACTCACCTCAGCCTCCCAAAGGCGCGGGATTACAGGCTGAGTCACCGAGCCCGGCTAGGCCCCCTGTTTTAAAAGTTTGAGGACCTCTGCCATACACGCTTGAGACACGCCCCCTCCTAACCCAGACAACTCTGCAGATGACAGTAAGTATCCAAGTGTCCAAAGATCCGTTTCTAGCGCTTGAAGCTCAGTTGTCAGGTGCGTGTGAAGGAACAGGCACAAGGGGATGGAGTTGGATAAAACCCAACCTCCATCAGTCTCCCTCCTGCCTCAAGTCCCACAGAGCCGAGCACATGCACAGACCCGAGCACATGCACAGACCCACACAGGAATCCCGAATTAGCTCAACCTGCCTCCCAGCTGCTGGGTGAGCCTAATTAGACCAAATGAATAATTTATTCAAGCAAAATGAGACATGCCAAGAATCTCCAGGGAGGCTGTAAAATGATAATGCTTTCTTATTAGGGAAATGTGTCAACACCGATGCAAACTTTTTGGGTCCAGGATAGAAGCGGGAGGCCAGCAAGTCTGACATGATTCACCTTCTGAGGCCGACTCCCCCGGCAACCCCTGTGTCTCCTCACGTGTGGCATCCTCTGGCCTGCCATATACTCCGCTTCCTTTTCTCTCTCCCCCGTCTTCCTCCTCCCCTCTTCTCTCCCTCCCACCCTTCTCCCCCCTCTTCCCCCCCCTTCTCCTCCCCCTACTCCTCCCTCTCTCTCTCCTTCTTCACTCTGATGAGTCTTTAACCTAAACTTTCCAATCACTCTCCCCCACCAGAAAGGAAAGCCGAATGACAAGCTAATATTTCCATGTCACACACTGAGTGATTCTTACATAAAAATTAACAGGTACTTGACAAAGTCATAATTACAGACTAATGACGCATTATGCAATTTCCATAATTATTCGTGTTACCGATATTTCCTTCCGATCATAGAGCTGCTGCAGCCACCTTTATTCCTAGCAAGAGAACCGGACAGTCTGTGTGCGGGCAGTTGAGAGCAATCCTCTGGAAACAGTGCCCTTCCAACACACACCCAGACCCGGCTCCTGCCCTTCTGTCTCCTCCGGAGCTGGGTTCCCTCTTCGGAGCAACAGGAACCAGCCCATCGATGGTGTGCAAGGATTAGTTGAGGCCACTGAGACAGCACTGGGGCAAATTTCTCAAGTGTCCCAGTCGTCTGAGACAAACCACAAAAGCTGATGTGGAAGCTGAAAACTTCCACAGAACTTTGCAAACAGCCTCTTGCACCCCTCAGCTCACAACAGTTCTCTTGAAGCCTGCATCTATTCATCCATCTTCCAGGTGAGAGGATGGAGGATTGCAGAAGTGAAGCGACACCCCCACATGCACAGTGAGCATGTGCAAGTCTGAGATACAAATACACACCAGCTGTTAAAGGTTTGGGAGGCGGCATCACAGAGCAGGCTCAAATAGCAAGTTCAAATGCTGGTTCTGCCGCCCAAGAGCTGTGCTCTTAGGCAAGTTATTAGCTTCTTTCAACCCCAGTTTCCTCCTCTGTAAAAAAAAAAAAAAAAAAAAAAGGAAAAATAACATATTACAGGGTGTTGTCAGGGTTAAATAAATCCCTAGCTACTTTGTTGTAAATTACATTATTATGTGCTACATTATTGCTTTGCGTTACATTATATCACATCAAGTTATATTATATATCACTTTGTTTCATTGTTCATTGCCTCTTCCTCACTAGAGTGCAGCAATATGGGCAAGTACTTAGGTTGGTTACAGTTATATCCCCTTGTCTAGAACACTGTCTGGCATATGTTAGATGCTTCAAGAATGAATGAATGAATTCTTAGTACATTGCCTGGGCTGTCACTGGCACCCCTTCTCTCCCTGTTATCACAGCCAGAGATGTTCCCAGGTTGTGGTCAAACTGGAAGGGGCTTTGATTCTCCCAACATAAGCTGGCCTAGCCTGAGATTAGAAATCTCAAAGGACAAGACCATGCCTCCAATCAGCCACCATTTGTCTGAGATCCACAAGCACGGTGATCACACTCTGGGTGATCACACAGGGGAACGATGCAGGTCCCTGTCTTCAGTGTGCACCTACATCTAGGACACAGACTAAGGGTGTGGATAAAAAGAGCAATAACCGTGACAGATGTGCAAAGGGCTAAGTGAACAGTACAGATCGTGAGCAAGCTGGGGTGCTGGGAGGCAGAGACACCAACAGCTTGTGTAGATCTGGAAAGGCACTGTGCTGCCCAGCGACAACTAGTTGCAGCTCCTAGAATGCACAGTGTTTTTGCACCTCCACACTTTTGCACTTATTGCTGCTTCTACCTGGAGTGCCCTTGCCCTCTTGTCCACCTGCTGAATGGCTGTGCTCATTCAGTCATAGTAACCATATGAAATTGCCATTTGAGTAAGCCAAAATGGGCGAAGGTTGGTAATTCCATAGGATGCACCCTAATCATCATTAACGCAATCTCACTTTCAAATATCCACACAGCATTTTCAGTTTACAAAATGCTTTCACACCCATGATCTCTGTGCTTTAGGTACTTTTATTGTCCCCGTTTTACAGGTGAGGAAACTGAAACACAATCAGTGACTTCCCTAAAGTTCTTCCAGTGAGTAGAAGCCCAAAACAGGACTTGGCCCCACATCACCTGACTTCAGATCTGATGCTCACATGTGTCACTCAGCGTTAAACAGACAATTCATGCAGAAGGGGTTAGGGGAGGAAATCAGAAAAACACAGGGAGTATCGTACAATTCAGAATTGTGCAGAGGAGGGCACTCATCAGTCTCTCATTCAGGCAACATTTATTGAGCAACTGCTAGGTAGCAGGCACTGAACTAGATGCTGGGTGTTGGGGTACGGATGGACCGGGTGAGGGTGGGGAGGCCCAGGGAGGTGTGCAGCACTGCCGGGGCTGGCAACCCGGAGGTGCACACTGGGAACCCAGAGATCCAAGTAGATTGCAAAGAATTGCGACACACAGAGGTGAGAGAAGAAAAGATTTATTTAAGAAAAGTTCACCCCCCACAGACAGGGAGTGGGCCTACACTCTAGGTGAGTGTGGCATGGTAGCCCCCCAGAGTCCTGCCTTAAATCCCTCTCTTGGAGATGTTGCACGTGACTGCCATGACTGCTGTGACTTCCTTATGGACCACCTGTGGATGTCTTGGAGAACCTGTGACACAGAGAGCCGTTAATGTCCGCCCACATTATCACAGCCCCTAGAGAAGGGCGTGACAAGGATTCTAATTCTCCTGCACCTTCCCAAATGACATTCCTTAGAGCTAGTGGAGGGTGCACCTCCCTTTATCTCCTAGGCATTCCCAGTGGGGAGCTTCGGGGGAATCCTTGGCTTCCCTGTAGATAGTGCCCAACTTACTGGAAGATCGAATCCCTACCTGCTCTCCCACTGAGCAGCTATAACTTTTGTAATTACAAGTTTCATGACTTTTACAGTCCTTGCCCAATGCATGATGTCTTAGGCCTTGTAAATTCCCTTCACTCTAGGCAAGCTTGATTGCCACTATGAGATACCTCTGAGACCAGGAAGTCTGTTTCTGAAAAGACAAAGTCGGTAAAGTTAATTTTACCTAAAGTGTGCATTTCTCCAAAAGCATAGCTTCTGCTTTCTCATCATTGTGTCAGGGTTTAAGAGCAAGATGAAAAGTTGGGCTCAGTGGCTCAACCTGTAATCCCACGCCTTTGGGAGGCTGAGGTGAGTGGATTGCCTGAGCCTGCGGGTTCGAGATCCGCCTGGGCAGGCGAGACCTTCTCTCTACAATAAAAACAAAAAATTAGCCGGGTGTGGTAGCACGTGCCTCTAATTCCGGCTACTTGGAAGACTGAGGCGGAAGGATTGCCAGAGCCCAGCAGGTCGAGGCTGCGGTGGCCGGGAGCGGCCACTACACTCCAGTCTGGGCGACCGAGTGAGACTCCCACTCAAAAAAAAAAAAAAAAGAACAAGATGAAAAGTGGCTTCCCACTCTCAGTCTGTCCTTTCACTGGGGAGGCAGAAATGATCAAGGAAAACAAGGTCTCTGCCCTCCCAGGAATTATATTCTGGTGGGAAGACAACCACGGGCAGGTAAATAAATGCCAGACACCCTCAGAAGATAATTATGTGCTATGAGAAAGCAAATCAAGGGCGTGTGTTGAAAAGTAGGTCCTTGAGGGGGAGGTGAAGCCTGAGAGAAGTGGGCAGGGAGAGCTTCCTGGGGTGTGAAGCCTCAGGTGGGCTGAAAGGGTGGGCCCAGCCAGGGTTCTGGGGGAAGAGCTGTCCGGGGAGAGGGGCTGGCAAGGCGAAGTCCCAGAGAGTGGAATGGGTCTGGTGTGTCCAAAGTCAGAGCCAAGGGTGGTGTGGGGGCGGGTAGGGAGAGCAAAGAGGGCAGGTGTGGGAGGAGGTCTCTGCCCATGTGAACCCAGTCAGGAGCACTTCAAAGCACTTCCTGGGGAAAGCAAAGCAGTCACCCAGACTGCAAAGGAGGGATGGGATTTGGAGAGGGAGGGACAAGGGAGAGAGGATGAGACCATGAACACGGTCTCTGAGTCTCTGGTGGCCCCATGACTCAGCCAGGGCAGCCCACATCACCACCCACGGATGATGGGTGGAGAAGCTTCCCCGGGATGCAGCGTGCAGATCTAGACTGCAGAACAGATGTTCTGGGAGGGTCAAGCCTCGTCTTCATCTTCAGACAATGAATTGACTGTCCACAGGAAGAGAAGAGAGCGTGGCGCCCTCCAAAGGCGGGAATCTGGAACCCGCACCAACGTGTGGAAGCTTTGGGGACGCAAATGTGAGTGCCGCCAAGCTGAACTGCAAGAAAATGGGTTTGTGTAGAGAGTAACGAGCGTCCCGGCCTCAGAAGTGTGCAGGTCACAGCTCGGGCAGCCCTTCGCAGAGATCTGAAGGAGAGCTGAGCGTCAGAGCAGCTTCCAAGCAGAGCATCCTTACATTGCCGTTCTCCCAGCAGGCCCTGTTATGCCTGGTGTCCCGATGTAACTGTCACCAGTGCTCCTTTCCTTCACGGAAGTGTCCCAGCATGGGTGGTACTTTATACGGACCGTTCTCAACCCTAACGCTCTGTGACACTCCTCCCTACCTTGTCGCCGCTCTCTGCCCTCCTTAGCTGACATCCTGCAGGACTTGCTTAAATGCCCCTCCCACCAAGGACCCTGTCCTCTGCCCCCAAATCAGGTCTGGTCCCTGCAGGGGACACCTGTTGGCTCCATCTGCCTGACAGCCCTTCTGCTGGAACACTGGCCTGAGCTTCCTTCGGGAAACCTACTTTTCATTCTCCAGTGGGCACAAGACAGCCAGGCCAATCAGAGTGTGCTGGCCATCCCCCTGACCAGGTCACCAGGGTGAGGGCTGAGGGCACCCCCGTGACAGTCTACTGGGAACAAAGCCCACACAGGGGCAAACTTAGCAGAGACATTGCGTTCAAGCCACTGTTTGTCATGCCTGCAATCCCAGCACCTTGGGAGGCCAAGGCAGGAGGATCACTGGAGCCCAGGAGTTCGAGACCATCTTGGGCAACATAGTGAAACCTCATCTCTACAAAACAAAAACAAATTAGCTGGACATAGTGACACACACTTGTAATCCCAGCTGCTCGGGAGGCTGAGGCAGGAGGATTACCTGAACCCAGGAAGTCGAGACTGCAGTGAGTTGCGATCGTGCCACTGCACTCCAGCCTGGGTGACAGCGTGAAACCCTGACTCAAAAAAAAAGCCACTGTTTGACCACCAGGATGCAACCATGCCTGAAGCCAACCCCACCCCCAACTTGTCACTTTCCTGAGCCGTTAATTCCATCTTCTGTTTAACCCAGTTGAGCGGAGTTTCTGTCCTTTGCAGAGGAAAGACACCCACCGGACTGGCCCCTACTCTGTGTCCCCACAGTCCCCTGCACTTCTCCTTGAATACTTTGTGTCCTCCTCGACCGAAGGCCCAGGCTTCACATCTGACTCTCCCACAAAAACAGACGCCCCAAGAGGGCAGGGACATCTGCCTAACCCCTCCCAGTCCGGAGGGGAGCACAGCCCACTCCCTCCCATCATGGGGGCCTCCACTCAAAGGTGGGCTCCTCGGGGAGGCTGCCCGGTCCATCCTGTCTGAAATAGCCCGTCCCAGGATGCTCTGCCTCCCAGGCCACCGGCTTCTTTTCAGAACATCCTTCCGGTCACTTTGTCACTTTTTGCTCTGGGTGACAATTTTGCTCCTTCACCATCCGTCCCTCCACAGGAGGTACTAACATCACCAGTTCGGAGCAGGGACCTTGTTTCTGGACTTCTCCCCCCAGAGGGCCTGACACAGTAGGGCTTCCAGTGACCGCAGTGAATGAACGAGGGAGGGGGTGAATGAATGAATGAACAGAGTCGACCTGGGAATTGGATGCGATCACCGAGGCAGCAAGCTTAGCAAAGAGCCTTGGCAAAGGCAGGGGCTCAACCACTGTCAGCCGCTCTTTCCACTGTGATGATTCCTCCCGGGTAGACGCGTACCCCAGCTCTGCGCCGGGTACAGTGGGTGACGGAGTTGACACACACGGAGCTAGGGCAAAGAGCTTTGCACACGCCTAATTTTACTTAAGCTTCATGACCACCCCAGGAGGTAGATATTACCATTACCCCCAGTTGACAGGTAAGAAAACTAAGGCACCGAGAAGCAAATTAACATGCCCAGGGCCACACAGCTAAATGGCAGAGCCAGGGTTGGAACTCAGGAAGTCTGGCACCACTTAATCCTTAACTAAACAGCCTCTGCTTTGTGGATATATATTTTTTTTTAAAGTCATCATCGCTGCTCTTGGGAAGTAGCCCAGATGCATGAAATAGGGTGAGTGTCCTGCACATCATTGTTTAATAGATTAATTCATTGAATTGGAGGTGGGGGAGAGCTGTTCTGGGTCACAGAAGCCAGATCTCCTCTGTCTCCCTCTGTGGTCAGCGTGGATTTGTCTTCATTTCGGCTCAGAGGCCATTTAAGCCGTAATGTCGGCCTCCTGCGACTCCAGAGGACTTGATGGCAGGGCCGTCTGAGCGAAGATCTTTTCCTCTGAAGACTGGTAGGGGAGGAGGGGGCCATCGGAAGGGGCAGGCTGATTCTATTCAAGACGATATTTGGAATAATGTCTAAAGTGTGGCATGGAAAACGGGCCCTTGAATGGAGCACAAAGTTCCCTCAAGACTTCGTTTCTCTCCTCCTGTCCCTGTGAAGTGTTCCCCTCCCTCTACTCTGGGTACAGGCACGTTTCAGAGAACCAAGAATTAAATCAAAATTGCCTTTCTCTCACTGTCTCTCAGACCAGCCTCATCGGCTCCTGGGGATTCTGGGGCCAGCCGGGGGTGCTAATAATAATAATAAGGTGATGTGTCCACGGGCCGCCGTCCAGCGCGGAGGTCTGCAAACACTGTCCCGCGGCAGCCTGTGCTTGTAACTGGCAACTGAGCTTCCAGCCCTGACTCATGGGCTGGGATGAGGCCTCGAGGTACTGAGTACCAAAAGCGCCTCTAAAAATGACTAGAGCAGAGGGTTAGAGCTCTGTGTGAGCAGCCAGCCTTTCCTCAGCCCGCCATGCTCCTGCACCGGCCCTCTGTCCTATCTGGAGCTCTCCCCTATCTGAGGGGCTCAGCAAGGGTGAGGCAGAGGGACTGTTTGTCAGAAATGCTTCTGCTGCCAGGAACAGAGCACTAACCAACACTGTCACCTCAACCCAGCAGCTCAGTGATATCAGGGCCATGTGCCTCGTATGCCCTAGGTTGTTCCCTCGCAGTTACAAAATGGCTGCTGTCACTCCAGTGATCATGCCCACACTCCAGCTAGGAGGAAAGGGAGAGGAAAGACAACTCGGCCTGTCCCTTTTGCCAGTAAGTCCAAAGCTCTCTCAGAAGCCCAACCCTCACCTGCCAACAGACTTCCACCTGCATCTCACTGGCCAAATGGAACCACATTAGCATCACTTGCTGTGCTCTAAATTAGTTATCAAGGCAGAAAGAGTTGGGAGAGGGAGTTCAGCTGGCCAGTGAACAGGGCAGTGACTAGGGCACTGAATTGGGAGCCAGACGACTGGGCTCTTTTGCTGCCCAGGTCTATGTTCCTGGTCTGAGCCTCAGTGTCCTCGCCTGTAAGATGGGAAGCATTGAACCAGACGATGTATAACTCTGATGCTGAGTCAGTTTAGGACGTCTCTAAAAATAGAAATACCCCAGAATGACATGGAAAGAGGCAGCGGGCTGTGACCCTGCTTCTCGCTCTACTTCAAAATCAACAGCCCAACCCAATCTGGCCCCAACCAGTTCTGGCCCCTTCAGGGGACACCTATTGGCTCATCTGCCTGGCAGTCCTTCTGCTGGAACACCGGCAGTACACCCACAGGTACCAGTTGGAGGCTGTAAAGCCTTGGCTGAGCGGGAAGGAATTAAGGCACAGACACTGGAGGTCAGGACTCCTGGGCTCCCTTTCCTTGTTCCTACTGCTGACTTCCTAAGCATTTGGGTGTGTCCAAAACAGTATTCCAATCAAAAGTCATGTAACCTGGGGGTTGGGGGAAGGTGGGATTGGCAGTAGTGGGAATCTGCCTGGGGAAGGGGGGGCACACCTCATCCACAAGGGTACCTGCATAATGGACATTTGTATACCTAACCCTGAATTGTACCCCACATCTTTAAAATAAAAATAAAAAATTAAAAGCTATAAAGAAAAGAAAGTCCTGTAACCTGAAACAATAGCAATAACAATAATAATAATGCAAACTCTGAATGAAGCTTGACTATGTATCATATACCATGTGAGAGTTTCATCTGCTTTACCCTATCAGTTTCTAACAATCCCCTAATGTAGGTGTTATATGTATACCCATCTGACAGATGAGTAAGCTGAGGCCTTGTGTTGTTCCCAGTTCTGATTTCACAGAGCAAAGAAGTGGAGAAGGTGGGGTTCAAACCCTGAAAGTCTTACCAAGAGCCCAGGTTCTTAACATTTCAACTTAACATTTTATCAGGCTGAGTATGGTGGTTCATGCCTGCAATCCCAGCACACTGGGAGGCCGAGGAGGGAGGATTGCTTGAGTGCAGGAGTTTGAGACCAGCCTGAGCACTGAGCAACATAGCAAGACCCTATCTCCAAAAAAAAAAAAAAAAAAGGATCCTCTCTCCATCCCAGAAACTCTACCATTTTATTTTCTTATCCCTGTTCCCGTGGCAACCCTATGAAGTCGTCTTAGTCCTTTCGGGCTACTATGACAAAATGCCTTAAACTGGGTAACTCTAAACAAACAGAACTTCACTGCTCACAGTTCTGTAGGTTGGGAAGTCCACGATCAAGACAGCACCAGACCCTGTGTCTGGAGAGGGCCCATTCTTCGTAGATGGCAACTTCTGCATCCTCACACTGCAGATGCACAAAAAGAAGCAAACAAGCTCCCTGGAGCCTCTTTTATGGGACACTAATCCCATTCATAAGGACTCCACCCTCAGGACCTGGTCACCTCCAGAAGGCCCCATGTTGGGGTTTAAGTTCCCACATATGAGTTTTGGAGATACCCGAAATGTCAGACCATAGCATCCTACCCCTGGCTCCTTCTCACATGCTAAATATATTTCATCTCAATAGCCCTAAAAGACTTACTTCATTCCAGCATTAAATGCAAAGCTTCGGTCCAAAGTCTCATCTAAATATCATCTAAATCAGATCTGGGAGAGACTCAAGGCATGATTCATCCTGAAGTAGATTTCTCTCTAGCCGAGAGCCTTCGAAATCAAACAAGTTGTGTCTTCCAAAAATACATGGGTGGGACAAGCATAGGACGGGCATTCCCATTCCAGAAGGGAGAAATGGGAAGGAAGAAAGGGGTAACTGGCCCAAGTAGGTCCAAACCCCAACAGGGTGAGCAGCACTGGGTTTTAAGGCTGGAAAAGAATCTTCTTTGATTCCACATCCTGCCTTTGGAACACACTGGGTTCTCAGTGCTCCTGTCCATGTGGTGGTGCTGGGTGCACCCTATGAGGCAGTTCTTAGGGGGTACAGTCGCATGCCTGCAGCTTCCCCAGGCTGGAATTGCACAGCAGTGGCTCTACTGGCCTGGGACTTCGGGGTGGCCCTGCCCCCACAGCTCTGCGTGGCATTGCTCTAGGGGTAGCCCTGCTCTGTGTCAGCTGTCTGGCTTGGCCCTGAGTCTCTTGGGGCCATCCTTTGGCATCGAGGTAGAGGTTGCTGTGCCCCACAGCTCGTGCATTCCTCATGCCAGCAGAGGTGGCACCAAGTGGACATTTGCAAGATTTACCACCTAGTTCTGCCATGTTGGGGTTTAGGTTTCAACATAGGAATGCTGGAGGGACACATTCAGACCATATTGTCCTCATCTTTTACAGAAAAGCAAGTCTCCGACACATTATGTGATCAATCTAGAGTAACAAGTTGCTAAGTGCTGCAGGTCAAATTTTTTTTTAAGTCGGGGTCTCATTCTATTGCTTGGGCTGGAGTGCCGTGGCATGATCAAGGCTCACTCCAGCCTCGACCATCTGGGCTCAGGCAATCTTTCTATCTCAGCCTCCCAAGTAGCTGGGACTACAGGCATGCGCCACCAGACACAGCTTTTATTTATTTATTTATTTATTTTGTAGAGAGAAAGTCTCGCTATGTTGCCCAGGCTGATCTCGAACTCCTGGGCTCTGGCAATCCTTTCGCCTTAGCCCCCCAAGGAGCTGGGATTACAGGCATGAGCCACTGTGCCCATTAGCAGACCAAATTTGAATAGAGAACTTATTCGGAGCCATGCTCTTGCCATGATACCAGACTGTGCAGGAATCTACCAGGGCAAGAGCCTCTGGGAAGCTCCTCACCTTTGGAGCTGGCTGTATAAGCTGTGCCACCATGGAGGGTTCTAGAAAGTCAATTGATGCTGACCCTGCATGATCTTTCCTGCTAACTCTGGAATTTGCATTGCCAGTAAGAGCCTGGAAGGGGCAAACTGAGTGAGCTTTTCTCCCCTGGGAGTTCTAGGAGTGGGGTTGAAGAGCTACATCATACTAGAGATTGATAACACCACAACTCAATCTCTGCCTCAGGCAGCTGTTCCAGGGTTCGGGGCAAGTGGTGATGGGGTGGAGAAGGAAGACTCTAACTGTGACTCTCAATCCTACAGGTGCAGAGGGAAAATGAATGCTAGCCACATACACACTGATCTGAGCAGTTCTGGAAGCTTGACCTTTTGGCCATGCTCAAGTCCAAGGTGGAGGACAGGAGTTCTTCTTGTTAGGATGCAGCATCACTCGATGCCTTTGGGAGTCAGGAGGAGGTCAGGCATTCTGCAGGGTCCACACAGCCCCTCCTACCCTCCAGTCGACACAACCCATGAACAAGGGGAGCTGGAACGAGAGGCACTTCTGGCAAGACCCCCACCCCCTCCCCTGGCCCAATGTTCATCACCTCGTGATTGTCAACTGTCTGGAGACTCAAGAACTGTTCCTATCTGACTATATGGAGATGCCAGGACTCTTCCAATTCCACTGTCTGGAGACCCCAGGACTGTTCCCATTCAACTGGAGATCCCCAGGACTGTTCCCATCTGACTGTCCGGAGACCCCAGGACTGTTCATGCTCTCTATCTCTGTTTATGTCAGCCCCCATGAGCAGCCTGGGACCCCAGGATGCCCTCATCCTCTGGACTCGTTGTCTCCCAGGTCTGCAGGCAGAAGTTCCCAGGAACCTCTTCTCTATTTACCTTCATGCCCCCACCCCATCTTTTGTGTGTGTGTGTGTGTGTGTGTGTGTGTGTGTGTGCTGGAGTTTCACTCTGTCCCCCCAACTGGAGAGCAGCGTCACAATCACCAGCCTCCAACTCCTGGGCTGAAGGGATTTGCCCTCCTCAGCCTCCTAAGTAGCTGGGACTACTATGGGCATGTACCACCCCACCCAGATTTTTTTTTTTTTTCATTTTTTTGTAGAGACAAGGTTTTGCTATGTTGCCCAGGCTGGTCTCGAACTCCTGGACTCCTGCAATCTTCCAGCCTTGGCCTTCCAGATACGTGTCTTACTTATTGACTTGTCCCTTTCTGCCTCTCACATCATGAAAGTAAGCTCCACATGGCGGAGACCATATGGCCTTACACTGAACACCTTGGGTGGCCCTGACATGTAGTGGGGCCTCAACAAGTATTTGTCATATAAAGGAACTACCGCATGGATGATTACTGAGCAAAGTCACCACGCCTAGCTTAGGATGGCCTTCTGGGTTGGATAAATCACTCTCTCCATGCTGTGAGGTTTGGGGGCTTTCCTGGCTCTCTCATCGGGCTTGTGGAGGACTACCCCTATTCAAAGCATCACACCCTCACATGACAACGTCCGACAGGAAGGAGCAAATGTCCACCCTCTGCCCCTGTTAAGGATGAGGATGAATTTCCCAGAAGCTCCGGCAGCCTCACTGGGGACCCTGTACCACCTGCCTGTGCCTCGGCTCACCGTCAGCCGAGAGAAGGGAATTCCTGTGTCCTGTTTCCACCGATAGGTCCTCACCACCCTCCTCCAGCAGGGGCGGGGCCACGGGGTACCTGGGCACCCCTCACCTGAACACAGCCTAGATGATCTGAGAAGAAAGGAAGTGGGAAGAAAATGACATGGGGAGATGCTCAGTGTCTGCTGTGACCTTGGACAGGTGGCACTCGGCGTCTCCGGTGACAGTGGGGAGGGAACACTCGGTGTCCACCGTGACTGTGGGAAAGCGTGCTCCGTGTCCGCCATGACCATGGGGTGAGGCTTTCAGTGTCCATTGTGACCATGAGGAAAGGCACTCGGGGTCCACTGTGACCGTGGAGAGAGGGTGGGGAGAGGCACTTCAGTGTCTGCCAAGAGTGCCTTAAGTTTAAACGCAGCCTCTTCCCTTGGGGAACTTTTGTTTCCCTCCAAGATCTCTTCCTTTTTTTTTTTTTTTTTTGTTTTGTTTTTGAGTTGGAGTCTCTCTCGGTCGCCCAGACTGGAGTGCAGTGGCCGCTCCCGGCCACCGCAGCCTCGACCTGCTGGGCTCCGGCGATCCTTCCGCCTCAGCCTTCCGAGTAGCCGGAATTACAGGCATGCGCTACCATGCCCGGCTGATTTTTTGATTTATTGTAGAGATGAGGTCTTGCTGCCCAGGCGGGTCTCGAACCCGCAGGCTCAGGCAATCCACTCACCTCAGCCTCCCAAAGGCGCGGGATTACAGGCTGAGCCACCGAGCCCGGCTAAGATCTCTTCCTTAAGAGCCTTATCTCTAGGCTTCCTTCTCTTCCCGGCATAAGCCAACCCAGCCAGGCTGAGCCACTCTCCTTCCCCCCTCCCCAAGGTGATATCTCAGCCCTGCACAGGGGAACAGGAATCCACAGTCAAAGACAGAAGGCCCAGCCCTGGCTGGGGAGGGAGCGAGGCTGTGCAGTTCACACAGTCAGTCACGGGTCAGAAGGCCCAAGAGTTTCTCCTGCCTGCACTGTCTGGTGAGGACCGGCTGGTTCAGCTGGAGAAAGTTCTGGAGGGTGTAGTGGGTGAGAAAATATGCATGATCTTCCCCCAATTTCTGGTACCTCTTATGATCTCAAAAGTTGTTTGCCTTAGATTATCTCACCTAATTTTTCTTTTTTTTTTTTTTTTTTGTCAGAGTCTCACTCTGTCACCCAGGCTGCAGTGCAGTGGCATGCTCTTGGTTCACTGCAGCCTGGACCTCCTGGGCTCAGGTGATCCTTCTGCCTCACCTTCCAGGTAACCAGGTATGCACCACTATGTCCGGCAATTTTTTTTTTTGTAGCGGCAACAAGGTCTCCCTATGTTGTCCAGTCTGGTCTTCAACTCCTAGGCTCAAGCAATCCACCTGCTTCAATGTCCCAAAGTGTTAGGATAACAGGAGTGAGCCACTGCACCCAGCCCAGAAACCATTTCTTATTTTGGCATGAAATTGACCCTAGAGCTCCACAGTCAGTTCTGTCTGGGGCCCCAACCTGTGGAGTCCTCCTCTCCCCACACCCTGTCCCTGCTCTGGGTTCAGTAGCCCCTCAAACCAGACACAGAGTGAGGACTGAGCCTCCACAGGAAGGACTTACACTCCTGAAACCCAAAGTGTGGGCCCCAGACTGGCAGCATCTGTAACACCTGGCAGCTTACTAGAAATGCAGGATCCCAGGCCCCACCTGAGAGAGTGATTTATCCAACCCAGAAGGCCATCTTAAGCTAGGCGTGGTGACTTTGCTCAGTAATCATCCATGCGGTAGCTCCTTTATACGACAAATACTTGCTGAGGCCCCACTACATGTCAGGTCCACCCAAGGTGTTCCCTGTAAGGCCATATGGTCTCTGCCATGTGGAGCCTACTTTCATGATGTGAGAGGCCGAAAGGGACAAGTCAATAAGTAAGACCTACTGATACAGAATCTGCATCCCAACAAGATGCCCAGGGGACACCCAGGGGCCAGCAGCCTCAAGTCTTCTTTTAGGATGCAGCCTACAGTCACCCACCTACCTCGCCTGACCCTTCCCACTTCTGTGATTAGAGTTTTGCCTTGTTTCCAAGGGAGACGCCTACCTGCATACCACCTATGAATAAATGCTCCGGGAGAGTTCTGGGAGCTGGGAGCTGGGAGCCTCAGTCTAAAACCCCATGGTCTCATCAGAAGAGAAAAACACTGCTATGTGTCTATAGGTCATGGGGAGACTAGGATTACAAAGACTTGAGTCTGAATCCTGAATCTACTGTTTCTTTCATTCTTTTTTTAGAAAGCAGGATTTATTGAGAGATAGAAAAACTCCCACAGTGGGAGGGGACCCAAAGGAGTTGCCTATACTATTTCTTTTTAAGTAAACTACAGATTTTTCACATTCTACCTATGAAATGGAAACAATGAACTTCCTTTGCAGAATTGTTTTTAGTTTATTGTTATTGTTGTTGTTGTTGTTGTTTTCATTTTTGTTTTGAGTCACTGTGGCCCAGGCTGGAGTGCAATGGCATGATCACAGCCTCAACCTCCTGGGCTCAGGCAATCCTTTGGCCTCGGCCTCCTGAGTAGCTGAGACTACAGGTGCACACCACGTTGTTGAACTGTTTCTGTTTGTTTGTTTGTTTTGTAGAAATGAGATCTCATGATGTTGGCTACGCTGGTCTCAAACTCCTGGGCTCAAGAAGTCCTCCTGCCTTGGCCTCTCAAGGTGCTGGGATTATAGGTATAAGCCCCCGTGAGCCAGCTTGTTGCAAAATTTCATGAGTATTACATGAATCCCAGAAGAAAAAGCTATTGGTCCAAGGTGTGTGTGTGTGTGTGTGTGTGTGTGTGTGTGTGTGTGAGAGAGAGAGAGAGGGAGAGAGAGAGAGAGAGAGAGGGCTTTCCAGAACTCTGCAGCAGACCTGGCCAATCACAGTCCCCTCGCTGGGACGGAAAAGAGCCCAGCATCTACTGAAGCCCTTGGTTTCTCTCAGCAAAGAAACAAGGTAGCAGAAGCTGTTGGCTCTGCAACCAACAGTGTCTGCCACACACCTGCTACCCAAGGTAGGCCTTTCTGACATCTCCTGCTGCACTAACACACCATCTGGGGCCAGGACCACACTCTCGATATACCCATTCTGCCTGGAGCACTGGTTTTCAAACACGCCTACACCTTGGAACCACTTGGAGAATTTTTTGTAAATACTGATGCTCATGCCCCTGTCCCAGAGATTCTGATACTTTATTAGTCCAAGGCGAGGCCTGAAACTGGGGTTTATTTCAATCTCTCCAGATGAACTCATATTTAAGAACCACTTGTCCATATCAGTGGTTCTCAACATTTATGGTCCCTCAGAGACATCCCAGGCTTCTATTCAATAGTCTTTGGGGGTCTTAGGGTTGCATTTCTGGCAAGCTCCCAGGTGATGCTGATGGTGTCTACCCAGTAACCACACTTTGAGAATAGCTGGTCTGGATTAGGGCTTTATAAACCTCAATGTGCATATGAATCCACTTGGAGAATCTTGTTAAAATGTAAATGTTGGCCCAGTAGGTCTGAATTGGGACTGAAGACTCTGCATTTCCAACAAGCTCCCAGGTGATACTTATATCCCAAACTGTGTAGCAGGGTCTAGAACAGACAGAAGTTGGCAAACTAGGGCCCAAAGTTCAAACCCATCCCAACTCCTATTTTTTTAAATAAAGTTTTATTAGAACACATCCTCATTGTGTATGCATTGTCTGTGGCTGTTTCAACAATAACAGCAGAGTTGAGTGGTCACAGCAGAGACCCCAAGACCTACAAAGCCAGGAATACTTACTATCTGACCATTTATCAAAAAGGATTTGCTGAATTCTGGTCTAGAATGACCACTCTTCACAAATGTGGCCGTACCCTGGACTCATCTATGGAGTTTTAAAGTCTGGCATCTACTCCTGGAGATGTCTGGCGTCTGATGTCCAATGTCTAGTGTCTGGACCCTACTTGGAGGGGCTCTGATGTAACTGGCAGCCTGAGCGCTGGGGTTTTTATAAACGTCCCAAATGGCTCCCACATGCATTTGAGAATCACTGGCCTAATGGACATCCACCACCCCCCATCCCCACTGCCGCACCTGTCCTCACATCCAGGGCAGACTGCCCCTTGGCCAAGCTCTGCGAAGGCCCAGCTGCTCTAGATAGACAAGACAGGCCCTATTGAGTCCTGAGATGTGTCCCTCTCCAAGGGAGCATTTTGGAGGAGTGTCTTTGTCTACTTGGGCTGCTACAACAAACAACCCTAGCCTGGGTGGTTTAGAAACAACAGAAATGTATTTCTCACGGTTCGGGAGGCTGAGAAGTCCTACATCAAAACATGAGCAGATGTGGTGTGTGGTGACGGCCCGCTTCCCAGTTCCTCTATGGCTACCCTTTCACTGTTGTTGTCACTGGCAGAAGGACAAGAGAGCTCTCTGGTGTCTCTTTTATATGGACACTAATTCCAACTGGGGCGAGGGGCGCAAATATTCAGTCTCCAGCAAGGACCTTCTGCTCGTGAGGACTTTTGAAGTTTGGCAATAATTAAACAGGCAAACCCATCCCTTCCCAGCTGAACTTCACCTGGACTGGATCTGATAAAACGTCCATCCTACCGCCAACCCTACTGAGAGAGTTGCCATTCTCTGGAATGAACCATGGCATGAAGCCACACACCAGGTGTCATCTAGGGGGAAAAATGGGGTCCTTTCTGCAAAAGAAAAGAATTACTGGCAACAGGAAGTGGGTTTTCAGGTCTCAGTTTCCAAATGCAGCATATAGGTCCTTGGCAGCAGGTTCCAGTTGAAATACCCAGGAACCCCCTCGTTAAAACACTCGCATAGTCGTTTAGAAAACCTCAAACCTTGGCTTTAGAAGAAGAAACTTTTTTAGAAAAAATCAAATGGATGCTTCTGACAAGTCAAAGATAAAAACAATCCTGCCTCTTCCCACACCCTCTTAAGCTTGGGAGCTCCAAGAGGTAGTGGGTGGGTGTATATTATTTTATCTCAAGACATATTCTCCCATGTCTTCTCCCTTATTCTGGATTCACAGCTACTTCCTGGAAGATGTGTCCACACCATCCGACCAAGGGAGCTGCCCCTTCCTCAGCCTCCCTGTGCCTGGCTACAGGCGAACACCCAGGAAGAGGCCCTGACTCAATCTGAGTCCAGTATAGGATCCTACCACCCTGGCCTCAGTCTGGCCAGGGGGGGCTGGCCTAGAGGGGGGGCTTCGACTCACACTGGGTCAGTCAGAACCCTTCCCTGGGAGAGTAGGGCAGAGACAATGAAACCGTGTCCCTTTCTGGTAGTGAACGTGAGCTCTGTGGGGAAAGGAGTTTTAGCAACAATGGTCCCTACTAAGGGATGAAGCCAGCCCAAGAGAATGAAGCTTGCATATAAACACAGCAAGGATGAGATGGGAGAGGGTCCTAGGAGCATCCAAGACCCCCATTCCTGTTGTCCCCAAAGCACACCTGTGTCCCATACTCCTCGGGACCATCTGAGCCAAACCTCTCCTTTTTGTTCACCCTCATTTGATTGAGTTTCTGTCTCAGGTAAGAGACCCCCGAGAGGCAAGCATATCTGAGAGGGGCTGCTATAAACCACTGGACTCAGGGTTCAGGGAACAGAGGTGAGACATACAAGTTTCTCTGTGTTGATGCTACAAGAAGGAGGGAAGCGCATATACGGGGTTCAAGAATTAGGTTCACAAGCCATCCTAGAAAAAGTGCAACTTTCCTCATTGCCAAACATCACGACCGTCACCTTCGAAGTACTCCCCTTGGGAAGCGATTCACCAACACCGCGCCTAGTCCGCCTGTCAAAGCAATTTTGAAACTCTTTTCTGGACGGCCATCCGATGTCGCCATTTGTTGAGGTCTGACACTTACATTTGCGAACTTGCTACTGTGCGCTTATATTAGCAACCCTGTACAAATCACGGTCTTGAAACACCCTCCCTACTCACCTGATCTGGCCCCCAATGATTTTTTTTCTTTCCCGGAAGATAAAAGAAATATTGAATGGAAGACATTTTGATGACATTCAGGACATCATGGGTAATACAACAATGGCTCTGATGGTCATTCCAGAAAAAGAATTCTAAAACCGCTTTGGTGGGTAGACTAGGTGCTGGTGTCAGTGCATAGCTTCCCAAGGGGTGTACTTGGAAGATGACCATAGTGATATTCAGCAATGAGGTATGTAGCACTTTTTCAAGGATGAGCTCACAAACTTAATTGTCCAACTTTGTATTCACCATGTTTCTGCAGCAATCAAACTGCATAATTAATTCTAAAACTCAGTCCTTTTTTAAAAATTTTATTTTAAAGATGTGAGGCACAATTCAGGGTTAGGTATACAAATATTGGTTACGCAGGTACCTTTGTTGATGAGGTGTGCCTCCGCTCCCCTGGCAGTTTCCCTCAACTGCCAATCCCACTCCCCTCCCCTGGCAGTTTCCCACTACTGCCAATCCCTTTCTTATAGTAATTCTTATAATTCTTATAATAATTGTTCAAGGTCTACTTATGAGTGAGAACATATGATATTCTGTTCTTTGTTTCTGTGACAGATCACTGAGTATGATAGACTCTAAATCCATCTAATTTGCTGCGAAGTCCATATGTTTGTCCTTCTATATGGCTGTATAATATTCCATTGTGCATATGTACCACTTTTTTTTTATCCATTCCAGCCTCAATGGGCAGCACAATTGGTTCCATGTTTTTGCTATTGTGAATAGAGCTGCAATAAACATGAGTGTGCAGGTATCTTTTTTGTAGAATGATTTGAGTACCTTCAGGTATAGTCCCAATAGGAGGATTGCTGGGTCATATGGAAGGTCAATTTCTAGTTCTTTTTCACACTGTTTTCCAAAGAGGTTGCACTAGTTTGCATACTCACCAGCAGTGTAGACGTGTTCCTTTTTCTCTGCATCCTCACCTGCATCTGTTGTTTGTTTTATTAATGATGGCCATTCTTACTGGGGTTAGGTAGTTTTGATTTGCATTTCTCTGATGATTGGTAAGGCTGAGCACTTTTTCATGTGTCTGTTGGTTACCCGTATATCTTCTTTTGAGAAGTGTCTATTCATGTCTTTTATCCACTTTGGCTGTTTGTTTGCTTTCTTCTGGCATGTTTGAGTTCCTTGTAGACCCTAGATGTTAGGCCTTTGTCAGATATACAGTTGGCAAATATTTTTTTCCCATTCTGTGGGCTGTCTCCCCACTCTCTTGATGGTTTCTTTTGCTTTGCAGATGCTTTTCAGTTTGATGAGGCCCCACTTGTCTGTCTTCTCTCTTATGGCATGGGCACTTGGGGTTTTGATCAGGAATTGGCGCCAGTTCCAATTTCCATAAGGGTGTCTCCCGCATTTTCTAAGATTCTTATAGTTTGAGGTTTTACATTTAGGTCTTTGATTCATTTAGAGTTAATTTTTGAGTATGGTGATAGGTAGGGGTCCTGTTTCAATCTTCTGCATGTGGCCCGTCACAAAATTCAGAGTCTTAAAGTAAACACTTATTATCTGCACACGAGGTGCCATGGTATCATTCTACCAAGACAGATTGGATTGTTGTTCACAATTCTTCGCTACCTCCCTGGAGTAGAAGTGTGTGCCCTTTGCCATGTGAATTCGCCGTGCCTCCCGACAGAGTGCATTTCCCCACCCCACTGACATTGGCCGTCATCATATGACTCACCTTGGCCAGTGGAACATGAGCAGACATGAAGTGAGCAGAGACTTTCAACGTACTTGTACAGTTCAGCTTGGCTTGATGGGCTCCATCGTTGCCCCGAGAAAAGCATGCCCTCAATAGCTGCTAGTCCCAGAATACAGACATGTGCAGCAGGCCCGAACCTGGTGCCAAGCCCACACAAGCCCAGAAGAGCCCACAGCTTAGCCACAGGACTAAGAGAAGGAAATACTTATGGCTGCACCAGGAAATTTGGGGATTGCTTGTCACTCAGTATTAAAACAGATGCCTGACTGATATAGGAAGTACTCATACACATTAGGCACTGTTCAAGATACTTAACAGCTTGGCATCATATATCTTTTAAGTATCTAAGCTATACTTGCCCATTCCTGGACCTAGTACCTGACAAAGGGAAATAAGATCATGTGATTAGTTTGGACTAGATAGCAGTTCACGTCCTGAGGCTGGTACTTTGCCACCTGAAAACTGATGTTTTATTAACAAGAAAGAAGGCAGGAATGGCAACCAGAGAGGCCACCATCAATATCTGCCAGGTGAACACTGCATATCGACAGGAGATTATGTGCGACCTTTTCCACACATTAAGCTGCACATCAGGCCTCCTCCCTCAGCCTAGCGGGAGCCAAAAGGAACTTCCTTTCCCTCTGCCTAACAGCTAAAGTCACCACAGATTGCCACTGTATTGCATTGCAATGCATGTGATGATAACAGACATTTGATTCTTGGGGCTGGGACGCCTTAGAACACACTTTTCTCCCCAACTCTATCATGTAGCTTCTGAGTAACTGAGGTGCTCAGAGAAGTCTGCTGGGTGCTGCTGGAAAAACGATTTCTCCCTAATAAGAGAGGGACACCCTCTTCCATACTGCTTGGTCACTGGGGCGAGGACTTGGTGCCTGAAGCTGAAGCAGTCGCATTTCCATCATGATGGAAGACATCACCCAGCACACTGAGAATGATGGAGAAGGGTAAACATCTGGAATTGTTCAAACAGCCCTGGAACTGTCTACTTTCCTGTTACACCAACAAAAAATCTTACTCTTTAAGCCACTGCTAGTTGGGTTTTCTGTTCCGGGCAGCCAAACACATCTGTATTCATTATCTATTGCTGCACAAAACGACCACAGATGCAGCGGTTTAAAACAGGACACGCTTATCATCTCACGCTCTGAAGGCTGGGACTCCGGGCACACCTGAGCCAGTTCTCGGCCTCGGGTTTTCATCGGGAGGCTGCAAAGTGCCTGAGAGATCTAGACTTAGAGACCAAGTGCTCTGGTTGTTAACAGGGTTTGGTTCCTTGCAGACTCTGGAGCAGAAGGCCTCAGCCTCTTGCTGGCTGTTGGCTGGAAGACGTCCTCAGTCCTTTGCCCCATAGGCATCTCCATGGGAAGCTTGCAGCATGGCAGCTGGCTTACTCAAAGCCAACAAAGGAGAGAGTCCACTAGCACGATGGAAGTCAGACTCTTACATAACCTGTCACAGAAGTGAGGCCCCTTCACCTTTGCCATGTTCTATCGGTCCCACCCACTTAAGTGAGGGGGAATTAAACAAGGGCCTGAACTCTAGGAGGCAGGATCCTTGGGAATCATCCTAGAGCCTGTCCACTGCGGCATCCCTATTGCCACATCGGCCTAATCTTTTTTTTTTTTTTTTTTTTTTGAGTCTGTCACCCAGACTGGAGACCTTGACCTGCTGGGCTCTGGTGATCCTTCCGCCTCAGCCTTCCAAGTAGCTGGAACTACAGGTGCGCACTACCACGCCAGGCTGATTTTTTCATTTATTGCAAAGATGAGGTCTCGCCAAGTTGCCCAGGCGGGTCTCGAACCCGCAGGCTCAGGCAATCCACTCACCTCAGCCTCCCAAAGCGCAGGATTACAGGCTGAGCCACCGACCCAGCCAGCGTAATCTTTCAGATTATCATCCTTCCACCCACCTTGTCTGGATCCTGAGTCAAACAAGCCAACAAAATATGTGGGTAAAAAAGGCCATGATTTCTGAGGTTTGCTTTAAAATATTTCAGCCAAGAAAAAGAAAAAAAACCGAATAGAGCAAAATGTAGCAAAAAACATAGTAATCCGTGGAACCTGAGTGATGGATAGATGAATTCATTGTACTATCTCTCAACTTTTGATTACGTTCAAACTTTTTAATGATGATTTTTTTAATAGTTTTTCATCTTTGTTTTAGATTCAAGGGATATACTTGCATGTCCATTACATGGACTTATTGTGTAGTGGTGGGGATTGGGTCTCAGGTGGCCCTTTCCCCAGATAATGAACATTGTACCCTGTAGGTGATTTCTGGACCCTAACCACCCCCCCGGTGGGGTCCCCAAGTGTCTATCATTATAGCTCCATCTTTGTGACCATTTAGCATCCACATTTGAGTGAGAACATTCAGTGTTTGGTTTTCTGTCTCAGTCAGTTCACTAAGATGATGAGCTCCAACTTGAACTATGTTGCTACAAAGGACGTTATTTCATTCTTTTTTATGACTGTGTAGTATTCCATGAAGTAGATATACCACATTTCCTTTATTCAGTCAATTGTCGGTAGGCACATAGGTTGGTTCTGTGATTTTAATATTGTGAATAGTGCTCCAATGAGCATACGAGTACAGGTATCTTTCTTACATAATGATTTCTTTTCCTTTGGATAGATCCCTGGCAGTGGGATTTCTGGGTCAAATGGTAATTCAATTTTTAGTTCTTTGAGAGATCTCCATACTGTTTTCCGTAGAGGCTGAACTAGTTTCCAATCCTACCAATAGCGGGTGCGGGTTCCCTTTTCTCTAAAACCATACCAAAATCTGTTGCTCTTTCACTTTCTGTTAATAGCCATTCTGACTGGTGTGAGGTGACATTTCACTGTGGTTTTAACTTGCATTTCTCTGATGATTAATGATGTTGAGCATTTTTTCATGTTTGTTGGCCGCTTGTCTGTCTTCTTTTGAGAAATGTCTATTTATGTCCTTTGCCCACTTTCTGATGGGTTGTTTTTTTCATGTTGAGCTGTTTGAGTTTCTTGTAGGATCTGGATCTGAACATTTTGTCTGAGGTGTAATTTGCAAATATGTTCTTCCATTCAGTAGGGTTTCTGTTCACTCTGCTGATTATGTCTTTTGCTGTGCAGAAGTTTTTGGGTTTTCGTTTTTGTTTTGCTTCGTATTTTTTAGTAAGTGAAGTCCCATTTGTCTATTTCAGTTTTTCTTGCAATTGCTTTGGGGGTCTTTGTTATAAACATTTTGCCTAGGTCCAGAAGAGTGTTTCATAGGTTTTCTTCTAGAATTTCTATAGTTTCAGATCTTCCATGTAAGTCTTTGATCCATTATGAGTTAATTTTTGTGTATGGTGAGAGACAGGGTCCAGTTTCATTCTTCTGCAAATAGCTAGCCAATTTTCCCAGCATCATTTATTGCATAGGATGCCATTTCCCCTTTTTTTTTTTTTTTTTTTTTTTGGTTTTTTTTTTTTTGAGTTGGAGTCTCACTCTGTCGCCCAGACTGGAGTGCAGTGGCTACTCCCGGCCACCGCAGCCTCGACCTGCTGGGTTCCAGCGATCCTTCCGCCTCAGCCTTCCAAGTAGCCGGAATTACAGGCATGTGCTACCACGCCCAGCTGATTTTTGGATTTATTGTAGAGATGAGGTCTCGCTGCCCAGGTGGGTCTCGAACCCGCGGGCTCAGGCAATCCACTCACCTCAGCCTCCCAAAGGCGCGGAATTACAGGCTGAGCCACCGAGCCCGGCTCCCATTGTTTATTTTTGTCAGCTTTGTCAAAGATCAGTTGATTGTAGGAATGTGGTTTTATTTCTGGGTTCTCTGTTTCATTCCATTGGTCAATCAGTCTATTCTTGTGCCAATACCATGCTGTTTTAGTTTTTTTGTTTGTTTGTTTGTTTTTGTCAGCTTTGTCAAAGATCAGTTGCTTGTAGGAATGTGGTTTTATTTGTGGGTTCTCTATTCCATTCCATTGGTCAACCAGTCTGTCTATTCTTGTAACAATACCAATTTACCTGGAAATTTTTTCCAACACCTTATAGTCTTACAGTATAATTTGAAATCAGGCAGTGTAGACGCTTTCACAGTTGTTCTTTTTGCTTAGAATTGCTGTGGCTATTTGGGCTCTTTTTTGGTCCCGTATAAACTTTAAGATCATTTTTTCTAGTTCTGTGAAGAATGAAGTTGGTATTTTGAGAGTGATTGCATTAAATCTGTAGATTGCTTTGGGCAGTATGGTCATTTTAACAATACTGATTTTCTCAGTTCATGAATATGAAATATTTTTCCATTTGTTTGTGTTGAAATAAGCTAAATCAGTTAATAAAATCAAATTGCTAGCAAAATAACAGTATCAACCAGCTTACTCCATTTTGTTTAAAACATCCATCTTAGTTGTCTGCCTGACCTAAGAATCACCCCTCAATACCTACATGTGATTACTGTAACGTTCCCATGACCACAGACCCCCAACTTTGTCCCCTTTGGGCAGGTCGTGCTGACCGTTTCCTGCTGCTGACGGTTACAAAATTCCCTAGCCATAAGTTCCATGTAATTGTATGCTTTGTTAACAAATCAAATGTTATGCTTTGTAAAACCCCATTGTTACATTTTCATATTTTGTTCTTATATTTTGTTAGTGACCTAACCAAGTTAACTCCATTGTGTAATAATTCTTCTACCTTGTCTCTATGTAACTGCCTTAAACTATATCTTGTTAGCAGAACTCCAGGGACTTTCTGGTCACCAGCTATACTTGGGACATAAAATTAATCAAAACTCCCTAACAATCAAAAGTTCCCATTTTTTTTGTCAAGTTGTTAGTTAATGGTTGCTATGGTCACTAAGTTACTATGTAGCCCACACTGCAAATTTTACCTATAAAAGCTTGTCATAAACTGCACTGGTTTGTTAAGAGCTCTCCTGGCATGAGCCACTCTTGACCGCACACTAATAAAAAACTCTTAATCTGAAACTTGGCATGCTGGTCTGACTTCTCGCTTTCTCAGTCATAACAGTGTCATCTGTAACTTTTCTTTTTCTTTTTCTTTTTTTTTTTGTTTGAGTCAGAGTCTTACTATGTTGCCCAGGCTAGGGTGCAGTGGCATGCTCACAGCTACTGCAGCCTTGACCTGCTGGGCTCAGGCAATCCTTCCACCCCAGCCTTCTGAGTAGCTGGAACTATAGGCACGTGCCAACATGCCCAGCTAATTTTTTTTTTTTTTTGAGTTGGAATCTCACTCAGTCGCCCAGACTGGAGTGCAGTGGCCGCTCCTGGCCACCGCAGCCTCAACCTGCTGGGCTCTGGCAATCCTTCCAACTCGGCCTTCCAAGTAGCTGGAACTACAGGCGCATGCTACCACACCCGGCTAATTTTTTGATTTATTGTAGAGATGAGGTCTCGCCAAGTTGCCCAGGCAGGTCTCGAACCAGCGGGCTCAGGCAATCCACTCACCTCGGCCTCCCAAAGTGCTGGGATTACAGGTTGAACCACCGAGCCCGGCCTATGCCCAGCTAATTTTTTGACATATTGTAGAGACAAGGTCTCGCCAAGATGCACAGACTCGCCTCAAAACCCTGGGCTCAGGCAATCCTCTCGCCTCAGCCTCCCAAAGTGCTAGGATTACAGGCATGAGCCACTGCACCTCGCCTGCAATTTCTTTCATAAGATACTTTTTAAAAATCTGGATACCCTTTTCTGGTCTCCATAAAGCTAAGCACTCCACAATAAACAGAGGAAAATAAGTGAAAGTGTATTGAGCACACCCAGCGTGGCTCTGAGCTCTGAGGTCTGTCCGTGCCTCTCCCTTCTTACCGTTACTCTCCTACACTTGGGCTCCCACCCTGCCATCCAGATACACACCCGGTTCCCCCAAAAAGAACAGGCTCCTTCATGCCTCACCCCCAGGCTTTTGCATTTTCTCTTCCTTTACCTGGGAATTTTTTCCAACACCTTATTCAATGTCATCTACCAGTTCTATCCCCTAAATTCAGCTCAAGTGTCAATTCTTTGGTAAGGACTTCCCTTTTTGCTAGGCAGAATGTGTCTTCCCTTCCCCCACTCTCAAAAACCCATTGTGCCTTATGAAGATTATTATGGTATGCATCACACTATATTGCAATTGTTTATCTTCATGTGTATTTCCCCTACTAGGGTAAGAGCTTCTTGAGAAAAAGTGTTCCTTATTCATCTCAGTTATCATAGCATTTACATAGGGTTTGACATATGGTAAGTGCTAAATGAATGTTTGTTGAATAAATAAATGAATGGCTGAATGAGTAAAGAAACAAATAAAAGAAATCTAGCACCTAGCAGCAGTATGAATACACCCAATTTCAATCTACGGGTTGGATGGTGGTGAGATATTCAGCTTACTCAGTGATTCCTGCAGCCCCACTGTGCCCTCCCAGTCTTCTGAGTCTCACTTGGTCTAAACCAGGATCACTGCAAATCCCAGTACAGAAAAGACTCCAGGATACCGAAGTTAAGGCAAATTCCAGGCTCAGTTCCCTGGTGTGGCTCAGAAATCAGCACCAAAAATGATCCTACCAAGGAGCTTCAAACTGTCTTGGTGTTCGTCTTAGAGGAGACATTCTGTTGGAGGTTGCTGTCCTGTGCAAGCAGCACTCAGAATGGTATCAGCAACAGACATTTATCAACAAAATTATGGACTTCGCAGCAACTTGCGTGGATTTAGAGTCTATCATACTCAGTGATCTATCACAGAAACAAAGATCTGAGTACTCCCTCATAAGTAGACCCTGAATATTTGTCATAATACTATAAGAAAGGAACTGACAGTATTGGGACACTGCTGGGGGGGCACATAACATCAATAAGTGCACCCAGTCTCAAACCAAGTGAACTGGGGTTCCAGGGGAGGCCCAAATTTTACCTGTACGATGACCACTTATGTACCTAGCCCCGAATTATACCCCACATCTTTAAAATAAAAATTAAAGATGACAGACACTTACTGAGCACTTACTATAATCAAGCACTCTCTGTGTATGTTATCCTCACACTCACTTATAGGCAGATAGCATTCCTAGCCCCATTTACAGATGAGGAAACAGAGGTTAAATATCTTGCCCAAGTAAATGGCAGGGCCCAGGTTTAAACTTAATGGTCTGTGGCAGAGCACAGTGACTCACACCCATAATCCTAGCACTTTGGGAGGCTGAGGCAGGAGGACTGCTTGAGCCTAGGAGTTTAGGACCAGCCTGGCAGCTGATCCTCATCTCTATATTTTAAAAATAAAATAAACTTGGTGGTCTGACCCCAGAGCCCACAATCTTGCCTGCTCTCACAGAATGTTATCATGTCATCACCCGATCTGTCACACTCTCTCTCCCCCATCAGACTGTGAGCTCCACACGGCAGGGACTTTGTCTGATTTCTCTCTGCATCTCTGCATCTTCAAATAGCACAATGCATCTTGGGCCATGTTGTAGGAAGGCAAACTTGTGCTCAATATTGTGAAGATTCTTTAAAAGTTAGAGTTGCCCAATCATGACTGCCTCCTAGAATTAGGAGTTCCTCCTTCATCTAAAAGCCAACAATCATTAACTGAGCACCTCATTTTCCAGGTGTGGGGACCACTACAGTGGACATTATGGATAAGGTCACTGTCCCCTGCAGGTGATAGGCTGGATAAGTCAAAGTAGAGCCTGAGTGATTTCAAGAAGACTGCAGAGGGTGTCCTCTCAAACCAGTCCAGCCCCAGAAAGCAGACCTGACCTCTAAAGTTTCTTTCAAATGTAAGATCTATTTTTCTTGTCCTGATGATACTTTCTAAGTTATAATTTGGGACTAGTGGCTTCTAGGAATCTTCCAGGGGAGGGAGGAAAAGATACTAGATACCCACAACCAAAGAAAATAAATTGAGGCAGCAAGAACCATGTCTCTGGTCTGCCTATATTCACAGACCTTGACACATAGAATAGACACAATAAAAATTTGAATGAGCAAATAACTAATTTAACTAAGGGAGGAGGAAAAGCTACAGAGTCATGTCAGCTGAGAGGATGGAGTGAGAACACAATATATGAAGGAGATATTAAGAATACAAGAAATAGCTGGGCTCAGTGGCTCAGCCTGTAATCCCGCGCCTTTGGGAGGCTGAGGTGAGTGGATTGCCTGAGCCCGCGGGTTCGAGACCCGCCTGGGCAACTTGGCGAGAGCTCATCTCTACAATAAATCAAAAAATTAGCCGGGTGTGGTAGTACGCGCCTGTAGTTCCAGCTACTTGGAAGGCTGAGTTGGAAGGATCGCCAGAGCCCTGCAGGTCGAGGCTGCAGTGGCCGGGAGCAGCCACTGCACTTCAGTCTGGGCGACAGAGTGAGACTCCAACTCAAAAAAAAAAAAAAAAAGAATACAAGAAATAAAGAAGTTTTAAGTTAATGTAAATTTCCTGCATCATTTTTAAGAAGACTGCAATAAAAAATTAAATTGCCTTTTTAATTACTTTTGAATTCTGGACTGAAGTTTTTTTACAGCATAAGATTTGTGTTGAGGCTGGACATAAGGTGACCTATTGTGCAATTTATATGGGTGATAAATTTTTTAACATTGGTCAGCTGGCAGTGACATCTTCGAGACACTAGTCTTATGCAAGGCGACTATTCCACATACAACTACGGCCATGGTACAGACCTGTGCTACTGACAGTGATTCCTGAGGTTCAGGGATCGACAGTCAGCTTGTTTTCTGGTCTTGTTAACTTGTCCAATTTTCCTTTCCATGTTTCATTCACACTATTGTTAAGAAAGGAGTCAGGGTGTTCTGACCCAACAAACAAATAAGAAAATTTGCTGGATCTGGTTTTGATTGGCTGGTGACACACAGCATCCTTTGATACAAAAGACCCCGGTACCTCTTGCAAATGGATGGTCCGAAGCAGGAGGAGCGGAAGTGGACAGACTCAGTACAGAAGTCAGAATTTCTGCACACACCTGAGCACTGTCTTCTCCAGAGACCCTGTGGGTCACTGGTCGGGCAACCCCTCCACAGGTGGGCACCACACGCCTGCTGTGGTTCTCCCCTGCTGCTGTGAGTCACACCCTGCTCCATCATTTCCCTAAGTAACCATGGCCTTCAACATCTCCTGTCACTCCAACACAACATATTCCTTGAATCAATCCATACTCATTGACTGAGTTCCAAGGGCACACAGGTAGGATGGGGGAAACATGAACAGCAGATTCACCTTTCCAACAACATTGCTATGGACTGAATGTCTGTATCCCCCTAAAAGTCATATGTTGAAACCCTAACCCTCAATGTGACGGTATTTGGATATGATGAGACCTCTAGGGAGACAAGTAGGGTTAAATAAAGTCATAAGGGAGGGCCCAATCCAACAGGATTGGTATCTTATAAGAGGAAGAAGCAGGTGTGGTCGCTCACGCCTATAATCCCAGCACTTTGGGAGGTGGAGGTGAGAGGATTGCCTGAGCCCATGGGTTTGAGACCAGCCTGGGCAACTTGGCGAGACCTCGTCTCTACAATAAATCAAAAAAAGTAGCCAGCCGTGGTGAGGCACACCTGTGATTCCAAATACTTGGAATGCTGAGGCAGAAGGAAGAATCGCCTGAGCCCAGAAGGTCAAGGCTTCTGGTCCATGAGCATGCCACCGCACCCCAGCCTGGACAACAGAGAGAGACTCTGACTCAAAAAAAAAAACAAGAAAAATAAAAGACACCCAGATCTTAATCTCTTTCTGCACATGCTTGGAGACAAAGTCATGTGAGGATACAGCAAGAGGCAGCTGTCTACAAGCCAGGAAGAGAGTCCTTACAAAAATGAAATTGGCTGGAACCCTGATCATGGACTTCTAGCCTCCAGAACTGTGAGAAAAGAAATGTCTATTTTTTAAGCCACCCCATCTGCGGTATTTTGTTATGGAAACCTGAACTGACTGACAGACTCCAAATCCCTCCCAATGTGCCCACCGCCTTCCCCATCACCGTGAGCCCTTGCCTATCCTACTTCCTTTGCACCTAAGTCCCTTTTCTGACTTAGATGCACCCACACCACTCAAATCTCCGAACAAGCATTACCTCCTCCATCAAATGTAAAGCAGAGTCCCATGGCTTTCGGATACACTCATGAAAAGTACTCACTTGTAACCATTGCGCTTTGAGTTCTTGTTGTTTCCGGAAGTTCCGGAAAGAAGCCCAATCCCAGCAAAACAAAAACCAATTGGACCCGGAGATGCCTGAACTGGAGATGAGCTTTGGCCAATTATGCTCATTACCATACTAAAAACCCCGCCCAGAGAGGAGCCTGTTTGCCACTTCCTAGACATTCAGCATTATGCAGAAGTGTGACTGGCAGCTGAGCCTGCGCTGTCTAGACTGCTCTACAGGCAACGGCTCCGCTAACCAGCCCAATAAAAACCAAACCCTGCTTGCGCCTCTGTGTCCTCTTCACTTGTTGCAAGTAATAACCTCTCCTTGTTAAATCTTCCTTGGCTGTGGTCATCGAACTCATCCATGGTGTGGGTAACAAAAACGTTCCTGACCTCCTGACTTTGAGCTCTGTGTGGATGTCAGTAACAATATCAACAACTGACATTTACTGAGCACTTACTCTAATCAGGCACCCTGTATGCATGTTATCCTCACGATGTCATTTCATCCTCACACACACCACTGTAGGCAGACAGTGGAGCTATGTCTAGCCCCATTTTATAGTTGAGGAAACTGAAGTGAAGCATCCTGCCCAAGTAAGTGGAGGGCCCAGATTTAAACTTGGTGCTCAGCTGGGTGTGGTGGTTCATCCCTGTAATCCCAGCACTTTGGGAGGTGGAGACGAGAGGGTTGCCTGAGTCCATGGGTCTGAGACCAGCCTGGGCAACTTGGCGAGACCTTGTCCCTAAAATAAATTTTTAAAAATTCGCCGGGCTTGGTGGCACACACCTATAGTTCCAGCTACTTGGAAGGCTGAGGCGGAAGGATCGCCTGAGCCCAGCAGGTTGAGGCTGCGGTGGCCATGAGCCTGCCACTGCACTCCAGCCTGAATGGCAGAGTGAGACTCTGACTCAAAAAATAATAAAATAAAGTAAATAAATAAAAATTTAAAAAAATAAGCTGGGCTCGGTGACTCAGCCTGTAATCCCGCGCCTTTGGGAAGCTGAGGTGAGCGGATTGCCTGAGGCCGCGGGTTCGAGACCCACCTGGGCAGCAAGACCTCATCTCTACAATAAATAAATTAAAAATCAGCCGGTCGTGGTAGCGCATGCCTGTAATTCCGGCTACTCGGAAAGCTGAGGTGGAAGGATGACTGGAGCCCAGCAGGCGAGGCTGCGGTGGCTGGGAGCGGCCACTGCACTCCAGTCTGAGTGACAGAGTGAGACTCCAGCTCAAAAAAAAAAATTAAAAATTGAAAGAATAAACTTGGTGGTCAGTGATTACCCGTGGTGGTTCATGTCCATAATCCTAATGCTTTGGGAGGCTGAGGTGGGAGGATCCCTTGAGCCCAGGAGTTCACAACCAGCCTGGGCAACATAGTGAGAATCCTGTCTCTGTGTTTTAAGCATAAAATAAATAAAATAAAATAAAAGTAAACTTGGTGGTCTGACCCCAGAATCCTCAATCCTACTCTCCCAGCATGTTAACATGTCGTCACCTGACCTGTCACTCCCTGTCTCCTACCAGACTGTGAGCACCAAGTCAGAGACCTTGTCTGATTTGTCTCCGCCCCTTCAAGGGCTAGCACAATGCCTGGTGCATCTTGGGGATGGAATAAGGCTTGTGGAATGGAATAAATGAATGAACGAATGCCTCAACCTCACACTGGTAGTCACCTGTCACAGTGATCAGAAAACACACAGTCTCTGTGACTGTGGATGTTCACAAAGACCCTCAGTGTGGGATAATGAAAGTGACAGCGCGTGCCGTCCATCCACACAGCCTTCCGGTCTCCATGCATGCACGTCTGGGCGAACAGATAACTCATGCTGAGATTTACTTAAAAAGCATTTAACTCGGCTCACACGTCCGCCTGCCAAGCCTATTACTTGCAGAAATCTATTCTGTGCATTACCATTTTGATTTCCAGCACTGAGAGACAGTGGTGGGTTGGTAAGATCTTTTTTTTTCCCCTCATCTCACCAGTTGAGTTACTGTCTGCTTTTGTGGAATAAATTGCTATAAATTGAGTTACCAGGACTCTAGAACAGGGAAATATATTCTCGATGCTATATGGGCAGCTGACAACATTATGGAAATACACAAAGTGTGTGTCAAAGTTTATGGGAATGATGATGAGTTGTGATGGATGTTGGAAGAAGGGGAGGAGGCAGCGGTTGCCTCGGGCAGAGAGAGAGACACCACTTGGAGTAGAGAGACGCTCTCTGCTTACCCTTCCTCCCACAGTGACTGGCCTCGGCCTCTCAGAAGAGAGCTTTAGAGGCGAAACACCAGGATCAGGATAAACTAGGGGGGCTGATCGCTGGAAAAAACAGTTTGGACAATAAAATAAGTCAGTGTCCAGAAGGATGGCATTGGGGGCACTCAGTGCTCTGTTCGTATTCCTTTAGGGGCTCTTACCAGGTCCTCTATACCCATCCCCCAGCTTCCAGGTGCTTCTCAAGGCTGACCCTGCTCTGTCTCTCTGGAGGCCTGCGCTTGGGTGTTTGGAGTGGCTTTGTGGCTTCACAGTCCCCTGGGGCAGCCTGAAGCCAAGACCGTGTGGTGTGAGAATAACCTTGCTGAGTTGGGACAAACTCTGAGAGCCACCCCAGAATCAAACAGAGGCTGGGGCTTCACCCAACGTCTGAATCTTGCTTGACTCACCCTCCCTTCCCTGTTCTATTTTATTTTATTTTAGATTCAGGGGTACAAGTGTGTGTTTGTTGACCATTGTGCAGTGGTAGGAATTAGGTCTCAGGCTGCCCCTTCCCTAGATAGTGGACATTACACCCAGTAGGTGATTTCTGAACCCCAGCCCACTTCTCTACCACCGCTTTTGACTAGGAGGAATGTCTATTTTTATTTCCCTTTAGTCCCTTCTTCCCCAGTTTGCATGGTGCTCTCTCCTGGTGGCATCCCGTAAGTCAACCATTAGTTCATGGACTTCACCTCAGGGTCTGCTCCTGGAACAGGACCCAGGGCCGGCAATAAGGAGACCTCTGTTGACTCAGAAGGTTCGTATGTCTGTGTGAGTGGGTTGTGGGGAACCCAGGAACCCTGGGAAGTAGTGTCTAGGGCAGAGGAAGGGAGATAAGGGAAGTAGGAGAATCACCCAGGAATCCATCAAGTGACAGAGAAAGGGTCGGCTCCACCGTCACACCAAGCCATGGTCGTGAAGCCTTACAACGACACTGACAGGCACATAAGAACGTTTCTGACCCATTTTCCTTTTCCCCTCCACAGTCTCCTAATTAATACCCCACAGCCCCAAAGGAGTCAGAAATAGCAGGTCTTACTAGAAAAGAGAAAAGGACTGTTCCCCTTTCCAGAGCCAGCGTCCCATCTGCAGGTGCCCCAGCTGGATGGGGAAGGAAAGGTCCTACCTTGGAAAGACAATCAAGTGCCAACAGTACATTGGACTGTCCCTCCTAGGTCCTGAACCCTGGTTCTGTTGTGTGCCTCCCGGTGACTGCAGGGCTCTCTCTTGCTTCAGATGACTGGCAGAGCCACGGGGATCACTAGAGTTTTCATCCAAGGGCAAAGAAGGGACAATTCTTCCCTAGCCAGCAATAGAGGGACAGCAGACAACAATTTTTAAAATGGCTCTTGTAGCTGGGCACAGTGGCTCATGCCTGTAATCCCAGCACTCTGGGAGGCCAACGCAAGAGAATTGCCTGAGCCCAGGGGTTCAAGATCAGCCCGGGCAACTTGGCAAGACCTAGTGTCTACAGTAAATCAAAAAACAAGCTGGTCATAGTAGTGCACTCTATAGTTCCAGCTACTTGGAAGGCTGAGGTAGAAGGATCACCTAAGCCCAGCAGGTCAAGGTTGCAGTGGCTGTGAGCATACCACTGCACCCCAGCCTGGGCAACAGAGTGAGACTCCAACTCAAAAAAAAAGATGGCTCTTATGATTACACTTCACAAGTCCTGAATGTTCCACATGCAAGTCACACGCCTAATAAATATTTGCCATTGGCGCTATTGCTACTATTTGTATTATCATTGATTTGCTGTATATAAGATTTTGTTTATTTTTATTTAGTCAAGGTCTCACTCTGTTGCCCAGGCAGTGGCACAATCATAAACCTCCAACTCCTGAGCTCAAGCTTTCCTTCTTCCTTGGCCTCTTGAGTAGCTGGGACTCCAGGCATTTACCACCAAGCCTGGCTAACTTTTTTGATTTTTTGTAGAGACAGGATCACACTGTGTTGCCCAGACTGGTCTCAAACTTCTGGCCTCAAGCAGTCTTCCTACCTTGGCCTCTCAAAGTTCTGGGATTACAGGCATGAGCCATCACACCTGGCTATAATGGTTTCTTATTGTCCCTCAGATGGACAAGTTATCACTGCTGGTGAGAACAAAAGCAGAAAGATCGGTTAGGAGGCTGCAGTGGTAAGAGATGATGCTACCCACCTCAGAATTGGCTATATGAAGATATTTGCATCCACCTTCTTCCCTCTGCTATAGAGGCTGAAACATTACCCACCTGCCCAGACTCCCTTGCAGCTAAGGAGTCGTGTGACATGACTCTGGCCTATGAGATGCAGAGGCACACCCTGAAGAGGAGCTCCCTTCCTCAAGAAAAAGACAGAGGCTCTCCATAAGGAGTTACAGCCCAGGATGCAGCAGCTATCTTGCCCCAATGAGAACCGGCATCAACACTCAGGATAGTGGAGTAGAAAAAGTCGAAGGAGCCAGGGTTCCTGATGACATTCTTGGGCGTCCATTGCAGTTCTGAACTGCTTGCCCAGACTTCTTTTTGTACATAATAAGTATACTGTTTACCTATTAAGCCAGGGAAGCAGGGTTTTCTGTGACTCAACCCTCGCTGATGTGAATGGAAGGCCTGGCCTAGAGAAGGTGTGGAGGTCAGAGGGGAGGGTGTGGGAGACACTTAGGAGAAAGAACTGACAAGATTTCATGCCTGCTTGGACGTGAGGAGAGGAGGGAATTGAGGATGAATGAGGGGGTGTCTTCCATAACATAAGGAATGCAGGAACAGAAACAGATTTAGTGAGTGAAATCAGAAGTAAGTCATCATTATTTTACTAAGTTGCTCTGGCCTGCATTTAACCCCCCCAAATTCATAGATTGAAGCCCTAAACTCCAAGGTGATCCTATTTGAAGACGGATCTTTGGGAGATAATTAGGCTTACTGAGGTCATGCTGAGGAGGGTCCTCCTGATGGGATGAAATGCCTTTAGAAGAGGAAGAAACACCATAGTGTACATGCACTCTCACTTTATTTCCTTCTCTCTCCTCTCTCTCTCTCTCTCTCTCTCTCTCTCTCTCTCTCTCTCTCTCTCTCTTTGTTTGAGTCAGTCTCACTCTGTCACCCAAGCTGGAGAGCAGTGGCACACTCATGGCCACTGCAGCCTCGACCTGCTGAGCTCAGGTGGTCCTTCTGCCTCAGCTTTCCAAGTAGCTGGAACCATAGGCCTGTGCCACCACAACCGGCTAATTTTTTTATTTATTATAGAGATGAAATCTTGCCATGTTGCTCAAGCTGGTCTCAAACCCCTGAGCTCAGGCAAGCCTCTCATCTCCACCTCCCAAAGTGCTGGGGTTACAGGCTCAAGCCACCACGCCTGGCATCTCTCTCTCTCTCTTTATCAATCTCTCTCTCTCTCCCCCTCTCCCCCCTCGCCCTGGTCCTTTCCGTCTCCCTCCCCCCCTTCCTCTCCCTCTCTCTCTTCCTCCACACCTCCCTCCCCACCAAATGAGGACTCAGTGAGAAGGCAGCTCAAATGAGGACTCAGTGAGAAGGCCTGCAAGCCCAGAAAAGAACCCTCACCACGCCGTGCTAGCGCCTGACCTCAGACTCCCAGCTTCCAGGAGTTGAGAAAGAATTTTGATTTAAGCCACCCAGTCTATGGTATTTTGTTCTGGCAGCCCAAGCTGACTAATACATAAGTGCTAGGTATTGTGCTAATAAAGGATGTTTGCTATTGTCCTGAAATCATGCATAAACCCTCAAACTGAGGATGATGGGCACTAGACACTCTCATGTTCTAAAAAAGCACCATCACACAGCCCTGCAGGATAAGCTAAGAAAAGATCTGCACTCTGCTCCTGGCCATCAACCCTCCCCGAGAGCCGCATCCTAGAGGAATTTCAGAGGAGTCCTTAGAGAAGAAAGTCTAATGAGCATGGGGAGAGGATGCGGTTCTTCTTTTCCTGCTGTCTTGCCCGGCCCTACTCAGGCCAAGAAAGCTGCTTACCAAGATTAGGGCTGTGTCATCATGTAGGTTCCCCAGAAGGAGACCTTGGACAAGGATTCAGGGACAAGTGGCTTACTTGAGAGATGATCCCAGGAAACTCCAGGAAGGGCATGAGAAAGCTAGGGAAGAGAAGGCAGCAGAAAGGGTTGGTGATTGAGCAAGTGACCCCGTGGGCACTGGGGACTCATCCTGCTTCAGATCACCAGGAGTCAGTAAAGAACACCTCCCAGCCTCACCCCACGGGGAGGGGCGAGGGACCCAGGAGTGAATACACCAGCCTTCGTGGGCCATCGTTCCAAGCTGCTGCAGGTGTTAACTCTCCGGCATTTCACCCCACCACTTTTGCAGGCGGTTGGCGAGAGGGTCCTGGCCACTGTAGAACACTCTCAGGCAAAGGGATACAGGAGCTGCCCGGAGGTCAGCCAGTGAGCCCTGAAACAGAGCCAGGATGTGGGTGGGAGCCCCCCAGCCAGCAACTGCTCGGGGCTGCGTGAGAGAAAAAGCCTCGGATCTGTCTCTGCCGTGGACTCTCTGGCCTGCTGTCTAAGACTAACAGAGGAAAGAACTGGAGGAGGGGAGGGTGGGATAGGGCGCAGTGGCGGGCATTCCCAGGACCCCAGGTTTCCACAGGCAGAGAGAACGCCACAGAAGGACCGAGGTCCGAGTGGTCCGGGTCCCCACCCCTGAGCAGCAAGAAGCTGTGGGCTCCCCGGCAGCCACGGGGGAAGGGCACGGAGGGGGCGGGTTATGGCTCTCGCAGGAAAAGGACAGTTCCAGGTCAGAGAGCAGGATGGCAGGAGATCTCAGGGAGGGCCCCATGAGAGGGCCAGCATCTTGCCTTTTTCTCCCAACCTTCCCCCCATCCCTCTCCTGACACAGGTCCTGGGACTGTGGTCACTGCAGAGCAGGACGGAGGCATCCATGAGCACTGAGTGGAATATGGGATGGGAGTTCTTAGCTGCAAATGACCAGGAAGCTTAGGGACCTGCCTGCGATCTTGTTAGGGACAGGGGAGAGCACAACAGGCCCCCACCTGGTTGAGACAGTTCAGTGCACCCTTGAGGACAGCCAGCTATGGAGCACCAGGCGCAGAGCAGGTGTTTTTCACAGCTGAGCTCATGTAATCCTCTCAACCACCTTCGCAGAAGGTATTTCTGTCCCAGCTGTACAGCCGAGAAGCGTGAGGCTTAGGGAAGCTACACAGTTTGCTCGGGATCATGAGGCCAATAGGGAGCAGACTCTCGAAAACGTCTTTTTTTTTTAATCAATTTTTTTTTTTTTGAGTTGGAGTCTCACTCGGTCGCCCAGACGAGTGCAGTGGCCGCTCCCGGCCACCGCCGCCTCGCCTGCTGGGCTCTGGCGATCCTTCCGCCTCAGCCTTCTGAGTGGCCAGAATTATAGGCACGCGCTACCATGCCCGGCTGATTTTTTTATGTATTGTAGAGATGAGGTCTCGCCAAGTTGCCCAGGAGGGTCTCGAACCCGCTGGCTCAGGCAATCCATTCACCTCAGCCTCCCAAAGGCGCGGGATTACAGGCTGAGCCACCGAGCCCGGCTAATATTTTTTATTTTGATATTGTGGGGTACAGTGAAGGGTTAGATATACAAATATGCTTCGTTCAGGCACCCTTGTTGATAAGAGGTGTCTCCCTATCCCCAGACAGATATTTACTACCATTAATCCCATCTCCCAGCAGACTCTCAACTCAAACTCAGGCAGGTCTCACTTGAGATGCCTTGCCACCAACGGGTAAATGAGTAAACACATGATCGCCTATCCGTCCAACTGAATGCTACTCGGTAATAAGAAGAAATGAATGACTAATGAATGACAGAGTCTGGAGGAGTTGCAAAAGCATTCTGTTAATGAAGGGAGGATGACACAATAGACTCCATTGACAAGAAATTCTACGAAAGGCAAGACAGAGCCATGATCATGGTGGTGGTTACACCACTGTGCATGGTTGTCAAAACTTTAAATGGCCTTTTTTTTTTAGTCAGAGTCTCACTCTGTTGCCCAGGCTGGAGTGCAGTGCCACACTCACAGCACTGCAGCCTCAACCTCCTGGGTTCAGACAATCCTTCCAACTCAGGTTCACGCCACCATGCCTGGGTAATTTTTTTGATTTATTGTAGAGACGAGGTCTCACCAAGTTGCCCAGACTGGTCTCGAACTCCTGAGCTCAGGTGATCCTCTCACCTTGGTCTCCCAAAGTGCTGGGATTACATGCATGACGCCCCACGCCCAGCCAAAATGGCCAATTTTATATAAATCACACTTTGATAGAGTTGATAAAAACATCAGATGTCTTGAGTTAGGGGTAGCGGAACGTGATGGTAGAGATGGGTCTGGAGCTCAGAGAAGGTTCATGGGCTGCGAGGATTTGAGAGTCCTCAGGATGACCTTAGGCCCCTGGGGAGGGGATGAGGTTAGTGGGAGAGTTCACAGAGCAAGGGGGGCAGAGGAGGGTGAATGCAACCCTGTAGAACCCCAAAATTCATGGGGCAAGCTCCAGAAGGAGATTACTAAAGAGCCAGCAGAGCAGTGCAAGGAAAATAAGAAACGGTGTCCAAGAAGTATCCAAAGGGCTGTTCCCGAGACCTTGACTGTTTCCAGGCTGATCCCGCCTGGAAGCCGTGGTGCAAGGTGGGCAGAGGAGTGGCACCCATGGGCAGCAGAGGCGATCCAGCCAGAAGGGGGTGGATCCTTTCCTGGCATTGAGGAAAGGGTAGCCAGGCGGGCTCTCTCTTCCCCACCCACCGCATTCACAGGGCGCTCTTCTCTGTTCCTCAGACACAGAAAACCAGAAAGCCACACCCCGCCGAGAGCTCAAGACCGCCCCCAAAGGGTGTAAGCAGAGCCAAGGAGGATGGCTCTTGGGTGGTCCTTTGTGTGTTCATAGTAAGGGTGATTTCTTCAGAAGCTAATACAGAAGCAGAAACAGATGTCAATGTCAATGCCTTTTCCTTAAAAAATAGCTTACATATTGGCTGGACTCGTTGGCTCAGCTTGTAATCCCAGCACTTTGGGAAGCCAAGGCGAGTGGGTTGCCTGAGCCCACGGGTTCGAGACCAGCCTGGGCAACTGGACAGAAATGGAGAAATGAAATGAAGCACAATGACGGGACAGAGTTGAGAAGGGAGAGAGGACAGGCAGGAAATATAAAGTTGGGCAACTGAGACCCAAAGAGGAAATCAGTGCTGTGGCAGTGACACTGGTGGGGGGACTCTGAAGGAGGTTGTTTACCTCCCTTATTTCAATCATTCAAGAAACCTTTGCAGACAGCTTGCTGTGTTTTACATAGCAGAGAGGAAAGGTCAAACAGGGCAGAGCCCCAACTCTCCAGGAGCCCACGGCCAGTGCAAAGGACAGCCAGAGCCCCTGGAAATCTGCATTCCATGTTGTCCAAGACCATCATGTCCCAGACACCCAACCTGAGTTACTGCGGTATTCACATTCACAGGGGTGACAACAGATTTGGGAAGTCTGAAGCTCATCCAGGAAGCCCTCTTATGGAAAAATGAAGCAAAACTGGAAACAAAAGTAGAAGGGGTCCGCGCAGGTGAGAGGCCCCGAAGCTTAAGGTTCTTTGGCTTTTATGGCAATCCCTACCCTGAACACACCTAAATTCAAGGGCAATAAGCACTTCTGAACTGGGTCAGCAGCGCCCTCTAGTGGATACATGGAGGAAGGCCTCAAGGAGCCCGGAGCTCCTCAGACATACCCACCCAGCATCCTAAGGCCAGGCAGGTAGAATTGGCCATTATCTTCCTAGAAACTGTCTCATCAGCCTATAGCCCTGCCCCTTCTAACCCCAGAGTTGTACAATTATTATTAGAGGCTCACAGTTCCATGTCTGGTTGTACAGTTAGTTGTAGTTTGATGTGGGATAAGTAACTTCTTTTCTGAGTCTCAGTTTCCCTTCCTATAAATAAGTTGTATCTTCATGAGATTAAATAAATATCTACTTCAGAGGGTGAGTGTAAAAAATTAAATAAGGTGATGTACGTGTGTTTTATACAAAGGGCACTTTGATATGTAAGCTTCTTTTTTTTTTTTTGAGTGGGAGTCTCACTCCGTCGCCCAGGCTGGAGTGCAGTGGCACGCTCACAGCCACCCCAGTGTCTACTACTGGACTCTAGTGCTCCTTCCCCCTCAGCCTTCCAAGTAGCTGGAACTACAGGCACACGCTACCACGCCTGGCTAATTTTTTATTTATTGTAGAGACGAGGGCTCACCAAGTTGCCCAGGTTGGTCTCGAACCCGTGGGCTCAGGCAACACACTCGCCTTGGCTTACCAAAGTACTGGGATTACAGGCTGAACCACCAAGCCCGGCCAATATGTAAACTATTTTTTAAGGAAAAGTCATTGACATTGACATCTGTTTCTGCTTCTGTATCAGCTTCTGAAGAAATCACCCTTACTATGAACTCACAAAGGACCACTCAAGTCCCAACTACACCATGCAGGGTAGAAAGAGGTGTGTGTCTACCTCATGCACCGCTCTGCAGAATCCCAAAGAGTGAGGTGGGAACTTATTCTCCACATGCCTGCCTTTCCCACCCTGCCCCTCCCTGGCTCCTGGGGCATCGCAGGCTCTGGAAAAAGTCAATGCAGGAAAGGCCCCAATGCAGATGTGTGATGAATAAAGCTAAATATGGATTTTCCTTGTTTTGCTCCAACTTTCTATTTTGACATAATTTCAGACTTAGAGAAAAGCTACAAGAATAATGCAAGAATTCTCAGGGGCCCATCACCCAAATCCCCCAAATGTGCCCATTTACCACAGAGTCTTAAACTCCCCTCTGTCCCTCTCTCTCTCTCGAGATGTAAGTATGTGTACATCGTCTTCAGAACCATCACAAATTTATTGCAGGTATAATCCTCCTCTGCCCCCCAAATCTGCAGGACGTATTTCCTAAAAACAAGGGCAACCCCTTACCTAACCACAGTTCAGTGATCACGATTAGGAAATTAGTGGAAATACAATCCTATTATTTACTCTACAAGCTTTACTTAGATTTCACCCATTTTCCCAACAGTGTTATCTACACAAAGAAAATCCAGGATCATACACTGCATTTAACAGTCATATCTTTTCAGTCTCCACTGACCAGCACCAGCTCCTCAATCGTGTGTATGAACACTTTGGTGCATTTTTTAAAGCATGCGGGCCAGTTATATCATAGGATGCCCTTCATTTGGGGTTAGCCCAGTGTTTCCTCATCATCAGACTCATGCTATGCAGTTTCGGAGAGAATACCACAGGAGTGATGTTGTTTTCTCAGTGCAGCCTAGGGGAAAAGCTCACGGTGTCTGTCTGCCCCTTTACTGGGGATGTTAATTTCGATCACTTAGATGAAGTAATGTCTTCCAGGTTGTTCCCCTGATCCTTTATTATTTTTTCTTTCTTTTTTTTTTTTTTAAGAAAGCAGAATTGTGAGGACAGAAAAGTTCCCAGAGCAGGAGGGGGTTGACTACTATTTTTTCCTTTGTAATTACTATCATGTGGAAAGCTAATTTGAGACTCTGGAACTTTCCTGTGAATTCCTTAAACTTCCACCTCGCAGTATCAGCATCCTTTGACCACTCCCACCAGAATAGGGTATGATGGTGATGATTGCCAAATGGCAGTTGTCTAATTTCAGCTCTTGTTTCCTTTGTCCGTTGGCTTTCCTCTGTAAGGAAGCACTTTCCATTCTAACCTGTTATTTATTTACTTACTTTTATCAACGGACTCAATGATTCCTACTTTATTTGTTACTACCAGGATTTATCTTCATGAAGAAATTGTCCCAGATGTGGCCAGTAAGAAAGGTTGGGGTGGGTGGGAACTACATCGTTTCTTCATGTCGGAGAAGTTGGCCTTAAGCAGGTGACCAGAATTGAGAGACCGATGAAGAACAATGGGAAATCCGCCCTCCCTTCACAGACAATTTGCTTTTTACTTATTTATTTATAGCCACAGTTTTACATATGAGGAGCACCTCCGGATCAGGGATCCCTTCCCTCTGAAATTTAAAGTCATTAAAATGTGTCTTGTGAGCCAGGTTCGGTGGCTCAGCCTGTAATCCCGCGCCTTTGGGAGGCTGAGGTGAGTGGATTGCCTGAGCCTGCGGGTTCAAGATCCGCCTGGGCAGCGAGACCTCATCTCTACAATAATTCAAAAAATTAGCCGGGTGTGGTAGTGCACGCCTGTAGTTCCAGCTACTTGGAAGGCTGAAGCGGAAGGATCGCCGAAGCCCAGCAGGTCGAGGCTGCGGTGTCCGGGAGCGGCCACTGCATCCAGTCTGGGCGACAGAGTGAGACTCCCCTCCACACACACACACACAAAAATGTGTCTTGAAGCCGGGCTCGGTGGCTCAGCCTGTAATCCCGCGCCTTTGGGAGGCTGAGGTAAGTGGATTGCCTGAGCCCACAGGTTCGAGACCCGCCTGGGCAACTTGGCAAGACCTCATCTCTACAATAAAATCAAAATGAGCTGGGCAGGGTAGCACGCGCCTATAGTTCCAGCTACTTGGAAGGCTGAGGTGGGAGGATCGCCGGAGCCCCACAGGTCGAGGCTGCGGTGGCCAGGAGTGGCCACTGCACTCCAGTCTGGGGGACAGAGTGAGACTCCAACTCAAAAAAAAAAAAATTAAAAATAAATGGAGAGACGTGCTTTCATGGATTTAAAGGTACAACATAGTAAAGATATCAATTCTTCCCAAATGATATGTAGGTTTAATACAATCCCTACCAAAATTGCAGCAAGGTATTTTTATGGCTATAGATCAGAATATTCTACAATTTATGTGGAAAGGCAAACAAATTAGAATAGTAAAACAATTTTTGAAAAATAAGGATCTGGTGTTGAGGAATCAGTCTGCCTGATTTCAAGACTTATTATATGCATATAGCAACTCTGTGGTATTTGCAGAAGGAAAGACTTATTGATCGTTGAAATAGACAACAGAACATAGAAATTAATTCACACAAATATGCCCTACTGACTTTTGACCAAGAGAAAAAAGCAACTCAGTAAAGAAAAGGCAGACTTTTCAGCAAATTCAGAGACCCGCCTTGGCAGCTTGGCAAGACCTCATCTCTACAATAAATCAAAAATCAGCCGGGCGTGGTAGCGCGCGCCTGTAGTTCCAGTTACTTGGAAGGCTGAGGCGGAAGGATCGCCGGAGCCCAGCAGATCAAGGCTGCGGTGGCCGGGAGCGGCCACTGCACTCCAGTCTGGGCGACAGAGTGAGACTCCAACTCAAAAAAAAAAAAAAAAAAACTCTCATCAGCATGCTGTAGTGTTCAGCAAGAAATTCCTGTATGTATTTTATTCGATTTCATTTTAATTTTTATCTATTTATGTATTTCAATAGCTTTAGGGGGTAAAAATAGTTTTTGGTTACATGAATGCATTCACTGAATATTGGCAAACAAGTGTGGGCTTTCAGTGTACTCACCACCTCCACCCATGTACAATGTACCAGATAGGCATTTTTTTATTCCTCCCCACTCCCTCCTCTGATTTACAACCAAATATTTCTTCTTTTTTGGAACAATTGTAAGTGATGTTTCAGCCGGGCTCGGTGGCTCAGCCTGTAATCCCAGCACTTTGGGAAGCCGAGGAAAGTGGATTGCCTGAGTCCGCAGGTTCAGGACTAGCCCCAGGAAATTGGCAAGCCCTCATCTCTACAATAAACCAAAAATTAGCTGGGAGTGGTAGCACGCGCCTGTAGTTCCAGCTACTTGGAAGACTGAGGCGGAAGGATTGCCGTAGCCCAGCAGGTCGACGCCGGGGTGTCTGTGAGTGTGCCACTGCACTCCAGCCTGGGTGACAGTGAGACTCCAACTCAAAAGTGATCATAAGTGGTATATTTTTTATTTTGGTATTGCATGTTCCTTGTTAGTATGTAGGAATACAATTGATTTTTATATGTTTATATTTTATTTTATAATGCTGCTAGACTCACTTATTAGTTCTAATAGGTTTTTTTATTAATTCCTTGAAATCTTCTACATAAATAATCATGTCATCTACAAATAGGAACAGTTTTATTTCCTCCTTTCCACTCTGTCTGGTTTTTATTTCCTTTTCTTGCCTTGCTGCAGTGGCTAGAATTTCCAGCACTATATTGAATAAGAATGACAAGAGCAGACAACCTTTCTTTGTTCTCATAATTAAGAGAAAGTATTCAGCTTTCTATCAAGTATGCTAGCTATAAGTTTCATGTGGATGCTCTTTATCAAGTTGAGAAAGTTCTTCCTCTTCCTATCTTTCTGAGCATTTTTATCATGAATGAAAGTTGAATTTTATTTTGTGTTTTTTGCATTGATTAATATGATCATGTGAATTTTCTTCTTTGCCTCTTATTACAGTGAGTTATGTTGGCTGATTTTCAAATATTGAACCAGTCTTACAACCCTGGATTAATTGGATAATTCTTTTACATATTATAGAATTCTCTTTACTAATAGTTAAGAATGTTTATGCCTATACTCATGAGGGATATTAATCTGTAGTCCTCTTTTTCATACTGTCCTGTCTGGTATTACTATCATGGTAAGACTAGTTTCATAAAATGAATTGGAAAGTGTTCTTACTGCTTCTATTTTCTAGAAGAGTTTTTGTAGAATGTAATTCTTCTTTCAACATTTAAGAGAATTCTCCAACAACAAAAAAATCAGGTCCTAAAGATTTCATTTTGGAGAATTTTTCAATTGCAAGTTCAATATCCTTATTAGTTAAAGGGTTATTAAAGCCTCATGATCTATTTGTAGTAGTTTATGTTTTTTGAAGAATTAGTCCATTTCATCTAAGTTGTCAAATTTATGTGTGTAGAGTTGTTCATAGAATTCCTTTGTTCTTATTTTGATCTATAGTGGTAACTCCTGTCTCATTACTGTAATGGTTTTTTGTTTGTTTGTTTGTTTTGTTTTGTTTTGTTTTGTTGAGTTGGAGTCTCACTCTGTCGCTCAGACTGGAGTGCAATGGCCACTCCCGGCCACCGCAGCCTCGACCTGCTGGACTACGGGGATCCTTTCGCCTCAGCTTTCCAAGTAGCTGGAACTACAGGCGCGCGCTATCACGCCCGGCTGATTTTTTGATTTATTGTAGAGATGAGGTCTTGCTGCCCAGGCGGGTCGCGAACCCGCGTGCTCAGGCAATCACTGATAATGGTAATCTGTTCTCTATCTCTATCTCCACCTCTGCCTCTATCTCCATCACTATTTCTGTGTCTCTCTCTCTGACCTTACTAAGGAGCTAGCCCTTTATTTCTCCAAGACTCATTTCACTGATTTCTGCTCTCATCTTTATGATTTCTTTCTGCTTTCTCTTCTTTTCCCAGGTTCTTGAGGTAGGAGCTTCACTTATTGATTTAGACTTTACCTGTTTTCCAATGTATTCATTTAGTGCTATCTGTTTCCCTCTCAGCCCTGCTTTAGCTGTCTTCCATGTATTGTTTTCAATTTCATTCAGTTTAATGTATTTGCTTGTTTCTTTGATTCAAGGATGATGTAGAAGTACATTCAAGCATATGGAGATTTTGCTGTTATCTTTCTATTATTAATCTCTAGTTTGATTCCACTGTGGCCCGTGAACACACTCCATGTGAAATTTTGTTGAGGTTTTATAGTCCAGATTGTAGCCTATATTGGTATATATTACACAGGAACTTGAAAGGAATGTGTACTCTGCTGTTGCAGAGCGGAGTGTTCTATAAATGTGGATTAGATCGTATTGGTTAATGATGTTGTTGAGTTCTTTATGACCTTACTAATAGATGCTAATAGATGTTCTCTCAGCAGCTGGGGGGAATAAAGTCTTCAACCACAAGTGTGAATTTGCCTATCTCTCCTTTTAGTTTTATCAGTTTTCACTTCACATATTTTGCAGCTCTTTTGGTTGATGCTTATACATTTAAGATTGCTATGTGTTCTGATAAATTGATTGTTTAATCATTATACGCCTTAATCTGTGACTAGTTATTTTCTTTACTCTGATATTTACTTTATCTAATACTAATACTGCCACTCCCACTTTCCTTTATTTTTTGCACTTGTTTTTGTTCTCGGCTGTTTTGTTTGTAACACTTTAAAAACACCTTTTCTGAGTCTTGCTCTGTTGCCCAGGCTAGAATTCAGTGACACTATCGTGGTTCATTGCAACCTTGAATTCCTGGGCTCCAGTAATCCTCTTGGCTTATACCCTGAGTAGCTGGGACTATAGGCACATGCCACCATGCCTGGCTAATTTTTTCGTGGAGATGGGGTCTCGCTCTGTGGCCCAGGCTCTTCTTAACACATTCTGATGTGCACAGTACTGTATTGTTAACTGCTGTATGTTGTACAGCAGGCCTGTGGAATGTACACGCCTTACATAATTGCAAATATACACATTTCTCCCACCTTGCAGTTCCTGGCAACTGTTGTATTCACTGTTTCTATGAGTTTAGTTATTACAGATACCTTATAAGTTTGGAGTCACGCAGTATTTGCTCTTCTGTGACTGGCTTATTTCACTTCACATAATGGGCTTCAGGTTTATCTATGTTGTCACAAATGGCAGGATTTCCTTCTTTTTAAGACTGAATAATATCCCATTCATGGGCATGCCACATTTTCTTTCTTTATTTATTTATTTATTTTTGAGTTGGAGTCTCACTCCGTCGCCCAGACTGGAGTGCAGTGGCCGCTCCCGGCCACCGCAGCCTCGACCTGTTGGGTTCCAGCGATCCTTCCACCTCAGCCTTCCGAGTAACCGGAACTACAGGCACGTACTACCACACCTGGCTTATTTTTTGATTTATTGTAGAGATGAGGTCTCACCAAGTTGCCCATGCGGGTCTCGAACCCTCAGGCTCAGGCAATCCACTCACCTCAGCCTCCCAAAGGCGCGGGATTACAGGCTGAGCCACCGAGCCCGGCTGCCACGTTTTCTTTATCCAGTCATCAGTTGGTGTCAAGTTAGATCTCAAAGAATATATCGGAGCTTTCTGGGTGCAGAGTTGGCAAAAGTGGTGGAGTGTGGGGACCCACTACAGACAAGAAGACGTGTGCACAATGGCCTGGATGCACTGCGGGCACTGCGTGCTTGGGAACAGTGAGGGGACCAGGGAGGCTGGAGCCTGATGTTGAGGAATGGGAAGACTCAAGGGTGGAGGGAAATTTAAGGCAGATCAAGAGAGTTCTTAATATCCCCAGAAAAGTGTTTGTCCTTTAAGGTGTAGGTCAGGAGTCCCCAACCCCCAGTCTGTGGCCTGTTAGAAACGGGCCACACAGCAGTAGGCAAGTGAGCAAAGCTTCATCAGTATTTACAGCCATTCCCATCACTTGCATCACTGCCTGAGATCCACCTCCTGTCAGATCAGTGGCGGCATCAGATTCTCACAGGAATGCAAAGCTTATTGTGAATTGCACATGAGGGATCTAGGCTGTATACTCCTCATGCCAGTCTACTGCCTGATGATCTGAGGTGGAGCTGAGACAGTGACAATAGTGTTGTGTCCCATCACTCCCAGATAGGATCATCTCGTTGCAAGAAAACAAGCTCAGGGCTCCCACTGATTCTGTACTATGGTGAGTTGTACAATTATTTCATTATATATTACAATGTAATAATAATAGAAATAAAGTGCATGGCAAATGTGTTGTGCGTGAATCATCCCAAAACTACCACCCCCTGGTACACAGAAAAATTGTCTTCCATGAAACCGGTCCCTGATGCCAAAAGGTTGGTGATCACTGGTGTAGGCAATACAGAGCTGTTAAACTTTCTTTAGCTGGCTGGGCAGAATGACTCACACCTGTAATTCCAGCACTTCGGGAGGCTGAGGCAGGAGACTGCTTGAGACTGGAGTTTGAGACAAACCAAGGCAATGTAGTGAGACCTTGTCTCTACAAAAATTTTTTTTAAAAATTAGGAAGGCAGGGTAACATGCCTGTAGTCCCAGCTACTTGGGAGGCTGAAGCAGAAGGGTCATCTAAGCCTAGAAGTTCAGGGCTGTGGTGAGCTGTGATTGTGCCACTGCACTCTAGCCTGGGTGACAGACAATGGAGTAAGACTCCTACTCAAAAAATAAAAAAAGTCAGGTTCGGTGGCTCAGCCTGTAATCCCAGCACTTTGGGAGGCCGAGGTAAGTGGATTGCCGAGCCCGCGGGGTCGAGACCCTCCAGGGCAACTTGGTGAGACCTGTCTCTACGATAAATCAAAAATTAGCCGGGCGTGATAGCTAATAGTTCTGGCTACTGGAAGGCTGAGGTGGAAGGATCACTGGAGCCCAGTAGATCCAGGTGTGGTAGCCGGGAGCATGCCACTGCACTCCAGTCTGGGCGACAGAGTGAGACTCCAACTCAAAAAAAAGATTATCAGCTGGAGTATAACACCATCTTAGCTGTGCTTTACCTCGATGGCTATAGGGAATAGACTTGGAAGTTGGGAGGAGGCCCTGGAAGATAAGAATCCATTAAGAAGCTGTTGTGATAGCCAAGTAAGGGATGGCACATCTGCTGGGGTGTGTCTTTCTTTTTCATTTGTTCCACGGTTATTACAGACTTGTTTTACATTTTTCTTATTTATTTTGAGTTGGAGTCTCACTCTGTTGCCCAGACTGGAGTGCAGTGGCCGCTCCCGGCCACCGCAGCCTCAACCTGCTGGGCTCCGGCGATCCTTCCACCTCAGCCTTCCAAGTAGCTGGAACTACAGGTGCGCGCTACCCCGCCTGGCTAATTTTTTATTTATTGTAGAGATGAGGTCTCGCCAAGTTGCCCAGGCGGGTCTCGAACCTGCGGGCTCAGGCAATCCACTCACCTCGGCCTCCCTAGGCACGGGATTACAGGCTGAGCCACCCAGCCCGGCTGTTTTACATTTTTCACAAAGACACAAACACACAGAAGATAGTAAGTTTCTCAAAAGCAGAAACACAGTAGCATTGCTTCACTAGGGGACATTTATTCTTTGTCTTCCCAGAATAGATCCTCCCCCTTTTTTTTTTCCTGAGTCGGGAGTCTCACTCTATCACTGAGGCTGGAGCACAATGGTGCAATCACAGCTCACAGCAGCCTCAACTTCCTGGGCTCAGGCAATTCTTACACCTCAGCCTCTCAAGTAACTGCAACTACAGATGTGCACTTCCATGCCCGGCTAATTTTTTTATATTTTTATAAAGACAAGGTCTTGTTCAAACTCTGGAGCTCAAGCAATCCTTCCACCTTGGCCTCCCAAAGTGCTGGGATTACAGGTGTGAGCCACCATGCCCAATCTGACCCCTTTTCTTTTGTGGAAATACTCCTGCCCTATTTCAACTTTGTGGTTGAAAGGACGTAACATGGAGTCAATATACCCCATGAGCAGCCATTTGAACATTGCTTAGATCCATCATGTTTCTCTAGCAGTTCACTTTACCCTCTAATCATTAGCCAAGGACAGACTAGTTTCTCATAGGTAACTATCGATAATTGTTTTACAACCCCTCTCTAGTTTGATTTGTACTAACTAGCTTCTCTATTTCAAGTATTTGCCTCCACCCATAAGACCCATGTTAACCTAATCAGCTTTCATGTCCTTTATGACACAGACCCCATCAACACTGCAACTGTCATGTGACTAACCCACCCATATGCCTGCTGTCTATCACCTGACATCAGTACCTGTGTGTACCTGCCCTCTGTGATGATGTGGAACAGATCACTACCCAATCACCTTAATGACCTTCCCCCATCAAAAGGAAAGTTTAAAAAGGATTCAGCTAGCCGGGCTCGGTGGCTCAGACTGTAATCCCACACCTTTGGGAGGCTGAGGTGAGTGGATTGCCTGAACCCGCGGGTTCGAGAACTGCCTGGGAAGCGAGACCTCATCTCTACAATAAATCAAAAAATCAGCCGGGCGTGGTAGCGCATGCCTGTAATTCTGGCTACTCGGAAGGCTGAGGCGGAAGGATCGCCGGAGCCCAGCAGGCTAGGCTGCAGTGGCCAGGAGCGGCCACTGCACTCCAGTCTGGGCGACCGAGTGAGACTCCAACTCAAAAAAATAAAAAAATAAAAATAAATAAAAAGGATTCGACCTCGAACAACCATCTGTTCTGCCCGGAACGTCTCATCATAATACTGAGTGATCACATGATCCCATATCAATTGAAATTCTTCCCAGGGATTTTATTTCCCCCCATGGTGCTGGTGTGGGAAAGCACTCTTTCCTTTCTGGTCAGGAGGATATAAAGATGTAATCCTAGGCTACCTGTGGCCATGATTCCAGGTCCACAGGGACTGCCAGCCTGAGAGAATAGAGCTAAGAGCCAGGGATTTGAATCCCTGGACCCAGTGGTCCTAAGGACCAGCTTCTCTCTGTCTCTGGGTGTGTTTTTTCACGAGCCATAAATTTCTGCTTGTCTCTTAAGGTAGTTTTAATTAGGTCCCATCATGTTTTGTTTTTTTTTTGAGTTGGAGTCTCACTCTGTCGCCCAGACTGGAGTGCAGTGGCCACTCCCGGCCACCGCAGCCTCGACCTGCCGGGCTCCAGCGATCCTTCTGCCTCAGCCTTCCAAGTAGCTGGAACTACAGGCGCGTGCTACCACGCCCGGCTGATTTTTTGATTTATTGTAGAGATGAGGTCTCGCCAAGTTGCCCAGGCGGGTCTCGAACCCGCAGGCTCAGGCAATCCACTCACCTCGGCCTCCCAAAGCGGGGGATTACGGACTGAGCCACCGAGCCCGGCTTGATCCCATCACTTCTATTCAAAACTGCATCCTCCCATCACACCTAACATAAAGGAGCTGCGCAAAACACAGCAGGAAAGGGGAGAGCACAGAAGACACGTATGAAGATGGAGGTGACCAAGGCAAGCATAACGTGATGGGCCTACACTTGCTGCATCATGCGCTCAGCAGTTTTACTTGGGTCAGGTGGCCTAGAGAATAAGTCCACCCTCAGGGAGTGCCCCATCCCGGATGCCATTCTCATTCACCACAGGACGAGGCATTCTTATTCACAAAGCCCACCAAGACTAAGCCAGGCTAACCAAGGGGTCCTCCTTTCTCTTTTAAAGTTTCAAAAATACAAACAACTGTGATAAGACATTCCACAGAGAATACTCTCCCCTCTAGGTAGAGAGGAAGCACTTGAATCCATTCAAAGTGCTAGGACCACCTGCCTCGCATCCCCAACCCTCTTCCGGTTGAGCTAGCTCCAGTGTGTGCCTCATTGGAGAAGCCTCCCATGATCCCTATTAATGAACAATCTCATCCCCTGCTTTAAAGAACCACCCTCCTCCTCTGCTTGTGCAATACCCTCTTATTCCATTCCAGCATTACTTTTCTCCACCTGTGACCATCACCTAACTTAGTACCTGTATTTTAATTTTTTCTCCACCCCCACAGCCCAACTAGAATTTAGCTCCAGGGGGCCAAGGACTCTCAGGTTTGTTCACTGTTCTATTCTCAACCCCTAGGACAGTGCCTCACACATGCTGTGTTTTCAGTAAATATTTGTTAAGTGAATAAATGCACACGCAGCAATCCAAGACTGGGAGCAAGTTAGTAACATTTTATGATCGAGAGAGTAGGCTGGGGAGAGATCTGACTTCAGGTCTACAGCAGTTTAAGAAACGCAAGAACTTGCCATGCCCTGTCCTCAGGTGGGATAAAAGAAGAAATGGGACAAGCAGGACTCATGAGGCATGTAGGTCCAAGCTACTGGTACACTGGGTAGACAGCTATTACGTTGCCAACCTAACACATCCAATCACCCTTTTGACAATAACCTCTGATTTTCCTTGTGTCTACCCCTACCCTGCATTTGGAGGTGAGCATGTGACCTAATTTAGCCAATCAGCATACCTCACACCTTTGCTCATACAATTGCTTTCTGTTTGGACACATGACCCAATTCAGACAATAAGAATCAATCCCATGACTTCTGCCAAAGCAAAAAGGGAAAAGATATGTCCTCCCAGAGATACTGCTAGCAATAAAGATGATGAAGTCTAGAGCTGTTGGATTCACCACCTGAAGTTGAGAATAAAGCCAACTCAGAAAACCAGAAAGAGATTCAGGGGATGAGAATGAGTTCCTTCCCTGGATCCAGCCATGCCTGAAGGTACTGGAAATTTCAATAATGAGAGCCAATAAATTCTCCTTTTCTGGTGAACTATGTTAGATTGGGTTTCTGTCACTTACAACTGAAAACCCTGACTAATATATCCAGGGCACTGAAGAATAAAAAGGAAATATATTCTTAGGGCTCCTCAGTACCTCGAAGGGAAGCCTAACATCAGGCAGGGTGTCCCAGAAATGCATTCTAATGCCTGTTGGTGAAATTCATTGCCTGCCTTTTTGGTGAGCAGAGAAGAAGTCCAGGATGCTAGTTTTATTTGTTATTTGCAATTACATTTGGAGAATAAATCCAGCAACTTTGTCTCAGGTTTTTTAACATCTCAGCATCTCACCATCGTAAGAGCAGTGATGAAATAGAATCCTACCTTCTACTCAGTGCAGAGCAGGGGAGAGCACGCCATAGCAAAAAGAGTACTGAACCAAGAGCTTGACAATCTAGTTTCTAATCCTTATCTGATCACTAATTAGCACTAATCATTGTCCGCTAATGAGACAAATCACCTTGCTTCTTTTGGTCTCACGCCCCCATCACCCTCAAGCACTCATCAAGTTCTGAGATGGAAAGTCTGTTAAGATAGAGGTCTTGCATGAGGCCTGAGCCAAAGGAAAACATACATATGCACAAACACATGATTTTGCATAGCGTTTCATCGGATTCACAACTCTATAAGCCAATCTATATCTCTAATCTCTTTGCTTTGCAGTAACACCAGCTTCTGCGGGGACTCTTCCAGTGACGAGGAGCTCACTACTTACAACATAGTCCATTGTACTATTGAACTGTGCTGGAAAAATAAGTTTTTCTTCATATTAAACCAAGATCTGCACACTGTAATTTCTACCCATTGGTCCAAGTTCTTCACAACAAATCAGAAAAATCGGCTTTTCTCCTGTAAATAACAATCTCTTCCTCTCTTTGAAGACTGTTTCTAACTTTAAAATGAAAATAATTTATAGGAGGAAAATATAGATGATTCACCACGCAAATTATTTTACAGTGCATTGTTACAAAGATGTTCCAAATGTAGATGCTAAAATTCAAATAAGTACCACTGCTATTAATCTGTGTGGATTTAGGACTTGCAAAGAGGAGAATTACTGTATAAAAATACGTTGAAAGAAATAGCATAGTCTTTCGGAAAAAGCGCTGCATTTAAGAATCAGAAGACTTGGAGTAGTGACTGCCTCCAATTCCAACTACCTGTGCATCGCTGGGCAAGCCACTTAACCTTGCCGAGCCTGTTTCTCTTCTGTAAAGTGCGACGGGGTACAGTGAAGATTAAACGATATAATTAATGTTCGTAAAGCTTTTGCCTGGCACGGAGCAAATTCTCAATAAATCCCAGCCCTTGCGCTCTGCAAGCGCCGAATTGTATTCGATGCGCTCGGCGCTCTTTCTCAGCGGGATTCCCCCTCCCGGGCCCGAGTCTGCGCTCTGGGCTCGACTGAGGCTCCCTGGCCGCTCGCGCTCTTCTCTCCTTCTCCAAGATGGCGGCCGTCGGCGGCGCTGAGGCGGGATCCGGGCGAGCCGAGTGAAGGTAGCGGCGGGCGGAGCCCCCACGAGGCCGGGCCGGACCCCCACCCCGAGGCGGCAGCAGCCCCGTCCCGCTGCCACCCGCCGTCCTGGGCCCGCGACACCGCCTCAGGGGCGCCCCAGGCCCGCCGCGGCCTAGCCCGGGGGCCGAGCCGGGGACTGGAGTAGCGACCGCCGCCGCCCCCAGGAAGGGGCTGGAGCGGGCCGAACGAGGAGGGCGGACGGGAGCCGTTCAAATGGGGAAGGCGGGAAAGCTGCGGGGCCGGGAGGGGGCGTGCGGCCGCCCCGGGGGCCTGCGGGCCGGGGCCGCCCCTCCCCCTGCCCTGGCCGTCTCCGCCCTCGGGGGCGCGGGGAGGCCGCCGGGGACGCGGGAACCCGGGTCGGGCCGAGGTGCGGCTCGGGACCCGGGATGCGGGGGTCCCCGGGGCTGTCAAGGGGAGAGCGCTGGGGGCCGGGCGGCGGGAGGGCTGGTCCTCGGCTGGCAGGAGAGGATACGAGGAGCTTTCTTCTTTTCCTCTCCACAGAGCTTTATTGAACTAGCTGTTGCTGCAAAACTGCCGGGAGGATCCCATTGGTTTGCCGTGGGGACCACAAAATAGGGGTCCTGGGGGCTCTTTGCATAAATAACCTGGTATTGTGTGTATTCTTTGCGTGCGACCCAGTTTGAACGTGCTGGAGTCTTCTCCAAGCAGGCCCATTTTCCCTCCACAACTCCTACTTGTAGATTTCACTTTATACCACGTAAAAGAGGAGGACCATCCATCTCCCTTCTTTCTGATGGCTAAACTGGTGGCTGATTATCTTCCCTTGTAATAGAATTAAAAAAAAAAAAAAAATCCGAATCCAGAATAAAGCCTGTTGATTGGATAAGGCTTGTCAAAATTTCTATCGCTGGTCTTATGGAAATGTGTGTTGTCAGCCAATCTGTGCGGTGGTCGTGGTTCCGCTTAATTGCACTGCAATGAGAGGATTCAGTCCCCATCCCAGGCTGTCGGGATCTCTGCAGCTTTCAGAGCTGGCAGGGGCTGTGAGTGCTGCATAGGTAGATCCCCGGAGAAGGGAGTGGCCAGAGGATTCGGAGTCGCTGTGTTCAGGGATTGGAGGAAACCTCGACGGAATTGAGAAGACAGCATCACCTGCTCATATCATAACATTTCAGAAACTGGCAACAGCTGGATGTGCGTTTTTCTTTACCTGCACCGACTGGCAATTGGAGTTCTTGAAGCGAATGTCGGAAGAAGAAAATGTGGAATCTTGGACAAGGCTCTCATCCTGGACTGGACCTGGATTTCAGGGCTTCTCCAGCCGGCTCTATGAGGCTTAACTTTGTTTCCTTTTTTCGATACTCATTTGCATTATTATGGGATGAAGAAACTTGTTAGTGATTGCTGGAGCTCAAGTTACCTCAAAAAGTCACCTTCTAAACCTTTTTTTTTTTTTTAGTATAATTTGAATCTTCAAAATAACAAAGTATTATCTCTGATGATTTTATTTTCCCTGATTACGTTGGACATCCCAAAGGCCTATGCTTGAACATAACTTCTATAGTTATCTACAAGTGGAAGAGCAAACTCTGCCTCTACTTTTTCATATCTGAAGAAAAGTCCCAGAAGAGTCATTTAACAATTTGCACATTTCATAAGTATACATTTTTTATGATGCATGTTTCTTCCTTCCATAAACAGTATTAAATGATGAACTTTTACTTATGTTGTCATACCTCAGCACACTGAGACAAATAAAATTATTCCTGCCTCTTGAAGTTGACAACGTTAAGTTTTATAAACTCCAAACTTATGGAATTCAAGAGAATGGATTTTAACACCTGTTTTACCATTGCCAACATTTAATGTAATTATGACCTCTGTTTTCTAATGTGAAAATCAAACCTAATATTTTTCATTTTCATTAATTTTCACAATCTGCTCCCTACCCCTGAACTCTCAATTTATCATGGATGATATTCAAGACCTGGAAGGAATACCAGGGGTTCATCTGGTCTTATATAAATGTTGCCTAAACTCTGCCTTTCTTTCACACTGTTGCTTGAGACTTCGTTATCTAGTATCATATTTCTTCTATGAGTCAGCAACCAAAACTAACCCCTGAGCTGCAATAATATCCTGATTTTAAAGAACCTAGAAATGTAAGTAAGGACTATCAGTCTGCCCAAGGTGTGAGTGATATAGTCCATTGTGTTTAATTTTAGTTTTTCATGCTCTTGGCTGCTCCAGTTCTTTCATGAATTGGACTTATCTTCAGACCTCTTTTTTTCTTCAGGTTATTTAATCCTGTAATGTATAAAATGCTCTCCAGCTTTTTAAAGACCATTTAAACAGTAACAGGCCTAATTCTAATGCTTAACACTAACACTTGTTGGCCTGTACCTCTGAGGAGCAGTTTCTAATTTTCTCTCCCCTCTCACAACTTTGAAAATTCACAAGTTGTTTTTTAAGCAGTCGTATGAGATCATGAGCTCTTTTTCTGTAGTCCAGTAAAGTCATGGTCATTTTCTGGTAACTGTCTCAAGGTACTTATTTCTATTCTGTTAGATTTCTCAGTTCTGTTTTATGTTGGTTTTGATGTTACCAAAGAAAAGGTCTGCTTATACGTCTCAGGACCTGCCTTTGCTTACATTTAAATGTGCATTTTGAAGCCGGGCTCGGTGGCTCAGCCTGTAATCCCGCGCCTTTGGGAGGCTGAGGTGAGTGGATCGCCTGAGCCCACGGGTTCGAGACCCGCCTGGGCAGCAAGACCTCATCTCTACAATAAATAAAAAAAATCAGCCAGGCGTGGTAAGTGCGTGCCTGTAATTCCGGCTACTCGGAAGGCTGAGGCGGAAGGATCGCCGGAGCCCAGCAGGTCGAGGCTGCGGTGGCCGGGAGCGGCCACTGCACTCCAGTCTGAGCGACAGAGTGAGACTCCAACTCAAAAAATAAAAATAAATAAAAGTTCATTTTGTTGTTGTTGACAACGGAGGTATTCTTTGCCAAAATTTACTGGCATGAAAAGCATTCACTTCAAGGTCTCTAGTTGTGGGACTTCTTGGCGTTATCAGCCTGTGAAAACCTATGTGATCTATATGTTTTTCTAGTAAATTCAGTATCTTAGTAGCATAAGAGAAGAGACTATTTTCAAATGAAAGGATATAATCCCTGTGACATCCCTCCCTCCCCTACCAGCACTCCTTTTGGAGTCAGCACCACTCTGAGTGGAAAGGGGAGAACAGTAGTTTCCATTTTTAAAAGTTTAATACTTAAACTCTGGAATGGAAAAACTGGCTGCATTATGTATCTTGCCTCCTCACATTTTTACATGAGACCTGACCTTATATCCCCTTCACTTCCTATGAAAAAGCCCTTTAAGCCGGCAGTTCTCCAGTTTATTTAAAAAATAATCCAGTTAGTGTAGTTTCTTTACTCCAGCTTCTCTTACTTTGACCAAGTCCATGTTTCATTTCACTTCTTAGGGGAATGACCAAATACTTTTTTATGTTTCTTTTCTTTATCTTACTTATAAATTACTCTTGGTAATACCTCTTTTTCACCTGTGCATTGTATTTTACCTGACTTGTGCAAATAATCTTTTTTCTTTTTTTTAAACAACTCTTATTATGAAAGTTTCCTTGTTAATGAAATTTATCTTTTCTTTCACAAAAGCTTGTTCTTAGTATTACCCACACCTACTGAAGGAAATAGTAGTGTGTTGTTGATGTGTCCTTCAGTGTTTCTAAATCCCCTTATAGTAATTAAGGTAAAGCAAAACTGAAATAAATGGCCAAAGTAACTTTTAAGCATTTGACTAACTGGATGAGAACATTTCCAAAATATTTAATATATACCTTTTAAGTTGCCTGTAAGATTTGTAACATTGCTTGTCCTTAAAGTATTTGAAAAACTTTACAGTACAGTTTATAGCATTATCATCTTCAAAGTCAAAATGGACATATGAACTTGAATACCCAAAAAAAGTTGTAAAAATTCAGTACAATGTTTAAATCATTTACATTATAGTAATTCTTGTCAGAGCTTAATAATCATTAAAGTTTATCACCAGTGGACAAATAACAAATCTCCCTATGTTCACTTAGCCTTTAAGAAAGACTTGTTAGCCGGGCTCAGTGGCTCAGCCTGTAATCCCGCGCCTTTGGGAGGCTGAGGTGAGTGGATTGCCTGAGCCCGTGGGTTCGAGACCCACCTGGGCAGCGAGACCTCATCTCTACAATAAATCAAAAAATCAACCGGGCGTGGTAGCGTATGCCTGTAATTCCGGCTACTTGGAAGGCTGAGGCGGAAGGATCGCCAGAGCCCAGCAGGCGAGGCTGCAGTGGCCGGGAGCAGCCGCTGCACTCCAGTCTGGGCGACCGAGTGAGACGCCAACTCAAAAAAAAAAGAAAGACTTGTTACGGTTGAAAGCTGTCTTATGGCCAACTAATGTAAGCCAAGTAGCTGCTTTTACAATTCTATAAATTTGAGCAAATTTATGTAGCCTAACAGAATGCATACCAAAAAATTATGCTCTAAAGATCTTTAATATCCCTATATGCTATCATTTCTGTTTAAATTACAATGAAATCGATTTTATCATTTTACCAATCCAGTTGGCAAGATTTTGTGGTATTCAAGTGTTTGGTGTAATCTGTCTTCCTCTGCATCTTGCTTTACCTGTGCATTTTGTAACCATGATTGAACCTATCTCTCTTACTTAGTGTTGGTTTTTACCTTGTCTCGGTGTTGTCAGTTCTGTTGGCATTTCAGAAATTCATTACATTTGAAAATATTTTTATGTAGGAGGTATGTTGTATACTTCCCCAAATGACAACTTTATTCATGACTGAAATCTAATTAAGCCTAGTGTACTTCCTGCAGTTTCAACCCCCATATATTTACAGACAGAATGAGGAGGTGACAAGACACTCCTTTATTTCTTGCTGCCCTTCCAGTCGGCCCTTGGACCACTACGCATTTCTATCTGGAAGGTTGCTTCTCCACAGTGATTTCGCATTACAGGAGGGTTTTCCTTCTTTGTTCTCAGACCTGGCCCTGTAGACGAGAAGGAGCCTGGACACAGTGACACATTCACAAAGGCCCTGCAGGACCACCATGGCTTATGATGACTCCATGAAGAAAGAAGGTATGACCCATTAGCCTGAGAAGCATTCCAGAGGGGGTATCCTCTTCACTCCTTGCAGCCCATGGATATAGAGACCAGGACTGGGCACCACAGCCTGGACTCCCAAGTGATGGTCCAGAGCACTATTATGACACTCGTCCTCCACGTCATCCCCAGACTGGGCCCATGGAAACGAAAACCAGGTCAGGGGTTCCAACACGAGAGTCTGAAATGAGTCTCGTAGTTGATTGGGGTGATCCCCTGCAGCACTCTTGGTCCCTGCCAGCTCCAGTGTGCAGGAACTTGGGGATAGGAACCACATTCTGGACTCCCACAGAGCAGCACAGCGCATGAGTCCTTATTCTTTTCCACCTTTCCTCTGCAAGTCTATGTCCACCTACCAGATTACAACTAAGAAACCGTGTCCAAGAATGTGCAAGGGCCCTTTGCATAGCATGGAAGCATTTTTTCTTCAGGTTTGATTCTTGTATTTGCAGCCAGGTCATCAAGAAATATTCTGTCCCCTTGGGTCTAACCCTGGATTTCAGTGGACCTACTGAAACATTATTTTAACTTGAAAGGAGAGGGACTGTTGCATTATGTGTGTGGTGGTTTGATGGTCACTTACTTTTCATTTCCTTTCTCAAATGAACCTGTGCTGCTCAGATTGCTTTGATGGTGATCATACTTTTGAGGACATAGGACTTGCAGCTGGCCGAAGCCAACGAGAAAAGAAACGATCTTATAAAGATTTTTTAAGGGAAGAGGAAGAAATTGCTGCTCAGGTCAGGAATTCTTCCAAGAAGAAGTTAAAGGTAAGTCCTAAAAATTTGAATTAGGAAATTTTAAACTACTTCTTACCATATTTCCTAATATTTGAAGAAGGAAGAATCTTTTTGAAAACTTAGAAAAGGAAAATAAAACAAGAGTCCCCGCCCGCTGTGGGAGATTTTCCGTCCTCTCAATAAATCCTACTTTCTCCCTAAAAAATAAATAAATAAAAATGAAAGTGGTTCCAAACTGCTTTTGCCTCATCATTTTATCACTGGCCAACTCTTCTGTAATTGCAGGATAGCGAACTTTACTTCTTGGGGACGGACACGCACAAGAAGAAGAGGAAGCACTCCTCTGATGATTACTACTATGGAGGTGAGGATGGCAAGGGGCAGCAGGTGGGATAAACACATCACTGGTTCTTGGAGTCGGGGTAGGGGAAAGGGATCCAGATATTGCTGACTCAGTGGCCTATTTAACAGGACAGTGGTTCTTGTTCTGAGTGCCGATAAACCAGTGTGGAGGAGGAGAGAGGTGGAGGGCTGGTAATTTGGAGGATTCAGCATAGAAGAACAGTCTTCATTTGTGATACACCAGGTACCAGGTTCCTTCTCCCCCCAACCATCCACTTATCTTGTGCCCATTATTGTCTAGGATCCCTTTGGCCATATGTAGTCCTTGAACCCTCTGGCCTGCACCTGTGGGTCACTTCTCAACCAGTGTATAACCACTCAGAACCAGTTTTCTTAACTATGTTATGCATATAGCTGACAAGGCTAAACTTACTAGAATGGTTTTGTTCTGAACACAGAAACAAGCAGTACACTGTTTGCAATCTAAATTGTAACTACTCATAATCCCACAGCTATAGTCCATTCTTCTGGGTGTGCTCTCTTTGGTTGCTTCCGAAGACTCAGTGAAGACATACAACTTTAGTGGCAAGAGCTGTCTCCAAGGTCAGAGGCAGAATCCACCAAGCCAAGAAGCACGTGGGCATCATCTCTGAATGCTAGGAATCAGTTAAAGGGTCTCCCTTCAACTCATTCCTCTTAGCCTCTTCCTCATGTTAATTGAGTGTTTTTGATGAGAAAGGAAACTTGGTAGAAGTTGCTTCCTGTCATACTGACAGGACTTCTTTTGATTATTTCTAGACATTTCGTCTTTGGAATCATCACAGAAGAAAAAGAAAAAATCCAGCCCACAGTCTGCTGATACAGCTATGGATCTATTGAAAGCTATCACTTCCCCTCTGGCAGCAGGCTCCAAGCCCTCCAAAAAGACTGGGGAGAAATCCTCTAGCTCTTCCAGCCATTCAGAAAGTAAAAAGGAACACCAACACCACAGAAAGAAAGTAAGTGGAAGCAGTGGAGAACTTTCCCTGGAGGATAGTGGCTCCCACAAATCCAAAAAAATGAAACCGCTATATGTGAACACAGAGACACTGACCCTTCGTGAGCCTGATGGTTTAAAGATGAAACTTATTCTCTCACCAAAGGAAAAGGGAAGCAGTTCAGTTGATGAGGAGTCTTTTCAGTATCCCTCTCAACAAGTGACTGTGAAAAAATCCTCAAAGAAATCAGCTCGGGATGAGCAAGGTGCTTTACTCTTAGGACACGAGCTACAGAGCTTTCTGAAAACAGCCCGGAAGAAGCACAAGTCATCCTCGGACCCACATTCACCTCCTGACCCTGAAGGATGTGGGTCGGACACCTCCCAGTTCCCAGAGTCCCACAGTGCTAACCTTGATCTTTCAGGGCTTGAACCTATTCTAGTAGAATCAGACTCATCCTCTGGAGGGGAACTAGAGGCTGGGGAGTTAGTGATAGATGATTCTTACCGGGAAATCAAGAAGAAAAAGAAGTCCAAGAAGAGCAAAAAGAAGAAGGACAAGGAGAAGCATAAAGAGAAGCGACACTCCAAGTCCAAGAGAAGTTCAGGACTTTCTGCTGCACCGGTGGGAGAGGTCACAGCGACACCTGGCCCTCCTCCCAGTGTCCCGTACCCTGGAGCAGCTGCCCCTCCCCCACCACTTCCTGTCCTCCACACAGATGGGCATAGTGAGAAAAAAAAGAAAAAAGAAGAGAAGGACAAAGAGCGAGAGAGAGGAGAAAAGGTAAAACATTTGTTAAAGTATGGTGGGGATAAGAGATGAAGCAGATTCTTCCTGGGTAGTAAGTGGACTTGGAGGTTAAGGAGTTGAGGTGAACCACTGGGAATTTAGCAGGGTCAAGGGGATCTGATGGAATTATATAAAGTATAAAATATTACCAATAGCCGAGTCAGTCTCGTACAAAAATAGGAGCAATCTTAATTATTCATGGATTTCCTCAATAGACTTACTCTCCTGTTGTGCCAAGAATAGGTTTAGGTATTCCTTGGCTTATTCTAGCTGGCTCTTAGAATTCATGGAAGGAGTGAAACCCAATTTCTTTAACCTAGCAGCACTGTCTGCCTGGGGCAGTTGGGAGATGTAAAAAGATGTTCTTTGAGATCATTTTTAAAAATAGATTGTCAAAATTGGTAGACTAGTGAACATTCAGGTTAACAGAATAAGCTAATGGCTTTCTACTAACTGGCATTGGCTACTTTTCTGGTATTCTTTTTAGTGTCAAATTTATGTTCTCTCACCATTTTAGTGCTAACTATATGCCAAGCTTAGTGCTGTGGATAGTGCCAGGAAGTACAAAGATGAGCAGGCATAGTTCTTAACCTCAGGGAGCTCATTGTTAATGAGGAAAATTGGAATGAGAGATCAGTCACTTGGTTTGATGCCTTTCCTCATAACTCAGAAGTTTCTAGCAGTGTGCTTTAAGGATCTGATGACTGTAGTCATTAAAGGTTTCCTTTAAAAAACATGGACTTTTTGTCCCTGTTATCAAAGTAAAACATCTCTCTTACTGCACTTATATTCTAAAATCTTTTCTAAAATTTAGAAAGAAAAAAATCAAGCATAGTTTTGCCACCTGAGTGCAACCATTGTCTTCCTATGTTTTTAATTCTGCAAAATGAAATGTCAGATGAAATCTGGAAGAAAAGCTACTAAGAAAGATAAAATCAAGCCGGGCTCGGTGGCTCAGCCTGTAATCCCGCGCCTTTGGGAGGCTGAGGTGAGTGAATTGCCTGAGCCCACGGGTTCGAGACCCGCCTGGACAGCGAGACCTCATCTCTACAATAAATCAAAAAATCAGCTGGGCGTGGTGGCGCATGCCTGTAATTCCGGCTACTCGGAAGGCTGAGGCGGAAGGATCGCCGGAGCCCAGCAGGCCGAGGCTGCGGTGGCCGGGAGCGGCCACTGCACTCCAGTCTGGGTGACAGAGTGAGACTCCAACTCAAAAAAAAAAAAGAAAAAGAAAAACTGCACCTTCTGAGCCAAGAATCAATGTGAGCATAAAGACCTGGATATTCAAATTCTAAGTCAGGTTTTATTCATTTGTTTATTTGAAAATTGCTTTATGAAATGGAGAGCATATATTCTGGTATAAGATTCTGTTTATCCTAAGAGTTTCCAGTCTAGTAATAGATGGAACACTGTGAACTAATTGTACAGTGCTAAATGTGGAAGGTCAGGGTGGTCAGATACTAAACTTGAAAAAGGAAAGGATTTCAGTAAATGGGAACACATGGAGGCAGAAGGATGTTTAGGAAGTACAATAACCAAACTCTAGTCGTGCATTTCCAGCTGCCTGGTAAATATTTCCACTTGGATTCCCTGAATATCCCAAATCCTTGTGTCACTAATTGAGCTCTCCGTCTAGGGCCCCAAACCTGTGTCTTACTCTGTATTACTTCCAGTGTCCAAACTCAAACTGTATGCTTTTCATTTTTCTCAACATCTTATTAAGGAATTTTTGTAAAAGGATTGAAAGAATTGTGTAGTGAATGACTACCATGTACCCTCCACCAAGTCTGCAGTTAATATTTCGCTGTTTGCTTTATCATAGATCCGTCTATATGTTCATCTGTCAATTCATCTTATCTTTTTTTAAAGTAAGTTGTAAGTATCATACACTTTGCCCCAAACACTTCAGTTTACATATTATTAACTGAAGTTCAACGTTTTTTAGGAATTTTTTTTTAAATAAAATTTGCATATGCTAAGTATACCATTTGCTGCGTTTTTAAAAATGCCCACACCCCTGGACTAAGCCTCTATCGAGGTACAGATGTGACCACCACCATCTCAGAGAGTACTTTCATAACCCTTCCCAGTCAGTCTTTGCTCCCAGAGCCAACCACTGTCCAGTTTTTTCCAGTCTTATGGTTCCCTCTTTCCTGCTCCACTCAACTGTTTCCACTCAAGTGTGAGCCAGATAGTCTTCCTCCTTAATGGCTTTCAAACCTTTATCTCCTCCATTGCCACTGCCACTATCTTGGGCCTCATCCCTCCCTGTATTAAATGTAATGACTGACCTCATTTTTGTTTCTTTCCTCATGCAATTAATCTTACACACTGATTCCAGAATGATCTTAAATTCTACCTGGACCATGTTAGTCCTCTGTTCAGTATCTTCAGTGGCTCCTTACTGCCTTTATGTTAAACCATAAGTTTCAAGAGGTTCAGGGTCATGTCTTCTTGCTCTCTACTCTCTCCCTGGTGCTGAACCTGCAGTCTGGCCTATTGTAGGTAGTCAGTAGATACTTGTTAAATAGATAGATATCCAAGTCCAAACCTTGGCCAAGCATACTTAATTGTGGGGATTTAGCCCCAGTTGTCTCTCTTCAGCTTCACCTCTTACTAGTCTGCTTTACATACACTGTATGGAAATCAGACTTGTTTCCTATGTCTTTACCTCTAATCCTTTGCTCATTTTTTTGCAGTGACCTTCCTCTTCTTACATATTGAACCTCTGCCTTCCCTTCAAGGCATAATAAAATGCCACCTTTTTTAAGATATCCTGTATGCCCCCACATCAAAATTACCTTCTGAACTCCTTTGCTATCCCTCTTATTGCATTTATTTTCTTCCTCATGGTGGAGCTATCTTTGTACATTTTCCCATTAAAGACTTTAAGCTCCTTTATAGTAGGGACTGTTTCAGTCACCTTGTAGTACCTTCAACTCCTCGGTGTCCTTGATAAGCAATTTGTAAGTGTATGTCAAGTGAATAAATATATGAATGAAAACAGAACTGAAAAGGTAGATTGGGAGGCAAATTGTAAAGAATCTTAAATGCCGAAATAAGGGACTTGGCAGCGGGCACTTTGGGGTTTATGAGCAAGATTTAGATATGATCTGAATGATAATTTAAGAATAAAATGGGCCGGGCCCCATGGCTCAAGCCTGTAATCTCAGCACTTTGGGAGGCCAAGGCAAGAGGATTACCTGAGCCCAGGGGTTCGAGACCAGCCTGGGCAACTTGGTGAGACCTCGTCTCTATAATAAATCAAAAAATTAGTTTGGTGTGGTAACGTGCGCCTATATTTCCAGCTACTCGGAAGGCTGAGGTGGAAGGATTGCCTGAGCCCAGCAGGTCGAGGTTGTGGTGGCCTTGAACATGATGCCACTGTACTCCAGCCAGGGTGACAGAGTGAAACTCCAACTCAAAAAAAAAAAAAGAATAAAATGGCAGTGTTGTACAGGGTGTATTAAACTGAGGAGAGAGACATGTGACAGACCACCTAGGAGGTTATTATAGTCCAGAAGGCCAGTAATAAAAGCCTGAGAGAAATAAAGTTGAAGAGGTAGATTCATGAGAGACTCTGAAGGAAAGATAGACAAGATCTGGTAACTAGGCTTGCATCTGGGAAACCAGAGACATAAATGAATGTAAGGGATGTCTCTTAAGGTTTCAACTGGAGTACACTGAAAGATAATAATCTCTTCAAGTTAGAGATTTACTAATCTATAATTCCCCCATGTGGCTAGTGGGAAATGAATTTTAGTGTATTGCAAATGAATTTAGTGTATTGCAAATGAATTTTAGTGTATTGTATATGAATTAATATTTTATTATGACTGTCCAAAAAAATCTGAAGTAGTCATAATCTCAATTTAATCATTTATCCAACAAATACTTATGGCTTATATACTATATGTATACTCATATACTATACTTTTTAAACCTGACTTAGACATAAACATTTCCTGTGAAGCTTTTTTAAAAAAATCCTGGCCAGGCACAGTGGCTCATGCCTACAATCCCAGCACTTTGGGAGGTCAAGGTGAGAGGATTGTCTGAGCCCACGGGTTTGAGACCAGCCTGGGCAACTTGGCGAGACCTCATCTCTACAGTAAATTTTAAAAATTGGATGACCGGGCTCAGTGGCTCAGTCTGTAATCCCAGCACTTTGGGAGGCGAAGGCAAGTGGATTGCCTGAGCCTGCAGGTTTGAGACCAGTCAGGGCAACTTGGCGAGCCCTCATCTCTACAACAAATCCAAAATTAGCCGGGCATGGTAGTGTATGCCTATAGGTCTGGCTACTTGGAAGGCTGAGGCGGAAAGATCGCCGGAACCCAGCAGGTTGACACTGGGTTGGCCGTGAGCATGCCACTGCACTCCAGCCTGGGCAATGGAGTGAGACTCTGACTCAAAATTAATTAATTAATTAATTAATTTTAAGAATGGCCAGGGTTGGTGACTCAGCCTGTAATCTCAGCACTTTGGGAGGCCAAGGCAAGTAGATTGCATGAGCCTGCGGGTTCAAGACCAGCCCAGGCAGCTTGGTGAGACCTCATCTCTGTAATAAATCAAAAATTAGCCAGGCATAGTAGCACACGCCTGTAGTTCTGGCTACTTGGAAGGCTGAGGTGGAAGGATCGCCAGAGCCCAGCAGGTCGACGCTGGGGTGACTGTGAGTGTGCCACTGCACTCCAGCCTAGGCAACAGAGTGAGGCTCCAACTCAAAAAAAAAAGTCCTTTCCTGGTTTTTGTTGTAGTACAAAAAAGAACTATCTAAAAGTTAGAGACAAAAGTCCATTCAGAGATAGGAAAGAATGCTTCAAGAATAGTATTCCCTCCAGTCTGGGCAACATAGTGAGACTCCGTCTCTACAAAAAATAAAAAAATTAGCTAGGCATAGTGATAGGCGCCTATAGTCCCAGCTGCTTGAGAGGCTGAGGAGGGAGGATTACTTGAGCTCAGGAATTCAAAGGTACAGTGAGCTGTGATCATGCCACTGCACTCAGTCTAGGCGACAGAGCAAGACACCAACTTAAAAAAAAGCCAAGCATGGTGGCTCACGCCTGTAATCCTAAAACTTTGAGAGGCTGAGGTGAGAGGATTACCTGCACCCAGGAGTTCAAGACCAGCCTCGCAACAAAGCAAGACCTCGTCTCTACAACAGATCAAAAAATTAGCCAGGCACAGTGGCACATGCCTGTAGTTCCAGCTACTTAGAAGGCTGAAGCAGAAGGCTCACTTGAGCCCAGGAGGTTAAGGCTGCGGTAGCCATGACTGTGCCACTACGCTCCAGCTAGATGACAGAGTGAGACTCCGATTCCAAAAAAAGAATAATATTCCCCCAACCTATAGGGAGCAGAGACCAGAGAGCCAAATGGTAGAAGTGCTGAAGACCTCTATAGGCCCTTTCTACCTTAGATTCTATGACCAGGCTGTCATAAAAATAGAGGAGGTGAGAATAGCTGGTTTGGGAGAAGAAGATTAGTTAGATTTAGATGAGGAGTCAACATAGCTAAGTGGTGCAAGCATGGGCTGTGGAGTCTGCTGAGAGTGTAAATCCTGGCTCCACTCTCCACTTTACTTACAAACAACAAGATGTTGGACAAATTATATAACTTCTCCATCTCTAAGTTGGGGATCATAACAGACTTAACTCATAGGGTTGCTGAAGATTAAATGAGGCAATACATGTAGAAGTGTCTAGGACATCAGTGTGCCAAGGAAGCACAGATGTCGTCGCTACCATCGGTTGGCTCTGGGGTGCCACATCAGACTCACCAGGGCAATGCTAGGCATTTTAAATATTTTAAAGTTTCAAGAGAAATAGCAATACTTAACATTTGTCAGATACATTATGAACTGCAAGCTCAAAATAATTCTTGATGTTAACAACTGGCCAGCCACAGTAGCTCATGCCTGTAATCTCAGGACTTTGGAAGGCAGAAGTGTGAGGATTGCTTGAGGCCAGGAGTTCAAAACCAGCCTGGGCAACATAGTAAGACCTCATCTCTACAAAAATAAAAAATTAGCCAAGTGTAGTGGCACACACCTGTAGTCCCAGGTACTCAGGAGACTGAGGCAGGATGATCACTTGAGCCAGGAGATAGAGGCTACTGTGAGCTGTGATCATGCCACTGCACCCCAACCTGGGCATCAGAATGAGACCCTGTCCCCAAAAAACAAATAGTGAGTAAGTGATGTATGTTACTTTCTTTTCAATAGTGCCATATCTTTCCTGATATGTAAGTAAGCTAAACATGTATGCTCTGCTAAAAAGTACCACACAAAAACCCATATAAACACCATTAACTAAGAAGGCTTGGGAACTTTGCACAGTGCTGAGTGCGTTAGTGAGCATTCAATAAATTTTAGTTGTTATGATCATTATCTCAGTGGGAATTTCCAGAGAGCAATGGAAATGCAGGACCTAGGATTTGGTAGAACAGTTGGAACTCAGGTTAGAAATTGGGTGGTTTGTGTGTAATATATGGGTTGTGTGAATGGATAAGAGGAAATTGAACCCAGGGCGGAATCTTGTAGAACACTTATATTGGCGCTTATATTTATATTATATAAGAGAAGAGGGATCAGTTATGTTGGAGGAGAAGCACAAAAGAGAGGGCAAAGACAAATTCAAGAGTAGACTGATCTCATGCTAGAGAGACCAAGAAGTTCAAGTGCAGTGGAAAGGAATGGAGCTGGGCCAATAGGATTGAGGGATGAGTGAGCATTGTAGAAGGGAAAGCAGCCAGGATGCACTGTTAGTGGAGAGTTTTGACTGACTCGAAGGGAAATTGGACTACCTCCCTGGTGAAAGATAGTCTTTCAGTGTTGAGTTTTGTTTTGGGGTGGTATTTGTTTTTTGTTTGGTTGGTTGGTTTTGTTTAAGTCCTGCTTTCTTTTTTTTTTTGAGTTGGAGTCTCACTCTGTCGCCCAGACTGGAGTGCAGTGTCCGCTCCCGGCCACCGCAGCCTCAACCTGCTGGGCTCCGGCGATCCTTCCACCTCAGCCTTCTGAGTAGCCGGAATTACAGGCACGCGCTACCACACCCAGCTCGTTTTTTGATTTATTGTAGAGATGAGGTCTCGCCTGCCCAGGCGGGTCTCAATCCCGCGGACTCAGGCAATCCACTCACTTCAGCCTCCCAAAGGTGTGGAATTACAGGCTGAGCCACCGAGCCCGGCTAAGTCCTGCTTTCTAAGGATGAGTAGAGAAACCATATGGTAATCACTTGATGATTTCCTGTTAAAGATCATCCCATTGGAGTGGAAATTTTTGTTTATATTGAAGGAGCATGATACGTTTACAATCAAACATACCTTTTGGTTTTACTAAATTAATAAAAGCTTATTCATTAACATTCAGTATCTTGTGATGTTGCCTTTCAGAGGCATGCCTTCAGTTACCTGTATGTTTCCAGAATATGCACATTTCCTCTAAGCAGCCTAAGCTGGGCCGGGTAGCCTAGTGCCTGGCACACCCAGGCATTGCTTGTTGAAGTTAAATTCTGAGATATAACTAGACTTGTGATGATACTGCATAAGTTCTCACTCTGGCAAAACAGGCTGAATAGCAATGATAATAAATGGTAGAAATTAGTTGCTACCATCTAGTGAGTGGCTGCCTATTTGCCAGGCTGTCCTAGACATTTTCCATATGTTATCAGTCTTGACTGATACATGGTCTTGTTAGCCCGATATGACAGAGGAAGAAGCTGAGACGACAAGACATGGAGCCAGAATTGTAATATAGATTTCTTTCCCAGCCTGTAATCTTTCCATGTACCACATGCCTGTCTAAAACTTCAAGACATGGTTCCTCAGTGCCACAATACATCTGTGACTAAGCTAAAAGTAGATTCTAAGTCCAAGGAGACCAATGCAGTACCTTGGTATCTGAAATGTGTCCTATGAGAAGTATAAAGGTGACTTTTTACAGTGACAAGGCAAAGTGTAATTAAGTGGTTAAAAGCCAGACTCGAATTCCACAGACTTGGAATTTTTTTTTTTTTTTTTTTTTTTTGAGTTGGAGTCTCACTCAGTCGCTCAGACTGGAGTGCAGTGACCGCTCCCGGCCACCGCAGCCTCGACCTGCTGGGCTCCGGCGATCCTTCCACCTCAGCCTTCCAAGTAGCTGGAACTACAGGTGCGCGCTACCACGCCCGGCTAACAGACTTGAATTCTTATTCTAGTCTGTGACTTACTAGTTTTGTTCTTTTGAGATTGCTTCCTCAATCCTGTTTGCTTATTTCAAAATGGAGTTTGGGTGACAATCAGTGATATATATAACACACTTAGCACAGGGCATGGCTCAGTAAACGTTGCCTGCTGTTATATTTATTATTGCTTACATCTTAAATGTTCTTCAGAAGCATAAAATATACTTGAAAGCATCTTTTTTTTTTTCACTCAACCAGTATTTATTGAACTCCTGCTATGCGCCAGGTTCCGTACTAGCTAGGCACTGGTGGTATAGGAGTAAACAAAACAGACAGTCCACCGTCCCCCAACAAGGAGCCTACATGTAGTGAATTAACAAGATATTATACACATAAACACACTCACAGATCTTAAAAGCATCTTTTTAAAACTCTTTTTTTAGCCACTCACTTCACATATTAGATGAAGGAGACTGTGCTTTTATGCATGTAAAACCCCAGCTTAATATAACATTCTACCATTAAGAACCAAGCTGTGCAGTTATCTCACATATTTGAAAAACAGTTAAAAACCAGAAAGAAAACAGGCTTTCAAAGGAGCAAAAAATGCAGATGTTACAAATCCAACAGCTCATTGGAGAGCTTCTTGGTCACTGGTAGAAGGAACATTGAGATGACTCTGTCCCTTTATTCTTAAAATGGGGAACTAGCACCCAGCCTGCTTCACTTGCAAGGGTGTTATGAAAACCTAATGAGGCAATACGAATGAACGCACACCCTGGCCTCTTCACACGCAGTCCTGAGACCTTGTCACTCATTTCGTACATATTCTCCACTTACATTGGGCCAGGCACTTGCCAGGCGCTAAGGATGCAAAGATAACAGTACAGTGTCTGCTCTCCAAGAGCTTTGGATCTAGTAAAAGAAGTTGAAAGTATGTGTGGATTGGGCCTCAACAGAAGCTCCGCGGGGTGCTGAGGGAGTGTGGGGAAAGCCTGGAATGAACAAGGCCATAAGGCCAAGGAGGGGTTGTCAGGTGGAAAAGAGGTGGGGGCATCTCAGTAAGGGAATGAACAATGTGTGTGAATGCCCTGAGACATGAGAACCCCAAGAAGTGGGTGTGGCTGAAGTGAAGTGAAGCCCATGGAAGGTTAAAAAGAACCATGCAGGAGCAGGAAGAATTCCTGCAAGGCCTGCCTTCTTGGAAGGGGGCAGGAGAGCTGAGTAGGAATTGGTAAGTCCTAGTCATAATAACTATTGGATAGAGTTCTTTTTTTTTTTTTTTTTGAGTTGCAGTCTCACTCTGTCGCCCAGACTGGAGTGCAGTGGCATGCTCCCGGCCACCGCAGCCTTGACCTTCTGGGCTCAAGCAATCCTTCCGCCTCAGCCTTCCAAGTAGCTGGAACTATAGGCGCACGCTACCATGCCCGGTTAGTTTTTGATTTATTGTAGAGATGAGATCTCGCCAAGTTGCCCAGGTGGGTCTCGAACCCATGGGCTCAGGCATTCCACTCGCCTCAGCCTCCCAAAGTGCTGGGATTACAGGCTGAGCCACCGAGCCCGGCCTGGATAGAGTTCTTAATATATTCTAGGCACTGCACTAGTTTTTTTGTTGTTGTTGTTGTTTTGCGTTGGAGTCTCACTCTGTCGCTTAGACTGGAGTGCAGTGGCCACTCCCAGCCACCGCAGCCTCGACCTGCTGGGCTCCGGCGATCCTTCTGCCTCAGCCTTCCAAGTAGCCGGAATTACAGGCATGAGCTACCATGCCCGGCTGATTTTTTGATTTATTGTAGAGATGAGGTCTCGCTGCCCAGGCGGGTCTCGAACCCGCGGGCTCAGGCAATCCACTCACCTCAGCCTCCCAAAGGCGCGGGATTACAGGCTGAGCCACCGAGCCTGGCTGCACTAGTTTTTTATCTACTATACATCATTAAATTTTTATAAGAACCCAATGGGGTATAGGTATGATTATCCCCATTTCACAGAAATAAGTCCAAAGAAGTAAAATAGCCCGCACAACAACACACCTAATAGTGCCAGAACAGGAATTTGAACCCAGGTTTTTCTGACTGCAAAAGCCGTGCTCTTTTCATTATATGGAAGAGTGTTTAAAGTATAATCAGTGATGCAGTATGGAAGATAGCAAAAGTACAGAGTCTGTTTTAGAAATATTTTCTTTCATAGTGGTTACAATAAAAGCTTTTGTGTGAAAACCTTGCTTATCTGATAGCCTTTCCTTTTAGCCAGATCTGATTTGGAGACCTCAGACTAGTTCAGAAGAGCATCAGGTTTGGTAAAATGGTTACAAGTACAGGTTCCAAAGCCAGGCCGCCTTGTCAGATGCTGGACCTGAAACTCCCTAGATTTGTGACTCTGGATTTCCGTTTCCTCATCTCCACACTGATAGAACTTACTTCAGAGGGTTGTTACGAGGTTTAAGCTCTTCTAACAGGTAAAGCTCTTCTAACAGGTAAAGCTCTTCTAACTGTCTAACATGGTATTTACATCATATATATTAGGGACATTATTATTAACACTTACATTAGGGAAATTGAGGGGACTGACTTCCTGTCACTAGCAGAAGAATGCCAAATTTTATTTTTAAGATTCATAAGCAGTATTGTGCATTAACCTCCAGATGTTTTATCCTTTAAAACAGGATCTTAATCTAGAGTTATAAGGAAGGATTTTCATCAGGTTCTCAGAGTTTATGACCCAAAAAAGTTAAGCAGGACTGCTTTATAAGGAGCATTAAGTTTTATTTTTTGAAAGGTCTTGATATTGTGGCATGCCTCATCAAATATGTAAAAGGAAATCCTATCTATGAAATGATATCATGAGTCACATTTAGTAAGTGAACTTGTTGCAAAGTGATAGCTCGTCCTTTATACTTTTTTCTTTCCTTTATTTTAAGTAGGAACCTTTTCTGTAAGAAAGCAACATATTTTCTTTGGCCCATAATGCATAACCCTGAAAGTCAGGGCTACTTGGATTGTAGTTGTTCTAGTATTGTAACTAGCTTGGTGTAGTGCTTTCAGGAAGTCACTGTTGCTCTGAATTTATTTTTTCCCATTCTCAAAATGAGTCATTTGAACAGATGACTCATTTAATGCCCCTTTGACCCTTTTCAAGTAGGAAAACTTTATTCCTTCTGTCCATGGATAGTTGCAAAATGGAATGCATAGAAATATAATCTTTGTGCTACATATCTCTTGTTGAACTGGCTTTAAAAATAATTTAATTTTGGCCAGATGTTGTGTCTCAAGCCTGTAATCTCAGCACTTTGCTAAGTGGAGGTGAGAGGATTGCCTGAGTTCAGGGGTTCTAGACCAGCCTGGGCAACTTGGCGAGACCTTGAATCTACAGTAACTCAAACATGGTGGCACATGCCGTTGGTTCCAGCTACTTGGGAGGCTGAGGCAGAGGGATCGCCTGAGCCCAGCAGGTTGAGGCTGCAGTGGCCATGATGTGCCACTGCATTCCAACCTGGGCAACAGAGTGAGACTCCTACTCAAAATAAATAAGTAGATAAATAAATAAATCATACATTCATAAATTAGCTGGGCCTGGTGCACACCTGTAATCCCAGCTACTCAGGAGGCTGAGGCGGAAGGATCACCCAAGCCCAGGAAGTCGAGGCTTGCTGAGCTTTGATCATACAACTACACTCTAGCTTAGGTGACAGAGTGAGATCCCAACTCAAAAAATAATAATAATAACAGTAATACATTCCTTTTGGCATTGTAGTAGTTCAATGAAGAACAAAACTGCTTCGAGTAGTACAAAGCAGTTTGTTAAAGTGAAAGGGGTTCATCTGACATTGACTACCAAAGAATCATCTTCAGTTATTTATTTGCTTCTCACTTTAAATCACAAGAATATCAAGTACCAAGAATGTCAAACAATGATAAACTACAAATGACAATAAAAGCAGGATGAGGGAAATTTGGGAGCTCATGGCTGTAATCCCAGCACTTTGGGAGGCTGAGGCAGGAGGACTGTTTGAGCCCAGGAGTTCAAGACCAGCCTGGGAAACATAGTGAGACCTCATCTCTACATAAAAATCAAAAGATTAGCCAGTTGTGGTACACGCCTGTAATCCCAGCTACTCGAGAGGCTGAGGCAGAAGGATCATCTGAGCCCCAAAGTGCAAGGCTACAGTGAGCTGTGACTGTGCCACTGTACTGCAGCCTGGGCAACAAAGTAAAACTCTGACTAAAAAAAAATATATTAGAAGTCAGGCCAGGAAGGGTGGCTCATGCCTGTAATTCCAGGACTTTGGGAGGCCAAGGTGAGCTCAGGAGTTCGAGACCAGTATGGGCAACATAGTGAGACCTTGTCTCTACAAAAATAAATTAAAAATAGCCAGGCATGGTGGTACATACCTGTAGTCCCAGCTACTCAAGAGACTGGGATGGAAGGTTGCCAGAGTGTAGAAAGTCAAGGCTGCAGTGAGCTATGATTGAGCTATTGCCCTCCAGCTGGGGCAACAGAGTAAGACTCCAACTCAAAAAAAAAAAAAGCCAAACACAGCAGCTCATGCCTGTAATCCTAGCACTTTGGGAGGCTAAGGCGGGAGAATCGCTTGAGCCCAGGAGTTCAAGACCAGCCTGGGAGCATAGTAAGACTTCTTCTCTACAAAAAATACAAAAATTGGCTAGATGTGGCGGCGTGCGCCTGTAGTCCCAGTGACTCGGGAGGCTTAGGTGAAAAGATTGCATGAGCCTAGGCAGTTGAGACTGTGATAAGCCAGGATCGCATGCATCCCTGCTGAAAAGAAAGAAAGAGAGGGAAGGAAGAAGGGAGGAAGGAAGGAGAAGGGAGGGGAGGGGAGGAAAGGGGGTAGGGGAGAAGGGGGAAAGGGAGAGAGGGAATCAAAACCAGAGAAACGAAAAGAACATAGATTTGGCTCTTGGGTTTCTGGTCCTAGCGTTTAAAGGGGGATTGTGGGGGTCTGATTTTCAAAGATAGGAAAAATAGACATTCCAGGAGAGAGAAAGATGTTCTTAGCACTTCGTCCTAAAAGAAATTGTACCATGAGATTGTATTAGGAAGAAGAAGGTCTTTATAAATAATAAGCATGTAGTTGCAACAGCCTGAAAAGTCTGAAAATAATTTAGCATGTGGTTGTTACTTGCTAAAATCAAAATTAATATTCATTTCTGCACGATATGTAACATGGATTAAAACTTAATTATCCTGTTTAGGAAAGCTGGTTAGTGTTTTGGAACTCTTCCCTTGATAAAAAAGTGTAGATATCCTTTCTATTTTGTTGTTATAGATTCAGGATTGCTAAACTTGGGTTTTGATCCATCTTACCCAATTTTGCTTTCTGTGTTGCACTTAGCCAAAAAAGAAGAACATGTCAGCCTACCAGGTGTTCTGTAAAGAGTATCGTGTGACCATTGTTGCTGACCATCCAGGAATAGGTAAGAACATTTCTAATCTTTTTGTTTTCACTTTGTGTCTCTGAAGCGGTGCGGTCACTTGTCGGCAGGTGATTTCTACCTTATACCATTAGAGCACAAGTCTCATTTCTTTCTTCAGTTCTGCATTTCACTGTAGGTTTTGCCTTTGTTTACCCATTCATAAAAGAGATGAGCTAGCCGGACTTGGTGGCTCAGCCTGTAATCCCAGCACTTTGGGAGGCTGAGGTGAGAGGATTGCCTGAGCCCGCGGGTTCGAGACCCGCCTGGGCAACTTGGCGAGACCTCATCTCTGCAATAAATCAAAAATTAGCCAGGCATGGTAGCGCACGCCTGTAGTTCCAGCTACTTGGAAGGCTGAAGCAGAAGGATCACCGGAGCCTAGCAGGTCGAGGCTGCGGTGGCCAGGAGCAGCCACTGCACTCCAGTCTGGGTGACAGAGTGAGACTCCAACTCAAAAAAAACCAAAAAACAAAAAAAAAAGACAAAAGAGATGAGCTTTCTAAGCTGGGAATTGGTAAGATGGGAAACAGTGTAAAATTAAATGTTGTAACACAGTACATATATAAATGCACATAAAGCCGGGCTCGGTGGCTCAGCCTGTAATCCTGCGCTTTGGGAGGCTGAGATAAGGTGAGTGGATTGCCTGAGCCCACGGGTTCAAGACCTGCCTGGGCAACTTGACAAAACCTCATCTCTACAATAAATCAAAAATTAACTGGGCGTGGTAGTATGCGCCTGTAGTTCCAGCTACTTGGAAGGCTGAGGTGGAAGGATCGCCGGAACCCAGCAGGTCAGGCTGCGGTGGCCGGGAGCAGCCGTTGCACTCCAGTCTGGGTGACAGAATGAGACTCCAACTCTAAATAAATAAATAAATAAATAAATGCACATAAATATACAGTTGTTTATTTCCAAGATTCTACACTTTTTTTCTTTAAACTTCTTGAATATAGAATTATAATGAGATGTCTTGTATTACATTGTCAAACAGATGCTCTTCATCTTACTGTGGGGTTACATCCTGATAAGTTCATCAAAAAATCGATAATATTGTAAATCAAAAATGCATTTAATACACCTAACCTACAGAACATTATAGCTTAGCTTAGCCAAATTTAGCCATGTTCAGAACACTTAGAATTGGGCAAAATTATTTAACACAAAATGCATTTTATAATAAAGTGTTAACTGTCTTACATAATTTATTGAGTACTGCACTTAAGTGAAAAATAGAACGTTTGTATGTATACGTATCACTTTCACACCATCATAAAGTTGAAAAATCCTAAGTCAAACCATCATAATTCGGAGATCATCTGTGTTTGTCTCTCTATTAGCAGTAAGGTGAGAAAAATACTGTACCACAGATTCTAAACAAGTCACTTAACCTCTACAAATATCATTCACTTAATGTGTAAAATAACTGCCCTACCAGCTTCACAAGGTTACTGCAAGGCGCACATGAAAGTGCTTTATAAGCCGGGCTCAGTGGCTCAGCCTGTAATCCCGCGCCTTTGGGAGGCTGAGATGAGTGGATTGCCTGAGCCCGTGGGTTCGAGACCCGCCTGGGCAGCGAGACCTCATCTCTACAATAAATCAAAAAATCAGCCGGGTGTGGTAGCACATGCCTGTAATTCTGGCTACTTGGAAGGCTGAGGCGGAAGGATCGCCAGAGCCCAGCAGGTTGAGGCTGTGGTGGCCGGGAGCGGCCACTGCACTCCAGTCTGGGCAACAGAGTGAGACTCCAACTCAAAAAAATAAAAAATAAAAATAAAAGAAAATGCTTTATAAAGCATACAATTGAAAGGGTAACATTACACATCTGGAGAATTGCTTCTGAGCTGCTATAGGGAAATTCGTCTTTGGTTCTGGTCCCAGAAGTTTCGTGAAAACCTAACATCTTTTATCAAACTCTACACAACTTATTTTCTTATCTTAAGCTTATAGACCTTGTATTATGGGATCAAATTAAAATAAACCAGAAAGACGCTCAAGGAATAAATTCGTAGAGTAGAGGTGTGAGGATTTGAACCTATCTCTTTTTTTTTTTTTTCCTTTGAGTTGGAGTCTCACTCTGTCGCCCAGACTGGAGTACAGTGACCACTCCCGGCCACCGCAGCCTCCACCTGCTGGGCTCTGGCGATCCTTCCGCCTCAGCTTTCCAAGTAGCTGGAACTACAGGCGCGCGCTACCATGCCCAGCTAATTTTTTGATTTATTGTAGAGATGAGGTCTTGCCAAGTTGCCCAGGCGGGTCTCAAACCCGTGGCCTCAGACAGTCCACTCACCTCAGCCTCCCAAGGCGCGGGATTACAGGCTGAGCCACCGAGCCCGGCTTGAACCTATCACATTACAATCAAAATATCCTCTTCCTTATAGAAAAAAATCAGAAGAAAAGTGATGGGGTTTGGTTTGGTTTTCTCTAAGAGTCTTGCCATATTTAAAGCTGATCTTCAAAACCCTGTTTCCAGTTTTTACTCTAATCAACTTTCTGTTTTGTTAATAGCTAACACTTTACTGTATTGGCTTTTTATTCTTTTATGCCAGATTTTGGAGAACTTAGTAAAAAACTAGCTGAGGTGTGGAAGCAGTTGCCAGAAAAGGACAAACTAGTAAGTACGCTTTCTTATGAACATGTCTTTCATTGCTTTTGCCTTCCAAAATGTATGATTCTTCTAGAGACCGTCCAAGCCAAACAATAATGAAAAAAATTACAAATTAGTAGAAGATGGGGAAGGGCACGTGGCTCATGCCTATACTCCTAGTGCTTTGGGAGGCTGAGGCAGGGAGACCGCTTGAGACCAGGAGTGCAAGGCTGCAGTAAGCTATGATTGTGCCACTGCGCTCCAGCCTGGGTAACAGAGTGAGATCCTATCTCAAAAAAATAAAAATTTAAAGAAGAGAAAATGGTTTAGCAGAGGGCATTAACACTGTTAGTGTCAACTTACTCTACGTGAGGATTTAGCTTTCTGTAGTGAGGCTATCTTCTAACCTTGTCTAATTTTTCCCAACATCGTTACATTTGAGCCAAAAGATGACCTTACTTGAACAGTGATTGAAGCGTTAAGGGAAAATCTAAAGTCAGAGCCCTCTGCTGCAAACACCTAGTAGTCAGCTGTGGTCTGAGAACTGAGGAAAGTCATCCACTTAGTAGTCACTGCAAATAATAAAAACATGGGAATGCGCTTACTAGGTAACCAGGTTCCAGGTAATCATTCTCATCAACCATTCCCAAATAACACACCTACTATCAAGAAGCTAAACAGGGCTCGGTGGCTCAGCCTGTAATCTCAGCGCTTTGGGAGGCTGAGATGAGTGGATTGCCTGAGCCCGCGGGTTCGAGACCCGCCTGGGCAACTTGACAAGACCTCATCTCTACAATAAATCAAAAATATTAGCCGGGTGTGGTAGTGCGCGCCTGTAGTTCCAGCTACTTGAAAGGCTGAGGCGGAAGGATCACTGGAGCCCAGCAGGTCAAGGCTGCAGTGACCGAGAACATGCCACTGCACTCCAGTCGGGGTGACAGAGTGAGACTCCAACTCAAAAAAAAAAAGAAGAAGCTAAAAGACTGATGCACAGCCATATCTGAATCATTCACACTTTCCAGGTAGATGATAGGAAGGTAGTATAGAACAAGAATTGCCATCTTGCTTTAATGTACAGCTCATCTAAATGAGAAACAGTTTACACCCAAATAGAGTATTCGTCATTGTTATTTCCCATGTCATTGTTGTTGGTATTGCCAACCAGCAGGTTCAAAGAGATAGCTAAACCACATGGACAGATGTTTATGATTTTACGTTTCAACCTTACAGTGATCCAAAAGCCAGTACTAAGATTTGCCATTAGCACACTGAGAAATGTTTCTAGTCCTCTACTAAGATATTAGCTGTCTGAAGCTGATTTAGTGCCCTCAGCTAAGTTAGTAATACGCCTCTATCTTGTCCCCCTCCACTGTTGCCTTTATTTTCTTCGTTTTCAATCACGACTGCTTCCCTTTTTACTTTTTTGTCCTTTTTAATATAATTTATTGTGCACCGATGTGATTGCAGATTTGGAAGCAAAAAGCTCAATATCTGCAGCACAAACAGAACAAGGCAGAAGCTACAACTGTGAAAAGAAAAGCTTCCAGCTCAGAAGGTTCCATGAAAGTAAAAGGTAGTGACCACATCTCCTTCCTACTTTTAATTCTTATCTCTAAAACACTGTGGATTTTGCTTCCATACTAGGAAATTGAGAGAGCAGCTTATATTAGAAGCAGACCTTGATCCTCAGGTTTTATTACTGAATACTAAAGGCTGCAAAAAAAAAAATTCAAATTTAGAAAATAAAAACCAAAGGTCAGCAAACTTTTTCTTGAAAGGTCCAGAGAGCAAATATTATAGGCCTTGTGTGCCCTATACATTTTCTGTCACATATTATTGTTTTTTCTACAACCCTTTATGAATGGAAAACCACTCTTAGCTTGCAGACCATATAAAAAGAGACCATGGGTTAGATTTAGCCCACAGGCCATAGTTTTGCAAATACCTTGTATAGTTCATAAAAAGGGAAAATCAGGAAGAATATTTTGGTGATGTTCAAGGCTGTCTCATCCCTCTATCCTCACTGCCTCATCCCTCTATCCTTAGCTTCTTCTGCAGGAGTAGTGTCACCCCAAAAGAAGTCCCCACCCACCACCATGCTGTTACCAGCCTCGCCAGCCAAAGCCCCTGAGACAGAGCCCATTGATGTTGCTGCTCATCTTCAGCTGCTGGGAGAATCCCTAAGCCTCATTGGACACCGCCTGCAGGAAACTGAGGTGAGTACAACTATGATGCATCTTGACTCCAGTTGTTTATGAAATTTGGATTCATTCACTTGTTTTACTTGCATACATTGAGGAACTACTTTATGCTAAATTATGCCAGGTGCTCAGTATGCAGTGATAAGAAGACATGGTAACAGAAGCGTTTAAAGATTTGGGACCTACCTATTAGCTCTCAAAGTTTACATTAAACCATCCTATTGAAACAATGGTACAAAAAGAATTTAAAACATCCTGCCACTTATTTTTATTTTTTTAAGTGCAGTAGAAAAGATGAGAACAAATTCCATAGCAGGTTTTGTTTTTGTTTTTGTTTTTGAAACGGTTTCACTCTGTTGCTGAGTTGGAGTGCAGTGGCATGATCACGCATCACCACAGTCTCAAACTCCTGGGCTCAAGCAGTCCTTCTGCCTTAGCCTCCTGAGTAGCTTGGCCTACAGGCTTGCAACACTACATCTAGCTAATTTTTTTATTTTTTGTGGAGGCGAGGTCTTGCTGGGTTGCCCAAGCTGGACTCAAACTTCTGGGCTGAAGCATTCGTCCTGCCTCAGACTCCCAAACTGCTGGAAATACAGGCATGAACCACCACTTCTGGCCCCCATAGCAGTTTTGATGTACTTCTAAGAGAGTTCGAATTTTTCTCTGCATTTCCAGCAAAGTTTTGGATATACTTTGTGTTCATTTGAATTAGATTGTATAGGGGATTAAGAGTTCCTCTGTTTTGAAAATAGGTAGCAGATGGGGAAGTTGAGGTTCCAAGCTCTTCATTACTCTGCACTTGAATTATACAGTGCTGTATGCCCTAGGCAGATCTTTGTCCTTTTAAGCTTCAATTTCAAAATCACTTAACCTCAAAGCTGTCACGTTCCTTTGCTATTACCATATTCGGTTTCTAACTGTATTTGCCTTACCTGACTCAGTAGGACAGTAATTCAGCTCTCCACCTGTTCATCTTTCCACCAGTCCTAATAAGATCTTTCAGCAAAGAAATCAGTCTAAGCTACTAAAGCCATTTTTAAGCTAAGAAATCAGTAGAGGAATATAAAACTAATCACTTGCTTCTATGTGGAAACTGAATTACTATTCAACAAGTAAAATGCCAAAGGCCACAAGAGATGAAGCTGTATCTAAGTTCTTTGGCTGGTTTCTAAAAATGCAGCAGGTATGCACTTTCATGTAGGCAGTGTCTGGATGGATACAGGTATTTCCAGAATAAAATATTCTGTGATCCTTATTTATTTTTTATATTTAATTACTCTTAAAGTTCCTAAAAAGTTAGAGGTAAAAATGGTTTGCTTTAGCTGGGCTCGGTGGCTCAGCCTATAATCCCGCACCTTTGGGAGGCTGAGGTGAGTAGATTGCCTGAGCCCACGGGTTCGAGACCCACCTGGGCAGCGAGACCTCATCTCCACAATAATATCAAAAAATCAGCCGGGCGTGATAGCACATGCCTGTAATTCCGGCTACTTGGAAGGCTGAGGCGGAAGGATCGCCGGAATCTAGCAGGTCGAGGCTGCGGTGGCCGGGAGCGGCCACTGCACTCCAGTCTGGGCGACAGAGTGAGACTCCAACTCAAAAAAAAAAAATGGTTTGCTTTAAGCACCTTCTGGATTCCAGATTTTCCCAGATATTTCCATTTACTTTAGCAAATATTTGTTGAATATCTAGACATTACTCCACAAATTTGGGGAAATAGAAAAACTGAATAGCACCGTATTCCTATCATCAAGAAAGTTACAGCCTAATTAGAAAGATAGAATATATACATAATTAACAAATCGAAATATGCCAGGCATGGTGGCTCATGCCTGTAATCCCAACACTTTTAGAGGCGGAGGCAAGAGGATTACCTGAGCCCACAGGTTCGAGACTATCCTGGGCAACATGGTGAGACTGCATCTCTACAATAAACCAAAAAATTAACTGGGCATGGTGACGCACACCTGTAGTTCCAGCTACTTGGAAGGCTGAGATGAAAGATCTCATGAACCCAGCAGGTTGAGACCATGGTGGCCGAGGGCTACAGAGTGAGACTTCAACTCAAAAAAAATAGTTGCAATGAGACAGTTATACATACCAGAAAAGGGAAAGAATATTAAATAATTTATAGAAAACATTCTGACCCAACCAAGCTGACTGAGTAAGCCTTCAATAAATGTTAGCAATTAGTAATATTATTCCATTATTTTTGCCCTACACTTAATTATAGCTAATATTTTATGTTTGTCTTTGTAGATTCTTTAGTCAACTTGTTTTTTATAAGTATTATTGAATAGAACTCACACACTATAAAATTCACTTTTTTTTTTTTTTGAGTTGGAATCTCTCTCTGTCTCCCAGGCTGGAGTGCAGTGGCACGCTAATGGCCACCACAGCCTTGACCTGCTGGGCTCAGGCGATCCTTCTGCCTCAGCCTTCCAAGTAGTTGGAACTACAGGTGCATACCACCACGCCCAGCTAACTTTTTGATTTATTGTAGAGATGAAGTCTCGCCAAATTACCCAGTCGGTTCTCAAATCCATGGGCTTAGGCAATCCTAGTCCTCTCACTTTGGCCTTCCAAAGTGCTGGGTTTATAGGCATGAGCTACTACGCCCAGTCAAGTTTACCTTTTTTTTTTTTTTTTTTTTTTAATTGGAGTCTCACTCTGTCGCCCAAACTGGAGTTGCAGTGGCCGCTTCCGGCCACCACAGCCTTGACCTGCTGGGCTCCAGCGATACTTCCGCCTCAGCCTTCCAAGTAGCCGGAACTACAGGCGCGCGCTACCACAACTGGCTATTTTTTTTTTAATTGTAAAGATGAGGTCTCGCCAAGTTGCCCAGATGGGTCTCAAACCCGCGGGCTCAGGCAATCCACTCACCTCGGCCTCCCAAAGTGCTGGGATTACAGGCTAAGCCACTGAGCCCGACCCCAAGTTTACCTTTTTAAAGTGCAAAATTTGCTGGGCTTGGTGGCTCAGCCTATAATCCCGCGCCTTGGGAGGCTGAGGTGAGTGGATTGCCTGAGCCCGCGGGTTCAAGATCCACCTGGGCAAGTTGGTGAGACCTCATCTCTACAATAAATCAAAAAATTAGCTGAGCGTGGTAGCGCGTGCCTGTAATTCCAGTTATTTGGAAGACTGAGGTGGGAGGATCGCCGGAGCCCAGCAGGTCGAGGCTGCGGTGGCCGGGAGCGGCCACTGCACTCCAGTCTGGGCGACAGAGTGAGATTCCAACTCAAAACAAATAAATAAATAAAATGAAATAAAATAAAGTGCAGAATTTAATGGTTTCCAGTATATCACAGAATTGTGGACCCGTCACTGCTATCTAATTCCAAAACATTTTATTACTCCCAAAAGAAACCCTGTACCCATTAGCAGTCATTTCCCATTCCCCCTCTAGTACACTTTGTCCCTGAATTTAATTATTTGCAGCTATTCCCACAATTTTGCATTTTCCATGTACCACTTATACTACTATTTACTTTATAGTTTGTTTTGTTTTGTTGAGTTGAGTTAGAGTCTCACTTCGGCACGCTCGCAGTCACCCCAGCGTCGACCTGCTGGGCTCAGGTGATCCTTTCGCTTCAGCCTTCCAAGTAGCTGGAACTACAGGCCCACGCTACAACACCTGGCTAAATTTTTGATATATTGTAGAGATGAGGTCTTACCAAGTTGCCCAGGCTATTCTCAAACCTGTGGGCTCAAGCAGTCCCCTTACCCCGGCCTCCCAAAGTGCTGGGATTGCAGGCTTGAGCTGCTGTACCCAGCCTACTTTATAGTTTTATTAAATATATCCTTGCTTTTACAATGATGTCTTTGACATCACAAGTGTCAGATTCTAATTTTTGTCTAAGGCACATAATAGATATATAATTATCAAAATAACTCGTGTTCACCTATATGCTACCTGAAATTACCTACTGTACTTTAAGGAACATTGATTTATACAGTCTGCTCATGTGGAGATCGAATACCTGAAGCCTAATGGAATTAAGTAGGTATCACAAGTTTACACAGCTTAATGACAGACCTGGAGTCCAGCTTGCCTCACGTCTAGCCCTTTTCTCATCTGGTTGCATTGTGCTAGAGTAAGTGGTTGAAACATACTTGGAGAACAGAGTGTCGGAGTCAGGAGAGGCCTCGTGAAAGGGAAGTGGTGACTAAACTGCACTTTAAAGGATCAGCACACATTGCGTCTTATGGAGGTATTGGAGAGAGACCTTCCGAACCACAAAACCAGTGTCCGTGTGGTTCTCAGCCTCAGGGACTTTTGCAAACAAGGATGGAAGGAGGCCCAGTGAGGCCTAGGCCCCACCCCTACTTTAGCCTTATCATTTAGATGTTTTACACGTTGGGCTTCCATGTTAGGTTTCATTTGAAAAGACGTTTGGCTGGGCACGGTGGCTCAAGCCTGGAATCCCAGCACTTTGGGAGGCCGAGGAGAGAGGATTGCCTGAGTCCAGGGGTTCGAGACCAGCCTGGGCAACTTGGTGAGACATCATCTCTACAATAAGTCAAAAATTAGCCACTCGTGGTAGTGTGCACCTGAAGTTCCGGCTACTTGGAAGACTGAGGAAAAAGGATCACCAGAGCCCAGCAGGTTGACACTGGGGTGGCCATGAGTGTGCCACTGCTCCCCAGCTTGGGTGATAAAGTAAGACTCCAACTCAAAAAAAAAAAAAAGAAAGAAAAAAGTTTTACTGCTAAAATGATAAAGCCTACTGTTTCAACATTTTAGCGGTAAAATTGGAACATACAACGCATAGGTAGAAAATTAAGGCTAGAACCCAAATTATAGGAGGATGTCTTCATGGCCATTCTGAAGTGCTTATACTTTACTGTTGAGGAATGCCAGGGATTTTTAGAGTGGAGAGGGATGTGACCAGAGCTCTCATTTGCTCTTCTCTGAGAATATCTTTTATTTTAGATTGGGAGTGAAAAGAGACCAGAATTAGGGAGAAGTTATAACAATAAACTAGTCTAGACATGACAGATTTGAATATAATTCAACAAATGCTTATTGAAAGTTGACTGAGGCCGGGCTCAGTGGCTCAGCCTGTAATCCCGCGCCTTTGGGAGGCTGAGGTGAGTGGATTGCCTGAGCCCGCGGGTTCGAGACCCGCCTGAACAGGCGAGACCTCATCTCTACAATAAAATTTTTTAAAAAAGAAAGTTGACTGAATAGCATGGAATAAATTCAAGTTGCCCAAGGGACCTGCTCACAAAGCCTCTCCTGATTTCCTCTACCTCTCTTTGTTACTATATGTAGAATGCTAATAGTTATTGAGAGGATATCAAGAAATAGGACATGGGTCCTGCTCTCAAGGAACTTAGAGTTCACTGGGAGAATCAGACATGAAATATTAGCTATAAATGACTGTAAGGCAAAGGTAAGAGAATAGTATTGCCAGTTCTAATGTTTACTGAATACTCAGCCAGCTCTGGCCAAGAGGACTTTATATGAGTCATTTCATTCATTCACACTGCAGCTTTGTGAGGCAGAATTTGTACTCCTCCTGTTTTACAGAAGAAAAAGCAGGGACTTAGAGAGGTTAAGTCACTTGCCCCGGAGTCCAGCCCCTACGTATCGAAGCACAGACTGAGTGTGGAAAGCGCCCTTAGCCTCTTCTACCGCCACCCTCAGGAAGCGTGGGGGGAGGATGAGCTAAAGGAAGAGTCCGCGATGGCCAAGGCCTTGATCCTGGGCAGCTGTGTGCATGGCGGAGACTTTGGCAGAGGGATGGGTGCGGCTTTGGACGAGAAGGTCTTTCCTCCTTTCAGCATGTTGAGATTGCAGAATTTGCAAAAGGAGAGACCCAGCAGCTTGCCAGAACACCATTCTGAAGGTAAAGGTGTTAGTGATAATAATAACAATTACTGATATTTTTTGAGGCAGGTGCCAGGCACCATCCCCAGAGCGTTATTATCTGTTCTCTCAGTCCCATCTGCAGCAGAGGCTTTTGGTGCTCTGTCTTCCAGGCACAGCATAACAAGTAACTTGCCCACGTAGCAACACAGTGAGTGGTGGAGCCAGGATCTGGACCCAGGCAGTGCAAGTCCAGAGCTCACTCTCTTAAGGACACTGCTATGCTGCCTCCTGAAATGACGTCTTCACAATGTCTCTAGTTAAAGCAGATCACACGAGAGCTGGGCAGCAAATTTACAACAAGCAAGCTTATTTCTATCACTCTATATCACAAATATATAGGCAATATGGATTATATAAAATGTTAAAAATGGCCAGGCTCAGTGGCTCAGCCTGTCATCCCAGCACTTCAGGAGGCCGAGGCAAGTGGATTACCTGAGCCTTCGGGTTCAAGACCAGCCTGGGCAACTTGGCGAGACCTCATCTCTAAAAAAAAAAGATGTTAAAATTGCTGGGCACAACGGCTCATGTCTGTAATCCCAGCACTTTGGGAGGCAGAGGCGAGAGGACTGCCTGAGCTGAGGGGTTCAAGACCAGCCTGTGCAACTTGACGAGACCTCATCTCTATAATAAATCAAAAAACTATCTGAGCATGGTGGCACATGCCTGTGGCCTGTGGTTCCAGCTACTTGGAAGGTTGAGGCGGAAGGATCACATGAGCCCAGCAGGTTGAGGGCTATGGTAGTTGTGAGCATGCCATTGCACTCCAGCCTGGGCGACGGAGTGAGACTTCGACTCAAAAAAAAGGTAAAATTTGAAATCAAATTCACTTCTCTTTTTTCTTTTCTTTTTTTTTTTTTTTTTTTGAGTCAGAGTCTCACTCTGTTGCCCAGACCACCACAGCCTCAACCTGCTGAGCTCAGGCAATACTTTTGCCTCAGCCTTCCAATGAGCTGGAATCACAGACGCACACCACCACGCCCAGCTAATTTTTTTATTTATTGTAGAGATGAGGTCTCGCCAAGTTGTCCAGACTGGTCTCGAACCCCTGGGCTCAGGCAATCCTCTCACCTCCACCTCCCAGAGTGCTGGGATTATAGGCGTGAGCCACCACAACCAGCTCAAAATTAACTTCTTTTTTGAGAGTAAACAGCTCATCCTAGAAAAGTGATATCATCAGCTATCAAAAACCACATACATAGAGAAGCATATTAGATGGTAATGTGTAGGGCTATTGAATTCTCATAGTAATCACATTTGAGCTATATTTGTGGAGTTTATACTTTGCATATGTGATCCCAACAGCTCTCAGGAGTAGGTAAAGCATTTTTCACTATTCCTGTTAAGGAGAGAGGAGTTGAGTGTCCTCCCATCATCACATAGAAGGTAAGATGTGTTTGGAACATAAAAAGGAAAGCTGGGAATGTATTATAAAAGTGTTCTTTTTAAACAACATATGGAGTTATCAAAGTAAACCTTCCATTTCTGCTGCAAGTTTCATACTATATGATTAGGACGGCCCAGGATTGAAAGAACCACTTGACGAAATCAGCCGGAACATGGAAGGAGCCTCAGAAGTGCAATTCGAGTGACAGTCCCCTCTCCTTTAACGCTCTTTCTTTCAGGGCATGGTGGCTGTGTCTGGCAGTTTGTCAGTGCTTCTGGATTCCATTATCTGCGCACTTGGCCCCTTGGCGTGTCTGACCACACAACTACCTGAATTGAATGGCTGTCCCAAACAAGTCTTGGTGAGTTTTCCTTGTTTTCCTTAGATTTTTAGAGCTAGGCCCATTGAGAGTCAGAAAGGCCCTGCCTTAATGAGCACTGTCAGGAACAGGCTCCTCAGGCTTTGTGGCACATGGGCTCCCTTCCTGTGTTGACCCACGGAATGTGTCACTGTTTTATTAAATGCATGCTGTGCTGTCACTGAAGCTAAAAAATGTGCCATTTCCAAAAACAGTACTTTGGGGAGAAGCAGTCTAGCCATTGGGGTACTGTAGCTCCTGGGTTTTCCATTTGCTGTTCTATACACAAAAACAGTACAGATATTTTCTGCCTCTGTTTTACTAGGACTGATGGTAGAAGTTAGCAGAGGCTGGCTCGGTGGCTCAGCCTATAATCCCAGCACTTTGGGAGGCCGAGGCGAGTGGATTGCCTGAGCCCACTGGTTCGAGACCCACCCAGGTGACTTGGCGAGACACCTCATTTCTACAATAAATAAAAAATTAGCCGGGTGTGGTAGCGGGCGCCTGTAGTTCCAGCTACTTTGAAGGCTGAGGCAGAAGGATCACCAGAGCCCAGCAGGTTGAGGCTGTGGTGGCCGGGAATGTGACACTGCACTCCAGTCTGGGCGACAGAGTGAGACTCCAACTCAAAAAAGAAAACAAAAGTTCTAGCATAACAGACAATAGGCTGCCATCTTAATTCTTACCCTGTTTTTTCTAACTCCCCTTTATCTTTCTCATCTCTCTCCCCTGAACAAATAAATATATCTCAGGGAACCAAGGTACAGTACTCTTCAATTGAACGTTTTTTCCTTGTTTTGCAGTCAAATACACTAGACAACATTGCTTACATCATGCCTGGACTGTGACAGCAAAGAATCCTGGGACAGAATCCTTATCCTTCACCGCTGCTGGTTTGTGTATATATGACTGTTCCAGATCACTCTGGGCCTCTGGGTATAGGTTTTAAATTTTTATATCTATACATATATATATTATATATATATAAATGTACAATATATAAATAGGACTGTAACTACTTTACTTTTAATAATTTTATGAAATGGCAAAGGTTTAGCCAAGGGGAAACTTTGGCATGAATATGGGCTTGGGATTCTTTTTCTCCTGTGGTGGATAAATCTGCCTTAAAAATCAATGTAACTTGGGGGCTGGGGTCTTGTTCTGGGTGCCAAGTGCATCTCTTTATGGACAGCTAAAATTGGATTTTTTTTCCAAACGTAGTTGGACCTCCAGACCCATCACTGACCATTTGCCTTACCTGTCTTACAGTCTAAAATGTAATGGGAGAGATTAGGGAAGGATGCCAGTTGACTGAAAGTATAAAGCCTTTCAATTTTAAGTGACTGAAGTGGGAAGTGGTAAAACTGTTCCCATTATAGTTATTGAGATGGCTTAGGTGAACTGAATAGGGGTTCATTCCAATTCCTACTATACCAGTGTCCATGTCTCAAAATGTACTGTTATCGTTGGTACCATTGGTAGTTTCAGCAGAGGCCAAGGAGTTATGTGAGCCCTGGCAACAAAAAATACCTTGGAGGGAGTAAAGCTGTCGATGCTACCAGTTTAACCGAATCTATTCTGAGCTGAGCCAGAATATTTGGTCTGTAAAACTAAGAGCTGCTATCTTTCATAGGTAGCATTAAGTTAGCCTCCAGGTCCTCACAAGCTGTACTGCTTAGTTGCCAGGTGATTGTGGATAAATTTTGCCCAGGATGATTCTTGGTTTCATCTTACTGGTTCCTCTGGCGGGCAGATATGCAGTGTTCTGCATTCCACATATAAGTGAATGGCAAAAAAAAAAAAAGTACTCGATTCTCATGTAGGTTTATTTATGTGTGTGAATGTGTATTTTGTGTATTTAACTCTTTAAAATCTCCTAGATTTTAATTTATCCTGTAAATTTATGTATATATAATTTAATAACAAAAGCCTCCACCAGCAATAGCATGTGGAAGATACATATTTGTCATTTCTCCCTTCCTTTCTTCCTCTGATCTGTTCCGAAAACTCCAAATTATCTACGTTTTAAGGTATTGTACCTCAAAAAGGAATCAATATGTTACAATCCGAGTTTTTTTATAAGGAACTTCATGGCCTTCAATAATGTCAGGAAAGTAAAATTAAAAAGAATATTACCATTCCCAGCTGCCCTTATTTCCAAAGAACCAGATTTTTGCTTCCCAGTTGGAAAGAAGATAGTTGAGCACTTCAGGGTTGTTTTTAAATTTGTTGTGAGATTCCCTGCCAAAACCAAGCTCTGAGGTAACGTGCTTTCTTCTCCAGACCTAGACAGAGCACTACAGCATCAAAGTAAATCTTTGGGCACAGTGCAACAAGGCTGCATCCTGTTTCATTCCTTCCCTTCTTCCCACCAGTGTTGTCACAGAGCTGTGCTGCTTAAAGGTATTCTGGGCCAGAAGTGGTGGCTCATGCCTGTAATCCCAGTGCTTTGGGAAGCCAAGGCAGGAAGATCACTTGAGGCCAGAAGTTTGAAATCAGTCTGGGCAACTTAGCAAGACCCTGTCTCTACAGAAAATTTAAAAATTAGCCAGGCACAGTGGTGCAGCTACTCAGGAGGCTGAGGTGGGAGGATTGCTTAAGTCCAAGAGTTCAAAGCTGCAGTGAGCTATGTCTGTGCCACTGCACTCCAGCCTGGACAACAGAGTGAGACCCTGTCTCTAAAAAAGTTTTTTTTTAAAGGTATTCTGGCCCAGTGTGGTGGCTCACACCTGTAATCCCAGCACTTTGGGAGGCTGAGACAAGAGGATTGCCTGAGCCCACAGGTTCAAGACTAGCCTGGGTAACATGGCAAGACCTCGTCTCTACTATAAATTAAAATATTAGCCGGGTGTGGTGGCACACACCTATAATTCCAGCTTCTTGAAAGGCTGAGGTGGAAGGATCACCTGATCCCAGCAGGTCAAGGCTGTGGTGGCTGTAATTGTGCCACTGCACTCCAGCCTGAGCGACAGAGTAAGACTCTGACTCCAAAAAAATAGGGTATTCTGGCCACTGAATCCCCGTCTCAGCTCAAAGCGGTTTTGAGATTTAATCAGGGAAGCAGGAATGTTTGGGAACCAAAATCAAGAAGAGCAGTGACTTTACCTTGATTTCATGTGTTAGAACCTCATACCATGCCTCTTCTGTACCCATGTAAGTTTCCTGTTTGACACAGGATATCGAGGAGGGGCCTGGAAGACACGGATAGTACAGGAAGAAGTTAGTCCTCCATTGTCGTGTGTACCCATCAATGAAATCCTATGAGGACCTGCTTTTTGTTTTCCTTTGAGATCCAGCCCTATTGTATTTGTATTTAAAATTTGTACACATTTGTATAATAATCTGTACCTTGTGGTATTTGGTACTAATAGAGGAAAAACTTTGGATTCAGACCTTCTTGCAGTTTTTATATCATTGTTTTATTTTGTTTTTTAAATAAATTCTAGTGGTTTGAGCCAAATCCCATTACAATTGTATAAAGAAATAAAATTTTGTACTTATATTATTAAAAATCACATTTTTAATATTTGTAGTCCAGTCTCAGCTGTCTTTTCCCTAATCGTGCTAATCATAGTTGACACAAAGTTGTAAAGCCTGTTTTTCATACTCTATCCTACCATAATTTTCTTTAAAAAAATAAAAATCAATCTGGAGTAGAGGTCAAATTCTAATCTTAACCATTTTCTTAACATACATCTTGGCCGGGCTCAGTGGCTCAGCCTGTAATCCCGCGCTTTGGGAGGCCAAGGTGAGTGAATTGCCTGAACCCACGGGTTTGAAACCTGCCTGGGCAACTTGGCAAGACCTCTACAATAAAATAAAATAAAAAAAATAGCCGGATGTGGTAGCACGCGCCTGTAGTTCCAATTACTTGGAAGGCTGAGGCAGAAGGCTCGCCAGAGCCTAGCGGGTCGAGGCTGCGGTGGCCGGGAGCATGCCACTGCACTCCAGTCTGGGCGACAGAGTGAGATTCCAACTCAAAAAAAAAAAAAAAACATACATCTTACTCTGTTTAAATTAATTTTTATATTGTAGAGGCTTTCGTTTTTCTCTTTTGCAAGTTGCATATCCAGTGAATCTGATAACTGTGGCTCCATTTATTGGCAAATGAAAATACATACATTATGGTGTTAGCCTAAATCAAGAAAATTTCAGTCTTGTGTATGGATTGCATCTGAATCATGTGCTAAATATTATATAGTTTATGCTGGTTCATTACTATCTTGGCTTAGTCTGTGATGCTGGATAAGTCACTTAATCGTTATAGTCTTCCAAAGTCCCATCTATAAAATCATGCTGTCATCTCCCTGTGTCCAGGCCTGCAGCCAGCCAGCCTGACATGAATGTTTAATAATAATATGAACATTGAAAATATGGAGAATTGATCTTTCAAGGTAAAAATTTCAATGCAAACACAAGGCGTTAAAACTCATAAATGGTGAAATAATATAATTAATTAAAATGCTAACACCTTGTGGAAAGGCAGCAAGAGACCACCATATCACTAAATGACTGTTAGAGTGATTTGCATACTTCACCTTACTTAATCCTCCCAAATGCCTTCTGAATATTATCCCCTTTTACAGATGGGGAGACTGATGTCGAAAAGTACTTTTTCTAAGTTTAAACAACTAGAAAATGGCAGAGTCAGAATAAGAACATTGGTACAGCTGACCCCAAAGTCTAGGCTCTTTCTACTCCAAGCGACTTTCAAATTTAAATCATGTATCATTAATCAGAAACCTCCTTCATCTAAAGTCCAAGCAAATGTGGTTATAGGAAAGCTATCCGAGATCTTTGCATTATTCAAATGTCCAGCTGGCTTTCACTCTTCTTATCATACTACTGTCTTTAAATTTTGGAGGCAGTGTATCTTGACTTTTGTCTATAAGTACTTAAAGGATATAACATTACACTTCTACAGACTGTCACTAAAGGAATTTAAAACATTTTTAGCCTTAGGAAGGTAATATTAATATTGCTAAAGCACTTAAAAAGAAATTGAAACAGACTTTTTACTAAATGAATTTGTTCCTTATTAACACGGTTTTAAAACATAGTTTCAGGCCGGGCTTGGCAGCTCAGCCTGTAATCCCAGCATTTTGGGAGGCCAAGGTGAGTGGATTGCCTGAGCCCGCGGGTTCGAGACCAGCTCAGGCAACTTGGTGAGACCTCATCTCTACAATCAATCAAGAATTAGCCGGGCATGGTAGTGTGCACCTGTAGTTCCGGCTACTTGGAAGGCTGAGATGGAAGGATCACCTGAGCCCAGCAGATCAAGGCTATGGTGGCTGTGAGCATGCCACTGCACTCCAGCCTAGGCAACAGAGTGTGACTCCAACTCATAAATAAATGTGTTCCATACAACCGGGCAATATGGTTAAATGAAAAAAGATGTGGCAAATACCCGACAGGAAAGTCATCTGAAATGTACACCCCTCCCTTATTTATATTCCAATTACCATTACTGAAAGGTAGGTTGACTTATTTAAACTTTCATACACTAGTCATTGTGTTAGGCGACAGTGAGGAGCAAAATGGACGCAGTATCGCAGCCCTCATGGAGCAGCGAGGCTAGTGGGGGGAAAGTGCTTGTTAACAGATCTCCAGCTTTATGGAAACACTTCAAAGAAGAGTTTTTACATGGTACAGTAAAGAGTCACAAACATAATGCTCAATAAAGACTAAAGCCTCCTGCAGTCATCCAAACTACCAAGGCCAAGGTTATTGTATTTTGGAGTACATGTCAAAAGAAGTCATAACAGAGTATGCAGTGGGGACGCAACATATCCGACACACAGTACACAGCCAGGAAAGCTGAAGAACGGATTGTAATCATAAAGCTGGAAAAGATCTCCGAGATTCTTAACCTGGGGTCCACTGTTGTACTTCAGGGACCCCCAAAACTCCCTGAGGTTAAAAGCCAAATTGTATCACTGCCTTTTTTCTTCTGAAAGTTTCATGACTGTTTTCAAACTCTCAAAGGAACATGTGACCTAAAAAAAAAAAGAAGTGGTTAAGAGTCCTTGATCTAATTCCAGGATCCAGAGAAAATGGGAGCTCTGTTTGGCTCACACAGTAAATCAGTGGCAGAGATGAACACCACGGGCCCCTGTTGCAGCTACATCTGTATTCTTTCTGCCATCCTGGGTCCCTAGCTGCAATTCATTAAATTGGCTCTCAGTCTCAAGGGATCACAAACCCCTGGCCCTTGCTTCCTATATGAGGGAAGGGAATCTGGGCTGCAAGTGAGGCGCATATCAGGCAGGGAGACAACAGGGTCGGAGAGGTAACCCTGGGATGGGTGTAGTCACACTAGGAGAGGCACTAAAAGGCTGAGCGTCTGCGAAACCTTACGCAAGTTTTTCTCCTGATCTGAGACTCAGTTTCCAGGTATGCAAAGATACCTCTTAGGCCACGCCCCCAAGACGCCTTTTAAAAAGCTGAGGGCGCGGCTTAGAGGCCTGCGCTCCCGGGCCCCGCCCCTAGGCCCTATATCGTGCGTGACGTCCGCCGACGACGAGAGAACCGCAGTGAGGTCATCGCCCTCGGCCTCTGGGGCGGGACCCTCGCGCGTCGGGGCGGGGCCTGTGGCCGAGCTCCGAGTCTCTCCGCCCCGCCCCCGCCGGCGCTTCCTCGAGGGTTGTCGGGCGCGTCACGTGACGGGTCGGCGGCCCTGGCGGTTGCTGTCAGCTGATTCCCGGGGTTGGTGGCAGCAGCAGTCGCAGCGATGGACTTTCTCTTGGGAAACCCGTTCAGCTCTCCGGTGGGACAACGCATCGGTGAGTCCCTAGATCCCCGAGCAGCCCCGCCCCGGTGCTCCACACCCGGCCTCAGTCCTCTGGGCGCCTCCAGGTCTCCAGTCACGGAGGCAGGGAGGGCAAGGAGGCTTGGCGTGGAGCTCCGGGACCTGGTCCCGCCCCGTCTCCCCGCCCATCCTTGATTGACAGGGTTATGGGCCACTAGGAAGCCTGTGTTTGTGATTGATGTTTGCATTAACCAATAGATAAAGAACGAGGGCGGGCCCGCGTGGCCACAGCCCAGCCAATGCGTGTCTGCTGGGGTCCGGAATCCAGGGAGAAAGTTTTTGGGGTTAAAGGGACTGCGTGGTTGGCAGTCGTTCTGCCGTTCGGCTGCGTCCCGCGTGTCTTCTCCCACCCGGGTCTCGCCACCGGGGCTCTTGCCTGGTCCTTCCTGGTTCGCCCGAACTCTCCAGACACGGACACCCGAAGACAGCTAAAAGCCCCTTCTCCCAGGACCGAAGAATCCCGAGGTTTGGCGTTTGGGGGCGCCTGGCAGGAGGGGGCCGAGCGCCCGATACCCCATCAGCCTATCAGACCCGGCTCTCGAGACGTGACTGCCTTGGCTCCTTTCACCAGTCAGCATCGGATGGACCCTCACAGACCCGAAAACGACCTTAGAACCCACCGGCTCAGCCTCCCTGGTTTCTGAGTCGATGGGGCGGCCGAGCACTCCGGCCGAGACTCGCGGCTCCATGGAACCCTGACTGACACCTAGTCCGTGAGGCTTTGCACCCTGTTGACAGGAGACTTAGGGTTCTGTGATGTAGCTTTTCCCCCGTAGGTAATTAGGGAGTAATAATGGTCCTTACCATCCTTGGGCTTGTTGTGAAGAGTAAGTTAGTTAATAAATGTGAAGTGCTCGGAACAGCCAGGCATATGACCAGGGCTATATAAATAAAAGTTGTCGTGTTTACTGTCATTGTCACTGTGATACCACCAGTGAGGGCGGGAATCCCTGGAGATCGCTGAATGTGGTCTCATAGGTGTTTATTTGTGTGCACCAATACGGGTCCGGGGGAAGGGGAACCTACAGGCCGTGGCCCAGACAGCCACGTTCTCCAGGGATAGTCTGGGTGTGCCCTCCTCTTGCAGGAAGAAACCATAGCATTACTGTGAAATTACATCTTCATCCTTTTTGTGACTTTTAGTCTTAAAAGTCCAGACTGGGAAAACTAGTAGTTTAAAACAAGACATTCTTTCCATTCTTACTGTCTCGGAAGCCAAACCTCTCGGAAGTCTTGTCACCCCAGCTCTGTGTTGTAATCTCCATCGTGGCTGTTTGCCACTCTTCTGAGGTTTTGTAATCAGTTATTTCCAAGGGAGAGGTGGCAGTCCACAATTTACACACCAGGAAGCTCCTGACCAGGGAGGGAAACTGTCCTCTCAGAGGACCGCCGCCCTCCCCGGACACACACACACACCTCACAGTGAGTCATGGTTTTGGAGCTGAAAGGAGAAGGCAGCTCTTTTCTCATCTTTATTTCTCCAACTACGGTCACCACTGCTTTTGTCACATGCCAAGTGTGATACTTCCTACTTAGAAATAAACAAATGAAAGATCTAGCTTTCAAAGTCAGCCACATATTCTTTTTTTTTTTTTTTTTTTTGAGTTGGAGTCTCACTCTGTCACCCAGACTGGAGTGCAGTGGCCGCTCCTGGCCACCACAGCCTCGACCTGCTGGGCTCCGGCGATCCTTCCGCCTCAGCCTTCCAAGTATCTGGAACTACAGGTGTGTGCTACCACGCCCGGCTAATTTTTGATTTATTGTAGAGATGAGGTCTTGCCAAGTTGCCAAGTGGATTACTCAGGCAATCCACTCACCTCGGCCTCCCGAAGTGCTGAGATTACAGGCTGAGCCACCGAGCCCAGCCTACATATTCTTGAGGCTTTCTGGAAAGACTCACCTGGACCCTGGGTTTCAGCTGATCGAAGAAGACAGCTTCTCTTTCCTGAGTGAGAATGCCTCTGTCCAAAGAGAATGCTACTAAATCTCAATACCTTAGAGATAACCGAATGTTGCTGATGAAAGGACCTTACCTTAGGGATCTTCTAACCCAATGGTTCACATCATAATTCCCAGGAGGGTTTGTCAAAGCAAGGATGGCCAGACCCCACTCCCAGAGACTCTGACTCTGCAGGTGTGGGATGGGACGTTAGAATTTGCGCTTCTGGCAAGTTCCCGGGTGTTGCTGATTCAGTTAGATTGGAGACCACATATTGAAAACCTGAGTTCTAGCCCATCCCCTTCATTCTACACTGGAGGAGACTGTGACTCACCCGATCCCAGTGAGTTGACAGCAAGGCTGAGCCACTGAAATTTAAATCAAAGCTGAAGAGTCTCTAAAAGTAGAATTAAATGAAGATATCTGCCACTTGAGTTAATCCCCAGTGTTCAGGGTTCTTTTAGAAAAGAACGCAGAAGTACTGCTCACTGGTACACTGTGAGTATCGATGACCTGATATTAGCTGCTTGTAGTTCTGTAAACCAGGCCTGTCTTTGCTGCAGGAATAAAATAATCTCAAGCTGTCTGACTCACATGCCCTACTGAAAGCAGAGCCTTTTAGAATTGGTATCCCTGAGGACAGTGGTTCTAGTGGCACTAATCGGGTGAATGCCATTCGACTCACAAAGTTCTCATCTACCCCCACACACCTTTATGCCCGATGGTCCCTCTGCCTGGGATGCCTGCTCCTGTTCCCCCACTGAAGAGCTCCAGCTCATCCTTCAAAACTCAGGACATCACCACCTCTTCCCCGAGGCCTTCCCGGACCCTTTCCGATCCAACCATGCTTTTTGGTTCTCCCATCATCGTAGATCCTCAGGCCCGCTTGCTGTGTGACTTTGGGCTCTGAGCCTCAGCTTCCTCCTTGGTAGGATGTGAATAACACAGCATCCATCTCCCAGAGAGAGTGTGAGAGTGAAGCAGGATAGTCCCCGGAGAGCGCTTGGCTTGGCGAGCGTGTGCAGTGAACATCAGCTCTTGCTGTCATCTCCATCGTCATTTTTCCTGTTCCAGCCATCATCACACTAACGCACTGCCCTCCAGTTCTTTGGGGGGTTGTGGGTGTCTGTCTCCCCATCTAGACTGAATGTGAGAGCAGGATCTGTACCTGGGTCGTCTGGACCCTCTGCACCTAGCATGGTGCCTGGCACATAGTAAGAGGGAAGAAAGGAAAAAGTGAGGTAACATTTTGTGAACCAATACCGTGTGCCGGGCATTATGCTAGAATCCTGGACATTCATCTCCATGGTAACCTTGTGAAGTTTTGCTGTTTTCCATTTCACTGAAAGTAAGTCTGAAGGAAAGTATCCCCTTCCAGGGTTTCACAGCTACTCAGGGTCAGAATCCCACCCAGGGCTTCTCTCGTACGCTCCCCACACTGCCTCTGAGTGCTCAATGCTTATTCTGAATTTACATCAGTCTGACCCTCCAAGGCCCATGCTAGTGTTCTACCCACAGATTAGAACGTGCACATGGGTCCACACACACTTCTGGGTCACTCACCCTTATTGATTAGTGGCAGAGATTCCCAAGGGCAGCAGCCCTTAGCCGAGAGAATTCCAGATCCTTAGTACCCGGTTGATGTTGTCACAGGCCTCTTCTTTCAGGGATCTCAAAATCCCTTCCAGGTATTCTCTGTGGACAGCTCTTACTGGATGTTTTTTATAGACATGTCAGAAGTCAACCCAAGAATCCCATTTTTCATTTCTGGCTGTCAGCTCACCCCTGGCACTTTGAGGTCGAATACCGACTGATTCATGAAAGCAAGCTGCAGATCACAAAGGCTGTAAATGTAGGCAGTCCCTAGGAACCAGCCTCAGTAGTCGGGATGATGGGAACTGGACGTGAGGAGAGTGGAGCCCAGAGCCGAAGACTGAACCCTGGAGTGGAGGAGCAAGGTGAAATGTCAGAGCTGCCTTTGGATCCACAAAGGCACAGCCAGGGGAGCCACAGGAAGGAGTCATGGAAATGAGAGACCAGCTCCGGCCCTTAGGGACCACCAAGGGAGTGATGGGCTGGAAACCAACATGGACACGCAGGCGATGTTGAGAAGACACCAGGCTGGGAGGATTCCTGGCTTCAGCTCTGGTTCTCTAACTATGCCCCTCTCTTTTGCCCATCTGCTCTGTAACGCATGTGCCACCATTCTCCCTCTACCGCCCAGAGGATTGGTGAAGAACAACAGAGGGGATGGATAGGTCCGGGGCAGGATTGGTTCTAGAGGGAAGAAAGAACGTGATGGCTGTTGTGGAGCAGTGTTGGGACCGATTGCACAGGCTCAAGTGCGGAGTGCGATGTTACAGGGAGGAATTCGGGGCCGGTATACATAGGTGTCTCTCGAGCCTTTCGGATGGGACGGCTGCCTTGCCAGGCAGTGAGCTCCCCTCCGCTGGCGGTATGAAGGCAGAGGTCATAGGGGAAGCAGGCTGTAAAGAGGGTTCCCGAGTTGGCTAGCAGGGATTAGACCAGGGTCAGGAACCTTTTCTACAAAGGGTCAGATAGTAGGTAGCTGTGGCTTTGTGGGCCAGGTGGTCTCTGTCGCAGCTAGCCAACTCTGACATTTAGCACAAAAGCAGCCACAGACCATAGGTAAATGAATGGGTGCAGCTGTGCTTCAACAAAGCTTGATTTATGGACATTGAAATTTGAATTTCATGTAGTTTTCACATGTCATGAAACATTCTTCTTCTTTGGCATTGTTTTCAGCCACCGAAAAATGTAAAGACCATCGTAGCTCAAGGACCGTAAAAAAGCAGACTGAGCTGGGCTCGGTGGCTCAGCCTGTAATCCCGCACCTTTGGGAGGCTGAGGTGAGCGAATTGCCTGAGTCTGCGGGTTCGAGACCCGCCTGGGCAGCAAGACCTCATCTCTACAATAAATCAAAAAAACCAGCCGGGCATGGTAGCACATGCCTGTAATTCCGGCTACTCGGAAGGCTGAGGCGGAAGGATCGCCGGAGTTCAGCAGGTCGAGGCTGCGGTGGCCGTAAGCGGCCACTGCACTCCAGTCTGGGCGACAGAGTGAGACTCCAACTCAAAAAAAAAAAAAGCAGACTGAATTTGGCATTGGGTTCTCAGAGCCCCCATGCCAGGGATGCTTGAGGAGGCTCTAGCCCCAGGCCCCCTGAGCAGAAATCTTTATCAGATAAGGCTGTTGTGTAGTTGTGTTGTGAAGCACTTGGCCTGGTGCTTGCCAGACAGGAAGTGTCAGTAATCGTGAGTGAAAAATTGTGATTTTTGTCACTGGTGTTGTCACTCTGGGGCATAGTCTAAGTTAGTGGCCAACCTAGGATGCCAATCCCGGACTCTGATTCCAGTGCGGCCTTTGAGATGGTCCTTGTGTCCCTGGGGAATGAGCAGTCACTGGCCAGGTGGCAGCCACATTCACAGACAGGTCAGGTTTCAGGCTGTGGGGTGGAGCTGGTTCTCCCTTGGGAATTAAGGCCTTTGCCCGCCCCTGTGGATAGAGTTGGTGAACAGGTTTTGTTCTCTTACTAAGCTCAAAGAAATAAAAGTAGAGTTCTGGGTTTCTGCTCTTCTGGTTTTAGGAAAACAAAAACAAAAACCCTTGGTGCCTCCTAGTTACCTTGGGGGCATCACCCAGTGAGAAGCAGAGGGATTCAGGACAGGTTAACTCTTCACCTTCTTACCAAGGTCTTGATCTAGGCCAGTGCTCTCCAGACTTCTGTCCATGTACCTCCTTGATGATTTGTGTCTGTCCCCATGCCACCTTTATTGCTGGCTTCATGGTGTTTTCCGTTCATCAGCTTACCTTTTGAAATTTGACCTTATCCTATGTGTTTATATTCTTGAAATCATGGCTTTGGCTGGGAGCGGTGGCTCGGCCTGTAATCCCAGCACTTTGGGAGGGCAAGGCGAGGGGATTGCCTGAGCCCAGGGGTTCGAGAACAGCCTGGGCAACTTGGTGAGACCTCGTCTCTACAACAAATCACACATAAGAAAAAAAAACTAGCTAGGCATGGTGGCGTATGTCTGTAGTTCCAGCTACTTGGAAGACTGAGGCGGAAGGATCGCCAGAGCCCAGCAGCTCGAGGCTGCGGTGGCCATGAGTGTGCCACTGCACTCCAGCCTGAGCGACAGAGTGAGACTCCAACTCAAAAAAAAAAAAAGAAAAGAAAAGAAATTATGGCTTTGATGAGCTAGTTCATGTTTTTTCCTACCCCGCATTAAAGTAAATATGTCAAGCCGGGCTCGGTGGCTCAGCCTGTAATCCCGCGCCTTTGGGAGGCTGAGGTGAGTGGATTGCCAGAGCCCACGGGTTCGAGACCCGCCTGGGCAGCGAGACCTCATCTCTACAATAAATCAAAAAATCAACCGGGCGTGGTAGCGCATGCCTGTAATTCTGGCTACTCGGAAGGCTGAGGCGGAAGGATCGCTGGAGCCCAGCAGGTCGAGGCTGCGGTGGCCGGGAGCGGCCCCTGCACTGCAGTCTGGGCGACAGAGTGAGACTCCAACTCAAAAATAAAATAAAATAAAATAAAGTAAATATGTCAGCCGGGCTCGGTGGCTCAGCCTGTAATCCCAGCACTTTGGGAGGCTGAGGTGAGTGGATTGCCTGAGCCCGCGGGTTCGAGACCCGCCTGGGCAACTTGGTGAGACCTCATCTCTACAATAAAATAAAAAATTAGCTGGGCATGGTAGCGCATGCCTGTAGTTCCAGCTACTCGGAAGGCTGAGGTGGAAGGATCGCCGGAGCCCAGCAGGTCAAGGCTGCAGTGGCTGGGAGCGGCCACTGCACTCCAGTCTGGGTGACAGAGTGAGACTCCAACTCAAAACTAAGTAAATAAATAAATTAAATTAAATTAAGTAAATATGTCACTCTGAAAATGTTTTTATGTGCCCATGGCCTACCTTACATGGCCCAAGGTAGCACATTTTGACCACTGGGATAGAAGCAGCCTGAAATGGGCTCAGAGCTTAGACTCCGCGGCTGAAGAGCTGGGTTTAGATGCCAGCTCCAGCCCTTTCCAGCAGTGTCCCCGGGTCTTGGCCTCAAGGGACATGGGAAACCTGGCAATTGGTAGAGCTCTGAAAAGTGCCATGGAGAAATGCTGTGCAAGACCTGAGGAGAGGACCTGGGCTCTGCTCCTGACCGGGAAGTTGGAGAAGGGAAGGAAGGAGCCAGGGAGGCAGGAGGGAGAAGAACCAGTCAGACTGCAGGGTTGGGACAGAGGATTGAAGGATGGACAGAGGTGTCCGCCATCCAGTTGGAGTATGTTTGTGTTGGTGCTATGTAAACCCTGTGGGGTGAACTCTATGTGTCAACTTGGCTAGGCCATGGAAACCAGATATTTGGTCGAACATTATTTTAGATGTTTCAGCGAAGGTCTTTTTTAGACGAGATTAACATTTGAATCTGTCGAAAGAGCACATGACTCTCCATAAAGTGGGTGGGCCTTGTCCAGTCAGTTGAAGGCCTTAATAGAAAAAGACTGACCTCCTCAGAACAAGAGGGAATTCGACCGGCAGACTGCCGGTACTCGAGCTGCGTCTGTTCCTTAGTCTCCAGGCTGCTGGCTTACCTTTTAAGGTGCTGGACTTGCCAGGCCTCCATAATCATATAAACCAGTTCCTTAAAATCAATCATCAACCTCTTGATCCCTCTTTCTCTATCTCTGTTGGTTCCTTTTCTCTGGAGTACCCTAATACAAAACCCTGTCTGCCCCCCTACCATCTAGATTGTCAGTAACGTCTTTTTCAATCACAAGTGGAGGGAGGAAAAAATGTCATCTATACCCCAGTTAGCCATGCACAGCCATGTGCCCTCTCTGAAATTTCCTTTAGTTAGGTATCACAGGTAGTTACATCAACTTGAAAATCGTGGTTTGCGGAAGTAATGCCCTCTGTAAGGTATTTTAGGGTTTCACTTGTGGTCAATGGTTAAAAAATAACAGGGGAGAGGCAGCCAGGGCTGTGAGAAGGGCAGCTCAGCAAGTTAGGAGACTGATGGAACTTTCCATGCCAGGTCTGGAAAGAGTTATTCATTTGGAAAGTCGGCTTCAAGACACATTGATGGCTGGAAAAAAGACGGCTTCTGTGTGTGTGTGATTTAAGAATCTCTTTTATGGGAGTGCTTGAAATTCAAACAGCCATTTAGTGTCTGATATATTTGTAGAGGATAACATTTGTCTTAGTGCTTGAAATGTATGCTCTCCTGTCTTTCTCACTTACTCTGGAAGGTGAGTGCTTCGTTGTCTTTATTCTGTAGAGGAGGAACTGAGGCACAGAGAGCCTAAGCAGTCTCCCAAGGTCACACAGCCGGTGCTCAAGTCAGGACTTGAACTGGAATTTGCCTGTGTCTGCATCCCATCCTCCTAACTTTTCCCCTTGGAGTTGAAAGCGCTCCCTGGGCTTCCCTGTGACTGAAAACATCTGTGTCCATCTAGAATGGATCTGTTCAGTCCAGCCCTTCTTGTATTTTGCTTCACCTTCTTTGTCATACTGGTCTCACCCTCGTGCTTGTCCCCTCATAGCAGGAAGCACAGGTGAAAGCTCCATCTGTCTGTGTCTCTGTGAGCAGCTCAGACCTTCCCCAGGAGTTCACAAGAGACTTTCACTGATGACTCACTGAACAGAAGTGGGTCACAGGGCACGTCTAGCTGCAAGGGAGACTAGCAAAGCTAAATAGGCCAGGCGCAGTGGCTCATGCCTATAGCCTCAGCACTTTGGGAGGCCGAGGTGAGAGGAATGCCTGAGCTCACGGGTTTGAGACCAGCCTGGGCAACTTGGTGAGACCTCGTCTCTACAATAAATCAGAAAATGTCTGTAGTTCGACTTGGAAGGCTGAGGCAGAAGGATTGCCTGAGCTCAGGAGGTCAAGGTTGCGGTGGCCATGAGTGCCACTGCACTCCAGCCTGGGTGACACAGTGAGACTCTAACTCAAAAAAAAAAAAAAGGCTAAGTAAATGTGAGACAGTTGAGAGTATCTTTCACAACAACAAGCTATTAGAGTCAGCTCTGTGTGGTGGCATTAGCAAATATAATGTAGTCAGGGGGTGTGTTAATAGAAATGCAATCTCTAGGCTCATCATGTTAGCTAGGCTAATCCTAGCACTTTGGGAGGCCAAGACAGGAGGATTATTTGAGCCTGGGCGTTTGAATCCAGCCTAGGCAACATAATGAGACTTTGTCTCTACAAAAATTTTTTAAAAATCAAAAATTAGCTAGGTTTGATGGTGCATGCCTGTAGTTCTAGTTACTTAGGAGGCTGAGGTAGAAGGATTGCCTAAGCCCAGGAGGTAGAGGCTGTGGTGAGCTGTGATTGTGCCACTGCACTCCAGCCTGGGTGGCAGAGTGAGACTCTGGGTCAGAAACAAGGAAAGAAATGCAGTGTCCAGCATGGGTAGGTGTGTGTGATGTGGGCATTCCCACACCGTGTTTCCAGATGGTCAGCACAGCTGGTCTGCGACCTAGGGGTCAGTCCAAGTGGTGAGGGCTCTGGAGATCATGTCCACAGTGGAGTGGTCGTGGTTACAAGTCCTGAAGATGTTAGGTTGAAGGACAGATTAAGGAGGGACGTTGTACTTTTTACAAATATTCAAGCCAGGCATGGTGGCTCACACCTGTAATCCCAGCACTTTGGGAGACCGAGGCAAGGGGATTGCCTGAGCCCACAGGTTCGAGACCAGCCTGGACAACTTGGTGAGACCTCATCTCTACAATCAATCAAAAAATTAGATGGGCATGGTGGCATGCGCCTGTGGTTTCAGCTACTTGCAAGGCTAAGGTGGGAGGATTGCCAGAACCCAGCAGGTCGAGGCTGTGGTGGCTTGAGCATGCCACTGCACTCCAGCCTGAGACTATGACTCCAGACATCTATATATATATTCAAAGGCCTGTTAGTTGGAAGAAAGATGGAAATTTCCACACTGCAGCTCCTAAGGGCTCTGTGAGTGCCACAGGGAGGAAGTATTGTACTTGACTTCAAGTGTTATAAGGGTTTATTGTGCTGGTGAATATGGCTCATCCTTCATTCAGTCATTCAGCAAACAGGTCCTGCAGGTTTGTCATGGGCCGGGTCCTATGTGGTGTAGAGAATCAGACCATTCATGAGCTGTAATCTCTACCCATGAGGAGCCCACAGCCTAATGGGAGAGACAGAGAAACCAAGAAGACCCTCTGAAGTTACCTGAACAGCTCCACTACGCAGCTTGCAGTTGCAGTCTGTACCCGTACTGTGGCACACAGGTGGTGGAAGGTGCAGGCCCCGGTGGAGGGGGTGGTCGGCACAGCCTTCACAAGGAGACCTGACCTTTGAGCTGGCCTCAGGAGCGTGAGGTGGGGTGGGGCACATTCCACGTCTGGAAGGAAGGGATGTTCCAAGCACAGAAGCCTGAGCAGGGGCGGGCAACCAGGCAAGGCCTCCACACCAGCCTCCCGAAGACCAAGTGCCAGTGGAGCCCGGTGTCGTGCAGGCTCCGCGCCACAGTGGTCCACAGCCAGACTTCTGTATATGAAGAGATGAATCAGGGTTCTTTGAGCTGCAGTTAACAGAAACCCAGCCAGCGGAGGCCGGCACCATCACAACAGCAAACTTGTTCACCCAGCAAGAAGTCTGAGGGTCGGCAGTTTCAGGGTGGGTTTGACAGCTCAGCATGTCTGGAAACGCCCAGGATCCTTCGTGCTCTGTCCTTTGCATGGTGGCTAGTCTGTAAAATGCCACGATCATTGTTCAGGGGAGAGGCAGGCACTCAGCATTGTATCTCGCACCTAGGCCCCCTCTACCCTTCTTCCGCATGTAACGACCCCCCACTCTGTTCCACCTGAGGGAAGGTCCATGTGTGCCGGCCCCAGGAGGAAGAGGTGTCCTTCACAGGGACAGAGCAGAGTGGAGCATGCACGTGTTTGGAACACGTGGGCCTGGCTTTGCCTCTGGCTGCTCCACCTCCAGCCTTGGGCAAGTTACTAGCCTCGGCACACCAACTGCGTGCGCGCGCACACACACGAAAGGAGGTCTCCAACCACCCCCACACAGGCTGACACCTGTTTGGGGAACGCTGGTTGTTTTGTCATTGTTCTTCATTATCTTGTTACTGTCACAGTGACGCGGGATGAGGGGTGACACAGGCGGCCGGGGAAGAGGCGTGGCCAAGGATCTGACCCCGGGCAGGGCCTCGCATGAGCAGGGGCCAGCCGACTCGTTTCCTCTTCTCCATGTGCCCTCGCACTGCCTCAGCACCTGGTCTCTTTTGTCGTGGAAGCTTCACTTTGCATCACGTCAATCGTGGGTTCTAAGTTTCCTTGACAGGACCTCGCTGGCTCTGCTCACTGGTGTCTCTCTGGGCCTGGACAAGTGTTAAGTATGTTTGAGGAGCACACAGCATAGCGGTTGCAAGTAAGGAAGTGAGAACCAGACCTCTCTGAGTTCAAATCTCTGCAACTTACCAACTGTGTGACTGTGGGCGAGTTACTGACTTCTCTGTGCCCTCGGTTTACCCATCCTCTGTTTTAAGGGTTATGGTGAGGGTGACTGAGGCTGTGATGTGCTTATTGGTGTTTATCCTGGTGTGGTGGATTGTGAACTGGATGCCTAGCTGACTGAGGAATGGCCTTCCAGGCGGGAGCATAGAGGCAGGAAGGGACAGGCACACAGAGGGCACAGCCCCCTATGGCTAAGGCCAGTCCCTGGGGGGTTCAGGACTTGACCCCCGGGCAGTGGGATCATGGGTAATTTTAGAGAAAAGTCCTGGGTGGAGTTATGTTTGAGGAGAGTGTGCAGGTGACAGTCCAGGGGAGGTGACAGGGCCTAAGCCAGAGTTAGCTCCATGATGATGCATGCGACTTGGCCACTGTTGGAGTGTGCAGGGAGACAGGGAGAAGGCCCTGGGCGGCTTCCTGGAAGGCTGGGTGGAGGGGGCGGTCCTGTGGCCCGCATCCCTGATGCTACCCATTGCCACTAAGCACCCGCAGAGGTGGTCTCTACCACAGCTGCAGGAGCAGGGCTGCCTGTAGCTTGAGAGCAGCCATTACACCTGGGATTCTGGGACCAGGAGCCCCACTGCCTGGAGCAGGTGTGACATGTCTCTGGTGACCACTCATTCCTTCTCTTTACCCGAGTCACGTTTATTGAAGCTCTGTTACTAATTACTAGCCTTTCCTGATGTCATTCTGACATTGTCTGGTCGAAAGGTCACAGGTCCCCTGAGGCAGGCGATCTCATCCTGGTTTTACAGGTGCAGAGACAGAGATTGACAGGGCCTGGACCTTTGCCCACAGTCTCTGAGTTAGGAGGTGAGGTCAGACTCGTGCCACTCCAGAGCCTGTGCCACTGCCTGTCCCAATTCTCTGAGAGGGGCAGCCGGGCCTTGCCATCATGCCATGCCAGGAAGCTTATCTGGAGCCCTCTAGAGAGATCATGACTACACCAGGCCCAGCAGAGAGGACAAACTGCTAAACAGACGCGTGAGTGCCTGGTGACCCAAAGTCATAGGCCTGCCAGCCCTGGATGGCAGCAAAGCCACCTAATGACACACACATGTCTGCAGGGCCTGGCTCCCTCAGGAGCTGGGAGACAAGAGCACAGCTGCTACCCAGGGCCCACGAAGGTCACCACCAACAGCTCTGTGGCCAGGGAGTCAGTTACTGTTCTCTTGGTAACTGTCACCACCGTCCGTGTTTTTATCCCCCTTCTTAAAATAGCAAGCCAAGTTACTTCTGCGGTTAAGAACAAAAACAAAACAAAATATTCCCAGGTTCCTGTGGGTCTAAAACTCTGCCCTTGATGAGGCACGCCTGCCCTGTGGACGTCTGCAGAAGTCACGACTCTCGGCGTCCTGCAGTCCATGCCCAGACCTGAGGGATCCAGAAGGGAGCGGGCAGGCGATGGCCTGGGAGGCGTCCTCACGCCTCCCCACAGCTGTCTTCTACTCCAGGCACTCAGCTGGATCTGGTCCCCGTCTGCCTCCCCCTGCTCTTCCTCTCCCCTTTCCTGTTTGGGCCACATGCCCCCTCCTGCCCCCTCCCCCAAAAGCCTATCTTGGGAATGGCTCTGCCCACTGCTGCCACACAGGGCTAAAGAGCTTGCCAAGCAGGCGTCAGACTCGTGCTGCAGGGCCTCCTGCCTGCACCCGCCGACTCATCCCAGCCTCCCCTTCAAAGCTGCTTGCCTTTCCAAAACCACCTTAATTTCTTCTAAGACTTCGGTGCATATTCCCATGGGAGACACTAGGAGCTCATTGTTTTCAGGGGCTCTGGGGGGTCATCAGGGGATCCGATGGAGGACCACTGAGGCCTGCCGGCGATTCTCAGGGCAGAGAGAGAGGGCAGACTGCCTGAGTGGTGGGAAGCACCTCCTGGGAAAGCGGCGCTCCATTCCACCCCACCCCCAGAAGGAACCTGCCCTGCAGCGTCAGTGACCACTCTCCATCACCACCAAGTGGCCCTTCACATCACTGACCTTTCTGCACCTCTCTTTCCTTGTTAGTGAGATGAGGGCAACAACATACACCTCATCAGGTGTGACGATTAAATCTCCCTTTTTTTTTTTTTTTTTTTTTAGTGGCAGTCACTCTCTGTCGTCCAGGCTGGAGTGCAGTGGCACGCTCACAGCTACTGCAGCCTCAACCTCCTGGGCTCAGGTGATCCCTCTTCCTCAGCCTTCCAAGTAGCTGGAACCACAGGCATGCACCAGCCAATTTTTTTGATTTATTGTAGAGACGAGGTCTCACCAAGTTGCCCAGGCTGGTCTCAAACCCCTGGACTCAGGCAGTCCTCTCGCTTCAGCCTCCCAAAGTGCTGAGATTACAGGCGTGAGCCATCACGCCCGGCCTTGTTCTTCATACGAACAGCTAAATGATGCTTCGTCCTATAGAGTACAGAACTCAGGAAGTTAAAATATTATTATTGTGGAAGGACACACAGGCCAGGCTGAAGACCAGGAGGCGGGGAAGGGTTTGAGGCACAGGAGGGACATGGTCATTTCAGAAAGTTCCCTCTGGGCAGCACAAAGAATGGGTGGGGAGGAGGCTGCCGCGGTGGTCTGGGGGGAGGATGGGCGCCAGGCTGGGGCAGTGGAGTGGGGACACGAGAAGGGAATGGTGTGGTGGAGAGAGGTCAGCAGCTGGACTTGGCAGGACTTCGCGGCCAGTAGATGTGGGCCGGGCGTCAGGGATGACGCTAATCCTGTGGCCTGTGTGACCGGCGGTCGCTGAGATTTGGCTTCTTACAGGGGAGCACATTCTGCATGTTAACTCTGATGAATAGGATTAACCACTGCCCTCCAGGCCCTCCAAAGCTGGGCATTTGCTCAGCCCGCTGTGTTCTTCCCAGGGGGCTCTGTAAGTATGAGAGCCCTTAAGTGTGAGGTGGTGCAAAGAAGCCATACTCAGTAAACACTCACAGAGGGACAGGTCTGTCTTTGAATCCTTCTAGAGGGAACCTTCATCATTGCCTCCCCCCGGGCTAGAGCCTAGGGGTAGAGCAGTCCTCCCTGTAGCAGTCACCTCAGCCGCCTGGCATGTACCCTGGGCCACCCTGGCATCCATCTGGCTCAGGACCTGAGGGTGGAACTGAAGTCAGGCCGGTTTCAAAACCAAGGTCTTAGAAGCCACAGTTTCAGAGAGCTGGCTGGGCCAGCCCAGCTAGGAAAGGATCCCGCCCAGTCACATGGAGGCAGCCCTTCTCTGTCCTCTGGCAGACCTGGGTTTAGAGCACATTTTGGCCAAAAGAAGGCACCCTAGGGCAGGACCAGGCCCTTCTTGTCCACCACTGGGTCCCAGTGCCTGGAATAAGCCTGGCATGTGCGTAGCTATGCAGCGAGTGAGAAGTCACCCTCCCTTCCGGGCCTCAGCTGTCTCCTGAACACAGCAGTGACGAGAGAACGTCCCTTGCGGGACAGTGTGACATCATATGGAATAACGCGTTCTGCACACCTAGCCCATCGCATGCCTTTGGTAGCTGATAAACTGCTGGCAGCACTGTGCCCAAGTGCCATACGAGCCTGTCATCAGGTGTTCCAAGGCCAGCAGGGCAGCCGCAGAGGCTGGTAGCTTGTGAGCATTCCACCTCTGAAGCCAGGGTCTGGAAGCTGGAGACCAGAGACAGCAGGGCAGGGCAGGGGGCCTCAGGCAGTGCCTGCATCAGGACACCCTGGGTATTACCCCCTGAACTGAAAGTGTTGAGCAAGGCCTATCTTGTCACACACTCCTACACTTGGTGAAAATATGCACCTGCCAGGGTAATGTGCGTGATAGAATATTGCCCGCAAGAAGCAGAATAGAACATTGTCCATGTGCACTGTGGCCAAACTGGTCTGTGTGAGGATGGCATCTGGGGGTGCAGAGGACCATGAAAATGGGCCATGTGTTTGAGAGAAGGGACCGCACTTCTCTTCCTTAGAGACCATTCGTGAAGTTCCTAGCATTGTCGGTTCCTTTGTTCATCGTACACCTGACACCAGTTGGCACCTCTCACACTGCAGAAGGCCAGCAGCCCAGGACTTGCCACTGAGCAGATCTGCAGCACATGGTCCCAGCCCTGGCTCTGACAGGCTTCAAGAACCCTGTAGCTGACCCCTGACTTTTAAATCTTACTGTAGGAGTCGCCACCACACGAAGTGTCGTGGAACTGACAGAAGTGGTGGTGGTTGCCTTCAATGTTGTGAATGTACTGAATGCCACCGAATTGCACTTGAAAATGGTTTATGTTGTGTCATGAGACTTTCACCTAATTAAGAAAAACCTACCACCACCACCACCTACTGAGCACCTGCGTTGTGCAGGCACCATGCAGAGACCTTGCTTGAGTCACCACCCTTGGGGCAGTTCTACAAGGTGGCTCACCATTAGCCCAATCTGGGGGCAGAGACTGGCCTCAGAAGGGGACGGGGAGGGCTGGCTCACATGTTGTTGGTGGAGTCTTTGCTTCATGGGTAAGGAAGGCCTCTGGGAGGTGACAGGAAACTGGTTACGGCAGTGATTCTAGGAAGTGGGGGACAGAGGGCAGGAATGGAGGTAGACCCACTCTCCGCTGCGTACTGCTTTGAAACGCTTATGTTTGAACCATGTGATTGTTACCAACTCAAAAGATTAAATATAAGACCAAGAGGGAGCGTCTTATTTACAAAAATGAGGAAAGCACTGTCTCCCTCTTGTCATGTCAAAAACCAGCAGTCTGGGATCCGCCTAGATTCCAGTCCGCCCCACCCCACCGATGGAGTTTGTTCAGCCAGGACCCCCACACACCTCTGTGACGTGTGTTTTCTTCTCCTCAGAGCAAGCCACAGATGGCTCCTTGCAGAGCGAGGACTGGGCCCTCAACATGGAGATCTGTGACATCATCAACGAGACAGAGGAAGGGTAAGGGCCCCCCCAGGAGAAGTCAGGGCACTGGCAAGGACGGCCCACTACAGCTCACACCTGCACCCTGCCGGGAGGCCCTGTCCCAACCTCACTGCTGCTGTAGTCACAAAGTCCGACCCTGCGGGAGTCTTCAGTGCAGCAGGGGCTGCAGAGGTCATCCCAGCCCCTGGTCCCTGAGCCAACCCAAAGCAGGAATTCACGGTGGTTATACAGGTAGCCCCTGGGTGCCGCCACCCCACCCCACCTCTCAGCACTGCCCCAGGCTATGGGGGCAGTATCTCCCTGGGACAGCCGAGCTGGATACTTCCAGTCAGGAGTTGGCCCCGAGTGCTATCTGCATCTGCATCCTGTGGGCTGGAATGCATTAGGGACTCCCAGCTCTTCTCTGAACAAAAACAGACTTTCGTTTCCTTGGGATTTGAAACCAGCCTGGAGGGTAGGGGATCACGGGGAGGGCAGTCAGGGCTCTTCAAGTGTTGGCGACATAATGTGCTCTTGCCTGGTGCCGAGGAGCCTTGCCAAGGCACGCAATGTGGGAGGCATTAGGTTCTTGGCTTCTGATGTCTGCCTGGTTGTCACCAACCAGTTGTGTGACCTCGAGCAAGTCGCTTTACCTCTCTAGGTCTTTGTCCTCATAGGCAAAGCTCTGTTAGATCCTTCTAGCAATTAGCCCAGGTCCCTGGGCGAGCCGAAAGGGGATGCGAGGGTCCCTGTCCCTGCAAGAAAGCCCCATGAAGGGTGAGGAGGGGTGTGGAGGCCACGGCCAACAGGAAGTGCTGCCTGTCGGGGTCTCTGTTCTGCGAAACTGCAGTCTCGTTTTCCTCTCCATTTTTCCTTGGGATAATGCAGTGACCCCTCAGCCAGTTTAGAGTGTTCCTCTCAGCCCAGGAGTGCAATGGGTGAGGGCAGGCTAGTGCAGTGGTGGGAGAGATGCCCACAGCTCGGAGCTGGAGAGAGATGTGAGCATCTGAGTCACACAGTCGGGCCCGATCAAGAGAGGGCAGTAGCTGCCAGGAGCCTCAGCCTGTTCCGTGGCCTTGCAAGGACTCATGAGAATGAAGGAAGGGGTGGGGACAGGAGTGGTGGGTAGATGCCAAGGCCAAGAAAGAAGGCAAAAGGCAGAAAACCTCATGGAGCCTCTAGAAAGGCCTGGGAGCTTCATGGACATCATGACTGAAAGTCACTGCAGTGTCCTTGGAGACGGCAAGCCCCCATGTCCCTTATACACGTGGGAGAAACGGGCTCAGAGTTGTTCAGATGCCTTGCTATTTATTTGAGCACCTGTGTGTTCCAAGCACTGCATGAGGCAGTGCGGACCGACCAGCTGTGAGCAAGGACACCTTGACCTCACAGAGCGCGTTGGCTAAACGTTAGGGTCTCTCCATCGGGTTGTGACTTCCTTGCCATATACTTTGTGCTCCTAGCAGAGTACTGGACACAGCCTACAGCAGTGGTAAGGCCAGAACTTCTGGTCCCCAGTGCCATGCCCCTTTCTCTAGGCCATCTGTGAAGAAGTGCGAACAAGTCCCTGTAGAGCACTGAGGTGGCCCAAGGTCAGCAGCTAGCCCAGGAACAGAAGCCAGCACAGAGGCTCCTAAGCCAGAGCTGCCAGGGCAACACCGATTACACCTGTACAGGGCCGAGGGCTGCAGACGGCACAGGAGGAGCAGGCTGCCACCCAGGCTTCCAGGGCTTCCCGTCACACTCAGCATATCCACCCTCCCTAATGTAGCCCCAGGGCCCCTCAGCCTCTCCCCCCCCATGCCCTCCACTCAGTGTGGCCTCCTCCTAGCTCCTCCATGGCACCACGCTCCTCCCCACCCCAGGACCTTGGCCCAGGCTCTCGTCTCGACCTGAACTGCCCTGTCCCTGCTCCCCCAGCTGGTCCTTCCCATCCTTCGAAGGCCTTTTCTGACCACCTGCACTCCCACCTTCCCCAGACCTTCTTATGTTGTTCCCTTCGGTTCTTTGAGTCGTCTCAAAACGCGGGAGCCATGGAAACAAGGCTGGGCTGTGCAGTCACGCTCACCGTTGTGTCCTCAGCACCTGCCATGGTGCCCCACACATATTGAGTGCTTAGTAAGACTTGACTGGGCTGGGCATGGTGGCCTGTGCCTGTAATCCCAGCACTTTGGGAGGCTAAAATGGGAGGATCGCCTGAGGCTAGGAGTTTGAGACCAGCCTGGGCAACATAATGAGATCCTGTCTGTAAAAAAAAAATGTTTTTTTTTTTTGAGTTGGAGTCTCATTCTGTCACCCAGACCGAAATGCAGTGGCATGCTTACGGCCACCGCGGCCTCAACCTGCTGGACTCAGGCGATCCTTCCACCTCAGCCTTCCAAGTAGCTGGAACTAGGGGCATGCACCACTACTCCCGGCTGATTTTTTTTTTATTTATTGTAGAGATGAGGTCTCACCAAGTTGCCCAGCTTGGTCTCGAACCCGTGGGCTCAGGCAGTGCTCTCACCTCGGTCTCCCAAAGTGCTAGGATTATAGGCGTGGGCCACCACACCCAGCACAAAAAATTTTTTTTATTAGCCAGGCTTAGTGACACATGCCTGTAGTCCTAGCTACTCAGCAAGCTGAGGTGAAAAAAATCACGTGAGCCCAGAAGTTGGAGGCTGCAGTGAGCTCTGATCCTGCCACTGCACTTCAGTACAGATCACAAAGCGAGACTCTGTCTCAAAAAAAAAAGAATAGCAAGATGAGTGGATAGAGGAGCTGGCCAGGATGAGGCATTAGAACACTTATGCTGACAGGCTGTCCTTAGACATCAGCAAGCATGAGAAGTCCCTGAGGAGTGTGGGAAGCATGCAGATTCTGGGGCCCCACTCCCTAAGAATGTGGTTCAGGTGGTCTAGAGTGGCCTGGATTCTGCATTTTTCACAAACATACCTCTCCCTAAAGTTATTCTGTTGCAGGAGGGCCAGGGACCACACGGTGAGAGTCCCTGCTAAGCAGTCATGATCTCCCAAGAGGACTGTGGTGGGGTAGGAGGGTTCTGATGTGATTAGAACTTAGAGACACAAAGCCGGCGGGGCCCAGGGAGGATTGCAAATAAGAGCCTTCCAGCCCTCCAGGGCCAGATTCAGGCCAGCAGCCTCCAGTGTCAGGTAAAGAGGCTTCATGCCTAAGCCCATCCTTCCTGTCGTCCTTCTTCCCAGCCCCAAAGACGCCTTCCGAGCATTGAAGAAGAGAATCGTGGGAAATAAGAACTTCCACGAGGTGATGCTGGCTCTCACGGTGAGTGCGCATCCGTACACACCTCATGGCAGGGCCACAGTCCACTGAAAGCCACCTCCCCTCAGACCCAGCAGGACTCATGGCCACCTGTGGGCTCCTCGTCCAGGGGCTGGGATGGAAAGGTTGGTGGGGAAAGCACTGTCCTGTCTACACTGCTGGCTGACATGGAATGGCAAGAGAGGCCATTCAAAAAGGTCCTCCCCAAACCACAGCATGGGAGCAGACACACTGAGGTTACGTCCCTCCAGATCCACTGGTGTGGAGAGCCTGGGCCAAAGGACCTATGGGTGACATAGCAGCTCAGTAAAGTCAGGCCTCTGTTGGGACAGGGTGCTGCCTGGCACTTTGGAGCATAGGAAAATGAACATAAAAGAAACGCCAGTGACAGAACAGCCTTGCCCTACCACTGAAGCAGGCCAGGTCCCAGGGCAGCCAGGCAAGTGTGGGTGTCCTGGCCGTAAGAATGGGTCTGCCCCAGCCTCCCCCATGAGCAGTGTTGATATGCAGGTGAATCCCACCTAACAAGAAGCAAAGGCAGCTCCTGCCAGAAAGCAGGAAGTGGAGAGAGGGAGGGAAGGTCAGCACCTTTTCCTCAGCCCACCAGTCACTGCCTGACTTAAAGCTCAAGATCTGCTTCATTCCCCTTGGAGAGTCCCTCCCTCCTGGCCTGTTCAGCTTAGAAATAGCGTCAAGATTCTGTGGGCACTGACATCAGTCAGGGAGGGACTTCCAGCCTGCACACCATCCCTGTGCCCATCCAAGCCACTACTTTCCAGTAAATAAACCCCTGAATTCCAGCATTGCCCCAAGTTCTCCATGTGCTGGGTTCTCCCTCTAGGAAGTCTTGTCTCCTCTGCGGGGCCAAACTTCCGGGACATAGGTAGAGCCATGAGGGTATCTCATGGGCACGTCTTGGCCCTCCAGGTCCTAGAAACCTGCGTCAAGAACTGCGGGCACCGTTTCCACGTGCTGGTGGCCAGCCAGGACTTCGTGGAAAGTGTGCTGGTGAGAACCATCCTGCCCAAGAACAACCCTCCCACCATCGTGCATGACAAGGTGCTCAACCTCATCCAGGTGAGTGCCAGGGCAGGGACGGGCGGGCTGGGAAGGCTGTCAATGCAGAACTTCCTTAGTGTTGGCCGTAGGTTCTGTTTCTTACTCTTGGTTGACTGCTGGTTTGGTGTCTTGGTTGTCTGCTGGCAGGACATTCTGTGGGGGAAGGCTTGTCCATGGCATGCTTTGCTGTGGAGCGGGCTGGACAGATATAGTAAAACACCAACAAGTTAGGGAAAGAATTTCTGTCCTCTGGGTGCCAAGGTAGAAGGGCTCGCAGGGGAGAAGGTGAGCTGTGGTTACCGGCCATGTCCCCTTGTCCCCTCTCAGTCCTGGGCTGACGCGTTCCGCAGCTCGCCCGATTTGACAGGTGTGGTCGCCGTCTATGAGGACCTGCGGAGGAAGGGCCTGGAGTTCCCCATGACCGACCTAGACATGCTGTCGCCCATCCACACACCCCAGAGGGTGAGTGAATCGCCACGCTGGGAGCCAGAGGAGGAGGCAGGACTTAACCCAGTGTCACCCCAGGCAGGCTACTATTTTTCTGGGCCCTTGACACCCCAGGAGGCCACACTGACCCTGTTTCCTGCCCTCTAGACGGTGTTCAACTCAGAGACATCATCAGGACAGAATTCTGTGGGAACCGATGCCAGTCAGCGAGAGGGCTCCAGCCAGCACAGCACCTCTCTGTCCACCCCAGCTGTACTCTCCGTTGACACACCCATAACGCCAACCCCTGAGCAGGTAAACAAGCCTAGGGTCAAAACCATCAGGTCAAGACCCGTGAGTCTGGCCCCATCTCCACACACGTCAGGGAGGGGCTCCCTGTCAGGATGGGAATTGCTCTCTCAGTAACCTCTGCTTCATCCTCACAACAGCCCACAGACTATGATTCTTCCTGTTTGAGAGACGAAGCACAGAGGGGTCATTTCACTTTCCCAGAGCACACAGCTGGGATTCAAACTCAAGTCTGACTCCTAGTGGGCACTGCCCTGTACCTCAGCCATTTTCCAACCTGTGCTCTCCATGGAGCCTCTGGCAGCACCATAGAGAGGAAGTGCCCTGCAGGCAGCCCTCACCAGGGGCGGCTCCACTCTATGTGGTTCAGTCAGGTGCTCACAGAAGGTTTCATTTGAGTCGGGCATGGTGCCCGTCATCTCAGCTACTCGGGAAGCTGAGGCGGGAGGATTGCTTGAGACCAAGAAGTCAAGGCTGCAGTGAACTATGATCACGCCATTACACTCTAACCTGGACAACAGAGGAAGACCATGTCTCAAAAAAAAAAAAAGTATTTGCATTGCACCATGCTGCTTCCTGCGAAGCCTCCAGAAAAGGCTTGAGACTCGGCATGAGATTCTAGGAGCGAGTTTTCCCAGGGCCCTGTGACTATCTTTGAAAGGTTGCTCACCCTAGCATAGGAGGCACACTGGCTTAAATGGTCTCTGTGCCTCGGTTTCTTCCTCCTAAGCTGGAGGTGAGGTGGCCTACCTGTTGGCCATGAGCTGTCTGTGGAGTGCCAAGCCTGCCGTCCCTGCTAGGGAACTTCTACGACCTAGCAGGAAACTCGTCTTTCTAGACTTGGCTGCTGGGGTGGGGTAAGGCCTGCATACTGTGGGGAATGCTCCCTTTTGAGGTATCTACCAACTTCAGACCCATCACATCAGCCAAGTGTAAAGGCTTAGCTTCTGGGTGTACTGATGAAAAAGACAGATATGAGCCGGGCATGGTGCTCATTCCTGTCACCCCAGCACTTTGGGAGGCGGAGGGGAGATGATTCCTTGAGCCCAGGAATTTGAGACCAGCCTGGGCATCATAGTGACACTTCATCTCTACAAAAAAAGTTTAAAAATTAGCTAGACAAGCCGGGCTCGGTGGCTCAGCCTATAATCCCACGCCTTTGGGAGGCTGAGGTGAGTGGATTGCCTGAGCCCGCGGGTTCGAGACCGCCTGGGCAGCGAGACCTCATCTCTACAATAAATCAAAAAATCAGCCGGGCGTGGTAGCGCATGCCTGTAATTCCGGCTACTCGGAAGGCTGAGGCGGAAGGATCGCCAGAGCACAGCAGGTCGAGGCTGCGGTGGCTGGGAGCAGCCACTGCACTCCAGTCTGGGTGACCGAGTGAGACTCCAACTCAAAAAAAAAAAAAAAATTAGCTAGACATGGTGGCGTGTGCCTATAATCCCCACTACTCAGGCGGCTGAGCCCAGGAGGTGCAGGCTGCTATAAGCTGTGATCATGCCTCTGCACTCTGACCTGGCTGACAGAGTGAGACCCTGACTCAAAAAAAAAAAAAAAAAAAAAAAAAAAAAAATATATATATATATATATATATATATATATATAAAGGCAGATATGTGATGGAAAGAAAATCAAAGCTTAACTTTCCAAAGAAGTGTCCCCACTGACCACTTGTTTGTATTGTTGGGCTCACCCCAACCTACTTGAAGAGAAACTTCTGTGATTCATCTCATAGAAAGTTAAAAAAAAACCCAGAGTTACATATATCACTGGAAAAGTTGTGCTAATTGGACAGAAGAATTAAAGTACATAAAAAATTGTAAAACCACCCTGTGATCCAGGTTATGATTTTAACCAATTTGCCTAAACTCTAACATCTTCATGGATTAAGACAAATGGCTTCTAGTGCAAGAAGGTGCTGGCTAAACAAGCCAGTGGCTTTTGTTTAATTCGAGAGACCCCTTCAGGTGCAGAGTGATATTGCTCCCAGGCTTTTCTGTAGTTAAGCCCCACCTGATTTGGATACATTGGGTTTGCGATCAGTAGTTTTCCCAGTCACTCATGGCAAGAGTATTCATTAAATAAGCCAAATATATCAGGTTTTAGAAGGTGTCGGTGAACTGTAGCAGACAGACTTCCTGTCTCTGCATGCCCCGTCTTCATTTGTAAAAGCTGGGATAATGATATCTATCAGTGGTAAAGATTAAATTAGCAATATATGTTAAGTCTCAGCACTTCCCAGGTGGTCAATAAGTGGTAGCTGCTGTCACAGTCATCTTGAATGTATATGATGACACTCATATTCTAAAATCAGCTATAACTCAGTCACACAATTTGGAATGTACCAGCATAGGCCGGACTTGGTGGCTCAGCCTATAATCCCAGCACTTTGGGAGGCCGAGGCAAGTGGATTGCCTGAACCCGCAGGTTCGAGACCAACCCTGGCAACTTGGCAAGACCTTGTCTCTACAATTTAAAAAAAAAAAATGAAAAGCCGGGCTCAGTGGCTCAGCCTGTAATCCCACTCCTTTGGGAGGCTGAGGTGAGTGGGTTGCCTGAGCCCGCGGGTTCAAGACCCGCCTGGGCAACTTGGCGAGACCTCATCTCTACAATAAATCAAAAATTAGCTGGGTGTGGTAGCGCACGCCTGTAGTTCCAGCTACTTGGAAGGCTGAGGCGGAAGGATCGCCGGAGCCCAGCAGGTCGAGGCTGCGTTGGCCAGGAGTAGCCACTGCACTCCAGTCTGGGTGACAGAGTGAGACTCCAACTCAAAAAAAAAAAAAAAGAAAGAAAAAATTAGCTGAGCGTGGTAGCACGAGCCTGTAGTTCCGACTACTTGGAAGAATCGCTGGAGCCCAGCAGGTTGACATTGGGATGGCTGTGAGCCTGCGTATCACTGCATTCCAGCCTGGGCAATGGAGTGAAACTCCAACTCCAAAAAAAAAGAAGGTACCAGCATGTCCCAAAATGTAGTCCTCTGAGCACTAGACTTCTTCCACAATGAAAGGGTTCTCCAGCTAAATATATTTTGGGAATTGTCATATTGGTCTTTTCCTGGGCATTCTCAGCGTACACGGTGTACATGAGGATAGTAAACACCCCCCAAGATCCCACAGCAGAAGACACACCAATGACCTTTCTCACTGACAGTGTTTCCCCAAGCTCAAGACCTTGGAATGCTTTGCTTATTGAAAACCTGCTAACATCTCTGGGAACAAGTATTAAATCTGAGTTTTATACTCAAGGTAAAGGCCGAGTCCCGGTCCTCTTGGGAGGAGGGGAAGGGTTACAGCCACCCTCTGGGGCCTCGTTAGCTGCCACTTTAGACCCAAGAGATGCCAGAGTCTTCCATCCACACTTGGTAGTTTGCTCCTCCTCAGCTTGTTTCCTTTCAGCCTCTCTCTGTACCGGGTTCCCCAGCCTGGAGATAGTGATGGTGGGTAGTGCCTCTGTGAGGCGTCTGTGGAGGGGGTGAGGCAGGCTCGTCACAGCCTCTTAGTGCAGGGCTGGGCCCAGGAGCCAGGAGCGAGGCTGCCTAGAGACAGTGCTGACAAGTGGGTTCCCAGGGCTGCACCCCAGGCAGGCGGTGCTGGGTTCCTGTGAGTGGCAACAGCCCCAGGCCCCTAGCGCCTCTCACCATGGCCAACGGTGTGTTTCAGATCGGAAAGCTGCGCAGTGAGCTGGAGATGGTGAATGGGAATGTGCGGGTGATGTCCGAGATGCTGACAGAGCTGGTGCCCACCCGGGCTGAGCCCGCTGACCTGGAGCTGCTGCAGGTAAGCAGAAGGCCCTCCCCCCGGGCTCAGGTGCCTGTTTACCCACACAGCAATCCTCATGGCTTACCACAATCTCCTTGTCACATCGGGGGATGTTACCACCAGGGACTTTGGACACCATCAGATTGGAGTCAGATCTCAGCTCTACTGCTTGAACAAAGTAGCACCTCTCACCTCAGTTTCCTCCTCTGTAAGACTGCTCTAACAATAGCCTTTATGGTCCAAGTTTGATGTGAGAAGTAAATAAGGTATTATGTGTAAAACACCCAGTGCCTGGTACCGAGTAAGCGCCCATTAAGTAGTCCTGAGAAAAAGCTGGAAGATGAGATTTCCACCTGTGAGAATCTGAGGCTAGCAGTGCTGGCATTGAGATGAGCCAGGCACTGGTCTTGGGCCGAGGCAGGTGGGTGCTGTTGGTTCTTGTACCTGTGTGTCACATGACATCCCACGGCCCCGTCCCCAGCTGGGGATCACTGGAGCAGAAGGGGCTGTGTTTGGCGAAACACCTCCTTCCCGTGAAGGTTGGTCATAGAGGCACCGAGAAAGCTGAGCGCCCCTAAGGCCCAGGAGTCACCGGGATTCATGAGGGACAGAATGCTTTGTATATTCTCCAGTTTCCTGTCGCTTAGCTGCCAGTCCTCAAACTCCTTGAAGGCAAGGCTGCATCTTACTCATCTCTGTGTCCCTGTGTCCCTGTGCCTGACCGAGCTGACTGCTCAGAGGTCCTCACATGGTGGTAGAGGGTGAGAAGTCGAGGAGGAGGCTCAGAGTTGAATGAAGACTAAGTGAGGGCTCCAAGGAAAGGCGATTGAGTGAGGACAGCTGTAGGACTGCAAGCCGTTTCATCTGCCTGAGCCAAGGCCACACAGCTATGAGCAATTTCAAGACTCAGAAGGCTGGAGCTGTGGGCAGGGTGGATGCAGTAACAACTTACATGTGTTGGGCATTTGCTGTGCACCAGGCTCAATGTGGACACTTGATAAATATGTTTGCTCACATAATCCTCACCACCCCCATCTTCCAGGTCAGGAAACTGAGGCAAAGGGAGCTCATAGAACATGCCCGGGGTCAGGGTCAGATGGCTCTAAGTAGCAGAGCTGGGAATTGAACCCCAGGGGCCTGGGCTCTAAGTGCTGCTCTCCTGCTCTTGAGAGGGGCAGCAAGAAAGCAGAAGCAAAGCCGCAGTGTGCTTGGTCATGGGAGGAAGAAGGGACAGGCCCACAGGATGTTGAAAGCACCTGCTCTGCCCCTTGCTGAAAGCGGTGAGGAAATCCCAGAAGGCCCAGCCTCGGACGGCCAGGTAACAGGTTCCACAATAGAGCCAGATTAAACATCGGTCAGTGCCTTGTCATGACAACACCTCCAGGAAAGGAGTGTGCTGACCACAGTTGGTGATGCCTGGCAGCGCCAACCACAGGACCATAACCCACACCTGCTCACCTGGTGGCAGAAGCACCTGAAGAAACAGGTGGCCTGTCTTATACCTCAAAACCTGTAAGCTTGTGGCCGTTTTTTCCCCCAAACATAAGTATAAATATGACTGACTAAAGTCAGTCAGTGACATGGTGACTTCATTCAGTGTGGGATCCTGGAACAAAGAAAGGACTTTAGTGGAAAGACTCATGAAGCCTGAATAAAGTCTGTAGATTAGTGGATAGTGTTGTACCAGTGCTGATGTTGTCAGTTTGACAAATGTCAGACCAAGGAGAAGCCGGGTTGAGGGTACAGGAACTCTCAGTACTATCTTTGCAACACTTCTATAAATCTCAAATTATTCCAGAATACAAAGTTTATTAAAAAGAAAATGGGGAGGAGGGGAATTTAAAAAAAGAAGAAAGAAAATCAGCTGGGCACAGTGGCTTATACTTATAATTCCAGTACTTTGGGAGGCCAAGGCAGGATGATTGCCTGAGCCCGGGATTTAAGACCAGCCTAGGCAACTTAGCAAGACCTCATCTTTACCAAAAAAATCAAAAAATTAGCTGAGCTTGACAGCATGTGCCTGTAATCCCAGCTATTTGGGAGGCTGAGGCAGAAGGATCACCTGAGCCCTGGAGGTCAAGGCTGCAGTGAGCTGTGATCCTGCCACTGCACTGCAGCCTGGGTGACAGAGTGAGCCCCAACTCAAAAAAAACAAATTAGAGACAATAATGAGGCAAAAATTCAAAATCAGGGTTTGTGGCTAATAGTTGAAGCAATCGAGTTCATTTTTCATGCTTTGGTTGGAAAAATCACAGCCCACCTCAGAGAAGCTGCAGTTTGCCCAGCCCACTTTGCAGTCTAGGTTTCTTTTTCTTTTTCTTTTTTTTTTTTTGAGTTGGAGTCTCACTCTGTCACCCAGACTGGAGTGCAGTGGCTGCTCCCGGCCACTGCAGCTTCGACCTGCTGGGCTCTGGCAATCCTTCCACCTCAGCCTTCCAAGTAGCTGGAACTATAGGCGTGCGCTACCACGCCTGGCTAATTTTTGATTTATTGTAGAGATGAGGTCTTGCCAAGTTGCCCAGGTGGGTCTCGAACCCGTGGGCTCAGGAAATCCACTCACCTCAGCCTCCCAAAGTGCGGGATCAGTTTCTTCAACTAAGCAAAGATGGCAGCAGAACCTTTATTCTGAAGTCTACACAAAGCCTTAAACCAGCCGCACCGTTGAACATGTTTGTGATTTCCCACGTGCATTAAATTTTAGCGCAGAACACTTGGAAGTGAAATGCAAATTCATGTTTGTAGAACCTGGAACCCAAAAAGCTGTTCCAGGGACACGTCCCCCTCCTCCGAGGCCAGCCCCACACACAGAGACAGCCTGACCCAGGGGTGCGTGGCCTTGGTGGTCTCACCCCCTTTTCCGGCAGGAGCTCAACCGCACGTGCCGAGCCATGCAGCAGCGGGTCCTAGAGCTCATCCCTCGGATCGCCCACGAGCCGCTGACAGAGGAGCTGCTGCTGGTCAATGACAACCTCAACAACGTGTTCCTGCGCCACGAACGGTAGCCCTGGCGCCTGCCCACTCTGTGCCAGCTGCCAGCCTTCCCCTTCCCTTTCTCCCTGCCCACCTGATCCCCTTACACGTCTGAGCCTTCTCTGTCCTTCTCTAAGTACAAGGCAGGCGCCTCAAGCATGTGTCCTTGGCCATCCTCTTCCAACGTGTGCCTGAGCCCTGTCTGTCTGCCCACCTGCGTCTCCCTTCCAGAGTAGCCCTGCCGCCTATGCCCGAGCCCAGCCTTGGGACACAGCCGCAACGGGCTGAGAGCATGGGCCCCTCACCCAGCCAGGCCTAGTCTGTCCATGCTCACCACTACTCTTGACTCTGTGTCTGGGAGTAGCTACTGGACTTAATTAAGGCTTTTTGCCTGCAAGCTACACAAAGCTTTTCTGGCTAACTTAAGCAGAAAAAGAACGTATTAGGATACCAGCCTCTATTAAGTGAGTAGCCTTCAGAATCCAGAGGTGAAGGACAGATCCCAAGGTAGCTCAGAAGTCTCGGGGCAGAAGCTCCTGGACCAGGTCCCCAGATGCCACCATCAGTAAATGGATCAGCTCACCTGCTTGTCCACCTTGTTGTCATCTGTTCAAGAGTCACTTCCCAGGAGCGACTCTGTTCGACCTCACCTCATTGTGCCCACCAGTCAGGGGCCAGGAGAGAACCCCTTTACGGCAGTCCCACCAGGATCACGTGAAATGGGGACAGGGTAGTTCCCCAAAGAGCACCCAGGTGCTATAACAAAAAGGGAAGAAGGTCTGCTGGGCCTGCAGAAACGGCAAGCTGGTCGCTTTCTCTGTGTCTAAAATGGAGCTCATAGTGTAACAGAGCCAGTGAAATAATGCCTGGCCAGCACTCAGTGATCAGGGTGCCTGGTAAGTGACACTAGTCAATCCAGCTTCCAGTTCCTTTCATTTCTCGTGTCTCTATCCATCAGCAGACCCTCGCCAAATGATTCCAAGACAATGGGCGGGGCCCTGCAGGTCACATCTGCCTGGCTCTCTCCTGCTTGCTGGTCCCGTGGGATGAAAGGTCCCTTCCCTGCCATTTTGGGGTATGGGCTGTGAGGCAGCCAAGGGAACTCACGGGCATCAGAACTAGCATTTGCCAGTGCTTTCCAGTTCACAGTCACTTGGTCCTCACACATCTGGGAGCAGGTATCCACAGACTAAACAGAGTCAAAGTTCAAAAGGGATGTAGTGGTGTATCCTCACCCTGATCATGACCCACGCTGTTGATTTTGAAACCTACAGTTTGAAAGCTCTGCCTGACTGTGTTGAGGGGTTTGTCTCAGTCTGTCTCCTTAACTCAGGTCTTTTCTATCCTGTAGGTTTGAACGGTTCCGAACAGGTCAGACCGCCAAGGTAAAAGGCTTCTTTTCTGTGACTAGATCCTGCCATGTTGATGGGAAGGAGGGCTGTTCTTAACCTCCTTCCCCCAGTATCTGGCAAGGATGGCACTTTCTTACCCAGGCTCTTAGAGGAGTCTCCTTCTGTTTATGCCACTACCCCCTTCAGGCAAGGAAGGCTGTGCCGTAGCTGATGCCCAAGGGTCTTCCCAACCTCCCAGGGGGTCCAGTTGAGTTGGAGCCAAAGGGGCGGAAGAAAAGCTCCAACTCCCAATCATAGCTACCGGGGCCCTGGTGACAGATCCTGGCACAAAACCTACACACCCCAGTGCTTGAAGCGGAAGGGAAGAAGGCTGCAGGTGAGGAGGATGCTCAGGGCGTCTCCCTTTCCCTCAGGCCCCAGGTGAGGCTGAGCCAGCCACTGACCTGATCGACATGGGCCCTGACCCAGCAGCCACCAGCAACCTCTCGTCCCAGCTGGCGGGAATGAGTAAGTGTGGCTTGGCGGGCTCCAGCGGACGGTGATTATGATACTGTGGGCACCCCTCCAGTTCTGGAAGCGCCCCCTTTATATACCAACAGCAGAACATAGGTGCAGACCCCACCTCTCTGGGGCCCCAGGCCAAATTCTGCCACACGTTTGCCTCTGGGAGCCTTATAGTTCCTGATCCCCCTCGGATCTCAGAAATCCCAGCATCCTGGGACTGCTCCTCTCCACTTGGGCCAGGCACTTAAACATCCTGAGCCTCTGGCCTCCCCTGCACCAGGAATGGGATAGGCCGTCCTCACAGGACACCGCGAGGCTGAGTGAGTGCATGCATGAGAAAAGCCTAGACCATGCCAGACCAGGGTGCACCCTCCCTAAGTGCGGCCAGTCATCCCGTTACATTGCAGCTGGCCACTTGCTTCACGCCAAGCCCCTAGGCCCCATTCTGAATCTCCTGTGCTGCACTCTTGGAAAATCTGCCACATAGCTGGTTGCTGTCCTGTCCCACCACTTCCTCTGGCAAATGCAACAGGCAGCATTTTCCCTGTTTTCTGACCCAGGAGGGGTGACTGTGTCTCCATCTTAGAGTGAGCAAGCTAAAGCTAGAGAGAAGTGGCTTGCCCGGGGTCCCCAACCAGCTGGTGCCTGCCCCATCCAGACCCACCCACGCCTGCTGATTCCCCAGCACCTAGCCCTGGGCCTGGCAGGGAGCAGCCCAGCAGAGGCTTAGCACACAAGGACAGCGGACAGGCCCTTCATGTGCCTTTCTGTCCCTGCAGACCTGGGCTCCAGCAGTGTAAGAGCTGGCCTGCAGTCTCTGGAGACCTCTGGCCGACTGGAAGACGAGTTTGACATGTTTGCTCTGACACGGGGCAGCTCGCTGGCCGACCAACGGAAGGAGTGAGTGTGGCCTGGACCTGGCTTGGTGGCGGGCACACCAGGAGGAAAGGCCCTCTGTCTGCACCCTCTAGCAGCCCCCAAGTCATTCTGGCATGGCCTGGCCCTGTGGTCGAGTGAGCCTGCATAGCCCACCAGTCGGCATGCGTGGGGAGGGGGTACCCAGTGGCCACTGCATGCCAAAATCCGACATAATCTGACCAGACGGGAAACTGAGCTGCTGAGCCATTTGTCCTAGTCAGGCAGCTGGTATTTGGCAGCACTTGGTTAGGAGTCCAGGGCTGTCCTGGTTCCAGAACATAGTATCTCTACCCCCCCGCCCCACCTCGCCGCACACCCCACAGCAAGCTCTGCCGGGGCAGACAAGTTTCCTGGTAAATCCTGAGGGACGCTCAAGTCAATTATCTCATCCCATAGCCACCTTTAATATCCAGAGAAGTCCCTGTTGCCCCACCCGCATCTGCCTTTGCACCAGAGCCAGGGCCCTACTCTTCTCTGTGGACTGTGCATTTTTATGGAGGTGATTTCAGCAGCGTATACAACATGACCGAGTGTGTCCCTCAGGGTCTGGCCCCTTGCCTCGACTTCTTAGCCCCTGGCTCTGTGCAGACTTATCAGGGACAGTCTGCTTGATGTTTTCTTTTTTTTTCTTTTTCTTTTTTTTTTTTGTAAAGACAGGGTCTTGCTATGTTACCCAGGCTGGTCTTGAATTCTTGGGCTCCAGAGATCCTCTCCTCTTAGCCTTCCAGAGTACTGGGATTACAGGCATGAACCACTGCACCCAGCCATTCTTGGTGTTTTCTTCAGCCCCTTGCTTATGATACTGAGGGCTAAGCAGTAGGCAGCCAGTATTCTTAGAACTAAGGAAAGTTCTGGATTAAGGGACATTCCAGCTGACTCCACTCAGATCCTTAGTTACATTTGGTGTCAAGCCAGGCGCAGTGACTCACACCTATAATCACAGCACTTAAGGAGGCAGAGGTGAGAGGATTATCTGAGCCCGCAGGTTCGAGACCGGCCTGGGCAACATGGCGAGATCTCATCTGTACAATAGATCAAAAAATTAGCTGGGCATGGTAACTCACACCTATAGTTCCAACCACTTGGTAGGCTGATAGAAGGATCACCTTAGCCCAGCAGGTCGAGGCTGCAGTGGCTGTGAGCAGCGTACCACTGCACTTCAGCCTAGATGACAGAGTGAGACTCTGACCAAAAAAAAAAAAAAAAGATGCAGTATCTTTGGGAACTTTGTTGATGGGCCTCCAGAGAGCCCGAGGATACCCTCTCCATACCCGTCAGGTCACATCTGACAGACTGCAGACAGTCTGGCTCATGGGAATGCCCTGAGCTGAGAACCGTATCTCTCTGTAGTCTGGACAAAGTCTGTACTCCCAAGCCTAGGTGCGCTGGGACCAGCAGCTCATGGTTGCCATGGAGTTTGGGGCACTGCTGAGGCTGCTGTGCAGAGGAAAAGTAGTGAATCTGGTGGGACTTGAAGCCAGAAGAGTGGCCCATCCACACAGTCCCAGTGGGTGGCACAACTGCCTGCAATGGAGAGCCCCTGGCACCTGGCCTGGCAGGGGTTTGCTGTTACACCATCACTCCTGTGGGAGCTGGCCCTGGGGGACCAGGAAAAGCCAGCTAAAAGCCTGCTCTCTGGGGCCTGCAGTCTCACAAGGAGGTAAACACCTGCCAGAACCACCGATGTTAAGTGTTAAGTGCTGTCCTGGAGGGGTTGCCAGGCTCTGTGGATACAGCAGGAGCCACACAACTCTGCGGAGGCTGATCAGGGCTGGATAGGGGGTGGTCAGGAGGCCATTTCAGGCACTAGGAACAGCATGTGCAAAGGCCCAGCAGCAGGGTGGGAGAGAGGTGCTTGTTTCCCGCACAGGGCACGTGTAGGGAGCAGGTCAGGATGCTGAGGGTGGCAGGTGTGGCAGGCGCACCAGCCATGCAGAGGCAGTTGGTAGGGTAGTTGACATTGGCAGTAGGGAGCATGAGAAGGATTATTTTCCAATCAGATGTGCATCTTTTTTTTTTGGGTCGGAGTCTCACTCTATCGCCCAGACTGGAGTGCAGTGGCACACTCACAGCCACCGCAGCCTCGACCTGCTGGGCTCAGGTGATCCTTCTGCCTCAGTCTTCCAGGTAGCTGGAACTACAGGTGTGTGCCACCATGCCTGGCTAATTTTTTGATTTACTGTAGAGATGAGGTCTTACCAAGTTGCCCAGGCTGGTCTCAAACCCGTGGGCTCAGGCAATCCTCTCATCTCAGCCTCCCAAAGTACTGGGATTACAGGCACAAGCCACTGCCCCTGGCCAACTTGCATCTTTTTTTTTTTCTCTTTTTCTGAAAACAGGATTTATTGAGAGGACAGAAAAGCTCCCACAGTGGGAGGGGGCCTGAGGGAGTTGCCCAGACTTGCATCTTTGAGACCCTTCAGCTGGGCAGAGCTGAGCCAACATCATGGACCTTCTCAGGCCGTGGGTTCTGCAGGCCCCAGGGCATGGTTTCCAGCCAGCAGGAGCCGGTCAGCATCCGGCTCCTCCTCCCTCTCTTCCCTCTGGCCGGCCCAGCTGATGCCTCTGGTGGACCTCCTAGCTCAGGTCCCCCAACGGTCTTTCTGCCTTCCTGGCATCCAGCCTGCATCTCCCCGTGCCTGCCCAGCTCTCACACCAGCTGCAGCCAGTGCAGCCATGGCTCTCAGGAAAGCCAGCTCCAACTATAGCTGGCCCGTTACAGTCCCCCTCCTGGTCAGGCCCGTCCACTCAGCACCAAAGAGCAGCAGGACATCGAGTTATCTGTAGTAGGGTTGCCTCGGCTCGGCCTTCCTGGAGGCTGGCTTCCTCGCCCTCCTCCTTGTCATCGTCCTGGTGCACATGCTCTGCATCCTCCTGTGTGCCACTGTGCACAGAGGCCTCCTCTCCAAGGAGGTCCTGATGAGTGTCACCCTGCGTGGTCCCAGGCCCAGCCCCTGCCCACCGGCTTCACCAGGACCGCCTGAGGAGCGGGCTTCCTCCCTCCTGTGCTGGGTGTGGGGCCAGCCCTGCCCAGTGGAGCTTGTGTGGGCTTCTCCAAGGGAGAAGGCCCCCGCCCCTGCAGGCATGGCCCTCGGGGACGGCGAGCGTCAAGCTTTAGGGCTGTGTGTGGGCTGGAGAGAGGGAACCAGTGGCAAGGAGTAACTGGGAAGAACGTGTAGTTCCTCAGCGTGGAGGGACGCATTGGTCCTGCACGTTCCTGGGGCTGGGCGTGCCCCCTGCCTTGGGCACAGTGCACCCGGCGTGCCGAAGACCAGAGAGCAGCGTGCCATGTGCGTACCCGCGTTAGGACATGCTGCTGAGTCGTTGGCTCACTTCCTTCTCGCGGCCCTCGTTGTCCAGCTGGGCCAGGGGCGCTCAGCTGCTCCCCAGAAAGAGCGGGCACCCCAGCCTCCGCCCACCGCCTCTCCACTGGCTCTAAGCAGCTCCAGCGTGGCCCTGCAGTCATGGATGGGAGCTGAGTCACCAGGGAATCACCAGCTGGTGGTCACCCCCTGTGAACGCTTTCCTGGGGGAGGGAGCGGACAGCGGTGCCCTCAGGCGTCCTCCTCCCTTTCAGCGCCTGCCTGCTCTGCTCTGCTCCCAGCAAGGCAACCCCGCCTCGCAGATGTTGGGCGTGATGAGCACCCAGTCCTGGAGCCCATCAGTCATGTCAGGCGTCCCCACCTGCCAGAGCCCCTCGTCCCTCACGGGGCAGGGCCTGCCCTTCCTGGCCAGAGTCCCATGGCTCCCCTCCTCGCCCCACAGCTGGACGGACCCAGTGCTAAGGCCTGGCCTCCTCCCTGCTGGCAGTTGAGTGGGCATGGTGAGGCCCTTTCCCAGCATAGAGATACTCACAGCCTCCCCTGGACATCTCACTGCAGCGGTCAGGAGAGACGCCCTTCCCACTCTTCCCACTCTCGGGCTGTACTCTTGCCCTCTGGGGACGTGACCACAAGCCCAACACTGCCCTCCTAACCTCACCTGCCCAGCAGCTGGGGGGTCAGCCCCTGCCCCTCTAGTCCATCAGCCTCACCTTTCCTCCTAGCTCCTGCCTTCCCACCCTGCCTGGCTGTCTGGCGTCCCCCGGGAGTCTCTTGGAAGAGCCATGACCGGGTCCTCTACATGCTGCTGAGACAGGGAGGGGCTGCAGGTGGCATCCTCGCACGGGTGAGCCAGTGCAAGTCAGCACCTCACCCAGCAGCCTACAGCAGCCAAATGGAGTCTCCCGTCCAAGTACAACCTTAAACAGGGCAGTCTGTAAAATGAGGAGACGAAACTGCTCAAAAGAGGGACCGTAGGCCATTCTCCATGAGCATGGGGAGCATGGGGTCACCGGAGCTGTTCCTTAATCCCCTGAGCTTGGCCAAATCTGGTCATAGCCATGGTGGTGGTGTTCTTGGTCTTGGCCAGTAACACCCTCCTTAACTTCCTCCGCCTTTGCCTGCCTGTCACTGGGCCACGTGTCTAATCCCCAGAGGCAGGACATGAGACCTTCTCTACCACACCCAGGCAGGCCTGGAGTCTAGGAGCCCCGACCCGAGCCATCCGCCCTGTCATCCTCACATTGGCCGGCAGGCCCGGTGTGGCAAGGGCAAGGCCTGGGAAGTAGGAGCCCCCGACCTGAGCTGCCCACCTGTTGGCCTTGCATCAGCTGGCAGACCCCGCATGGCAAGGACAGAATCTGATGGCCTGGCGGCCTCTGTGTTTCAGAGTAAAATACGAAGCCCCCCAAGCAACAGATGGCCTGGCTGGAGCCCTGGACGCCCGGCAGCAGAGCACTGGCGCGGTAAGCACAGGCCCTGCCGCCACCCTGGGACCTGCCAGCGGGAGGGCAAGGGAATGACGCCTCTGTGCTGGGCACGGCCTCCGCCTGTCCATGGCCCTTTCCTCAACAGGCTCTCATTGGCTTTTAGTTCACAGCTAAGAAAACTGTGAGGGAGGGTGGGTCACTTGCCCAGGCTCAAACAGTAAGGACCCAGACCTGGGTCGGAGGGAGCGGGGCCCCCCGTCCGGGGCCACGCCCAGTGCTGCCACTTGCCAGCTGTGCGTCCTTAGGCAGCTACTAGACTTTCTGGCCCTCGGTGTCTTCATCTTTGTGTCGGGGCTCACAACAGCCCCTGTAATCGCGTCTGGTAGAATGTGTGAGGCGTTGTACTGAGGGCGCTTGGCGCAGAGTCAGAGCCGGTCGGCGCTGTGCTTCCCACCTCCCTGGAGACCTTCTGGCCGCAGGAGTGTGGGCAGAGAGGCGTAAAGAGCAGAAGGAATGCGCAAGCCTTCCCTTATCCGTCAAGCGACTTGACTGTGCCTCGACGTGTGTCTGGACAGCAGCTCCCTGGGAGAACCAGCCTCGCTTCCCAGGCCAGGGTGGGGCGGGGGTGGGAGACGTGCCCGAGGGGCAGCTGGGAGCCAGCAGAGCCATCCTGGGTGAGGTGGAAGCCACTGGAAGCCTTGAGCACAGAAGGGGCGTTTCTGTGACTTGCATTCAGAAGGATCGGGATGGAGGCCGGGAGACAGGAGAGGAGCCAAGGGCGTGTACAGTCCGTGGGAGTGAGGGCCCACTGATGCCTTGCGGGCACTCTGTCTCCGCTCCTGGGTCTGCCGGCAGCTCAGTGGTCTTTCTGAGGCATAATACAGTGTGAGGCGCCCAGCGAGGGAATCCACTGTGACCCACCACCAGACAGAGCGCATGGCCACGCCAAGCATCAGAGCCACGGATCCTTCTGCAGGCATCACTGACTGAGCCTGTGCTCAGTGCCGGACCTTGTGCTAAACCCTGTGCATCCTCCACCCCTTACAAACCCTTAGGCTCTATCATTTTCCCGTTTGCAGATGAGAACACTGAGTTCTAGAGAGAGTTTAAGTAAAACAGTAGCGGTACCGTCCTCAGCATGGTGCCTGGCACCCAGTAAGGTATTACAACACTTTATCTTCAGGGTACTGCTGTGTGGTGAGCCCCATTTACCGATGAGAAAACTGAGGCTGCGAATTGGCAGGTACCTGGCCCAGGGTCTCACAGCTGTTGGTCCACCCAGCTCCAGAGCCATGCTTATAATAAGTACACCAAATCTGGAAAGCTCAAAGGACACAGCGAGTAAGCAGGGTGTGTGCACCCCTCCTCAGCCTTCCTTTCCCAAAGGCCGTCCTTCCAGCCCTGCGGTCCAAGTGGATCTGGGCACCTGCAGTACGCACTACCCTCTCAGGCCACCTGGGCCTCTCCTGGGCAGAGGTGACTCCAGCACCCAGTGGGCAGCAGTCCCAACCAGTCTGCTCCTGCAGCAGCCCCAGACAGCCAGTTCCGCAGGGGCACACAAAACTCAGGCAGGACTAGCACTGGGGTCCAGGTCCTCCCCTGCAGCTAGCCCCAGGGAGGAAACACACATAGAACTTCACTTGCAGAAAGGCAGAAATGATAAATCATCACTCATTCCTCCCGGTAACTTGAGAGATCTAAGTGACTTTTCCCAGGCCAGGGTGTGATTTCTTCAAGCCATGTAAGCCAGTGCCTGCTCCCGGGTCTGGCTGAGGTCAGGCCTTCACCCACTGTGCCAGTGTGTTTGCATTGCTCTAGGGGAACACCTGAGGCTGGGAATTCGTAAGGAAAAGAGGTTTATTTGGCTCACAGTTCTCAGGCTACTGAGAAGCACAGCCCCAGGGTAGGCTTCCGGTGAGGCCTCAGGCTGCTAGCGGGAGCAGGTGAGTCACATGGTAAGAGAGGGAGGAGGAGGTGCCACACTCTTCACAGTCAGTTATGTCATGGCTGGGCTCAGTGGCTCACACCTGTGAGCTACTACTTAGAGGCCTGGGCCCAGGAGTTCGAGGCTGCAGTGAGCTATGACCGCACCACCGTACTCCAGCCGGGGCAACAGAGTGAGACGTCATCTCAAAGAAAAGAAAAACAATGACAACAGAATCTGGTGGCAACTGTGGGCAACCCACGTTTGCGCTGTGGGTTCAGAGCAGGACTCGAGTCCTGTCCGAGGTGATGGCACACATCGCGTGCTGCGTTTTAGCTCCGTCGCTCCCTCGAGCGCTGCAGTGTGCCATGTGTCAGGCCCCACTGGGGTCTGTGTGGGGCAGGCCAGGCAGTCGCAGGGTGGGGGCCAAACATCAGGACACTCATCTCCCTCCATTCCTGACCCACTTGGGCCCTGGGAAACCTCCTGTGCGCCACCAGTGGACATGACGGGCCTGAATAAGCCAATGTTTCTAAGGCCTGGGTGCCTGTCGGAACCCCTGGGAGCCCCCAGAGTGGCTGATGACTGCCAGCTCTGCCATCCCGGGCTTGCTCAGGCCCAGCTTCAGATCTTCGTGGAGAGAGCTGGGAGCTTCGTGTCGCTTGCTCTCCTCTGACCCAGCCCGCTCAGGGCTCTGGCATCCAGCGCCGTTGTGGTTCACCACACAGTGGGCACCTCGGTGCCTGCACCTGCTGCCACGCCCACCGCGCACACACACTCGTGTGCACACACAGGCCTTCCAGAGGGGCAGCAGGCCTCCTGAACCAAAAGGCATCCCTGCTGGAGACGGCTATAGCCTGCCAGTGGCCCTAGTCCTGCCATCCACCCTATCAGTGTAACTCTCTTACCCAGCACTTGCCGCCACCGGGAGATGGGCTTCTGCCTTCTCTTGGGCTCTGCTGCCCTGAGCTCCTGGGTACTGGGAGGTAGAGCTTGGAGACTGAACGCGTGGGTAGAGAGAGGCGCTCGCTGTCCCTGGCTTTCCCAAAGCATCTGAGTAGCAACTGGTCAGTACTGCTCACGGTCCTGTCGCTGGTGAATAGGAGCTGCATCTCCCAGGCAGCTACAGTGCCAGGCATGGTGCCAAACCTGGTGCTAGCCTATTTCATCCCCCCAGCAGCCTGGCAGGAGGTGCCACTGTCATCTTCACTCTACGATGGGGAAATGGGGCACAGAGGCATCAAGTAACCCACCCAGGGTCACACTTGCTACAAGGAACAGAGCCAGATTCAGGTCTTTCCTACCTGAAGCCTGCTCCTGTGACCTCCAGCTGGAGGCTTCCACTGCAGAAGCCATTAGTCAAGGAAAGCCCAACCTGCCCTGTGCCGGAGCCATTGCAGCAAACCCCATGTCTTTGTGGCCCAAAGTGAAATGTTTCCATCTGCAACGCTGCCCTCTGAGCCCACAGTCCTGCTCTTCGACCTTTCTTTTTTGTTGTTGGAGTCTCACTCTGTCGCCCAGACTGGAGTGCAGTGGCCGCTCCCGGCCACCGCAACCTCGACCTGCTGGGCTCCGGCGATCCTTCCGCCTCAGCCTTCCAAGTAGCCGGAACTACAGGTGGTTGCTACCATGCCTGGCTAAGTTTTTTTTTTTTATTATTATTATTTTATTTTATTGTAGAGACGAGGTCTTGCCAAGTTGCCTGGGTTGGTCTCGAACCTGCGGGCTCAGGCAGTCCATTCGCCTCGGCCTCCCAAAGCGCTGGGATGACAGGCTGAGCAACCGAGCCCGGCCTGGGGCCTTTCAGTGCCCCCTTCCATCATGAACTCTGACCTGTGCACGTGCAGGGACAGAAGCTGGCGGTCCCCGGCACACGAACCGTGTCTCCCGCCCGGCCTCCGTGGCTGGAGAAAACACCTCGGGTCCCTCCTGGGCCTGTGTATTCCTTGTCAGGCACTCCTGAGCACCGGGGTGTGGCTCCGCCCTGCTCCGGCTGCTGGGGGGGCGGCTTCCCCATGCCCTGCTGAGTCCCCGGCTCTGCGCCTCTCCCGCCCGCGGTGTGGCACCGTGGGCAGGAGCCGTCTTGAAGGAGGAAACACCAAGGTCTCTGCCCCAGCCGGGGACAGGCAGGCCCGCTTGACGGGGAGGAAGGGTGGCTGCCCGCAGCCGGGTGCGCTGAGCTGCCGGGGCCTCCCCGCCTCGCCCCAGGACCTGCCCTCCTGCTCAGGCTCGCCCTTCCTTGCAGATCCCCGCCGCCCAGGCCTGCCTGATGGAGGACATCGAGCAGTGGCTGTCCACTGACGTGGTACGTCCGGGCCCCCCACTCGCCGGTCAGGGCCCCTTTTTTCTCACGAAGTGATGAACGGCCAGGGTGGAGTTGAACAGCGCCGGGAGGGGGCGAACTTGAAGTCCCGCCCCCGACCGCTGTCACTCCTGGTCGCAGCACCCTTTCAGCGGCTTCCCAGAGCCTGCTTCCGGGATGAGGTCCCGCTGGGTGTTCGCCCATCGTGGGGTTGCAGGGCTGGGCCAGAGGGGCTCTGCAGTAACTCAGGGAGGCTGCAGCCACTCGCCCACTTTACGGATCGGAAGACTGCTAAGCAGCTGCGAGGAGGCCCAGGCCGAGGGCGCTTGGCTGTCCTGCCTAAAGGAAGTGTCCAGGAGGAGACAGGTGGTACCAGGCAGTCCCCAACACCTGCCACCCCTCCCTGAGCACCACGGGCCACACAAGAGCCTGGGCACTTTGGGGCATCAGTCTGCCTTCTGCCGTGGCCAGACTGTTTCTGCCCAAGGTCAAGTCAAGGGCAAGGACTTAGGCCTTTCTGTCTGGTAACAAGCCTTGCCGCCTTCCCGGTCCCCAGCTTTAGCATGAATGGCCCTCCGCCTCTGGATGTCAGCCGTCCCGCAGCAAGGGAGCCCATTCCCTTCTTGACCCTGAAAGGAAAGGAACCCGTGTTCATCAAGGACCCTCTGGGCACATCCGGCGCTGGGTGGTCTGTGTGCATCGCCTTCCCAGCAGTCCTCCAAGTTAGCGTCAACCTCCCCGTTCAGCGGAAGGAAAAGCCAAGGCTCAGGAAAGTCAGCGGCCACCCAAGGCCCCGTGGCTCAGGAAGAGGGGAGCCTGGCCCAGAAGACCTGGGCAGAGCCTGAGCTTGGAGCCAAGGGTCTGGCTCCGCAGTGCCTGAGCTGTGGCCTCCCGCCCTCGCCCCCACCCCCACCAGGTGGACTATGGCCTTGCACCCAGGGTCCCCGCTGACCTCTGCCTCCTGTCCTTCTGCTTCCACAGGGAAACAACGCAGAAGAGCCGAAGGGCGTCACCAGTGAAGGTAGTAGTCCCCGGCCCCGCCCGCCACCCCCTTCCCCGGGCTCTGGCCTCTGGGCACACCCACCTCTCTCCTTCCTCTAGAATTCGACAAGTTCCTGGAAGAACGGGCCAAAGCTGCCGACCGGTTGCCCAGCCTCTCCAGCCCCTCAGCCGAGGGGCCCCCGGGACCCCCTCCTGGCCCAGCCCCTCGAAGGAAGGCCCAGGAGAAAGACGAAGACATGCTGTTTGCCTTATGAGTGCCGTCTGGCACGCTGCAGCCCAGGGCCCTGCTCCCCCCCCCCGCCCCGGGCTGGGCCTCTCCCTCCTTGGTGTTTAGGCTGCTTTGGGGGCGGCTGGTGGCCCCTTCTCTCCTGGAGGACGGAGTGGGCCCAGCCGTGGGTGGGGGTGGGGAGGCCCCGGGCTGGATGGGGCCAGGCCAGCGCCGCAGCGGGCCCCCAGCCGCTCCTGCCTCCGTCCCCAGCCAACTTCTGCGACTCTGCGGAGAAGTGGGGGCCCCAGGACAGGTGGGCTGGCCACCTGCTTGACCCTGTGTGACGCTCCTCACCCTGGGGATGCCTGGCCTGGACCTGTGCCCCGAGGACCGCTCCAGAGCCCACACCGCCCGTCGAGGCCTGGCTGGAGGCTGGCCACAGCAGAAGCTCTCCCGAGCTCTCGCCCACTGCCACCTGCCTCAGGCCCGATGCTTCAGCCAGCCCTCAGGCAGAGGGTGGGGGGCCCGGGCCCCTGCTGACCTGACGCTGCCCAGGTACTAAGCTGCACATGGTGGTCCCAGGCCGCACCACGAGGCTTCACGGGATGCCTGGGGCCCCCGCCCCCTCCCTGCCTTGTCCTCCGTCCTTCTGTTCCACCCAGCAGGGCCCCCAAGCGGGCTGACCCTCTTCCTGGGAGAGGTGGCTTTTGTATCCCCAATTAAAGGTAGAAAGCCACCCTGCTGGCGGCCTTGTCCAGTCTCCTGGTGGGCAGTGACTGCTTGGACTCCCAAGAGCAGGCACAACTTTGGGTGGGGCTGGGGACCCCCGAGGGTGGGCATCTGCCAGGAGACCGCATCACCGTGCCCCGAGGCCAGCCCCTGCCCTGCACAGGGGCACACTATTCCCAAGGACGGGAGCCAGGGTGGACAGCCTGCGTGTTGGGTCGACGGGCCGCAGGCGGGCTGGCCATTTCTTGGGGGGCCCCCCAGGCACGGCCCTGGGCTGCATGCTGCTCTTGGGAGTGTCACGACCCCGAGGAAGCCTAGTGACGTCCTCGATATACACATGCCGAGACTGTTTCGGGTCACGTGAGCTGCCCCGGCTCAGAGGAAGAGGTGCAGATGCAGCCTGTCATGTGCGGGGCACTTCCTGGTGCATGAGCGCGTTGTCCCCATTTTTCAGATGACCATCCATATGCAGTTGGGACAGCGGGGCGTGGGTAGGCACGGGTGGGTTCTGACGTCACTCCACGGCACTCGAGAGGCTCGGGTCTCTGGAGTCTCCTCGCCAGGTTCTCCATAAGTCCCTGCTGAGGCCCGTGGGGCCGGCTGGCCCGGCCCGTGGGGGTGCCGGTGTGCGGCCGGGGCGATCCGGTGCACAGGGACCCGCCACCCTCTGAGTGGAGCTGGAGCAAGGAGAGCAGCTCAGGCGGGCACGGCAGGACCCCACGGGGGGCAGGGAAGCCTCGCAGCCCTCAGGACGCTGTGGACCCGGCCCCTCCCCCACTTCCAGGGCGCCTTGAGCCCCCGCCAGTGCCGGGCCCTGGGCTCGCTGTGTCCACACCTCACAAGAGCCCTTTGATAGGGCCACTCACAGGTGGGTAAACTGAGGCTTGGGGAGGCAGGACTTAGCCAGTCATTCCCCAGTCGTAGAAGAATGGGCCCCCCAAATCCTACTCACCCTTGCTCTCCTGCATTCTCGGCCCACACCACTGCCTACTTTCCACACACCCGCCCCATTGAACTGGGACCCCTTAGGGGAACTGTGACACTTCAGGATCAAGGCCAAGGCCTCCCGTGCTCTGTGTCAGCCGGGAAGCCCAAGAAGTTTCCACGATGGCCCAGGGGCTCAGGGCCCTGCCAAGGGCTAACGCTGCCAGGCTACTCCTTCTCCCCCATGGACGTGTCCCTGAGTGCCACCTGCACGCTTGCAGGGGGCAAGGTGCAGGCGACACAACCACAGGGGCCCGTGGGGTCACGTGGGAGAGACGGGACGATGAAGATAGACATGTACTCAGGCATCTTTTCCTGCCTTGAAATGAGCAAAAGCATAACTGGATGCACACCGTTTAGAGACCGGGCGCTGAGGGCGGCTCTCTGCGAGGATGGCCCAAGGCTGGAGAGGTCAGATGGGGCCAGGCCCAGAGAGCCTTGAATGCCAGGAAGGAGGGGCCCTGCGGAGGGCTCTGGGCCCCAGAAGGGCCCTCCAGAGAGAAGGCTGCTGGACGCGGTGGATGGGGGCACTGACAGGAGGCTATCCGGCGGCTGTGTGGCCTTGTAGGCAAATTGCCTAACCTCTCTGTGCCTCAGTTTTGTCACTCACACAACGGGCCAATAAGTCACTCCCGCACAGGGTTGTGAAGGCCAACTGAACCAACAAGTAGCACAGCACCTGCCACATAAAAAAACACTTTGTAGCCGGGCTCGGTGGCTCAGCCTGTAATCCCGCGCCTTTGGGAGGCTGAGGTGAGTGGATTGCCTGAGCCCGCGGGTTCGAGACCCGCCTGGGCAACTTGGCGAGACCTCATCTCTACAATAAATCAAAAATGAGCCGAGCATGGTAGCGCGCGCCTGTAGTTCCGGCTACTCGGAAGGCGAGGCTACGGTGGCTGGGAGCGGCCACTGCACTCCAGTCTGGGCGACAGAGTGAGACTCCAACTCAAAAATAAAACCACTTTGTATGTGTCAGCGTTTTTCGGGGGGTGGGGGTGGGGTGCCGGGAATTGAACCCAGGGCCTCATGCACGCGCCATTGTCGTCATGGACGGTACCCTTCCCGCCCTTCCAAAATGGCCCCTGCTTCAGATACCAGCACGGAGCACTGCTCCTCAGACTGCTGGGCAACTTCGGGGACCCCAGCCCGTCCTCTGGCATTGCTTTTCCACCCCCCAGGACACTCCTGTCTCTGTGCCCCAGCTGGTGGGGACGGAAGGGTGCACGGCCGCCGGCCTTTCCTTTTGGCCCAGGCCGCTGCCCTCGAGAGGGGCTGTGGCTGCCTTGGTCCCGGCAGTGGGTAGGGGCTTCCCCAAGTGCCCCCGCGAGTCAGCAGAGTCCAATCCACAGTGGCCCTGGATTGGGCTCGGCTGACTCGCGGGGGCACTTGGGGAAGCCCCTGCCCTCTCCGAGGCGGCTGGAGGTCCGTCCAGCTCTGACTCCCGGTTCGCGAGCACTCTGGCCCAGGCTGGGGGGCAGTTTCCGGAGTGACCACAAGATGGCAGCAGCGCTGCATGTGTGCGGGACCTGCAGGGGCGCGTTTGGTGGGTCCACGCCACCATCAGCCCCTCCCCGAAGTGACATTGCCACCCTCACATACTCACGTACACACACACGCACACACGTAAAACACGGACACATGCGTGCACACACACACACAGGCTTCTCCGACGGTGGCTGAGAGACAATGGGGAGGGGTGGAGGCTGGGGGCAGGGACCCGGTTCACAGCCAGGCTGTGCTTGGTGACCGCACAAGGGGCTCCATCTCCAGAGGTTCGCTCTTCTTTACACCCCGACTCCCAGGGTTGTGGGGAGGAGTAAGGGAGACCCGCTGAGGGCCCCGCGACGGGCCCTGTGAATGGGCAGAAACGAGCCTGGCTCCTGGCAGAGCCGGTGTGCTCACTGTCACCAGGCTCCCTGTCCCTGCCTCCTCAGCAGACACGCCTAGATCCGTGCGTCTTGCCATTCTGTCTGTGTCAGGAGAGATCATGCGCTCACACGGCAACTCATCACCCCACAGAGCCCCGCCTTCTCTTCCCCTTCTGCCACTCCCTTCTCCCTTCATTTGTTTACTTATTTGCCCCACCCCTGCAGGAACCAATCTCTGTTGCCACCCTGCCCTGCCCTGCCCTGCCGGATGGCTCCCCCCCACCCCTGGGTGGACTCCCCCACTCCCCACAGACGTACTTTCTCACGGTTCCGGAGACTGGAAGTCCAAGATCAAGGACTTGGACGTGATGGGCAGGGTGGGTCCTTCTGGCCTCTCCTTGGCTGTAGATGTCCTCTTGTGAGGTCACTGCCCGGACTTTGACTCTTTCCCCCGACACCTGGCTTCTTTCTGCCCCTTCCCCAGGGAGCCCCTAGCCAAGGCTGGCCTCTGCAGGATATGCATATTCCCAGGAACGGTCAGGGTGCAGGTAACTGAGCAGAGTTGAAGCAACGTCATGGTAAACAACCGGACAGGAATTTGAGTAATTGACTTTAATTGACTTGCTTGCCAATAAAACTACATGGAGGCTCAGATTCTTACTTCGCCGACCAACCTCCACTGGTGCCTCCTGTAATTTTTTTTTTTGAGTTGGCGTCTTTCTGTCGCCCAGACTGGAGTGCAGCGGCCGCTCCCGGCCACCGCAGCCTCGACCCGCTGGGCTCCGGCGATCCTTCCGCCTCAGCCTTCCGAGTAGCCGGAACCACAGGCACGTGCTACCACACCCGGCTGATTTTTTGATTTATTGTAGAGATGAGGTCTCACCTGCCCAGGTGGGTCTCAAACCCTTATGTTCCAGTTTCCCCTTTTACAAGGATACCGGTTGTCATACTGTCTGAGGCCTGCCTAATAACCTCATTTTGCCTCAATCACTTATTAAGTTTATTTTTATTTATTTTTTTTTAGTTGGGTTGGAGTCTTACTCTGTCGCCCACGCTGGGGTGCAGTGGCATGCTCACAGCCACTGTAGTCTCAGCCCTATGGGCTCAGTTGATCCTTCTTCCTCTAAATAGCTGGAACTACAGGAGCACGCCTCGCTAACTTTTTGATTTATTGTAGAGACAAAGTCTAAGTTGCCCAGGCTGTTCTTGAACCCCTGGACCCAGGCAATCCTCTGGCCTCTGCATTCCAAAAGTGCTAGGATTGCAGGCGTGAGTCACTGCGCCCAGAGAGCACCTCTTTAAAGGGCCCATCTTCAAATACAGTCACATTGTGAGGATCAGGGCTTCAGTGTATGGATTCTGGGGACACAACTCAACCCGATTCCCTCTAGGGCCTGTCCTGGTCCCCACGGCTATTTCAGAGAGGCCTGAGCTGGCTGGTTTCACTTCTGCCCACCCTGGGACAGGATGCGTCTGGAGGAAGCAACCTCACTGCCCCGATCCCCTTCCCTTGCCTCTGACTCAGGACTCCTCCAGCTCCCCCCCCAACCCTGGTCCCAGCTGGCCAGCAGGGGGAAATAACCCAAACTGACCAGGGACCCAAATCCCCAGGGGGTCAGAGTCAGGCGAGCGGGGGCCCTTGGGCCTCCTGAGGACAGTGCCATAGGTGCAGACAGGGAAACAGAGGCCCAGGGGAGGGAGGGACCGCCCAATGGGGGCTCGTTCCAGCCAGGCCTGGGGAAGGGTCGCCCTCACCACCCATGAGCACAAAAGGGCAGTTCAGGGAACTCCTGGGGCGCTTTGCCAGGGGTGGCAGTGACCCAAGCACTGCTGGGAGTCAGCAGACCCGGCTTCCGTTCTGCACAGCCGCTGACTTGCTGTTTGAGCTGGAACAAGCCCTTTCCTCTCTCTCGACCTCAGTTTCCCCATCTGTTAACGGAGGGGAGTCAATCAAGTGATCCTTCTGCGCTGCTGGTCTGCGCACTGAACCCCCAAATTCCACAGTCCTCCTTCCAAAAAAGAAACGCCAGGAAAGAAGCCCAAATATCTACAGGATGGGGAAGCAGGCCCCTGGGTTGCCTCTCACCCCAGGACAGCTGGGGTGGAGACACCTGCAGCAGGCTCGGGGCTCACCCAGTGGGTACCCACAGGGGAGCTGGCAGGGGCGGGAGAGAAGAGAAACCCAGCCGGGGAACACCCTTGCGCCTGTCCCCAGGCCGGTCCCCAGGAAAGGGGAAGCCAGCCAGTGGCCCGAGGTGGGCGGGGACTGCCTGTGCTCCCTGAGGGACCCTGCCCTCACAGAGGTCAGAAAGGTCAGCGGCCTCATCCCAGGTCTGGCAGCTGCGAAGTGGCGTCACCAAGTCCTCTTCTCGGAGGAAAGGGTCCTTGTGCCGATCCGGGTGCAGTGCATTTTACTGTGGGACAGGGCCTGTGCCCTGGGCCACTTTGGGCCTGGAGAAACCGCCGTGGCTGTGTGCACATGCGTATGCGTGTGTCTATGTCCCTGCCAGAGCACAGATGTGTGAGTGACCTAGGCCTGGCAGGCCACTCAGTCTGCAGAAGCTGCTGGCCTCCAGCAGGGAGGACGTGAGCAGCCAGGGCGGGAGCAGGGTGAGGCCGGGTGGGCCCCTTTCTACCAGCCCTGGAGGAGGCAGCACCAGAGTAGGGGCCCTCTCAGGCTCAGACCAGGGCAGAGACTTGCCCGAGGCTGTGCACACAGCAGGCCGGTCCTTGACCCTGCCCTGCAGGAGAGGCCGATGGGAGATGCCTCCCAAGCACCCTGCACCCACTCCAGGCTCCCAAGAATGTTCAGCCCCAGAGACCAACTAGACCAGTGGGGCGACCCCTCTCTCCCCAGGGAACTCCTTGACCATGGGTTTCCCTGGGACCCTTGACTTGGAACCCTTCTGTTTGGATCTCTGGCTACAAAACACTCTGCAATGCATTGAGTAGTTAACGTCTTTCGCTTCTGTGCACTGGTCATCTGACTTCTTTTTTTTTTTGAGTTGGAGTCTCACTCTGTCACCCAGGCTGGAGTGCAGTGGCACGCTCCCAGCGGCCACCACAGCCTCGACCCTGCTGGGCTCAGGCGATCCTTCCACCTCTGCCTTCCAAGGAGCCAGAACTACAGGCGCGCGCTACCAGGCCCAGCTCATTTTTTTGATTGATTGCAGAGACGAGGTCTCACCATGTTGCCCAGGCTGGTCTCGAACCCGCGGGCTCAGGCAATCCTCTCCCCTCGGCCTCCCCAAGTGCTGGGATTATAGGCTTGAGCCACCGCACCCGGCGGGTCATCTGACTTCTTACAAATCAAGACACTCTCTCATTCCAACCCCAAGCAGGCTGGTTGCCCGGGCAGCCTCAGGGGGTGAACCGCACAGCCTCCTCGTCTGTCCAGCCCCTCCGGGCCCACCCAACAACTGCCTGGGGCAGACCCCGGGGCCAGAAGAGCAGGAACCAAAGGTGGCTGCGATCGCCACCACCACGGGTGACCACCGGGCCTCTGTGCTGGCCCCACGGGGACGTTGCTCTGCTCTCCCACAGCCCCCACCTCGGCCCTGCAGCTGGGGATGGGGCGGGAGGAGGCGTCGTGGGGGGAGGAGGAGTGAAGGAACAGGCCACACCCCGCCTCTCCAGGGGATGGCCAAGGAGAGGGCGGAGGCGGGTGCTGACCTGGATATGAGGTTAAAACCACCTGAGACGTCACAAACAATGCCGACGGAGGGTGGGCACAGTAAAGACAGTGATCACGTCCAGGTTTGCGCCCTTGATCTGTAGGCTTGGGAGGGAGCAGGGACCACACAGTGCCATTGGGAAAAAGGGATAAGAGCCCAGAAACAAGGGGTGGGGAGAGGAGAAAGAGACAGGAGAGGGGGAGCCGTAGAGTGGAGCGGGCTCAGGGTTAGGGGATCAGAGATGAACCACTGGGATGGGGGAAGGGTGGCCCAAAGAGACTGGGAAGAACAGATGCAGCCGGGGCGCAGGGGCTCACTCCTATAATCCCGGCACTTGGGGAGGCCAAGGCAAGAGGATTGCCTGAGCCCAGGGGTGCGAGACCCGCCTGGGCAACTTGGCGAGACCTCATCTCTACAATAAATTTTTAAAAATTAGCTGGGCATGGTGGCGTGCACCTGTGGTTCCAGCTACTTGGAAAGCTGAGGCGGAAGGATTGCCTGAGCCCAGCAGATGAGGAGTGCGGGGCCGTGAGCATGCCATTGCACTCCATCCTGGGCAACAGAGTGAAACTCTGACTCAGAAAAAAAAGAGCCGGGCTCGGTGGCTCAGCCTGTAATCCCGCGCCTTTGGGAGGCTGAGGTGAGTGGATTGCCTGAGCTCGAGGGTTTGAGACCCGCCTGGGCAGGCGAGACCTCATCTCTACAATAAATCAAAAAACTAGCTGGGTGTGGTAGCGCGCGCCTGTAATTCCAGCTACTTGGAAGGCTGAGGCGGAAGGATCGCCGGAGCCCAGCGGGTCAAGGCTGTGGTGGCCGGGAGCGGCCACTGCACTCCAGTCTGAGCGACAGAGTGAGACTCCAACTCAAAAAAAAAAAAGGAAAAAAAAGGGTTGAAGATGAGGGTCCGGTGCGGTGGCTCAAGCCTATAATCCCAGCACTTTGGGAGGCCAAGACCAGAGGATTGCCTGAGCCTGTAGGCTTGAGACCAGCCTTGGCAATAGGGTGAGGCCTTGTCTCTACAATAAATCAAAAACTTAGCTGGGCATGATAGCACACGCCTGTAGTTTGGCTACTTGGAAGACTAAGGTGGAAGGATCGCCAGAGCCCAGCAGGTCGAGATTGTGGTGGCTGTGAGCACTCCAGCCTCGGCAATAGAGTGAGACTGCAACTCAAAAAAAAGATGAGGGTTTGCAGCTACCTTAAGGAGAGGGCCACCGCACTCCAGCCTGGCGACAAAGTGAGACTCCAACTCAAAAAAAAAAGATACTGTGTTAAATGGCTCTCTGGGTGATGTCTCATGTCACCCCCTGTGACCCCAAGTTCTCCGGTAAATGCTCTGCTTACCAGCATTTGTTAAGAGGGGTGTTTTGTGGCAGTGGAGACGGCTAGGTGTCATGTCTGAACACCCAGAAGTCCCCAGGAGGAAGTTGGGCTGCTGGGCCACCGGGCCACCAGGCTGCTAGGCACAGTAAGGGTGAACGTGAATGTCCAGGGCTTGCAGAAATCTTCAGGGGATGGTAGACTACTGGATGTGAGGTTAGGGGATTAAACCATGACTCTGCCCCAAAAAGTGACTTCCTCACATGCAACCAGAATAAATTCCAAATCTGATGTTGTTGCCAGGCTCGGTGGCTCAGCCTGTAATCCCACACCTTTGGGAGGCTGAGGTGAGTGGATTGCCTGAGCCTGCGGGTTCGAGACCCACCTGGGCAGCAAGACCTCATCTCTACAGTAAATCAAAAATCAGCCGGGCGTGGTAGCGCACGCCTATAGTTCCAGCTACTTGGAAGGCTGAGGCGGAAGGATCGCCGGACCCAGCAGGTCGAGGCTGCGGTGGCCGGAAGCGGCCACTGCACTCCAGTCTGGGCGACAGAGTGAGACTCCAACTCGAAAAAAAAAAAATCTGATGTTGTTTCACAGCACACACACCTGACACCCCTCACCTGCTCTCAGGTAAACAACTCACCTCCTGGCCCAGCCGCCTAGGCCCCTGGATCCAGTCCTGCCACACTCCAGACTCTGCACTCCAGACACGCAGGCCGTCTGTCACACCTCCCAAGTTCCATTCCCTCCAGCTAACTCATTCATCCTTCAGGGCTCAGCAGAAGTGTCACCTCCTCAGACAAGCCACTCCCGACCTCCTGACAGGTCAAGCCACTCTTAACCTCTCTCGTGGAATTCACCTCCATGACTGCACTGGCTAAGAGGAATGGCATCACCCCAGGATGGCTCAGAGTCTCTGCCTTGGGCCAGGCACGACTCAGGCCTGGCATTGGGCACCCCTGCGCTGGATCTGCGATGCCATCCAGACCCCCAACAAATTGGGGTCTGTCGTCGAAAGGGAGGGGGGATGGCCATTGAGCCAACAATCAGCAGCGTCTACTGCACACTTTCCAACTCACCCTCACTTGCAGAGGAAGAAGGGGGTCATTAGACTTTTCTGGAAGCTGATGGCCTGAGCAAGAGCAAGAATGAACTTGCCGTGTCTGGGCACTGGTCCCAGACTGGTCTGGTCTGACGAGGTGGGAGGCTGTGTGAGGTGTGAGGGAGCCTCACTATTAATACAGGTAACTACAGATCAGATCACACACACACACACACACACACACACACACACACCCCAAGGCCTCTCAGCTCAGTCAGCAGTATGTAAGGCTTTTTTCTCACCTTCCAACAGAAACCTAGTAAAGATTCGCAGAGTCGCCGGGCAGAGTGAATCACATCTGTAATCCCAGCACTTTGGGAGGTGGTGGAGAAAGGTTTGCCTGAGTTCAGTCAGGGGTTGGAAACCAGCCTGGGCAACTTGGCAAGACTCCCCCCCGTCTCTACAATACATCAGAAAATTAGCCGGGCATGCTGGCACATGCCTGTGGTTCCAGCTACTTGGAAGGTTGTGGCAGAAGGATTGCCTGAGCCCCGCAGGTCGAAGCTGCAGTGACTGTGAATGTGCCACTGCACTCCAGCCTGGGTGACAGAATGAGACTGACTCAAAAAGAAAAAAAGATTCGCACAGAGTCATAAACAGGTGGTGCCATTCCAGTCAACCCACATCTCATGAGCAGTCTTTGTTTGTACACCTCCAGTGATGGAGACTCACCACCTCTTATAGGAGCCATCTCACCCAGCCAGCTACCCAGCACTGACCCATAAAATAAACTGTAAAAACTAGTTGGCAGCTGGGCTCGGTGGCTCAGCCTGTAATCCTGCGCCTTTGGGAGGCTGAGGTGAGTGGATTGCCTGAGCTCGCTGGTTCGAGACCCGCCTGGGCAGCGAGACCTCATCTCTACAATAAATCAAAAAATCAGCCAGGTGTGGTAGCACATGCCTGTAGTTCCGGCTACTCGGAAGGCTGAGGCGGAAGGATCACCGGAGCCCAGCAGGTCGAGGCTGCGGTGGCCGTGAGTGGTCACTGCACTCCAGTCTGGACGACCGAGTGAGATTCCAACTCAAAAAAAAAAAAGACTACTTGGCATATCATTTAATAGGTACAGAATTTCGGTTTGGGATGATGGAAATGTTTTTGAAATGGATGGTGGTAATGGTTGCATAATAAGTGGATGTACTTAATGCCACTGAATTTTACACTTAAAAAAGTCAGGCCGGGATCAGTGGCTCAGCCTGTAATCCCAGCACTTTGGGAGGTCGAGGCGAGTGGGTTGCCTGAGCCCGTGGGTTCGAGACCCACCTGGGCAACTTGGCGAGACCTCATCTGTACAATAAGTCAAAAAATTAGCCGGCGTGGTAGTGCACGCCTGTAGTTCCAGCTACTTGGAAGGCTGAGGCAGAAGGATGGCCTGAGCCGAGCAGGGCGAGGCTGTGGTGGCCAGGAGTGTGCCACTGCACTCCAGTCTGGGAGACAGTGAGATTTCAACTCAAAAAAAAAAAAAAAAGGGTCAGAATGGTTGGGCATGGTGGTGCATGCCTGCAATCCCAGCTACTCAGGAGGCTGAGGCAGGAGGATCACTTGAGGCCAGGAATTCAAGGCTGTAGTAAGCCATTATCTCCAGCCTGGGTAACAGAGTAAGACCTCATCTCTTTAAAAAAGAAAGGATGGACCGGGTTTGGTGGCTCAGCCTGTAATCCCGCGCCTTGGGAGGGTGAGGTGAGTGGATTGCCTGAGCCTGTGGGTTCGAGACCCGCCTGGGCAACTTGGTGAGACCTCATCTCTACAGTAAATCAAAAAATTAGCTGGGCGTGGTAGCGGGCGCCTGTAGTTCCAGTTACTTGGAAGGCTGAGGCGGAAGGATCGCCGGAGCCCAGCAGGTCGAGGCGGCGGTGGCCGGGAGCGGCCACTGCACTCCAGTCTGGGTGACAGAGTGAGACTCCAACTCAAAAAAAAAAAAAAAAAAAAGGAAGGAAGAGCCACAGTGGTAAATTTTATGTTAAGTGTATATTACCACTTTTTTTTTTAAAGAAGCACTGTCTCTGGGTTTCAAACTTTACAAGCTGTATGGTTTTGAACAGGTTACTTAAAATTTAATTGGCAGTTAAGGCAAACTTCTAGGCCCACCTGTCCCTTTGAGCCTGATTTGTTTTGGTTCAGGAATGTAGGCTCTGTTTTGTTTTGTTTTGTTTTGTTTTGTTTTGTTTTGTTTTGTTTTGTTTTGTTGAGTCAGAGTCTCACTCTGTTACCCAGGCTGGAGTGCAGTGGCACACTCACAGCCACCACAGCCTCATCCCGCTGGGCTCAAGCAATCCTTCCACCTCGGCCTTCCAAGTAGCTGGAACTACAGGCACGTGCCACCATGCCTGGCCAATTTTTCTTGATTTATTATAGAGATGAGGTCTCACCATGTTGCCCAGGCTGGTCTCAAACCCATGGACTCAGGCGGTCCTCTCATCTCTGCGTCCCAAAGTCATAGGATTACAGGCATATAGGCGTGAGCCACCGCGCTGGCAATTTTTCATTTTTTAAACACTGACAATAGACTCAGTTTTTATTTTTATTTCTTTATTTATTTTGAGTTGGAGTCTCACTCCATCGCCCAGACTGGAGTGCAGTGGCCGCTCCCGGCCACCGCAACCTCGACCTGCTGGGCTCCGGCGATCCCTCCGCCTCAGCCTTCCGAGTAGCTGGAACTTGGAACTACAGGAGCGCACTACCACTCCCGGCTAATTTTTGATTTATTGTAGAGATGAGGTCTCGCCAAGTTGCCCAGGCGGGTCTCGAACCCATAGGCTCAGGCAATCCACTCACCTCAGCCTCCCAAAGCGCGGGATTACAGGCTGAGCCACCGAGCCCGGCCTTAGACTCAGTTTTTAGAAGAATCCCTCTGTGGGACCTGACCTGGCCGCCATGTCCACTCCTCTGACCTGGGGCTTTTCTTCCTCTTGCTCTCCAGCTGGCTCCCTGATTCCTTGGTGTGTGTTTGATTCCTGGGGCGGGAGTGGGGCTGATGGAGTGGGGTTCAGACAAGATAATTCCTGCCTCCTCTCATGGGCACGTGCTCACGTTGCCCGGTGTCACCGGCATTCCTAGGAGGTCACAGGCTCCCCTGCCACTCACATTCTTTGTGCCACGAGCAGTGTCATCCTATGCTGGTGTCATTCCACTCCAGTGACGGCTTCTGGAACACAGGTGGTCATGGACCAGTCTGCAGGAATTGAGCAGCTGGGCTGGATTTCATGGAGACTGGAGCCCTTTAGGTTTAAACTAACCGACTAGTTAACAAGTGTTTTCTCCCGCTCCCTGTGTCTGAGGTCAAGGGCTGTGACTCCTTTCTTGCTTACACGTCCTCAGAGTCTAGCACACAGTAGGCTCACAGCGGGGGGGGGGATGACAGCGGCGAGGGCCCCTACAGGGAACCGAGGTAGGATCTGAAGCTCTAAAAACTGAACCTGGCCGGGCGTGGTGGCTCACGCCTATAATCCCAACACTTTGGGAGGCAGAGGTGAGCCCGGGCAACATAGCAAGGCCTCATCTCTACAGTAATAAAATAAAATAGAAATGTTCTCGGCCATTGCCTTACTAGACTCTGGTGTGGCCATGTGCTCTTTGAGCTACGGCTGTCTCCATGTTTCCTGGCTTAGGACCACTTCCCTACCTTGGGGAGGTGAATCTCCTCTTTCTCTCTGTCTCTCATTTACTTTTTAAATAAACAATATAGCTGGGCTCGGTGGCTCAGCCTGTAATCCTGCGCCTTTGGGAGGCTGAGGTGAGTGGATTGCTTGAGCCCGCGGGTTCGACACCCGCCTGGGCAACTTGGCGAGACCCCATCTCTACAATAAATCAAAAAAAATTAGCCGGGCATGGTACCGCGCCTGTAGTTCCAGCTACTTGGAAGGCTGAGGTGGAAGGATCGCCGGAGCCCAGCAGGTCGAGGCTGCAGTGGCCAGGACACTCCAGTCTGGGCGACAGAGTGAGACTCCAACTCAAAATAAATAAATAAATAAATAAATAAACAAACAATATTTTCCAATCTAAAAAAAATAATTATCATGAAAAATACTAATATAGGCCAGGCTCGGTGGCTCAGCCTATAATCCCAGCACTTGGGAGACTGAGGCGAATGGATTGCCTAGCCCACAATCCACTTTTTTTTTTTTGAGTTGGAGTCTCACTCTGTCACCCAGGCTGGAGCACAGTGGCACACTCACAGCCACCACAGCCTAGACCTGCTGGACTCAGATGATCCTTCCACCTCAGCCAAGTTCCTGTAGCTGGAACTACAGGTGTACACCATCACACCCAGCTAATTTTTGTGATTTATTGTAGAGATGAAGTCTCATCAAGTTGTCCAGACTGGTCTCAAACCCCTGGGCTCAGATAATCTTCTCAATTCAGCCTCCCAAAGTGCTGGAATTACAGGCGTGAGCTACTGTGCCCAGCTAATTTTTTTGTTTTGTAGAGATGAAGTCTCGCTATGTTGCCTGGGTTGGTCTCAAACTCTTGGCTTCAAGGGATCTCTCCTACCTTGGTCTTTCAAAGTGCTGGGATTACAGGTATGAGTCACCATATCCGCATCACCTCCTTAAAGACCCTAAAACAAGCCGGGCTCGGTGGCTCAGCCTGTAATCCCGCGCCTTTGGGAGGCTGAGGTGAGTGGATTGCCTGAGCCCGCGGGTTCGAGACCCGCCTGGGCAGCGAGACCTCATCTCTACAATAAATCAAAAAATCAGCCGGGCGTGGTAGCGCATGCCTGTAATTCCAGCTACTTGGAAGGCTGAGGCGGAAGGATCGCCGGAGCCCAGCAGGTCGAGGCTGCGGTGGCCGGGAGCGGCCACTGCACTCCAGTCTGGGCGACAGAGTGAGACTCCAACTCAAAAAAAAAAAAAAAAAAAAAAAAAGACCCTAAAACAATCTCTAAATAGTCTGAAGCAGGTGCCCGCCCTCCGTAATCTCAGCACTTTGGGAGGAGGTGGATTGCCTGAGCCCGCGGGTTCGAGACCAGCCGGAGCAACCTGTCAAGGCCTCGTCTCCACAATAAAAAAACAAAAATTAACCGGGCGTAGTAGCGCATGCCTGTAGTTACAGCTACTTGGAAGGCTGAGGTGAAAGGATTGCCAGCAGGTCAATGCTGGGGTGGCCGTGAGTGTGTCACTACACTGCAACCTGGGCGACGGAGTGAGACTCCAACTCAAAAAAAAAAAGTAGTCAGAAGCACTGATAGGGTTTCAACTTGTGTGTCTTGAGGGGACACAATTCTGCCTAAGGCTACTTTGAGTTTCACCCACCCCCAAACTCCACAGGGGCACCGAGATGCCTTTCTCAGCCAATTCCATCCATTTCTCTCTCCCTCTCTCTCTCTCTCTCTCTCTCTTTCTCTGTCTTTCTGTCTCTCTTTTTAAAATATTTTCTCAGCCTGTAATCCCATGACTTGGGAGGACGAGGATTGCCTGAGCCCGTGGGTTCGAGACCCGTCCGGGCAACTTGGTGAGAGCTCATCTCTACAATAAATCAAAAAATTAGCCGGGCGTGGTAGCGTGCATCTGTAGTTCCAGCTACTTGGAAGGCTGAGGCGGAAGGATCGCCGGAGCCCAGCAGGTTGAGGCTGCGGTGGCCAGGAGTGGCCACTGCACTCCAGTCTGGGTGACAGAGTGAGAGTCCAACTCAAAAAAATGTATTTTTTTTTAGCTGGGTGCGGTAGCTCACGCCTATAATCTCAGCACTTTGGGAGGCTGAGGTAAGAGGATTGCCTGAGTCTAGGGGTTCGAGACCAGCCTGGGGAACATGGTGAGACCTTGTCTCTACACTAAATCAAAAAATTAGCTGGACGTGGTAGCGTGTGCCTGTAATTCCAGCTACTAGGAAGGCTGAGGTGGAAGGATCGCCGGAGCCCAGCAGGTTGAGGGTGCGGTGGCCAACTACGTGCCACTGTACTCCATCCTGGGCGATGAGTGAGATTCCAACTCAAAAAATAAAATAAAATAAAATAAGGAAAGACCCAATTTTTAAAAAATAAATAAATAATCAGCCAGGCTCGGTGGCTCAGCCTGTAATTCCACGCCTTTGGGAGGCTGAGGTGAGTGGATTGCCTGAGCCTGCGGGTCTCAGACCCGCCTGGGCAGCAAGACCTCATCTCTACAATAAATCAAAAAAATCAGTCGGGCGTGGTAGCACATGCCTGTAATTCCGGCTACTTGGAAGGCTGAGCGGAGCCCAGCAGGTCGAGGCTGCGGTGGCCAGGAGCGGCCACTGCACTCCAGTCTGGGCGACAGAGTGAGACTCCAACTCAAAAAACAAACAAACAAACAAACAAACAAACAGCCAGGCGGGATGGCTCACACCTGCAGTTCCAGCTACTTGGAAGGCTGAGGCAGAAGGATCGCTGGAGCCCAGCAGGTCAAGGTTGCAGTGGCTGGGAGCATGCCACTGCACTCCAGTCTGGGCAACAGAGTGAGACTCCAACTCAAAAAAAAAAAAAGAAAAGAGCGAGAGAGGCCATTGCCACTGCCACTGTCTTACTAGACTCTGGTGTGGACATGTGCTCTTTGAGCTATGGCTGTTGCCATGTTTCCTCTCTACTTTGGGAAAATGAATGTCCTCTTTCTCTCTCTAATTTGCTTTTTAAATAAACTATTCTTTTTTTCCCCTTTTTTTTGAGTCAGCGTTTCACTCTGTCGCTCACTGGGTCCCTTAACAAATGACCTTGAACAAGTGACTCACCCACCATGGGCTCAGCAGCAGTGTGCTCTACCTGCTGGGCTCAGGCGATCCTTCCACCTCATCCTTCCAAGTAGCTGGAACTGCAGTTGTGAGCCATCATGCCTGGCTGACACTTTTTTTTTTTTTTGAGTTGGAGTCTCACTCTGTCACCCAGATGAGTGCAGTGGTGGTTCCCGGCCACCTCAGCCTTGACCTGCTGTGCTCCGGCGATCCTTCCCCCCTCAGCCTTCTGAGTAGCCGGAATTACAGGCGCGCGCTACCACGCCCGGTTGATTTTTTGATTTATTATAGAGATGAGGTCTCACTGCCCAGGCAGGTCTTGAACCCGCGGGCTCAGGCAATCCACTCACCTCAGCCTCCCAAGGCGCAGGATTACAGGCTGACCCACCGAGCCCGGCTGACTTTTTTATTTATTGTAGAGATGAGGTCTCGCCAAGTTGCCCGGGCTGGTCTCGAACCCCTGGACTCAGGCAATCCTCTTACTTCGGCCTCCCAAAGTGCTGGGATTACAGGCTTGAGACACCACGCCCAGCCTTAAACTGCGTTTTCTAATCGAAAAATAATAATAATAAAGAAAAAATAGTCAAGAATGAAAATAGAACCACCGAATGTCCTTAAGGGAGAGGACGTTATCTTTGCTCCTCAGTTTTAAGATAGGGAAACTGAGGCCCCAGAGAGACAACCAATGCTTGTTGAACTGGATGGAACGGTATTGTCCAATCACTCAAGAGAAACACCACCTTCCCGGGCAGCTACAGCAGTTCCCACACTGCTGCTCGCCCATGGTGGGCGAGTCACTTGGTGAGCGCCTACCAGGCACATTCCCACTTCTGGGCTCCTATGCCTCCCAGCAGCCCCGCAGTGTTAACCACCCTTTATTATTTATTTTTATTTTTTATTTTTGTGTTAACCACCCTCTAAAGCTTCGAGAGGTGCGGAGGCAGGGCCAGGCCATCAACAAGCACACACAGTCCCGATCAAACGCAGGGCCCGGGCACAAACACCACCCGCCTCGGCGCCGCTGAGTAATCCTTTCCAGAGCCGGGTGTCTGCGCTATTCCTGCTGAGTCACACGCCCGCCGGCGGTTTTCGCTGAGTCACGGTCCGGAGATCAGTTTTCGCTGAGTCACTGCCCCGAGATCTGTGCTTACTGAGTCACGGTTCCTGCTGCTCCACGTTTAATCCTCGGGAGCAAAGTCCAGGCTGCAGGGCCAGAGTCCCAGGACCTGTCAGGACAGCGACGCCTGCCTTCCTCCTGCTCCTCCCCAATCCCTGTTTTGGGGAACTCCGGTACTTCCAACAGCCTGCCACGACTCAGGCGCTGTGCTGGTGGCTTCACACTTTAAGTCAGGGAATCGGGGGTCTTATGGTCCCCTTAAAGGTGAGAGCTACTCAAACAGGAGAACGTCAAAGGCTGAGGACCCCGACTGGGGAAAACGGCCAGAAAGGACGTCATTGAGACGATTGCAGACATTTGGATATCGGCTTTGTGTTGAAGGAGTTCCCAACGCACCACCCAAATCTCGTCACTTTGGCATCAGGATTATTGTGAGCTAAAGGCTCTTAAAAATAAAAAAGCAACTTTCTTCCTGAAAGCAGGAGATAAAACCCACATAGGGAAGAGTCTTCCCTATACCAGGAGAGAAGTAACATTCTTATCATCAATGGCAGGAAGTTGAAGCTAAGAGAAACCTGTGCAAGCACACCTTGTGAAAACCAGTCCCTCCTAGTCACTTCGTTACCAGCTAAGTTCCCCAGTCCTTCCCTTTGCACATCAAGTTTTTTGTTTGTGTTTATATGTTTGTTTTTGAGTGGCAGTCTCACTCTGTCATCCAGGTTGGAGCGCAGTGGCACAGTCATGGCTCACCACTGCTTCGACCTCCTGGGCTCAGGCGATCCTTCTGCCTCAGCCTCTTCAGTAGCTGGTGTTCACTCAGGTAGCTGCAGGTGCACACCGCCATGCCTGGCTAATTTATTTTATTTCTTGTAGAGCCGAGGTCTCTCTATGTTGCCCAGGCTGGTCCTGAACTCATGGGCTCAAGCAATTCTCCTGCCTTGGCCTCCTAACATATTGGGATTACAGGCGTGAGCCACCACACTCAGCCTGCTTGTCGAGTTTTTATAATTTACTGCTCTCTATCCAGTTTAGCAGGGAAGTATTTGGCTCTAACTGCTTCTTTTGAGTTTTCTTTTTCTTAGGAGGGCACCTATGTCATGTTTATGTATTAAATAAATGTGTATGCTTGTCTCCTATAAATCTGTCTTATGTCAGTTTAATTCTCAGGCCCAGCTGAAAAGCCTAAAAAGATACAGGTAGTATCTTTTGTATCTCCCTATACAATATAATGAATTTCTACCAAAGTCAAATTTCCTGGCTTTTATAATTGTATGGCGGTTACAAGAGTCTGCCTTCCAGGCATAATCCATGCAAAAGACCTTGGGAGTAAAGAGGCACAATGTCAGCAACTCACTCTCAAATAAGCCAGGGAAAAAAATGTGTACATATCTATATGCATATACATCAAGAGAGAAAATGGACCAGACTCAGTGGCCCAGCCTATAATCCCAGCACATTGGGAGGCCGAGGCAAGCGGATTGCCTGAGCCAGAGGGGTTCAAGACCAGCCCGGGCAATTTAATGAAACCTCATCGCTACAATAAATCAAAAATTAGCCAGGTAGTTCTAGTTACTTGGAAGGCTGAGGCGGAAGGATCACCGGAGCCCAGCAGGTCGAGGCTGCGGTGGCCAGCAGCGAGCCACTGCACTCCAGTCTGGGTGACAGAGTGAGACTCCAACTCAAAAAAAAAAGAAAAAAAAAAGAAAGGGAAAGAACGAATATAAAGCAAACATGACAAGATACACAGCCGGGGAATTTGGATGAAGCATGCAGAAACTCTCTGTACCACTCTTGCTACCCTTCTGGACATTTGAAATTATTTCAGAGAAGTTTACTTTTTGAAAAAAAAAGTAAGAATGAAGAACCTGAGATTCAAAACTTCTCATCAAGAACAAGGTTTGGCTGGGCACGGTGGCTCACACCTATAATCCCAGTACTTTAGATGCCGAGGTGAGAGGACTGTGTGAGCCCACAGGTTTGAGACCAGCCTGGGCTACTTGGCGAGATCTCATCTCTACAATAAATCAAAAACTTAGCCAGGTCTGGTGGCGCACACCTGTAGTTCCGGCTGCTTGGAAGGCTGAGTTGGAAGGATCGCCTGAGTCCAGCAGGTCAAGGCAGTGGTGGCCGGGAGTGTGCCGCTGCCCTCCAGCCTGGGTGAGAGAGTGAAACTTCAACTCAAAAAAAAAAAAAAAAAAAAAAGAAGAAGAAGGTTTGTTGGATGTTAGTGACCCCCACCCTAGTGCAGAATCATCCAGAAATTTCTACACAGGAAAAAGGCTCTGAGTGAATCGTGAAGGGGGAACTGGACGCTTCTCTGACCAAACAGAATGGCTACCGTTTACCATGTTCTTCTCCCGTGCCGGGCCCCGCTCTGATTTAATCCTCACTGCTTCCCCTTGGGATGATGCTGTTCTTCGTCTTCATTTTGTCAGATGAGGAAACAAAAGCTTACAGGTTCAAGTACTTATAGGTGGCTAAATTATGATCCTGGATTTGACTGCAGTTTTTTTTTTTGCTTAAAGTTTATTGCTTTAACCAGTCTATACCACACTAATAATACCTTGATCAGGCTGAGCCAAATCAGACCAGGTCACACTCCATTTTAGCATGACTTACCTAGCAGTCTGCACCTTCCAGACTAGGCTGTCACCTTGCGTGGCTGGGTCTTTGGTCACTGGGTCTGAACTAATGGACTCTGCCCAGTGTTTTTTTCCTTTTAGTTTCAGTCAGAGTCTCAATCTGTCGCCCAGACTGGAGTGCATGGCATGATCACTGTCACTGCAGCCTTGACCTGCTGTGCTCAGACAGTCCTTCCCCCTCAGCCTTCCAAATAGCTGTAACCACAGGCACACCCCACCATGCCCAGCTAATTTTTTTTTTTAATTGTAGAGATGAGTACTCTCCAAGTTGCCCAGACTAATCTCAAAACCCTGGGCTCAAGGCAATCCTCTCGCCTCGGCCTCGCAAGTGCTAGGATTACAGACATGAACCACCACACCCAGTCTTACACAGTGTTTGAAAAAGATGTTGTTGCCCGGATACAATGCCTCACGCCTATAAACCTAGCATTTTGGGAGGCCGAGGTAAGAGGACTGCTTGAGCTCAGGAGTTAGAGAACAGCCTAGGCAATGTTGTGAGATCCCGTCTCTACAAAAATTAAAAAAAAAAAAGCCAGGCCTGGTAGTGTGTGCCTGTAGTCCTAGCTACTCAGGAGGCTGAGCTGGGAGAATCATCTGAGCCCAGGAGGTGGAGGCTGCGGCGAGCGCGGCGAGCCTAGATGACAGCAAGACCCTGTAGCAAAAAGAAGAAAAGAAAAAAATGTTATTGCTCTATATACCTCCTGCCTTAGGCCCAGGGGCTCCTGGACAGCCGGTTGTTGCGCTTTAGGGCCCGACCCTGGGCCTGGAATCCCGGGAGACCTGTGTGGCCTTAGGCAAGGAATTGCACCCTGCTTGCCAAGGTCATCCAGGAAATATGTAGTGAGTGCCTGAAGGGGAATCCAAGATGGCCCTTGCTGGCCTCGAGATGCTGACAGTCAGGGTGGGGAGCGGGGAAAAGAGGGGACAGAGAGCTCAATGGAGGAACCCCGTAAAGTGAGAGGAATAACTTCAGGAACGCCCGGGCTAAATCTGCTTGCTTTACAGTGCCGTGAAGCTATGATTGACACACAATAGACTGCACATGTTTAAAGTATATACCTTGATGAGTTTTGATACAACCCACAACCGTGACACCATAACCACAATCAAGATCATGAACTAATTCATCACTCCCAAAGGCTTAATCTTGCTCTTCGGTAATCTCCCCTTTAACTAGGAAACCACTGGTCTGAATGGTGGTTCCAGAATTTTATATAGTTCTCTAGAATTTTATATAATTATTTTCTAGAATTATATATAATTCTCTATTTCTCTTTGATTTGGAGTCTCACTCTGTCGCCCAGGCTGGAGTGCAGTGGCACACTCCCGGTCACCGCAGCCTCGACCTGCTGGGTTCCGGCGATCCTTCCGCCTCAGCCTTCCGAGTAGCTGGAACTACAGGCACGTGCTACCACGCCTGGCTAATTTTTTTGATTTTATTGTAGATATGAGGTCTCGCCAAGTTGCCCAGGCGGGTCTCGAACCCGTGGGCTCAGGCAATCCACTCAGCTCAGCCTCCCAAAGTGCTGGGATTACAGGCTGAGCCACTGAGCCCAGCTGTTTTTTTTTTTTTGAACTGGAGTCTCACTCTGTTGCCCAGGCTGGAGTGCAGTGGCACACTCACAGCCACCGCAGCCTTGACCTGCTTGGCTCAGGCGATCCTTCCTCCTTCAGCCATTGAAGCGGTGAGGTGGCTATCTCTCAGGGTCTTTGTCAGGTGGTTCTCTTGCCTGGAATGCCCCCTCTGACCCCTGTGCCAGGCTGCTCATCTTTCAGGATTCAGCCCAGACACCAATCATAGGCCTCAATGAAGGAACTAAGCCTATTAAAATGTATAAAAGGAGCCGGGCTGGGTGGCTCAGCCTGTAATCCCGCGCCTTTGGGAGGCTGAGGTGAGTGGATTGCCTGAGCCCACGGGTTCGAGACCCGCCTGGGCAGCAAGACTTCATCTCTACAATAAATCAAAAAATCAGCCGGGCGTGGTAGCGCATGCCTGTAATTCCGGCTACTTGGAAGGCTGAGGTGGAATGATCGCCGGAGCGCAGCAGGTCGAGGCTGCGGTGGCCGGGAGCGGCCACTGCACTCCAGTCTGGGTGACAGAGTGAGACTCCAACTCAAAAAAAAATGTATAAAAGGCCAGGCTCAGTGGCTCAGCCTGTAATCCCAGCCCTTTGGAAGGCCGAGTCGAGTGGATTGCCTGAGCCTGCAGGTTCGAAACCAGCCCAGGCAACTTGGCAAGACTTCGTGTCTACAATAAATAAAAATAATTAGCCGGGCATGGTGGCACGCACCTGTACTTCCAGCTATAGGAAGCCTGAGGCGGAAAGATTGCAGGAGCCCAGCAGGTCGATTATGGGGTGGTTGTGAGTGTGCCACTGCACTCCAGCCTGGGCAACAGAGTGAGACTCCAACTCAAATAATAATAATAATAAATATATAAAATAAATCCTAGAGAAAATCTTAGTGACCTTAGGCTTGACTAGAACTACAGGTGTGCACCACCACACCCAGCTAGTTTATTTTATCACAGGGAGTGGGGGGTGGGGTGGTGTGAGGAGGTTTGACTACTGGTGGCTACAGACCCCAGAAGTAAGTGTGAAATCCTACTGCCACAAATAACAGACAAAAAATGAACATTCCTGACAAAAGAGCTCCCAGAGCAAGCAGAAGAGCAATTCAGCAGGAAATGTTAGACGTCAGTACAAGTTGCCCAGCGTGATCTATGGGCACAGCTTCCTTCAGGGAGGGCTGAGGGAGCCAACCCCCCCCCCCCGGAACTCACACGAGTAGGAGGCCTGGTGGACATTCTTTATTTACTCTTGCCGGGGTTTGCAGGCAGCCTTGGTGAATGCACCAGTCTTCTGGTTAACACCCTTCAGTAGCTCCCCACTGCCCTGGGCATAAAGTGCAAGCTCTTCTGCCTGGCACACCTGGCCCTCTACCATACAGCCCTGCCCACCTTCCAGCAGGAGGTGTCTCACCCCACTGGCTCCCACAGACCTTATGTGAGACAAGGTCTCAGGACGTTTTCCCTGCTGATTTCAAATTCCTGGGCTCAAGCAACCCTCTTGTCCCGGCCTCCCAAAGGGTCTTAGGAAATCCCTACCAGCCCCTGAAACAGCCAGGTGGCCATCTCTCAGGGCTTGTCAGGTTGTTCCTCTTGCCTGGAATGCCCCCTCTTGCCCCAGTGCCAAGCTGTTCATCTTTCATGATCCAGCCCAGACATCAATCACAGACCTAAATGAAAGAACTAAACCTAGTAAAATATATCAAATAAATCCTAAGAGAAAATCTTCGTGACCCTAGGTTTGGCAACAATTTCTCAAATACAAACAAAAAGCACAAAATATAAATGAAAAAAATTAATTGGACTTTATAAAAATAAAAAAGTTGACTGGGCACGATGTCTCACGCCTATAATCCCAGCACTTTGGAAGGCCAAGGTGAGAGGATTGCCTGAGTTCACAGGTTCGAGACCAGCCTGGACAAGCTGGTGAGTCAGCATTTTGCAGTTCAGCTGATTGGGGTTTGCATGCCTTGTGAAGGAAGCTGTGTTCCAGCCCTCCAGGCGGATCCCTGCTGGGCCCCTGCCCTGCGGGTTGAGGATGTGTCCCTTCTGGGGCTGTGTGGGGCCTGGGTGCTGTCAGGACACACTAATGACCTTATTTACCAGGGATGTCCCTTGCTTGAAGATACCCAGGCAGGTCTCCTAAATCCAGCTGGGCCAGGAGACCACCCCCTTCCAAGCCCCCTCCCCCTCATCTAGGGCTTCCCCTTTGTTTTTCACTGTTAGAGACTTGGGAGTCACCGCCCTGGCTCCCTCCCGGCGGCCCAAACCACTTCTGTCTTCTGGCAGCGCCTTGGGAGTGCTGAGTCGAGATTTCCACATTCCCAGCACAGCTGTGTTTTTGCTGTGTCATGGTGGGGGATGAATTCGGAGACAAAGGCTGGGCGGATACGGCTAGATTTTGCTGAGTCACAGCTGCTTCCTCAGCTTCTCTCTGGGTGGTGGGTGAAAGGTCAGCTCCAATAGCTGGCAGGAGGAAGCAAAACTTCTACAGATGGGCAGAAGTTTCTTGTTTATCTTTTCTAAGTCTGTACACCCTGTCCCTTACATCTTAAAATCGCCAAGCCCACGAGCTGCTGAGCTTCCCCCAAGCCTCCCAGTTGCTTGGACCCAAAGCTGGAGACTCTGTCACTCCTCTCTCTCAGTCTGTTTCCTATTCTTCTGAAAGTCTTGATGGTTTGGCCTTTATTTTGATTTTTTTTTCTTTTTGGTAGAGATGAGGTCTCACTATGTTGCCCAGGTTGGTTTCAAACTCCAGGACTCAAGCAATCTTCCTGCCTCAGCCTCCCAAGGTGCTGGGATTACAGGTGTGAGCCACGGTGCCTGGCCAAATTATTTGTTTTTGAGTCAGGGTCTTACTCTGTCGCCCAGGCTGCAGTGCAGTGGCACGATCATGGCTCACCACAGCCTCTACCTCCTGGGCTCAAGTGATTCTCCTGTCTTGGTCCTTTTCTGGGTTCTTTCCCTACTTCCTAACTTCCTCCACGAAGATTCTGAGCACAGGGCAACCCCTTTGGGTCCCCTCCCACCGTGGGAGCTTTTCTGTCCTCTCAATAAATCCTGTTTTCTCGACAACAGCAACAACAACAAAGATTCTAGCCAGGCTCGGTGGCTCAGCCTGTAATCCCGCGCCTTGGGAGGCTGAGGTGAGTGGATTGCCTGAGCCTGCGGGGTTTGAGACCCACATGGGCAATTTGGTGAGCCCTCATCTCTACAATAAATCAAAATTAGCTGGGTGTGGTAGCGCGCGCCTGTAGTTCCAGCTACTTGGAAGGCTGAGGCGGAAGGATCGCCGGAGCCCAGCAGGATGAGGCTGTGGTGGCCGGGAGCGGCCATTGCACTCCAGTCTGGGTTATAGAGTGAGACTCCAACTCAAAAAAAAAAAAAAAAAAAAAGATTCTGAGCACGGGCTGCATGGTGGTTCGTGCCTATAACCCCAGCACTTTGGGAGGCCAAGGCAGGAATGCTTGAGGCTGAGAGACCAGCCTGGGCAACACAGCTAGACCCCATCTCTATTTTTAAAAATAATAAAGAATAGGCCGGGCTCGGTGGCTCAGCCTGGTAATCCCACGCTTTGGGAGGCTGAGGTGAGTGGACTGCCTGAGCCCGCGGGTTCGAGACCCGCCTGGGCAACTTGGCGAGACCTCATCTCTACAATAAATCAAAAAAATTAGCCGGGTGTGGTAGCGCGTGCCTGTAGTTCCAGTTACTTGGAAGGCTGAGGCGGAAGGATCACTGGAGCCCAGCAGGTCGAGGCTGTGGTGGCCGGGAGCGGCCACTGCACTCCAGTCTGGGCGACAGAGTGAGACTCCAACTCAAATAATAATAGTAATAACAAAGAATAATAGAAGAAAGCGGGTTCCTGTCATCTGCAGCTTTGCATCTCCAAGAAGCACACAGAGCTGGCCTGCTATAGTGGGTTATCTGAACAGTATGCAGCTTTTTTTTTAGTAGGAGTCTCATGCTATGGCCCAGGCTAGTATGCAGTGGCACACTCACGGCCACTGCAACTTCCACCTGCTGGACTCAGGAGATCCTTCTGCCTCAGCCTTCCAAGTAGCTGGAACCACAGGTGGCGCCACCACACCTGGCTAATTTTTTGATTTATTATAAAGATAAGGTCTTACCTAGTTGCCCAAGCTGGTCTTGAACCCGGGGGTTCAGGCAATCCTCTCGCCTCAGCCTCCCAAAGTGCTGGGAAAGCAGGAGTAGTTGAGGGAGAACCCGCCAGAGTCTCCAGGGTCTCCCTACTTGCCCTTCCCTGGTTCCCAAAGCTGAGGGTCTGCCCCAGCTCTGAATAAAGTGGGCTTTGCTAGGGGCTTGTTCGTTTCCTGTTGCTACCATAACAGATCATAAACATGGTGACTTAAAACAGCACACGTCCGTTCTCAGGCATTCTGGAGGCCAGAAGTCCCAACGTGGGTTGGCAGGCCTGGGTTCCTTCTGGAGCTAGAGGACAGACTCCACTTCCTCACCTTTGCTGGCTTCTGGAAGCTGCCCACACTCCCTGATTGGGGCACCCTTCTGCCCTCTTCAAAGCTGGCAGCATAACACCTGCCAGTCTCTCTGTCCTGCTGCTTTTCTTGTCACCTTCTGTGTAGGGAGCCCCCCAGCCTCCCTCTTATAAGGACCCTTATGGTCACTTTAGGCCCCTGAGGCTACTCCAGGATAATTGCTTGTCTCCAGACTCTTAATCACACCCGCACAAGCCTCTTGCCAGGTGAGGTTAACCTCTTCACAGGCTCTGGGTACTAGAATGTGGACTCAGCCCACCCCAGGAGGAGAGAGAATGGCATTTGGATCGTTCTGTTGCTAGAGGACAGGAAGGGGAAGTCAGGAAGCTGAATCAGCATGCCAGAGGGCCACACTCTCAGGCACAGAGGAGGGGACCAAGCAGCCCCGGCCTGGCCTCCTCCACCCCAGCGTCCTCTGTGCATGGGGCCTGTTTTAGCCAAGTCTGGAGCTCCCCAGGAGCAGGTGGAAAAGGGAGCAAGCCCGGACCAGGAGCCAGGACCCCCTAGGTCACTGGAAGTGCTGTCTCCAATGGGGGTGACCAAGCCCCTCCCCTCTTGGGGCCTCTGCTCAGGTGTTAAATAAAAAGAGGTCAGATCACATGAGCTTTACTTTCTGGGGTCCCCGAATTGACAGGCTCTGGATCTTCTCCTCCAAACTCCTGGACCCTCTGTGAGAGGGATTGGGTTGCGGTGGTCAGGAGTGTGGAGTCTGGCTTCAAAGTGATGTCATTTGAATCCTGACTCCGCCATCCCTGGCTGTGTGACTTGGGGAAATTACTGAACCTCTTTGTGCCTCAGTGCTTATGTGGACAAACTATAGAGAGGCCTCAGGAGCTGCCTCAAGGCCTGAGCAGTGGCTCAGGCAGGAGGATTGCCTGAGGCCAGGAGTGCAAGACAAGCCTGGGCAACACAGCAAGATCCCATCTCTACAAAAAATAAAGTAAAATAAATAAACTATTTTTATTGTATTGTATTTTATTTTTTTGAGTTGGAGTCTCACTCTGTTGCCCAGGCTGGGGTGCAGTGGCATGCTCACGGCCACTTCAGCCTCAACCTGCTGGGCTCAGGTGATCCTTCCGCTCAGCCTTCCAAGTAGCTGGAACTACAGGTAGACGCCACCACGCCTGGATAATTTTTTGATTTATTGTAGAGATGAGGTCTCACCAAGTTACCCAGGCTAGTCTCGAACCCATGGAACTCAGGCAATCCTCCAACCTCAGCCTCCCAAAGTGCTGGGATTATCAGGTGTGAGCCCTACCGTGCCCAGTCAATAGATACTTTTTTTTTTTTTTTTGAGTTGGAGTCTCACTCTGTCACCCAGACTGGAGTGCAGTGGCCGGCAGCCTCGACCTGCTGGGCTCTGGCGATCCTTCCGCCTCAGCCTTCCAAGTAGCCAGAACTACAGGCGCGTGCTACCACACCCGGCTGATTTTTGATTTATTGTAGAGATGAGGTCTTGCCAAGTTGCCCAGGTGGGTCTCAAACCCGCGGGCTCAGGCAATCCACTCACCTCAGCGTCCCAAAGGCGCGGGATTACAGGCTGAGCCACCAAGCCCGGCTGATAATTTTTTTTTTTAATAGATAATTTTTAGGAAGACTTATCTCAGAGTCAAAGTCCCTTTAACCTCAGTCTACTGCTAGCCAAGTGCAGGGAGGGACTTTCTCTGGAATTGCTTTATCTGGCCAACAAAGTTTCTTTCCAAAAGAAATGCAGTTGTCTTGAACTCTTTCTAAGAATCTCATTAAGTAACCAGGAAAGATCAACCCCTGGAGGTAACAGGAGACTAGATAGTCTCACCAGGTCCAGACAGACGTTTCACCTATTGTCCTGACATTACCTGGGGACTTCATCTGCATAAAATAACCTTTGCAAGGCTGAGCCCAGCAGGTGGACACTGGAGTGGCTGTGAGTGTGCCACTGCGCTCTAGTCTGGGCAACAAACCGAGACTCCAACTCAAAAAACAAACAACAACAACAACAAAAAAAAACCTTTGCTCCCATGTGGTGCACCCTCCCCTTCCTGTGATGTCTGTCCCCACCTCCTGGGTCCATCCACTCTCCCCTAGGGTCTGCAGCCCTGCACTGGGTTACGGGGTCATCATTCTCCTGGGAGTCCCCCATGCTATGCAAATTAAAACTTAAAAAATTTTTTTGATTCAGGGTCTCACTCTGTTGCCCAGGCTGGAGTGTACTGGCATCACTTCAGCCTCAGTCCCCTGGGCTCAGGAAATCCTTCAGCTTCAGCCTCCTGAGTAGCTGGGATTACAGGTACATGCCACCATGCCCAGCTAAATTTTTGATGTATTGTAGACATGGGGTCTCACTGTGTTGCCCAGGCTGGTGTTGAACTCCTGGGCTTAAGCAATCCTCCCACCACAGCCTCTTAAAGAGCTGGGATTACAGGCATGAGCCACCGCGCTTGGCTGAAATTCACCTTAAAAAAAAAAATTAAGGCTGGGTTTGGTGGCTCAGCCAGTAATCCCAGCACTTTGGGAGGCTGAGGTGAGTGAATTGCCTGAGCCTGCAGGTTCGAGACCAGCCTGGGCAACTTGGCGAGACCTCGTCTCTACAATAAATAAAAAATTAGCTGGGTGTGGTAGCGTGTGCCAGTAGTTCTGACTACTTGGAAGGCTGAGGCTGAAGGATCACTGGAGCCCAGCAGGTCAACGCGCAGTGACACAGTGAGTGTGTCACTGCACTCCAGCCTGGGCGAGGGAATGAGACTCCAACTCAAAAAAAAAAAAAATCCGGGCTCGGTGGCTCAGCCTGTCATCCCGCGCCTTTGGGAGGTTGAGGTGAGTGGATTGCCTGAGCCCGCGGGTTCGAGACCCGCCTGGGCCGCGAGACCTCATCTCTACAATAAATAAAAAAATCAGCTGGGCGTGGTAGTGCATGCCTGTAATTCCGGCTACTCGGAAGGCTGAGGCGGAAGGATCGCCGGAGCCCAGCAGGTCGAGGCTGCGGTGGCCGGGAGCGGCCACTGCACTCCAGTCTGGGTGACAGAGTGAGACTCCAACTCAGAAAAAAAGAATGAAAATTGTGGGATTAGAAACGGACTTTGGGAATCATTGGGTCCGTCTGTTTTGCCACCTGGGCTCACTCAGTGACCCTGTTGCTGTCACCTGGAGGCATCCCATCCATGAGGTCCTGGGCATGCCCAAGATCTGGTAGCCCATCAGCTGGATAAGTCAGTATACAAGGCATCCTGGCTGTAACCACCATAGTCAAAAGAACGATAGCTAAGGCCAGGTGCAGTGGTTCATGCCTGTAATCCCAGCACTTTGGGAGGCTGAGGTGAGAGAACTGCCCATATCCAGGGGTTCGAGACCAGCCTGAGCAAAATGGCAAGACCTTGTCTCTACAATAAAAACCCAAAATTAACCAGGCATGGTAGCATGCACCTGTAGTTCCGGCTACTTGGAAGGCTGAGGCAGAAGAATCGCCAGAGCCCAGCAGGTCGTGAGTGTGCCATTGCACTCCAGCCTGCGCGACAAGAGAGAGACTCCAACTCAAAAAAATAAAATGATTGCTAGGTTCAACCTGGCGATATCCAAGGGGTTTTCCCTGAGCTCCAATATCAAGTCCAAGATCGGTAGTCTCATTCCAAGTCATGGACTCTGCTCTGAAGAGAGAACTGGTCAACTCAACTGAAAGCCATTTCTTATAATCCTGTGGCTTGTCTTTAGACATCAGGAAAAAAACAGTAGCTGCATATTTGCCACAGCTTCATTTCTAGAGTGAAGTAACTCTGAGAGAGGAGCTGAGGCTTCTTTGGCTGCAATAGCTTCTTCAGCCTCCTTGTCCTGAGCAAGTTCACAGAGGACCCCAGCGTATTTTATTTTATTGTATTGGATATTTTATTTTATTTTACTTTAGTTGGAGTCTCATTCTGTCGCCCAGACTGGAGTGCAGTGGCACACTCCCGGCCACCACAGCCTCAACCTGCTGGGCTCCAGCGATCCTTCCGCCTCAGCCTTCCGCATAGCGTGTTACCCCCCCCGGCTCATTTTTTTGATTTATCATAGAGACAAGGTCTCGCCAAGTTGTCCGTGTGGTCTCAAACCTGCGGGCTCAGACAATCTACTCGCCTCGGCCTCCTAAAGTGCTGGGATTACAGGTTGAGCCACCAAGCCCGGCCTTTGGATATTTCAATGGGAGAATATAGTTCTCGTCCATGTTTCCCTCTGTCCTAAGCGGTCCCTCTCATGCTGAACTGACTCAGTAGGTGACCAGCCAGGGTCAGCTTTGCTCCAGGCCCTGGGAGGGCACTGAGGATAAGAGGGAAGTCAGGGTGGGGTGCGGTGGCTCAGCCTGTAATCCCAGCACTTTGGGAGGCCAAGGTGAGATGATTGCCTGAGCCTGCGGGTTCGAGACCTGCCTGGGCAACTTGGTGAGACCTCATCTCTACAATAAATCACAAAAACTAGCTGGGCATGATGGTGTGCGTCTGTAGTTCCAGCTACTGGAAGGCTGAGGCAGAAGAATCGCTGGAGCCCAGCAGGTCAAGGCTGCGGTGGCGGTGGGCATGCCACTGCACTCCAGCCTGGGTGACAAAGAGTGAGACTCCAACTCAAAACAAAAAAAGAAGATGCAAGTCAGACTCAACATGCATTGGAAGTGTCTCAAGCCTCCAAGCAGGGAAACAGACTGTATGACAGGTGTCCCAGTCCAAGTGCCACCAGAGTGTGGAGGAGGCAGGTGGAGACTTGGACTCCTTCCTGGATTTGGGTACTGACTTCCTGCTTCATGTGTGATCCTGGGCACACCACTTCATTCTCCTGAGCCTCCGTTTCCTGATCTGTAAGATGGGCATGCACCATCCCACAGGAGAGCGGTAGGGATGAACCATGTTAGGCAGGGCAGTCTCTAACACGTAGTAGGTGCTTACAAAACAGGTTCTAAATGTACATTTAAAGAGGGTATCAGCCGGGCTTGGTGGCTCAGCCTGTAATCCTGCACCTTTGGGAGGCTGAGGTGAGTGGATTGCCTGAGCCCGCAGGTTCGAGACCCGCCTGGGCAACTTGGTGAGACCTCATCTCTACAATAAATCAAAAAATTAGCTGGGCATGGTAGCGCATGTCTGTAATTCCGGTTACTTGGAAGGCTGAGGTGGAAAGATCGTTGGAGCCCAGCAGGTCGAGGCTGCAGTGGCTGGTAGCGTGCCACTACACTCCAGTCTGGGCGACAGAGTGAGACTACTACTCAAAAAAAGGGGGGGGGGATGTGCCCTGGGACTCGGTGGCTCAAGCCTGTAATCCCAGCACTTTGAGAGGTGGAGGCCAGACGACTGCCTGAGCTCAGCGGTTCAAGATCAGCTGAGCAACATGGCGAGACCGTGTCTCTACATTAAGTCAAAAAAATTAGTCGGGCATGGTGGCACATGCCTATCTATGGTTCCAGCTACTTGGAAGGCTGAGGCTGAAGGATCACCTGAGCCCAGGAGGTCCAGGCTACGGTGGCCGTGAGCGTGCCATTGCACTCCAGCCTGGGCGACAGAGTGAGACACCGACTCAAAAGATAAAAAAATAAAAAATAAAAATAAAAATACATAAATAAAGAGAGTGTGAGAAGGCAGGCTGCCAGGGCAGGGTTCCAGGAGGAGGTGACACTTCAAGGAGCAGGGGACGCAGCGTCTGGGTTCGCTCAGTCCCTGACGTTGCCCACCAGCCTGGCGCTCTGAGAAGCGCTGCCCCTGGAACCTTCGAGATCCTTCGGGTCCTATCACTGGGTGGGGGCGCCAAGCTTGCAGCTGCTCTGATTTCCCGAAGTGTTTTTTCTTCCCCCTCTCTCTCAAGTCCCGGGGCCAGGCTTTGTTTTGCGAGGGTCATATGACCGCTCCCCTTCGCCCGGGGCAGGCGGGGCGCGGGCCCCCGCGGGCCCCCGCGGATGTTGCAACGTCGCGCCCCGGAGTGGCCGTCAGCTGTTCCGTCCCACGTGACCTCCCGGAGCATAAAAGGCCGGCGGCGCGGCCGGGAACCCAGCGCCCGCCTCCTCCCCAGCGTCCGGACGCCGCTGCCCGCGGAGCCAGCACCCGGCGACCCGGCACCCGGCACCCAGCACCCGACGACCCAGCACCCAGCGATCCGGCACCCGACGACCCAGCACCGGCCGCATGGAGCGCCCGCAGCCCGACAGGCAAGGCGCCCTGCCCTCCCCGGGGAGACCCTGCCCAGACCGGGAGCCGGAGACTTGGCTTGCGAGCCAGGCGAGCTGGGTTCCCGTCCTGCCTGCGCCCTTGGGTGGTTGGGGGGGGAGGGTGTTTGGTGCCTGGCGTCCTGGGACGCGGTGGGCGACCGGAGGGCAGCGTCCCTGTGGTCTCTCGCCTGGGAGGCAGCCAACTTTGTGTTTTTGTATCCAACTTTTGAGGCGTGCTTGGAGATGCTCTCCGCTTGATCTGGGATCCCTGGGGCTCCCCAGCCTGGGGGAGACTGCTTGGTTCCTGGCGGCATCACCCCTCACTGGCTGTGGAGCCCCTGAACAGGACATCACCTTGGCCACGGTGTTCCCATTTCACGGATAGGGGCCGCACAGTTCAGGGAGGCATGTCCAAGGTTGCCCACTGACAGGTGTCAGAACAGGGATTTGAACCGGTGTCCTGACTGTCATGAGGTCTCTCATCAACTTCTCTTAAGAGTTTGTGTTAGGCCTGGCTCCTTGAGAGGATTGCCTGAGCCCAGGGGTTTGAGACCAGCCTGGGCAACGTTTTGAGACCTGATCTCTACAATAAATCAAAAAAATTAGCCGGGCGTGGTGGCATGCACCTGTAGTTCCAGTTACTTGGAAGGCTAAGACAGAAGGATCACCTGAGCCCAGCAGGTCAAGGTTGCGGTGATCATGAGGGTGCCACTGCACTCCAGCCTGGATGACAGGGTGAGACTCTGAGTCAAAAAAAAAAAAAAAAAAAGGTTTTGTTTGTTTGTGTTTGAGATGGGACTGCAGGCAGCCCGCGCTACCACACCCAGCTAATTTTTTTATTCTTTTGTGGGGATGAGGTCTATATGACCCAGGATGGTCTCGAACTACAGGGCTCAAGCAATCCTCCCATCTCGGCCTCCTAAAGTGCTGAGATTATAGGCGTGAGCGACCACACCTGGCCTCTCCCAAGAATTTGATCAGCCTGTATAAAACAGGAGATGATGTTTCTGGAAGGGGTGTGGGAGAGAAGTGAGAAGTGACAATCTTGTGGGGGAAGGCTACAGACCCATGGTAGAAATACTCCTGAAAGGGACTTTTTCTTTGAATAAAGCAGGATTTCTCAGACTTTGAAATCCAAACACTTTGATGATGAGCTGGAAATAACTGGTAATAGGATTTTCCCCCCTTGGCCTGGGGACTGTATTCCTTTTGAGTTGGAGTTTCACTCCATCGCCCAGGCTGGGGTGCAGTGGCACGCTTCCGGCCACTGCAGCCTTGACCTGCTGGGCTCCAGTGATCCTTCTGCCTCAGCCTTCCAAATAGCCAGAACTCCAGGCGTGCGCTACCATGCCCAGCTGATTTTTTGTTTATCGTAGAGACGAGGTCTCGCCAAGTTGCCCGGGTGGGTCTCGAACCCACGGACTCAGGCAACCCACTCACCTTGGCCTCCCAAAGTGCTGGGATTATAGGCTGAGACACTGTGCCCAGCCTCCTTAGTGTTTTAAGGACCGAAGCATGCCTACAGGGCTGCATCTTTTTTTTTTTTGAGTTGGAGTCTCACTCTTTCGCCCAGATTGGAGTGCAGTGGCCGCTCCCGGCCACCGCAGCCTCAACCTGCTGGGCTCCGGCGATCCTTCCGCCTCACCCTTCTAAGTAGCTGGAATTACAGGCGCACACTACCAAGCCCGGCTAATTTTTAAAAATTTATTGTAGAGGTGAGGTCTTGCCAAGTTGCCCAGGCGGGTCTCGAACCCGCGGGCTCAGTCAATCCACTCACCTCAGCCTCCCAAAGGCGCGAGATTATAGGCTGAGCCACCGAGCCCTGCCAGGGCTGCATCTTAAAGTGATGGCAGTCTTCTTTTTTTTTTTTTGAGTTGGAGTCTCACTCTATCACCCAGACTGGAGTGCAGTGGCCGCTCCCGGCCATCGCAGCCTCGACCTACTGGGCTCCAGCGATCCTTCCACCTCAGCCTTCCAAGTAGCCGGAATTACAGGCACGCGCTACCACGCCCGGCTGATTTTTTGATTTATTGTAGAGATGAGGTCTCGCTGCCCAGGCGGGTCTCGAACCCGCAGGCTCAGGCGATCCACTCACCTCAGCCTCCCAAAGGCGTGGAATTACAGGCTGAGCCACCAAGCCCGGCTGATGGCAGTCTTCTAAGGACCCTCCACCAGGCAGGCGGCACCCCAGGCTCAGCAGCTGGGAAAGACCCCGCCCAGAACCAGCTCCTGATCACACTGCCTCCTTTTCCTCTGCAGCATGCCTCAGGATTTATCAGAGGCCCTGAAGGAGGCCACCAAGGAAGTGCACACCCAGGCAGAAAATGTTGAGTTCATGAGGAACTTTCAGAAGGGCCAGGTGACCCGAGAAGGCTTTAAGGTATGTGGCCTGGTGGGACTACCCCTGGGGAGGAAGGGTGTGGCAGGTGTGAGGGTGACCAAAGCTCAGGCCTGTGGCAGCTAGGACCAGGGATGCTGAGGTACCTGATGGGTGTGTTTAAGGGAGTCATCTTACAAATGATGACACTGAGGCTCAGAGAGGGGAGTCACCTTACCCAAGGTCACACAGCAAGTTCACCACCTGCTGAGTAGTGTTGTGGAGGGACTGGGGCAGCTGTGCCATCGCTGAGCACCTGTTGTGTGTTGGGCATTTTCTACACTTAATTTTTGATCTGTGCCTCAACCCTAATGAGAAAGATGAGGAAGGGAAGGCTCAGAGAGGTGAAGTGGTTAAGAAGGTCACGGCCAGTACCTGGGAGATGCTGAAATCAAATCAACTCATGTCAGAGCTTGTGCTCCTTACCTAATTCTAATTTGCCTCTGAAGGTAAGGAGTGGTATGGGTTCGAGCCCTAGAAGGACCGTTTTCTTTTTCTTTTCTTTTTGAGTTGGAGTCTCACTCTGTCGCCCAGACTGGAGTGCAGTGGCCGCTCCCGGCCACCGCAGCCTCTACCTGCTGGGCTCCAGCGATCCTTCCGCCTCAGCCTTCCAAGTAGCTGGAACTACAGGGGCGCACTACCATGCCCAGCTAATTTTTTGATTTATTGTAGAGATGAGGTCTCGCCAGGTTGCCCAGGTGGGTCTCGAACCCGCGGACTCAGGCAGTCCACTCACCTCAGCCTCCCAAAGCGCTGGGATTACAGGCTGAGCCACACCGAGCCCGGCTGCAAGGTTTTCTTAAGCACCCACTAAGCTACACACTGCCTTTGCTATTTCCCTGTATTGCTGTGAAATTCATGCAAATAGAAGGAAAGCTCTTGACAAAGAACCAGGAGAGTGTGGGGTGTTAAAACATCGGTATGTGATGATGAGGCACGGTGGCTCACACCTGTAATCCCAGGACTTTGGGAGGCTGAGGTGGGAGGATCGCTTGAGACCAGGAGTTCCAGACCAACCTGGGAAATATAAAGAGACCTCTGTCTCTTTAAACAAATAAAAAAAAAAATCAGTGTGGGGAAAGTCTTGTTGAGGCTGAACAGAGTGAGGAGTGGGGAGCTGTGACCCCCCCCAACTCCTGATGCCCCTCAACACATAAGATACTTCAATGAGGGGAGATTTTTTTTTTTTTTTTAGTTGGAGTCTCACTCTGTGATCCAGACTAGAGTACAGTGGCATGCTCCCGGCCACCGCAGCCTCGACCTGCTGGGCTGTAGCAATCCTTCCGCCTCAGCCTTCCAAGTAGCCAGAACTACAGGCGCGCACCACCACGCCTGGCTAGTTTTTGATTTATTGTAGAGACAAGATCTCACTAAGTTGCCCTGGCAGGTCTTGAGCCCTCGGGCTCAGGCAATCCACTCGCCTCGGCCTCCCAAAGTGCTGGGATTACAGGCTGAGCCACCGAGCCCGGCCAATGAGGGGAGATTTAACATACGGTTCTGGGGCAGGTGGGACCCTGGGGTGTGTAATGGGATTTGCTCATCCTCCTCCCCCTGAAAACAGTGACATACACCCAGCTGCTGTGATGTGACCTGAGGCACTGGGGGCAGGGAGGTGCCCCTGGACTATCCCATCCCCAGCCAGAAATTGGATCTTGCTTCTGAGTCAGAGTTCAGAGTGGGTACCACGGTCCAGGAGAGAGACATTTGCTGGCTTGTCGTGGCCTCTGTTTGAGTGCTAAGTGCCGAGCTGCACTTTCCTGTGTGGTCTCTTGATCCTCTTGCCATCCCCATGTAACATGTGGCAGGGGAGGGAACTGAGGCTTGACTGGCACAGAGTCCTACAGACCTCAGGATTGCCTACTCTAGGGTGGGAAGCTGAGACCACAGAGGGCGAGTGTCTCACCCATGTCACACAGCTGAGGACTGAGACATGGGTTAGAACCAGGTCTGTCACGCATAAAAAACCTGGGGGCTTTTGTACCAGGCTGCCTGGCTTTCAGCCCCCGCAAGGGATGAGGCTGCCAAGAATGTTTATGGCTTAGAAATAACTCGGAAACCTCCACTGGAACATCTTAACTTTGTCCTCCTTCAAATTCCAACTTGAGTACTGTGTTAATGTGTAACGAGAGTGAGTTCCCCAAGCCAAGGTGCACGAGTACCTGGCACTCCAGCCTGACATCCAGAGGAGGTGAGGTTCAGAGTGGGCTTCTAGGAAGGAGAATTGTGCACTGCAGATGGCCAATCAGTCTCCTTTAAGCACTTTCTTTCTTTTTTCTTTTTTTGGAATTGGAGTCTCACTGTCACCCAGGCTGGAGAACAGTGGCACGATCTCGGCCATCGCATCCTCTACCCACTGGGCTCAGGCGATCCTTCCGCCTCAGCCTTCCAAGTAGCTGGAACCACAGGTGTGCACCACTACATCCAGCTAATTTTTTTTTTTTTTTTGAGTTGGAATCTCACTCTGTCGCCCGGACTGGAGTGCAGTGGCACTTACAGGCGTAAGCCACCACGCCTGTCTCTTTGTTGGATTTTTATGAGCATTACATTAGGCCACATGTTTTCCCCAGTGGGGTAAAAGGGCTTTAAGCTGAGAAAGTGCATGCTCCGGCCAGGTGCGGTGGTCATACTCATAATTCCAGCACTTTGGAAGGCTGAGGCGGGAGGATTGCTTGAGCCCAGGAGTTTAAGATGAGCCTGAGCAACATAGTGAGACCTTGTCCCTATAAAAAATCAAAATATTAAGATAATAGGCAGGGCACGGTGGCTCACACCTGTAATTCCAGCACTTTGAGAAGTGGAGGCAAGAGGATTGATTGCCTGAGCTCAGGGGTTCGAGACCAGCCTGAACAGCATGGCAAGACCTCATCTCTACGATAAATCAAAAAATTAGCCGGGTATGGTGGTGCATGTCTTTGGTTCCAGCTCCTTGGAAGGCTGAGGCAGAAGGATCGCCTGAGCCCAGCAGGTCGAGGCTGCGGTGGCCGGGAGCGGCCACTGCACTCCAGTCTGGGCGACAGAGTGAGACTCCAACTCAAAAAAAAAAATCCCTTTGCCTGCTGTGTGGAGAGGACTGGGGCAGCAGGAGGCAGAGGCCCGCTGAGAAGCCATGAGGGCCTTCCTGGGCAGCAGTGGAGGGGCGGGTGGTGGTAATGCTCGCCACCAGGCCATCCCTGATCTTCTGGCTCTTCCTCAGCTGGTGATGGCCTCTCTGTACCACGTGTACGTGGCCCTGGAGGAGGAGATTGAGCGCAACAGGGAGAACCCCGTCTACGCGCCCCTCTACTTCCCAGAAGAGCTACACCGCCGGGCTGCCCTGGAGCAGGACATGGCCTTCTGGTTCGGGCCCGGCTGGCAGGAGGCCATCCCCTACACGCCCGCCACGCAGCGCTATGTGCGGCGGCTGCACGAGGTGGGGCACCTGGAGCCTGAGCTGCTGGTGGCCCATGCCTATACCCGCTACCTGGGTGACCTGTCCGGGGGCCAGGTGCTCAAAAAGATCGCCCAGAAGGCCCTGGGCCTGCCCAGCTCCGGCGAGGGCCTGGCCTTCTTCACCTTCCCCAATGTCGCCAGTGCCACCAAGTTCAAGCAGCTCTACCGCTCCCGCATGAACTCTCTGGAGATGAGCCCCGACGTCCAGCAGCGGGTCATCGAGGAGGCCAAGACCGCATTCTTGCTCAACATCCAGGTGAGGGGTGGCAGTCTCAAGCAGCCTCTGCCTGCCCTGGCTGTTCCTGAAAGGATCCTTCTCTTGTGGAGGCTGGGGGACCGGGGGTCATGGTTAAATGCAGGGAGCCAGAGTTCCATGTCTGCCGCTTACTAGCTGGGTGATCATGGGCAAACGCCTTAATCTTGCTTCATCTCAGTCTGCCCATCTATAAAATGGGATAGTAATAGTCCCTACCATCCCGGGCAACAGAGGGAGACCTCATCTCTGCAAAAGAGCAAAACACAAGAGTTGGATGTGGTGGCATACCCCTGTCCTCTCAGCTCATCGGGAGGCTGAGGCCAGGAAGTTGAGGCTGCAAGTGAGCCATGATTCTTTTTTTTTTTTTGAGTTGGAGTCTCACTCTGTCACCCAGACTGGAGGGCAGTGGCTGCTCCTGGCCACTGCTGCCTCGACCTGCTGGGCTCCGGTGATCCTTCCACTCAGCCTTCCAAGTAGCTGGAATTACAGGCACGCGCTACCATGCCTGACTCATTTTGATTTATTGTAGAGATGAGGTCTCGCCCAGTTGTCCAGGTGGGTCTGGAACCTGCGGGCTCAGGCAATCCACTCCCCTCAACCTCCCAACGGCATGGGATTACAGGCTGAGCCACCGAGCCCGGCTTGAGCCATGATTCTTACACTGTACTCCATTCTTGGCAATAGAGTGAGACCCTCTCAAAAAAACCAAAACAAAACAATAGTCCCTACTTCTTAGACTTGTGAGCACTGAGTGAGTGTGCATCAGTAAAGTCCCTCCAGCAGTGCCTGGCACAGTGGAAGCCCTTGAACACTAGCTACTGTCATTTTGGGGCTGAGAAGCACAGTCGTAGCACTCTATGATGACTGGCTGTGGCACTTGGTTGTATATGTGTTCCTGGGTGTCACCAGGTTGACATGGCCAGGGTTACAGGTGCCCAAGACATGGTCTCTGCCTTCCAGGGACTCTCAGCCCAGCCTGGGAGGAAGTTTACATCTCCCTACAGGTGCTTCCAATCCCGGGGGAAGGTGGGGTTTGAGCAAGGCCTTGAGGGATGAGTTCTCGGGCAGGGGTGGAAGGCTGGGTTCCTTCTAAGCTGATGTCCTAGAGTCGTGGCTCTCCCCACCCCTTGCAGATCCCCTGGGGCTTGGGCTCAGGCTCCTGCCCTCCTGGTTCCCTACCCTCAGCCTGGGATCATGGAAGAGATTGGTCCTGGCCCCTGTTACAGAGCAACCCAACCCTTCCTCCCCCCAACCCAATCAGTCCTCCAAGAAAATCCGTGTCTCTCAGAGAAGGGCAGTCAAAAGGGATTTGGAGTCAGAACCCATGGGAGGCGCTTGGTGCCTGACCTCTGGGTCAGTGTCTCAGGCAAATCAGGCAAAGCACTTGACCCCCGGGAGTAGCAGCACCCTCACCGCAGAACCTGGGTCATCAGTGCCACACAGCACAGCTTACTTGCCGCGGGTGAATCTCGCCTGGGCACAGTTGAGAGAGCGCGTCTGCAAGGAGTGCCTCTGCGGGGATGGCACTTCTTGTTGTCTCAAGAATGGCCCCGTGAACTCTAAATCCAGGACAGCATTTCCACCGGGGAGGGCAGGCACGGGCAGGGGAGCCTGCTCGGGTCATCTTATCTCTTGAGGTGGGTGAAAGGGAGGTGAATGTTCAATATTTTTCTTACAATTTTATTTCCAAAATATTTCATGACAAAACTTCGTCTTGCTTTCAGCTGGACTTAGCAACAACTCTCACTGAGATGGGTACGTGTGTCTTTTGTCTTTCAGCTCTTTGAGGAGTTGCAGGAGCTGCTGACCCAGGATGCCAAGGACCAGAGCCCATCGCAGGCACCAGGGCTTCGCCAGCGTACCAGCAGCAGGGTGCAAGGTGAGGGCTTCCAGGGAGAGGCATTGCTCCGGGCTCCTGTTGGAAGGGGGACATGGCCTGGCTGACTGTCTCTGGTGTCTCTACTCTCTGTCTTCTGAATGTTTTTATTTTTATTTTTGAGTCAGTCACTCAGACTGGAGTGCAGTGGTACGACCATGGCTCATGGCAGCCTCGACCTCCTGAGCTCTCGTGATCCGCCTGCCTCAGCCTCCCAAGTAGCTGGAACTATAGACGTGCACCACCACGCCTGGCTAATTTTTTGATTTTTTTTTATAGAGATGAAGTCTCTAAGATGTTGCCTAGGCTGATCTCGAACTCCTAGGCTCAAGTGATCCTCCCTCCTCGGCCTCCCAGAGTGCTGGGATTATAGGCGTGAGCCGCCGTGCCTGACCTGAATATTTTTATGAGAGAAGTGGAGTGTAGTCCAGAAGGCATAGGGTCAATCTTCAGTGTGTGGCTCTGGGCAAATTATGAGACTTCATTTTTTTTTTTTAAATTTTGAGTTGGAGTCTCACTCCGTCACCCAGACTCTGGAGTGCAGTGTCACGCTTCCGGCCACCGCAGCCTCGACCCGCTGGACTCCGGCGATCCTTCTGCCTCAGCCTTCCGAGTAACTGGAACTACAGGCGCACACTACCACGCCCGGCTAATTTTTTGATTTATTGTAGAGACGAGATCTTGCCAAGTTGCCTGGCCGGGTCTCGAACCCGTGGGCTCAGGCAATTCACTCAACTCGGCCTCCCAAAGCGCGGGATTACAGGCTGAGCCACCGAGCCCGGCCATGAGACTTTTTTTTTTTTTGAGTTGGAGTCTCACTCTATCACCCGGACTGGAGTGCAGTGGCCGCTCCCGGCCACCGCAGCCTCGACCTGCTGGGCTCTGGCGATCCTTCCGCCTCAGCTTTCCAAGTAACTGGAACTACAGGAGCGCACTACCACACCTGGCTAATTTTTTGATTTATTGTAGAGATGAGGTCTCACCATGTTGCCCAGGCGGGTCTCGAACCCGCGGGCTCAGGCAATCCACTCACCTCAGCCTCCCAAAGGCGCGGGATTACAGGCTGAGCCACCGAGCCCGGCTGAGACTTCTTTATATCTCAGTTTCCCCACCTGGAAAATCCAGGAAGGTAGAACTAGTTCATTGGATCAAAAGTACACAGGAAGGAACCTTTGGGAGTCAGGGGCAGCTTAACTTAGACTCCCTTTAGGCCCTTTTAAGGGTTCCTGAGGGGACCCTGTGTGGGCTGGGGAGTTGGGGGATCTTTACCAGCTATTCGCCACCACGAGAAGACATGTCCCTCCTGGTCCTGTTGTGCCCAGGCCTCCCCTCATGTGTGTCAGAGCAACAGAGCCTGTGACTGTTGTGAGAATATCCGGGAAATTCCAGAAAGGCCAGAGTGCTCCACAAAATGTGCCTTTACCAAGCCCAACACGCCGTGGGAGGGGGTGTGGCTTTGCAATGGACACGGGGGCGGAGGTTAGGCCTGCCAGGTTAGGCCTTCCCTCCCGTGCCACCTCGACCCATGTGGCTTGCAGTTTTCCCTCCTTGTAGATTTCTTTTGCTCTCTTTCCTTCAATGCCCAGGATGCAGCTGGGATTCAAACGTGGCTGGTCTGGCTCGAGAGGCCTGCCCTGGCCTCTGTCCTGCTTCTATGTAGACCTTGGGGATGCCCACCCTGTGCCTGGGGCGGTGGCCGATGGCCTGCCCATGTTGTGCAGCTGGTTCTGGCCTCTCAATGACTGGGACGGGACTAGATTTGAATTTTGACCTCAGAAGTCCTGCTTTCTAGTTCCTGCCCTGTGACCGCCATTCTTAGAAAATGTACAAGAGGCCGGGCATAGTTGCTCACCCTTGTAATCTCAGCACTTAGGGAGGCCAAGGTGAGAGGATTGCTTGAGCCCAGGAGTTTGAGACCAGCATGAGCAACATAGCAACACCGTGGCTCTACAAAAAAAAAAAATTAACTGGGCATGGTGGTGCACGCCTGTAGTGACTTGAGGGGCTGAGGTGGGAGGATCACCTGAGCCCAGGAGGTGGAGGCTGAGGTGGAGGCTGCAGTAAACTGTGAATGTGCCGTTGCACTCCAGCCCGGGCAACAACGTAAGACTCTGACTCAAAAATGTATAAGAACCGGGTACAGTGGCACACACCTGTAACCCCAGCACTTTGGGAGGTGGAGGCAAGAGGATTGCCTGAGCCCAGGGGTTCAAGACCAGCCTGAGCAACATGGCAAGACCTTGTCTCTACATTAAATCAAAAAATTAGCTGGGCATGGTGGTGCATGCCTGTGGTTCCAGGTACTTGGAAAGCTGAGGTGGCAGGATCCCCTAAGCCCAGCAGGCTGAGGCTGCTGTGGTCATGAGCATACCACTTGCCTCCAACCTGGGCAACAGAGTGAAACTCCAACTCAAAAAGAAAAAAGAAGTTTGAAATGAGGGTTTACAGCCACCTTAAGGAGAGAGCCTTGCAGGTAGTCGGCAGAAGTTTGAAAAACATGCCCAGGGTCCATGAACATTCTCACCTGTGGCCCCGCTGAGCATGGAAGAATGGACAGCTTGGAGGAGTAGTGAGCTCCCTGTCTTTCAATGTATTCAAGCAGTGGTTAGAGGGACACTGTGTGTGCTCTAGCAGAATCCTGGCATGGGGCAGGGATGGTACCAGAGACACTGATGTGCCTCTTCTGTGACATGAGACACCCACAACCGCTGACCTTGACCCCTTTTCTCTTTCAGACTCTGCCTCCTTGGAGATTCCCAGAGGGAAACCGCAGCCCAGTGTCCTCTCCCGGGCTCCACTCCTCCGATGGGTTCTCACGCTCAGCTTCCTGGTGGCCACCGTTGCTGTGGGACTTTACGCCATGTGAATGCACATGTGCTGGCTCCCAGGGCCAAGAACTCTGTCCAGTGTTGGGCCTTCTTTCTGGAGAGGGGACATCTCTTGACTGGCTTCCTCATCCTGGGCAAGGGGCCCCCCAGCCCTCTCTCTGGAAAGGGGGAATGAGCCTGGGGCTCCTCCCAATCAAAAGCACTTCCAGCCCACGGCCTGAACTGTAAGGTGGGCATGAGGCCAGCCCTGCCCTCAGCACCAGCAGAGCCCAGAAGATGTGACCGGAAGCAGCAGCTGTCCCAAACCTCCAAACGCCCTGGATTTGAAGACTCCTTCTCGACATGACCGTGATCACTTTCCCTGTGGGCCGTGGCAATCTTTATATAAACACACAGATATGTTGTGTCTTGTGTTTCTGTCTTATTTTTGTTAGAGCCAAGCTTTGTTCCTGGCTCAGCCTGAACTTGGTATTTTTGTTGTGTTCTGTTGTTTTTTATAGCAGGGTTGGGGTGGTTTTTAGGGGGTGGGGGGTGGGTGGGGGAGGGAGCTGTTTAACCACTGTGGCCTTGGTCTCTAACTTTTGTGTGAAATAATAAACAACATTGTCTGATAGTAACTTGCAGTGTTTTTCATGGACTCTGTCACTCCTGGGGGACTGACCTTGGCTCACTTGTTTCTTGCATGCCCGGTGGGAGGGATGGGGGTGACGAGGTTGGCAGGAGCTGACCTGTTTGAAGATGCAGGAGGGGGCCTTTTTTTTTTTGTAGAGACGAAGTCTCCGTCTCAGATTTCTGAGCTCAGGCAATCCTTTTACCTCAGCCTTCCAAAGTGCTGGGATTATAGGCATGAACCACTGCACCCTGGGAGGAGAGCTTTTGTTGAACCCTTCTTGATGCAAGACTCGCCTTTACTGAGGATAGGGAAAGTTAGGCTGAAATGAGCAAATTCTGGAGCAAAATTTATGTCCTTTTTTTTTTATCCTTGAGTTGGAGTCTTACTCTGTTGCCCAGGCTGGAGTGCAGTGGCATGCTCATAGCCACCCCAGCATCAGCCTGCCGGGCTCCAGCGATCCTTCCACCTCAGCCTTCCAAGTAGCTAGAACTACAGGCGTGTGCTACCACTCTCGGCTAATTTTTTATTTATTGTAGAGACAAGGTCTTGCCAAGTTGCCCAGGCTGGTCTTGAACCTGCGGGCTCAGGCAATCCACTCGCTTCAGTCTCCCAAGGTGCTGGGATGACAGGCTGAGCCACTGAGCCCAGCCAAAATTTATGTCTTTTGTCCAGTGACCCTTACGAGACGGGACTGAGATCCCTGGGTTCAAATTCCTGCTACCCCACTTTGAGGTTACTTAACCTCTCTAGGGGTCTGTTTTATCCCCTTTAACGGGAATCGAATGATACCTTTCTCACCCGTCTGTCTTGAAACTAATAAGATACACGTCCAATGCCCATGCTGGACGTTGCCAGCTCCTAACATATTAGGAGGGAAATGAGCGTTTTGTGATTGTACTGTGGGAATCACCTCACCCACGTCATCTCTATGTTGAGGGATCTTATCTTACTACTGAGGGTCAGGGGCGATTTCACCCCGGTCGGTCCAGCTCTATAACCCAAGCCCTTTCTACTGCCCTAAGTCATGAAAGCCACTGAAATACAACGTGCAGCCTCTCCATCTGGGAAGGGTGTACCGGGCAGCGCAGGGGACAAAGTGTTTCCTTATATGGCCAGTACCTGGTGACCGGGAGTTAGGAGACCTTTGTCCCTAGCTCCTAGCCTGGAACTTTGGAAAAGTCACTTCTTCAAGGTTCATTTTGTTCACTGATAAAGTGAGAATGGTACAAGAATAATACACCTACTCGCCCAGCTGGTGGGAGGAGCCAGTAGTAACCAAACATCAGCCTGTACACGGTGGCATCAGAATTACCTGCAATTACTTAGCCATGGAATCCAGGGCTCCGGCTGACAGTTCTGACTCTGGAGCCCTGGGGTGGGTGTTTATGAAACACACTCTGGAGTTTCCACTCTGCACCCAGGTCCAGAAGTCACACTTGAGATTATCATGCAAAACACAAACGTTCTTTTTTTTTTTTTTGAGTTGAAGTCTCTGTCACCCAGGCTGGAGTGCAGTGACACACTCACGGCCACCCCAGCGTCACCCTGCTGGACTCTGATTATCCTTCCCACCTCAGCCTTCCAACACAGACATTCTAATAGCAACAGGCTCTTCCTCCCTGGGTCCAGCATCCTCAGCTTTTGATTTATTGTAGAGACGAGGTCTCACCAAGTTGCCCAGCTGGTCTCAAACCCCTGCGCTCAGGCAATCCTCTCACCTCAGCCTCCCAAAGTGCTGGGATTAAAGGCTTGAGTTACCAAGCCCGGCCTGGTAAGGACAGATTTTAATCAGCAATAACTGTTGCAGTAGGGAAGGGAGTCCTGTATGAACTCAGCTTCAACTTGTAAACAAGTAAATGGGTATTTTTTTTTTTTTTTTGAGTTGGAGTCTCACTCTGTCACCCAGACTGGAGTGTAGTGGCCGCTCCCGGCCACCGCAGCCTCGACCTGCTGGGCTCTGGCGATCCTTCCACCTCAGCCTTCCAAGTAGCCAGAATTACAGGCATGCGCTACCACGCCCGGCTGATTTTTTTGATTTACTGTAGAGATGAGGTCTCGCTGCCTAGGCGGGTCTCGAACCCACGGGCTCAGGCAATCCACTCACCTCAGCCTCCCAAAGGCGCAGGATTACTGGCTGGGCCACCGCGCCCGGCTTAAATGGGTATTTTAAAGGAAGATTGGCCACTGCTTTGTTAAACTCTGATGTGTCCACGTGGCTATTTGAGCTTTGGTTGCCATATTTCCTAGCTTTGGCCCCCTCCCTTATCTTGGGGAGATGAATCTCCTCGCTCATTTTTTTTTTTTTTTTGAGTTGGCGTTTTACTCCGGCGCCCAGACTGGAATGCAGTGGCATGCTCCTGGCCATCACAGCCTCCACCTGCTGGGCTCCAGCGATCCTTCCGCCTCAGCCTTCCAAGTAGCTGGAACTACAGGCGCGCGACCACGCCCGGGTAGTTTTGGATTTATTGTAGAGATGAGGTCTCCCCCAGTTGCCCAAACGGGTCTCAAGCCCGCAGGCTCAGGCAATCCACTCACCTCAGCCTCCCAAAGCGCTGGGATTACAGGTTGAGCCACCGAGCCTGGCTCACTTTCTAAATAAATTATATTTTTCAATCTAAAATAAAGGGAGATTGAGGCCCGGAGTGGTGGTTCACACTGGTAATCCTAGTACTTTGTGAGGCTGAGGCGGGAGGGTGGCTTGAGTCCTGGGCAACATAGTCAGATCTTGACTCTACAAAAAATCAAAACAGGCCAGGCGCGGTGGCTCAGCCTGTAATCCCGCGCTTTGGGAGGCCGACATGAATGGATTGCCTAAGCTCGTGGTTCGAGACCCGCCTGGGCAACTTGGCGAGACCTCATCTCTACAATAAATCAAAAATCAGCCGGGTGTGTGGTAGTGTGCGCCTGTAGTTCCAGCAACTTGGAAGGCTGAGGCGGAAGGATCGCCGGAGCCCAGCAGGTTGAGGCTGCGGTGGCCGGGAGCGGCCACTGCATTCCAGTCTGGACGACAGAGTGAGACTCCAACTCAAAAAAAAAAAAAAAATTCAAAACATTAGCTGGGTGTGGTGGCTCACACCTATAGTTCCAGCTACTTGGGAGGCAGAGGCAGAAGGATTGGTTGAGCCCAGGAGGTTGAAGCTACAGTGAGCCGTGGTCATACTGCTGTATTCCGGCCTGGGCAACAGAGACACTGACTCAAAAAATAAATAAGTAAAAAATATAGCCGGGCGCGGTGGCACATGCCTGTGGCTCCAGCTCCTTGGAAGGCTGAGGCAGAAAGATCACCTGAGCCCAGCGGGTCAAGGCTGCGATGGCTGTGAGTGTGCCACTGCCTTCTAGCCTGGGTGGCAGAGTGAGACTGCTCAAATAAATAAGTAAATAAATAAAGGGAGGTTGAGGGAGTAGGAGGTGGGCAAGTCATTACCAGAGTCCTGTACGTGATAAATTCCCAAGGGTCAGTCGGTGTAAACATAAACGCAATGAAGTCAGCTGTATCTGCTAGGTGGCAACTATCGAAGTTAGGATTCTTGCCTCCGGTAGAGACTGAGAGACAAGGCCGGGTCCTCAGGTATTGACTGGGACAAGCAGGAGGCATTTATTGGCAGCCTCAAGTCCTTTCAGCAAGCAGCTTAAAGGGGCCTAGGGTCATCTTAGCGGCCTGGAGCTATCTGAAACTGCTAGTGTTCATTCAAATCTTTTTTCTTTTTTTTTAGAGACAGAGTCTCGCTAGGTCACCCAGGCTGGAGTGCTGGCACCTGATCACAACTAACTGCAGCCTCAAATTCCTGCCCTCCAGTGATCCTCCTGCCTCGGCCAACCAAAGTATTGGGATTGCAAGCGTGAGCTGTTCAAGTCTTTGTAAAACCAGGCTGAGGCCTAGTGGAGAACGGGGCTCAGAGGATCCTGGCGAGAGTTTTGTCCATGAGAGAGTCGTTTTCTTGAGTTGGAGTCTCATTCTGTTGCCCAGGCTGAAGTGCAGTGGCACGCCACCCCAGTCTCGATCTCCTAGGTTCGGGTGATCTTTCCAAGTAACTAGAACCCCACAGGAGGAACCACAGGTGCACGCCATCATGCTTGGCTAATTTTGGGGGGGGGGGGTTGAGTTGGAGTTTCACTTCTTTTTTTTTTCTTTTTTTGAGTTGGAGTCTCACTCTGTCGCCCAGACTGGAGTGCAGTGGCTGCTCCCAGCCACCGCAGCCTCGACCTGCTGGGCTCCGGCGATTCTTCCGCCTCAGCTTTCCAAGTAGCTGGAACTACAGGCGCGCGCTACCACACCCAACTAATTTTTGATTTATTGTAGAGATGAAGTCTTGCCAAGTTGCCCAGGTGGGTCTCGAACCCGCGGGCTCAGGCAATCCACTCACCTCAGCCTCCCAAAGCGCTGGGATTACAGGCTGAGCCACCGAGCTCGGCAGAGTCTCATTTCTGTCACCCAGGCTGGAGTGCAGTGGCATGCTCACGACCACCACAGCCTCAACCTGCTGGGTTTAGCTGATCCTTCTGCCTCAGCCTTCCAAGTAGCTGCAACTACAGACACATGCCACCACGCCCGGCTAGCGGTTTTTTTGTAATTTATTGTAGAGACAAGGTCTCACCTAGTTACCCAGGCTGGTCTTGAACTCCTGGGTTCAGGCAATCCTCCTGCCTCAGCCTCCCAAAGTGCTGGTATTCCAGGCTGAGCCACCACACCTGGCCAATTTTTTTATTTATTATAGAGATGAGTTCTCGCCACGTTGTCTAGGCTGGTCTTGAACCCTTGGGCTCAGGCAATCCTCTCTCCTCGGCCTCCCAAAGTACTGGGATTACAGGCGGGAGCCACCGCACCTGGCTGAGAGAGTCTTTGTCACCACACCATGCAAAATTTAGTAGCTTTTTTTTTCTCTGCCGGGCTGGAGTGCAGTGGCACGCTTACAGCCACTGCACCCTACGGCCACTGCACCCTTGACCTGCTGGGCTCCGGAGAGCCTTCCAAGGCTTCGGAGGCTGGGCTTCCACCGCAGCCTTCCAAGTAGCTGAAACTACAGGTGCACGCCACCACACCTGGCTAATTTTTTTATTTATCGTAGAGACCAGGGCTCACCAAGTTGCCCAGGATGGCCTCGAATCCCTGGGCTCAGGCAGTCCTTTCGCCTCCGCCTCCCAAAGTGCTGGGATTAGAGGCGTGAGCCACCCTGCCCAGCAATTAAATAGCTACTAAAATAAAATGAGCTAGTTCTGTGTCTCAACTGAGGGAAGTTCTTGAAGAGTTAAAAGAGAAAAGCAAGTTTCAAGCCTATTTGGTTTTATTTTTATACACTCAAAAAACACATAATTTAAACACTCCCTGTAAATATATGTTTGTGTGAATGTGGTAAAGAGAACAGAAGGTTCTTTCCAGCTGTTCGTGTTGGGGTAGGACAGAGGGGAGGGGAGAGAAAATCAAATAGCCCAGGCTGCATCTTGAGCTCACCAGCCGTTTCACCAAATCTTCCATTTTTTTTTTTGAGTTGGAGTCTCACCCCGTCTCCCAGACTGAAGTGCAGTGGCACGCTCCCCGCCACCGCAGGCTCGACCTGCTGGCCTCTGGCGATCCTCCCGCCTCAGCCTTCCAAGTAGCCGGAACTGCAGGCGTGCGCCACCACGCCGGGCTAATTTTTTGATTTACTGTAGAGATGAGGTCTCGCCAACTTGCCTGGGCTGGGTCTCGAACCCGCGGGCTTGAGCAATCCGCTGGCTTCGGCCTCCCAAAGTGCTGGAATTACAGGCATGAGCCACCGTGCCCAGTCTCATGGGACCATTTTAAAGGCTTAAGAAAGGCCGGGCGTGGTGGCTCACGCCTGTGATCTCAGCACTTTGGAAGGCGGAGGCGAGTGGGTTGCCTGAGCCCAGGGATTCGAGACCAGCCTGGGCAACTTGGCAAGACCTCATCTCTACAATAAATCAAAAAAATTAGCCGGGCGTGGTGGCGCACGCCTGTAGTTCCAGTCACTTGGAAGGCTGAGGCGGAAGGATCGCCTGAGCCCAGCAGGTGGAGGCTGCGGTGGCCATGAGACTGCCACTGAACTCCAGCCTGGGCGACAGAGTGACTCCGACTCAAAAAATAAAGTAAAATAAAAGGCTTGAGGAAGACGCACAAAGATGCCCTCCACACGCCCGCCAGTCTCCCCGCCGAGGACCTGCCCCTCCGCCATCTTTGCGCCCGTTCCGACGCGCGCCGCCGTTTCTTCCCGGGTCAGAAGTTTCGCGCCAAATCGTTCCGCACACAAAATGGAGCCCGGAAGTAGGCGCGGCCTGACATCAGCCCACCCTCAGCCAATCGTCTTCAACAGCCGGCCCGGGAGGCGGGACTCGCGGGAGCAGAGCGGCCCAATCGCTGGCCGCGCGGCTCCGGGAAACCAATGGGTGCGCAGCGGCCGCGGCGTCCGAACTCCGCCTCTCACTTTTCCCGCGAAACTCGGCGGCGGAGCGGTGCGGTGCGTGTCTCCTCGGGGTGCGTGGAGAGCGGGAAGGGAGCGGTGAGGCCGGCGGGACTGGCGTGTGGGGCCCGGCAGCCAGCCGCACGGGGGCCAGCAGGCGTGGGCGTCTCGGGGCGCATTTGGGGCGGGGGTTTCTCCCGGGAGGACCCGGGGTGGGCGGGGAGCGCGGCCGCGCGCCGCCCCGGCCGGCTCAGCGCTTGGCTCCCGCGCCAGGTGCCGTCATGTCGGGCTTCGACGACCCCGGCATCTTCTACAGCGACAGCTTCGGGGGCGACGCCGGCGCCGACGAGGGGCAGGCCCGCAAGTCGCAGCTGCAGCGGCGCTTCAAGGAGTTCCTGCGGCAGTACCGGGTGGGCACCGACCGCACGGGCTTCACCTTCAAATACAGGTGGGCCCGGCGGGGGGCGCGGGTCCGTCGGCCCCGCGCGGTGGGCCCCGAGGGGAGGGGGCCTGTCGGGGTTCCCGCACCCCCGGCGTGAGGGTTTGTGGATTCCTTTTTATTTATTTATTTTTTTGAGTTGGAGTCTCACTGTGTTTCCGGGCTGGATTGCCATGACACACTCACGGCCACCCCAGCGTCGACCGACCTGCTGGGCTCCGGCGATCCTTCCGCCCCAGCCTCCCGATCAGCCGGAATCACGGGCGCGTGCTACCACGCCCGGCTAGTTTTTTGATTGATTGTAGACACGAGGTCTCGCCAAGTTGCCCGAGCGGGTCTCGAACCCGCGGGCTCAGGCAGTCCACTCGCCTCGGCCTCCCCAAGTGCTGGGATTACAGGCTGAGCCACCGAGCCCAGCCGGTTTGTGTGTTTTGTACTTGAAGTTGGTTCTCGGCTAGTTTTTTGATTTATTGTAGAGACGAGGTCTCACCAAGTTGCCCAGGCTGGTCTCGAACCTGTGGGCTCAGGCGGTCCTCTCACCTTGGCCTCCCAAAGTGCTGGGATTATGGGCATGAGCCACTGTGCCTGGCCAGTAGTCTTGATTTACCGCACTTAATTCATTCGTCTATTCTTCTTTTTTTTTTTTTTTTGAGTTGGAGTCTCACTCTGTCACCCAGACTGGAGTGCAGTGGCCGCTCACGGCCACCGCACCCTCGACCTGCTGGGCTCCGGCGATCCTTCGGCTTCAACCTGCCGAGTAGCTGGAACTACAGGCGCACGCTACCACGCCCGGCTGATTTTTTGATTTACTGTAGAGATGAGGTCTCGCCAAGTTGCCCAGGCAAGTCTCGATCGCGCAGGCTCAGGCAGTCCACTCACCTCAGCCTCCCAAAGCGCGGGATTACAGGCTGAGCCACTGAGCCCGGCCATTTGCCCATTCCTTTTTTTTTTTTGAGTTGGAGTCTCACTCTTCCGCCCAGACTGGAGTGCACTGGCCGCTTCCGGCCACTGCAGCCTTGACCTGCTGGGCTCCGGCGATCCTTCCACCTCAGCCTTCCAAGTAGCCGGAATTACAGGCATGCGCTACCACGCCCGGCTGATTTTTTGATTTTTATTGTAGAGATGAGGTCTCGCTGCCCAGGCGGGTCTTGAACCCGCGGGCTCAGGCAATCCACTCACCTCAGCCTCCCAAAGGCGTGGGATTACAGGCTGAGCCACCGAGCCCAGCTCATTTGCCCATTCTTATCCTGGACCTTCATTGATCGAGCATCTGCTGCATGCCTGGCACTGTGCTCGGTGCTGGGCTATAGCACTTAAGCGGGACAAGGCTCCTGCTTCTAGTTGGTTTCCTCAAGGCCCAGCCTCTATCCCCCATACCTTAGACTGCAGAGAACAAGAGTTTGCAGGCACGGGATTGGGGCTGACCGATCATCAGCTGAGTGACTTCCAAGTGTCAGTCTCTCTTGGCCTCTGTTTCCTCATCGGGGAAATGGGTGCAGGCGTTTCTCCTCCTGTTACTTATGCAGCAGCTGACATTGACTACCTGTGTGTCAGACACTGAGCAACAAAGATGAAAAGAAACACTTCTTATCCTCAAGAAGCTCAGATGTCAGGGGGCAAGTCGTGGAGGCCAACAGATAAATTCCAAGGTGCTAATTGCCTCCGCACAGGAATGTAAAAGGAGTCGGAAAGCTTCCAGAGGGGCTGAGGTTAAGGGGGCACTCGAGCTGCGGGAGAGTCAGGTGTGAGAGGCATTCTGGGTAGGAGCCGTTGCTCTCACAGAGCTCTCAGCAAGGGACCTTCTGGGCCGGACTGGTAATGTTGGCTCCTGGACTTAGGTGGAAGGGGTTGGGGCCAGGTTGTGCATAGGTCAGTGGTCCCCAAATGTGTTCTTGGGATGGTAGTCTCATGGGATGCTCTGTAGAAAAGAGTCTGACTGGAGGCTGAATGCGGACGTGATCTCTGCTGCCTTGGGGCCTCCAAGCTGGAGGCGTATGCCCTGTTGGTCTGCAAGAATGAGTTAAGGGCTCTGAGGAGGCTTGCGATGGAAGAACTGGTTTGTTGTACTGTGTGTGCTGCCCTGTCTGATGTTGATAGGTCATTTTGACCATTTGTGAACTGCTTCCCTGGAGCCTTCTTTGAAGGATGCCTCTTGGCAGTAGGCAGCCTCTGCGGGGTTAAGTCACAGATCGATCTAGCACAGCAGTGGGCAGCCTCCCTGCCTCCACAGGTTTAAGCAGTGAAAGACCAGCATTAGGTGTGTTTGGGAAGAGGAGTGGTGGGGCCATGATTTTCGCGGTGTGGGCAGGTTTGCGGGTACAGGTGCACTTCAGCCAGTGTTGGTTCCTCTTGTCTGCACCCTTCCCGCCCCTCACCCCACCTGCCTGCCCCAGGGATGAACTCAAGCGGCACTACAACCTGGGGGGAGTACTGGATCGAGGTGGAGATGGAGGACCTGGCCAGCTTTGACGAGGACCTGGCCGACTACTTGTACAAGCAGCCAGCCGAGCACCTGCAGCTGGTGAGTGGGGCCCTGTCCCTGAGCTCCCCAGGGCTGCTCTGCCCCCGTCACTGACAGCCTGCATCCTTCTTCTCCAGCTGGAGGAGGCTGCCAAGGAGGTGGCTGACGAGGTGACCCGGCCCCGGCCCAGCGGTGAGGAGGCGCTCCAGGACATCCAGGTCATGCTCAAGTCAGATGCCAGCCCTTCCAGCATCCGTAGCCTGAAGGTGGGTGCCCTGGAAGGCAGTCAAGAGCAGCACTGGCTGCTGCATGATGCAGAGGGCTTCAAAGGCAGGCACACCTGGGTGCCAGCTGTGTGACCCCAGGCAAGGCATGACCTTTCTGAGCCTGTCTCCTATGGAAAAGCAACTCAGCCGGGCTTGGTGGCTCGCCCTGTTTGGGCGACCGAGTGAGACTCCAACTCAAAAAAAAATAAAGTAATTATAGACATGACTCTTTATCACTAAACACTTCAGAATGCATTTAAGAAACAGTTTCTCATATGCTATTTTTTTTTTTTTGAGTTGGAGTCTCAGTCTGTCACCCAGACTGGAGTGCAGTGGCCGCTCCCGGCCACCACAGCCTCGACCTGCTGGGTTCCGGCGATCCTTCCGCCTCAGCCTTCCGAGTAGCTGGAATTACAGGCATGCACTACCATGCCCGGCTGATTTTTTGATTTATTGTAGAGATGAGGTCTCACTGCCCAGGCGGGTCTCGAACCTGCAGGCTCAGGCAATCCACTCACCTCAGCCTCCCAAAGGCATGGGATTACAGGCTGAGCCACCGAGCCCGGCTTCTCATGTACTATTAATACCATTAACACTTTAACAAAATTAATAAAGATCCCTCAGATACACAGTTTAGATTCAGATTTACCTAATTACCCCAAATGCCTTTTACAGCCAGGGCATTGTATTAGATTGTTATTTATTTTATTTTTAGCTAAAAAAAAATTTTTTTTTTTTTCTGAGTTGGAGTCTCACTCTGTTGCCCAGGCTGGAGTGCAGTGGCATACTCACGGCCACCCTAGCATCTACTTGTTAGGCTCTAGTGATCCTTCTGCCTCAGCCTTCCAAGTAGCTAGAACTACAGGTGCGCACTACCACACCCGACCAATTTTTTTTTTTTTTTTTGATTGTAGAAACGAGGTCTCGCCAAGTTGCCCGGGCTGGTCTTGAACCCGCTGACTCAGGCAATCCACTCACTTTGGCCTCCCAAGGTGCTGGGGTTACAGGCTGAGTCACTGAACCCGGCCAGCTATTGTTTATTTTAAGTCTCCCTTACATTCTGGATGTAAGATCTTTCTCAGATTATTACTGACTTGTTGAAGAGGAGGGCTAATTGTCCTGTGAAAGATTGTGCTGTCTTCTGGATTTTTTTGTTGTTTTTTTTTTGAGTTGGAGTCTCACTCTGTCGCCCAGATTGGAGTACAGTGGCTGCTCCCGGCCACCGCAGCCTCGACCTGCTGGGCTCTGGCGATTCTTCCGCCTTAGCCTTCCAAGTAACTGGAACTACAGGTGTGTGCTACCACGCCTGGCTATTTTTTTTGATTTATTGCAGAGATGAGGTCTCGCCAAGTTGCCCAGGCGGGTCTCGAACCCTCGGGCTCAGGCAATCCACTCACCTCAGCCTCCCAAAGGTGTGGGATTACAGGCTGAGCCACCAAGCCCGGCTGTCTTCTGGATTTATCTAAAGCCTTCCTTGGGGTGGTTAAAACATGGCCCTTGTCCCTGTATTTCTGGAACCCGGAAGTTAGGTACATTCAAGCTTCACAGATTGGCGAGAATGCCTGTGGGTGATGTTGGATTCCTTGCTGTAGCCCTCCGTCTGTGATGCTGAGGCTGACCAGGTCTCAGCTGAGGCTGAGGTGGCAACGGCTCTATCTCCCCACTGTAGTGATACATGTGTGGGACCTTGCATTCAGCCTGGCCTCGCTTCTGCTTCCCACAGCCCCTTCCTGGTTTGAGTACCCCAACAAAACCCCTCCTGCCCACGTCTGATTCTCATCCAACCCAAGGTGCATGCGAAAAGAGGAAGAGGGAGATTGGCTCAGTCCTGCAAACTTCAGAACCTTGTAATGGGGAGGGGCTGACTAGGTAGCAGCACATTGGCTGGGAGTTTGAACTGTCCGTAATACGAAGTTGAAATTAACAAACATTAGGATATAAAGAGAATAGTATAACAAATCCCCTTGTACTCCTCCCCCAGCTTGATAATTAGCAACTGGAGACCAGTCTTGTTTCATCTGTGGCCCTGGGGTTCTTTGGAAGCGAGTCCCATACATTATGGAAACTATTTTGGTGTGTTCCTCTAAAAGATAAGGAATCACTTTTAAAGTGTAACTACAGCAACATGATGCTTAAAAATTAACGTCAGTCCATTATTATCCATTGTGGGAATAGTCATTAAGATGGGTAAACTGAGCCGGGCTCGGTGGCTCAGCCTGTCATCCCGCGCCTTTGGGAGGCTGAGGTGAGTGAATTGCCTGAGCTCGCGGGTTCGAGACCCGCCTGGGCAGTGAGACCTTATCTCTACAATAAATCAAAAAATCAGCCGGGCGTGGTAGCGCGCGCCTGTAATTCCGGCTACTCGGAAGGCTGAGGCGGAAGGATCGCCGGAGCCCAGCAGGTCGAGGCTGCGGTGGCCGGGAGCGGCCACTGCACTCCAGTCTGGGCAACAGAGTGAGACTCCAACTCCAAAAAAAAAAAAAAAAAAGATGGGTAAACTGAACTTAGAGAGAAGGTCCCTAGCAGGTTTTGACAGAACGTGCACTCGAACGTGCGCCTTGCTTTTCAGGTTAGTTCTTTGTGTGGTTCCAGAGACATTGTCGGCAGAGCTGGGCTTCAGATCTTTCTCCTGGCACCTGCCACTTAGCAGTGAAATGTGCTCTGTCACCTCCCTCCCCCATTGTGCTGCGAGGTTCTTCATAAAGAGTAGGGGCTGTGCCTGTGGCTCCTCTGAGCCCCCTGTGTCCAGGTGGCCTGGCATTGGTTGGATGCTATGGAAGCAGTTTTTTTTTTTTTCTTTCTTGAGTTGGAATCTCACTCTGTTGCCTAGGCTGGAGGGCAGTGGCATGCTCATGACCACCGCAGCCTCAACCTGCTGGGCTCAGATGATCCTTCTACCTCAAACTTCCAAGCAGCTGGAACTATAGGCATGTGCCACCACGCCCAGCTAATTTTTCTTGATTTCTTGTAGAGATGAGGTCTTATCAAGTTGCCCAGGCTGATCTTGAACCCCTAGGCTCAAGCAGTCCTCTCACCTTGGCCTCCCAAACTGCTGAGGTTGTAGTCATGAGCCACCGCACCCGGCTGGAAGCAGTTTTTTAAGCTGAACAGCTATGTGTGGACTTCTGCTGTTCTGTGCCCAGCTCCTCCAGGCCCTGTGCAGGACATTCCTCAGACATTCCAGGTGTGTCCTGGCTCCCTTTCACTGACAGCCTCCCGATGGCTCTGTTACAGTCGGACACCATGTCACATCTGGTGAAGATCCCGGGCATCATCATTGCTGCCTCTGCGGTCCGCGCTAAGGCCACCCGCATCTCTATCCAGTGCCGCAGCTGCCGCAACACCCTCACCAATATTGCCATGCGCCCTGGCCTGGAGGGCTACGCCTTGCCCAGGAAGTGCAACACGTGAGTGATCAGCCAGGAGGGACAATGGGGAGGTCTGGAGATCAGCAATGAGGAGGAGGAGCAGCAAGCGCCATCTGTAGTACCTGTAGCTGCTTGCTAGGTACCCAGTGGGACGGCTGGGCAGGGTGTGCCCTTGGGATTGACACAGAGCTGATGTCTTGGGACACTGGGGCACCGTGAATGGGGCATGGTGTCCCTCTATAGTGGTGAGGTCTGTCCTGTCAGGATGCCCAGACAACCTGTGAGGGGAACCCAGGTTGGGAGGGAAAGCAGTCCAGGGGAATGAGTCTACCTGGAATCTTCTTTTTTTTTTTTTTTTTTGAGTTGACGTCTTAATTCTGTCACCCAGGCTGGAATGTAGTAGAATGCTCATTGCTCACGGCCACCACAACCTCGACCTACGGGGCTCAGGTGATCCTTCCGCCTCAGCCTTCCAAGTAGCTGGAACTACAGGCACGTGCCACTATACCCAGCTAATTTTTCTTGATTTCTTGTAGAGATGAGGTCTCATCAAGTTGTCCAGGCTGATCTTGAACCCCTAGGCTCAGGCAGTCTCCTCTCGCTTTGGCTTCCCAAAGTGCTGGGATTACAGGCTTGAGCCACCACACCCGGCCTCTTGTCACTCTTAGGTAGTCATTTGCCTGTAGGTTTTTTCAGTCCCCTGATGACAGCATGAGCTCCACAAGAGCAGGCTCCTTCTGTTCACTGCCATGGCCCCTGCACCTGGAATAGTGTCTGGCACATACTGGATGCTCTGCCATGGTGTTTGTTTATATAAATTGTTGTAGTATTTGGTTTTTGCGTGTGGTTTTGTGGCTTGTTTGTTTTTTTCTTTTTCTTCTTTTTGAGTCAGAGTCTCACTTTGTTGACCAAGCTAGAATGCAGTGGTATGCTCACAGTCACTCCTGCCTCGACTTCCAAGCAGCTGGAACCACAGGCACGTGCCAACACCCCTAGCTAATTTTTTTATTAATTGTAGAGATGAGGTCTCGCCAAGTTGCCCAGACTGGTCTTGAACCCATGGGCTCAGGCAGTCCTCTCGCCTTTGCTTCCCAAAGTGCTGGATTACAGGCGTGAGCCACCACACTTGACTGTTTTGTTTCTTTTTTTTTTTTTTGAGTTGGAGTCTCACTCTGTCGCCCAGACTGGAGTGCAGTGGCCGCTCCGGCCACCGCAGCCTCAACCTGCTGAGCTCCGGCGATCCTTCCGCCTCAGCCTTCCAAGTAGCCGGAATTACAGGCGTGCGCTACCACGCCCGGATGATTTTTTGATTTATTGTAGAGATGAGGTCTCGCTGCCCAGGCAGGTCTCGAACCCGCGGGCTCAGGCAATCCACTCACCTCAGCCTCCCAAAGGCGCGGGATTACAGGCTGAGCCGCCGAGCCCGGCTTTGTTTTGTTTCTTTTTTGAGTCAGAGTCTTACTCTGTCACCCACTCTGGAGTGTAGTGGCACAATCATGGCTCACCGCAGCTCTGACCTGGGCTCAGATGATCCTTCTGCCTCAGCCTCCTGGGTATCTGGGATTACAGGTGCTCACCACCATGCCAGTTAATTTTTATATTTTTTATGGAGATGAGGTCTTGCTGTGTTGCCTAGGCTAGTCTTGAACCCCTGGGCTCAAGCAGTCCTCCCATCTCGGCTCTCAAAGTGCTAGGATTGCAGGTATGAGCCACTGTGCCTGGCTATATTTGTTGAATAGTGACTTCGTTACATTGGGGTACATAGAGGTTTAGGCCCTCAGAATCATCTAGAGCTGCCTAGATTTTTCTGGAGTAGATCCTGGTATTTGAGTAGGACTTTAGAAAGGGTTTCGATGAGCTTGACCCCATTTGCCTGTGGGCATGCCAAGACCCTGCAAGGGGACTGAATGTGACCTGTCTGCCTCCTCTTAGCAGGTTAATGGAGGAGCCCAGCCTCAAGCACTTCCCCAACTCCCAGTCCAGTGGTCGGTCCACCGGAGCTGCCCTCCTTTTAGAGCCTTTCCCAGCTTATCTCAGAGACTCCTTCAATTGCTGCTGCCCACCTCCTTGCTGACTCATGGGATGAATAAGCCCAGGTTCTCAGGGTAGCCTTGGTAACCCTTTTCCCTCTCCTGACAGGGATCAGGCTGGGCGCCCTAAGTGCCCGCTGGACCCCTACTTCATCATGCCTGACAAGTGCAAGTGCGTGGACTCGCAGACCCTCAAGCTGCAGGAGCTGCCTGATGCAGTGCCCCATGGCGAGATGCCCAGACACATGCAGCTCTATTGTGACAGGTGAGGTGGCAGGGCTGGGCTGGGCCGTGGGGTCCGTGAGGGCAGGTGGCCTTATGTGTTGGGTGGATGGTCTGGGTGTGTTGGGGGGTCGGTTGTGTGTGGACTAGAGGAGAGGTGGCCAGCTGGAGCAACTTTCTCCTGGTGCTGCCATGGCTCCTCTCTCGTTATCTTGCAGTCTACAGGGGCATGGCAGCTCTTATTTTGCAGATGAGGAAATGTGACCTGGAGAGGTTAAATGACTTTGTGAGTGGAGGAGCCAGGCTTTGTGTCTGCGTCTCTTGCTTCTGCAAACCTGTGTTCTCCCTTTTGGCATCTCCAGCCCCCTGAGGATTGAGAGGCCTAGGGCAGTTGAGCAGGATGATGAGTAGCTGGGAAAACCTCATCTCAGCTGGGCGCCCCCCTCCAGGCTTTCTGTAGATGCTACTTCTCAGAAGTCATTAGAAAGGGGAAGAGACTGCTGGGTCTGGGCACCTTTCCTGTAACCTGGGAGGAAGGTTTGTAGATCTTTGAGCTTGGGCTTGCGTAGCTTGAAATTGCGTGCAGATGTTCTGTGCATGTATTTTTTCTGAGTGGCTCCATAACTTTCATTAGCTTTATCTGTGGGAGAAGAGTGTATAGGTGTCAGGCTCTTGCCATCTTGAGCAAGTTACATGAGCTTGTCAAGCCTCAGTTTTGTCATCAGTAAAATGGGGATAAGGACAGTCCTCAGTCGCTCATAGGGCTCCTTGAAAATGCATGTGAAGTGTTTGGCATGATTCCTTAATACAAATTAAGTACTTGGTGTATATTATTTTTTAAGTGGTCTGTGATCCTGAAAGCTTAAGAGGGTAAGTCTGGGAAGGAGGAGTTGGGGCTGGGCACAGTGGCTCACGCCTCAGTAATCTCAGCACTTTGAGAGGCTGAGGCAGGAGGACTGCTTGAACCCAGGAGTTCAAGACCGCGTCTCTACATGCGGTTTGGTGGCATGCGTCTGTAGTCCCAGTTACTCAGGAGGTTGAGGGGGGAGGATCACCTAAGCCTAGGAAGTCAAGACTGGTGATTTTGTGCCACTGCATTCCAGCCTAGGCAACACAGTGAGGCTCCAACTTAAAAAAAAATAAGAAGAGAGTTGGAGGCTCAGAACATTTGACAGTGACAGTGGTGGTTGTCCTTTATAAACGTGTGACTGATTCTTGCTGATGAATAAAGCATTTTGTATCTACTGCCTCACTTGATTCCACAACAGCTGAGGCAATTCAGAGCACTTGACCATCCCTCCAAGAACAGAGAGGTGCAGTGACTTCTTTGAGGTCACACTGTTACTGAGTGTCCCCTTCATGACGCACTAGCTCTGACTGGGGTACTTGGACACTTTTGTGTTTCAACATCTTATTTTTATTTTATTTTATTTTTTTGAGTCAGAGTCTCTCTCTGTTGTCCAGACTGGAGTACAGTGGCACGCTCACGGCCACTGCAGCCTCGACCTGCTAGGCTCAGGCAGTTCTTCCGCCTCAGCCTTCCAAGTAGCTGGAACTACATGCTACCACGCCCTACTAATTTTTTGATTTATTGTAGAGACATGGTCTCGCCAAGTTGCCCAGGCTGGTCTTGAACCCCTGGGCTCAGGAAATCCTCTTGCCTCCATCTCCCAAAGTGCTGGGATTACATGTGTGAGCCACCACGCCCTGCTTCAACATCTTATTTTTAAGAGGAAATGAAAGCCCAGAGGCAAATGATTTGACTGAGCTCAGAGGCCATGGGGAGTGGCCCTGTGAGGAGGTAGGGCATGAGGAGGAAGTTTTACCTTAAGCTGGCTAAGGAGTGCCACCCTCCGAATCTGACAGTGGATAAAATAGAGATGGGGCTTCTAAACAGCTCAAATGGGCTGGCACTGAGCTTCCCCTCCCCCCATCCCGCCAGCATGACACATGCACTCTTGGATTCAGCGAGAGGGTCAGGCCACCACCTGCCTTCCTGTTGGCTGTTGGCAACACTGTCCTCCACACAGCCGAGTCATCTAGCTGAGCCTGGAGTGGGGAGTGGTGAGGGCAGAGGGCTGGTTCGTGGGCCCTGGGTTTAGAGCCACTTGGTATGGTGCCTGCAGGGGCGTGCTGAGGTGGCCCATGAGTGTGGGGGGTGACTAGGATCAGGGACATGCTATTCCACTGAGAATCTAACGTTCTCTGCTCTGTCCCCTGCCTTTGTGTCAGGTACCTGTGTGATAAGGTTGTCCCTGGGAACAGGGTCACCATCATGGGCATCTACTCCATCAAGAAGTTTGGCCTGACCTCTAGCAAGGGCCGTGACAGAGTGGGTGTGGGCATCCGCAGCTCCTACATCCGTGTCCTGGGCATCCAGGTGGACACGGATGGTTCTGGTGAGTTGACTTTGATGTCCTGCTCTCCTCTGCCAAAGACTGCTTTGCACACCTCTGCTAACAGTCAGCTCTTTACCTCATGAGGTAGCTCGAGACATCCTTGCATTACTCATGCCGTTAAATTGTTCTTTTTTTTTTTTTGAGTTGGAGTTTCACTCTGTCACCCAGGCTGGAGGGCAGTGGCATGCCTCTTGGCCGCCGCAGCCTCATCCTGTTGGGCTCCAGCAATCCTTCTGCCTCAGCCTTCCAAGTAGCTGGAACTACAGGCGCACGCTACCACACCCAGCTAAGTTTTTTTTTTTGAGTTGGAGTCTCACTCTGTTGCCCAGACTGGAGTGCAGTGGCCACTCCCGGCCACCACAGCCTCGACCTGCTGGGCTCTGGCAATCCTTCCACCTCAGCCTTCCAAGTAGCCAGAATTACAGGCATGTGCTACCACGCCCGGTTGATTTTTTTTTTTTTTTTTTTTGACTTATTGTAGAGATGAGGTCTTGCTGCCCCTGCAGGTCTCGAACCTGCGGGCTCAGGCAGTCCACTCACCTCAGCCTCCAAAGGCGTGGGATTACAGGCTGAGCCACTGAGTCCGGCTAAGATTTTTTTTTGAGTTGGAGTCTCACTCCGTTGCCCAGGCTGGAGTGCAGTGGCACGCTCCTGGCCACCGCAGCTTCGACCTGCCGGGCTCCAGCAATCCTTCCGCCTCAGCCTTCCAAGTAGCCAGAACTACAGGTGCACACTACCACGCCCGGCTAATTTTTGGTTTATTGTAGAGATGAGGTCTCACCAAGTTCCCCGGGTGGGTCTCGAACTCGCGGGCTCAGGCAATCCACTTGCCTTGGCCTCCCAAAGTGCTGGGATTACAGGCTGAGTCACTGAGCCCAGCCAGATTGTTCATTTTTGTGTTAAGCAGAAAGATGTTGCCCTGCCAGTTCTAGCTGTGGCCCTGGGCTGGGGGTATTTGCCTACAAATGGGATCAAGGCTGCAGGACTCGGGTCAACTCAGTGGGGAAATAGTGAGTGTCCTGTTTCTGTGTCTCTGTGACAGGAGATGTGAGATAAGTGAAATGTATAGTCCCAGACAGGCAGGTGCTGAGGGTCCAGTTGGAGAAATACGACAGGCATGAAATAGCTAGGGACAGCTTGGATGAGCTGGTGTCAGATGCTGAGTCCTGTGATTCCAAACAGGTTCTAAACAAGGTCAGAGAAGGAGAAGTTGGGACTGGACCTGGGAAAGGCTTGTTGGAGAGGGGAGTCTGAGCTGGGCTGTGAAGGGTGACAGGCCTGGAGGATCTTCCAGTTGGGAAGGAAGGCCAGGAGCTGGTGAAGACCTCAGTTTGGCTGGAGTCTGAGTGACTGGAGGGCCAAGTGGGAGCCTGGGAGTTGGGTGACTGGGGCCATGTAAGGGGCCTTGAATGCCTGATGGGGAGCTTGTGCTCACACCTAAGGGCAGTGGGAGCCACTCTCAGGGTCTTCAGGCTTGTTCCAGACTTCTGGTTGCAGTGAACTGATGGGGGTGGGTTCCCCAGGGCTCAGTCCATAGTCCACTGTTTACACCAACAGCCCAGCTAGTTCCAGCTTTCCAGGTGTCTGTGTGCAGGTAGCTGGTACATTTCCATCTGCAGCCTGGGCTTCCCCTTGTGCTTCAGACTTCCCTATTCATCTGGGACTTGGTGTGTCTGTGAATGTTTGAGAGGCATCTCTGCCCTAACATGGCCAAGGCTGAGCCCTTTCCCCAGCCTCCACCTGGCTCCCCTGTGTCTTTTCATCACTCCCCTTTGTGTTGCTCAGGCAAACACCCCAAGTCGTCCCTGGCGCCTCTTTCTCTCACCCCCACATCTAACCAGTTGGCAAGTCTGGCCGGCTCTACCTCCAAAATGTGTCCAGGATCTTCTGCTTCTTGTCCTCCCTGCCCTGCTGTGAGCCCCGTGCTTAGGCTATCCCCTGGATTACTGCTAGTCTTCCTCACTGGCCTCGGAGTCCACCCTGCCCCTGCCTTCTCTGTTCTGCAGCAGCCAGAGTGAGTGCTGTCATGTCCAGAGACACCAGGTCACCCCTTGGGCTGAAATGGCCCTCCGCCTCTCAGTGAGAGGGCGGACTTCCCAGTGGTTCCCAAGTGCCTATACCATCTGGCCCCCTCATTCCTCAGACCTGCTCCCATCTTCCCCTCACTAGACCCAGGAACCCATCAGGCCCACTCTTGCAGGCTTAGGGGCTGTGGGGAAGAACCGGGGTCCCGGATGAGTTTGCTGTCCTTGCCCTGGGGGCCCTGCCCTCTGGGAGCTCCCCAGACTGGGGCCAAGCTGGGGGCCAGAGGAGGCGCCCCTCACACTCGCTCACATGTCAGCTCTGCCCACCCAGGCCGCAGCTTTGCCGGGGCCGTGACCCCGCAGGAGGAGGAGGAGTTCCGTCGCCTGGCTGCCCTCCCCAACATCTACGATCTCATCTCCAAAAGCATCGCCCCTTCCATCTTTGGGAGCACGGACATGAAGAAGGCCATTGCCTGCCTGCTCTTTGGGGGCTCCCGAAAGAGGTGGGACTCTGGGTTCCCTGGGTCTGGGGAGGGGCTGGTGGCGGGGCCCACAGTGGGTTGGCTGCTGAGTGACCGGGGGTGAGTGCTCTTGTTTCCTGGGCCCTCAGCCTGCCTCCTTCCAGGCACCTGGCCAGCCCCAGGCTTGCTGTCAGCTGGTGGGGCCAATCTGTGCACCTCTCCCATGCCCGGCCCTACCTACTTGGGTGGTCTGGGGACCTGGCAAGTGCAGTGGGGAGCAGTGGGCTTGACTCGGCAGGGCACTGGGGTTACAACTCTGTTTCGCTGCTTATTTACTCTGTGACCTCCTCTCTCAACCCGAGTTTCCACATGAGTGAAGCAGGTGAAAGACTGACCCTTAAAGGAAGTACATTGCATGTTCTTTTGGAACTATAAAATAGACATATAGGAAAATAACAGCGCTAATATTACAGCTGCTGTTACCCGGTTCTTCCTGTGCTCTAGGCATTCCTTAAAAATGCTTTATGTGATCCCAGTCTGACACCTTGCAGGAATCCATGAGAAAGTTGCTGTGGTACCTGTTGTATAGACAAGGAAACCAAGGCAGAGAGAACTTAAGGGGCTTGTCCCTGGCACATGTGGGAGCCAGGAGCCTGTCCTCGTTCTGCTGCACTGCACCGTCCACAGGCAGCTTCTTGTCCTTTTCTTTCTATCCGGGAGGAGCATTTCTCAGATGCTGGATGTGCCTGAGCATGACCCTGAGTGCCCCTTGTGTTACCCTCCCCTCCCTTCCCTGGGAGGTGCATTGTCCTCCATCGTTAGGCAAGGCAGCTGCAGAGCGGGACATGAGCCAGGTCTCAGGCCACAGGCCATACCGTCCCCCTGCTCTGAGGCTTGCCAGCCCTCAGGTGGATTCTCACCTTGTCCACCTACCCACCCTCCCCCAGGCTCCCCGACGGACTCACTCGCCGAGGAGACATCAACCTGCTGATGCTGGGTGACCCTGGAACAGCCAAGTCCCAGCTTCTGAAGTTCGTGGAGAAGTGTTCTCCCATTGGGGTGAGTAGCCTCGGACAACCTTCTCTTCGCCCTGGTTGTCCCCACAGGGAGGAAGGCTGCAGGGAAGGGCTCCTGGGTCCCCAGGACACCTGTGGTGAGCTGGCTCACCCAGAATCTCTTCCTCATTTCTTTTGGCTGCAGTCAGGATGGCAGAGGAGGTGACAGGAGGAAAGAAATCAACAGGCATGTGTATGTTTGGAGTGGGTGAGAGAGCACTGGACTGAGAGTCAAGATGAAGTCTGGGTCTCAGCCTGACCAGTAACTGACAGTGGAATTAGAGCAAGTTGCCTAATCTTCCTGAGTGTCGTTTATCATGACCTCAGTAACAATAATAGCCTTTCAAGGGCCAGGCACTGCTTGAAGTGCTTTGTATATAAGTATAAGCACTCATTTAAGCCTCACTTCAAGTCTGCGGTAGGTACTATTATCCCCATTTTATGGGTAGGGAAACTGAGGTATAGATTGGTTAAGTGTCTTGCCCAAGGTTCCACTGCTGGTATTTAAACCCAAGTGTCTGATGAGCTGGGTTCTCTGCTGCATTGCTAAGTGGGTCTGGGGCATCAGGGCCAGAGAGGGTCTGACTGCTATGGTTAGTAGGGTAGGGTTTTCCCAGGGCTAGGCGGTGGTCTTTGGATAGATAGAAAATGTGCCAAGTCTTCTACACTGGCACTATCCAGGAGAACTGTCACGTGAACTGCAAGTGTGGGCCTTGTGTATCATTTTATTTTATTCTTACTTTATTTGAGTTGGGAGTCTCACTCTGTTGCCCAGGCTGGAGTACAGTGGCACAATCCCATGTACCATGACCTCGAGCTGTTGGGCTCAGGCAATCCTTCTGCCTCAGCCTTCCAAGTAGCTGCAACTGCAAGCATGTACCACCATACCTGGCTAGTTATGTTTTTTTGTTTGTTTGGAGTTTGGAGTTTCAATTTTCACTCTGTCATCCAGGCTGGAGTGCAGTGGCATGCTCACAGCTACCACAGCCTCGACCTGCTGGGCTCTGTTAATCTTTTCACCTCAGCCTTCCGAGTAGCTGGAACTACAGGCATGCTACTCCCGGCTAATTTTTTGATTTATTGTAGAGACGAGGTCTCCCCAAGTTGCCCAGGCTGGTCTCGAACCCCTGGACTCAAGACAGTACTCTTTCCTCAGCCTCCCAAAGTGCTGGGATTACAGACTTGAGCTACCGTGCCTGGCCTGATTAGTTTTTTGATTTATTGTAGAGACAAGGTCTCATCAAGAGTTACCCACGCTGGTCTTGAATCCCAGGGCTCAGGTAATCCTTGCACCTCCGCCCTCTCCAAAGTGCTAGAATTACAGGCGTGAGCTACCATGCCCAGTGTGTGTCATTTTAAACTGCCTAGTAGCCATATTAAAAAAGTAAAAAATAGGCCAGGTATACTAGCTCACACTTGTAATTCTCGCACTTTGGGAGGCTGAGGTGAGAGGATTGCCTGAGCCCAGGAGTTTGAGACCAGCTTAGGCAACATGACATGCCCTCGTCTCGACAATAAATAAAAACATTAGCCGGGCATGGTGGTGTCCACTTGTCATTCTAGCTATTTGGAAGGCTGAGGTGGAAGGATTGCCTGAGCCCAACAGGTAAAGGCTGCAGTGGTCATGATGGTGCTACTGCACTCCAGTCTGGACAGCAGAATGAGGTACGACTCAAAAAAAAGTAAAAAGTGGGTGAAATTAATTTTCATAATATATTGTTTGTCATTGTATTTAAAATATAATCTCTGCATGTAGTTGTATTTTAATGTAAATGGTTATTAATGAGACACTTGACATTCTTATTAGCACTGAGTCTTTAATATTCGTGTTTTATACTTAAGGGCATCTCATTTGGAACTTGCCCCATTTCAAGGGCTCAATGACAGCACATGGCACCCAAGTATATACAAAGATGACAAGAGACTCATGGTGGGACCTTTTTCTGGCAGTCAGAAGTTCCCATTCTAGCTCTGAGGCCAGTTCGTAGTATATCACTCTTCTTTGCTGGCCTCAGGTTCTCATCTCTGAGCTGGTCCCTGCAGGGCTGCATCGCAGGGCTGTGGGGAGACCCAGGTGAGCCGTGGGTGTGATGGCCTCTGGGGAGAGCATCTAGGCCACACTGAGGCCCAGGGCTGCCTCCCCTTCCGGAGGGAGAAGCACTGCACTGGAGCCTTGAGTTCTGTTCTTGCTCTGCAGCCAGCTTTGAGGTGTGGCCTCAGACACGTCACAACCCTTGGGGACCCCTCGACTTAACCCTGGTCAAAACGTACAGCTGCATTGGTCCCTGACACGCAAACCCCTGTTCCTCCCCCAGGTGTACACCTCTGGGAAAGGCAGCAGTGCGGCCGGCCTCACAGCCTCGGTGATGAGGGACCCCTCATCCCGGAACTTCGTCATGGAGGGTGGAGCCATGGTCCTGGCTGATGGTGGGGTTGTCTGTATTGACGAGTTTGACAAGGTGAGTCTGACAGCGTGGGTGGCAGCTGAAAGGTGGGTGGTGCCTATAGTTGTGGGACTGGGGTGTGTGACCTCCTGTGCTCAGTCAACAAAAACCATCTGACTTGGGAGACTTGTATTCGATCCTGGGCCTGTCACTGGGTAACTGGGAAGTTACTTAACCCCTCCGAGTCTCAGTTTCCATGTTGGGAGAGTGGAGGAATGCCAAGGCCACACAATTGTCACCATGATTAGAGGTGACATACTTGCTGCCATTGGCCAGGCATGCATCCAGTACTTGTGCATGGTGGCTGCTGCTAACTTAGTTTTTGCTCCCTGCACCTAGGGGTGTCTGTTAACATTTCTCTCTTCCACTTAGATGCGAGAAGATGACCGCGTGGCAATCCACGAGGCCATGGAGCAGCAAACCATCTCTATTGCCAAGGTGAGTGGCTCTCCCTGGAGAGCCCTCCCTGCCCTGGCCTAGCCCTCCTCAGGCTGCTGTGATTGGCTGGGGTTGAGTCCTGCTTGCCCAGGCTTAGAATTGTGTGTGCTTGTGTATGTGTGAGAGGCTTGTCCCAGGGCTCTTGGTCACCTCCTTCCCTGACTCCTCTGTCCCCTCTCAGGCTGGAATCACCACCACTCTGAACTCACGCTGCTCTGTCCTGGCTGCTGCCAACTCGGTGTTCGGCCGCTGGGATGAGACGAAGGGTGAGGACAACATCGACTTCATGCCCACCATCCTGTCTCGCTTTGACATGATCTTCATTGTCAAGGATGAGCACAATGAAGAGAGGGATGTGGTGAGTCCAGGGGCAGGGCTGGTGGCCACAGGACCTGTGGGAGGATGAACAAGGGCCTTGGCATTAAGTGGGAGCCCATGAGATGACAGTGTGTGGATTGCAGAGCACTCAGGTCTCTCGGTTGTGGGTGACATGCTATGTGGTTTGAGCTAAGTCACTCAAGCCCCTTGTGAAGCAGGGTTTACATTGGGTTATGACTGGAGAACTCCTGCTTAGTAAATTTCTGAAAGAAAATAGCATGGCTTATAGAATGACAAGTCCAGAGGCTTGTGGGGACCTGCATTCTCTAGTGACTGTCGCTGACTCTGCCTTGCTGCTGTTCTTTTCTGGGCAGCTGCTCCTTTTGTGGCAAAGACAGAAGAGTCTGTCTCACCCAACTTTTAGCTTGACAGCACCCAAGGACAGAGGAGGCCTCCTCTTTTCCAGGATTTCTAGCAAAGGCCCAGCATGGACTCATTGGTTTGGACAGATCAAAGTTCATCCTTGAAGCAGATAACCCCAAGTGTGGGTGGCCAGGCTGAATCTCGCCTGGGCCTCCTGTGGCCTGCGGCAAGAGAACCCAGAGAATTCATTCTTATGAAAGGGAGCCCATGTGTCCTGAGAAGTGGTGGCGGTGCTGAGCAAGCAGGGGGTACCTGTCTGAGCTCTGAGCCCTTTTTGGCTCTGTGATGCCCAGACCCAGTTGACTCGTTTTTCTTTTTTTTTTTTTTGAGTTGGAGTCTCACTCTGTCACCCAGACTGGAGTGCAGTGGCCGCTCCTGGCCACCGCAGCCTCGACCCACTTGGCTCCAGCGATCCTTCCGCCTCAGCTTTCCGAGTAGCTGGAACTACAGGCGTGCACTACCACGCCCGGCTGATTTTTGATTTATGGTAGAGATGAGGTCTCGCTGCCCAGGCGGGTCTCGAACCCGCGGGCTCAGGCAATCCACTCACCTCAGCCTCCCAAAGGCGCGGGATTACAGGCTGAGCCACCGAGCCCGGCTTGACTCGTTTTCCCTGCTTCACCATTTGTTGGGACCCAGGCTCGGGAGCCTGTGGGCTGACCCAGTGTTCCCCTCACCACCCAGATGCTGGCCAAACATGTCATCACTCTGCATGTGAGCGCGCTGACACAGACACAGGCTGTGGAGGGCGAGATCGAGCTGGCCAAGCTGAAGAAGTTCATTGCCTACTGCCGATCGTGAGTCCTAGATGCAATTCCGTGCCAGTAGGGTTGCCTGACTTCCCTGGTTGAGAGAGAACCTGGTTCCCTGGTCCTGCTCCTCATGCAGGACGTCCCAGATGATGCCTCTCTGAGGTCCTTGGCTCTGCTGAAGCTGCTCCACTCTTTTCTGAGCTTGCAGCAGTCACTCTGGACCTTGGCTTCAGTTTCCTGTCTTCACACCAAGGGGTTAGGAGTTAGATAGCCTTGAAGACTACTTTCAGTCTGATGTGCAGGGAGGCAGTGCTTTGTGGAAATTGTGGACGTGGGCTCTGGGTGACACCCACCCCCACACTGTGTGACCTTGGGCAAGTCAGTCAACGTTTCTGAGCCTTGATTTTCCCCAGGCTGATGTTTCCTAGGGTTTTTGTAAGGACAGCACAAGATGGTGAGTAAGTGCTTGGTATAAGCCTGCCCCAAGTAAACACTCAGTGGCAGCTACAACTTTAATTATTATTATGATGATGTTTTTTTTTTTTGAGCTGGAGTCTCACTCTGTCGCCCAGACTGGAGTGCAGTGGCTGCTCCCAGCCACCACAGCCTTGACCTGCTGGGCTCCGGCGATCCTTCCGCCTCAGCCTTCCGAGTAGCTGGAATGACAGGTGCGCGCTACCACGCCTGGCTGATTTTTGATTTATTGTAGAGATGAGGTCTTGCCAAGTTGTCCAGGTGAGTCTCGAACCCACGGGCTCAGGCAATCCACTCACCTCAGCCTCCCAAAGGCGCGGAATTGTAGGCTGAGCCACCGAGCCTGGCATTTTAATTATTATTCTCATAAATTTTCAATAATAGTAGACATACATGTAGTACTTGTGTCAGGTGTTATCGTATTTTATATGCAAATAGACTTTAACCCTCCTAAACCCATAAGATTGCTATACTGTTACTCCATTTTATAGATGGGAAGCTGAAGCAAGGGAAGGTTAAGTCACTTGTACAGGGTCAGATGCAGGGGATAGGGGAACCAGGATGTGAACCCAGGTGCCTTAACCACGGTGCTCAGATCTTTGACGGACATATCACAGGGATCTTGCACAGGAGCTGAAACCTGAGGGTTGAGGACCCTTTGGGCGCCTTCCAATGAGGGGCTGATGCACCACAGTCAGTGAGTCCCTAACTCATCTTTGCTGGACTGAGTGCGTGGTCCCTGGGTCTTCATCACTGTTCTGAGCTTGGTGTGGCCCAGTCATCGGGCTAGGGTCTGCAGGTGTGCCTCAGAAAGCCCTGTATTCCGGTCTTCCCCCCACACTGTCCCCAGATAGACGTGGGGCGTTCACTCCCCCCTCTGGGCCTCAGTCTCATCCTTAGGATGAGTGGTAGGAGGTGGAGGGGCTGGGTGGGGGTGGATGCTGATGAGACCTCCCTGTGCCCACCCTCCTAGGAGGGTCTGACCTACTGCTTGGATCCTGGACTGCAGTCACTGCCAAGCCTGTTGTGGGCGTCTTCAGCTTGTCCTGTCTTTAGGTGTCTTGGGTGGAGAAGTTTGAGAACCTGTGAAAGCCACCACCCAGTGGGCCTCTCCCTCTGTGATGGTGCCATTGTTAGCTCTGTGCTCACCTCAAGGCAAGGCGCTGTACAATATCCAGCAGTGAGGAAGGACGGTTTTCATCCCGCAGACATGCCTGCCTTCCCTTCACCTGTTTTCTGACAGAGGCACCAGTTTTCTCCTGTGCTGATCTCTGTGGTGCCTGCCCACAGCCAGCCCAGGCTTTGCTTGCATCTCTTTCAAATGTTGCCCCCGGCCCATGTGAGCAGGCAGCTGCTGTGTCGGGGGGAAGTGCATGTCTGCAAGCCAGCAGAGGGCCGGGGGCCAGGTGGGTGCCCCAAGATTCCCTCCTGGCCTCACCCTGGCTGCTCCCCACTGTCCTGCAGGAAGTGTGGCCCCCGGCTATCGGCAGAGGCTGCAGAGAAGCTGAAGAACCGCTACATCATCATGCGGAGCGGGGCCCGTCAGCACGAGAGGGATAGCGACCGCCGCTCCAGCATCCCTATCACTGTGAGGTAAGCAGGAGGCAGGGCAGGGCTGGGCAGACGGCCTCGCTTCTGAAGCAGGGTAAGACTGGCAGCCAGGGGCAGTGATCCATTGCAGTCACCTGGCACAGGTCCATGTTAGGGCCTGGTCAGGAGGCATCCTCTTGGAGCATAAGCCGTGGCCTCCTTGGTGGTCTTTGCTTCTTGGTGTGTTTGAGGCTGGGAAAACCTGGCCCCTTTTCTGAATTTGGCCTGTCTTCTCCCACTGTGCGGAGGCCTGAGAGTTGGGAAGAACCCAGGCCAGAGTCAGATGTGGGTCTAGGCTTGGCTTCTAACCCACTTTGTGATGGCTTTCCTTCTTTGGTCCTCAGTTTTCTTTCTTTCTTTCTTTTTTTTTTTTGAGTTGGAGTCTCACTCTGTCACCCAGTCTGGAGTTCAGTGGCCACTCCCGGCCACTGCAGCCTTGACCTGCTGGACTCCGGCGATCCTTCCGCCTCAGCCTTCCAAGTAGCTGGAACTACAGGCGTGCGCTACCACACCCAGCTAATTTTTGATTTATTGTAGAGATGAGGTCTCGCCAAGTTGCCCAAGCGGGTCTCGAACCTGCGGGCTCAGGCAATCCACTCACCTCAGCCTCCCAAGGCACTGGGATTACACTGGAATTAGCCACTGAGCCCGGCTGGTCCTCAGTTTTCTTAGCTCTTATCTCTGCTTGTTCTCATGGGTTTATTTTATTTTTTATTTTTTGAGTTGAAGTCTTTTTCATTGCCCAGACTAGAGTGCAGTGGCACATTCACGGCTACCGCAGCCTCTACCTGCTGGGCTCCGGCGATTCTTCCACCTCAGCCTTCCAAGTAGCTGGAACCACAGGTGCATGCCACCATGACCCAGCTGATATTTCAGTTTATTGTAGAGACAAGGTCTCGCCAAGTTGTCTGGGCTGGTCTTGAACCCGTGGGCTCAGGCAATCCTCTCCCCTAGGTCTCCCAAAACGCTGGGATTATAGGCTTGAGCCACCGTGCCTGACCTCTCTTGAGTTTATAGGGACAGGATAGTGGGTAGGAGCTGGGATCTGCCTGGTTCGAATTCTGCCTCCAGCATTGACTGGGTTGGAGGGGATGTGGCTCTATGTAATGGCAGACCCACAGGGAGTAGCGTCAATAAACTGGAAGTTGATTCTCTCTTACGTAGTACTGTCCGGAGGTGGGTGTGCAGGACTGGTGGGGAGGAGGTGGGTGTGCAGGACTGGTGGGGAGGAGGTGGGTGTGCAGGACTGGTGGGGAGGAGGTGGGTGTGCAGGACTGGTGGGGAGGAGGTGGGTGTGCTGGACTGGTGGGGAGGAGGTGGGTGTGAAGGACTGGTGGGGAGGAGGTGGGTGTGCAGGACTGGTAGGGAGGAGGTGGGTGTGCTGGACTGGTGGGGAGGAGGTGGGTGTGCTGGACTGGTGGTGAGGAGGTGGGTGTGCTGGACTGGTGGGGAGGAGGTGGGTGTGCAGGATTGGTGGGGAGGAGGTGGGTGTGCTGGACCGGTGGGGTCTCCTCAGCCTTGAACTCCCCTCGTAGTTCAAGGTGGCTGCTGGGATCGCTGCCATCCTGTCCACATTCCAGGCAGCAGGAGAGGAAGGAAAGAAGGGTTCTCCCCTTCAGGACATTTCCTGAGAACCCCCATGATGCTTGGACTCTTAAAACTTGTTGTCCATGGTTTGGTCACACGGGCACACCTGAGTGCAAAAGAGGCTGGGAAGTGTCTTAGCATGTTGCTGGGCATGCGGTAAAGATCAGGGTTCCTTAGGTAAGACTAAAAGGGAGATGGATATGGGGACAGCTGTTCCCACTGTATCCACTCTCTCTGCCTCTTGGTGCCGGGGGTGGCCAGGAGGGAAGAGGGCTAAGGTCACCCGTGTATCTTGTCACTCCCCCAGGCAATTGGAGGCCATTGTGCGCATTGCCGAGGCCCTCAGCAAGATGAAGCTGCAGCCCTTCGCCACAGAGGCAGATGTGGAGGAGGCTCTGAGGCTCTTCCAGGTGTCCACTCTGGATGCCGCCCTGTCAGGCACCCTGTCAGGTGAGCAGTGCAGAGGCCGTGGTCTTGGGCGGTCTGTGGAGTCCCCAGCACAGAGCTCGTGGGTGGGGCCTGTCCTGTGGGAGGCCTGCGGTGTGTGTGGCTTCTCCACGTTTGCTGAGCTTCTCTGAGCTTCCTTAGGGCGATAAGACCCTCACCCCGTTTCTCTCCCTGGCCATCTTCCTCCAAAGGTGAGAAGCAGCAGTTTTTCTCCTGATCCCAGGTCCTCTTGACCCAGGTGGTTAGTGACAACCACATCCTTGTCACTGGCTCAGAGGACAGGCAGTCTTGTTCATTGCTTCCTGACCATTTTCAGCACTTCCAAAGCTATTTCCCTCACTTTTCCTTACAGCAGCTTTCTGGAAGCAGGTGTGGGCAGTTAGTCCTTTTGGTCTCAGAGATGAGAACGATGACCTCAGCGAGGCCTTCCCGTGGCGCCGGGGGTCACCGGTTGCTTGGCTGGAATGCAGGTCTCCTGCCAGTAGACCAGCGTTTTCCCCAGCATAAACTGTGTTGCCTGCTTTAGGCCAGTCTTTCAGCTGCCCCAAGAATTGATTATGGCCAGGCTGTCCATCCATTTTTTCACCAGCAGGGGCTGCGTGAGTGCCTTACTGTTTGCCAGGCACTGTTCTCGGTAGTGAGAGTGTAGGAGCAAAGAGATTGCAAGGTCCCCGTGCTCTGGGACGCTCTTTCTCATTCTAGTGGGGAAAGACAGGCGACAAAGAGAAAAGCGCAAGTTCAGGTAGTGAAGAGTGGAGGGTGATGGCTGGGCCAGGTGTGTTGGAGGAGGGGCTGCTGTTTCCATCGGGTGGTTGGGTGTGGCGGGGTGGTTGGGTGTGGCGTGGCCTCGGTGAGGAGGTGACACTGAGCAGGGACCTTGGTGAGGGAAATTCGCCCTGGGGAGGAGTTCCCTAGGGGGAGGGAGCACTAGGTGTCAGTGACCCCAAGGAGGGGGCGGGCTTTGCATGTTCCAGTGGGGCCTGGTCCTCCTCGCCCCTTGGTGAAGACCCAGGCCCTGCCCTGGTGACCCTTCCTGTCACAGGCCATGGTTGCTGGTGGAGGCCTCTCAGATGCTGCAGGCACAGGGGGTAGGGGTGATTCAGGGCGGTGACCATTTGAGTTGGGCCTTGCAGGCTGTGTAGGTATTTGCTTCAGACTCCCCTCAGTGGCTTCTCACTTACGACCCTGCCCTCTCCTTAGCTGAAGCACCAAGGCTCTGCAGGGCTGGTCAGTACGGGAGACTCCCTCCACGGCAGCGTTTGGTGATCACAAGCCTCCTGGTTGTCGAGGGCTCTAGGGTCCTCCGCAGATGTGATCTCCAAGGCAGCCTGGCTTCCCTCCTGGTCACTCTCCATGTCCAATCCACTTCTCCAGCAAAACCTGTGCTGTGACCTAAGGGGCCAGGTCCTGCGGGCCTGTGTGCCTGCTGTGCGCTCAATTTGAGGTGTCTTCCCCACACATGTGCTGTCCCATCTCCCTGGGCCTGACTCCCCTCTTCCCCGGGCTAGGCCTCCACCTCTCCTGAACTCCCGCTCTGGGCGGGCTGGGGTCCTGGCAGCCCTGACGCCATCCTCTCGCTTCTCATTCCCACCAGGGGTGGAGGGCTTCACCAGTCAGGAGGACCAGGAAATGCTGAGCCGCATCGAGAAGCAGCTCAAACGTCGCTTTGCCATTGGTTCCCAGGTGTCCGAGCACAGCATCATCCAGGACTTCACCAAGCAGGTGAGCCCGCTTGGGACGGGTGGAGTGAGGGGGTTGTGAGCTTGCATGGAGTATAGCTGGTTTCCACCCACCTGGCACTGCTGTCCTTTTGCTTGGGAGACAGGCCCTGGATGGTGGAGGGTAGGGTACCTGTCCCTTGTCCAGACCTTTTCCCACCATCATTCCTTCCCTGGGAATGTCTTCAGTCAGTGGCAGGGCTCCTTTTTCTAGTCCATGAAGGGGAAAGGGGAGGAAATTGGTGTGACACTATACCCGGATTCCTCCTAGCCCTTCCCATCATTCCTTCTCCCGTTGCCTGACTTTTCATGGGTGGGAAGGGGTAGAACCAGGAGGCTGAGCTCTCCAGCTCTTGGGCGTGTGTTGTTGAGCCCTGGAGAGGGGAAGGGCCTTCCGGGTGCTGTGGAGAACTGTTACCTCGATCACAAGAGCAACCTCAGTTCCTGGCCTCTGCCTCCTTTCCTGCACATGATCCTGTTCTGACTCTCAGGACAGCTTTATTAGTGGGTGGTGCCGTGTCTTTTCTGTAGGTGGGCAAACTGAGGCAGAGGTTTCTGGAGCTAGAGGGACTTCAGTCTCAGCTCTGTCGCCTAATTGTTCTGTGACCCTGAACAGATGACTCTGCCTCAGGGCCTCAGTTTCCTCCCCTGTAGGATGGGGATGATCCTAGCACCAGCTGCATGGGGGTGTTGGGGGTGGAACGAGTGAGTGAGTGTGAACACTGAGGTCAGAGGCCCAGGTCTGCCAGGCTTCAGTGCCCGCCGTGAGCGCTCAGGAACGGGGAGCCCTTACGTTGGAGCCTGGGTCCCCGTGAGCAGGGGCCATATAGCTCCATCGGGGTCCTTCAGCTGCGTGTGCCCCCGCAGAAATACCCGGAGCACGCCGTCCACAAGGTGCTGCAGCTCATGCTGCGACGTGGGGAGATCCAGCACCGCATGCAGCGGAAGGTCCTCTATCGCCTCAAGTAGCCGCCGGGCCGGGCTCGCCGTGCCTCCATCCTCCTGCCGCCGTCTGCCGCCTCGGCTCGTGCCGCCTCTGCCTCCTCACTGCTGCCTTCAGACGTCCTACGGGCCCCCTCTATCCCGATGAAGGGGCCGAAGTGTCTTGCCCAGCCGCCTCTAGGCACCTTCCTCCAGTGCACTTCTGGGAAATGGGCTTTGGAGTCTGCCGAGAGAATAAAGTCTTAAGGGAGTTGGGGACCTGTGGGCTTCTTACTCGGTGGCCTGTCACCCCCATCCTCTTCTCACTGTGGTACAGCATAGGGGAAGAACAGGCCTGGGTTTCTGACCTGGATCTGCCGCGCAGGCTCTTGGTGAGTTGCTTGACTTGTGTGCTGCAGTCTCATCTGTTCAACAGAGCAATAAAGCTGACCCTCACTGATGAGGACTCATTGAGACCCTGCTGTGGGAAAGAGCTTGGCAAAGTGTATTTGAGCTGCCTCAGTTGTTCCCCAGCAGCTGAGTGGCAGGTGGGATTGCGGTGTGGCCATCAGACTACCTGGGTTCACTGAGCCTTTCTGTGCCTCAGTTTCCTAACCTGTGCATTGGGTAACGTTAGTACCTGCTCACGGTTGTGCTGAGCAACTGTTAGGGAGGTGCCCAGGCAGGGGAGCAAGGCTCAATGGCCTTTGGTCTTCAGGGACATGAGTTCTTTCTGGGCCCCACTACAGAGGGGAGCAGAGGTGCTGGGGCTCCCAGGCAGAGTCTTCCCTGACGGCCCCCACCACTGGCCTGGGGGAAGCATGTCCCTTTTTTTTTTTTGAGTGGGAGTCTCACTTTGTCGCCCAGACTGGAGTGCAGTGGCATGCTCCCGGCCACCGCAGCCTCAACCTGCTGGGCTCCAGCGATCCTTCCGCCTCAGCCTTCCAAGTAGCTGGAACTACAGGCGTGTGCTACCATGCCTGGCTAACCCTTTTCTACACCTCAGTAAATGAGGTCATGGGGTTCCTCGCCCCAAGTCTTGAGGATCAGATGGCACTGGTGACAGTGTCGGAGGAATCAGCCACCTGTGCTTTGGTCACTTTGCCTGATTTCAAAATGCAACTATGAATAGGTATGTTATGTTTTTAAAAAGCTAGGACTCAAAATTAAATCCAAGTTAGTGAGATAAAGTCACTTCGAAATCTAAATTCTTGCTCTTCCTGGGACGCTGTGTAAAGGTACCCAGAATGGCCCAGCGCTTGACATACTGTTGCAGGCTTTCTACAATAGTCTCTAACAAAACTAGGCTGTCCCAAGTCCCTTGTAATGATTGTCTGCCTATATACGAGAAGGCTGGGAAAGCACCCAAGTCTGTGTGCCGTGTGCCCAGGCAGACTTGGGTTTGTGCTGTGAGACCAAAAGTTCTTAGGTCGTCCAAAACAAACATGTCAGCAGAACCTATGGTGGTTCCGTGTGTGTAAAACATGTTTGTGACAGGATCAAGCATGCTTTTATTGAGCAGAAGAGCATCATGAAAGTGAAGGCACAAGCACAGAGTCAGAAAGCAAAACAAAGAAATGAAGCTTTTTTTTTTGGTAATAAAAATTAAAAGACTTGTTCTGTGGGGGAAGAAAAATCTAAAGCCTCAGGCAAAGTCTTTTGGAAATATGTCTAATAGCAGGTGAGGTAATTAAAAATGGGAAAATGACAAAAGAACTCCAAGTAGGATGATCTGGACTTTCTGGAAATATGAAGCTTGGAGCATCGGTGCATTCATTGTATATTCTTGTGTAGCAATTTCCAGTGCTCCAATCCCTTTCTGACCTCACACTTTTGGAGAAAGGAGAAACAGGGTAGCTCAGTTCCCTCCCCCGACTCACCTGTGTTCAGAGCCCCATTCTCTCTAGCTATGAGCACGATGGCCGCTGCTTTGTTTTCCTGCCAAGAGCCCGTCCTCCCTGGGAGCTCTGGTTTGTGTTGAGGCAGGGTCTTGCTTCCTGCTGGCCTTTCATCTTGCTCAGTTGGGGCCTGCGTGTTTGTGGGGATTCATGTCGCTGGTGGCCCTTTTCCCTGCCCTGTTGTGGGTGGTGCTCATAGAGGCAGGTGTCAGTGAGGGAGTGCAGGGTCAGGCTGGAGCCACTTGGTCTGAGCCCCGCCCGTGCGGCTGTCTGCCACGTCCTGGCCAGTTCATGATCCCAGCCTGAGCTGACGCTGGGCAGATGGTTCTGATCTGAGGATGTGGCAGTCAAGTGGGCGAGGTTGGCCCTGGCTGGTGACTATTCCCTAGGGTGGGTGGCTTGGGGCCAAAAGGTCTGACTGGCTGTGCCGTGGTGGCTGTGTGGCTCAGAATGTCCTCGGCACTTTGCAGGTGGGCAGCACAAAGGGGGCTGGGGAGATGCATGTGCATTTGGGGAGGCAGGAAAGGAGGGGGCGGGGGAACACCCAGGCTGAGTCTTGGTGGCATCTAAGGGGCTGGGTACTTCAACTGACTCATAGCTGGGGTAGGCTTCAGAGACTGGGCCATGGCCGAGGCTCGAATCCCAAGCTGCTCTAGCCACTGCAGTTGGCGGAGCCCTCCGCTGTCCTATGGCCTGGCTACCTGGGCCCGTGTTGTCAGATCTCTCCCTCCCCTTACTGGCCACACTGGTTTGTGTCTGCTGGGTAAGTCACCTCATCTCTCAGCCTCCCTTGGTGAAGAGGGGGTCTGGCAGCCCTTTCCTCCTGGGGTGGCTGTGAGGCTTAGTTCAGGGGTTAGGGTGTTGGCAGCAGGCCTGCTCTAGGGAGATGCTCCAGGAAGCCCGAGTGTGGTTTTCTCTACCTTGCGGTACCTTCCTTTTTAGGGTCACCTTTTTTTCTTTCTTTTTTTTTTTGAGTTGGAGTCTCACCCTGTCGCCCAGACTGGAGTGCAGTGGCCACTCCTGGCCACCGCAGCCTCGACCTGCTGTACTTCGGCGATCCTTCTGCCTCAGCCTTCCAAGTAGCTGGAACTACGGGTGCGCGCTACCACGCCCAGCTAATTTTTGATTTATTATAGAGATGAAGTCTCGCCAAGTTGCCCGGGTGGGTCTCGAACCCGCAGGCGCAGGCAATCCACTCACCTCGGCCTCCCAAAGTGCTGGGATTACAGGCTAAGCCACCAAGCCCGGCCAGGCTCACCTTTTCATGCCTTCACATGCTCAGGCCTCCTGGCTCCAAGGGTCATTCTAAAGTTTTGAAAATATTTTTATTTTTTGAGTTGGAGTCTCACTTGATTGCCCAGACTGGAGTGCAGTGGCCGCTCCCGGCCACCGCAGCCTCGCCAGCTGGGCTCCAGCAGTCCTTCCGCCTCAGCTTTCCGAGTAGCCGGAATTACAGGCATGTGCTACCACACCCGGCTGATTTTTTTTTTTTGATTTATTGTAGAGATGAGGTCTCGCTGCCCAGGCGGGTCTTGAACCCGCGGGCTCAGGCAATCCACTCACCTCAGCCTCCCAAAGGCGCGGGATTACAGGCTGATCCACCCAGCCCAGCTATTTTTATTTTTTTAAGAGATAGGGTCTTGCTATGTTGCCCATAGCAGTGGCTATTTACAGGCATTATCCAAGTTCATTGCAGCCTTCAATTTCCAGGCTCAAGCACTCCTCCCTTAGCCTCCCGAGTAGCTGCCACTATGCCCAGCTAATGTGAAGATGAGGGTCTCACCATGTTGCCCTGGCTAGTCTTAGACTGGTCTCAAGTGATCCTTTCAAAGTGGTGTGAGCCATTGCATCCAGCTCTCCCGAGTCTTACAGTCTTCCAAGTCTTCCCACTCAGCTGTTCTGCCGCTTCTTTAGTTCACAGTCCAGGAGAAAGGGAGGGACGAGGGTCCTTTTACATGGCTTGCCTCTCCATGGCCAGGTGCCAGCCCTGTGCTGGTTTGGGAACTTATATCATCTTGGCTGTCTTTAGTCATTTACAACTTAATGTCTACCCTTTGGCGTGAGCTAGGAAGCCTCAGCAGCCACCGTGCAGGAGCATCCAAGTGGTGCTCACGGATCGTCTGGTCTTCGTAGCCTCAAGAGCTCAGGTGCTTACAAACCTCGCATCAGAAGCGTCATGAGGGCTCTGTCCACTTGGGAGTTTGTTTATTACAAAGATGGCCCACACTTCAGATGCTTTATTTGGGTGCTTCCAAGTAGCAGCTTGAGGCCAATCCTTGATTGTAAGAAAGAAAAATCACAAGAACGCTGAGCAAAAGATGAGCATTCCAGCCATCAGCTCATGAAAAGGTTTTAGGTTTGTTTGCTGTAATTTTTTCATGTATATTTAAACATGAATATGTCAGTTTGGCATTTAACGAATACTAAATTGGAAGCTTCAAGTCTGGGATGAACCAAGGTAGACATTTAAGACATTGTGGTATTGCCAAAGAACACATTAAAATGATGTTCAAGACAAGTAATATATAGCTCAAGTGTTTTTTCCTTAAAATGCAAGGCCATAAATCGTGGTTAAGAACATGGGGTTGGAGCCAGATAACCTGGGTTCAAATCCCAGCTCTGCTTTCTCTCATGACCTTGGGCCATTTACTGTACCTCTTTCAGCCTTAGTTTCCCTGCCTGTAGAGTGGGGACAGTACTAGTACCCATCTCCCTAGGAGGAGGCAGAGCAGGGCGGGAAGGACCAGTCGATCATCGACCTCCACTGAGCACAACGTTGGTGTGAAAAGTTATTTGGGAACTAAATTCCTTGCAGGTGGTGATGATGGTTTTTTTTGGGTCTCTCTTCTGAGTCGTAAGAGCCATTTTACGTCTCAAGGCTGGAGAATTGGCTGCGAGTGGAGATTGGTAATTGTCGCCTTCTCCCAGCATTCAGCAAAAGGCCTGTGTGGATGAGCTCAGCATGTGCTCTTGGATTTAGAGTGCCGCCAGTGGAGGGTGTGTGTGTGCTCGGGCTGCCACAGCAAAGCACCACAGACTTGGGAAGCTCCAGCAGAAACATGTCAGCTCTGGGGGCTAGAAGTCCAGGACCAGGGTGTGGGCAGGGCGGTTTTCTTCTGGGGCTTCTCCTTGGCTGTAGGTGGCGCCTTCTCCCTGTGTCCTCATGTGGTCTCCCTTGTGTGTCTGTGTCCTAATGTCATATTGGATTAGGGCCCGTTCTTTTGACCCTGTTCTAACACAAGCACTTCTGTAAAGGTGCTGTATCCAAATATTGAAGCGTCCTGAGGGACTGAGGGCTAGGGCTTCAACATGCTGATTGAGGGGCACGGTTCAGCCCATGACAGGGCAGAAAGGCTTGGAGCACAGGTAGAAGGGAAACAAAGCCAGTCCCCTGCCTGCAGAATGGGCGTTCGTGGATGTCCAGGCAGGAGAGGGCTGGCTAAGTCCCTTGGGCGGTCCCCAACCTTCCTCCTCCGACAGAGGTGGAGGAGGAGGGAAAGGAAATCAGAGGAATAGCGGAGACTCAGCCAGAAATAGGTGGCAACTCGGCAAGAGTGAACCAGGGCCTGTCTCTGTAGCATAGGCACATGGAGGGGCCTTAGGGATGAGGCTGGAGGTTGCTGGGGACAGGTTTTATGTTGGAGGCCAGGGGCTTCGGGAGCTTTCCTTTGCCCCAGGCTGCCCCCCCGACTGTTCACATGCACGTTGTCAAGGCCTCCTCCCAGCACGCCAGATGCAGTAGCGGACACCTATAGTCCCAGCTGTGTGGGAGGCTGAAGTGGGAGGGTCGCTTGAGCCCAGGAGCTCTGGGCTGTCGTGTGCCATGCCCATCGGGTGTCCACACTGAGTTCAGCATCAATCCGGTGACCTCCCCACAGCAGAGACCACTAGGTTGCCTAAGGAGGAGTGAGCTGGCCCAGGTGGAGTGGAGCAGGTGAAGACTCCCGTGCTCATCAGTCATGAGATCCCACTTGTGAAGAGCCACTGCCCTCCAGCCTGGGTCAGCAAAGACAGACCCCACCTTTGAAAAGAGATCCCCGGCCGGACTCAGTGGCTCAGCTTGTATGTAATCCCAGCACTTTGGGAGGCCGAGATGAGTGGATTGCCTGTGGGTTCGAGACCAGCCTGGGCAACTTGGCAAGACCTCGTCTCTTCAATAAATCAAAAATTAGCTAGGTGTGATAGTGCATGCCTGTAGTTCCGGCTACATGGATGGCTGAGGCGGAAGGATCACCTAACCCCAGCAGATCGGTGCTGAAGAGACCGTGAGTACTCCAGTCTGGGTGACAGAGTAAGACTTCAACTCAAAAAAAAAAAAATCCCCAGCACAATGCTTATTGAATGAATGAATGTAACCATAGCTCATGCTTTTTGTGTGTGTGTCAGGGTCTCACTCTGTTGTCCAGGCTGGAGTGCAGTGGCACAGTCATGGCTTACTGCAGCCTTGACCTCCTGGGCTCAGGAGATCCTCCAGCCTCAGCCTCCTGAGTAGCTGGGACTTCAGGTGTGCGCCACCATGCCTGGCAATTTTTAAATTTTTTGTAGAGACGAAGTCTTGCTATGTTGCCCAGCTCACACTTGTTGAGTGCTCATTATGTGCCAGGTACTGCACTAAGCACACAATGTTTGCTCTATGAGTCCATCTCCATGACCCTATGAGTTGGTGGTCTGTTACAGATGAGACTGAGAACGGGGGGTTAAGCAACTCCCCCAAAGTCACAGAGCCAGCTAACAGTGGGTTTGAACCGAGGACTTGGACTCTCACCATAAATAAGAGAGCTGCTTGGAAGAGGCATGGGTCTGTATCACAGTGAAGGAAGGTTGAGGGGCAAGAATGACCCCTGGGACCTTTGCTGGGGTCGCTTCTTGAACCCCCAGGGGTGTGGACGTCAAGTCCTGGCCTTCAGGACGTGCCCTACATGGAATGCAGATGGTGGGAGGCCGTCGAGTCCAGGGACCTCAGTAGCTGCTCCCTCGAAGGCCGAATGCTCGATTGCTCTTTAGGGAGACGCCTCCGGGTCAGTGCGGGAGTGAGGTGGGCAGGTGGGCCTGGCTCACCACCAGCAGGAGGAGGGGACTCACAGCCAGACCCACACCAGAGAGCCTCGAGGCAGGCTGGGCTGGGGCACAGAGTGGAGCCCGTGAAGTGTTCTCCGAGGAGCCAGGTCAGTGACGGAGGGCACCAGCTCTGTCAAGGGTGGGTGAACCCCCAAGGCAGGCGGAAGGCCAGGCAGAGGGAGGGGGAGGGGAGGCTATAGCTTAAGTCAGCTGGAAGTCTCTCGCACTGGCGCAGGTCACTCCAGCCAGCCTCCTGCCCTGATGCTGAGGGTGACCATGAGGGTTACAGGAGAGAATACGGGCAGAGCACCTTGAGCAGATCCTGGCACAGAGTAAGGCTTATTATTTTCGAGACGCGGTCTTGCTAAACGCCTGGGCTCAAGTGGTCCTCCCACCTTGGCCTCCCAAAGTACACAGGGTCTGGCTGTTATAGGCAGTGAAAGCTTATTAGATGTTCGATATGTAGGCTGTACACAGGAACCTACATACGTTGGCTCATTTTATTTTACTTTATTTTATTTTGAGTTGGAGTCTCGCTCTGTTGCCCAGACTGGAGTGCAGTGGCTGCTCCCGGCCACCGCAGCCTCGCCTGCTGGGCTCCGTTGATCCTTCCGTCTCAGCCTTCCGAGTAGCCGGAATTACAGACGTGCGCTACCACGCCTGGCTGATTTTTTGATTTATTGTAGAGATGAGGTCTCTCTGCCCAGGTGGGTCTCGAACCCGCGGGCTCAGGCAATCTACTCACCTCAGCCTTCCAAAGGCTCGGGAACCGAGCCCAGCTCGTTGGCTCATTTTAACAGGGGCTGTGTTGTGAGGTGGTAAGCTGCCTGTCTCTGTAGGTGGTCAAGGAGAGCTGATGCAGCACCCTTTGAGGGGGCTTCCAGGTCAGGGGTCTAGGAGTCTCCCTGGCTTCTACTCAGGGCTTACCACCAATGTCATACAGATTATCATCTTCTCTTTTGCGTATTTATTTAGACACAGGGTCTTGCCTTGTTGCCCAGGCTGGAGTGCAGTGGGACAATCATAGCTCACTACAGCCTCAAACTCTGGGCCTCAAGTGATTCTTCCGTCTCAGCCTCCCAAGTGGCTGGGATTGTAGGCATGTACTAGTGTGCCCTGCTTTTTTCTTTTTTTTTTTTTGAGTTGGAGTCTCACTCTGTCGCCCAGACTGGAGTGCAGTGGTCGCTTCGGCCAGCACCTCGATGCTGGGCTCCGGCGATCCTCCGCCTCAGCTTCCAAGTAGAATTACAGGAGTGCGCTACCACGCGGCTGTTTTTTGATTTATTGTAGAGATAGGTCTCCCCGCTGCCCAGGCGGGTCTCGAACCCACAGGCTCAGGCAATCCACTCACCTCAGCCTCCCAAAGGCGAGGGATTACAGGCTGAGCCACCAAGCCCGGCTGCTTTTTTCTTTTAAATGCCGACTCCACAGTAGGTGCTCAAGAAATACTGGTTGAATGGATGAGCCCCTCTGCAAGGTGATTATGCCTGATTACAGGTGAGTAATGGAGCTTTGAAGATTTTTTTTTTTCTGAGTTGGAGTCTCACTCTGTCACCCAGGCTGGAGGGCAGTGGCACGCCTCTCGGTCACTGCAGCCTCGACCTGCTGGGCTCTGGCGATCCTTCCGCCTCAGCCTTCCAAGTAGCTGGAACTGCAGACATGTGCTACCATACCCAACTAAGTTTCGATTTATTGTAGAGATGAGGTCTCGCCAAGTTGCCCAGGCTGGTCTCGAACCCGCAGGGTCAGACAGTCCACTCGCCTCAGCCTCCCAAAGTGCTGGGATTACAGGCTGAGCCACTGAGCCTGGCTGAGCTTTGAAGATTTTAAGGAGATGACTTTCTTGTAGTTCACAGGTGGGGAATCTAGGTCACCACCCAGGGTGGTTTTATCAGGAAATGTTGCCTGTGACTTTCTGATCCTGGGCGTCTAGGTCTCTCTCTGGCTGTGTCTATTCTCCACCCCCACCTTTTTCTCTTTGTTTCTCCTGTGAACAGCTCAGCCTGTGTCCTCTGCCAGTAGACATGCCTCATTTCAGAGTCAGATTGCTGGGCTCCATGCTTGCTGGCTGTGTGACATGCCACCCTGTCTGAATCTGTTTCTTCAGTCTGTGAAATACACAGGGCTTTTCCAGTGTTAACACCACAAGTCTTGCACCCCAGGAACCCGCAGTCCTGGGCAAACCAGGACAATGTCACCCTCAAATGGGGAAGATAAAAACTTGTCTGGAAGAGTTGTGGCCAGAGTGGAATGACACGTCTGCATGTACCGAGCACAGTATCCTTCTGGGCCAGCGACTGGAGAATGGAGGACAGAATCATGGATTCTTACACAGAGTGAGTGGGAGGGTCAGGTGGCTTGGTCTGAGTCCTAATGCTCCCACTGCTAGCTGCCTGCGCTGAGTTCAGTTTCTTTGTCTCCCTGGGCCTCCTCTTCCCAGATGTAAAAAGGAGTTAATGATAGTGTGGACAGCGGGATGCAGGGAGGAGGAAGTGACCAACAGGCAGAGCCTTCATCAGAGAGTGTGGACCCCTGGGTACCCGCAGTGCCACGGCTAGCAAGCATGTCGGGAGCTCCTGGGCATCTGCCAGGTGCTGTGTATTGGGCCTGGGGTCCCGGAGCAGCTAGTGGGATTTGCACTTTGTCCCTAGTCTTGGTCCTTTTCTTTTCTCTTCTCTTTTTTTTTTTGAGTCGGAGTCTCACTCTGTCACCCAGGCTGGAGTGCGGTGGCATGCTCACAGCCACCGCAGCCTCGACCTGCTGGGCTCAGGTGATCCTTCTGCCTCAGCCTTCCAAGTAGCTGGAACCACAGGTGTGTACCACCAAACCAGGCTAATTTAGCTTGATTTATTGTAGCGACGAGGTCTCACCAAGTTTCCCAGGCTGGTTTCGAACCCCTGGACTCAGGCAATCTCACCTCTGCCTCCCAAAGTGCTGAGACTTATAGGCGTGAGCCACTGTGCTCAGCACCTGTTTTTTTTTTGTTGTTGTTGTTTGTTTGTTTTATTTTTGAGTTGGAGTCTCACCCTGTCACCCAGGCTGGAGTGCGGTGGTATGCTCACAGCCACCACAGCCTCGACCTGCTGGGCTCAGGTGATCTTTTTACGTCAGCCTTCCAAGTAGCTGGAACCAGTCACATGCCACCATGCCTGGCTAATTTTTTGATTAATTGTAGAGAAGAGGTCTCGCCAAGTTGTCCAGGCTGGTCTTGAACCCCTGGGCTCAGGCAATCCACTCACCTCGGCCTCCCAAAGTGCTGGGATTATAGGTGTGAGCCACTGTGCCTGTTTATTTTTTTTTGTCGGAGTCTCACTCTGTCACCCAGGCTGTAGTACAGTGGCACAGTCATGGCCATCACAGCCTCTACCTGCTGGGCTCAGGCAATCCTTCCACCTCAGCCTCCCAAGTAGCTGGAACTGCAGGTGCACCACCACACCTGGCTAATTTACTTATTTATTTATTTATTGTTGAGGTGAGGGTTTGCCACGTTGCCCAGGCTGTTCCCAAGTTCCTGGGCTCAGGCAGTCCCTTCACCTCTTCCTCCCAAAGTGCTGGGATAACAGGCATGAGCCACCATGCCCAGCCAGGTCTTTGTCTTTTTTTTTTTTTTTTGAGTTGGAGTCTCACTCTGTCGCCCAGACTGGAGTGCAGTGGCCGCTCCTGGTCACCGCAGCCTCGCCTGCTGGGATCCGGTGATCCTTCCGCCTCAGCCTTCCAAGTAGCCGGACCTATAGGCGTGCGCTACCACGCCCAGCTAATTTTTGATTTATTGTAGATATGAGGTCTCACCAAGCTGCCCAGGCGGGTCTCGAACACCCGGGGCTCAGGCAATCCACTCACCTCAGCCTCCCAAGGTGTGGGATTACAGGCTGAGCCACTGAGCCCGGCTAGATCTTTGTCTTTTTAACCCCAAATAATCAGGAGACCGATAACGGTGGCTGCCCCAGCGGTGTGAGGAAAACGGTGTCCATGAGGGGGCGCCAGAGCACCAGGCCCTGGGCCGCAGCCTCCGCCGGGCCAGCGGGGCCTGCTCCCCACCGCGCTTCCCAGGGGCCTCCCGGCCTCCTAGCCTGGCAATCCAGAAACCCGCTGGCCCCGGTGCAGCAGCCCAGACTGTTCCTGGCGTATCCTCCAGGCTCGGGTGTTCGCTGCTGGCTTTGTGTAGACAAAGGCATCACAGTGTGCCAGACCCTGGGCGGGAGGGCGAGTGCACCTGGCCTGATTCTTACCATGTTCCAGGGGAGGTAGGCATCCGCATCCCCAGGTACAGGCCAGGAAACTGAGGCACAGCAATGAGGGAAGCCGGGATCCAGACCCGGGGCGTCTGACCCCCAAGTCTTTGCCAGTTGCCTCTGAGAGAGTCAGTCTTTTTTTTTTTTATAAAGATGTGGGATACAGCTGGGCTTGGTGATTCAGCCGGTAATCCCAGCACTTCAGGAGGCCAAGGCAAGTGGATTGCCTGAGTTTCGAGTTCGAGACCCACCTGGGCAACTTGGCAAGACCTCGTCTCTACAATAAATCAAAAATTAGCCAGGTGTGGTAGTGTGTGCCTGTAGTTCCGGCTACTCGGAAGGCTGAGGCGGAGGGATCGCCGGAGCCCAGCAGGTCGAGGCTGCGGTGGCCGGGAGCGGCCACTGCACTCCAGTCTGGGCGACGGAGTGAGACTCCAACTCAAAAAAAAAAAAAGATGTGGGGTACAATTCAGGGTTAGGTATACAAACATTGATTATGCAGGTACCCTAGAGTCAGAGTCTTTTTTTTTTTTTTTGAGTTGGAGTCTCACTCTGTCACCCAGACTGGAGTGCGGTGGCTGGGAGCTCCAGCGATCCTTCCGCCTCAGCCTTCCAAGTAGCTGGAACTACAGGCGCGTGCTACCATGCCTGGCTAATTTTTTGATTTATTGTAGAGATGAGGGCTCGCCAAGTTGCCCAGGCGGGTCTCGAACCCGCGGGCTCAGGCAATCCACTCACCTCAGCCTGAGTCAGAGTCTTAATCTCAGAATGAGATTCTCATCTTAAAGGCTTAGGAGACGAGACTCAAAGACATTTTTATTCAAGTCAAATATGCATATATGTGTATACATATATGTACACATACATATTGTACATGTATATATATATTTCGGTAGCACATGGGTGAAAAAACAAAAGTCAGGTCAGTCTCCCTTCTCCCTGGCCATCCTGAGCCACCAGTCTCCCTCCCTGGCGGCGGTCACAGTCATGGTTTCTTGGGTCTTCTCTCCTCCTGTTCACTCACTGAATCTTAGAATTAGATGGTCTCTGGGACCCAATGGCTTCTAGCGCCTCCCTCAGGCTCCCACTGGTGGCACCTCAAGGGCCTGGGTGAGTCTGGGGGTCTTTCCAGGCTCCTGGAGTCCCCAGCTTCAAGCCTAGCCGTCCCTTTAGAAGGGGCTCCTGGTGCTTAAGAGGGCATCCCCTCCAGCGACAGGGAGGCTGGGCCTATGTCCAGCCATAGACTTTGGTTCCCTGCATGCAGCTCCTCCTCCAGGAGTCCTCATCCCAGGAAGGCCCAGCCCACTCCTGGTGGGAACACACTCAGGTTTGCTCCTGAGGAGGGAAGAGCCGAAGTGCTCAGAGGGTGGGCATCAGATGCTACAGCTGGACTTGCTGCCCTGTGAGGATGGACTTCAAGAGGGGACTCAGGCTGGACCAGAAGATCGGACTGAATGGGCAGCCACCCCACCGTGGGTATCTCCTTTTTCAGAAGCCTTCCCTGTCTGGGCGTGGTGGGTCAGACCTGGAATCTCAGCACTTTGGGAGGCTGAGGTGGGAGTTTGAGACCAGCCTGAGCAACATAGAAAGACACTGTCTCTACAAAATATTTTTTAAAAGTAACCTGGTATGGTGGTGTGTACCTGTAGTCCCAGCTACTCAGGAGGCTGAGGCGGGAGGATCGCTTGAGCCCAGGAGTTCGAGGCTGCGGTGAGCTATGATGGCATCACTGCACTGTATCTGGGTGACAGAGTGAGACCCTGTCTCAACAAAATAAGACATCTAAAAAGAAGCCCTTCCTCAGCTCCAGGCCAGGGCAGGTGCCCCTCAGCGTGTCTCTGCTTATCAGAGCTCTAGTCCGCTGGATTGTAACTTTCATCCTGTTCGTCTGCCTCCCGTCAGAAGGTGTACTCTGGGAGAGTGGGGCTCTCCCCACGCTCAGCACAGACAGACTCTCCCAGGTGACACACTCAGCCCAGCACCCTTCACCCAGATCCACAGTACCCCTGCTGGGCCCACCCAGGATCACAGGTCCCCACCTCCAAGTTAGCCCTGCAACATACACTGGCCCTTTAAGAACCAGGGCAGGCCAGGCTCAGTGGCTCAGCCTGTAATCCCAGCACTTTGGGAGGCTGAGGCGAGTGGATTGCCTGAGCCTGTGGGTTCGACACCCACCCGGGCAACTTGGCGAGACCTTGTCTCTACAATAAACCAAAAATTAGCCGGGCGTGGTAGTGTGTGCCTGTAGTTCCGGCTACTTGGAAGGCTGAGGCGGAAGGATCGCCGGAGCCCAGCAGGTCGAGGCTGCAGTGGCCGGGAGCGTGTCACTGCACTCCAGTCTGGGCGACGGAGTGAGACTCCAACTCAAAAAAAAAAAAAAAAAAAAAAAGCCAGAGCAGCCTCTAACTCCCTGACCTCCTTCTGGAGTGACTGGGGAAATTTCAGTGGGTTCCTGGGGAGGGGCGGGGGGAACAACACAAAGCAAGCAGAGCCCTGTCACCCTCCCTTCAGGCCACTGAACTTTGGGGGCTGTTTGTTACTCAGTTTAGTCTCGTCTGTCCTGACTGAGACACATCAGGAAAGTGAGGATTGTGACAGTACTTTTGCCCTTTGTACCCCCGGGCTGGTGCAATAATCAGGAGATATAGGCGACAGGGACACTCGGTGGGCACCCTCTCATGGGTGATGGGTCAGAGCCCTTGGGAAGAACACCGCATTCATTTATTTGCTCACTCGGGTCCTGGGTTCACGGGAATTCCCAGGGTGTGGAGTGAGGCGAGGGTTAAATGCATTCTGCACGCAGAGCTCTGAGAGGGCCTGCTACGTTCTCCCTAAGTGTCTCCACTATTCTTGGTATTTTTAGTCCATTCAGCTAAACGTACCAGGCATCCACACGTCTCCCGGACACCAGGAATATACAGAACAAAGCGTGTTTCTTCCTGCTCCATCCAGAACGCGTGTCAGTGCCAGCGCGGGCCTGTGAGAAAGAACAGATGCTGTGGGACCTTCTAGGAGGCGGGACCACGGGGAGGCCTGCTGTGCGGGTGCTGGTGGCCTTGTGCTCTGAGATGGGGCCGAGGGGGCTGGCCTGGGGGTGGCAGGCGTCAGTCACATCAGCCCCCGGCCCTGAGCCCCCACGTGGACGTGCTCCTCCGCAGCGAGGAGGTGGGAGGGAGGAGGAGCATCAGTCACTGCCTGGAGTCTGGAAGCATCTTCCTCGGGAGCAAGACAAGAGCCTGGCTCCAGCGGCAACCCCTGGCGTTGGGGGGACAGTTTCAGCCACGGTCGAGCCCTTGACCTGGCCATTTGCTCAGCCCCTTCCTCTAGTCCAGCTGGTGTCTGGCTCTGTGGCGGGGGTGAGGACTGGAGGCGGGGGTGGGGGTGGGGATCAGGCTGTGCCATGAGGATAGAGCAGGGAATCGGGGTGTGCTCATGGGGCAGGAGGTGGGGTCAGGCCCAGACCCTCGGTGGTCTCCATGCCTTTGCTTTTGGTCCCCTCTGCATGACAGAACGTCGACCCTGGAGCCCCCAGAGGACCTGGGTAGTAGTATCAGGCCATCACCTGTGTTACAGATGTAGGAGCTAAGGCCCAGAGAGGGCACGTGACTTGTTCCCAGACACACAGCTAGTTAGGGCTTCCCCGGGGCCTGAGCCCAGACCCCTTGGCTCTTAGTCCAGTGCTCCTGCCACGGCACCATGCTGCCCTTTGGTGGCTTGAAGCCTCTCATTTCATTGAGAACGCCTTGTCTAAGCATTTGCTGTGTTGTCATTTTGGGATGTGCCATCCATACTCCTGTCATTGTTCTTCTCCCGTGGGGTGGCTGTGGTGGCCAAGGAGGCTTCATTTTGGCTTTTCCATCAGCAGCACCCAGGACTGGGCACATGGAGTGCAACAGAGCTGGGAACAGCCTCCCCCGCCTCAGTCTCCCACTTCTTTCCTCAGAGGTAGTGGGCTGGGCCTGGTGCCTATGGTGGGGTCCTGTCGGGCAAACCCTGTGGTGGGCAACCACTCAACAGCCAGTAGTCACACCCTTGTCTCCCCCCTGAGTGTGGGCTGGATTTAGAGACATGAGTCTAATAAGTAGGGTGCAGCAGAAGTGACGGGTACCACTTCTAGATCAGGTTACGAACAGACTGGGACTTCTGTCCTGGGAACCCCTCTGGGCTTCACTCTCTCACCCGTTTGGAGCCAGCTACCCTGTTGGGAGCGCCTTGACTCCGGTGGACCACCAGCGAGGACCCGAAGCCACAGTCCCCTCAGTCCAGCCTTCAGATGAGACCACAGACCTGACCACAACCTCACCGGTGACTCTGAGCCACAGACCTTGGCTGGGCTTGACCCACAGGAACTGCCAGATAATTAAGGTTTGTTGTCTCAAGCTACTAAGTTTTGGGGAAACTTACTACGTAGACACAGATAACTTCTAAAACGTCCCCCAAATACCACCACTTTTTGGGGCCACCCCCCCTCCTCTTTCCACGCTTCCTCCCGCTGCCCTGGGACATAAGGGAGAATTTGTGATCCCAAGTTCTAGTCCTCCACATTTTACTGACAGCAGAGCTGATCTTGGAGAAGTCATTTGCCCTCCCTGGGTTCATTGTCCTCTTGGTTAAAATCGCTTCCTGAATAGTAATCAACTTTTCCAGGTGCACGACTGTTAGCAGGGTACAAGATCTTTCCCACCTAATGTCTCACCTTGATCTCCACAAATGCTCTGAGACATATTTGGGACAGGTCTGAACACCCCCGAATGACAGATAAGCAGATTGAGGCCCCGAGATGGGAGACGGTTTGCTGGAGGACACACAGCCAGCAAACAGCAGGGCCCAGGCCAGCCCTGGGGGCCCTGACTGCAGCTGCCAGGCAGTGTGTGAAACCGATGGCACCGTCCAGGGTGATGACAGTGAGGGTCAGTCTCTGTCTGGAGCACACAGCACGCTTCCCACACCCTCCATGTGGCGTGCTGCCTGTGCTGCAGACGCTGGACAACTTAACCACCACACTTCCCGAACTCTCGTGCAGCTAGTGTTCCCAACAGCACAGAGATCCGCCAGCAGCTGCGTGTGCACAGACCAGAGAGGGCACTGAGCATCAGCTTTGCTGTGCAGATCGCACCAGGGCACAGGTGTAATCCTGGTGCTGGCAGGCTGTAGTGGTGGCCTCCCAGTTCCCCAACTTCCCAAGGGAGGAAGGAGCCCTGGCCTTGCAGGCAGCCCAGTTCTGCAGTGTTCTGGGTAGTTGTTTCCAGATACTCAGTCACTTAATAGGCTAAAAAACAAAATATATATATATATATATATATATACACACACACATATATATATGTATATATATATATTGCTTCCACTATCTAGAATGGGTTCTGTTGTCTGTCACTGGACACTGACGGTACACCTTCTTCACAGTATGTGGGACAAGATCCCTGGAAGTCCCAACTTGGAACCTTGAAACCACCCTCCCACCAAGAAAGTGAGAGCCTTTTTCTTTCTTTCTTTTTCTTTCTTTCTTTCTTTCTTTCTTTCTTTCTTTCTTTCTTTCTTTCTTTCTTTCTTTCTTTCTTTCTTTCTTCTCTCTCTCTCTCTCTCTCTCTCTCTCTCTCCTCTCTCTCCTCTCTCTCCTCTCTCTCTCTTCTTTCTTTCTTTCTCTCTGTTTTTTTTTTTTTTTTTTGAGTCAGAGTCTCATACCATCACCCAGCCCGGAGTGCAGTGGCATGCTCATGGCCACCACAGCCTCTACCTGCTGGCTCAGGTGATCCTTCTGCCTCAGTCTTCCAAGTAGCTGGAATTACAGCATGTACCACCACACCCAGTTTATTTTCTTAATTTATTGTCAAGATGAGGTCTCACCAAGTTGCCCAGGCTGGTCTCAAACCCATGGGCTCAGGCAATCCTCTCGCCTCGGCGTTTCAAAGTGCTGGGATTACAGGCATGAGCCACCATGTCCAGCTGCCTTTTTCTCTCAGTTCCAGGGAGCTTTCTGATTGGCTGTGCCTGGGTCAGCCATTATCTCTGGGACCAGTCGCAGTTGTCAGAGATGAGATACCATGATCCATCGGTCAGGTCTGGATCATTTCCTGCTATTGCGGCCTAGAAGTGGGATGAGAAAGCTCCGGGCACACAGGAAGCATGATCTGCCACAATCTGTCTGACACCACCCACCCCACAGGGAGGAGCCATTAATGAGTCCCACAGGGCACCCTGCCGTAATGAAGCCCTGAGGGCAGGAGATTATTACAAGAGTCTCACAGTCCCTGCTCAGGGATGGACGTGCCTGTTCTCCACTAACACCCTGGGAAGGGTGCAGAAGGCCCCTGTTTCCTCCAGACAGTGCTTTGGGTGGAGAGGGGGAAACTGAGGCTCAGAATGACTCAAGAGGCTGGGTGGCTGGGAGACAGGACGAGAGTGGGAGTTGGGACCCAGGCCTCCCAATTCCTGTGCATCGATGGACCCAGAGCCAGACAGACTGGGCTGTATGCGACCCCGGCCAGGAACACTGGGAGGCCCAGTGCTCCTATCTGCAGACTGACCACGACGACGGCCGCCTTGCAGGACGGCAGTGGGCCCTCAGCAGGACAGAGTGTGTGTGGGCAAATGCCCACCCTGGGGCCTGGCCCTGGGAAGCTCCTGGTGCTGGTGGGACTCGACTCCTCGGGGAGCGAGAGGCAGTTGCAGCTGCCGGGCCTCTCGGTGAGGAAGCTTCTGCAGCACACCTTTCCCGTTGCCATGGAGACCAGACTTTCTGTGAATTGGGCTTATTTTGGTTCTCAGTCTACATAGCATGCTTTGTCCCCCTGTCCTCCTGCTGCAGCCCTTGTCCTGTGGGCCTGTCCACTGATGCCCGGGCACAGCGGGTGTGAGCGGGACACAGCCCTGTCCAAGGGGTGGGCAGAGGGAGCGAGGGGCTCCGTGGGGCCTCCCCCTCAGCCCCTCTGACACCCTTCTTTCAGCCTCCCAAACTTGGCCTCTCTGGCCGGGACTGGAGGCAGAAGCCTGGGTTCGAGTCCTGCCTCTGCCACAAGCCTGCCAGGTGACGTTTGGGGACTGTCTCCTTGAGAGTGAAAAGGGGGTGGTATTTTATTTTATTTTTTTGGTTTGAGTTGGAGTTTCACTCTGTCACCCAGACTGGAGTGCAGTGGCCGCTTCCGGTCACCGCAGCCTCGACCTGCTGGGCTCCCGCGATCCTTTTGCCTCAGCCTTCCGAGTAGCCGGAACTACAGACATGCGCTACCACGCCCGGCTAGGGGGTGGTATTTTTTCACCATGCTTTTCAAAATGGGAGGAAAATGTCTAGTCCCGATGGGCTCCCTTTGGTGTTTGGGTCCTCTGTCCTTCCAAGTCCTGACGTGGGCTCTGACAGCCTCTCCATCCAAAGGACGCTGCACGCTCCGAAGGCCTCAGGCTCCTGTGTCCTCTGACACCATGCAGCTTCCGGACCTCTCCATGCACTCTGTTCTGTGTGACAGCGCCCAGATGGGGGGCTCAGCCCTCCCTCATTTTCCACTAGGGCCTCTCGCATGTGCAAGGCAGCCGACTTCACTGGGAGCTGGGGGAGCAGGGAGCAGAGGAGGGTTTGCACTGAGCTTCCCATTTTCTGCGAGAGGCCCATGCTCTTTCTGCTTCTTTGCCACCACCCACCCCATCGAGCACATCTCCTGGGCGGCCTGGCCTCATCCCATGCCCCGGCTTTGTGGTTTCTCTCCCCCCCACCCAGGCCTTCCCACTGTTCCCTTTGCTCTCCTGTACAGAGCTGCTCAGCTCTCCCCAGCCCCAGCTCTCTGCCCCTGGCTCACCTTCCTGTGTCCAAATCCACTGGGGGGGTCACAGGCCCCTGTGGGAAAGGCAGCCATGCTGTAAGAGTGTCCCCCGCCGGGCTCGGTGGCTCAGCCTGTAATCCCATGCTTTGGGAGGCCGAGGTGAGTGAATTGCCTGAGCCTGTGGGTTTGAGACCCGCCTGGGCAACTTGGCGAAACCTCATCTTTACAATGAATCAAAAATAAAAATCAGTCGGGTGTGGTAGCGCGTGCCTGTAATTCTGGCTACTCGGAAGGCTGAGGTGGAAGGATGGCCAGAGCCCAGCAGGTTGAGGCTGCAGTGGCCGGGAGCGGCCACTGCACTCCAGTCTGGGCGACAGAGTGAGACTTCGACTCATTAAAAAAAAAAAAAAAAAAAAAAAGAATGTCCCCCACCCAGTCTTTACAAGCGCCAAGGAGAAAGGGCTGGGGAGGTGCCCGTGGGATTCCCATGCATTATCTCACCTTGATCTTCACAACGGCTCTGAGAGGTATTTGGGACAGGTCTGAACACCCTCAAATGATGAATGAACAGAACTGAGGTCCTGAGATGAGAGATGTTTGCTGGAGGTCACACGGCAAGGAAAACAGCAGAGCCCAGGCTGGCCCTGGGGCCCCTGACTCCTGCTGCAGAAGAAAAGGATAAAAGACTCTCACCTCTGGGCCTGGAAACCCAAGCTTCAAGGCTGGCGATGAAGGTGAGGTTGGTGACTTCTGGGAACCAGATGGGGAGGGGCCCCAAGACTCAGCCTTAGTCTCGCTTCAATCACTAGGGCCACCTCCTTCAGAGGACGTGAGAAGGCTGTCAGCTTGGATCCTCCAGAAGTTTCCCTGAACATGGCCACATCCTCCTGACTCCCAGATGGGCGATGGATGGCCCGACATCTGTGCATGCAGGTCAGCCTCAGGAGGACAGCTCTCTTCCCCATGCCCTCCCACAAAGTCCCTGTGGCTGGGAGCTGACAAGGGCCTCAGGCCTAGGGAGTGGGCAGTGCAGCGGACACACTGATTCCTTGCGTCACATGACCTGGACCAGCGGATCAAAATGCCTCATCCCCTGGCATAGGCGTTGGCTCATGGTGAGCACATGACTCGGGCAGGGCCAATCAGCATCTTTTCTGAGATTTGGTATGTGGAGCAAAAGAGAGAGGTTCTCTTTCTTTCTTTTGTGAGATATAGGTTTTTCTTTTTTTCCAAAAATTGCTCCAAGCTAACGCAGAGCTCTAGCTGATGCAGGCATGTTGTGTGGGCGTTAGTTGTACTACCCTCATTAAGTGCTCATTGGACCACAGAGCAACCCCAAGAAAAGGATAGTTGAGAGAGATTCTGTTTCTTTCTACTAGACTGTGAAAAGACAGAGTTGGGCCGGCCATCAGCCATCATCGTGTCATGCAGAGAGAGAGCCAACCTGGAAATGAAACCAGCACACTGAGGAGACAGAGCTGAGAGGTGGAATGCCAGACCCTTGAGAATGTTTGAGACCCTGGATCCAGCTGGGCCTGAAGGCAGTCCTGTTTCTGGATTTTCAGTAAGTTGGCAAATAAATTCCCTTCAGCGTCGTGTGAACCGGGCTTCAGAAAGAGAGAGGATGAGGGAGGGAAAGAGGAAGGGTTATGGAAGGCCCACAACTAGCCATGGGCCCGACGGTGTCACAGCTGGGACTTTTTACCTCATCTCCAAATCTGGCCGATTGTGAGAATAGCCTGGGTGGCATGTTAAAAAAAAGAGACGCTGGTTCAGTGGGCTCCAGCCTGGGCATCTGCCTTTTCACAAGTTTCCCAGAGGATTCAGATGCCAGCCGGGTTGGAGAGTGTTGAGCTAGTCCTCTCCTTTCATTTTGCCACCAAGGAAGCAGGCACGGCGGGGAGCGACTTGTCCAAGGACACACGGCAAGTCAGTGGTGATGCCTGCCTGTCCTTTCCCCCTGTCCCCTGCATCTTCCTACTCACCATCTCTGAAGTGAGGGCAAGGAGGGGAAGGTTAAAGATCCTTCAGGCAGAGAGACCCAGGCATGGGTCATTGTCCCCTAGGCAACCCCATCCCTGCCTCTCAGACAGATGCTGAGAGAGTATGCAGAAATCACCCTGCTTTTCGCCCAGGAACCACTGCTTGTCTGACATCTAGCCATCCAGCCATCCAGCCATCATCCACCCATCCACCCACTCAGCCACCCACTCACCCTTCTATACACCCAGCCATCCACCCACCCACCTATTCATCCGTCCACCCGCTCGTCCATTCATCCGTCTGTCCATCTACCCATTCGTCCTCCATCTATCCAACATCCGTCCATCCACATATTCACCTATCCATCTGTTGTCCATCCATCCACTCACCCACCCATCCGTCCATTTATCGTCCGTCCATCCGCCCATCCACCCATCCATCCAGCCATCCTCCGTCCACATATTCATCCATTCATCCACATATTCATTTATTCATCCACATATTCATCCATTCATCTACCCACCCACATATTCATCCATCCATCTACATATTTATCCATGTATCCATCCACATAGTTATCCATTCATTCACATATCCATCCATCCACCCACCCACATCTTTATCCAACAGATGCTAAACACGATGTGTACCTGGAACAAACCAGTCAATGTAACAAATCTGGGCTGTCTTCTTTTTCCTTCCCTCCCTCTTCCTTCCTTCCTTATCCCTCCACCCTCACTCTCTCTTTCAGGAAGAATGCTAAACTTGGAATTGGAAGTCTCATGTTCAAATGCTGCCTCTAGCGCTTATTAGCTCTGAGAACTGGGGCACTTAATTTTTCTAAACAACTCTGAACCCCATTTAAAAAGTGGGGATGATGGCACTTTATGGACTGTTGTAGAGAGACAACCGAATAGTGTGAATGCCTTGCATGGTGCCAGGGCAGAGAGGACACCCGGGGTGTGGGGGCACCCTCTTTCCTTATGCAGTGGTCGCAGGACAACACGGAAATTTGAAAATGAAAAGAAAGGATCCCTTGAATTCCATCCATTTCCTTAAGCTGCCCAGTCATTTCCACATTTATTTCTAGTTCTAGTTCACATGTAGACATCTGCTTCACATGCCTGTAATCATATTGTGGGCGCAGTCTGGGGTCCAGGCGCTGCTCTAGCCTCATGTCATGATACTTGCACTTTTAACAAATCTTTGACAAGGGCCTGTGCTAGAGCATGTTAGTGAAAAAAGTCATAAGCAGCGGGGACATGGCTCAGAGGAAGAAGCTGAAACCGGACCAGCAGTCCTGCAGGAAATGGCCGCAGGCCAGTCATATTACCTCCTCGGACCTCAGCTACCCCATCTGTGAAGTGGGAGCATTGAACTGCGTGATCCCTGCAGTCCCTTGAGGCTCTGGGATTCTGGGAACTCTGTGACCCACAAACTGGAATGTATTTTTTTTTCTTGAGTCAGTGTCTTACTGTCACCCAGGCTGGGGTACAGTGACATGATCACTACTCACTGCAGCCTTGAACTTGTTGACTGAAGCATTCTTTCCTCTTCAGCCTCCCAAGTAGCTGGGACTACAGGTGTGCACCACTATGCCTGGTTAATTCTTTGTGTTTTTTTTTGTAGAGACGGGGTCTCACTTTGTTGCCCAGGCTGGTCTTGAACTCCTGGGCTCAAGCAATCCTCCTGCCCTGGCCTCTCAAAGTGCTAGAATTACCAGCATGAGCCACCATGCCGGGCCTCGACTGGAATATTGTAGGCATATCAGATGCTAGGGGAGAAGAGTGGAGGTGGCACGGATCCTGCCCTCAGTGACCTTACAGTCGTCTTGGGGCCATAAAGCCAGGCCACAAAACCCAATCAAGGAAGAACAGTATAGAATTCTACCGCAAGCCGGGCTCGGTGACTCAGCCTGCAATCCCAGTGCTTTGGGAGGCTGAGGTGAGTGGATTGCCTGAGCCTGCGGGTTTGAGACCTGCCTGGGCAGGTGAGACCTCATCTCTACAATAAATCAAAAAATTAGCCGGGCGTAGTAACGCGCGCCTGTAGTTCCACCTACTGGAAGGCTGAGGCGGAAGGATCGCCGAGCCCAGCAGGTCGAGGCTGCGGTGGCCGGGAGCGGCCACTGCACTCCAGTCTGGGCGACTGAGTGAGACTCCAACTCAAAAAAAAAAAAAAAAAAAGAATTCTACCGCAGCAATGCAAACAACTACACTTGAACCTGACCCTGCCCCAGGTGGCCAGAGAAGAACCCTGAACCCGGAAGTTCCCGGAAGCAGGAGCTGGTCTGAGGCAGGGATGCCTCTTCTTTGCCTGAGTGTCCCCAGAGTCTGGCAAAAAGCAGGCTCCGCGTGAGCATGTGCTGAAGGGACCTTGTGTCCAAGACGACCTGCCCAGGACCATGCCAGGGAGAACGTTGTGTGTGGAAGGCCCTGGGAAGCTTGCTTTGCGGGCTCAGGAGGAGGGATGGACTGGCTGCTTTGCCCGGAGGCAGGAGAGCTCAGCGTCTATGGCCACCATGTCCAGATATTTACAGGGTGCCGTGTGGGAGGTAGTGCGCCTGTGGGAAGGATGGTCCACACTCAGGAGCCTTCAGAACGGGGCCACAGCAGGTGCCCACAGGCTTCCTGGCTGCTCCTGCGTCCCCTCGGGGTATCTTCTGTCTATTTATTCCTCCTGGGAGCCCTCCAAGTAGGGGATGCCCTTGTGCTCGTTTTTCAGATGTGGAAACCGAGCCACAGAAAGACTGCCACGTGTCAGGAAGAGGAGGGGGCGGGACTGGAACCCAGGCAGTGGGGGCATGTGAGCATAGGTGAAGAGAGATGGAAGGCAGAGGAGGGCTGGGTGCGAGGCCTCCTGAGGCCTGTGGCTTTAAGAGCTCACCTGAGAGGGCTCCCTGGAAGAGGTGCCCTTCAGCTGAACCATAAAGGCTGGGAAGGATGGATGGAGAGGAGCAGTGGGGGGGTCGGGGCCAGGGAAGTGGTAGGTACGAAACACCTGGAGGTGGGAGTGTGGCATGAGTGCAAGGATGGGTCGGGACCAGTGGTCATGACTGGAGCTGTCACAGGCCATGCTGCCTGCTTGTGTCAGAGGGCCCTTCCGGATGGCCAGCTGGCATGTTGCAACAGCACCCGGCTGGCTCCCTCCCTGTCCTTCCAGCCTCCTTGCTCCTGTCCAGCCCCTCACCAACCCGATCAAATCTAGATCTGATCAAGCTGCTCCTGCTCTGGAACCCTCCATGGCTCCCCATTGCCCAAGGAGAAAAGCCATGCTCCTCTGCTTCATGTTGTGTCGAGGCCATCCTGTCGCCTACCCGCCAGCCCCATCTGCCACCCCACACCACCACGTGCCTTATACTCTGGTCCCAGCAGACGGCTTGCCAGCCCAGACACCCCTTATGGGCTTGCTGCCCGCTGTTGCGCTGGTTCCTTCATCCGGTTCCTCCCTGCTCTTGGTCCTGGCTGGCCTCTGTGACGGGGTAGTGGTTTCCTGTGGCTGCTGACCCAAACCACCACACACAAAGTGGCTCAAAACAGCAGATTTATTCTCTTCCGGTTCTGAAGGCTGGAAGTTCACAATAGTCCCACTGGGCTACCGTCAAATGTGTGCAGGGCCGGCCCCTCCTGGAAGCTCTGGGGAGTCCTCCCCGCCTCTTCCGGGAAGCCCTCCTTGCCTCTTCCAGTTCCTCAAGCCACCCACATCCCCTGGCTCTCGGCCCCAACCCTGGCTTCGAGGCCAGCAGCATGCTATCTTCCACACCCTCTAACTCGCTCTGACTGCCTTGTCCTGTCATCTCTCCCTTCTCTGCCTCCCAGCTTCTTCTCTAGGAACGCCATGAGTACTTTGGGCCCACCAGGATCATTCCAAGACCATCTCCCCGTCTTCATCTGGTCTCATCTGCAGGGTCCCCTTTGCCATGTGAGGTGTCCCGCTCACAGGAATTCGTTGGGCAGGCAGGGAGAGGCAGGCATGAGGCAGGGGACAGAGGAGGGAGGCCGAGAGAGGGCAGAGGGCATCAGGCAGGGCCGGCCTGACTCAGCGTGCGCTGCTCGCTCTCGAGGCGCCATCTGCAAGCCTGCTGCTCTCAAAATAGCTGCCCCTCGGGCTGCGCCGAAGGAGGGGCGGGGCTGCGTTGATGGAGGGACGGGGCTGCGTTGATGGAGGGGCGGGCCTCAGCTGATGGAGGGACAAGGTTGGGTTGATGGAGGGGCGGGACTGGGCAGACGGAGGGGCGGGTTGGGCTGATAGAGGGGCGGGGCTGGGCAGATGGAGGGCGGGTTTGGGCTGTTGGAGGGGCGGGGCTGGCTGATGGAAGGGCGGGGCTGCGTTGACGGAGGGGCGGGCCTCAGTTGATGGAGGGACAAGGTTGGGCTGATGGAGGGGCGGGACTGGGCAGACGGAGGGGCGGGTTGGGCTGATAGAGGGGCGGGGCTGGGCAGATGGAGGGCGGGGTTGGGCTGTTGGAGGGGCGGGGCTGGCAGGTGGAGGGGCGGGGCTGGGCAGATGGAGGGCGGGGTTGGGCTGTTGGAGGGGCGGGGCTGGCTGATGGAAGGGCGGGGCTGCGTTGACGGAGGGGCGGGCCTCAGTTGATGGAGGGACAAGGTTGGGCTGATGGAGGGGCGGGACTGGGCAGACCGAGGGGCCGGGTTGGGCTGATAGAGAGGCGGGGCTGGGCAGATGGAGGGCGGGGTTGGGCTGTTGGAGGGCGGGGCTGGCAGATGGAGGGCGGGGTTGGGCTGTTGGAGGGGTGGGGCTGGCTGATGGAGGGGCGGGGCTGGGCAGATGGAGGGGCGGGGTTGGGCTGTTGGAGGGGCGGGGCTGGCTGATGGAGGGGGGGACGGGCTGGATTGGTGGGGGCAGGGCAGGCTGATGAGGGGCGGGACTGAGTTGATGGAGGGCAGTGTTGGGCGGATGAAGGGGCGGGGCTGGGCTGATAGAGGGGCGGGATTGGACTGATGAAGGGGCGGGGTTGGGCTGTTGGAGGATGGGGGCTGGGCTGATGGGGGCGGGACTGACTGATGGATGGGCGGGGATGGGCTGATGGAGGGGCGGATCTGGGCTGTTGGAGAGGCGGGGCTGGTCCGATGGAGGGGCGGGGCTGGGCTGATGGAGGGGCAGGGCTGCGCTGACGGAGGACGGGACTGGCTGATGGAGGGGCGGGGCTGGGCTGAAGGGAGCGAGGTTGGGCTGGTGGAGAGGCGAGGTTGGGCTGATGGAGGGGCGGGGCTGGACTGATGGGGGCGTGGCTTGGCTGATGGACGGGTAGGGCTGGCTGATGAGGAGCGGGGCTGGGCACCCCATCTGACCACACCCTCGTGGGCTTTTGGCAAGGTGCCCCCATGACTTGTGCCTTGTGGCAGAGGGGCTCAGGGAGTCCCTCCTGCGGGGTGTATGGGTGTGGCGGGTGGGGATGGGGAAAGTGTCTTGCTGGCATGGGCAGGAGGTGTGTTGAAAACTTGGTAATAATAATAATAATAATAATAACGACGATAGTGATCGTGATGAACGTCATCCTCAAGAATGAGGCAAAAGCCGGGCTCGGTGGCTCAGCCTGTAATCCCGCGCCTTTGGGAGGCTGAGGTGAGTGGATTGCCTGAGCCCGCGGGTTCGAGACCCGCATGGGCAGTGAGACCTCATCTCTACAATAAATCAAAAAAATCATCCGGGCGTGGTAGCGCATGCCTGTAATTCCGGCTACTCGGAAGGCTGAGGCGGAAGGATTGCCGGAGCCCAGCAGGTCGAGGCTGCGGTGGCCGGGAATGGCCACTGCACTCCAGTCTGGGCGACAGAGTGAGACTCCAACTCAAAAAAAAACAAAAAAGAATGAAGCAGAACCGGGCTCGGTGGCTCAGCCTGTAATCCCAGCGCTTTGGGAGGCTGAGGTGAGTGGATTGCCTGAGCCCGCGGGTTCGAGGCCCGCCTGGGCAACTTGGCGAGACCTGGCCTCTGCAAAAAAAAAAAAAAAAACAACAATTAGCCGAGTGGGGAACCTCGCGCCTGTAGTTCTGGCTACTTGGAAGGCTGAGGTGGAAGGATCGCCGGAGTCCAGCAGGTCGAGGCTACAGTGACCGGGAGCGTGCCACTGCCCTCCAGCCTGGGCGACAGAGTGAGACTCCAACTCAAAAAAAAAAAAAAAAAAAAAAAATGAACGAGGCAGATGAAGCAAAAGTCACTCGCCAGCTCAGCCCCCTTCTTTCTCTCGGAACCATGCTAGTCATGTTTGGGGCAGCTCAGGGCGCACACGTGCACCTCCTACTCCTTTGCAGCTGGAGTGACCTGTGACCAGCTCCTGGCCAGCAAGATGGGGGTGGACTTTCTTTTTGGAACCCTGGAGCTGGGCTCTCGTGGAAAGAATGCAGACTTTGAGGTCACACGGGTCTGGGTCTGCTCCCAGCTCTGCCATTTCCTAGCTATGTGGCCTTCCTGAGCCTCGGTTGTCACGCCTGTCAAATGGGAACACGTGTGACCCCAAAGTGGACACGGCTGAAGGCAGCTGCTCCCGACATTGACCTTGGCGTGCTTCAGTCTTGATGACGTTTCTTAATCTCGTCAGCTCTTCGTATTGTGACTATTCGGCCCATGCCTGTCGCTAACCCCAGACATTGTGCTCTTGGAGGTCAGTGAAGGTTTGGTTGACCCCCCCACCTCCCCTACCCAGTCCCGTGCTAGGCACTCAGTGGGTGTTCACGTCCATGTCTTCTGGGTGAGGGTGAGGGGATTTGTCTGTCCGTTCAGTGACACTTCTTTGTGTCAAGCTGTAACTGGGCACTGGGACGATCCTGCCACTGAAGATCCCAGCGTACCTGGTGGATGAGTTTCTGTGTACTCCTTTGATGAGCATGGCTGAATTTATTCATGCATTTATTTTTGAGTCAGGGTCTCACTCTGTCACCCAGGCCAGAGTGCAGTGGCACGATGACAGCTCACCACAGCCTCAACTTCTGGGCTCAGGCGATCATCCCGCCATAGCCTCCTGAGTAGCCGCAGGCATGCGCCGCCACACCCCACTAATATTTTTTTATTTTTGTAGTGATAAAGTTGCCCAGGCTGGTCTCGAACTCCTGGGCTCAAGCAATCCTCCTGCCTCGACCTCCCAAAGTGCTGGGATTACAAGCATGAGCCACCGTGCCTGGCCCCAAATTCTTTCTGGGAGTCTTTTCTGAATGCGGGGTTAGTCCTAAAGCTTCTGGATCCCTCTGCAGAGACAAATCCTCAGGGCACCGACAGCCTACCCACTGTCCACACACCGGTGGTCTCTGGGCCCCTGCGTGAGCTGAGCCCTCCGGGGCCTCAGTACTGCTGGCATCTTGAGGCAGCAACCGCCCTGCACCCCGACTCCCTCCCTGCATCCCGACTCCCACACCGCACCTGACCCCAGGAGGCTTCACTAGGAAGCTCCAAGTTCAGAGACCAGGGCTGCAGCCCCAGTTCTGGTCCTTTAAGGCTGCACGTGCTCCCGAGTCTCGGTCTTCTCCTCTGTAGGTGGGGCCCACGTCCTGGGGGCGTTGCTAGGAGGACCGGGCATGGCGCTGTGTGGGAAAGTGCTTTGTAAACTGCAACGCGGAGCAGATGGGAGTGTTAATACCGTGCTCCTCCCCAGCAGGTGTGGGGTGGCAGCCCACGCGGTGTTTTGCTGCCCATGCACGGGCCCCTTTCCTCCTGGGTCTGTGGACTCACCACTCAGCCATGCAAAGACGTCTCCAAGGAGTTCGTTCTCTCGTTCCTGGGAGAAAGGCGTGGAGGGCTCCGTGTGGGCTCACTGACTCTTTAGGACAAGTCCACGGAGCCTTCCGGTGGGGGCGGCGAGGAAGAGGAATGAAGAGATGATGTCCCCCCTCAGTCCCTCTGCCCCCTCTGTCTTCCGGATCCACCAGGGAGAGGGCGCCTCTCCGGCCAGGCGTTGCGCCCACAAACGAGAATGACCAGCGGGCTTCATAAACCGCAGCGAGCAGCCCGTGCCCTCCTCCCACCCTTGCGGAGAGTCTTTTTCTTGGCACCCGCCTGGACGCCATCAGTGTCCCCGTCCCGCTGATGTTTATTCACACCCAAGACAGGAACACAGAGCACGCTAGAGACATCAGCGTGAGGACCTCAGGGCGGCACCCTAGGTTGGGGTCCGGGGCTCGCTCACTGTATCTCCTGGGAAGGTTATTGACTCTCTGTGCCTGTTTCCTCTTCTAGAAAATGAGGGTGGCTGGGCATGGTGGCTCACATCTGTAATCCCAGTGCTCTAGGAGACTGATGTGAGAGGACTGCTTGAGCCCAGGAGTTTGAGACCAGCCTGGGCAACACAGTCTCTATAAAAGACCCCATCTTGGCCGGGCTCGGTGGCTCAGCCTGTAATCCCAGCACTTTGGGAGGCCGAGGCGAGTGGATTGCCTGAGCCCGCGGGTTCGAGACCTCATCTCTACAATAAATCAAAAACTAGCCAGGCGTGGTAGCGCGCGCCTGTAGTTCCAGCTACTTGGAAGGCTGAAGCGGAAGGATCGCCGGAGCCCAGCAGGTCGAGGCTGCGGTGGCCAGGAACAGCAACTGCACTCCAGTCTGGGCGACAGAGTGAGACTCCAACTCAAAAAAAAAAAAAAAAGAAGAAGAAAAGAAAAGAAGTTAATTGCTGGACCCTGAGGACACATCAGGTTCGGGACTCCGGAGTGTGCAGCCTCGTGTGGGACAAGACAGTGGAGTGCAGATGAGTGTCAAGTGCTGGTGTCAGTCATTGTTGTCTTAGTAACACCACATCACAAACAGCCCCCAAGCCTGGTGGCTCCTGGCAGTGCTCATGTCTTCCCGCCCAGAAGTCTGCAGGCCGGCGGGGGTCCGCAGATGGAGCCCGGCTACTCCCAGCTGCTCCCTGGACCTCTGGGCTACCTGGGACACCTCTGTCCGGTGGCGACGGCAGAAGCGCAAGGAGCGAATGATGCCTCCGAAGACTCAGCCCGGAACGGGGACCCTCGCGCTGCTGCCACCTTCCATGGGTCAGAGCAAGTCTCGTGGTCAAGTCCGACCCGTGTGGTGGGAAAAGACACCTGCCTCCGGTACAGATGGGGCGGAGTCACGGGGAAAGTGGGATTCTGGAAGGGGTGAGGAGTTGGGGGCCGGAAGGGCCTGCCCGGTTCTGCAGGAGGCAGAGGGTGCTGAGGTGGACGTGTGTGGGCTTCCACTTCTCAGGGCTGGCTAGGGCCACTGCCGACCTGCTCTTCTGCCCAGACTGGAGGGGGAGGGAGAGGTGAGAGGAGGGGCGTGGGGGGAGGAGGAACAGGGATTGCGGGGGAGAAGGGGACGGACTGGGGGGAGGAAGGGTGGGGGGGCAGAGGATGGAGAGGGTGGTAGAGAGAGCATACAGACAGCCAGGGAAGGGCTCTCTAGGAAAGCTGAAATCCCAGATGCGGACACGAATGGCTGCCTCTCTGGAACTGACAGAAGCAGGTGGGACAGGTGGGGACACGCCACAGGCCCAGGCTTCTTGCCCGCCCTGCAGCCCTGGCCACGCTGACACATGGCAGCTCTCCAGCACCTGTCTCTGTCCTACCGTGGGCCTTCAGTGGTGCTGTGCCTTCTGCCTGGAAAGCCCTTCCTCTTCCTCTGGCTGAATCTCCTCATCCTAGGATTACACTTAGGTGTCCCCTTCTGTAGGAAGCCCTTCCTGACACCTAAGACAGGCTGAGGCTCCCTTCTGAGGGCTCCCGTGGCCCCAGGCATGTCTCCGACACAGCAGGGCTCCCAGAGACTCAGCGGGGCACATCCACTGCCAGTACAGGACTTGGCAAGAGGGGGTGTCCTTAAACGTCTGTTGAATGAATAAGTGACGCATCAGGGAGTCTCGCTCTGAATCTCACACCTATGGTTAAACCAGGCCCAGGCCCAGAGACTCAAACTGCACATCTGTTATCATTATTATTTTTGAGTGGAGGTCTCACTCTGTCACCCAGGCTGGAGTGCAGTGGCATGATTGTGGTGAGCCGCAGCCATCCTTGGCCTCCTGGGCTCAGGCGATCCTCCCACCTCAGCCTCCCGAGTACCTGGGACTACAGGTGCGTTCCACCACACCCAGCTCATTCTTAAATTTTTCGTGGAGACGAGATCTTGCTATGTTGTCCAGACTTGCACGTCTGTTCTTCACGCGTTCGTCTCTATAGCTGCATTTAATTCTTTCATCGACTTGGCCAGTATTTATTTGCTTTTTTATTTATTTAAATTTTAAACCAGAGACAAAATCTTGCTATGTTGCCCAGGCAGGTCTTGAGCTTCTGGGTTCAAGTGATTCTCCTGCTTCAGCCTCCCAAAGCGCTGGGATTACAAGCGTGAGCCGCTGCGCCCAGCCTACCAGTGTTTATTAAGCACCAGCTATGTGCCAGGCACATCCTTGGGGTACAGATACGAAGGAGACAAAGCCCAGCTCTCACGGAGACCCGTGCAAAAGGCAAACCAGCACAGGACATAACGTCAGGGGGAGCTAAGTATGAAGGAAAAGGAGGCAGGGTCGTGGGATAGAGAGTAACGGAATGTTGACTTCTGCTGTTTTTTTTATTTTTGAGACTTTTATTATGGAAATTTTCAAATCTATAGCAGACTGTAGAGAACAGAGCAATGAAGCCCTATGCAACCATCACCCAGAGCAGCCGTCTTGGGTCATTTAGGTAGCCCCTCTCCCCGCCCCCCCGCCTATGATTCTTCTTTTTTTTTTAAACCAGAGACTCACTCCTCCGTTGCCTAGGCTGGAGCGCAGTGGCACGCTCACAGCCACCCCAGCATCGACCCTGCTGGGCTCTGGCGATCCTTCCGCCTCAGCCTTCCCAGTAGCCAGCCGGAACTACAGGTGCGTGCTACCACTCCCGGCTAATTTTTTGATTTTATTGTAGAGATGAGCTCTCGCCAAGTTGCCCAGGCTGGTCCAAAACCCGTGGGCTCAGGCAATTCTCTCACCTCGACCTCCCAAAGGGCTGTGATTACAGGTGTGAGCCACCGTGCCTGGCCACGCTTATGATTTTTTTTTTTTTGAGTGGGAGTCTCACTCTGTCACCCAGACTGGAGTGCAGTGGCCGCTCCCGGCCACCGCAGCCTCGACCTGCTGGGCTTCGGCGATCCTTCCGCCTCAGCCTTCCGAGTAGCCGGAACTACAGGAGCGCACTACCACGCCCGGCTGATTTTTTTATTTATTGTAGAGATGAGATCTCTCTGCCCAGGCAGGTCTCGAACCCGCAGGCTCGGGCAATCCATTCACTTCAGCCTCCCAAAGGCATGGGATTACAGGTTGAGCCACCGAGCCCGGCTGCTTATGATTTTTAACAAAGGTAACACCTGTTTCACATAGGCTGTTCAGAGAGGGCCTCTGGGGGGCGGGGAGTGTTCAAGCAAAGACTTGCAGGGAGTGTGAGTGGCTGTCGAGAAGACTGTGGTGGGTGGCAGGAGACCAGGGTCACAGTTCCTGGGGGGACGAGGCTTGGTGGATTTGGGGGAGAGGAGGCCCACTGGCAGGACACGCAGTGGCGGGGCCAGCAACAGGGGCTGCCCCATGAGTGTAGGGAGGGAGGCGCGGACGGGGCTCGGCCGCCACCCCTCTGCCACTCAGAGGCACTCTAGAGCCCGGGCCCAGGGACCTGTTTGAGTCCTTTGGTCACTGCAGCTCTGGACACGTCCCTTGACATTTCCGACTTGTGTTGTCCTCCTCTGGCAGGCGGGTAGGCGAGGGGTCACGGCTCCCCACCTCCCAGCCCAGGGTCCATCCCCTTCTCCCCGTCTTCTCCCAACCACAGTTTTTTACACTTCTTTTTTTATTTCCTCTTTTAATTTTTATTTTGAAATTGTGGGGTACGGCCGGGCTCGGTGGCTCAGCCTGTCATCCCAGCACTTTGGGAGGCCGAGGTGAGTGGATTGCCTGAGCCCGCGGGTTCGAGACCCGCCTGGGCAACTTGACAAGACCTCATCTCTACAATAAAAAAAAAAAAATCAGCCAGGCGTGATAGCGCACGCCTGTAGTTCCAGCTACTTGGAAGGCTGAGGCGGAAGGATCGCTGGAGCCCAGCAGGTCGAGGCTGCGGTGGCCGGGAGCGGCCACTGCACTCCAGTCTGGGTGACAGAGTGAGACACCAACTCAAAAAAAAAAAAATTGTGGGGTACAATTCAGGGTTAGGTATACAAATGTTCATTGTGATCCGGGCTCGGTGGCTCAGCCTGTAATCCCACGCCTTTGGGGGCTGAGGTGAGTCGATTGCCTGAGCCCGCGGGTTCGAGACCCGCCTGGGCAGCGAGACCTCATCTCTACAATAAATCAAAAATCAGTCGGGCAAGGTAGCGTGCGCCTGTAATTCCGGCTACTTGGAAGGCTGAGGCAGGAGGATCGCCGGAGCCCAGCAGGTCGAAGACTACTGTCAACCCCAGCTACCCATCCCCCGCCCTCCTCCCTGCAGTTTCCTGCTACTTTCAATCCCTTTCCTACGGTCCTACAGTAGTTGTTCAAGGTCCACTTATGAGTGAGAACATGTGATACTCAGCTGTTTGTTTCTGTGAGAGGCCACTCAGTATTACAAGCTCTAATTCCATCCACGTTGCTGTAAAGTTCATGATTTTGTTCTTCTTTATGGCTGCGTAATATTCCACTGAATATCCTAAAAGTTCTAAAAATTGACCTTCCATATGACCCCACAATCCCCCTACTGGGAATCTACTTGAAAGAACTCAGGTCACTCTATAAAAAAAGATACCTGCACACATATGTTTATTGCAACATTGTTCACAATAGTAAGAACATGGAACCAACCGTGCAGCCCATTGAAAGAGGACTGGATAAAAAATGTGGTACATATATACAATGGAATATCACGCAGTTTTTACACTTCTAAGAGGCTTCCAGTCTTTCCTGTGCTGCCTGGGCGTCTGGTGTTGGTGAGCAGGAAGTGGGCTGCCCCGTCTCAGTGGTCTGTTTGACCTTCCAGTACCGTGTCCGCCTTCTGTGTGGCCTGAGCCAAGGCCCTCTCTCCCCATCTTGCACCCTGACCGGGGGCCAAGCCCAGGGTCTGCAAAGCCAGACTGCAAAGCCAGGTTGGGACTAGAGCAGAAATAATGGATAGGCTGGGCGCCGTGGCTCCTGCCTGAAATCCTAGCACTTTGGGAGGCAGAGGCAGGAGGATCGCTCGAGCCCAGATGTTCAAAACCAGCTTGGGCAACAAAATGAGATCCCACCCCCTCCATCTCTTCAAAAAATTAGCTAGGCGTTATGGCATGTGCCTACAGTCCCAGCTACTTGGGAGGCTGAGGCAGGAGGTTATCTGAACCCAGGAGGCTGAGGCTGCGGTGAGCTGTGATCATACCACTGCACTCCAGCCTGGGGAGTGAGACCTTGTCTGAAAAAAAAAGTTAGATGTCCATTTTCCAGATAATGGACAGAGCTGTGGGACAGCAGGTGAGTGGTCTGACCTCTCAGATCTGTTCTCCTCAGTACATTGGGGACCACAGAATCCGCCTCCAGGACTGCAGGAAATGTACACGAGGGATTTGGAAAGAACATGGCCTTTGGGTGAGCTCCGAGCAGCTGCTTCCTCTCCGGTGGCCTTATTCCACCTCTCGGAACCTTAGTTTCTCAAGCTGCAAGACAGGGGGAATGAAAACGGCCTGGTGGGGTTGGGGGTTAAAGGAGGCAGAGCCGAGAAAGCCCGGCAGGAAGACCCCCTCATGTCACACACCCCGCCGCCCCCATCCCGTGCCACCCCCTCTTCCCTCCTGGGGCAGGCTCAGGGGGAGGAAGGGCTCCCTCTCTCATGGGCAAGGACTCGGCTCTCCATCTTGGCCCACCCAGAAGGGCCGTCCCTGAGGTCACCCTTTCACTCCTGCCTGAGAAGCAAACCGGCCGCAGTTCCTGACAGTCACGGAGCACCCGGCCTAGGCCTAGGTCTCTTTGAGTTGTGGTGGGGTCCTGGCTCGTGCTAGGCTTTCTCGTTCGAGTTCACCACGTCTTCAGGTCTTCGGAATTGGGCTCCACTCTTTTTTTTTTTTCGAGTTGGAGTCTCACTCTGTCATCCAGACTGGAGTGCAGTGGCCGCTCCCGGCCACCGCAGCCTCGACCTGCTGGGCTCCGGCGATCCTTCCGCCTCAGCCTTCCAAGTAGCTGGAACGACAGACGTGCGCTACCACGCCCGGCTAGTTTTTTGATTTATTGTAGAGATGAGGTCTCGCCAAGTTGCCCGGGCGGGTCTCCAACCCGCGGGCTCAGGCAATCCGCCCACCTCAGCCTCCCAAAGCGCTGGGTTTACAGGCTGAGCCACCGAGCCCAGCTGGGCTCCACTCTTACGCTCCATTTGCAGACGAGGAAAGAGGAGCCCATGAACCCTGGGTCTGCCCAAGTCCAAAGCCAGCGCTCTGACTGCTTCTCCTTCCCCATGTCGGGGGGACCTTGGTGTGTGGGAGGGGGCCACCCACTCTTCCATCCACCCTGCCCTCGGGAAAGGAAAGAGCTGGAAAACAGAACAGATGCTTGAGGGAGTGAGTGACAGGCAGGTGACAAGTGACGGAATGAGTGCTTTGTGGAGGTCGCCATCCTCTTTCCTGAAGCCCCCCCACTCCACCCTGAATGTGCTCCTCTCACCCCCCGTCACTCGGGGTCCCTCCTCTCCCCACCCGGCAGCCATCTCAGGCCAACAATCGACACACCCCCATCATCTGCAGCCCACCTGCATCCTCAGGGTGCTCTGAGAGGGTTGCCTTGGCAACCGTAAGTTTCCAATGGAAGCAAAAAGTTCCTAGCAGGGTTTTTCGGTGAAGAATGACAGAGCGCACCCGCGGAGACGGTTGCCGGGGCAACGGGAACGTTGAAGTCAAACTTTGTGGGTCTCAGTGTGGGGGGATGATCCTTGACCAGGCGCATCAACCCGGCCCCCTCGCCAGGCAGTTCGCCGATGCAAACCGTGAGCACGCGTGGCCCCAGTGGCTCCAGTGGCCGATGGTTCCGGGCAACGATTGGTGTGCCGTGTCCAGCCTTCTCTGGCTCATGACAGGCCCCTTGCAGGTCTCGGCATCTCTGGGTCAGCCCGCCGGGGTGCCCGAGAGTGGGCTTTTGTGCACTTGTTTTTCTCCATGCTGGAGCTGGGGCTGGGTTTCCCCTTGGATACCGCCTCCCTTCACCCCCTCCCGGTTAACTAGTCTGTCCTTTGTCTCCCCCAGAAGCGGACGAGGGCTCTCGGTCTAGGATGCAAGTAGCTCCCGGGCAGGCTTGGTCAGCAACAGTTGTGAGTGGGTTAAAAGAGCAAACCCCTCTCTCTAGGGAGAAGCAGGGGAGGAGGAGGATCCCAGCCCAGGGTAAGAAGAGAAGCCGCCATCGATCCTGCATAGACTAGGCCACTTAATCTGGCTTCTGAGGGACTGGCTGAGACCTGAGGGACAGGATCCCTTTCAGCAAGCCTGATCCTGCAGGCCATGGGTGGGGCTGGCTCCGACCGGATGGGCCCTCACCTGCCCCCGGCTAGCTCAGCCCCGGCTAGCTCAGACCACCCCCTCTATCTCAGCTCCCTCCCCGCCCCTTCCTTCCCTCTCCTGCTCTTCTAAACTGTGTGAAAACCAGACCCTGAGAGAAAACGAGCTGAGCCTGCATTCAGAGTGGAGTTAAACTCATGCCTGCCTTTACTCACTGGGGGTCTTGGCTCCACCGGGGTCCCCATGCCTGACTCTGCTTTCCCCCTCACCCTAACCCCAACCCCTGCTCTGTTGTCCAGGCTGGAGGACCATGTGATCACAGCTGTCTGCAGCCTAGACCTCCTGAGCTCAAACAATCCTCCCACCTCAGCCTCCTGAGTAGCTGGAACTGCAGGCTAGAGCCACCATGCCCGGCTAGTTTCTCATTTCTTTGTAAGGATGGGATCTTGCTATGCTGCCCAGGCTGCGCTCTCCCTCTCTCTCCAAAGCATCCTCCCCACCCCACGCCGGCCTCGATCACACCTCTCTTTTCTGCTGTCCTTGAAGCTGGTGTGGCCCTCTGAAACTGTCTTGTGCTTTACTGTCCGCCCAGAGTAGGATGTGGGCGCCACATGATGGAGACTCTGTCCCCACATTTGCTCTTTCTTGCCCGGAGCAGGGGACAGTGCCCAGCGAATATGTGTTGAGTGAAAAGGGGGGGTGGCATCTCGGGTTCTTCTGTGGTAAAGTGACACTGAGGGTCACACTCGCCTCTGGGTGCAGGGCTTCCATGACCACCGTCCTTCCCACGTGATGTGGAAGGAGGCATTTGGGAGAGGAGTCCGGCTCTTCCTGGCCCTCCCAGCTCCGGAGAGCTCGTGTGTGTGTGTGTGTGTGTGTGTGTGTGTGTGTGTGTGTCCCTCCTGGGGTTGCCAGGCCAGTGTGGTCAGGTGCTGTGCAGGTAGAAGGCTGTTCAGTTTGCTCTGCCACTTGAAGAATTTGTTCTCATCAAACAAATATGGATGTGCCCTGGAGGCTGCCTGGCAGCACGGGTCTGATGTCAACTCCTGTGCACCCGCGCCGGCAGTGCCCGCCCTGAGTGGGAATTGGTGCTGTCCACACTGTGCAGATGAGGGAACTGAGGCTGGGAGATGGGAGACTGCGGCGATGGGAGACTGCGGCGGGAGGCTGTGGGCTGAGGCCCCATCCAGGCGTGCTGCCCCGGGGAGGGCGCTCTCCCTGGCGGCTTCCTGTCCGCTGCCCCCACCCTCTGTTCCCTGAAGACCTCAGCCAGTCCCAGCGTCCCCCGTCACGGCATGGGCCCGCCTTCTCTGCAGACACACAGTCTCCCGGGGTCCAGCCGCAGCCCTATCATCTCTGCTATGTCTTGGGGCTGTCCCTTCAGATAGGACAGCAGAGAGACGAGGACAGAGACAGAGTCAACAGGGGAGGGGGCAAGAACAGCAGAGACCGACAGAGACAGAAACGGACAGGGACAGAGATGGAGACGAAAGACGGGAGAGAACGACAGAGTGAGAGAATCAGAGAGAGACGAAGAGACAGAGGGAGACAGAGGCAGAGGCATGGAGACAGAGACACAGACACGGGGAAAAAGCATCAGAGACAGACAGAGATGGAGACACAAGACAAGGAGAAGGAGAGAATACAGAGGGAGAGAATCAGAGAGACAGAGACAGAGAAACAGAGACAAAGAGAAAGGGACAGAGGGGGACAGAGACAGAGACAAAAGAGAAAGTGAAAGAATCCAGAGAGAGAGAGGGAGAGAGAGAGAGAGAGGGGCAGAGCCTGGGATGGGCCCAGGGAGACGGGGACACTTAGGATGGGGTGTCCGGACTCTGGACGACAGGCCCTCACCTCGCACTGCCATTACTGCCCCCTAATTCTTCCCTCCTCAGCCCTGCCCCAGCCCAGCCCTGGAAGGCAGCCTGGGGGCATCAGAGGGCCAGGGCCCCTGGGCGCCCAGCTGTGTGACACCCACCTCTGGGCCTCGGTTTCCCCTTCTGTCAGGTGGGCGAGTGGCCCGCCCTCCCGCCAGGACTCTGAGGAGACTCCTCTTCCCGTCTCCTCCCCCACACTCCGGCCCCACCTTCCCAGCTGCCCCTACCCCCTCTCTGCCCTGCCGGCAAGTTCTTCAGGGCCTCCCCTGGGGCTCTTGGTGGGCAAATATTTACACTGCAAGGGTGTCCTGGGCAATGTCCTCGCCCTCCCTGCAACAAACAGCTGTCACTGAAGACAAAGCGTCTCCTGGCATCTCCCTTCCAGGTCTCCTCTCTTGTCCTTGGCCGGCAGCAGGGCCTGGGCGGCAGAGTGGAAGGAACTTTCTGGAGCCGCGCTGGGCTGGACAAGCCTGGCCAAGGCCTTCATCAGCAAGGTTCCCATGAGGCCAAGCCCGGCTGCCACGCCCCATCATTTGCAGAAGGTGGACACCGTCAGGAGGGCCCTCCCTGGCTTTGAGAGCTGACAGTGGCACCCCGAGAGGGAATCCCCGCCCAGCCTCTTTCTAGCTGTGTGACCTTAGACACGTTTCTTGACCTCTCTGAGCCTCAGTTGTTCTCATCTGCGTGATAATGCTACCTTGCAGAGTTGTTGCAAGGTTTAGAGCTCTTGGGCCAGACTGGCCTAGCACGTGGTGAACATCTGCATAACCCCTGGTTTCGTAGTGTCAGCACTGTCGAAATGTGGGCCTGGCTAGCTCTCCGCTGCAGGGGAGTGAGGGTGGGGGACGCTGTCCTGTGCTCTGCCGGGTGCTGGGCAGCATCCCTGGCATCTACCCACCAGATGCCAGGAGCATCCCTCTGTCGTGACAACCCAAAGTGGCTCTAGACATTGACAGGTGTCCCTTGGAGACAAAATTGACCCTGGTCGAGAAGTACTGGAATAATCGTAACCGTTAGCATCTCCAGTAGTAAGAGCGATTATTTTAAGACCATCCTGAAGACCGTCCTAGCCCTGGGGTGCTTACCACTAGCTGATGAAGACAAGGCTCTTCCCTGAAACGATTAGAGATGCAAGGAATGGCAGCGGGTGGGAGGTGGGAGTTTTTCTCTTTTTTGACTCAAGGTCTCACTCTGTGGCCCAGGCCGGAGTGCAGTGGCACGATCATGGCTCCCCGCAGCCTCCACCTCCTGGGCTCGGACGATCCTCCTGCCTCAGCCTCCTGAGTAGCTGGGAGTACAGGCGTGGGCCACCATGCCAGCTAGGGGGTGGGATTTTTAATCTGGAGAAGAGAAAACCTGGGAAGACACTAACATCTGTCTTAAACAAAATGATGACACCCCCCGCCCACGGTGACGAGAACCACAGGGTGTGTGCTGCAGGCAACATCACTGGCCTCCTGCCGAGCTGTGAGGCTGTGTCACTCTCCATGTTTTGCTTTGTTTTTTTAAGTCTCACTCTGTCGCCCAGACTGGAGTGCAGTGGCACGCTCCCAGCCACCACAGCCTAAGCCTGCTGGGCTCTGCCGATCCCTCCACCTCAGCCTTCCAAGTTGTCAGAACTACAGGTGTGCGCTACCACGCCCGCTTATTTTTGATTTATTGTAGACACGAGGTCTCGCCAAGTTGCCCGGGTGGGTCTCAAACATGCGGGCTCAGGCAATTCACTTGCCTCGGCCTCTCAAGGTGCTAGGATTACAGACTGAGCCTCCCATGTTTCATTAAGGAAATTAAGGCTAAGAAAGGCTGAGGGGTTCATCAAAGATCTCAGGCACCGGTTATTCTGGCCTCTGGTGTGGTTTTCTCTGTGGGGGTGTCTTAGTTTCCTATTGCTGCTATAACGAGTTACCACTTAGTGGTTAAACAATACAAATGGATTATTTTACAAGTCTGTAGATCAGAAATCTCACCCGGACAGGCTGGGCTGAAATCAAGGTGCCACAGGGCTGCGGTCCTCTGGGACTCTCAGGAGAGCCAGCCTCCCTATCTGCCCAGCTGCCTGCAGTCCCTGACCGTGGCCACCATCCTCGGGGCCAGCCGTGGCTGGCCAAGTCCTTCTCATGTCGCATCTCTGACTTCTTCTGTCTCCCTCTCCCGTTTTTTCCCCAATTTATTGATAGAGATGGGGTCTTGCTATATTGTCTAGGCTGGTCTTGAACTCCCGGCCTCAAGCGATCCTCCTGTCTTGACCTCCCAAAGTGCTGGCATTACAAACTTGAGCCACTGTGCCTGGCCTCCCTTGTCCACTTTTTAGGAGACTTTGTGACTGCATTGGACCTACCTGGATAATTCAGGATGCTCTCCCTGTTTTAAAGTCAGTGGATCAGCAACCTTAATTTCTTTTTTCTATTTTTTTTTTTTTGAGTTGGAGTCTCATTCTGTCTCGCAGATTGGAATGCCGTGGCCACTCCTGGCCACCGCAGCCTCGACCCGCTGGGCTCCGGCGATCCTTCCGCCTCAGCCTTCCCAGTAGCCGGAACTACAGGCGCGCGCTACCACGCCCGGCTAATTTTTGATTTATTGTAGAGATGAGGTCTCGCCAAGTTGCCCAGGCGGGTCTCGAACCTGCGGGCTCAGGCGATCCACTCACCTGGGCCTCCCAAAGCGCGGGATTACAGGCTGTGCCACCGAGCCCGGCAGCAACCTTAATTTCATCTGCAGCCTTCACTCCCTTTGTGTGTAACTTACCATCGCCTCAGACTCCAGGGATGAGGATGTGAACTTCTTGGGGAACCAGTATCCTACCCACTCTCGATGGGGATGAGAGGGGTAAGAAATGGCTGTGGGCGTGTGCGCGGGGGCGGCTTCTCAGATGAGGGGCTGACAGATCAGTCCCTCTGAAGCGGAGGGTCTGTGAGCAAAGCGGGGAAGATGAGACTTTAAGCGAAGTGGAACCAGGTGCTTGGGAGGCCTTTTGTGCCCGGCTGGGGATTTTGGATTTGAGTCTTAGAAGTCACGAGGCACCGCTGGGTGCAGTGGCTCACGCCTGTAATCCCAGCACTTTGGGAGGCAGAGGCAAGAGGATTGCCTGAGTCCAGGGGTTCGAGACCAGCCTGGGCAACTTGGCGAGAACTCGTCTCTACAATAAAGAAAAATTAGCCATGATGGCGCACGGCTGTGATTCCAGCTATTTGGAAAGCTGAGGTGGAAGGATTGCCTGAGCCCAGCAGGTTGAGACGACCCTGTGAGACGCCGACTCAAAGAAAAAAAAAAAGTAAATGGGGAGCCACAGCAGGTTCTTGAGCAAGGTTGGGACAGAAACACAATACAAGCTTGCTGCAGATAAAGCACCTGTGGATGGCTCAAGGGTGGAGCTACGTGGAGGGAGGCGGGAGTCGGAGAGCCATGCAGATTAGGGGACTGGGATCAGGGAGAGGCAGAGAGGCTGGAGGGAGGGGACACACGGAGGACGCTTGAGGCCTCCCACTATGATGAGAAAAGTATTGTTGGCTGACCTAGGCGGGAAGCCCGGTTCTGCCTCCTAGCTGTGTGCGTGGGGCGCTCTGAGCTTAACTCGTCTGAGCCTGTTTCCTTTTGGAAACCGAGGCAGCAAGCCCGAGAGTCCCTTCTGGGCAGGAGCCCGCAGAGCCTGGCCTGAGTAGCCGCCCCTGCTCACGTGGCCCCGGGTGTGTCAGGCACGTTGACATCTCCACTCTGCTCCCTCCGCCCGCGTGTCACCGAGCGTGGGTGGGGGCTGGGGCGAGGTGCAGGGAGCCGGCGGGGGCAGGTCATGGAAGAGGCAGGGATGATCCTGCAGCAATCCAGGGCCCTGACAGGTGCTTGTCACCGTTGCCTTCTCCAGCCCCCGGGAGGGGGAGAGCGAGTGCAGCCTGACTGCCTCTGCCTGGGGGAGTTTAAGAGCCGTTTGCACACGAGCTGCAGTTTCCCAAGGGCTTCCCAGCTCATCCTCTCAGCAGGTCTCACTGGCATTCCTTCCACTGTCGCCCCCCGGGGTGCGGAAGACAGAATTGGAGGCGCAACTTCCGAGGAGCACCGGGCTTCCAAGAGAGAGGGGCCCTTGGCGTCTCTCCTGGCCTCCTGCAGACGCATCCTTCCTCCATCGAGGATAGGGAGGCCCAGCGGGGCCTCACGGCCAGGGAGGGCGAGAGGCAGCCAGCACCAGGGTCTGCACCACCCCCAAGTCCCAGTGGCTCTCTGTCTGGAGCCTGAGGTCAGGTCAGGGAGGAGGCAGGAGTCCCTGGGGGTCGAACATCCAGAGAGAAAGAAGGCAGGGAGCCCAGAGGTCCCCCGGCAGCACTCAGGCTCCCCAGCACGGGCCAGCTCAGCTTTACATCCTCTGGACTCTGGCCACCCATGGTGAGAACCAACTTTGGAGGCTGGGAGCCTGCGGGCGCCCCCCTGGAGGGAAGGCTGGTGCCAGGCCTCTGCTGCAGGTGTCTTTAACCCATGGTTGGCACAGAGTTTCCCCAACTCCCTGCCCCAGCCTGTGATGAGCTGTTGTGACTTCCGGTTCACAGACGGGAAAACTGAGGCTCAGAGGAAGGTTAAGCGAGGGAATCTATACACACCCGTGTGAGTCTCAAACTCCTGGACTCAAGCACTTCTGCCTCGGCTTCCCACAGTGCTGGAAATACAGGCGCGAGCCAAGGCACCTGCCTAGAGCCCTCTCATTTAGTCCTCACGGCGTCGCTGGGTATAATTATTCCTCATTTTCTTTGAGTTGGAGTCCCACTCTGTGGCCCGGGCTGGAGTGCAGTGGCACGATCGTGGCTCACCGCAGCCTCGACCTCCTGGGCTCAGACAATCCTTCTGCCTCAGCCTCCTGAGTAGCAGAGACTACAGGCACGGGCCACCACGCCTGGCTAATTTTTCTCTTTTTTGTAGGGATGAGGGCTCACCGAGTTGCCCACACTCGTCTCCAACTCCTGGACTCAAGCAATCATCCCACCTTGGCCTCCCAAAGTGCTGGGATGACAGGCGTGAGCCACCGCGCCTGGCCTAGTCTTCATTTTCTGGATGAGAAGATAGGCCCAGGGAGGTTAAGGCAGGTGCCTTTGTGGGCACAGATGGTGGGCAGCAGAAAGGGGCAGAGTTTTGTGTGACTTGGTCTGCTAGGTGTGAGTTTCTGTCCCAGGCTCTGCCCCAACTCTCTGCCCAGGGGGCTCTCTGCTGTTCTAAGGGACCCTCAGTGGGATTTGCATATCCCACCCCCCACACCCCAGGGAAGGGCTTGTTCCCACCCTTCTGATTCAAGGCTCAGCCATGAGCCTGTGAGCAGACCCGGCAGGAGCCAAGGCCCAGATGTGCCCGGGCGGTGGTGCCTGGCCTCTCGTGCTCGCCACAAGAAAGCCTGCCCCTGGAAAACGCTGCTCTGAGGAGGGTGAGAGACACCAGGAGCAGGCATGGCACCCCTGCAGCCAGAATTCGAGCCCACCCCACCCCCAACCTGAAGAGGGATCCCTGAAAGAGAAATATCAGTTATTGTCAGTGTTAGGAGCTGGGGGTGTTTGTTACACAGCCCCATTACAGCAGTGGCTGCCCGTCACACTTGTGGAGTGAGGGAGAAGCCCTGGAGTTCCACAGAAGCCTGCCCATACCCTTCAGAATCTCTCCAGACATCTCTCCAGGTCGGGGCTGTCTTCTGTGGGGACACTGAGGCAGCTTCGAAGGGCAGGGGGGGAGGAGTCTCAGCCAGGAGTACAGTGCAGACCGCAGGCGTGTGGGCGGGAGGGGCAGTGAGGGGCACTGGTTGCCTTTTCCACTGTCCCTCTCCCTTTGGCAACAGAATACTCTTTCCTGTGGGAACACGTTCCCAGGTTTTGCACATGGGGCCAAAATCCTCCCACCCTCCCGGCCCCCCTTCCCATGCCAGGGGCAGGCCTGTGACTCAGGCCCGGCCGGTCAGCCTGTCCCCTGCCCTCAGCCACAGCTCAGGAATGGGCACAGGGCTCCTGCCAGTCCCACTGGAGTCCCATGGGAACGTCTCAGGGCCACTCGTTTGCCTGCTAGTGAGCCTCAGCCTGCTGGATGGAGACGATCTCTTCCCAAGATGGAGAGAGAAATGCAGTTCTGGGGACGTCATTCGAGACGTTTGAATCTGCCAGGCCTGAAGCCCACTCTTCAGACCATGCCTGAACTTTTCGGTTCTGTGAGTCAACGGATCCCGTAAAACTTGTTTAAAACGAGGTTCTGTTAGGTGGTTGCAACTGCAAGAGTCCCGAGCCCACAGGAAGTTAGGAAACAAGGGAGGAAGGAAGGAGGGGGGGAGGAGAGAGGGAGGAGAGAAGGAGGGAGAAAGGAGGGATAACGAGGAGACAGAGAACCATCCTTGCGTGGCGGCTAACCCCTTGGGGAAGAAGGAAGAGGGTTAGCAGGCCTTGCGTTTTGAAGGGCCGAAAAAGAGAATTTGCAACACAGGGCGGGTACCCGGAGACGCCGTCGTCTGTAGTCCAGAGAGTGTGGTGGCCTAGACCACAGAAGCCACTGCCTTGCAGTGCTGGAGCACCAAGGGCCGAGATTGCAGTGCTGGCGAGGCTGGATCAGGACCCACCCCTATGACCTCATTTGGCCTGAATTAGCCCTTTGAAGACCCTGTCTGCGGACACAGTCACATTCCAGGTACTGGGTTAGGACTTCAGATAGGGGTTTTCGGAGGCCACCATTCGGCCCACAACAGCGGTGTGGTGGCTGAGGCCAGCGTCACCTACGCTTCCCAGAGACCAGGTAACCCAGGGGCTCTCGTGAGACCCATGGGGAGAGGAAGGAAGTGAACGCGCCAGGGTCAAAGACTTCCCACCAGTCCTGGGAGCAGATTTAGCTCCATTTGCTTATGATGAGAAGCTTTTAAATTTACTCTCTGGGTAGAGGATACGTGCCTATGTAGCACAATTCACAGGGCCCGAGGGTATTCGGAGCAACATCCTTTTTCCCATCCTGCCCCTCAGGCCCCGGCCGCCTGGCTGCCCTCCTCGGAGACACTGTCCACTGCAACCAGCTCCTTGGGTCTCCTGGTAGAGTCTGTCGGACCCACGAGTATATACTCAGACCAGTATATACTTCTCAACTCCATCTGCACACTAGGCTTTCCCGGGGTGCTTAAACAAGTCCTGGTCCTCAGCTGTCCCACCTCCCCTCGAACCAGAGGAACCCGGGTCTCTGGGGAGGCCAGGCCCTGGTCCTCAGGGAAGCCTCCGGTCAATCCCGATGTGCGGGCGCGCCAGTCTGCCCGCACCCAAACTCCGAGGGTGTCGCATACTCAGTCCAAGGGGAGGAGGAAGGGCGGGAGGACCACAGGCTGCCCTACCCGGGTACCAGACCCTCTCGCACACGCCCTTGTTTCCTTCCCCGGACATCCCTACCGGAAGGCATCACTGTCACCTCTGTTTTACAATGCGGGAGGTGAGATTTGAGGGGCCGGGTCCCCCACCCCAGAGTGGGAGCAGGATCAGGGCCCCGGGGAGCCGCGGCCGACGTCTTCCTTGCGTGGGGCCCTGCTGATGGAAGGATAATAATAAAGCCGACCCCCAAAGATACTGTGAGGCTGAGATGCGCTAATGGAGAGGGAAGGGCTTTGAAAGTCTGCCAAGCAGGCTCTTAGCCACATGCAGGCTCATTAGAGTGCTGAGAGGGACGCAGGGTGGGTGATTGCCCAATTTGCCTCTCCTTTGATCAAGTCCCTCCTTCTGCTTCCAGCTTCTGTTTTGCCTCCTCACCCTCCTTCCCTCCTCCCTCGCCAAACACTTTCTCTGTTTTCCCAGAGCTTCATTCTGGGCTGCCCTGCCCCCACCCCAATTCCTCCTATCCTCTGTTAAATCCGGCTCTTTGGTCTGCCGCCCTGGCTCTGCCTGGGGCTCAGGGACAGGCTTGCTGAACACGGGGACCCACGCATCTGACAGGACCTGTGGAGGAGAGGCCGCAGGTCCTCAGTCCCAAGCAGCAGATGGAGGGAAGATAAGAGGTCTTCCCGAGCCCCCAGTCCCAACTGCTTTAGGACATTGTTTATCCTGTCCATCCATCCATCCACTCACCCATTCAATCCCCACCCGTCACTCACTCATTCATCCACCAACCCACCCATTCATCCACTCATCCTTCCACTCATTCATACATCCATGTACTCATTCATCCACCTGTCCATCCATTCATTCACCCATCTACCCATCCATTCAGCTATTCATCCACCCACCCATCAGTCCATTCACCCATCCATTTACTCCTCCATCCGTCTGTCCATTCATCCATCCATCTAGTCATCCATTCATACGTCCATCCATCCATCCATTCATCCACTTATCCATCCATGCATTTACCCATCCACTCATCCACACAGCAATCCACCCACTTACCCACCCATCCACCCATCCATCCACCCATTCATCCACTTATCCATCCATCCATTCCCCTATCTATCCATCCATCCATCTACCCATCAACTCATTCGTATACTAATTCACCCATCCATCTATCCATCCATCCACCTATCCATCCTTCCACTTATCCGTCCATCCATCTATCCATCCATCCCCCCACCCACCCACCCAACCATCCATCCATCCTTACTTGCAGTGTGCCAGGCCCCGTGTCTACAGCCGTGAATAAGAGAAACACGCCTCCACTTCTCATTCATATGGAAGAAACCATTAAATAACCGCATTAGACAAAACTCTGCAGGTCAGCGCCGTGCTCTAGTGGAGGTAGCCATTCGTAACATTGCTCTAGGTTGAGATGACAGATTCACTTGCACAAAAGACAAGTGGTAGAACAGCCAGTCTCGTTGACTTCAGGGGCGTCCACCCTGGGACCACCCCTGTGTGGTCTCCCCTTTCCCCTCTCCCACTGGGGGCCTGAAATCTCCCCCATCCTCTTCTCCCCCATCACTTCCCGCAGCAGAAGAAATGGAGGGACAGACAGAGGGCCAAGGAGGGGCTCCAAGGGGGTTGCTTGATGGTCATCGCAGGAGGCGAGACCCAGGGCCTAACTGTGAGGCCCTGCCCTGTGGATGGGGACCAGCTGACGAGACGGGTGCAGTCACCCACTCTGTGTGGGCGAGGCTCTATTGCTGGGACCTGGCAGTTGCGTCAACATCATTTGGATCCTGGCTGCATACGTATTGTGTCGTTGGCTCCCTCCCCGTGCAATAATGAGGCTTGCCCTGTACCAGGTGTGGTCTATGCCTTGTCTATTATTCGCTCATTAGAGGCCGGCTGCTTGGCCTCTACTCTGCAGTGTGAGAATTCTCCCCGTGTGAGAATAAACCCAGCCCAGACCTCACACAAGGAAGAGGCTCCGGGAGGTGCAGGGACCCGGCAGCTGTGAGGGGTGCCTGTTTCCAGGCTGAGGTCTGGGTTCTGGGTATGTTTGGATGCGCGGCTGGGTTGGGTGAGGCGGCTGAGGGAGGGGACAGGCCTTCTCCCGTGGTGCAGGTGGCCTCCTCGCAGTCCAGCCTGAGCAGCACTGCAGGGCTGTGGCCGGGAGCCCAGGGCTGGCGTTGAACCTTCTGGGCTGCGGGTGCCAAGGCAGCCGGGGCTCTTCCGGCCTCGCCTGTGAGTTCGGTCTTTCTCCTTCTCTTAAAGTCTTATGTTTATTTATTCGTGTTTATAAATAGGACGGTTAGCCAGGGTTTTTGAGGTGTGTTTGCCTCTCTTTAGTGTGCAGTTTTATGAGTTTTGGCAAACAGTCGTGCAACCACTGCCACAATCAAGACATGGCACAGTTCCATCCCCCCGGATTCTCCCATCTCAGCCCCTAAGCCCCTGGATGCCCACCTTAAGACGTGGACCTCCCTGCTCTGGCAGAGGGAGGACGGTCGGCCTGTGTCTCAGGGCTGTGTTCTGGGCTGTCCCATCTGCCGTCTCCTCGGCTGAGAGCTGGGGAGGAGGAGCCTGCAGGCCCAGGACAGGCCGTGCTGGGAGCAGGAGGCAGAGCTCCCCGGCCGGGCAGCTCTGACCTTGGGCTGGAGACTAGCCCTGTCCTTGACAGTCACCTCTCTGCTGCCTGGAGACGCCGGGGCCTGCTATCTCCACGGCGGCTGCCGACCGAGCCGGCCTCTGTGTTTCGTTCCTGGCCCTGGTCTTGCTGCCCCTTTGCTCATGGCCTTCAGGCCTCTGGAGGAAACTCTGTAGAGCCGGGGACAGCCCTGCAGGGCTGGGCAGCTGTGCTGGGCTCAGGAATCCAGTGTCCTGCCCCGCTCAGGGGCCCTGGAATGTGCCCGGTGAACTCCGTTTGTCTGTGTGTGTGAGAGAGGCAGATGACAAGGCAGCTCCCATCCCGGTGTGCTCTGAAGAGCCCTGCCAGGGGCCTGAGCACTGCCGCTGGAGCCTCTGCAGCCGGGATCCCAGGGAAATGCACTGGGGAATTGGCCCCCCATGGGCAAGCACACGCTGGGTTCAAGTGCCAGACTCCCTGGGTTCAAGTCCTGGCCTTGCCACAGAGGCCCTGCGGCTTAGGGGAAACTATTTAACGTGCCTTGGTTTTCTCATCGTCATATCTGTTTCAGAGAGTTGAGAGAATTAAATGAGGAAGGAAATACACTTAAAATATGTAGAATAGTGTCTGGTGCATGGTAGGTGTTAGCTGCCATCGGTGTTTTTTTTTTTTACAGTATTTATTTATTTAATTTTGAGTCGAAGTCTTGCTCTTGTCGCCTAGGCCGGAGTGCAGTGCCACCCTGACGGCCACCGCAGCCTCGGCCTGCTGGGCTCAGGTGATCCTTCCGCCTCAGCCTTCCAAGTAGCTGGAACTACAGGTGAGCGCCCCCACTCCCAGCTAATTTTTTGCGTTGTGGTAGACAGGAGGTCTTGCCAAGTTGCCCAGGCCGGTCTCGAAACCCTGAGCTCAGGCAGTTCTCTCACCCTGACCTCCCAAAGTGCTGGGGTTACAGGCGTGAGCCACCACACCCGGCCTTTATTTTTCTCATTATCAAGCGTGAAGAAACTCAGGTTGTGGTTCCAGCTCCGCCACCAACCGGCTGTATCCTCCCTGGCGATCTGTGTTCTCCCTGAGTCTTATGTTCCTACAGACACCATTGCCAGACAATTCCAACGCTCGGAATAATAGTGATATTTATGGAGTTTGCTGCTCCTGCACGGTGCTACGTAATTTATATTTTTCATCTTATTTGCTTCCTCGCCAGCAGTCTGTTTGGTAAGGTGCTGTTGCCCACCTTTTACAGATAAAGAAACCGAGGTTGAGGGAGAACAAATAACCCACCAAGTCCACCTCCCCATGGGTGGCAGAGACCCTTGAGCCCAGACAGCCCTGAACCCGAGGCCCCCACGCTCAACTCCTGCCGTCTGCTGCCTCCACTTTCGGATGACATCAGGGCGAGGGGCTCAGGGCCGCCAGGCCGGCAGAGGCGTCTGGCCATGGCATGGGCGGCAGCGGTGAGGGACCGAGTGGAGAGGTCAGTGCGAAGGCGGTGGCGTGGAGGGTGGGGCCTCTGCCTGCCACTGGCCAGCTGGAGAAGCCGGCGAGGCTGACCTGGGGGCCTCGCCTCGAACGCGTCCCCCACGGCCCCTCCTGCCCGAGGAGCCTGGCAAGACGCCTGCTCGTGCTTCAGGGTGAGGTCACCTGTGAGCCTCCCCTCCCACGCACCTGCCTTTCAGTGGAGAGGCTGGGGAGGGCAGCGCTTAGCCAGGAGTCAGTCCCTAGTGACCATGGCAGTCCCCTCTGGGGGCACATGGCAGCTCATCATGGCCCTGGGTGAAGGATGTGCTCCCTGGGGGGAGGCAGGGTGGAAGGGGCAAGTTGGCCGCAAACCACGTGGAGCCTGGTGCCCGGGAAGGAGGCAATGGCTCCTGAGCCTGGACTCTCGGCCATGGGCCTGGAAGGTGGAAGGGGACATAGGCCCGAGAACTGAGAAACAGACCGGAAGCCTCAGCTTCAGCGTCAGCAGAATCTAAGGTTAGACGCTGTTCCTGCCACCCGCTGGGTGGGTGACTCTGGGCGAGTCCAGGCTGAGGGAGGGTCGGGGGAGGCCGTGCAAAGGGCCTGGGCACACAGTGGGGGGACTGGGTCGTTCTGTGCCCCCTCCTTCCTGCTCTCGGACTGTGTCTTCCACGCTGGGATGGAAAAGACCTGGGTTGGGATCTCGGTTCCATGGTCTATTATTATTATTATTATTATTATTATTTTTTTTTTAGTTGGAGTCTCACTCTGTTGCCCAGACTGGAGTGCAGTGGCCGCTCCCGGCCACCGCAGCCTCGACCTGCTGGGCTCCGGCGATCCTTCCGCCTCAGCCTTCCTGAGTAGCCGGAATTACAGGCATGCGCTACCACGCCCGGCTGATTTTTTGATTTATTGTAGAGATGAGGTCTCGCTGCCCAGGCGGGTCTCGAACCCGCGGGCTCAGGCCATCCACTCACCTCAGCCTCCCAAAGCACTGGGATTACAGGCTGAGCCACCGAGCCCGGCCATGGTCTATTATTTATGTGATGGTTTTGGACAAATCTCCAGATACGCCGTGCCTCCATGGATTAAAACGAGAAGAGCCAAGTCCACTCTGACACCTCATGATTATTGCAAGCTACATCTTCTTGATTGTAAAGGGGTCAACATGTCAAAAGATGGCGTATCTTGACACTGCTAAGCTTTGCTATCCCAAACTGTGCCGTTTGCCATCCCGAGTGCTTGCTGTTCGGTTTGTGCTTTGTTGCCTCTTGGCCCCAGGATGGCTGCCAAGCATCACATCCTCTCACCCTCATCCCAGTAAGGAAGGATGAAAGGGCCAGCCCGGCAATGTGTAGGTGGGAGCCTCCCCTGTGTGTGGAGAACATAGGATCTTTCTAGAAGTTGCTCAGCAGACACAGACTAGCCGGAACTGGGTCACACAACTGCTGTTCCCGCAGAGCAGGCTGGGAAGGGATTTGGCAAAAGAGAGCACTTGTGAATGGCTTAGAGTAAGTGTTTCTTTTTTTTTTTTTTTGAGTTGGAGTCTCACTCTGTCGCCTAGACTGGAGTGCAGTGGCTGCTCCTGGCCATCTCGACGTGCTGGGATCCGGCGATCCTTCCGCCTCAGCCTTCCGAGTAGCCGGAATTACAGGCATGCGCTACCACGCCCAGCTGATTTTTTGATTTATTGTAGAGATGAGGTCTCGCGGCCCAGGCGGGTCTCGAACCCGCGGGCTCAGGCAATCCACTCACCTCAGCCTCCCAAAGGCGCGGGATTACAGGCTGAACCACCGAGCCCAGTATTTCTCAGCTCCTGCATGGGGCACCATGGTGTTGCACCCTGATTGAGTTCTGTCAGCAGGGACGAAGTGAGTTGGCTGCTGGGTGGACAGACCGCGGACTCAGCCACAGATAAGCCCTGCAATTCAGCTGATTCTACTTCCCACCAAGGCCTTTGGTCTATTTATTTTCCCAGCATCCTTTTGTGTGTGTGTTTGAGTTGGAGTCTTTGCCGCCCAGGTTGAAGTGCAGTGGCACACTCACGGTTTACTGCAGCCTCAACCTCCTGGGCTCAGGCAATCCTCCCACCTCAGCCTTCCGAGTAACTGGCATGACAGGCATGCGCCACCATGCCTAGCTAATTTTTAAGTGTTTTGTAGAGACGAGGTCTCACTACGTTGCGCAGGCTGGTGTCGAACTCCTGGGCTCAACAATGCTCCTGCCTCGGTTTCCCAGAGTGCTAGGCTGACTGGTGTGAGCCACTGCCCCGGCCTTTCCTTTTCTAGGCCGATCGCCAGCCTAAACTCAGACCCCTGTAACGAAGACCAAGCTCCAGGAGCCAGCTCCCAACCTTTCTTGCTTAGATGGAGCCAAAGATGCCTCTTCCCATGAGTCCTGGCTTTGCCCCTGGGGGTCTCCCGGGCCCAGTGAGTTTCATCCTCCTGGTGAGTGCCCACAGGTTCTGAAGATAGGGCTCCCCCTCCCTCTGTGCCCTCCAGTCCCTGTGCACCCCTGGCACGGGCCTGGCATTATTCTTACAGGCATCGGTCTTTTGTCACGCAGCTTCCGATTAAGTAAATCATTTCAGCTACCCTTTCCTGTGAATTCACTTTTTTTTCTTTTTTTGAGTAGAGACAAAATCTGCTTTATTGCCCAGGCTGGTCTTGAACTCCTAGCTTCAAGCAATCCTCTTGCCTCAGCCTCCTAAAGCGCTGGGATTACAGGCATGAGCCATTGCCCCAGGCCAAGAGTTCACTTTTGTCAGGCGTTGTCCTCGGTACCAAGGAGGCTGCACGGGCCCTCCTTTTTCCAAGCCCATGGGAAAGCCCCTGGCACACGCAGGAAGCTGTCCCTGATTTTCGAATTGGCTCCTGCAGTCACCAGGCCCCCTGCTACAGCGTGCATGCCTGACCTGCCATCTCTGTCTCCTGCCCTGCACCGCAAGCCTCAGGAGGGCAGGACTGTGCGTCAGTCGCCATGGCTGTGCCCAGCACAGAGTTGACATGTGGTAGGTGCCCGGTGCTTGGCTGTTTCCTCCAGGAATGGGCAGTGACGAGGGTGGTTTTCAGAGGAGGCAGGAAGAAAGTACTTCTATGATGTTCCCAGAGGTGAGGCCTGTGCTCCTGGCACTAGCTTTTGGCTGCAGCCTCCACCCTCTCGGCGGCATGTCCTCCTTCACCCTCCCCTCAGAGCGATGGGTCCCCGGAGTATCATGGCACAGAACCAGCAGCTGACTCTGCAGAGACTTGGTGTCCTGGCTCGGCCAGGTACGGGCAGTGTGTCCTTGAGCCAGTGACTGAACCTCTCTGAACCTCGGTTTCCTCGTTGGTAAGATGGAAACATGAACAGTGACCCCATAGGGTTATGGTGGGGGTTGAAGGAGTTCATACCCGCTGCCAACCAGGCCCATGGCAGTGTGCCACCGACTTCAGCGCTCGGGCCAGCCTCCACCTGTGGGGCTATGGCGGGGGGAGGGCTTTGCCAGGCTTTTACCTTTGCCTTGGGCTGGAGGACAGGGTTGGGTGGTGGGGATGGGGAACAGCAGGCAGCTTGGGGCACCCAGCGTCTCTGAAGAAGGTTAGGCTTGGCATTCCCACGTGGCAAGTCCCAGGGGCCAGGGACACGTCTGGGAAGAGTCATGCGCCGAGACCCAGGACAACCCCGCAGACCACAGGGCGTGGTTTCCCAGGCAGCCGGGTAAGGGCGGATGGGTCATCTCCCTTCTCCCCAACCCACATCCACTACAGAGACAAAGCTGAGGTCCAGAGAGGTCAGGTGACACGCCCAAGCTCACGCTGCAGCGGAGCCCAGACTTCCAGGTTTGCGCCTGATTTTTATTTTCTGTGCATGATGCGTCTTGCCACCTTCTTCTTTTTTTCTGAGTTGGAGTCTCATTCTGTCACCCAGCCCTCCCCAGGGCTCCTGGCTGCCATCCCACCACAGCCGCCTCTGCCCCTCGGCATGGGGGGGGTGAGGGGGCACGGGGTTGGGAACCAGGACCCTGGGTCTCCAGCCAACACTCTCCTCCCTGCCCGGGGTAACAGAGCAGAGGGGCGAGGGTGGGCTCTGGAGGCCGGCTGCCTCACTTTTGGTCCCAGCTCTGCCACTTGGACAAGGGACGAGCGTCAGGAAAGTCTTCCTGGAGAGGGCCCAGGGCCCAGTCTCAAAGGGGAGTGAGCGTCATGGTGAAGGTGGAGGGGGAGGGCACGGCACTCCAGCCTGGGTGACAGAGTGAGACTCCAACTCAAATAGAAAACAAAATGAAAAGTTAGTAATCCTGTGGACACGCTTAATGGAAAGGAACAGCCACACCTACAGCACCAAGACGAGGATCCTGGGTCAGACTGCATTCATCAGTGTGGAGTGGGCCAGCTCGCGCCCTGGAGAACGTGCTAAACCCTTGAAGGCGTCCAAGGAGCAGAGCTTGGTGAGTTCTAACGGGGCAGCAAGAGCAGGGCGCGGACCCTCCTCACTGTCTGGCCCCACTGTGTGGCCTCCCGTGTTTCAGACCTCGCCGGCATTGCCATGTGTGCTTCCTGTGAGCATGTGGTGTTTCTTCAACTTCTTCCCGTGCATTCCACAGGTATCTCAGAAAGAAGCATCTTTAATCTGTGTTATTAGTCAGTGCTTTATTGTAGAAGGTACCCAACGTACCCAAAGGTAGAGAGGACGGGGTGCTGAGCCTGTGTGCCCACCACGAGTGATGGTCCATGTGCGAAAATCTGCTTTCGTCTCTCCGGCTCCGATCTATCTCAGGTGACGTCATTTCTCACCCACGTCAGAGGGTGTCTGAGCACGGAGATGCCTGTCCGCTCCTTCTTCTCTCCCTGAGAGCCTCAGGGAAGGCTGCCGGGCTCAGAAGGCATCCTGTGGATGGATGGAGAGTGACACCGGAGACGCAGTGGATTCCAGGTGTAGGCGGGTGCTTCTCGGACATCAGGCACCCAGGAAGCAGGGGAGGCCGCCGGAACGTGAAATGCTGGGGAGTCCTGCACTTCCCGAGCCTGGAACTGGGCACGGGTGGGAGGAGGGCATTTGCACTGAGATGACAGCTCGCCCTGACCTTTAGAATCACGAACCCCTGGCTGGACGCAGTGGCTCACGCCTGTAATCCCAGCACGTTAGGAGGCTGAGGTGAGGATCACTTGAAGCCAGAAGTTCAAAACCAACCTAGGTAACATAGTGAGACCTTGTCTCTACAAAAAAAATAGCTGGGCATGGTGGCATGCACCTGTAACCTCAGCTACCTGAGAGGTTGAGGCAGGAGGAAGAAGATTGCTTGAGTCCAGGAGGATGAGGCTGCTGTGAGCCATGATCGTGCCACTGCACTCCAGCCTGGGTGACAGAGTGAGACCCCAACTCAAAAAAGAAGATAAAAGAAAAAAAGAATCACATATCCTGGTCTGTCAGAGCCAGTGGGCACCTTAGCCATCTCTAGTTTGTCCCCTCATTGGGCAGAGGAGGAAACAGGCCCAGGGCGGGGAGCCGTTTTGCTCAAGCCCTGCATTGAGTCAGAAGACTGGGCGAGACCCCAGGGACCTGGCTTGTTCTGCCTGGTGTTCAATCAGAGCTTATAGAACCCCTGCTGTATACACAGCGCTGCCCGTGCCCTGTGTCTCTCCCAGAGGGGGCAGAGGACACCGGCCCAAAGAAAGAATCCACCTGGACCCTGGGAAGGTGCACGGTTCCTCGGTGCAGCGTCTCCAGCTGCCCGTCTGCCCGGGAGTGGCCTGGGCAGTGGGGACCCCCTCCAGTCCCCGCATCCCATGGAGCACCCAGCCACCCAACGAAGGGATGCTCTGGGGGGGTCTTCCTTGGACAAGTAGGTCCTTGTCAGCCGGGCCCCTCATCCAGAGCCTGTGCTGGCTGCTGGCTGCAGTTGTGGCTGTGGCGTGTCTCCTTCTCTCTTTCTCTCCTGGCCCCTCCTTCCCCCTTCCCTCCCCCTCTTCTCATCAACCCACCCCATCTCCCTGGCCCCCGCCTCTCTTTCTCTTCCCCCCACCTTCTCTCATCAATTCTCCCCACTGAGGCTTTTTGCCAAGGGGCTGAATAAACAGGAAGGAAGGGGCAGATACATTATTGGGAGTCTAGGGACAGCCTCTGGGAAGTTTTCCGACTCTGGAGACCTTCACGAAGGCGCTGGCTAGCTTTCACCTTGGGAGTCACAGCTGCCTCTGTGAGGCCTGGGCGGGGGGGGGGGGGGGGGGGGGGGTGGTGGGGGGGTGGTGTGAGGGGGTGGTGGGGGAGCGCGGGGGGGGGGGCAGTGATATTTGGGGTCAGCTGAGGCTGAGGGAGGAGCCGGTCCTGGGAGCCTGGAGCATCTAGTTGGGGTCTGCTGTGTGCCCCTGGGCAGATCTCTTGCCCTCTCGGAGCTTCCATCTCCCCCTCTGTACAAGGAGGGCCCTGGATTCCATGGCTGGGAGGGGTTCTTCCGGCCCTGGTGCTGTGGGACTCTTTCAGACAGCCTGAGGGCTCCAAGGGCAGGCCTGGCGGAGCTGTCCCGAGAGCAGAGGCCACGCAGACCCCCAGCGCTCTCACTCTCTGGGCCTCAGCCAGAGCTCCCAGCCGCCCTGGGGGTGGGGCATTCTGGGGGTGGGGAGCAGGCAGAAGACCGCGGAGGTTGGTGGCCCTCAGCTCAGAGCCGCTGCTGCCCTGGCTCCCTGGGTGAGCCAGACACAGAGACTGGGGGCGGGAAGCAAGAGGCCTTGGCTTTCAGCCGCCACATCACCCCTCATTCCAGTGACTGCCAGGCCAGGGACTTCGGAAAAACAGCCACAAAGAGGTGTGTGGGGAGGAGGGAAAGGAGAGAGAGTGGAGGAGGCAGCCAGGCCTGGGAGAAGGCCTGGATCTGGGGTGCAGGGTGTGCGTGTGCAGCACGTGTGTGTAGTGTGTGTGCACCTGTGTTCCGGTGCGTGTGCTGCCACGATCGTCGTAGCTCAGCGTTTCTGTGACTTGTGTACATACACGCGGACGCGTCTGTCTGTGATTTAATCTCTGTGTGTCCCTGGGGGAGAGGGTGTGAGTCTCTGTTGATGGCAATGGGGGCTCAGTGCTTGAAAATGCTCTCCCGGGGTGGTGACGAAAAGTCCTCTCCGAAGCCTCAGGGAGCTCGATGACGGCACTGGAAGTTCTGGACGGTGGGAGACCTGGCTCCAGACTCCAATTCCCTGTGGGCCCCACCCACCCAGGCTAGAGGAGTGTGAATGGCAAAAGACCACCGCAGCCCACTCCTCCCAAGCCGTGCCATCTGACCCCTGAAGATAGGCTCTGGGATCACCTCCGTGATGTGGAAACTGAGGCACACACCTGCGACGGCACCCCAAGTGGGCAGCGAGATTCCAGCCCGGACAACCTGGCCAGAAACCCAGGCCCTTCCCCCAACACTGCCCAGTGGTCCTGCAATGGGGGAGGGGGTCTGGTCACATCAGGGAGTGATTCAGCTTCTCAGAGGTGCCCCCCAACCTCCGCCGTGGAGACGTGGGCTCCGCTCAGCCAGGGTGACTGTCTGGAGTGTGACTCGTGTCCCTGGGTTGTTGACCAGGCCTGCGTGGGTCTCCAAGGGCTCTTGGTGTTCCAGAGGCTGAAACGTGGTGTTTGAAACACACAGTCCAGACCAATAAATGTCACAGGAGGAAGGATGCGACCAGGCTGCAGAGGGGCCGGAGCAAGACACGCTGAGCCAACTCTCTCTCTCGGGCCGAAGCGCTGATTCACCCAGTGTCCTGAAGCCATCAGACACGCTGTGCTCTGATGGCAGAGGCTGCCACACACGAGCTCATGGGTGGTGGTGGCGTCTCTACTCCTTTCAAAGCACAGGGGGCCGGCGGGGACGGGAGTGAGTGTCCACATTGCTTTCCGAGATGAAGAAGAGGCTCTTTCTCGTCTGCCCCTCCTGTTCCTGGCCAGCCTGACTGCGTCAAAGCAGGAGACGGCGGAGGAGGCAGGGATGGTGGGGACAGGGAGAAGTCTCGCTCGGTGACATTAATGGGGGAACGGAATCGCCTGACTCGTCCATTTCTGGACACGGGCACGGTCATAAAACTCTGAACAAACCCAGGCCTGGTGCTGGTCCCTGGTGGCCCCGGCCCACCCCTGCCTGCTAGGTGAGGCCAGGCCTGAGAGGGGCGTGGCGGCCACTTTCCTGAAGCCAGATGTCAGGTTGGGCCCCTGGTACCCAGCACGGCACCTGGAAGGGTTTGCTGGGTGCCCCGGGGAGGAGGGGCCGTGCTGGGTGCTGAGTGCTGGGTGCTGGGTATGGAGGGGAGTCAGGTGCGATCCTGCCCAGGTGGGGCCTGGTCTGGAGGGGACATAGCCAGTATGCAGAGGGTTAAAGCAGAGGTGAGGGTAGAGGGCGCCGGGGGGTGGGGGGGTGGGGGGGTGGGAAAGGGGGGTTGGGAGGACTCCAGGAGCCCATTCCCTCCCAGGGGTGGGGGTGGGGGCGGAGCTTCTTCATCTCTTTTTTTCTTTGGAGTCAGAGTCTCCCTCTGTCGCCCAGGCTGGAGTGCAGTGGCGTGGCCATGGCCACCGCAGCCTTGCCCTGCTGATCCTTCCGCCTCAGCCTCCCGAGTAGCTGAAACCACACCAGTTAATTTTTGCATTTATTGTAGCGATCTCTAGAGGGCTCGCCAAGTGGCCCAGGCTGGCCTCCAACCCCTGGGTTGGCTCAGGCAATCCTCTGGCCTCAGCCTCCCCAAGTGCTGGGACCCCAAGTGCGTGAGCCACTGTGCTCAGCCCGTAGGGGTCTCCTTAATGCGGAAATGACCGTGCGGCTTCCTGGCTCAAACCAGCTTGGTGGTGTCCCTTAAAAGAGAGCCCGAACGCCTGGCTCTGCCTCAGTCTCCCTCCCCCAGTGTCACCATTTCCTCGTTTCCTCCCCACTGTCCCTGTCCAGCACACGGGCTTCTTTCAGTCTCTCGCACGCGCTAAGCCACTTCTCCCTCGGGACCTTTGCCTAACCCTTTCCTGCTTCTCCCTGCCCTGCACTGGGCACTGTGTGGGTCTCTGCGTCAATGTCACCTCCTCAGAGAGGTCTGCCTTGACTGCTGTCCCCAGAGGGGTCATTCTCTATTTCAGCACCCACTGTTGAATGTACAAAACCGATCACGACTTGTGATCAATGTATTCACTATTTTTGTCTCTCTCCCACTAGATTGTCACCCCAAAAGGAATAGGGACCCTACAGGTACCCAATAAATATTTGTTGAGGGCAGCAAGCATCTATCGAATGACTGTATGAAGGAGATACTGGCTCATCTGGCGTTGGAAGGTTGAGTGGGAACTGAGATAGTAAGACAGGAGGTGTTTGGCTGCAACAGAACAGAACACCCAAGCCTCAGTCGCTTCGCTTGTAAGGGCTTCCATTGCTGACTTAGCAAGACATCCGGATGGAGCTTGTCCTAGCATTGACTCTGCAGCCTAACAACGTCCTCAGTCTCCCTGGTTCTTTTAATCCCTCCACTCTGGCACCCTCAGCATGTTGGTACTTATCCTCAAGCTGATACCTCCTGGTTACAAGGTGGCTGCCACGCTCCAGCACCACATCGTCACACCACAGTGTCCAAAGTAGGCAGAGAGGGAAGGGAGCAAAGGAGCCTTCTGTCTGTGCAGCTACCTCTTGCATTAGAGATCAGAGTCCTCAGCTGGGAGCACACTGCCACTCTCCGTACCTTCCAGATATGCCTCTTTACATTGTCATCACTCTCAGTGGGGCCATGCACTCACTCAAGACCAGGGAATGTCGGGGGAGAGAGACTGCCATGATCGTCTCAGAGCAAGCAGATTCCTCTCCTGGGTTGTGCAGGCCAGCTGGGGAAGGCTGTCAGTGGGGAGGAGGCAGACAATGCCAAGCCCACCTCACTACCTCTCAAGAGCCCCCACAGTTGTGGTGGGGTAGTCTGGGTCCTCTTTTTTTACCTGGTCCTTTGGGAATGCAAGGCTCAGAGAGGCTGAGACATGTGCTCAAGATCACACAGAAAACTAGGAGGGAGCAGACCTCAGCCCCATCCCTGCCTTCACCCCAGAATCTGGGCCCACCTGGGCACCCCATGCTGACCCCCTCAGTTCCTCTTCACCCTTCAGTGCTGTTGCTTGTTTAGTTGGCATCTTTCCCACGAGTCTGTGAGCTCCCTAAATGCAGGGACCTTGGATCTGCTACCTCCCTGGCACCTGGGACAGAGTCTGGCACTGCTGAAGGAATGGATGAATGGATGGGTGGATGGATTGGTCTTACGCGTACGTAATAGAGGCATCGCTGTCCCTGGTTTGATAGCCCGTCAGCAAGCACTTGGGGGGGGCCTGCAGCCTCACCTGTGCACCTGCTGGGCTCTGGCGATCCTTCCGCCTCAGCCTTACCAAGTAGCCAGAACTACAGGTGTGCACTATCAAGCCCGGCTGATTTTTTTATTTATTGTGGAGATGAGGTCTTGCCAAGTCGCCTGGGTGGGTCTCGAACCCGCAGACTCAGGCAATCCACTCGCCTTGGCCTCCCAAAGTGCTGGGATGACAGGCTGAGCCACCGAGACCAGCCAGGATGGACGCAATCTTGAAAGAACCGACTCATGTAGTGAAAGAAGTCTACCCAGAAACTAGAAAGAAGGACACATGCTTCAATTTTGCCATCGTTTTCACCGATGTTGAAAGACCTGGCTACCGAGGTCCCATCTTGTAACCAGGAGGTATCAGCTTGAGGATAAGTACCAACATGCTGAGGGTGCCAGAGTGGAGGGATTAAAAGAACCAGGGAGACTGAGGACGTTGTTAGGCTGCAGAGTCAATGCTAGGACAAGCTCCATCCGGATGTCTTGCTAAGTCAGCAACGGAAGCCCTTACAAGCGAAGCGACTGAGGCTTGGGTGTTCTGTTCTGTTGCAGCCAAACACCTCCTGTCTTACTATCTCAGTTCCCACTCAACCTTCCAATGCCAGATGAGCCAGTCACTCGTGTCCTTCTCCTCGTGGAAGAGAGCAAAAATAGGGGACAACTCCATGTTCATGCTTGTGGCGGAGTCGGAGGTTCAGGGTGAGCGTCTCGCGGACCAGAGGAGGAAGATGGCGGTGGAGTCGTGTGTCACCCAGGAGGAGATCAAGAAGGAGACAGAGAAGCGGGTTGACCACGAGAAGACATGCCCACTGCTGCCACCGTGGTCGTCACCACCACCAAATCGCCGCCACCGCCTCAGGGAAGAGTTTTTCTGCGGAAATGTGCCATCCAGTGAGCTGCAGGTCTACACCTGGATGGACGCAATCTTTTTTCTTTGAGTTAGACTCTCACTCCGTAGCCCAGGCTGGAGTGCAGTGGCAGGCTCACGGCCACCCCAGCGTCAACCTGCTGGGCTCTGGCAATCCTTTTGCCCCAGCCTTCCAAGTAGCCGGAACTACAGGTGTGCGCTACCCCGCCCAGCTGATTTTTTTATTTATTGTGGAGACGAGATCTTGCCAAGCTGCCCGGGCGGGTCTCGAACCCGCGGGTTCAGGCAATCCACTGGCCTTGGGCTCCGAAAGTGCTGGGATGACAGGCTGAGCCACCGAGACCAGCCAGGATGGACGCAATCTTGAAAGAACCGACTCAAGTAGTGAAAGAAGTCTACCCAGAAACTAGGACGGTAACACACTTCAATTTTGCCATCGTTTTCACCGATGTTGAAAGACCTGGCTACCGAGTTAAGGAGATTGGGAGCCCCATGTCTGACAGAAAAGGGATTGATGCCTCTGTGACCCTGCAGTCGCAGAAGTTTCAAACAGGAGATTATTTGGACACAGCGGTTGCCCCTCTACACCGGACACCACCTCCCTCGGGGTGCGTAAGACCACAAGGTATTCTGTTTACTATTTCTTGAATTTATTTTTTGGTCAGTTATGTAAAATAAACTTATGTACCCTTTCCACTCTTAAGCCTTTACATTCTAAGCAAATTATAATGCATCTATTTAGGTGTTAGCTTTGGGTATGCTGTGTACACTCCAACACATTTCAAGCTCTTCTGTAAACTGTGAAGAAAAGTGCTCTTAGCATCATGTTGTTCAGCTGATTTTTTTTTTTTTTTATTTGGAGTCTCACTCTGTCGCCCAGACTGGAGGGCAGTGGCATGCTCCTGGCCACCACAGCCACGACCTGCTGGGCTCCGGCGATCCTTCCGCCTCAGCCTTCCAAGTCGCTGGAACTACAGGCACATGCTACCACGCCCGGCTAATTTTTTGATTTATTGTAGAGATGAGGTCTCGCCAAGTTGCCCAGGCGGGTCTCGAACCCGCGGCTCAGGCAATCCACTCACCTCGGCCTCCCAAAGCGCAGAATTACAGGCTGAGCCACTGAGCCTGGCTCAGATGAATTGTTAAACACGTGTGTCGTACCAAAAAAAAAAAAAAAAAAAATGAGGGCAGCAAGCAGTCCCTATGATGAGTAGAAGTTTCTAGAAAGACAACTGCAGCTCCCAGGCAGTGCTCCTTACAAATGGAATGGACTGTTTTGCGAGGTGGTCAGGTCTGCTCCCAAGGGTGACAGGCAGTTCTCGGGTGTGCTCTAGAAGAGGTACGTGCAACGAGTGGTTAGACTCTAAGACTACCGGAAGACCCTGCTTCTGAGACATATTGGGCGTGTGATAATGGCATTCGCAGACTCCTTGCAATAGCCCTACTTTGATTTTACAGTAGGGCGGACTGAAATACAGAGAAGGTAAGTGACTTGCCCAAGGTCACACAGCTAATCTGCAGTGAAGATGGGATTTGAACCCAGACACGGAAATACCCCAGTCCCTTTTTAGGACCCTCAGGCCACACTGCCTCTTAACGTCCCTTAGAGAGTGGAGGCTCTGGGATTAGGAGGATTTTGACTTCAGCGCCATCAGCGTGTGTTTCTCTAAGACTCCCCAGCCCGGAGCCGACTCTAGGCTCCAAGCTGCTGGGGTTCTCTGCAGCTCTGACGGCCTGCCACGCTGCCTGACTTCCGGGAGCCAGCACGGTCCTTCTCGCGATCTGCCTTGACGCGGTTTCATTAGGAAACGCCAGCTTGTTGTGACTTCCTCGGTCCCTCTGTCCTGTCCCTCTGCCGGCAAGCCCGGCCACCCACCCTGGAGCTGGCTGCCGGCGACCTGCCAGGTTTCGTAACAGCGTCACGGGAGACGCCAGAGTTGTCTGGAGGCTCCGGCCAGACTCCAGCCATGCTGCCCGTGGGGAGCCGGCCAGGAGGGGACTGACGGGGGTGGGGGCTGCAGGAGGGCGGGAGGGGGAGAGGCCTGGAACCGTGGTAGGGACGGAGACGCGGGAGTCGCCAGCCTCGTCCCTGGCCTTCGCTGCCCAGGCCCGCGGAGAGGCCTGAGCCAGCTGCGGGCTGGGGAGAAGCTGCCTCCCAGGCTCCCAGCGCTGGGTCCGTGGCACGAACTGGGTGTTTTAATCCACCCTCCTGCTTCCAGGCAGCTGTGTCCACCCCATCCCTCCATCCCCCAAACAGCCTGGGCCTGCGTGTGGGGTCCGTCCCTCCCACGCACCTTCCAAGGCATCAGCCTCTCTCTGTGGGATCCCTCCCCCCCAGGAGCTCACAAAGGAGAGCGGATCCCTCCCAGCTGGAGAGACGCACAGAAACAGAGAGAGGTGCACACAGAGACACAGACACACACAGAGATGGAGACAGACACAGAGGCGGAGACAGACACAGAGATGCACACACAGAGAGAGGGACAGAGACACACACACATAGACACACACAGAGACAGAGAGACAGACACACACAGAGATACACAGAAACAGAGACACACAGAGTCAGAAAGACAGAGACAGACACAAAGAAGGATGCTCACGAAGACAGAGAGACAGAGACACACAGAGACAGAGAGAGACACACACAGAGACAGAGAGAGACACACACACAGACCGAGAGACTCACAGAGACAGAGAGACAGACACGCACAGAGACAGAGAGACAGACACACACAGAGATAGAGATACACAGAGGCATACACAGAGACAGAGACACACACAGAGACAGAGAGAAGGAGAGAGACAGAGATGGAGAGACAGACGAGAGAGCCCATGCCCTCCCAAGACTGCCTGATTCCTCTCTGGCTTCTTAGCACAGCAGCTGGGCGGCCCTATTTTCTAGGCTGGGCTGGAAGTGTGGGCACATCTGCTCCGGCAGGGGACTCAGAAAGTCACTGAGGGAGACTGGGGGGGAGGGCAGAGGGTCTCTTTTCCTGCTCCAGCCCGTGCCGTCTGCCCAGTGTTTTCGGTGGAGTCATCGGTGACCTTCCTGCTGACTTCTTTTTGAGTTGGAGTCTCCCTCCGTTGCCCAGGTTGGAGTGCCGTGGCACGCTCCTGGCCACCACAGCCTCGACCTGCTGGCCTCCGACGATCCTTCCGCCTCAGCCTTCCAAGTAGCCGGAACTACAGGCACGCTACCACGCCCGGCTAATTTTTGATTTATCGTAGAGACGAGATTTCACCAAGTTGCCCCAGTGGGTCTCGAACCCGCAGGCTCAGGCAATCCACCCGCCTCGGCCTCCCAAGGGGCTGGGATGACAGGCTGAGCCACCGAGCCCGGTCCTTCCCGTTGACTTCTAGCAGTGCGTGGTTCAGCCCTGCGCGGATGACCCCTCTGTCTGCAACTCCCACCCTCTGACTCAGTGTCCCCCGTCCTGGGTCCTGCCACGCTGGCCACTCCCCAGTCTCTCTCCAGAGCCACCTCGTCTGGCCAACTTCTAAGCGCTGGGTTTCAACAGCACAGCTCAGAGCCCCTCCCCACCCACTCTGCCTCGCTGACTTCCTGCGTTCCCTTCTCGTTCAGCCAGCCCTCCCGGCATCCTAGGTGACACCCCTTCGATGTCCCGCAGGCCCCTCAAACCCCATTTGTTCACCTGGACTCTCGCCCTCCCTGCAACCCCATGTGGGCACTGCCCAGAGCTTGCAGACTCCTGACTGTCACCCTCAGCGAGACACTTTCAAGTGTCTATCGGGGCCATGGAGACTACAGGTAAAATTTTAGTTGAAAGCATCACTGAACTCCTAGGAACCGGTGCTGTTGTTTGTTTCCACGAATGAATACTTCGGGGAATCTCTAAAATCCCTTAAAATTAGAAAATATCATGCCTGCCTTCTGATGTATTTAAGTAGCTGCACCAGCCAAGGGTGGTTGGAGGATTAAATCAGAAACAGGAGATTCTTGGTTAAGCTGAAGATGTCATTTGGGAACCAAAAACCTTAACAAATAGTCTCTTGGACTTTGAAAAGTACGCTTTTTCTCCCCAGCAAAATGTTGGGTTCTGTTATTGAGGAATGAACTGAGATAAGTATGTGGAGGTGTCACATCATGGCATGCTGTACCAGAAATCTGAAGGCCTGTAGCAGATTTAAATTCCAACTCTTGTTATACCTTTTTAAAAGACTGCGAGAATATCAAACTGTCCATGAATCGAGTTTAATACACTGTATGATGGGTGGACGAGGCTGTCTGTTGTGCCGTTTTCTCCCCCGGATTCTCAGGTTTGGTTTGGCAGTGCAAGAACTCTGTAACATTAACAAACTCAATAAAAAGTAAATATATGGAAAAGAAATTAGAAAACGTCAAAACGGAAACGACTAGAAGTCCTCCACGGTGCCACTCAGAGGCTCATTCCTTCCTCCAGCGACTGCTTCTTGCTTGGTTCCTGCCATGGGTGAAGATGGATGAGTTGGCGGATAAATGGCACCGTGTCTGCCCTCGGGGAGCCCACGTGCCAAGTGGAGAGTACCAGGTGACAGTCCAGGTGGATGATATGGAGTTCCCCTGAGGGCCGTGCATTTTTTTTTTTTTTTGAGTTGGAGTCTCCCTCCATCTCCCAGGCTGGAGTGCCGAGGCACACTCATGGCCACCCCAGTGTTGACCTGCTGGGCTCTGGCGATCCTTCCGCCTCAGCCTTCCAAGTAGCCGGAACTACAGGTGCGTGCTACCACGCCCGGCTAATTTTTGATTTATTGTAGAGACGAGGGCTCGCCAAGTTGCCCGGGTGGGTCTCGAACCCGCAGGCTCAGGCAATCCACTCGCCTCGGTCCCTCAAAGTGCTGGGATGACAGGCTGAGCCACCGAGCCTGGCCCTGTTTTGTAAGCACCTTACTGCTTACCCCCACTCAGCCCTCACAAAAGTGCCTCCAGTGGGGGCTTTTATTGATCCATGTCACAGATGAGGAAACTGAAGCCCGGCGAGGGGCTGCAACTCGGCCAAGACCACACAGCGAGGGCGAGGTCAAGTCTCTGTAAGTCAGGCAGTCTGACTCCAGAGTCCATGCACTTGGCTCCAGCTCGGTCAGGATGCAAACAATGACATAAGTAAATTGTGCAGTTGTGAACTATGATAAACGCTAGGGAAGAAGGAGTGCTGGGGGAGCAGAGACAGGAGGCTCAACCTAGTCCAAGGGGCCAGGGAGGGCGTCTTTGAGGAGGTGATCTTTTCGTGAAGGCTTGGAGGATGAGTAGACATAAACCAGGCAGAGTTGAGAAAAGGGCATTTCAGGCAAAGCGCCCATGCAAAGGCCCCGAGGCAGGAGAGTGCAGGCCAGGAAGGACATTTATAGCAGTCTAGCCAAAACAAAATAAGGGAATACGTGTGTGGTGGGAGGAGGAAGGGACACTGGGGACAAGGAGACCGGGGAGATGGGGTTGGCACTGGCAGGCACCAATGTTTAAGTTTCATCCATCCTGCAGAAGGAGGGGTTGGTGCCTGGGAAACAGGCAGAGGGGATGGTGTTGGGGACTCCTAGGGGCTTGGCCTGTCTAGACACCCCTTCCTTTTTTTTTTTTAGTTGGAGTCTCACTCTGTCGCCCAGACTGGAGTGCAGTGGCCGCTCCCAGCCACCACAGCCTCGACCTGCTGGGCTCCGGCGATCCTTCCGCCTCAGCCTTCCAAGTAGCCGGAACTACAGGCGCGCGCTACCACGCTCGGCTGATTTTTGATTTATTGTAGAGATGAGGGCTCGCCAAGTTGCCCAGGCGGGTCTCGAACCCGCGGGTTTAGGCAATCCATTCACCTCAGCCTCCCAAGGCACGGCATTACAGGTTGAGCCACCGAGCCCGGCCTAGACGCCCCTTCTTTACACTCTGTGGAATGTCCCGGAAGCCCACCGTTGCCGATCTGTCCTTGAGGTCGTGAAAGGGAATTCATGACTTCCAGGCTCCTGCGGAAAGTCGGACGCCTGTGGGGTGTGAAGCCCGGAGCCCTGTCTGCTGGTCATTCCCTCAGTGACCAGCTTCTTCCTCGCCAGGGAGCCCCTGTCCCGGCGGCCACCTTGCCTGGCACTGCAGCCCCAGGGACCCACAATGTGATGGGGCGAGGGAACAGAGGCTGTGCCAGGGGCCTAGGCCTGGCACAGCGGTGGGGCAGGCCTGGTGGTGTACCCACGTTGCAAGCGACTGGCTCCAGGGAAAAATGTGGGACAGGAAGGCTTCCCAGGGGAGGTGATGTTTGAACTGGAGCCCAGGGCCCACCGGGTGAAGAGGGGTGAAAGGCAGTCTAGGCAGAAGAGGAGAGAGAGGAGGGGAGGGCAGGGAGGTGCTGAATCCTTCAGAGACCCTGACTCTGACTCAGGGACCTGGCCCAGGAGAAGACGAGTGTTATCATCCCCATTTAACAGATGGGAAAACGGAGCCTCAGAGAAGGTTAACTCATTCTCCCAAGGGCACCTGAGTGACAGAACTGGAGTTCACACTCAGGCTTTCTAGTTCCAGGGGTGGAGCTCAGAACCCCCAAGCTGTGTCTCCCCGCCCCCATGGCAAGTACCCCTGTGGGGAGTGGACAGGCTTTGACAACTCAGGGAGTGGGAAGGTTCCAGTCCCCACGTAGCCGCGCGTTCCGTGGGTGCCTGCCCCTCCCAGGGCCTCTTGTCCCTCTGTCCCTGTGTCTCCGGCAAGTAGACCCCTGCCTTTTTTTCACCACAGGTGCTGTCAGGCGCCGAGGATGCTCAGGCCACATCTTTGGGAAGGATGCCCTGGCGGTACTTGGGTGGGCGGCTCGGGAACCAGGGAGGGCGGGAGACGCCAGGAAGGTGGGCTGGTGAGGGAGGAGGGCTGAGACGCAGGGGCGGTGGTGGCTCTCTCTCCCACCTCCCCTGCCACGGGCCAGTGTCATGGGACTTTCCATCACCCTTGGGGGCGGTGAGGGGTAGCTGCCTGCTGGCAACTCATTCATATTTCATCAGCCTGGAGAAAGAGCGGCGAGGGACCCAAGGAGGGGAGACAGGGCCAAAGGAACTGTCAACAAAGGCGTCCCCTGCCCCAGCCAGCCCCTTGGTACAGGCTCGGCCGACTCAACCACAGCCGGATATCCAACTGGAGCCCTCTGGGGTGCAGGTCGCAGATGAGGGAGTGCGCCAAGAGCCCGGGGTTTGAGACCTGCCTGGGCAAATTGGTTCTCACCAATTTCTCACTCCAGTCTGGGTGACAGAGTGAGACTTCAACTCAAAAAAAAAAAAAAAAAAAAAAAGGGACCGCTGTATTCCAACAGCAAGGCCTGCCAAACCCTGTAGAACTAATGACATCTGTCACTGTCGTTCCTTTACAACCTGTGCCTGGTGCCGTGTACTTCCACATGCATTGTGTCATCTGATCCTCTCAACGACCCTGCGAGGAGAGCTCTTTATGGATGGGGAAATTGGGGCCCAGAGTGCTAAGAGGCTTCCTGAGACGTGGCAGAGTCAGACTCAACTCTCAGTCACCTGCGTCCTGGTGTCCTCACTCTAACCTCTACCACTGTGCTTCCCCGTGTGGGTTCAGCATGTGCAGTCTTGGGTTCGAATCCTGGGTCCGTCACTTCCAGGCTGAGCAACCTCAGGCTATGCCTTCCCCCCTTGAGGCTGTTCCCTCATCCACGCCATGGCTGCTTGCAGGGTCGCCGTGTGCCTTGGGTAAATTGCTGCAGCTCAGAGCCAGCTGGAAAATATCCTTCCAGTCTTTTTTTTTTGAGTTGGAGTCTCACTCTGTCACCCAGACTGGAGTGCAGTGGTTGCTCCCGGCCACCGCAGCCTTGACCTGCTGGGCTCCCGCCATCCTTCTGCCTCAGCCTTCCACGTAGCTGGAGCTACAGGTGCGTGTCACCACGCCCGGTTAATTTTTTGATTTATTGTAGAGATGAGGTCTCACCCAGTTGCCCAGGTGGGTCTCGAATCCATAGGTTCAGGCAATCCACTCGCCTCGGCCTCTGAAAGTGCTGGGATGACAGGCTGAGCCACCGAGCCTGGCCCATCCTTCCAGTCTTGGCACAAACCTCGCCTTCCAGGCAAATCCTGTTTAAAGTTGTGGAGGGCCACATCTCCTCAACGGCTCTGCTCCGTTCTGCCTTCTCTTGGGTTCCATTTATTGCCCATCTCTGCCACAGGGAGGCGGGGTCCCCGCTGATTCCTCTGGACTAGTCCAGGGCCTGGCCGGACCAGAGCCAGCAGCTGTGAGTATTTTCTGAGAGAATGAATAGTCCCCCTTTCCAGGGGCCGCTTGGAGCCAGGAGGACCAGAGAGAGATGTCGCTGTCAGGGCTGGGCTGGGTGGAGGGGCTCGCGGGAGAGAAAGAAAACCCATGGATTCTGGACGGGGACCAGGCAGGAAGTGAAGCTGGCACGGGGGTGGGGAACAGACTTCTCCCGGGAGTGGGGGGCTCCGTCTGGGGCTTGTCTCCTGTCACCATCCCCCCGGCCCCCAGTGCAGACAGTCCCTCAGCCTCAGCGCTAGGCCCAGAGCGAGCCCCGTCTCCCCCCACACTCGCCGTCCCCTCCTCCCTTAGGGTGTCCAGCCGGGGCTCTCCTGCCCCCACCCCGGCTCTCCCTGGCCTCCCGCTCGGCGGCCCGGCACCCTCAGCTTCTCAGTGTGCTGCTGATCGGGAAAGGTCGTTGCAACCCCAGTCACAGATGTCAGAACTTCATGACTCTTGGAGATTCCGATCCCCTGAGGAGGGCGTGAGCTAAGAAAAGAAAAGTGACTGTTCTGTTCAGCAGCAAGGTCTGCCAGACCCTGTCCCAGACTCAGTGGACAACACGTCCCGATGTGCCACCCACAGGCTTCCTCTGCCCCTCCCCAGGCTGCCGTCTTCTGTGAATCCGCCTTGGCTTCAAGTCCCTGGAAAATCCTCAGCCCCAGTCCCTCGCCCTGCCCTGCCCCAGGCGTGCTCCCCGCTCCAGGCGTGCTCCCCGCTCCAGGCGTACTCCCTGTCCCAGGTGTGCTCCCTGCTCCAGGTGTGCTCCCTGCCCCAGGCGTGCTCCCTGCTCTACTTGGGCTCCCTGCCCCAGGTGTGCTCCCTCTCCCACGTGTGCTCCCTGCTTTATAGGGGTGCTCCCTGCCTCACGTTCGCTCCCTGCTTCAGGTGCATTCTTGGCTCCAACCACTGCTCAGAAGTTTATTTTGGCCCCTGAGCCTTTGCGCGTACGATTCCCCTGCCTGAGATACTTGCTCCGCTCCAGCCGGCTGTCACACTGTCCTTAGGACCCAGCGCAGAGTCCCACCTCCCCCAGGAGGTCTTTTGAGTCTGTCCGCCCCTCCCGGTGGCTGCCTGCCAGCTTTGACTCACAGCGTGCCAAGCATGGTGTGTTTCCCATCCCCTCTGAGATTTAAGGGATGGGGGGATTTGGGAGAAGCCAGGCCTGTGTTCTCCTGTTCCCCTAAAGCCTGTGACCTGGGATCAGTTCCGTTTTTTTTTATAGGTTGCGATTCGTTCTTTTTTTTCTTTTTAAATTTTCTTTATTTTAAAGATGTGGGGTACAACTCAGGGTTAGGTATATAAATGTTCATGAGGCAGGTACCCTTGTGGATGAGGTGGGAATCAGTCACTCAATCCTGAGCCTCAGCTCTGGCCCTGTCTAGAAGGTGAGGCTGGTGAAGCATCCCCTTCTCAGCGAACCCATGGCACTGTGTGGACAGTGAAGGGTGATGCCACCTGACGGCCAGACTCCTGACCCTCCCCGGCTGCAGTGGGCCCCGGCGCTGAAGCCACGTCCCTTGAGAGTCCTGGCTGGGCGTCTCGGAGGACTCAGCTAGTGCTCACCACCATGTGGTACCGGGACCATCTCTGTGACAGTTTGCCCCCATAGGCTGCATCCTCAGGGACCAGGCCTTCTTCTTCTTCTATTATTATGATGATTATTATTTTGAGTCATGGTCTTTGTCACCCAGGCTGGAGTGCAGTGGCACGATCCCAGCTCAGTGCAGTCTCGAACTCTTGGGCTCAAGTGACCCTTCTACCTCTCCCACCTCGGTCTCCTGAGGAGCTGGGACTGCAGTTGCACACCACCATGCCTGGCACATTTAAAAAAGATTTTTGTAGAGTTGCGGTCTGTCTATGTTGCCCAGGCTGGTCTCAAACTCCTGGGCTCGAGCAATCCTCTCTCCCCGGCCTCCCAAAGTGCTGGGATTACACACATGAGCCATGCCCAGCCTGGAACCTAATCTCCTTGATCTTCCAGTCCTCAGTGTCCAGCACGGGGCCGGGCACAGAGTAGGTGCTCTGCTCTTGCTCCTAGAATTACAGAGCTGACACAACCGACTCTGGGAGCATGCTCTAGCCTAGGACGAACACTTAGAGGTCTGTTCATCAAAAACCTTGTTATTTCTGGGTGCGGTGGCTCACGCCTGTAATTCCAGCACTTTGGGAGGCCGAAGTGAGAGGATTGCCTGAGCCCACGGGTTTGAGACCAGCCTGGGCAAGTCGGCGAGACCTCGTCTCTACAATAAATCAAAAAATTAGCCGGGTATGGTGGCGCACGCCTGTAGCTTCAGCTACTTGGAAGGCTGAGGTGGAAGGATTGCCTGAGCCCAGCAGGTCGAGGCTGCGGTGACTATAAGCATGCCACTGACTCCAGCCTGGGCGATGAAGTGAGACTCCAACTCAAAAAAAAAAAAAAAAAAAAAAGAGAAAAAGAAAAAAACCTTGTCACTGCACACATGGGAAAACTAAGGTCTAGAGAAGGGGAGTGCATGTTGTAGCACCAGCTTTGGAAACAGACAGATCTGGATTTGGATTCACTTCTTCAACTTCCTGGTAGTGGGAACTTGAGTGAGTCATTTGTTTCTCTTTGCCTCGGTTTCCCCATCTGTAAAATGGGGTTAATCTGGGCACGGTGGCTTGTGCCCGTAATCCCAGCACTTTGGGAGACTGAGGTGAGAGGATTGCCTGAGTCTGAGGATTGGAAACCAGCCTGGGCAACTTGATGAGACCTTGTCTCTACAATTAAAAAAAAAGGAAATTAGACAGGCATGGTGGTGCGTGCCTGTAGTTCTAGCTACTTGGAAGGCTGAAGCAGAAGGATCACCTGAGCCCAGCAGGTCAAGGCTGTGGTGGGTGTGAGCATGGCACTGCACTCCAGCCTGGGTGACAGAGTGAGACTCTAACTCAAAATAAAAATAAAATAAAAATAAAACTGGGAGAACAATGAGGGTTGTGGTTGTGTGTATGACAGTGGGTATCATGTCCTGATGAAGGTACATTCTATTTTTTTTTGTGGTAGGGGGCTTTTAGAAAACACTTCAAAACATATATCACAATTAAAATGTTCCAGTTTGTTAATGCAAAACGCCATGCTCAGTACCTGCAGCTAAAACCACAAGCCCCTTCCTGCAGTGCTGTGCTCAGTGCCTGCAGCCAAAACCACAAGCCAAAACCACAAACACCACGAAAATCCCCTTTCCCCCAAAGCCAACGTAAAACCTATATAAGCTGAAACCCGACGGCAATCCAGGCCCAGCCTTTGTGACTGGAGTCCGCTGGGCTGAATGTCGGCGGCGTTCCAGTAATAAACGCAGCTCCCTGCTTATCAGCCTCGGTCACGGTCTCTCTGATTTGTTTTCCCCGCAACATTTTTTTTTTTTGAGTTGGAGTCTCACTCTGTCACCCAGAGTGGAGTGCAGTGGCCGCTCCCGGCCACCGCAGCCTCGACCTGCTGGGCTCCGGCAATCCTTCCGCCTCAGCCTTCCGAGTAGCTGGAACCGCAGGCACGCGCTACCACGCCCGGCTAGTTTTTGATTTGTTGTAGAGATGAGATCTCGCCAAGTCGACCAGGCGGGTCTCGAACCCGCGGGCTCAGGCAATCCACTCACCTCAGCCTCCCAAAGTGTGGGATTACAGGCTGAGCCATCGAGCCTGGCCTCCCCGCAACATTTTGAGTCAGAGTCTCACTCTGTCGCCCAGGCTGGAGTGCCATGGCACGTTCACAACCACCGTAGCCTCGACTTGCCGGGTTCAGGTGATCCTTCCACCTCGGCCTTCCAAGTGGCTGAAACCACAGGCGTGCATCATCACACCCAGCTCATTTTTTATTTTTTTATTGTGGAGATGATGTCTCACCAATTTGCCCAGGCTGGTCTCGAACCTGTGAGCTCAGGCAATCCTCTCGCCTCCACCTCCTAAAGTGCTGGGATTACAGGCGTGAGACACCACGCCGGCTGGGTATGTTCTTTTCTCTCTGCCCACTGCCCTGCCCATGAGTGGCAGTCAGGGTCTGGGGGTGGGGAACCAGGCCACCAGCTCTCCTCTGCTGCCTCTCCAGCCTTCGATGAGAAGTTGGCTGGCCTTCCCACTCTGCGGGCCCAGCCCCGTCTGCCCATACCTGATCCTCCGCACCTTATCTATGGGAGGACGCCACTGTATCTCCCCGGAGGTTCTAATCAATGCAGCCGCAGGTATTCTCTGCCGGGGTCTAGATCTGGTTTCCACACCTTCTCCGTTACACTGGCACCAGCACCCTCTCTCAAGTCCCTTCAGCCCAGAAACTCTGCTCGTTGAAGGGTCAGGTCACCCTCCTCCCCCACCCCCAGCCAAGGGCTCTCCTTCCTCCCTGCCTGCCAGGGAGTCCTCCTTTGCTCCACCCTGGGCAGCTCTAGGAGGAGGGGACACATTCCGGGGACCACCGGTGGACCTGTGTGTGCCCCGGCGGCGGATGCCACGTCACACACGGTGGCGGAGAGGGTCATGCTCTGCAGACAGGCAGACCGGATGTGACCCTGCCGCCGTCCCCGCCCACTGCGTCACTAGGCTGGCCACACTGCCCCCCCTTGACTGGGAACCAGAAGCCCTACCTTGTATGTCTGTGGGTGAGATGCCCAGCACGGCACTTTCTTCACATGTGGTGACTCCCGCCCCGAAGTGGGCAGCCCCGACCTCCTTTGGGACCACCATGCTGACTGGTGGTCCTTTCTGACCGCTCCAGGCCCTGCCTGTTCCCTGTCCCCCGGCCTTCTGCGTCCCATCTCCAGCTCTTAGGGCCAGGCCCTCTGTGCCCTGAGTCCCCCACTGGGCATCCTCCATCTACCTTCCCGGGCACCTTCATCCCTTCCACCCACTCGCCTGTCACCTGCCCTTTCTCCATCCTTTGTAGTCACAAGCAGGAGGAAGTCATGGTTATCATCTCCATGTGCAGATGAAAAAAGGAGACGCAGAGATGTCAATAAGGTCGCCTAATCAGTAAGGGAGAGAGCAGGGATTCCAAGCCAAGCATGCAGTAACCACTACCCCACACTGCCTTGGCTTCTCACCACCCGCACCTTCAGCTGTCGCATCACCCACCTGTGCACCCCTCTTTCCACGCGGCCCCTCCACCCACTCATCAGCCACCCTGTCCGGCTTCTGAGCTTCCCTTGCTGACCACGACCTGGCACCTGATTTTGCACTGACCGCGGTGGCCGCTGTGAGGTCCTGCCCTCCTGCTAGCCACGGTCTGGTTGGGAAGACCAAGCATCCAGGCGACGACAGGCCAGGGTGAGAGATGTCGCGAAGGGCCCCACCTGCCGCGAGAGCGTCGTGGAGGCACCCGACCCAGGCTGGGTGCTCGGGTCTGAGCCCCGACGAGGGGAGTGCAAGGCAGGAAAGCCTCCCCACAAAGAGAAACGTGAAGCGTTGGCCTCCAGAGAGACAGCAGCACACACGGGAAGCTGCACGTGTTTCTGTGGCTGAAGTCAGGCTTCCAGAGGCCAAAGAGGAGGCGGGAGAGGCGGCCAAGGCCTGGGAGCACGGGGTCGTGAAGTCAGACTCACAATGGTGGGTGGGGATGGGAGCGCTGGATGCTGGAGGGTTTCAAGTGGGGGAACGATGTGGCCATGAGGCATCGGTGGGTCCAGAGTTCCCTGGCCACTGCAGGAAGAAGACCAGGACCAGAGATAGCGAGGGCAGCAGGGCTGGTAGGTGGGTAGCAGGGTAGCAGGCTGTTGCAGGGACCCCGCCTCAGTATGATGAAGCCTGGACCGAGAAGATGACTGTGCGGGGGAGAGGGAGTAGTGGGTGCTTTAGAAGAGGGCTCGGGACCTGTCCTTGTCAGACTCAAGTGATGGCGCAGATATGGGGGGCAGGGATGTCCCCTCTCTGGAGAAGATGCCTCACCTCTGGGAATTCCCTTGGGGACCTCACACCCCAGGCTTTGCATAGGTTATTCATCCTGCCCAGAAGTCTCTGGCTTTGGAGGCCATATGAAGATTTTGTTTGTTTGTTTTTGTTTTTTGAGTTGGAGTCTCACTCTGTTGCCCAGACTGCAGTGGCCATGGCCGCTCCCGGCCACCGCAGCCTCGATCTGCTGGGCTCCGGCGATCCTTCTGCCTCAGCCTTCCGAGTAGCTGGAACTACAGGCATGCGCTACCACGCCCGGGTGATTTTTGATTTATTGTAGAGATGAGGTCTCGCCAAGTTGCCCGGGCAGGTCTCGAACCCACGGGCTCAGGCAATCCACTCACCTCAGCCTCCCAAGGCGCAGGATTACAGGCTGAGCCACCAAGCCTGGCTGTGAAGATGTTTGAACTCTAGCCAGTGAATGACAGGGAGAAGAGCGGTGTCATCAGATGGGGCTGTGAGACTCACATCCTTGACCCACTCCCACCCAACCCTAGTGGTCCCTTCTGTGCTGGGGCTCAGAAGGAGCCAGGCCCTCCTGAGAGCATCCTTCCTGAGCCACTCACTCCCAGGTTAAGCCAGGTCTCTCTCTAATCACCCATCGTCCACTCTGGACTTTGCTTTCTGCCGTGAGCAGCAGTTTGCAGTTTCATATTTATGTGCGTGACTACTTAATGAGGTCTATATCTCAGGCTAAATTATAAGCTGCATGAACATCGGGACACTGTCACGATCACTGGGACATCACTGTATCTCCAACGTTCGGCACGGTCCCTGGCACAGAGTAGGCGCCCAGTAGATGTTGAATGAATGGGTGGAAGAAATGAATGCTCCTAGCTGGAGTGGCGACAGCATTTGGATCACTGAATGTAAAGTTAGCGGGAAGGAGGTGCCAATGTTAGAGCTCAGAGGCCAAGTGTAGCCGTTTAGATGGTTGCCCCAACTCCTCCACACCCACTTTGAGAAACAGTCACAGAAAAATGGTTTTTAGGATTTCTGAAACAGCTATTGGGGCGGAAAAAACCCCTAGACGTCCCGGAGGAGAGCTGGCAGGGGCAGAGGCTGCTCGTTCTCTGGATTGCTCATCCATCTAGACGGCTCTCTATTGGCACAGGGAATGGACACACGGTCCGGTTGTTTTGTACACAGGGCTTGGATCTGAACCAGGAACTAAAGAAAATCTGGAACAAAATGTACCACTTTTCCAGCCCCGAACGTATCTCAGAGTCTTCAGTCACATGTATGGCTTTCGTTTCCACTAAACCACCTGGTGAAACGCTTTTCTCTTGAACTCCGGGTGAGCCGTTGAAACCGAAGTCCAAGACCGTGGGTGCAGAGCCAGACTGCAGTCTGCACGCTGCTTGGCCGTGGCCTCTCTGTGACCACCTCAAGGCCCCTGTGGCTCAGTGCGCCACGCTCTTGACATCCGTAAAGGCGCGCGTGGCCTCTGCTCGCTGACCTCACGGTATGGGGTAGGGATGCTGGTGTGAACACGATTGAACGCCCGACTGGCGCCAGATACAATGGTGTGGCTTCATCAGTCAGTCCACGTCGTTTGCAAAAGCTAGGAAATGAAAGCATCCGGAGAGCTTTCCAACCTTTGTTGAATACATTGGCCCCTGGCCAATGGGATGGTTGCCTACACATTGGGCTTTCGCCCCTCGTCCAATCAGCTGTGACTGAGAGTTCACGGGACACGCGGGCACCCACACCTTCTGACAGGCTTTAGACTAGTCCCTTAGGTGCTATTACGATGTCCATTTTATAGGTGAGGAAACTCAGGCGTAGAGCGGTAGCTTAGCCAATGACACAGGGCTAGTAAAATGCAGAATCTGGATTTGAATCCTTGGCTTTAAGTCATTTATTTCCACTGCCTTGTTCATCTCCGCATCTCTAGGGCTTAGCAAAGTGCCTGACATATAATAAGCGCTCTGCATGCGTTTGCCGCTGAGAGGTTTGGAGGGTAATGACGCTTACTTTACGGGCTTATTATGAGAATTAAATAAGTTGATGCGAACGAAAGCATCTGGCACAGACCCTGGGGTTGAGAGGTGGTGAATAAATTTTGCGTTAATTCATTCATTTATCCTCTCCTGTGGCTTGGAGCCACACCGCCTGGCAAACATCGGAAGAAGGCGAAATCCGCCTTCTCTCCCTGAAGCCTGCCTTCTGCAGATTGGCCTGTGGAGAGCCGGTGCTCTTTCGTTCCCCCCTGTTCCTGAAACACCAGCAACACCTCTTTGCCAGGCAGAGTGCAGGCTTAAGGCGAGCCTCTGATCTTCCTCTCCAGACCCACCTCCCTCCTCTGCCAGCCCCCAGGCAGTCACATTCCAGCCACGCCCAGGACTCTCTGCGGGCTTTTCCTCTGGCCCCTTGCATCACACCCAGCCCTCTCCTGGTAGGCTCTCCGTTCAGCCTTCAAGGCTCAGCTCGAAGGGAGCTCTTCCAGGGAGGCTTTCCTTCCAGCCGGAAACCACCTCCCCACTCCTTGCTCCCCCGACTTCATCTGCACCCCTCTTAAGACACCTTGCACTGGGGACACCAAGATGGCCCCAGAAAGCACATGGTTGAAAACAGCGCATACCCGACTCTGCAGGTCCACACTGCTGTGTGTCTTGGGCCAGTCACGTCACCTCCCTGAGCCCACGTTTCCCGTATGTAAGAACCGAGTTAATAATCCCCACTTCACAGGGCAGTTGTGAGGGTTCAGTTAAATGATTACATGAGAACAAATCATGCATATCCATTCCCTTTTCCATCTCCTCAGCCTGATATTATGCTACCGAACGTGAGAACTGAAAGGGACTTTTTCTTTTTTTTTTTTTGAGTTGGAGTCTCACTCCGTCACCCAGACTGGAGTGCAGTGGCTGCTCCCGGCCACTGCAGCCTCGACCTGCTGGGCTCCGGCAATCCTTCCGCCTCAGCCTTCCGAGGAGCTGGAACTACAGGTGTGCGCTGCCACACCCAGCTAATTTTTTGATTTATTGTAGAGACGAGGTCTCGCCAAGTTGCCCGGGCGGGTCTCGAACCCGCGGTCTCGGGCAATCCACTCACCTCGGCCTCCCAAAGGCGCGGGATTACAGGCTGAGCCACCGAGCCCGGTTTCTTTTTTCTTTCGAAAGCAGGATTTATTAAGATGACAGAAAAGCTCCCACAGTGGGAGGGGACCCGAAGGGGTTGCCCGGGACTTTTTCAAACTTTTTTTTTTTTTAGCTTAGGGGAACCATTTTCCCGACAGTTCAGGGGAAAAGGTCAGGGGAACCACTCCGTCAGAGGCTTAGAGACCTGCCCACTCAGCTCCTGCATCAACCCCCCCCAAGGTCCTTCCTCTCAAGGTTTCCAGGCTTCCCACCCAGACGGTGTCTTTGGGATTTTCATGGTGCAGACTTGGGATACTCTGAACTGTGGAGGTGGGGTAGGGGCAGAGAATGCCAGGTGAGTGAACTCCACCTGGGGACGAGTTTACTTTTGGGGTGTGGTAGGGGAATGAGAGATGAGGAAGCAGCGGTTGACATTTTTTTTTTTTGAGTTGGAGTCTCACTCTGTCACCCAGACTGGAGTGCAGTGGCCACCGCAGCCTCGACCTGCTGGGCTCCGGCAATCCTTCCGCCTCAGCCTTCCAAATAGCCGGAACCACAGGCGCGCGCTACCAAGTCTGGCTGATTTTTTGATTTATTGTAGAGATGAGGTCTCCCCAAGTTGCCCAGGTGGGTTTCGAACCCGTGGGCTCAGGCAATTCACTCACCTCGGCCTCCCAAAGCGCGAGATTATAGGCTGAGCCATCAAGCCCCGACTGGGGTTGAGATGTTTTTTTTTTTGAGTTGGAGTCTCACTCCGTCACCCAGACTGGAGTGCAGCGGCCGCTCCCGGCCACCGCAGTCTCGACCTGCTGGGCTCCGGTGATCCTTCCGCCTCAGCCTTCCAAGTAGCTGGGACTGCAGGCGCGCGCTACCACACCCGGCTAATTTTTTAAAAATTTATTGTAGAGATGAGGTCTTGTCAAGTTGCCCAGGTGGGTCTCGAACCCGCGGGCTCAGGCAATCCACTCACCTCGGCCTCCCAAAGTGCTGGGATGACAGGCTGAGCCGCCGAGCCCGGCCGGGGTTGAGATTTTAAAGAAGTGTGGGCGACAACTCCATACTACAGATCCACTTCACAGAGCGAGAAAAACACGAACCTGAAAGTTTTTTTTAAAAAGTCAGGTTTATTGAAGTGTCATTTACATACAGTACAATTCACTTTTGTAGGTATATAGTCCTATGAATTTTGATGAGTACATAGAGTCACTTGACCATCACAGTCAAGGCAGAATGTGTCCATTGCCTTGAAAACTCCCCCACGCCCTTACAGCCAGTCTCTCTTCCACCCCTTCTGCCCCTGGAAACCACTGATTTGCGCTACAGAGAATTCAATCTGTCTCAACTTAATTTCTGCCCCTATGGTTTTGTCCTTTTCCAGAATGTCACCTCCATGTAATCTCACAGTGATGAGCCTCTCATGTTAGCTTCTGTCACTCAAGAGTCATCCGTCTCCGTTCCTGTTTATTGCTGAGTAATATTCCATCATGTTGGTATAAAACCATCTGTTTATCTCTTACCAGTTGATGGACACTGGGGTTGTAATGAATAGGGCTGCTATGAACATTCATGGGAAGGTCTTTCTGTGGACATCTGTTTTCATTTCTCTTGCATAAACACCTTTGGGTGTAATTGTTGGGTCAGATGACAGCTGTCTGTTTAACTTTATGAGACACTTCCAAACTGGAATTACTGCTGGTTAGTGAGCTGTCTCCTGACTGTGTCCTCATTGTGAATGGAGCCATGCAGCTCACAGCTTCCTAAGGTTTACTCTGTCTTTTTGTTGAATGAACCGATAGCTTCAAGTGAGGTCTCTTCTAAGGACGTTTGCGTTTTAACCGCAAGGCAACTGTTCCACTCAACAAACATTCCTCCAAGCCTCAAGTCAAAGGCCCCCCATGCCAAAGGTTCCCCATGAGCAGTTAGAAGGTGCTCACCCTGGAGCCACGGTGGATGCCAATGGACCATGTTTTGCCTACAGCTACAGGTAGCTGGGTCCCCTAAGTACTCTGACATGCAGAATTCTGCCAGGGAGGGTGGCCAGTGAAGAAACAGTTCTGGAAGGAAGAGGCTGCCAGATTCATCCTCCCCTCTGCCTCTTGCTGTGTTGCTCAGGTCCTGTGTTCTCCTAGACTCCACTTCTGCCACCATGTGCAAAGCAACCACCTTTTAGACAAGGGAGTGCAGGAGTGGAGGTCTCCAGGGGACACTTCTCCCGTCTCGGACTCTCCTGTTCAGACAGAGCCAAAAGGAGCTATCGAGAGCCCTTGGTTTGATTTACGTATGTCTCTGACTGCAACCCTTCGCATCCCTGCAACCCAAGCTCCCTCTCCCCAAACGCCTCACTGGCCTGCTGCCTTCTGCTTTCAGCCTCACTGCTGTTCTCTGGAGGAAATGCTTCCTTTTTAAGGTTTTCACTGATTGATTTAAATTAGACAACACGTGGTTCAACATTTAAAAGATACAAAAGATTATACAGAGTGAAGTTCTTTTTGCTACTTCTTTTTTTTTTTTAAGAGTCAGAGTTGTCCAGGCTAGACTTGAACTCCTGGCCTCAAGCAATCCTCCTGCCTCAGCCTCCCAAGTAGTTGGAACTGCAAGTGCACACCACCATGCCTGGCTTCTTTCAACTTCTTTTCCAGCCACCCAGCTTCCTTCTTGGAGTTAGTTACCACACTAGCTTTTAAAAAATTCTTCCCAGCCGGGCTCAGTGGGTCAGCCTGTAATCCCAGCACTTTGGGAGGCTAAGGAGTGGATTGTCTGAGCCCACAGGTTCAAGTCCAGCCCGGGCAACTTGACAAGTCCTCGTCTCTACAGTCAACAAAAATTAGCCGGGCGTGGTAGTGTGCGCCTGTAGTCCTGGCTACTTGGAAGGCTGAGGCGGAAGGATAGCCGGAGCCCAGCAGGTTGAAGCTGGGGTGACCATGAATGTGCCACTGCACTCCAGCCTGGGTGACAGAGTGAGACTCCAACTCAAAAAAAAAAAAAAAGAATTCCTCCCGAGGTATTCTATGTATACCGGGGGTGCACCCAAAATGTACATACATTTTAAGGTATGTTAAGAGATGTCCGCCGTAATCAGAAGTGTCTGGATGCTGATGTAGCCACTTTGAGCACCTCTTGTGATTGCAGAAGTCAGACATGACTTGTATTCATCCTATTGAGTATTACAATTTTAATACAGTTTTTTTCCTTTCGTAAAATGTGTATACATTTTCTTGGCACCCTCTGTATTTGAATATATGGACTTGGATATATTTCCATTTCCTGCCGTGTTTCACAGGCGTGGTCACCTGTGATATGTACTGTTTGGCCCCAGCCCTGTTCAGTGAATGTATCCCGGAGACTGCTCCCTTTCTGCACCCGAGAGCTCATTTTCTTTTCCTTGTAAATAGCTGTGACTTTTCCACTGTGTGGACGCACTGCAATTTGTTTGCCTGGCTCTTTATTGATGGATGCTAGGTTGTTTCCAGTCTTTCGGAGGATTCTTTTACAAACACAGCGATCCTGTCATTCCCCTGCTGGTGGCCACTCACCAGTTCCCCATTTCTCTGAGGATGAAACACAGAGTCCACAACGAGGCCCTGGGATCAGGCCAGGGCTGACGCCCCCTCTGAGATTTCTCTTACCACTCAGAGCTGCGATCCCGAGGCTGTCCCTATTTCCCCAGCATGCTGTCCTCCAACCACCTTGAGTCTGTACCCACACTATCCTGTGCCTGAGAGGTTCCCTACTTCACCTGGTGAAGCTCCTCGTCTTTCAGATCTTGCCCTGAAACACTGCTTTCCCTGATCCCCACGCCTGGCTGAGTTCTGGGGTCCCAGGACCCTGTGATTCTGCTCCAAATCTCTTACCACCATTTATTACTATTCTGTTTCACAACGATGATGGTGATTTAGAGACAGGGTCTCGCTCTGTCGCCCAGGCTGCCGTGCAGTGGTGGGATGACAGCTCATCGTAACCTCCGATCGAGAGATTATTTGATCACCATGTGGCTCCCGCACTAGGCTGGAAGTGCCTGGGTAGCAATCCGGCTTCCTCACCACCACACCCCTGGCGTCCAGCACAGTCGGTCCCACGGAACACAAAGACAGTAGCCAACACTGACAAGCACTTGCTATGTGTCAGGCGCCGGTGTAAGCACTTCCACGTAGGCCATCCCTTGAATCAACATGAAAGCCTATGAGGTAAGTACAGTGATTGCCTCCATGGTACAGACAAGGAAGCTGAGTCTCAGATCAGTAAAGCCAGTCAACTCAGATCACTAACTCTGACATTACGTGCCTCCTGTAAACACAGGAGCTGGATACGTGTTTGTTGAATGAGTGACTAATAAATGAGAAAGTGAAAAACAGAATGAATCGAACTCCCACGTTACAGACAGGAAAGCTGAGGCCCCCCTGGAGAGAAACAGTCTAACAAGTCATTCAGGAAGGCAGAGGTGGAACAGCGGGTGCCGTGCAGGGGCCTGGCTGGGGGGCCAGATTCTCCCAGCGACCCCACGGGGCACCCAACCTCGTGCCCCTGTGCCCGGAGCCTCGGACTCCTCCACTCAGCCGGGCCCTCACTGCCTGGTACCTCCTCCCTCCCAGGGGCTCTCCATCCTCTCCCTAGAGCTTTCCAAAGCTTGTCTGGGTGCCTCCTCCCAGAAAGCCAGCCGGCAGCTCCCAGATTTCCCGGCCCTCCCACTTCTGCCCTTGGACACCCTCTGGCCCCAACCCGCACAGCCAGGGCTGCAGCCCTAGAAACAAGCAATATCTCCACGCTCTCCCCTCCTCTCAGTTCTTCCAATCATCCTTGTCCTTTCTTCCAAACGATCTCTGTGTGGTGCCGGGAGCTCCCTCCTCAGAAGCGTTCTACCCAAGAAGCCTGGTCTGGGGCAAGTACGAATGTCTTATTTTCATTTACTTATTTATTTTTGAGTCAGAATCTCACTCTGTCACCCAGGCTGGAGTGCAGTGGCGTGATCACCGCTCATCACAGCCTCAACCTGCTGGGCTCAGATGATCCTTCCGCTTCAGGCTTCCAAGTGGCTGGAACCCCAGGCACGTGCCACCACGCCCGGCTAATTTTTGATTTATTGGAGAGACGAGGTGTCGCCATGTTGCCCAGGCTGGTCTCAAAGCCGTGGGCTCAGGCAATCCTCTCGCCTCCACCTCCCAAAGTGCTGGGATTGCAGGCGTGAGCCACCATGCCCGGCCAAGAACCTCCTAGCTCGTCTCTCCATGAAAGGCATTTCTCTAATGATCAAAGAGGTCTGTTTGTATAGACTTTCCCTTCTCCAAATTGCAGACACGGAGCGTTATTCTCTGGGCGAGCCTCATTCCCATCTTATAGATAAGGACCTGCAGAGAGAACTCTGTCTCGGTTGGCCCCGCCATTTGTCCAGTCTCCCAAAATGAATCCTGATTGGTCTAACCAAGCCTGATGACCTCACTCCCCTTTGTCCTGATTGGTGTAGGGGTGGGCCTGTGACTTGGTTTTGACCAATGAGACGCAAGGACTGTTTTTCCTCCCTCGGATGAGAGGGCTGTCTAAGGAAAAGGCATCCTTTTCTTTTCTTTCTTGCTTCTTTTTTTATAACTCCTTCTAGCCTTGAATACTATTTATAGGGACTTGATATCTGGATATATGGCAACCATTTTGTGACATGAGGCAATACACTTGAGGATAAACGTCAAAATGCCGAGAATGGCAGAGTGGAAAGAGCCTGGATCCATCTAACACTGTGGGACCATCTCCCCCCAGGGGTCTCTCTACATGAGCCCTAATGTCCTTACAGCTGAGTGGCCACTGATCTGGTTTTCTGTAACTCAAAGCTGAAAGCATTCGTTCCTGATACAGTGAGGATGTCCCCACCCCTTAGGACGTGCCATAAGAATCGCAGGCACAAGGGGACAGGGGCAAGGCGCTGACCCGGGGGTCGGCCAGACATCTGGGCCCCACTTCACCACTGATCAGTGGCCTGACTGGGGCCACGTCACTTCCTCTCTCCCTCCTCTCTCTTCTTCCTGGTAAAATGAGGGGTTGCGTTACATAAGGGCATCTCCTAAAAATGACTCACAAGCCCCCCAGAGCCACAGGGGACCAGCCGGACTTTTATTGATGGCAGTGTGGGGTAGAGTGGCCCGTGCCGAGCTCGTCTGGAGATGACTCAGGGAGGAGTCAGACGGCCGGGGAGTCTTTTTTTTTTTTTTTTTCATTCCCCGTTTGTCAGCAATCCTTCATCGTGCCCCAGTTTCGGGGTATATTTTTAGTGGAAGTAAACTTGCACAGTTCAGGATGACACAGTTCCTTCCAGCATCACGGGCGATGGAGCCCAGCCTGCAAGCAGGGCACGTGGAGGGCGTTGCTCCCCTGACTGCGGGGTGGGGGCGTGAGGGAGGGGAAGATGGTAGGTCCTCAGTTCAGGAAGGTGGGCTAACATGGAAATTGTTTAATTTTGCCAGAAGATCAAAAATCCCCATGGCTGCAGCCTGAGGGGCGTGGAGGGCATTGTTCCCGGGATCCAGAGTCAGGACCCTGGAGGGATTAACAGTCTATGGAGGAAAACAGAGCAGCTCTTTGAAACCCAGCCTGTCTCCTAAGCCCAGGCCTGTTTTGCTGAACACCTTGATAGCTTTGTAAAAGTATGCCTTGGAGTGGGAACCGCAGGGGGTGGGGGGTGTTCATTCCTCTGCCCAAATAAGGGAGGGCAATTTGGTTTCTTGAGGCGTGGAGGAGATGGAATGTCTTGACACTGTCAGTGATCTGCCCAGACCCCGTTGCAGGCCTGGTATGTCCAGGCCCCACCTAATGTGTGTGTTGGCCGTACCCTTCAACTGAGACTGCCCCCACCCACAGAAGCCTGGGAGGTCACACTGACCCACACTCAGCCAATGACTGACGGATACAGAGGTCTGAGAGCCAAGCCCCTGGGCTCAAGGTGGGGTAAATCTGTGGAGCCTTAGAGCTCCTGGGGGGACCCTGCTGAGGCCAGGTCTCCTCTGAGCCCACATCCCTGTGTAGCTCCCACTTCCTAGATGATCTCCACAGATGATCTGGGAGGACTACCCAAGGAGAAAGCCGCCTTTTAAAAAAAAATCTTTATAACTCCTTCTAGCTTTGGGTACTATACATGAGGACTTGATATCTAGATCTGTGGCAGCCATTTTGTGACGTGAGGCAATGTGCTTGAGGATAAAAGTCAAAATGCTGAGAATGGCAGAGCGGAGAGCGTGAGTGAATCCTTCTGACACTGTGGGAATCTGTCTCAGATTCTACCGTCGCAGATGCTCCTTCTGCAGAACCGACCTATGACCTATGATCGTGGAAATGAGGAGGAGAGAGAGACCTGGGGCTGGATGAAGCCCCTTCACTTGGGACAAAACAACCAACGTCCAAGGCCTTTGAAGCACACCAATATCAATATTTAATGTGCAATATGAATTCTTGCTTAGTTGAGCAGACATGTGCAAGCTTTGACATCTTCTATGATGTAATCCCATCAAATCTTTTTTTTTTTTTGAGTTGGAGTCTCACTCTGTCACCCAGACTGGAGTGCAGTGGCCGCTCCCGGCCACCACAGCCTCAACCTGCTGGGCTCCGGCGATCCTTCCGCCTCAGCCTTCCAAGTAGCTGGAACTACAGGCGCGCGCTACCACGCCCGGCTAATTTTTTGATTTATTGTAGAGATGATGTCTCGCCAAGTTGCCCAGGCGGGTCTCGAACCCACGGACTCAGGCAATCCACTCACCTCAGCCTCCCAAAGGCGCGGGATTACAGGCTGAACCACCGAGCCCGGCTCAATCCCATCCAATCTTAAGTACAGTCTATTAGGTACAGAAATGCCTTGGAGGGGCGTGTGTGTATATGCACACAGGGCAAGGGGTTGAGCTCCACAATTGGGTTGACCCAAAACAGGGACAGAACTTGCAGGCCAGGGGTAGGATCCATATGTGGGATTAACTCAGCAGAAACAGGAACTGAAGGTGACCATCGGCATGAAAATGCTTGGGGAATTTGCACAAGTGTTGGGGAGAACTTGGGCTTCACTGGGGAATAGAATGGGAACTGAAATTATTCTTCTCTGCATCCTAAGGAGTAGCAAGACCCCAGCTGGTGTGGAAGATGCTACTTGTTGGATACGCCGCATCTGTTCTCCTTCTTCCTTAGCAACAGAGCATTGGTTTGATTCTCTACAGCAGGGTGCCCAATGAAAAGCTTATCCTCCCCGGAGCAGTTGGGGTGACCCATGGGACGCAAACACATGTCCCTCGGCAGGCGACCCCTGTACTTGGGTGGGACTGTTCAGAAGTCTCCTTAAGAAGAGCACAGCATGGGCCCCTTTTGTTTTTTCCTTCCTGGAACACAGATGTGATGGGTGGAGCTTCAGCAGCCATCTGGAACTCTGATGAGACCTTTCGGATGGAAGCTACATCCTGAGGTGGCGGAGCAGCAACACCCGAGGATCCTGGGTCCCTGAAGCCCTCCTGGAGGTACGTGCCACCTGCTGGAGTTTAAAGTGCGGAAGATGGAACGCCGGTCCTCAACTCGTAGCGGCATGCTGTGGATGGGTGGATGCAGCAGAGCCTTTGCTAAGGATCCTTTTCCCAGGGTTATCACTATTGCTCATTGCCGTGTCTTCCGTGGAGATGACTTTGGGAAGCAGCCCGGCGAAGGGGAAGGAGCATGCGCTGTGGCATCAGGCTGAGCTGGGTTTGGCTCTCAGGTCTTCTGCTTTCCGCCCGTGTGATTTCGGCAAGTGGGTCTCGACTGTTATCCATGCTCTGTAAAATGGGGATAATAAAGTTTTCAAATGTTCTCCGGTCCTCTTTGTTAACTGGAGTTGCAGATTTGCTGTAGGGATTATACAAGTCTCTCTCTCTCTCTCTCTGTTTATCATCTGTCTGTCTATCTATTATCATCTATCTATCGCACCTATCTTATACTCTGGTACATAGTAGGTGCTCAGTGTTAAGTGCCTTGACTCCATGGATCTTCCCATCTGTCTGCCTCGATGAGGTTTGAAGGAAACAGACTAAGAGCTGTTGAAAGGAAACTAACTGACCAGACCATTCCAATGGAGATTGGGGCCATGATGAGCACCAGAGCTGTAGGGATGGACTCAGGGGAAGGAACTGGGGACTGATGGTCCTCTCCTCACAGTCACGTATAGCTCCCTGGCCTGCTGGTTCAGCGGCTGTTGTGAAGGAGGCTTCAATGACTGGAGGATACGCCCTCTTTGCTCCAGATGGCTGGGCCGCAAACACACGTCCCTCGGCAGGCGACCCCTGAGCGTGCTGGTATGAAGTGAGGCGGGTTGCACTTCCCCGTAGACAGGGGTGGAGACGTGCAAGGGTTGTAGCTACCCCTTTGGATTTACACTCCAAAGCTTGGGGGGTCTCCACGTATTTCTTCATCTTGGATTAGTAATGGCAGGGCAAGACCGCGTCAAATCCTTATACTATAATACAGGTTGCGCATCCCTAAATCCCAAAATCTGAGCCGGGCTCAGTGGCTCAGCCTGTCATCCCGCGCCTTTGGGAGGCTGAGGTGAGGGGATTGCCTGAGCCCGCGGGTTCGAGACCCGCCTGGGCAGCGAGACCTCATCTCTACAATAAATCAAAAAATCAGCCGGGCGTGGTAGCGCACGCATGTAATTCTGGCTACTTGGAAGGTTGAGGCGGAAGGATCGCCAGAGCCCAGCAGATCAAGGCTTGCACTCCTGTCTGGGCAACAGAGTGAGACTCCAACTCAAAAAAAAAAAAAAAAATCCCAAAATCTGAAATCCAAACGCTCTAAAATGCAAAACATTTTGAGCACGGACATGACACCGCCAAGTGGAAAATTCCACCCCTGACCTCAGGTGACAGGTGATGGCCAACATGCTGTTGCACAGCACGGAGGTTATTCAACATCTCCTAGGAAAAAAGACCCTCCCAGCCCCCTTTGGCTGCAATGTATCTTTTCCATGCATGCCCAGACTCTCCCACGTGAGCATGTCCACAAAAGGTGATAAAGGGGCGTGTGACAGGCTGAACATACCAACGGAAGCGCTGCACGATGCCTCTCATACAGCCAAGACCTACATGCATGACTCACGTGGGCTTTTTTTTTTTTGCTTATTCTCTGCTCTGAGATGTAAAAATATTATTGAAAATGTCAAAAAGCTCTGAAAAATACCCTTTGTGTAACAGTGATACAAAAGAAAGCATCTATATTTATCTCTCGCACAGAAAGTCAAGCAGCTGGAGACACTGAATGGTAGTGTAAGCGTGAAATATCTTACAGGAGACCGTGATGTTGGAATCACTGCTGTATGTGACCTAAAGAAACAGCAGGGTAGACTATTGAAGTTCTGTGCTGAAAGTGATGACCAGACGTTAACGAGAAACAGAAAAACACTGCGAGAAACTAAAAAGGAAGATCGGAATCGTGTCTTTGAAGAGTGGATTCATCAGGATCACGGTGAACACAGGCCACTGAGTGAGTGATACGCTGACCACGAAACAAAGCTCTATCACGATGAACTGAAAGTTGAAGGGAACTGTGAAGACTGAACAGGCTATTCGCAGAAATTTAAGAAAAGACATGACATTGTATTTTTAAAGATTTGTGGTGACAGAGTGTCTGTTGGTCATGAAGGAGTGGAGAAGTTGATTGATGAATCTGTCAGGGTCATCACTCATGAAGATCTAATGCCAGAACAAGTCTGTAGTGCTGGTGAAACACCATTGTTTTGGTGTAATGGCCCCCTAAAGACACTGTCCACTGCTGATGAGGCAGCCTCTGCGGGAATGGAGGAGGCCAAGGACAGAGATGTGCTAAGATGTGCTGCTGAGATGTGCTAAGGCAGCAGCCATGCACAAGAGTCACCATGCTGTGATGGATGAAAACTTATGTCCACGCTGCTTTCAAGGAGTGAATTTCCTACCAGTCCTTTTTTTTTTTTTTTTTTGAGACAGATTCTTACTCTGTCACTCAGACTGGGATGCAGTGATGTGATCCCAGCTCACCACAGCCTCAAACTCCTGGGTTCAAGTGATCCTCTCACCTCAGCCTCCCAAGTAGCTGGAATTATGGGTGCATGCTACCACACATGGCTAATTTTTTTTTTTTTTTTTTTTTTAGAAATGTGGTCATACTATGTTACCCAGGCTGGTCTCAAATGCCTAGGCTCAAGCAATCTTCCTGTCTCAGCCTCCCAAAGAGCTGGGATGACAGGCATGAGCCACCACAACTGGCTTGAAGAGGTTTTTATTTTTATTATATTTATTTATTTTTGAGTCAGAGTCTCACTCTGTTGCCCAGGCTGCTACCACGGCTTCAACCTACTGGGATTAGGCCAACCTTCCAAGTAGCTGGGACTACAAGTGCATGCTACCACACCTGGCTAATTTTATGATTTATTGTAGAGACAAAGTCTTGCCGTGTTGCCCAGGCTGGTCTCTCACTACTGGACTCAAGGCAATCCTCTCACCTCAACCTCCTAAAGTGCTGGGATTACAGGAGTGAGCCACCACACCTGGCCTGAAGAAGTTTTTAACATTGGTAATGAGGCTTCAGTCGTTCATTCACTGACTGATGTTGCAATAGCAGACACAGTTCTGGACCAAGGTGACCATGGTAAGAGTGATGACAAGGATGACATTACCACTGCAGAAATAGTGCCCACAGACGACATGGTGAAAATGTGTGACAGGCTTGTTAAAGGACTGGGGCATTTGTCACAGAACAGGAAACCATGTCAGCTTACAAAAACAAAGAGAAGGCCGGCCTCGGTGGCTCAGCTCGGAATCCTGCACTTTGGGAGGCCGAGGTGAGTGAATTGCCTGAGCCCACGGGTTCGAGACCCGCCTGGGCAACTAGCGAGACCCCCATCTCTACAATAAATCAAAAAATTAGCCTGGTGTGGTGGCGCGTGCCTGTAGTTCCAGCTACTTGGAAGGCTGAGGCGGAAGGAATGCCGGAGCCCAGCAGGTCGAGGCTGCGGTGACCGGGAGCGGCCACTGCACGCCAGTCTGGGTGACAGAATGAGACTCCAACTCAAAACAAAACAAAACAAAAACAAAGAGAGACTTCTAAGACAAAAACCATTGTGAGTGAGGCCCCTGGAGGAAGGCTTTGAAAAAGCCATCCAACAGAATGTCTCCTCATCCCTTGAGTACCCTCTCCCTGGTCCCTCAACGGCTGCTGATGTTTCTTCTCACCTAGAAAGATGTAACACAGGACACAGTAACCTTTTCGTCAGAACACCGCCTTGCAGGTGGGGACGGACAGCCTGCTGGTGCAGGTACCTGGCGATCCCCCTGTGCGGCTCAGTTTCCCTGAACACATTTGTTTTCATATTAGTATTAATGGGATGTCATATTTTTTTTTTATTGCTAAGTGCTTATGTGTGAATAAGCATAAGAAAATGACTGCTTCTCTGTAGCATATAAATTCTGAGTCAGGAATGATGTTGATGCCAAACAGTCACAGATTGTCCACGTGGGTGGCTGAGATAGTGACACCTTTGCTTTCTGACGGTTCGGTGTACACAAACTCTGTTTTATCTGCAACATTATCAAAAATGCTGCACAAAATTGCCTTCAGGCTGGATATGTATAAGGTGTATAGGGAACATACTTGAATTTTGTGTGTTTGGGTCCTATCCCCAAGAGACCTCCTTATGTATATGAAAATATTCCAAAATCTGAAACGCCTGGGGTCCCGAGCATTTCGAATGAGGGATCTTCAGCCTGTCATAGCCAACACTAACGAAGTGTGAGGGTCTGTTTTGAAGCCTTATAAACAGGAACCCATGGAACCCTCACGAGAGCTCTGCAGAGGTGATGCTGCTGATACTTCCACTTTATAATTGGGCCAATCAACTAAGGCACAGAGCCGCAGGGCCGTGTCCAAGGTCACGCGACTCTAAGGGCTCCTGCTGGCTCCCGGGTCTCACTCTTAGGCTCTGTACTGTCCTCTCCCGGAACTGGACAGAGACCTTCTGGAGGATTTCCACATCCAGTCTCCTCACTTTGGGCATGGAGGGACCTGACTAAGGGATCTTCCCTCCTCGGTGGTGAAGCTGCCACATGCTTGGGTCATGCACTCAGCCAAGAGTCCTAACTGGGAAATGTCCGATCTCCCTTGCCATGTCCTCGGCTGTGATCCATGGCTGCCCCACTGTCTGTCTCTGGTGGGACCAGCATTGCCTGTTGCTTCTCCAGTGCTGGGTCTGAGCCCCATCGTCACCTCTGGCTGGATGTGGGGGTGATGTGCGTCAAGAGACCCGAGAGAACAAAAGTGTGGGTCTGGCAACACTGGGTTCCCGCTCAGCACTGCTGGAAGGGCTGATGGGGAGAATGGTGGGGTCACTCTCACTCTCTCACTCTGGGGGGCTGGTTTGGGGTGGGGAGTGGTGTGGCATTGGGAGTGGGCAGCTCTTGGTGGGTCTGTCTTGCCATTGCAGGACTCTGAGTATACTTACTCCCACCCGCTAAATGCCAGTAGCTCCCCGCATCCCACCATGGTGCAACAAAAATGTCCTCACACGCTTCAGAGTGTCCTGGGAGTGGGATGGGGGTGGGGCAGAGGACCAGGGTTCTATCCTTTGGGACTTTAAGCTTGTTGAGTGACGTGGCACCACTGCCAGCATCTGTCTCTCTGTCTCTGTCTCCCCCTCCGCCCACAGAGTTAAGTTCTGCAGCTCCACCAGAGTTGGGCTGCCTGCCGTTCCCCGGATGAATAATAAAAAAGAAGCATTTATTTGACTTTCCTAGGAGCTAGTTTGAACTTGCTTGTGCTGTTTTTGTAATAAGTTCATCTCTAAACTTCTTCTTCCTTCTACGCAGCTCTTGGAATGTTGAGGGAAGCCCTCCTCACACGCACGATGGCACACACTCTGTGTTTTAGTCTTTGGCCCACGTGTTATTCACCTCAAAAATGATCTCCACACTGGCAGGGGGGTGGGAATCGGTGGCCCCGAACAAAATAATTTCAGCAGTCAACTCGGGAAACAACCTGAAGCATGCGGGTGAACTGGACACTTGGTTCAGGGGTCCTTAACCCAGAGCAGTGCTCAAGCTTGACCCGGCAGTAGGACCACCTGGGGAGTTTATGAGGACACAGACTGCTGCTGGACTCCGGCCTGCGGCTTCTGGGTCAGTAGATCTGAGTGGGGCCAGGGAACTTGCATTTTTTTTTGAGTCGGAGTCTCACTCTGTCGCCCAGGCTGGAATGCAGGGGCACACTCATGGCGATCCTTCTGCCTCAGCCTTCCACGTAGCCGGGACTACAGGTGTATGCTACCATGCCCAGTTAATTAATTAATTTATTTATTGTAGAGATGAGGTCTTGACAAGTTGCCCAGGCTAGTCTTGAACTCTCAGGCTCAGGCAATCCACTCGCCTTGGCCTCCCAAAGTGCTGGGATTACAGGTTGAGCCACTGAGCCAGGCCTGGAGCTCCCATTTTTAACAAGTTTCCAAGTGATGCTGATGCCGCTGGCTGGAGAACACATTACCCTTGTAGCAATCACACCACCCTAATTTTAGAATCTCTTTCCTACTATTAATTTAAAAACCAGATACTTCATCGTGTATCCATTTCAACACATGGTTCATTCATTCATTCGACAAGTAATGATGGAGCAGCTATTGGGTGCCAAAGTCTAGCATTTGGGGACTCAGTGGAGGAGAAAGCAAAGCCCCCAACATCAGCCAGGAAGTCGACGTCCTCGTGCAAGGGAGGGGCGATGACAGATAATCGACCAAAAGCATAATGGAGCCAGGCGTGGTGGGGCGTGCCTGTCATCCCAGCTACTTGGGAGGCTGAGGTGGGAGGGCCAATGGAGCCCTGGAGATCAAGGCTGCAGTGAGCCATGATCGCACCTAAAATATAAAGTAGAGTGACAGTCAGGGACAAATGCCATGAAGAAAAATAAATCAGAGTAAAGGGACAGAGTGATAGGGAGGCTATTTCAGAGCCGATGGTCAGCAAAGGACTTCTTAGAGAGGCGACGTTTGCAAAAACTCACAGAAAGTGAGGGGGTGAGTGGCACAGACTTCTGGGGCAACAACAGCCCAGGCAGAGGTAACGGCAAGTACAAAGTCCTGGGCGAGGGACACAACTGATGCGTTTGGGGAGTAGCGTGGGTCTGTAGGTTGGAGCAGAGCAAGAGAGAGAGAGGTGGAAAGAGAGGGCAGAAAGGTGACTGGGCCCAGCATGTGAGGGTCTTCCAGGACACAGCCAGGATTTGGAGCTTTGGCTGCAGGCGAAGGGGAGTCGTTGGAGGGTGTGACATGAACTGACTTCCGTTTTATTTATTTTGAGTCAAGGTCTCACTCTGTTGCCCAGGCTGGAGTGCAGTGGCACAATCCCAGCTACCGCAGCCTCCACCACCTGGGCTCGAGCGATCCTCCCACCTCAGCCTCCTGAGTAGCTGGGACTATAGGTGCAGTGCCAACATGCCTGGCTAATTTTTTGATTTGTGGGTAGAGTCGAGGTCTCTCTATGTTGTCCAAGCTGGTTTCGAACTCATGAGCTCAAGCAGTTCTCCCGCCTTGACATCCTAAAGTGCTGGGATTACAGGCGTGAGCCACCATGCCGGGCCCCTGACTTGGGTTTTAAAAGGAATGCTCTGACTGCTCTGTGGAGAGTAGCATGTCAAGAGCCCAGGGTGGAGGCAAGGAGACCAGTCAGAGGCTGCCGCTGTCATCCAGGCGGAAATGATGGTGGCTAGGCAGGGACTGTGGGGACTCGTGGACAGACCAAGAAGATTTGCTGACACCTTGGATATCTTGAATAAGGACAAGATCAGAGTCAAGGGCGACCCCGAAGTTTTCAGCCCGGGCAGTCAGGCAAATGGTGGCTACTCAGCCGTTCTTAGATGCTGGGCCTGGCTGGAAAGGCCTCCGGGGACAGAAATGACGAAGAGGTGATGTGTGCCCTGCAGATCTAGCAGTCTAGTGAAAGACTCAATAAGCAGTCATCGAGGGCTGAAGCAAGACGGCTTCCCAGAGCGGGGCAGTCCTATTTGGGCCACCTTTGTCGGGTCATCTGATGAGAGAGATCCCTTTCACGGCTCCGCTTGTATCACAGATGTCATGGGAGAAGCTGCCTTGGCATCAAGAGCTCAGTTGCTTGGGCATCCCTGGAGGTTACAGATAGATGTCTGGTTTACAGATCGCTAGAATTGGAAAAAACCAAAGAAATTAGTGGAAGAGACCTCAAGCAGCACTCCAGACGAAGCCTCATAGGCTTCCCAGAGTATCTCAGCATCTAGAGGACGAGCGACAGTTCTTCCGTTTCAGGCGTGCTGTGCTCTAATAGACCAGCGAGCCCTTCTCGGCCTGGGCAGTTAGAAGCCGTGTTTCCAGCTTGATTATTCATCAGTTGCTAGCTGGTAAGGGAGGGGATGGGAGCCACAGGGTTACTTGGCTTTTTCTTCTAATAGTTCATAATTCTCATGTCATTCAAATATCACCTTCCTACCCCTTGAGCACTATGATAGTATAAATCTTAACCCCCCAATTCCATGCTCTCCAGAGTCCCCATCAAAATTCCTGCCAATTTGCAGGGAAGGTCGGAATTCCTATTGTCAAGGTCTCCTCAGCCTCCAGGCAACTGCTTCCCCTAGTGTTGTCTTCGTCCTGCACAAAACTGATGAGACTCAAAGACCATTTCCTTCCTTATTTTCTACTGTAACCTTATTATAAGCTAGGGTCCACATGGCCCAGTCTTTCAATGGAGTTATATTCAGAATGCACAGTCTAGTAAACAAGGATAATTAAAAAGTGATCCCAGGTGGGCGCGGTGGCTCACGCCTGTAATCCCAGGACTTTGGGAGGCCAAGGCAGGAGGATTGTTTGAGCCCAGGAGTTTAAGACCAGCCTGGGCAACATAGTGAAACTCTGTCTCTACAAAATTTATAAAAAAATTAGCCAGGGCTGGGCTCAGTGGCTCAGCCTGTAATCCCAGCACTTTGGGAGGCTGAGGTGAGTGGATTGTCTGAGCCTGCGGGTATGAGACCAGCCTGGGCAACTTGGCAAGACCTCGTCTCTACAATAAATAAAAAATTAGCCAGGTGTGGTAGTGCATGCCTGTAGTTCCAACTACTTGAGAGGCTGAGGCAGAAGGATTGCTGGAGCCCAGCAGGCTGATGCTGGGGTGACCGTGAGCATGCCACTACACTCCAACCTGGGCAACGGAGTGAGACTCCAACTCAAAAAAAAAAAAAAATTAGCCAGGCGTGTTGGCGTGGCGTCTATAGTCCCAGCTACCTGGGATGCTGAGGAAAGAGAATCGCCTGAACCCAGGAGGTCGAGGTTATGATGAGCCGTGATCATGCCATTGCACTCCAGCCTGGGTGACAGAGTGAGACCCCAACTTAAAAAAAAAGTGATTCCAGCCGGGCTCGGTGGCTCAGCCTGTAATCCTGCGCCTTTGAGAGGCTGAGGTGAGTGGATTGCCTAAGTCTGCGGGTTCGAGACCCACCCAGGCAACTTGGCAAGACCTCATCTCTACAATAAATCAAAAATTAGCCGGGCCTGGTAGCGCGCGTCTGTAGTTCCAGCTACTTGAAAAGCTGAGGCGGAAGGATCGCCAGAGCCCAGCAGGTCGAGACTGCGGTGGCCGGGAGCGGCCACTGCACTCCAGTCTGGGTGACAGAGTGAGACTCCAACTCAAAACAAACAAACAAAAAAAACCAAAAACCAAAACCAAAACAAAAAAAAAAATGATTCCAATCTTTACTTCCAGTTTTCAAATCAAGCTGGAGAGGACCTCAGTCACAGGTCATAGCGTCATTTTTCAAAACTCTCTTTGTCTTGTAGGATTTGTTCGCGCTCCTGTTTGCTCTTATACTTCTCACCTGCAAACCTCTCAAACTTCCTCTCATGTCTGGTCCCTTCCCTCAGCCTTCACTGTCTTTGTTTCTTTCTTTCTGGCCTTTATTTTTTTTCAAATTAAGTATCACAAAAGGTCACACAATGGGCTCAAAAGTCTGGACTTGCATTAGAGCATGTATGTGCATGTGTGGGGCTTTATTATTATTATTCTTATTCTTGAGTTAGAGTCTCACTCTGTCGCCCAGGCTGGAGTGCAGTGGCATGCTCATGGCCACCCCAGTGTCGACCTGCTGGGCTCAGGCGATCCTTCCACTTCAAGTAGCTGGGACTACAGCTGTGTACCACCACACTAGGCTAATTTTTTGATTTATTGTAGAGACGAGGTCTCGCCAAGTTGCCCAGGTTGATTTTGAGCCCACGGGCTCAGGCAATCCTCTCGCCCCTACCTCCCAAAGTGCTGGGATTGCAGGCATGAGCCACCGTGCCTGGCCTTGCTTTTTTTTCTTAAATGAAACTTTTATTGGAAGTAATTGTAGATTCGTATGCGGTTGTACCAAAGCTGCTTTTGAAATGGCAGGAAGACAGAGGTTCTGATCTAGAGGCAGACAAACACCTCTCATCTTGTAGGGCAGTATGGAAGGAGGGTGTCTGAGGGACTCTTGGACTCCACTTCACTTTACAGCTCTCTTCTGTCTCTGGGATGTGCACTCGTCAAGGACTCTAAAGCAGCGGTCCTCAACCATTTTGACTGGCTTCCTGGAAGACAGTTTTTCCACAGACTGGTGGGGTTTGGGATGATTCAAGCACAATACATTTTTTGTGCATTTTATTTCTATTGTTATTACATTGTAATATACAGAGGGTACCAAAAATGTATGTACAGTTTAAGAAAAGAAAAAAACTGTATTAAAATTGTAATAATAAAGTGGATAGAAGTCATGATTGGGCTGGGCGTGGCAGCTCACACTTATAATCCCAGCACTTTAGGAGGCTGAGGTGAGAGGATTGTCTGATCCCACGGGTTCGAGACCAGCCTCAACCTGCTGGGCTCAGACGATCCTTCCACCTCAGCCTTCCAAGTAGCTGGAACTGTAGGTGTGCACCACCACGCCCAGCTAATTTTTTGATTTGTTATAGAGACGAGGTCTCGCCAGGTTGCCCAGGCTGGGCTTGATCCCCTGGGCTCAGGCAATCCTTTTGCCTTGGCCTCCCCAAGCGCTGAGATTCCATGCCTGAGCCTATAAAGCCTGTGCCAGCCTGGCTTTATTAATTTTTTCAACACATCCATCCCCTCTCCCTGGATCTACCCAGTCAGGGTAACTTTCTGTGTTCACTCACCTCCTCGCCTCCTCCTGCCTAACCCACAGAGCAGTCACCAGGGTTGAGCGCTGTGCTGAAGATCTGGTGGGGGAACGTGAGGGTTTCTATCACATCACATGCATGTCAGGCATGCCTGGCCAGGGGAGGTTCCTGCGGGGTGGGTGAGGAACACAGCAGAGTAGAGGGCTGCGGAGGGCACCCTGCCAAGCTGAGGTGTAGCTGGGACTTCACTGTTTTGAATCATGATAGCAAAGCAATAAGAACCAGCATCGTGTGTTGCGCTCCAAGGTACCAAGCACTGCATTTGGGGGACACATGGATTCCCTCATGGCTCCCATTTTCCAGATGAACAAACTGAAGCTCAGAGAGGGGAGGCCACACCCCAGATCTGTGCCAGGGCCTGGGTGGTACTCAGGTCCAGCTGACCCCAAAGGCCACAGTGAGAGCCAGCACTGGCTGGATGCACCTCAGCCCAGGCCAGGTGGATGCGGGGCTGGGGGCGTGTGGGGGGGTAGCTCTGACATTCTGGCCTCTTCCACTCTTTCCTCCCCTCCCCTCCTCCCCCTGCATAAGGCCACACACTCCCCGGGGACGCCCTCAGGCTGCCCTCTGTCCCTGGTGGGTCTGGCCCCCACGGAGTGGGTCCAAGCATCCCCAGAGCCCCTCCCCCAGCATTCCTGGTTTGGATAGGCCCAAGCAAGGCAGAGATGGTGGGGGTAGGGGGCGGGGAGGGAAGCCAGCACCTTCTCCTAGGAGAGAGGGGACCGTCCGCCTCCAACCCTGCTTTGGCATTTCGTGTGCCGGGAATGAGAAACCCAGCGTTGCTATGGCAACTGCCATCCCCTGCTCCCTCGGCCATTCTCTGTGGGAGGTTCCCGCGCGTGAGGGGTGGGGTACGTGGGCAGGGGGCACTCCTGCTGCACGAGGGGCGGGGAGGGGGTTGGAAGGCAGAAGGAGGTCCCTGGGGGAGGGTGCAGAGGCAGCGGGGGTGGGGGAGCTGGGAGGGCGCAGGGGGCAGGATGGGAGGCTCCTGCCCCGGGCGGGGCTCCCGGGTTTCCGCCTTGAGGGCGGGGCGAGGGGCAGCCTCGGAGCGGGGCGCCTCTCCGGACAGTTCTGGAACGAGTGTGCATGCTGGCAGGGTACAGAGCAGGCTGCAGAGTGCCGGCAGGTGGGCAGTGTGGAAAGAGCTTGGGCCCACCATGGTCATGTTCCGCAAGCCTCAGTTTCTCTCCTGGAACACGTGCCGAGCCACAGCAGCCACGGGGAGGGGTGACGTGGGAGCGTGACTGTGGGCACCTGGTCCCTGCCTGGTGTCTCTACAGCAGGCAGCCTCCAATTAAGGGGCCCTTCCTCTTCCCTTCCCCGTGTCGCTTGGTCCCACTCGGGTGGGCAGTGTGAGCCCACTTTACAGCGGAGGGGACGGAGGCCCAGCCGCGAAAGGAGGCGCTCAAAGTCCACAGGGAGTCGGGCAGGGCCAGGGACGCCGCCAGGAGCCCCGAGCTCTTCCCGGCTCCTTTGTGTCCCCTCCAGTTCCTGTCACTCTGTCGCCGCTGCCTGGAACTGGCCTTAATGGTCAGGCCTGCAGGACTCTCTGCCTCCGAGCTCTGTGCTCAGCCCGGGTCGCTTGTTGACTCTGTCATTAGGGGAACCAGGCCTGCGGCAGGAACAAGTCTCTTTGGCTCTTAATATTGAAACAGAATAAAGTGCTGTGCTTTCTCTGTAGGGGGAGAGGTGGCGGTGGGGAGAAAAACAGCCTGCAAGCCCCAGATGACACCCACCCCCAGCACCCCTCGCAGCTCTCAGAAAGGGAATAGTTCCTTCCAGGTGATTTGTTAGCTCTTTCTGGGGCAGAAGAAGGTGGAAAACTAATTTTAACCTCTCAGGAATTCTTTTTTTTTTTTTTTTTTTAGTTTTCATGTTTTTCAGACCAGGGGGAGGTTATCAAGTGCCGCCCTAAGCCCCACTGAGGTGGGGGAAGAGGAGGAGCGGGGGTGATTTTGCCTCCACCAGGCAGGCCTTGCAAATCCCAGGTGGGTAGGGAAGCCGAGAAGGGCTCCACAGGTCCCCACCATCTCCCCTTCCCCCAGAAAAGCTGCCGCTCCTCCCAAGACAAGGAAGGTGTCGGCACGCTGAAGCACATGTGTGAGTTTATGAAACCTGGGGCCTGAGTTCCAGACTGCCTGCTTTAAGGGTTTGCTGTGTGGCCTCAGGCGCCACTTCCCCCTCTGGGCCACTGTTGCCTCCTCTGTCCCGGGAGGACAATTACTGCCATCTTGCCCACTTCCCAGGGGAGCCATGGAGGCTCAGTGCAGTGCTGGGCTGATGTCTGGGCCCAACACCTGGAGGGCACAGCTAGCCTGGGGAGGGTCCATGGAGGGCACAGCTGCGGGGAGAACCGAGATCAGGCTCCAGCCCACTCCGTACCCAGCCCTGTGCCTGGCGCGTGGGGGCTCATGGATGCGTGATATGTCAACAGGTGCTCCCATCGGAATGGTGGGACAAGGTGAACCTGAGAAGAGGCTCATGGGAAATCAGCTAACTTCTCCAGGCAACAGAATGGCCTTGACAAAGCACTGGGAAGAGATTAGGGATGGTCCTGGGGACAAGTAAGCAGCCGCTGTAAGATGCTAGATTTCTTTTTTGTTTTTGTTTTTTGAGTTTGAGTCTCACCCTATGGTCCAGGCTGGAGTGCAGTGGCAGGCTCACAGCCACCGCAGCCTCAACCTGCTGGGGTCAGGTGATTCTTTCGACTCAGCCTTCCAAGTTGCTGGAACTATAGGCATGTGCTACCACGCCCAGCTATTTTTTGATTTATTGTAGAGACGAGATCTCGCCAAGTTGCTCAGGCTGGTCTCAAACCCGCAGGCTCAGGCAGTCTGCTCTCCTTGGCCTCCCCAAATGCTGCGATTTCAGGCTGAGCCACCAAGCCCGGCCAAGATGCTAGATTTAAGTCCTACATGAGGGCTATGGCGTAGAGGCAGGGGAATGAGCTCGGAATGAGCATTTGCAGTGTGTCTGGGAACTGAATAGAAATAGCCAAGTTTTACTGAGTCCTTGCTGAGAAGCAGTAAGGTTTTGGGAAGAGGACCCATGTCCAGAGCCAGAAGACCTGGGTTCGAATCCTGCCTGCCATTAAGCAGCTTGTCAGTTTCCTCTCCTGTAAACTGGAGAGGCTACTGTTCCCTGACTCGAACTGCTGCAGGGATTATGGCACGTGTTTGTGCATAAATCCATACCTCTGTCTCAGGACACGGCTGGCATGCAGTAAGCGCTTAGTACGTGCTGTGTGAGTGTTGGCCAGGAGTGTTACTTCCCCCTGGTCTGAGCTACTGGTTTCATTTCATCTTTGCAATAGTCTAGGAGAGGGGCTGTTATCCCCATTATCCAGAGGTGGCAACTGAGGCTCGTTCAGATTCAGTGATGTGGCCAAGGTCTCCCATCTTGAAAATGGCAGACCTGAACTCCCAACCCAGCTCTGCTGGCTCCGAAGCCAGTCCTGCTGATCTCAGAGTTACACACAGATCAACCCTTCTGAGGGGGACATGCCTTGCCTGCCCTCCCTAGTCCAGGGACAGAGGTTGAGAGAGAGGGCAGGTACCAGACTCGGCACCACGGAGCTGTCTAGTGGAAGAGCTCGGGTTTGGCTCCAAAGCCCACAGGCTTGCTTTCCACGGCGCCACACACAACCCAGGCCAGAGTGGGCCGCCTCCGGTGGACTGAGAGGCTGCCTGTCACCAGCCACTGGCCAGCTCGGGTGGGTGAGCCCTCTGGGAGGATGCTGGGATTCCAGAGGAGACAGGGTGACCTTTCTGCTCTCCTGCAGCACTGTGGTTGGATGACGAGATGGGATGATGGATGTGGAAGGTGAAAATTTGACGCACATGTGAGACAGGCATGCGGCAGCTCTTGTGATCTTTACAGCTGGGGCCAGAGAGCCCAGATTCCTGTTTGTGGCGGAGCAAGCAGCACCCACACGTCACCCGATCATTTCTTTTCCCGCCCCCACCTGTCTCCCTCTCTCTTGGTCCATGCTTCTGCCCCTCCCTTCTGTCTGTCTCTCATTCTCTCATCATCCCTCCAAAGGAAGCGTCCCCATCCCCCAGCCACACTCAACTCAGATGAGTAATTAATCCTCGCAGCTCTGCCTTTATCTGGTCCTCTCGGATTTGGTTACTTTGGGCCCAAGAATATTCAAAGATATGCTACCCAGAGTAAACGGCAGAGTTTAACTGAATGACTCTGCATGGAAATGTGTTACATTCTAAAGGTCATCTTAGAAAAGGAATTACTAGAGCAATGCGGCACCACGTCAGCCTGATTGCTGTGTCAACGTAAGAAACCAGGGCGAAAATAGATAATCTCCCGAGTTATCTGCTCGTCTGTGTCAGGAAGTAGGCTACTCATCTTTTCCAGAATCAAGGAAAGCTGCTCTCAAGGCATTTTAGACAATGATCTTGCTCTAAACGGCGGACTAAGAGCTAACAGCGGGAAGATGCAGCAGCTTGAGGCTTTCTTAGAGTTGTGAGGAGCTGGCGGGGCCCAGGGACAGCCGCTTGCGACATGGCAAATCATCCATCCATTCATCCGTTCGTTCTTCCATTCGGGACAGAGGGCTGTCACTGATCTAGGCCTTGGGGACACAAAGGCGACAGACATAGATCCCGGTGGGCGAGGGGGCCATGTCCCTGCCCTCTGGAGCTTCCGGTCGACGGGGCACCCAGGCAGGGAGCCGGGCAGTGAGGGTGGAGCGTGCAGAGGCAGTGAGGGGAGCGGTTTGCCCAGGCTTCGTGCGCAGCCCTGCCGAGACAGGTTCCAGCTTGGGAAACGTTAGCCTGACCGGGTGGAAGGCTCACCCCTGCTCACCATCTGTCGAGGAAGGGTCACATACGTGCCACCTGGCTCCCTGTGGGGAGATAGCATCTGGGAGACAGAGAGAGCTCCTCGGGGGAAGATGCTTGATGGGGTGCGGTCATGATTTATTCAGCAGCGTCAGACACCTGTACCCTGGGGCCAGCGCTGGCCTCAGCTCCCGGATCCGCTCTGGATTAACGGACTCGTCTCTTCAAATGACTGGGGTGTGGGCGGTGGGGGACATAGGCCAGCCCGGAGGGGGCAGCCTCCCTCACCTCTAGCTGGCTGAGTAGGGGATGTTTCTAGCTCACCTGCTGGCAAGCACCGCTGGCTGCAAAGGGCCCAGCCTCGGCACACGCATACGGCCCTTCCCTGACAGATGGCCAGCAGGGGCCAGCCTGCCACCTGGTCAGGAGGACGGTTCCCAAGCTGGAACCGGCCTTTGCAGGGATCCGCGCAGAGCCGGGACAAACTGCTCCCTGCACAGACCTATGCCCCCCCAAGATGTCTCCTTCCAGACTCACCAGGAGATTCACCACTCGGTGAAGGTTTCTGGTCATCCTGGCAGAACTCATTGCCACCAGCCCGCCTCAGACCTCCCGTGGGGGAAGCATGTGCAAACGCGTGCACGTGGCGTGTCTGCACACTCCAAGTGGGCTGTGTTTGTATAAATCCAAACTAGGATTATGTTGACGTGGGCTGATTAGTAGTAAATCATCCCTGATAAAAGACAGCTGGCATTTGCATGACACATTGTGCTTTCCCAGAAGCCGCTCTCGTCCGTATTCCCTGTGTTGGCCTCACCATAATCCCGGGAGTGGCGAGGACAGGTGCCGGGTGGCGACCCCTGCATTAATGACTGAGCAAGGAGAAGCCAAATCTCCGTGACCCCATGTCATGGTGCAGCCTAGAGAGACAGAGGCCGCTCATTAGCTGAGCTTAGAGGCGTGTCATATTTCTCCAGGCTATCCTAGCAGTTTTTAATTCTGTTAATTAAATGATCATTTTGTTTAAAATTTTGGTGTTTTTTTTTTTTTTGGCTACAGATTGAACAGTAACCTGGGAACTCTAGCTTGTTGGTGTGAAGGTTAGCCACCTAACCTGGATGCGAGTCCAAGTTTTCACTTTTCCTGTGTACAGCAAAACCTCACGCTGTTTCCCCGTGGTGTCACACTCTCTCTGGGAGTGGGCTGTGAAGACCCAGCCTGATGACAGTCACCGTTACTTTTTCTGATTTTCAAGCAGGCCCTGAGCTAAGCTTTGCAGGCACCATCTCAATGCATGGCGATCACAGACCTGTAAAGTGGGTGTCAACATTATTCCCATTTTGCAGTGAGGAAACTGAGGCTTAGAGGGGCTCGGAGATGTCCTGACAGTGACACCGGCAGGAAGTGTTGGTGCGGAGACCCCCGCCCAGATCGCCTGCCCCCAGGGCCTGGGGGAGTAACCCTCAGGCCCTGCTGCCTCTCTCTGCCACAGTGGGGCTACTTTTCCCCGGCTGGGACCCTGGAGGGGAGGCCACAGACTCAGGAAGTCGATGCGGGGGCATGAGCCCCGGCCCTGGACTGCAGCAGGGGCCACCAGAGGCCCTGGGCAACCGGGCCGTGGCTGCACCAGGCTTCCCGCGGCCGCTGCACCCTCCAGCTCTCTGTCATGGTCCTGAATGGCGAACCAGTGGTGGCTCCCAGAGGAGGGAGGGTGGACAGGGTGGCGGAGCCCGCAGCCAGATGGCCCTCCTGGCGAGCGTGGGCTCTTCCTGGTCTTTATGTAAGAGTTGCTCTGCTTCCCAGACTGTCCTCCAGTCAGATGTTTAAACACTTGGTTTGTGTTTATGATACAGAGGAAGAAATTAAAAGGCCCCTGGGGGCAAACGGAGAGAATAACCAGAAGCAATTCTGGGGGCTTGTCAGACCGGCTGGAGGGAGAAACTGAGTCTGGGACTGCTTTCAGGATGACTGCAAGCAGATGGCGTCTCTGGGCTTGGGTGGTGAGATCCCGGATTTCGTGACAGAGAGCCGGGAAGAGGGTGAGCTCCTTTTGGTGATAAAACTGGACAGGAAACTGCCAACAACCGAGGGGCTGCTGTGTCCAGACCTCGTGACCTCTGCAGGCCTGTTTTACAGATGGAAAATCGAGGCCTGGGGGACTCCGTGACTTGGCCACCGTCGGCCTGCTTGACACCTAGGCTTGGCCTGGGACTGCTGGAAGGTTTCCCCCCGCCCGCCTGGGATGCCTTCCCGTCTCCCGCCTCCAGGTCCGTCTCCTGCAGCATCTCCCGGACTGGCAGCCAGCCGCAGGGGCCGGGGCTGTTCCCTGAACCTCCTGTGACTTTGACTTCTGAACTGGTGTCTGACTTTTCACTGTCCAGGGGCGCCTGGAATTGGCGTTGGAAAAGGCCTCAGAGGGGAGGGCTCTGAGCCACCGTCAGGTGTTTGGATCTCTCTAAGGCACCCGGCTCCATCGAACGCTGGCTGGCGGAGTTTGTGGGTTGACACTTCTCCACCACCCGAATTCCTGATGGACAGCACCAAGTCCTCTCTCTCCTGGTCCATATCCCTCAGGGCCGAGCGCAGTGCTGGGCCCTCTGAGGGCTGGCAGAAGAAGCACAGCACGGGAGAGTTGCAAAGTACAGACTCTCCATCTTTTTTTTTTTTTACAGATGAAGAAGCAGAGACTCAGAATGCTGAGGGCTTGCCCACAGCCACACAGCGAGTTGGGCTCAGAGCTGGCACTGGAACTCGGGCTCCAATTCCTAGCTCACAGCTCTACCCACTCTGTGCCAGCCTTGGGGCTTGCTCCTCAAAGCAGACCTGGCTGACTCCTCCCAGCACTGGGCACAGACATGGCGGAGGCATGTGCTGGCATCTCTCTGTCCAGGAGGAGTCGTTCTTCAGAGAAGACCCAGGGTTTTGGAGGAAGGGACCTGCGTGGAGTCTCCACCTGCAGCTCCTTCACGGGCCTGGTGCAGAGGGGGTGCCAGCAAGTGCCGGGAAAGGGCAGGTGGGGAGGGAGGGAGGGGAAGAGGCCGTCGGAGGGAAGGGCGGCGGTCCCAGGGGCCAGGGGACTGCTTCCTGGTTGATTAGGAGCAAGACGTTTTGCGAATGTGGCCTCATAACAATCGAGGAAGTGCTGAGAGTTCACAGAGCCATCTGCGCATTTGCACAACAAAGTAGGGAGGGCTCGGATGACCCCCATTTTGTAGGTGAAGAAACTGAGGCTGACCAAGGACCTGCTGTTAAAGACAGAGCTTGAACCAGAATCGCTGAACACACACCTTCTGGCTCATAACCAGGGTTGTTCCTACTATGACATTTTCTCTCCATGTATATCTCTCTCCCTCCCTCATTCCCTCTCTCTCTTTTTTTTGGAGTTGGAGTCTCACTCCGTCGCCCAGACTGGAGTGCAGGGGCCGCTCCCAGCCACCGCAGCCTCGACCTGCCGGGCTCCAGCGATCCTTCCGCCTCAGCCTTCCGAGGAGCCGGAATTACGGGCACGCGCTATCACGCCCGGCTGATTTTTGATTTATTACGTAGAGATGAGGTCTGGCCAAGTTGCCCAGGTGGGTCTCGAACCCGCGGGCTCAGGCAATGCACTCACCTTGGCCTCCCAAAGGTGCGGGATGACAGGCTGAGCCACCGAGTGACTTGTTCAAGTTCTTAGGAGCCCCATTGCTTTCCCTTGAGCACAGCACTCACAGGCGCGCCTCAGAGCATCCGCACTGGCTGTTCCCCCTGCCTGGAATGCTCTTCCCACAGATGTCCCCGGGGCTCCACCCTTACCTCATTCTGCTTCCATGCCACCTCCCCTGCCTACCTGTTGGAGCAGCTCCCTCATCTCTCCCTCACCCACCCAAGCCAGCCTCTCTTTTCCTCACAGCGCTGGTCACTAGCTGGCCTTACATTTTGTATTTATTAAGTGCTGCTCCCTGTGATATCATCTATGTCCTAACTATTTGATTGTCTGTCTCTTCCCTCTAGAATATCGGCTCCTCGGGGGTGAGGTCTGGCGGTCTGTCCACCCCATCTGCGCAGCTAGATCCATGCCGGACACAGAGTAGGTGCTTACATGTGTTTATATGGCCGGAGTGAACGAGCCTCAAATATGCACCAGACCCCACTGTGAATACCAAGGGTAGGCACACGATTAGGACTACCTCCTGCTCTTAGAGGGTTCAAAGCAGACGGACAAAAACGGGTCCCCAGGGCAGAAAGGTGGTCAGAGGTGTGCTCCCAAGTGAGAGGGTTCCCTTAGCCATTGTAGCAGAGCCCACTGGGTGGCCCCTAATAGAGTTGTACCCTATTTCTTTAACAACAGACCCCTACTTTTAGCTGAACACAAGGTCACTCAGAATAAAGGCCACCTTTCTCAGGTTTCCGTGTGGCTCAGTTCTGGCCAATTTCCAGGAAGTATCCTTAGAGAAAAAGGGTGTCCCTGCCTCTGTCCTCTCCTCTGCTCATTAGATTGTGCAGTGATGGCTGGATTCAAGCAGCCCTGTTGGACCATGAGAATGAAGCTATACCTCAGGGACCACGGAGCAGAAAGTTGGAAGCAAGCCTGGCTCTCTGAGCCTGTGGAACACGCCCTCACCTCCAAAATTCATTTACCTGAATTCATTGGCTTAACTCCTTTAGAGGGAGTTTTCTGTGGCTGGCAGTTGAATAGTCTTCATCCTGATCGATACAGCCTTGGATGGAAGGAAAACTCTCGTGGAGACTTGTCTGCCCCACACAGTGAGCGAGATGGGCTCGTCACCCAGCCGAGAGGTAGAAACGGTGGTTAGAATGCGTCTGGGTCTGGGCAGGGCCTGCTGACCTTGTGATGCCTCACAACGATAGCATTCATTTGATCTCCACTTACTCATTTGTCCTTTCATTCATTCATTCATTCATTCAGCCAAGCCACCATTCACTCATGAGGCTCATTTATCCATCTTCACCTGTCAAAACATCTCACGAGGCCCAGTCGGCCACAGGGCCAAGTGTGACCTCAAGCCAGGCAGGGAAACAGTTTGCGACTGCATCTCCATCGGAAGACCAGGAGCCCGGATATCGGGCCTGGAGTCTCCTCTCCCAGGCTGGCAGGGCTTGCCCGTTCACCAGGCCTCCACCCGGACTGGAAGCATCTGTGGAGCAGACACATTCAGGATCACAGGAGTCCCTCAGGTTCCTGGGGATGCCTTCGTTCTTCCTGGGTCAAGATGGGTGTTCTCCCACGCAAGAAGACTTTTTCAGCCCCACCACACCTTTGTTGTGTCACGAAAGGTGGTGGGTATCAGCAAGAGAATGGCGCCTGTGTCTTGCAGCTTCTGAAAAATATGGAAGACAAAAAAGTCTCTGCTTAGGACACAACAGTAAGAATATTCTGGAAAAGTGTCAGAAACTTTTGGGCCTCCTATGTTTCCTCCGAAATTGAGCCGGGATTCTGGGGGAATGTGGGGTTAAAAAAAGATCACAGGGGCCGGGCTCGGGGGCTCAGCCTGTCATCCCAGCACATGGGGAGGCCAAGGCGAGTGGACTGCCAGAGCTTGCAGGTTCGAGACCCACCCGGGCAACTTGGTGAGACCTCATCTCTACAATAAATCAAAAATCAACCGGGCGTGGTAGCACGCGCCTAGAGTTCCGGCTACTCGGAAGGCTGAGGCGGAAGGATCGCCGGAGCCCGGCAGGTCGAGGCTGCGGTGGATGTGAGCACTCCAGCCTGGGCCACAGAGTGAGACTGCAACTCAAAAAAAAAAAAAAAAAAAGATCACAGGGCTTGTTGGAAGGTGTGAGGAGATAGACCAGGCTGAGAGGCAGGAGGGATGCCCAGACACTCTTCCAAGGCAGATCTGATAGGAAACAAGACATGACTTGGGGGGGAAAAAAGGCAGGACCCTCTGGAAGTCTGTGGTTGGCCCAGAGCAAACCAGTTTTCTTTCTAGAATCTGATGGGCCTGTACATTTTCTTTTTTCTTCCCCCTCTCTCTTTTATTTTCTTTTTTAATTTTAAAGACATGGGGTACAATTCAGGGTTAGGTATACAAATGTTCATTATGCAGGTACCTTTGTTGATGAGGTGTGCCCCTCCCTCCCCTGGCAGTTTCCCTCAACTGCCATTCCCATCCCCACCCCCAGCAGTTTCCCACTACTGCCAATCCCTTTCCTATAGTATTATGATAATTGTTCAAGGTTTGCTTATGAGTGAAAACATATGGAACTCAGTTGTTTCTGGGATAGATCACTGAGTATGATAGACTCTAAATCCATCCAAGTTGCTGTGAAGTCCGTATGTTTGTCCTTCTTTATGACTGCATAATATTCCATTGTGTATATGTACCCCATTTTAAAAAATCCAGTCCAGCTTCGATGGGCAGCATGGTTGGTTCCATGTTTTTGCTATTGTGAATACAGCTGCAACAAACATGTGTGTGCAGGAATCTTTTTTGTAGAATGATTTGAGTTCCTCCGGGTATATTCCCAAGAGGAGAATTGCTGGGTCCTATGGAAGGCCAGTTTCTAGTTCTTTCAGAAATCGTCACACTGTCCCCCAAAGAGGTTGCAGTAGTTTGCATTCCCACCAGCAGTGTAGAAGCGTTCCTTTTTCTCCGCATCCTCGCCAGCATCTGTTGTTGTTTGTTTTATTAATGATGGGCCTGTACATTTTCAATTACTGTGATCAACACTGAGGGTTACACGACAGAAATAAAGCAAATGGATCTATTTCTGTTGTCTTCTGTGATGTAACAAAGCGTCCCCAAACTTGGTGCTAAAACATTTATATGATTCCTTGTGATTCTGTGGATTTCTCGTGGTTCTGTGGTAGGCTGGTCAAGGATCCTGCTCCTTGTGGTCTAGGCTGAACACTCAGCTGGTGGCTAGAAGGTTCTAGCAAGGTGGTCAGTTCTTCTCTACGGGACCTTTCTGACCACGTGGTCTCTCTGTCTTGTAGGACGGCCTGAACTTCCTCCCATCGTGGCGGCTGGACTTTGCGAGTGAAAGCAGCAGCTTCCAGGCCTCTTGAGGCCCAGGCCTGGACCCGGCATGGCTTCCGCTCCACCGCATTCTATTGGCCAGAGCAAACTGCACACAGATGACACACGATTTCAGACATCAGTTCAGAGGAAATAAACTCTGTCTCTTGAGGGGCGGAATCGCTGGCGGCTGTATTTGCAGACAGACTTCCACAGGAAGTTGATGGCATCATGGAACCTAGAAGGAAAATCGGCTATGACTGACACACATTGGACTGGTGTACAACCGAACGGAAACAACGCTTGATGTGTAAAGCCAGGCTCACCAGCATCTGCTCGGGGCTGGAGCTGGGGTTCTGGGCGGCAGGCTCTGCCTCTCCTCTTCAGAGGACTCCATCGGCTGGGGGCCACTAAACAGGAAGACACAGATACCAAGACCACAGTCATTAGCATCCCAGAACATTGGATTCTATCTCTGGCAGATCAGAGGTAGCTGGCAAACCCCGCCCCCCATCTCCCGGTCCGGCGATCCGAGGAAATGAGCCCACTGTATTATGTGCATTAGCAGAAGTGCTGGGTGCCGATCAAGACAGGAAATGGACTCGCCGTGATCCATGATGAGAAGCCTGCACCTGGGGTTTGGGATTCAGCTGAGGGCTCAGGGGCAGGTAGCTGCTGTCGACTGAGGGCCTACTGTGTGCCGAGTGCTGGGCTCAGGGCGTCTGGCCCCTGCTGTTTTCATCTTGCACGACGTTCCTTCTCTCTCTGCTTTCCAGCCAATCTGGGTCTATTTCCGTTTTTTTTTTTTTTTTGAGTTGGAGTCTCACTCGGTCGCCCAGACTGGAGTGCAGTGGCCGCTCCCGGCCACCGCAGCCTCGACCTGCTGGACTCCGGCGATCCTTCTCCTCAGCCTTCCAAGTAGCCGGAATTACAGGCGCGCGCTACCACGCCCGGCTGATTTTTTGATTTATTGTAGAGATGAGGTCTCGCTGCCCAGGCGGGTCTCGAACCCGCAGGCTCAGGCAATCCACTCACCTCAGCCTCCCAAAGCGGGATTACAGGCTGAGCCACTGGGCCCGGTTTATTTCAGTTTTTTTAAAGGTCACTGTTTCTCCCCAGGCCTTTGCGTGCTCTGTTCCCTCTGCTCAAACACTTTCCCTGTCACTTGGCCCGGTTGACTCGAATGCATCTCTCAGTCTTCAGGCTCTCGGCCTTCTCTCTAGACTGAAGGCTCTCCAGGGCAGGGCCACACCTCCCGAGGTATGCTTGGCCCCCCTCAGCGCCCAGTGTTCTGTAGGTATTTGTTGAATGACGGAACGATGGAATGGATGACCCCTCACAGCAGCCCATTTGGACAGATGAGGCGCCAGAGGCTCAGAAAGAGCTAGAACATCCAAGGCCAAGATATGGTGCCAGGCAGAGTCAGGATTTGAATCCAGGTTTGTTTGGTGGCCGAGGAAGAAGCGAGGCCAAGGCACCACCCTGCCCCATTGTGTGCAGGTAATCACATCAGACATGGCGGTGAGCCTGGGACTGAGCAACCAAGTCACACAGCACACGGCTGAGCCTCTGGGCTTCTGGTCTCCCAGTCTCTCTTGAATTGCGGGTTTACAGGTGCCTGCTCTGTAGCCAACAGGGGCCAGGCCAGCAGCTCAGTTGGCTGCCAGCATCCTAAGGGTTGTGCTAACTCCCAGGGTCTTTGGGACCCTCTGGTTAAAGGGCCCAGAGAAGATTCCAGGTCAGAAACAGGAGATGCGACTTCCCAGAGAACTTCCTGGGAGGCGGTTCCTGAGGCAGAGACAGCACTTATTTCAGAGTCTCACAAAGTGTTCCAGCTCCACCAATTATTGCTGAGTGACCTTGGTCTGGTTACTTCACCTCCCAGAGCCTCGGTCTCCTTGCCTGGAGAATGAGGATAAGACATTCCTCATAATGTTGTTGAGAAAGTTAAATGAGATAATATGTGTGGTGTGTTCAGAACAACGCCTGCCTCTCCAGATTGAGCCTGGCATAAGGGAATTAGTTGGTAAATATTAGGCGAGAAGGTCGATTGTTCCTCCATTGTTACTGAACTTCTCCTGCCTCAGCCTTTCTCCCACATAGTGATTTGCCCTGCGTGTTCCCCAGGGCTGTTGGGAAGGTCAGAAGTGATAGAGGAAAAAGAAGACACTTGTCAAATTCTGTCCAAAGAGGAAGGCTGAAGGCAGTTGTGTTGTTCTTGTGTGTCCATTTGGACCACACTTAGCCAAAGCCAAAGGGTCCAATAAACACCTAGAGCGGAATGAACGTTCCATGGGATTGAGAGGTGATGATGGTGATAACAATATACAGACAGATGGGTGGATAGATAAATGGATGGATGAATGAATGGATGAATGAATGAATGGGTGAGTGGATAAGTGGATGGATGATTGGAGAGATGGATGGATGGATGATGGATGGATGGATGGATGGATGGATAAATGGATGATTGGATGGGTGCATAGATGGATGGATGGATGACTGGAAGGACAAATGGATGACTGGATGGATGGATACATGAATGAATAAATGAATGATTGGATGAATGGACAGAGTATGGAGTGATAGATGATTGGATGGACAGACGACTGGATGGATGGATGGTTGGACAGATGGGTGATTGGATGGATAAGTGAATGATTGGATGGATGGGTGATTGAATTGATGGATGTACAAATCGATGAATAGATGGATGGATGGATGAATGGATGGGGGGATGGATACAGGGATGGATTATTGGATGCATGGATAGATGGGTGGATACCGGGTGAGTGGATAGATGGATGGACAAGTGGATGAATGGATAGATGATTGGATGGATGGATGGTTGGTGACTGGATTGATGGATGGACGGATAGATGGATGGATGGGTGGAGGGATGGAGGGGTGGATGAATGAATGCATGGGTGGATGACTGGATAGATGGATGGATTGTTGGATGGATGGATGAATGGATATTGGATGGATGGATAGATGAATGGATGAATAGGTGGATGGATCGACAGATGACTGGATGGATGGATGGATGGATGACTGGATGGATGGATGGATGGATGACTGGATGGATGACTGGATGGATCGAGAATGGATGAATGATTGGATGGATGGATAGATGACTGGATGGATGGATGGATGGATGACTGGATGGATGACTGGATGGATCGAGAATGGATGAATGATTGGATGGATGGATAGATGAATGGATGAATAGGTGGATGGATGGACAGATGACTGGATGGATGGATGGATGGATGACTGGATGGATCGAGAATGGATGAATGATTGGATGGATGGATGACTGGATGAATGAACAGGTGGATGGATGGATGGATAAATGGATAGATAGATGGATGGATGACTAGATGGAAGCATGAACAGATGGATGGATGGATGGGTGAATGGATGGACGGATGGGTGGATGGATGGATGGATGGATGGGTGGGTGAATAGATAGATGGATGAGGGATTGGATTGATGGATGGACAAATGGATGGATGATTGGATGAATAGATAGATGGATGGATGATTGCATGGATGGATGGATAGATGGATGAATGGATGGACGGACGGATGGATGGATGGATGGATGGATGGATGGACGGATGGATGGACGGATGGATGACTGGATGGATGGATGATTAGATGAATGAACAGATGGATGAATGGATGGATAACTGGATAAATGCATAGATGGATGGGTGGATGGATGGATGATTGGATGGATGGATGGATGACTAGATTGATGGATGGACGAATAGATGAATGGCTGGATAGATGGGCGTATGGATGAATGGGTGGATGAATGGATGGATTGATGGATGGATACACGGATGGGAGGATGATTGGATAAATAGATGGATGAATAGAAGACTGGATGGATGCGTGCGTGGATGGATGGATGCAGGCCAACCCTTAAGAAGACAACATGAGTCATTAAAAGATCACAAGACTAGTTGTTTAAAGACCCAGACATCTTTCAGTCTAGGCTCTTCCTCTTACTAGTCAAGTGATTTTGGGCAAATCACTGAACATCTCTGAACATCTGCTCTGTCACCTGTAAAATGGGATCGAAATCCTTGCCCTGTCTGCTTCACAGGGAGCATCCATGGGGATCATGAGCATTTTCATCCACACGGGCAGCTGTGGGTGCTGCTGCTGTATCTGGAGGCAGGTCCTACCCCAGGCAGCCGTTGCCATCAAGCAGACTTCATTCCAGTGCAGACCCCTCTTCCAGCTCAGGTGTTGTCAGGTCAGGTAGGACCCTCTCAGCCTCAATTTCCTCATCTACAAATGAGGCTAACAGCACCTCCCCACACAGGGTTGAGATCTTGCTAAGGTGGGTTCATGCAGTTACAGAAGCCTACTGGGTTTCTGGGAGGAGTGGGGGCTCCACGAATAGTCCTCATTATGATTCAAAGCCTCAGGTCCACTCTGGCTGTTTCTCTTCTGGCTGCCCACTCAGCGTGGCCCAACCTGGTTGCAATGATTACACCCTCCTGGTCATCACTGCTCCTTGCAAAACTGTTCTGTGATGCATTCTTCAAGGACTAGCTGAAGTTTACAAAGGGTTGTCCTGTAGGGTTGTGCGGGTTGCTTACTGCTCAAGGGCACTCATCTGAGGAAATTTAGCTTGTGTCTCCTCCTACCTTGCAAAGCTATGAGAGGGGCTGCCTCTGCCTGGAGAAGGCACCTTTCTCTTATTTGCGTATAAACTGCTTTTGGGCTGCAAGACACCTGAAACACCCGTAGTGGGATTCATCCAGCTTAGAAATGGAGACTCAGATGAGGCCTCAGAGAGGACTCAGCATTCTTGTTGTACAGAGGAGGAAACTGGCCACCATTCATTCATCCATCCAACTTGTGCTGCACATGAAGCGAACGTGGCACCTTTGCTGTCAAGAAGGTGAGGACGCCATGACAAACAGGTACTATTGTCCACATGCTTTTGAAATCTACTTGGATACCGATTCTGGTCATCAAGAGTTGAAACGGCAAGTTTAGAGAGCAAGAGATGCCACATTATCCAAATCTGTTTGGATCCTAGTTTCAGAAGTGAGCAGCAAGAATTCAGGCAGTGCAGGTTGCAGCCAAAAGCGAGAAAACCTGCAAGACAGCTCTGTGGGACACAGGGGACGGAGCAGCCGGGGTTTTCCAAGAGGCAGTGATGCCTGATTCCAGGAGGAAAACTAGGAGTCAACCAGCAGCCCAGAAATGAGCGGGCCCCTTGGCACAGGAACCGGCATGGGCACCGATCTGGGGTGTAGACACCTGGCAAGCTCAAGGAGTGACAAGTCGGTCTTTTTTGACCGGAGCGTAAGAGGTGAGGAGGAAGACCGCTGGGATTGAGGATCAGAGAGGTCAAGTGGCCCACCAACCAGTTGCATAGGAAGCTTCTGGTGCAGCTGGGATTTGAGCCAGGTTCCTGGCTGAGTCGGGCTTCACTCCACTCACAGGCTCAGTGGGTGGAGTGTGGGCAGGGGGCTTCCTGTGCAGGCAGCTGGAGGCGGAAGTGGCCAGATGTAGGGGAGGGCACACGGTGTGGCTGGTTCAACTGTGCTCCTGTTGACCTCTGACCCAGGGACACCCCTTTGCCCTTACCACTCTGCCCTCAGGGAGGTGTGGCGAGGTCCTGTAATGCCAGAAGAGGTGCCAGCCTGCTCCGGCTAGCTGCCCTCTGCACTGACTGGTGCCTGACCTGGTGCCCCAGTCCAGCTGGGCTTGTGCAGGTGGGGTCCCGTTGACTTCTGCCGAAGTTCAAGGCTGACTCAGATGCCCAGGCCTGCCAAGGCCAGAGACCCAGGTAAGCGCTGTGTAGTCCTGGATGGTGCATTCAGCAGGAAAGAGCACTGTGTGAGGGGTCAAGGCCTTGGGTCCGGGATCCAGCCTGTCACCAGTGTGGCTGAACTTGGCCAAGACACAAGCCGCCTCTTTGTCTGCAAAAGAGGAAGGTTGGGCCACATGACCTCTAAGGTACTGCCAACTCTCATCTTCTGGCTGGTGGTTCTCAAACTTGGGCATGTGTCAGAATCACCAGGAGGGCTGGCTAACTCCTGGTAGCTGGGTCCACTCCCAGAGCTGCTAACTCGGTGGATCTGGGCTGGGACTGGAATTCTGCATTTCTAACAAGTTCCAGATGATCCCGAAGCTGCTGGTCTGGGGACCACACCTTGAGAACCACTACTCTACAATCCCACACATGAGAATTACTTGGGGGAGCTTTAATCACTGTGGCGATGAGGCCCAACCTAGAACAATTAAATCAGCCTCTCTGCACCGGGGATCCTGGGCTTTGTTATCCTTTAAAAGCTCTGCTCGGTGACCACCATTCTAGAACAGCAGCTGGAGACATAGCGGCGCACTGGACAAATGCCGTTTTCCCTTAGGAAAAATTTCTCTTGGCTTTGAACAGCCTCCCCGAGCCTCAGTTTCCCCTTCTGCAAGCGGGGGTGTTGCGAGGACTAAATGAAACTGCCTCTCTGTGTCCGCCCTCCCCTTCTCTTTGTCTCCAAGGAGAGCTTGTGCATTTCTTCTGCTCTGAGGCTGTTCAGCTGAGCACAATGCAATAAGCAGTTATTAAAAACTTACCACGTGCAAGGTGCTGCCCTAATGATGTGGGAATACAAAGGCCTGGAGTCAGGACTACACCAAGACGCTCACACGCCGGTGGGGGTGACGAGGCATGTGTCCAAAACGCAAGGCAGGATGTCACGGTGGGTTGCGGGGAACGTAATCATGATGAAAGCCACTATACGGGAGACACTTTACAGTTTATTTTAATCTTCCCAACCCCCCCTTCACAGGCGAAGAAACTGAGGATTAAAGAGAGACGTTCAGTTACCCACAGCACAAGAGCCAGCCTTCGGTGTCTTGGGAGTCCAGAGGAGGATGAGATTCACACCATTAGGAAGGCTAGGAGGAAGTTTTGTGGGGAGAGGTGTGGACGCTCTGTTTTGAAGCATGTGTGGGAGTTTGATGAGTAAATATAAAGAAAAGGGTATTCCAGATGAACATACATAGAGCCCAAAGGGGGGACAGTCTGGCTTCTTGAGAAGGCAGAAAAGCCCCCACGGCAAGAGGGGACCTGGGGGGTTATCCAAGTCTGGCTTCTTTAGGGACCTGGGAGTGATTTGATTTGGCCAGAATGCGGGCTGGTGGCAGGATGGCAGGGCATGGTGGGAATCAGAGCCTGGCTGGAGGCCTTGTATGCCGGGCTAAGGGATTTAGGCTTTGTATCTTAAGTAACGGGGAGCGCTTGCACATTCTTGAGCAGGGGTGGAGACAGAGTGACAAGGAGCTCAGTGAGGGAAGAAGCAGCCACAGCCAACGGTCCAGGTGAGAGATGGTGGGGTGCAGGGGAGGGGGAGGGGGAATGGGAGGGGCACTTTTGCCACAAGAGACTTCCTGGGTCATCGCCTTTCCATGCACCTGCCTACTGCCTACTGACTGAGCCATTCTGTATTGGAGGGAGGGGGTAGAGCAGCAGGCAGGAGCAGAGGCAGGTGGATCTCACCTGCCGTCCCTCCCATGACGGTATCGTACGGTCAGTGGGGTGTGACCCATTCAGGCTGGAGGCCAAGAGTAATGGGTTTCTGGGCCGCCTGCCATGTTCCTGTGATGGGGGCGGGGGAGCTGGCCCAGTGTCCTGAGTCTCCTGGCTCCAGCCTTCCAGGTGAAGCGTGCCACCCTGCCCGCCACCCGCTGCCAAGTTCACAGCCAGCTCAAGGCTCACAGCCTTTGTGCCTCAAAACCCTCCCAGGCTGAAGCCAGTTCCTAGAAGCAAAGTCTGGAAGCGGACAAAGCACTGGGCTGGGATCCCGCCACTTGCCCCCAGATGACCTTGGATACGTCCCTTGGCCCTTCTGAGGCCTAGATCCAGCTGCTTGGGTTAACTTCCCTGGAGAATCTCAAGAAGGTACAGGGACAAGCAGAGCAAACCGCTTCCTGTACTCAAAGCCTGAGGCCATTTTAGTACGTCGGTCATTCTGTGGATCCAGCAGAATCATACCCGTTTTACAGATGATACAACCAAGGCCCAGAGACTTTCCACGATTGGCCCGGGGCCAAATATTTGGGTGGAGCTGGACCCTCAGACTTGGTGTCCCCAGGTCCCTGCTGCCTATCATGAGGTAGGGAGGCCAGGTCTGGGAGTGGGGTAGGGTAGACAGTCATTCCTGAGGTCCAGGGCTCTGGAAGTCAGGGACACAGACACAATACTGCGTCCCTTCACTGAAACACACAGTGAGAATATTTTCTTTCAAGCCTCTTGATACACGAAGGAGAAAGTCTCTGTTGGGTGCTAATGGGTCTTTGACACCTCTCCAAACCGTTCCAAACTCCTGTTTTACTGAGGGCACATCTCAAGCCTTGGCAGACCAGTTTCCAGTTAGAATTTAATAACGTTGCTTTGTTTTCATTGTGCTTATTTTAACTCTTACCTTCTATTTATGGCAAGTGACACTGGTTTCCCATTTAAGGCAGTGATATAACGATTCTCCAAAAAATGTGTTTAAGGGGTGGAGAAAGCGGGTCTTGTACATAAAGACAATATTAAGCAGTAAGTGGCATGTGGATAGATGTGGCATAGTAAGAACGCCTATGTCTGACCTAGCTCGCCCCTCACTTAAAGGTGGGGAGAACGCAGGTGAGAGAGGCACCGCCCAAGGCACACGGTGAGTCCTGGCCGGACTCCTTGGGCAGTGCTCTCCCAGACCTGCAGGCCACGCAGGCCATGCCGGCGCGCAAGGCCAAGGTGACTCCCGGCCTCTCCTGGAGACACGTGCGCGGCCCATGTGCCAGCCGGGGGGTCCCGCGGGCACCAGGACCTCGGGAGGGAGGCTGCGGCTGGGGGGTCCGGGACCCCTGGCGGGCGCCGGGGAAGAGGCGCGGGAGTCGCGCCGCGCGGGCTGAGGCCGGCGTGGGGGCGCAGCCGCAGGGGACGCGCATCGAGGCGGGGACGGCCGGACCCCCGCAGCCACCCGCGGCCGGGCGGGCGTGCGTGTGAGCGCGTGCGCAGACGCCCGCCCCCAGGCCCGAGCCGCCTTCCGCTGCCGGCCGCGCGCCCGGCGCCCCTCCCGCCCCTCGGCGGCCCCGGCCCCACGCGCCCCGACACGCGGAGCCGCAGACGGCGGCGCCCGGCGCCCGCGGGGGCGGGCCGGCGGGGCGGGGCCGGGCCGCGGGGCTCGCCGCTCATTGGCCGGGCGCCGGGGCGGGGCGGGGCCGGGGCCGAGAGGCGGGGCCGGGCGAGGGTGGGGAGACGGCTCCGCGCGGGCCGAGCGGGCGCCGGGCGGGACTGGCTGCGGGCGGCGGCGAGGGCAGGTGGGCGTCGCGCGGCCGGCCGCGGAGAGACTCTCGCGGGGGCGGGCGAGGGCGCCGGCCGGAGCCGGGCCTCTGCCGCCGGACCCTCTGCGGCGGGACTTTCCGGAGGGGCCGGCGACCTCGCCCCGCCGGCGCGAGAGGGGCGCTCACCTTCCGGCGAGGGAAGGAGGGAGGAGCCAGGGCCCGCACAAAGTTCTCCTCCCCGGGGACTGGAGGAGGCGAAGGGGAGGAGGAGCGGCTTCGGGCTACTTGGAGCTGCGGAGCCTCGGGCGGCGTTCAAGGCCCCCTCCCACACGCGCGCGGAGCTGCGCGCCCCGCTCCTCCTCCAGCTGCTGGCGTCGCGGCGCGGGGAGAACGGAGCCGTCCCCCTGCGCGCGGAGAGCCGCAGAGCCGCGGGAGAGGAGGCGGGCGCGGCCGAGCCCTGCAGCCCCCCGCCCCGCCGCCCGAGCGACCCCCTTCGGGGCGCACGCGGAAGGCAGCCGAGGCGGCGGCGGGGGTTCGCCCACCCGGGGCGCTCGCGCACACGCGCGCCCGCAGTCACCTCCAAAGGACCTCCATGCACCCCGGTCTGTAGGGGCTGCCTCTGAGTCCCCGGGGTCGCCCCGCCGCCCGCCCCGGAGCCCCTGGCGGGGACCCCCGGAGCGAACGTCCCCGCGCCTCCGTGCACCTGGCGCAGCCGGAGGACCCCGGGTCGGGGCAGGGCCGGGCCGGCGGCGACGAGCCGGAGCCCGCCCGCCGCCCGGGCCCGGCCGAGCCCTCGGAGCCCACCCATGGGGCGCCGGCTCCGCGCGCCCCCTCGCCCGGCCGCGCCCAGCCCGGCGCCCGGAGCCGCGCGGAGGGGGACCCCTGCGCAGTGACCCGGGAGTCGCCGCAGACTCCGGGAGGCTCGGCGGCCGGAGCGGCAGGCGGCTCCCCGCACCTCCAGGCGCTTCCGGGCAGCCCTCCGAGCCGCGCCCGAGGCCCCGGCCGCCATTCCCAGGTAGGCGACAGTCACCCGCCGCTCCCAGGTGGGAGACACCCCAACAGAACCGGGGAGCTCGGGCAAGTCGGGAAGAAAGGGTCGAGGCTCGCGGGAGGAGGCTCAGTGAGGCTTTACAGGCTTGGAGAAAGTTAAATGGATGGAGCACCTGCTGTGTGCCAGGACCGGCTGGCACCGGTAAGTGCCTGGAGAAGATGGAGTTAATTGAGCACCTACTATGTGTCAGCCGGGTGTTAGACCCTCTGCTTGTCCCAGAAAAGAAAGGTTTGTTGGGCGTCTACTAAGTGCTAGGCTTGGTGCCAGGAGCTTTCCATTTAGAGATGTAGAGAATAGCCCATTTAAGAGGCACCTTCCCCAAACACTCCCACCTCCTTCTGGAGCCAGCTGCACAATGCATACCTGAATTGAGGTGGGGGAGGCCGCTGGTGACTTCCCTGTCCCCACGTGGAAGGAAGGTTAAAGAGCTCCTTCCGTATCCAGAGTTCTTGAGGTTTTGGGGGTTGGTGCAGAGTGAGTTTTCCAGATGATTGCTCTCCCAGGAAGGGCTTCCTGTATTCGCTGGCCAGAGGACCCCAGGCCCCCGCTCTGGGACCTCTCTGTGCCCCTTGTTCCCAGCTCTGGGAGGGAAGGCAAAGGGACACTGTCCAGGACCTCATGGGAGGTGGGACCTCTGGGACCCGGCCGTTGTCTCAGATGCCCATGGTCCCGGCCTCCCCCGGTGTCAGAGAGACAGGATGGGGTCCCCGCAAGAGTGTGTCCAGTCCTGCCCCACCTCCTACCCCAGGCGGTCCCGTGACTGCCAAGAGAAAGTGCCAGAAAGAAAGGAGGCCAGCATGTGTTCAGGCCTGCTGTGTCCGGCTCAGCCTCTGGATTCTGGGATCCTCAGGGCCACGCAGGTAGTTTGCTTCCACCATACCCGTTTCCCAGGTGAATAATCTGAGCCCCGGCCAGCCAAGCCGTCCACCCAGGGCTGCCAGGCTGGGGAGAGGCAGAGCGGGCCTGCCGCAAGCTGTGCCTGCCCGTCTTCTACCATCCCAGCTGCCGAGGGTGGCGAGGCTGGCTTTGCCAAGCCCTCAGGACCCCTTGGTGGAGGCCGGTGACTGGTGTATGTGTCCAGAGCGGCTGGATGTGCCCTGATGGTGGGGTGTGGGACAGGGCACTGCGGTGACGGGTTCTGGGGCACACACGGGAGGGCCCATCTGCCTTGTCCTGCTGTCCCTGCCCGTCTGGGGAGGGGAAGGGAGAGCCACAGGTGCTCTTGCTTGGAGCCAGCAGGGCTTGGGGGAGTCCTGGCAGGGAGCCCCCCCCCCCGCAGCTGCCTGCAGGAGAGAGAGGGATGAGACTGTCATCTGCCTCTGGGGTCGTTCCCCTTCCTGACGCCAGCTGAGGCTCCACCGAGTCAGACACTGTTGAAAGGACTCCAGTGCTGACTGGGGTGGGTGTTCACAGCACTGAGGGCCCAGGCTTTGGAGCCGAGCAGCCTGGTTCTGATCCCAGCCCTGCCAGTCCTCTGATGGGTGGACTGGGGCAGGTGACGTCCCCTCTCTGAGCATCAATGTCCCCATCCGTCCAGTGGGCTGCTGATGGACACCCATTTGGCTGTTGGATTGTTCCCCCGGGACGACCCCACCTCACCTCTGCTCTGGGGTCCTTCTGCCTCCAGCTGCCATCTGAATGGCCCTGTGCATGCGAGGACCTGAGCTGTTGCTGGGCCCCGTTGTGTCTCCCACCCCTCTGGGCCTGCAGGGTCGGGCTCTTAAGTTCCCAAAGGCCCTTTGGACTCTGCCCAGGCTGTGCCTCACGGTGTGGGGTGGGCCTGGCTGAGGATGGGGTCAGGAGCTCCGCGGCAGCGGCTTCAGGGAGATAAAGACACGGGGCGGAGGCGGAGCCCGCGGCGGTGGCAGTGTCACCTGGCGTCCAGGTGTCTGGGTGTCTCACACAGCCCCACGTGGCTGGGACCATGTGAAGGCTCAGTCTTCTCCCAGGGAAAAAAGCTTTTTTTTTTTTCTTTCTCCTTCTTTGCCGCTCTCCGACTCCCCGTCTCTTATTTCTGACTCCCCGCCTCTTCCCTCTGACTCTCTACTTCTCTCTGCTCTCTGACTCCCTGCGTGCTTTCTCTGACTTCCTCCCTCCTCCCTCGGACTCCCTCAAGCCTCTCTCGGACTTCCTTACTTTTCTCTCGGATTCCTCACTCCTCTCTCTGACTCTCTCTGACTTCCTCACTCCTCTCTCTGACTCCCCGGAGCCCATTCAGTCGCTGCTAATCACTCGCTGATAATCACTTGTCTGTCCCAGGAGCACCGGGCTGGGGGCCCAGACGGGGCTGTGAAGGAGACAGACACTGTCCCTGGGGACTGCCGGCTCTTCTCCTCTCCTCTGTTGAGACAGAGGTGACCAGCAGAGTCCCTCTATGAAGGGGTCTTGGGGAGGGGCTCTCGCGGGCCGGGGACCCTCCTCCCTCATCTCCCCTGAAGACCCGTCTGGCTCAGCCCTGAGGAGAGTGAGAAGGGGCTGTGGGCTCCAGCCTCCTCTTCCTCCTGCCCGCAGGTATGCCCAGGGCACCTCAGCAGGGCTACCTGGGGTGTACCCAGTGGCTGGGGCTGAGGGCAGAAGGTCTCAGACGGGGGCTTGCCTCCCCGAGGCAGAGCCATTTGCCATTTGATTCACTCACAGATCATTTATCGAGCACCTGCTGTGTACATGGCATGGCAGTTCTTTGGGATAAGTTCAAAGACGGCTTTAGGACTGAACTGGGCGGGGGGGTATGGGGGCCCTAGGCGTGGAGTTACCACCCCGGCTCCCTCATTAACTGAGTGGGCCAGTCACATAGCCTTTTGGGTGTCAGGATCCTTATCTGTGAAACAGAAAAGACAGCCCATGCCTCATGGGGGCGGGTGGGGAGGTTTTATCCTCAGCACAGGGCAGACTGCCTGGGGTCACATCTCCCCTCTGTTGGTTACTGGCTGTGTAACTGCAAGCAAGTAATTTTGCTGTTGTGGTTGAGAGATCTTTTGTTTGTTTTGTTTTTGAGTTGGGGTCTTACTGTGTCGCCCAGGCTAGAGTGCAGTGACACAATCGTGGCTCACCACAGCCTCCAACTCCTGGGCTCAAGCGGTCCTCCTGCCTCAGCCTCCTGGGTAGCTGGGACTATAGGCACACACCACCACACCTGGCCAATATTTATTTTATTTTGTACAGATGAGGTTTTGCTATGTTGCTCAGGCTGGTCTCGAACTCCTGGCCGCAAGCAGTCCTGCCTCGGCCTCCCAGAGTGCTGGGATTACAGGTGTGAACCACCACTCCCGGCCTAGAGTTTGACTTGTCTGTGCCTCAGTTTCTTCCCCTGTAAATTGGCAGTAACACCACCTGCTTGTGGGGTTACTGAGGGCTGGAGTCGATTAATGTGTGTGTAGCACTCAGAGTGCTCTGGCATATATTAACTGCAAACTAAGTGCCGGCTGTGATTATTTCTATACTTAGCACAGTACTTGGCACACGGCACGGGCTGAGGTGGTGGCAGCTGCTGTGATCATGCAGGCCTGGGGCCAGCGGCGTGCTGAGCCGGGTTATTGTGCGCGTCTCTTTGCGATTCATTCACTGAGGTCACGTTGATAGCTCGGAGCTGGCCCTGGTGGGAGTATTTACGCCATGGAAATTGACAAGGTATTCCTGAGAGCCAGTTTACTGCACAGGGGCTGGCAGCTGGGCGGGTGAGCAGATAGGACGCATGGCGTGCCAGAGCCCCGCACTCAGGAGGTCTCTCCACCTCCAGGGGCCATCTTGGACTCAGTATCAAGGCGACCAGAAAATGGTGGTGTTGGGTGCCGTGAGGTGCACGGATGAGGCAGCCGACTTGGGTACCCAGGGCTGGGGACCGAGTCTGAGCACATAGAGATGCCCCGTTCTCTGGGGTCTGACCCTCCGCCCCCACCCAGCCACGTGCCTTGTGCAGTGCTCAACTCACACAACCTGTGGCAGCCTGTGCGGCCGAGGAGATTGATATTTCCGCAGGCCCGTACCCATTTGCAGGTTCCAGGTTGGAAATCTCTCCCCTAGAGAGGGGAGGGATTCCTGCTGGGGTGTAGGGAATCATGGAGGCCTTCAGAGAGGAGGTGGCATTGGAGCCAGACCCTGGGACCTAAGGGGAAGAGGGTGTTGGGTGAGGGGTGGCATGAGCAAAGGGGAGGGGGCAGATCTCAGCAGAGCTCACACTGACTAGGGTGACTGGGCCCAGGAGATGTGGGGGGATTCTGGTGGGTGCTGAGGCAGAAAAGAAGGGTGGGCTGCGCCGTGAGTGTCTGTGGGGTGGACCTGTGGAGGCTGCCTCCTGGCCTCTAGTCCAGGCCTCTGCGTCTCCCAGAGTCAGGCCGACTCCTAGGGCCTGGGCAGCGGAAGTCCCTGGGCAGGACACAGAGGGTCTGGCTGGTGGACCTTGGGCTGGGGGCTCTCCAGGTGGTCAGCACAGCTCCAAAGGTGGGGCCTCCTGAGGGGGCCGCAGGGGCAACCCGGGCCTCGGGCTTGGAGGCCGTGGCCTCTCTTGACAGCCCGGGATCGCCGATGGCCAGGGCACCCCTCCTCGGGTTTAAGAAACGTCTACCGGGACGTTCCCGTGTCGAGTCCTGGCGTCCCGGGCCTCTGGGAAGGCAGGTGGAGGAAGGGGGACAGCGTTCTCAGGGCCGAGGTCTCCCCACGTGCTGAGCCCTTCGCGGCCGTGCTGGGAGGCGGGTTCACGTTACGGACGAGGGAAGGGACTCCCGCAGAGGCTCGGCCTCGCGCCCAGATCAGCGACTGGGCAGAGCAGGGACCCCCTCCCAGCCGCCCCGAGCTCGCATCGACAGGGATGGAGGAACGGAGGGGCGAAGGGGTGGGCGCGTGGCCGGTGAGTGGAGGAACGTGCCGGGACGCAGAGGGGTGTGCGTGCGTGCGTGCGTGCGCGCGCGCGCGAGTGGGCGGGGCTCCAGGCCCCGTGGGACCCCGCACGTCCTCCCCAGCTCCCAGACAGAAAGCCGAATCCTAGACGAAGCCTCAGAGGGAAGGCCGAGCCTCCGCCGCGCGCGGCCAGGTCGAGGGCCACCTGACCCCGCCCCTCCTTCCTGGTCGCAGCCCCGAGCCATGATGAAGACCCTGTCCAGCGGGAACTGCACGCTCAGCGTGCCCGCCAAGAACTCGTACCGCATGGTGGTGCTGGGCGCCTCGCGGGTGGGCAAGAGCTCCATCGTCTCCCGCTTCCTCAACGGCCGCTTCGAGGACCAGTACACGCCCACCATCGAGGACTTCCACCGCAAGGTGTACAACATCCGCGGCGACATGTACCAGCTGGACATCCTGGACACCTCCGGCAACCACCCCTTCCCTGCCATGCGCAGGCTGTCTATCCTCACAGGTGAGGCCGCCGCGGCGGGGCGCGGGGCGGGGCGCGGGTGTGGAGTGCACGGGTGCGTGCTTGGCACTCGGGGGTTTGCAGAGGGCTGGCGTAGCCATCATCTGAGATGAGGCTGATGCTCGGGGAGCCCTCGCTGCCTGCCCGGACTAGGGACGGAGTCGGGGCCCCAATCCCGTTCTTTCTGACTCTGGGTCAGCGACTCATGGCTGCCGGTACTGTCTTCCACATCAGAAACGGATACAAGCCTGCCCTGGGGGGCATTCCCTTCAGGGCACAGAACAATGTCCGGGCTGTTGCCTTTCTCCCCCAGGAGGTGGCCAGCAGAGCTCCAGAGAGCCAGAGGTCAGTCCTGGCCCTCAAGCCTCCTGACATCCCAGGTCTTTGCTGCCTCTCAGAGAGGGGAGGGCAGGACCAGGCACTGGCCACCACGCTAGCACTTACTGGGAGCTGTGGGCCTGGCCCCGTTCTTAGAGCCTGGCATGGATTTATTTAACCTTCTGAACGGCCCTAGGAGATAGGTCGTTCAGGTGGTGACACAGCTGGCAAATGGCAGACTGGCACTTGTGCTTTCCCGCCAGCCTGTCCTGTGGCCTCTCAGCCCGGCTGGGCATGGGGAGAAGGCAGGGTGGGGGCGGTGGGGAGGGGTGTCATGGGTGATTCGGGGACACGGGGAGATGAGAGGCTTCAGGTACGTGCGTGTGGTCCCTAAGAGGGTAGGCCCGGAGCCCGGGCTGCCTGGGTCTGAGTCCTGGTCCCCCTGCTTCCTGGTTTTGGACCTGGGGGTGAGTGACTTGATCTTTTTTGGCCTCAGTTTTCTCCTCTGTAAAATTGGCATCGCGTCAACACCCGTCTCAGAGGTCACTGTGGGAGTGAAGCCAGCTAGTGTATATAGTGTCTGGTCGGCAGACAGGAAGTGCACAGTACACATGGGTCTTTACTGAGTCAGCGTTTATAGGTGCCTGTCAAGGCTGCAGAGTGGTTTCCAAGCCATGCCCTCCTGTGGCTGGGCCATGAGAAGGGAAGGAGTGAGCAGGTATCTCTGGCCATCATTAAGATAATCCCCGCCTTGTTTCTACGCCAAGAGACCCATGCCATGCCCAGCTTCCGGCCACATCCTGGCCAAGCCTGAGGCTGTGGGCGGGTCTGTTCCCGGGTACCCTGGGCAGATGGCATCCATGCTATCCTTGCTGAAGGCACTCAAGCCCCGCCCCCTCACCCCATATATTTGAGAAGGAGCTCAGATAGAAAAGGAGCTCAGATAGAAAAGCCCCAGGTCAGCCTGGGCTTGAATCCTGGCCCTGCCTCTCGGTGGCTTAGATGCCTGACGGGCCCATTGAACCCATCTGAGTCGGCCTCCACACAGATGCACTCCCCCTCTGGGGCCTGCAAGAGAGCATGTGGCAGGAGCTTACACGTGGGTGGGCGTGGCACGGGCTTCAGCCCTTCAGCCTCGGGGAGGGGACTGGGTGCCCATGGACATCAATAAGGCTCATGGGGGGACACACGTGCGTGGTGTCAACATTTGTTTTCCATTTCACAAACAGCCTGCCTTCAAACGCTGCAAATCAGGCTGATGCCCCTTTGACCCATGTCCCCAGTCCCGGCTCCTGTCCCCTCCCCAGGGTGGCCAGCCTATCAGTCTAGCATGGACCCTCCCAGCTCTCCTGCGAACACGCCAGCATCGGTCTTCGCGTCCCTACAGCACAAGTGCATTTGTCTCTTTCTCGCGGTATCTCATTCTGAGCACATCTGTCTGCTGTGCGCTATCTCCACTCACCAAACCATGCCTCATTTTCCAACCTGGAGCTGCCATGCAGGAAACTCTGAAAGCCATTAATTCTGCCGCCAGCTCTTCTTCCAGCTGCTGGGTGACTGGTCTCGGATGTCTGGCACCACGGTCCCTCGTCTGAACGTGTCAGGACCGTGAGCCCTCAGGGACCCTGGATTAGCCCTAACGGGATGGGGCTTGGCAGCCCAGGACACTGCCTTGCGAGTGTCTTTCAGAGCAGCCCACCTGCGGCCCCCTCCATTCCCTCCCCTCCGTCCCGTCCTCGGTGAGCACCCACCCTACGTTGGCCCTGGGGAAATGTCTCATTTCATAAGTGGGGAAACTGAGGCCCAGAGGGGTTTGTGTAACTTGCCCAGGGGGTAGCACACCTGGCAAACAACAGGCCGGCTCTTGCACCGAGGGACCTGGTGGCCAGGATGGGTGGGCTACAGGGTCCTCCTCTGCTCCAGGGTTTGCTGCTGAGAGCCACATTCGGCGAGCACACCGTTTTGTGTGCGGCATGTGCCATTCTGGGGCAAATGGCGCACTCTGGGGGGCCGGAGGAAGGAGGCTGCCATTCTGCCAGAAGCTGGAAGCGCTTGATTCTCCTCGGGGGAATTTGGCTGGTTGCCGACTCCTCTGGGCCTCAGTTCCTCGGGGGAGATCTTGGCTTGATGCCACAGGCTATTCAGAGCTCAAGCAAACGTGGTGAAGGTGCTTGGGGAGTGAGACTGTGGTCCTGGTTGTAAAATCTGGAAGTTGGGGCAAAGGCACCAGTCCAGACAGCCTCCCGCCGCCCTGTCCCGTCCATGACAGCCCCAGTCCAGATTCACAGCCCTGTCTTGAGTGACACGGGGAGCTCCGGCAGAGATACATGGGCCTTGGAGGCTGGCGTTCATGTATTCGGCCCATGATTTGTTCAAGAAGCGGCACTCACTGGGTGTTGGACGTGGACTGGGTGAGGGCAGAGTCGGTGTGTAAGCTGTGTGGCGTTGGGCAGGCCGCTTGCCCTTCCTGAGCCTCTGTCTGCTCACTGGTAACATGAAGGTACCAAAATCTCCCTGCCAGGGGAGTGGTGAGGCATCAAGGGAATGAGGGCCGTGGAGTCCGTGACTGACGCCGGGCTCTCAGCCGGGCCTTGTTTTCCGTCCCGATACCTGAGGTCCCGGCCACGTGCCACTCTCTGTTCCTTGTCTCACACAGCCCTCAAAATAATCCCACAAGGCAGGATGTCATCTGCATGGGACAGATGGGGAAACTGAGGCTGGAGAGCGGCCCGCTCAAGGCTACATGCTAGTAAGTCAAGGAGACAAGGTGCAGACTGCGCCTGAGCAGGACAGGCAGGACGCCTGTTGTCACAGAAATGGCATCTGTCATTATGCCAGCACAACCCACATGAGTCCCTCGCCCCCTCCAGTCCTGCAAGGACATGTGAAGCCAGTTGGCTGTATTCGACCAGGCAGTGCCACATATTAGCTGAGTGACCCCAAACAGGGGATTTGGCCCCTCTGAGCCTCAGTTCCTGCCCCGGAAAGTGTAGAGAATAATAGCAGCCCCCTGAGGAGTCGCTGTGAGGGTTGTCAGTGATGCCAGGTGATGGGCTCAGCACTCTGTAACCATCAGGACCGACGCTCGGTGCCCCGAGGGGTCCGGCCGGCCCACGACTCACCGCCTGCCGCGCTCTCTCCCCACAGGTGACGTCTTCATCCTTGTGTTCAGCCTGGATAACCGGGAGTCCTTCGACGAGGTCAAGCGTCTCCAGAAGCAGATCCTGGAGGTCAAGTCCTGCCTGAAGAACAAGACCAAGGAGGCGGCGGAGCTGCCCATGGTCATCTGTGGCAACAAGAACGACCACGGCGAGCTGTGCCGCCAGGTGCCCACCACTGAGGCGGAGCTGCTGGTGTCGGGCGACGAGAACTGCGCCTACTTCGAGGTGTCCGCCAAGAAGAACACCAACGTGGACGAAATGTTCTACGTGCTCTTCAGCATGGCCAAGCTGCCGCACGAGATGAGCCCCGCCCTGCACCGCAAGATCTCCGTGCAGTACGGCGACGCCTTCCACCCCCGGCCCTTTTGCATGCGCCGCGTCAAGGAGGTGGACGCCTACGGCATGATCTCGCCCTTCGCCCGGCGCCCCAGCGTCAACAGTGACCTCAAGTACATCAAGGCCAAGGTCCTCCGGGAGGGCCAGGCCCGCGAGCGGGACAAGTGCACCATCCAGTGAGCTGAGGGGCGCCGGGAAGGGGTTTGGCTGGTGCCTTGAGGGAGGTGGCCCCGACGCCTGCTGCCCACGCCTCCCGACGAGGCCCCGGCTGCAGCCTTGTCCGCAGCCCTTTGGCGTCAGACTGGAGGCTCCGGGCACCCCCCGCTGCACACCCTTCTGCCTTCTCCCCGCACCCCTGAGTCCTCTTGTCCGCGGCGCCCCCGTGGCTCCCCGCTCCTCCGTGGACACGTCTCTGCAGCCTCAGGAGTTATGCAGAGACCCGAGTCGGATGGTCCCTCCCTTGGGTTGGAAGAGACGCTGATGCCAGAGAGGCCAGGATTCCTGCCTCACGCGGGACCTCCTGGGTGAGCCCATCGGGTGAGGTCTCACCCTCCTGGCGGAAGGCCCGGCTTGGCTTGGTGGCACCTGGGAGAAGCCCCCCGATCCTGAAGCGCCTGCCCACTGGCTCACCTGTTTCTGCACCTCCCCTGCCCCTGCACACTCCCACGTCCACCTCAGCCGACCCCTGACCTTGAGCCATTGGCGGCTGTGTGAGGGAAAGGGGTGTGGCCGTTTCTTAGCCGACCGGCCGCTCTGCCCCTACCCGGGCCTCCACCTGGCGGCTGTGCTTTGCTGTTGTTGCAGCTGTTTTCACGTCGTGTATAGCTGTAGAAGTGGACATCACTGTACTGTAAGCGCCTCGTGACCCCTCCCGGGCAGGCCCCGCCCAGCCCGCAGCGCCTGCCCCTGTTCCCAGGCAGGGTCTCCGTGGCCTGTGTGCAGCTAGATGCTGGCCTCCGCCCTGAGTGCCAGCTTGCAGACCCTTGCACAGGCGTGGGGTGGGCTGGCCGGGGCCCTTCCTTTGCGCCCCCGTTTCACAGAGGAGACAGCGGAGACACAGAGGGGGAAGTGACAGGCCCCACCCCCACCCCACCCCAGGTCCCCCTGGAGAGTTCAGGGCAGAGCTCCGCCTAGAACAAGGCTGTCCTCTACTGTGCTTGGTCCTCAAGCATTTATTAAGCACCTGCTGCGTGCTGGATCCACTGTGTGCTAGGAAACCAAGAGGGGCCCCTGGCCCTGGTCTCCGCCCACCCCTGCCGCCCCACCATTTTCTGCCCACATAGCCCTTGGCAGGCATGGAGGAACAGCCAGGGGCCGGAGCTCAGCCTGGGAGAGGCCTGGCAGAAAAGCTCGGGCTGGGTCTTTTCCCTACACCCGGGATTGGGCTGTGCCGGGTACCACCATGCACTCAGGCATGGTGGGCTTCAAACCTGTAAACCAAAGGCCCTTATCATCAGCTCTTAACAAACACATTTTGTATTTTGATCTCTTGAAACATATTGAAGTTTAAGGCCACAGGGAACCTTAGTGATTATCTAGTGAGTCTTTCTGAGGCCCAGAGAGGGTAAGTGACTTGCCCTAGGTCACACAGAAAATCTGTGAGCGGCAGAATCAGGCTAGCTCTGGGCACTTAGAACATACCACGATGTGCCCCTTCTCTGGACGCTCAGCCCCTGATGTTCTCAGGGTTTTGGGGCATCGTGTCCCCGACCCTCTCCCTGGATCAGTCTGTGAGGGTCCTGTAGATACCGTGTACATCGTGACCATGTCTATACATATACACACATGTGAACACAGATGTACATATGCCCCGGCCCCAGCTCTGCACACCCACACCTGCACCCGAGCCCTGGCCCCTGCCTGTACCCAAAGCCACAGTTCCGGTCCGGCCTCTGTACCCCAACCCCGCCTTCCTGCCCTCTGAGCAGACCAGGCACCTGGCCACACAGGTGTGTGGCCTGGTCTCACTGTCACACCCCCAGCCTGGAGCTCTGTGTATACTCTCAATTAAAGTGGGTTTGTTAGAAAGCTATGGCCTTGACCATGTGCATTTTCTGTGTTTCCAAAGAGAGGCATGCCTGTTTCTCAGCCAGAGCTGGCTTTCCCCACCAAAATGCACCTGCTGGGTGCCCTTGCCCTGCGGGGCAGTCCTGGGTCTGCCTCCAAGTTTAAATATGAGGGGAGAGGTGAAACCCTGAGATTCAAGGTGGTGCAGCCCTCTGCCTGACCCCTCTGGGTCCTCTAGGAGTGTGTGCTGAGGTGTCGTGTCCCTCTGGAGGGGTGGCCGGGTCACGCAGGAGAGGCTCCACGTGGACCTCCAGTGCCTCAGGTTCCTGATGTCTGAGTTCTTCACGGCCCCCTGGAGCAAGATCCTGCCCCTGGGGGCATCTGGCCACATCTGGAAGCCCGCTTTCCAAGATGGGCCGGGGGTGCTGCTAGCATCTTGGTGGGTGGAAGCCTGGGATGCCACTCAGTGTCCTCCCAGTGCCCAGAGTGGGCAGCCTCACAGAGACCGTCACCCCTGGGGTCAGGACGTGGCCCACGTGTGTCTGGTGGGTTTTTCAGACAGCTTCCTGGAGGGTGCTCGGTAAACACCAGAGACGTGTGGGCCTTCCCCTGACACGGGAAGGATGTGGGTGGGGACGGCAAGTGGGGCTGAGGGAGAGGGCCTGCACCCTGAGCAACAGTTCACGTGCTGCCTGGGACCTAGGGGCTTCCCTGGCAAAGGGAAGGAAGGGGGTCAGTGGGTGCCCGAGGCATGTTCTACACGTCAGCTCTCACGCCACCCTCCTGCCGTCCAGAACACGAAAGGCCGACTCGAATTCGCCTCAGAGTGTGATGAGGGTCCAAGCTCAGAGGCCTCAGTGTCTTGTCCAAGTTGGCGTTGCTGGTGGAAGCCCAGGTCAGAGACTGAGCAGGGGTGGTCTTACCTCCATGTGGGTGGGGGAAGGATTTTGCCTCTGTGAGGTGCAGAGACAGTCTGTTTTTCAACTGAGCAGAATTGATGCTAGACCGAGAGACGAGGCTGGAGAGAGACAGGCAGGGTCCCTGCCCACTGGGAGCCCATAACCCTGCACATTCACAAACCTCCTGGCCTCTGCCAACCCAGCAGCTCAGCTGCCCTCCAACCCTCTGCCCACACCAGCCACAGAAGGTCCATGTGGGAGGCACTCTGACGTGTTCTAGGTCCTGGTGTTGGTAAGCATAAATGCTGGAGGCCAACGCTCCCTCTGCATGGCAGTTGGCACCTGGCTGCCTGGAACACCCTTTGGGGTGTCCTACCAGAGCCAACGCCATGCTGTTCCCTCCCTCCACGTGGGTCTGCAAATAAGTCTCGCCCTCTCCTGGACTCTGCCTCCATTTCTTCATCAGCAGGGCAGCTGGACCAGATACACACCGACAGCCCCACGCAGCCTGATGCTCCCTGCCGTAAGGAATTAATATTCTTGTGGCATAATCCATTGCATTCGCATCTCACCAGACAGAACCCGCTCCGGCAGCCCCCACCCCGCTCCCTGCTCCCGGCGTCTTGCAGTTCTTGTCCTGAAGGGGGTTAACTGCCACCAGCTGTGGCAGGAGAGGACTTTCCAGCCAGTGTCCTCCTAGCCCTGGACAGAGGGCAAAGGAAGATTGTAGGAAAATTACCCTCATGGCGAGACGATCCAGAGACCAGCTGGTGGGGGGTGGAGGTCATCCATCCCCCGGCCCTAGGAAGGGAGTGGTAGAAATCTGATTTCAGAGAATTTGCGCTGCCGCAAACTCCAAGAACTTGATCCGTTCCACCTTCCGGAACCTGTCACTTACTCAAAGCAAAAAGTTCAGTCCTGCGTCACAATGTGGTGGAGGCTCATGGGAGGCCTGCCAGGGCCTCCGCTGCAAAGGCTGCTGGGAACGGGGGAAGGAAAAGGGTGTTGACCTTTTCCAGAGACCTTACTCGGCGTCAAGCACTGTGCCCAGCCTTTTCCCCTGCATCCTCTTGTTGGATCCTCATGGGGAACATGTGGGAGGATTAGGCATCCCTTCTTAGAGATGAGGGAATGGGGGTAAGAGAGGTAAAGCCACTTGCCCGAGGTTGCACAGCCAGGAAGAGGCAGAGCTGGGCTAGAACCCCTCCATGTCTGATTCCAAAATGTCTGATTTCATAACGGAGCCAGCTGGGGGGGGGCATGCTGTCTGTAGGGAGAAGCCAGCAGGTTGGGGTGCAGGTCTGAGCATGGTTTGAAGGACACAGGAGGTGGGGTGCTCCACCACTCGTGGTCAAAGATGGCGCTGCTGTAACCAGAGGAGAGCTTTTCTTTCTCATGGAAGTCACTCTGCTCCACCTGGTCATTCGGGCATCCAGGTTTCCTCGTCTTCAGCTTTCTCCATCTCTAGGACCTCGTCGCGGTCTAAAGCCACTGCCACATTCAGATTCAGCTGGAGGGGCAGGGGAGGGGAGCGCAGAGGATGGACACCTGCTGTGTTCAGGGCCACGGGCACGTCACTTCCACTGGCAAGAGCTCAGTGGCGTGACCAGACCCGTCTATGAACAGGCCTGAGAGAGGCAGTCAGTGCTCGGTGGCCCCGTGCCCAGCAGTGAGCCTTTGTGGAAAAGAGAAGCGGCGGCCTGGCTGGCCAGCCTCCGGTCCCCCCCCCCCGGCCACTCTGAGGCCGCGGGTGCAGCCTCAGGATGCCACGCACGTCCCGACTCCAAACAAGCCCCGCTCCGTGGGCAAAATCCGAAGAGGGCTCGAGCCTCTGCAGCATCTTTAAATGGGCTCTGAGCATGTGCCCAGCCCTTCCCTGTCCCCAGGGGACAACCTGAACTGTCCCAGGTCTTTTCTCATCTCTCCGGGGAAATGGAATACGCCGCAGCCATGTTCCGTGGCAAAAGCCCCTGGTCCAGCTGGTAACCAAACTTCTAGTCTTCCTTCAAAGGCAGGCCTTCCTCTCCTTCTCCTGCTGCAGTCTACCTGGCACCAAAAGCTGAGGCCGAGGAAGAGGAGGGTGCTTGGCTTGCTCTTCTCACTCACCTTCTCCCTTCGATGCTCCCTGAAGTTAAAAAATAATAACTTTTTATTTTTAAAATACGACATGAAAATTGCTGGGCATGGTGACTCCTACTTGTAATCTCAGCACCTTGGGAGGCCAAGGCAGGAGGATTGTTTGAGGCCAGGAGCTCGAGACCAGCCTGGGCACATAACAAGACCCTGTCTCGAAACAAATCAATATTTTTTAAAAAACTAAAAATATTGCATGAAAATATTATTTATGTTGACTCCTGAGGGTTTTTTCTTTTTGGCATCTCAAATTTTGCACCTAAGGCAGTCGTGTCCTTTGTCTCACTCTAGTCCTGGCCCTGGTTCCTCTGTAGCTTCTCCGTGACTCAGTTTCCTCTTTTATAAAGGGGGAACAACAGCACCGCCATCTTGTTGGATGTTTTTGAGGAGGAAATGAATGAACACTTGCGAGATGCTTACAGCGGTGCCCGGCATGTCATAAGGGCCAGCCATCATGATTGCCGTGCCAGTGAGACTCACCGCGGGCCCGCCAGGGGTTGAGCTGCGCTCCCCATGTGGTCTCGCCCAGGCAGCGTCTTTGCTCTTCGGACCGCACGGGCAGTGTGGGCGAAAGCACTTGGCAGGGTGTCATGCGAGGTACAGACTCTGGTCCTTGTGAGGGTCTGACGCACACTCACTGTCGGGGTTTAACACACAGCCCCCAATTCTCTAAAGGCCTCCCGCCGAGAGGTGAGGTCTGTGCCCCCCAGACCCCCGATCCGGGCGGGCTGGGGCGGCTTCACCAGCAGATGTGCTGGAGGGACGCTGAGTGGCCTCTCAGGCCAGGTCAGAAAAGCTCCGCCTGGTTTTCTTGGCTCCTTCTCTCGCTCTCAAGATGCTCCCTCTAAGAACCCTCTAGGAGTCCACATGGAGAGGCCACGCGGCGTGCCCTGGACACAGCCTGGGAGAGCTGGAGTCTCCAGGTGACTCCCACTCCAGCCACCGGCGTCTTCCAGGCAAGCTCCTGGCCACAGGACTCGAGCAGGATGCAGTAGTTGTTTCATGCTACTGAATCGGCGTGGTTAGACAGCCATGGCTACTCAGAATATAGACCCTCTCTAGCGTCAGGGTCTTGGGACAGAGAAATGAATCAGACATAGGCCCTGCCCTACAGAGAACCGATAAGCAGCGCCTACACGTCCACTGCCATGTGTCTAACCCGTGCTGCGGGGACTTGAGGAGGGGCCTCTGACCCAACCTGAGGGAGGCTCTGGACTGACCTCCCTGGGGGAGATGATGCTGGAGTCACACCTAGCAGATTACTAAAGGCTAACCGGGAGAATGAGGGAGTAGGTCTTCAAACGGAGTGGGCAAGCGTCTAGAGGTGAGAGGGTGCCTGTGGGGAGTCAGTGTAGCTGGAGCCCAGAAGGCAAAAGCCTACTGTTCCTTGAAGCACCCTGAATCCCTGGCTGCCCCAGGGCCTTTGCATTTGCTGTTTTCTCTGCCTGGAATGTACTTCCTTTAGGAACCCGCTGGCTTACTCATCGTGTCTGCCCAAATATCACCTGCTCAGAGAAGGGTCCCCTGACCTTGAAACCTAAGATCTCCCCCTAATATATCTCCCTCCACCCTCTTCCTTGCTGTGCTTTTCCTGGTAACATTAATCACCACTCAACTTTTGACCATGTGTCTTTGGCATGTTTCTTGTGCTAGAACGTGAACTAAGGGAGACTAAGGTGCAGATCCTCCTGGCATCGTCTCTGGCATACAGTCGGCCTTCCATATATGCATCAGGGCTGGATGGATGGGTAAAGAGAGAGGCACGATCCCATCACCCTCTCAGGCTGCAGGGATTGCGGGGGAGGGAGCGAGGGGCACGCTAGAGGGGACTTGTTATCCAGGTGGGAGTTGATGGCACGAAAGAGCCTTTCTGGAGACCCGGCTGGGGATGCCCAGGGCAGATTTCCGGGTATGGACCTGGGCCCTCCCAGGCGTGGGGTGTTGCATTTGGGGGGTAGAGGTGGGGCTCGGGATGGCCATGTGGACATGGGTGGATGGTGGTACTGGTCACCCCTTGGCGCTCTAGGGGAGGGTGCAGATTGGATCTCGCTGGATGGTTATGAGGAGGAGATGAATGAACACTTGCGAGATGCTTAGAGCGGTGCCTGGCGTGTCATAAGGGCCAGCCATCACGATTGCCGTGCCAGTGAGACTCACAGCGGGCCCGCCAGGGGGTGGGCTGCCCTCCCCATGTGGCCTCGCCCAGGCAGCATCTTTGCTCCCGGACCGCACAGGCAGTGTGGGCGAAAGCACTTGGCAGGGTGTCATGCGAGGTACAGACGCTGGTCCCTGTGAGGGTCTGACGCACGCTCACTGTCGGGGTTTGACACACAGCCCCCAGTTCTCCAAAGGCCTCCCGCCGAGAGGTGGGGTCCGTGCCCCCCACGGCCCCCCATCGTGTGATGGTAACAGGCCTCGTGGGCATCTGAGCGTCCGTGGGACCATTGAGTACATGGATGATCGGGAACCTGGCTGTGAAGCCGGAGGCTTAGTTGCGGGAGCCTGACCAGAGCGAACGAGCTGGGCTTTGTGAGCCGCGGGAAGGGTGTGGACCAGACAGTGCGTGAGAAGAGGACCCCAAGGAGCACTGTGATGGGGGAGAAGGCGGGGAGGGGACAGATGGGGAGGGAGAAAGGAGGGTGAGCAGAGCACCAGACAGCGAGTCACGGAAGGGCACAGGGAGGGTGGAGAGGAAGCGTCATGGCCAGGGTCAGAGCCGCCAAGGAGGGGCTGAAGCGTATCTACTGGACTTGCGACGCGAAGGCCGCGGGAGACTTGGAACCAAGGTCGTGGGGACAGGTTGCGTCGCACTGTGAGATTAGGGGGTGGCATGTAAACACCAAGAGCATCCTTTTCTCTCTTTTTAAATATCTTTAATAAGCATGTTGTGAAAATGGGAGAGGAACACTGGGCAAGCCGCAGGGGATTCGGGGTTTAAGGGGGATCACTGTTAGTATCAGCATCATTTAAAAAATGTTTTTTGTGAGCCAGGCACCGTGGCTCACGCCTGTAATCCCAGCACTTTGGGAGGCGGAGGTGAGAGGATTGCCTGAGTCCAGGGGTTCGAGACCCGCCTGGGCAACATGGCGAGACCTCATCTCTACAGCAAATCAAAAAATTAGCTGGGTGTGGTGGCACGTGCCTGTAGTTCCAGCTGCTGGGGAGGCTGAAGTGGAATGGAAGGGTTGCCTGAGCAGGTCGAGGCTGTGATGGCCATAAGCATGTCACTGCACTCCAGCCTGGGCAGCACAGTGAGGCTCGCACTCCAAACAAAATTTTTTTTCGTAGAGGTGGGTCTTGCTTTGTTGTTTAGGCTGGTCTCGAACTACTGGGCTCAAGCCTCAGCCTCCCAAAGTGCTGGGATTACAGGAGTGAGCCAGCACACCTGGCCCATACTATCGTGCTCTTTAAGACTTGAACTCATTGAAGTGTTGCCAAGAAAGACCCAGAAGAAGGGGAGGAGGATGATCAGGAGAGGAGGAGGGGTGATTGCTGGGAAGGGATCTCTGGAGACGTGGGAAGGGCTGGGATCCAGGACCCAGGCAGGGATGTGACCATTGAAAAAGGCCTCCAAGGACAAGGCAGGGCACGGAGCTGACACAGGGCCAGCCTGAGCTGCGGGGAAGCCTGCATCCCGCCTCCAGAGGCAATAGGCTTCCTGGTGTACCTGCTGGGGACCGAGGCTGGCACTCTAATGTTTTTACAAGACATTAAACCTGAAACGGAAAAGCCGGAATCAATTTGACCCCAAATGAGAAGCCAGCAGACTCGGAGGAGGCCGCAGTCTGGGGAGGAGGGGAGGGAGAGGCACAGGGACAGCTGGAAGGAAGAAGCCCTGGCGACGTGACATCGAACATTCACTCCACAAACACGTAGCTCTCTCTGGGTCCCGGTGTCTCTGGGGACGGTTGAAAAGGTGCTCAGGGACTCTGGGGCAGGGGGAGGGACAGGCGCTGGGTTCAGGGACACACTGCTGACACAGGCAGGAGGAAAGTTTTCTCAGAGGAACTGGCAACTTTAGCTGCCTCTTAAGGATTTGTAGGACACTACCTGAAGCACTTCTGGAGGTGAGGAATCATTATTCTACTTAATGTGAATGTAATTATATTTAATATAAAAACTCTTCACTCAGCACCTGGTGTGTCATCAGCCTTCAATATAGATGAGCCATTAAAGTATTCTTATTAGTCATTTTCATATGTTTATAAGTTTGACTCCGCCTAACTCCCCCCAATTTTTTTCCTGATACTTACAATTACTGTGGGCCCTTGACACGCACGAGAAATAAGGCAAGATCTTTAAGAATCTCACACTGGGAACGACCGTCTCCAGCATAAACTAGCCCTCTAAAAAGGAGCAAAGTGGCTGGCACAGTGGCTCCCACCTGTAGCACTTTGGGAGGCAGAGGCGAGGGGATTGCCTGAGCACAGGGGTTTTAGACCGGCCTGGGCAACTTGGCGAGATGTCATCTCTACAATAAATCAAAAAATTAACCAGGCATGGTGGCATGTGCCCGTGGCTCCAGCCACTTGGAAGGCTGAGGCAGAAGGATCGCCTGAGCCCAGCAGGTCGAGGCTGCAGTGGCCATGAGTGTGCCCCTGCACTCCAGCCTGGGCGACAGAGTGAGACTCCGACTCAAAAAAAAAGGAACAAAAAGTCTAACTGAAATGTTGAGCCCTGTCTTGCAGGTCTAATGACTATGAAGGCAGGACCCATGCCACTTCTGCAGGAATTAGCATATGCTCGCCTCGCCGGGCCTCCTCTCTCCCTTGAGCTGCTCCACGCTGACTCAAGGCTCTCTAGGGCTGCGTGGGGCGCCACTGTCCCTGGTTCCCACCGAGACCAGCATATGGTGATGCCTCTGGAGCCAAAGCCTCCAGCCAGGGCCAAGTTCCTCTCCCCATCCATCCCTGCTTCTGTTTTTTAGACTGAAAGCCAACACATGCTCAGATGTCTTCATTCTTCTTTCCATTATTAGCACTAGCAGTTGGAATTCTTTCGAGGCCATTTTCCAGAAAGAAACCGTGTTTACAGCTCAGGGGTCAGGGAGGCTCCCTCATCAGCTCCAGTTCACACTGACGTTTTTGCCCCATCAAAATGATAATTACCAGGCCATGATTCTTCTGCGTCCCTCGAAATGACCCCAAACTGCACGTTACATCCTCAGATGTCAAGGATATCCTGGACTTTCCAATGCCCTTCCACCCTCCCGAGGCAGCCTTGAAGTCACCTAGTATTCCGTCCCACCTACCTCACATGCACACGTGCAGGCATACATCCATGCACACACACATCCTGTACACAAGGGCATGCGAATGCACGCTCACACAGGCCCATGCATTTGCACATGTACACATGAGCACACACATGCACACACAACACATGCCACACATGTATATGCATACACCCACGCATGAACACATTCATGCACGATGCACACAGGCATGCACACGTCCACCACCAGGCATGCACACGTGCACACAATGCACACACACAAGTGCACAATATCGTGCACACCCACAAGCTCTTGCAGCCATGCATGCACGCACACGGACGCACGCATACCTGCACACACATGCATGTAAGCACACACAACTCACATGCAGGCACAGGCACGCATGCCCACGCGCTCTGCCAAGATCGAGCGAGAGGGGGTGGAAGGTAGACACATCATTCCTCTCCCTCTAGTTCGAGTGACTTCTCTTCCTTGGCACAAACTTTTGTTTTGATATCTTCTGTTATTTTTTAGATCATAAAGACATGGGACGGAAACCAAATCCCTGGGGTTTAGAGACGGGAGATGTGATTTCTAGCAATGAATCTGCCTGAGCTAAATGGCACATGAGAACTCGGAGGCCTCTTGGAGTGTCTGTTCCATCTGTGGTACTCCCCCTTTCCCCTCCCCCACGCCCCACTCCCTCGTTACCCCGCTGGTCCCCACCTCCCCACCAGCCCTCCCACCTCCCCACGGTCCCCCTGCCTCCCCACCCCCCCCACCCCAGGGAGGCACTACACTGTTGGAAACACACTGCTCTGAACCCGGTCCATTCACTCCCCGTCTGGTCCTTCCAGCTGTGATCTCTGAAGGTTCAGTGACCCTCACACACAGACAAAGAAACTCTCCGAGAGAGGCGAAGAGAACCTTCCGAGGGCCACGTGACTAGGCTCCAAGTGCTGTCGTTCGTCCCAGAGTCCATTGCCACGGGGCTTCTCAAATGTAGCCGTGTGCACACAGCCCCTGTTAAAGTGCGGATTCTGATTCCGGAGGTCTGCGGAGGCCCTGAGGTCCTAACAAGCTCCCAGGGGATGCGGATGCTGCTGGCCCGTGACCACACGGTTACTAGAAAGTTCTGTCACACTTCCACCATTGTTCAGAAGGTGGGGCAGGGCTGAGGTTCGGCTCCTGCACTGCTCCCCTTCCCCAGCCTGGGACGGTGATTCAGCCTCTCCTCTCAGCGGTGCCCCCCTTTCTCTTAGGCTTTGGGCCCCTCCGGTGCTACCTACCTCCCTTTTCTGAGCCATTTTCTCACCCGCCTCCCACCTTCAGAGCTGTGGCAGCCAGGAGGATGGAGAAGATCCGACTCCACGTGCCCCGAGCCCCTCACCACCTGGAGGCCTGGGGCGATTCCCTTTTCCTCCTGGAGCCTCAGTTTCCCTACATGATCTCGGCCCTGGCCGCCCATCAGAACCACAGGCAGAGCTCTCACAGATCTCCCTGGCCCGGGTGCCACTCAAAGATCTTATTTAACTGGACGGGGCCGAGGCCCAGACGTGGATATTTTCAAAAAGCTGCCCAGGCGGTGATGACAGGACGCCGGGGTTGAGAACCACAGATCTGGGGATCGTTAAAGGTCAGCCCAGCGCCGCCCGTCAGCCTGCGGTCGCGTGGCCAGGTCGACACACGGACGCCACGCTGGCCTATGCGGGACTCAGGAACAGATTGGAAAAGCCCCAGAAAGATCTCAGAAAGATCTCGGCGCAGCTATTAGACAAGGTCACACGCCCCCTCATGGGAAAGGGCTCGTGAAATGATGCTTGGGATAAAGATGGGGCTCAGAGTTGAACTTTCTTTTCTTCTGACTGACATGTGATGCTCGCCTTAATTAAAGCTTCAACCCCACACGTAAATCATCAGCAGACCTCCTCTACCCACACACCCTCCCACGGGAGGCTGCCAAGGGTGTCTTCTTGCACGCCTGGAGGGCAGGGAGGGAGGGGCCCAGCGGATGTTCACCTGACATCGTGTCCTGACAGGGGACCCAATTAACCCCTTGGCCGCCTCACAGCACAGCCCCAAATAAAGCCATGAAAAGGTTTCCTTGAAGCCAGCCGGTGTCCGGAGGTTTCCATGGCAACCTGTCTCTTCCCAAGGCTGACCATGGGCTCCAGCGCCAGGGGAAGGCTTTGGGTGTCCGAGAAACCCTGCCCGGAGTGGGTCAGGCTGAGCCCGTCTAATCCCAGCTCTGCTGGGGCTCGGGCATGTCCTTTCGGAAAGGACAGAGACACAGATAGGCAGCAGCCCCGCCCCGCCAGCCCCTGGGAGGAAGGAGAAGCAGTCATTAGGGTGAGGGTCGCTAGTGAGGACATGCCACAGTTCCTGGCAATGCAGGGTGGAGTGTAGTGCCCTGAAGCCAGACCACCCAGATTCGATCCTTGCTCAAAGCCATGGCGGGGGCAAATCGTCACTCTTTGGGGATCGATCTGATTTTGAGAAGCAGCCGGAGGTCTTTGGAAGCTAAACTTGATGGGAGAAGGCAGGCGATGGTATTAGTCGCCTATTGCTATGTAGCAAATGTCTCCCAAGTGTGGTGGCTTTAAATAAGAGAATACACCTTTATTCTCTTGCACATTTCTGGGGGTCAGGAATCTGGGAGCAGCTCAGCTGGGTAGTCTGGTTCAGGGTTCTCCCTCCTCCAAGGCCTCGGTTTCCCCACCTGCAAAGCAAGGAGCTTGAACCAGATCCTGATCGCCCTCCTGGCCTTGATGCTCCAGAAAGGTCTGACTCCCACCGCTGGCCAGCTTCTCTTCCTCCCTCCCCAGTGGGCTCAGGCCCACGGGACCCGCAGGCGGTCGCCTGAGAGCTGTCTCTTCCACAAAGAGCTTCCACCTATGGCCAGGCCTATTCTTATCTACTCAAAAGCACCAGAGATGACACCCCTAACCGGAGGTGAGGTCAGAGCAAAAACCCCAAAACAACATCACTCAGGGCCACGCTCGGTGGCTCAGCCTGTAATCCCAGCACTTTGGGAGGATGAGGTAAGGGGCTTGCCTGAGCCCGCGGGTTCGAGACCCGCCCGGGCAACTTGGCGAGACCGCGTCTCTACAATAAATCAAAAATTAACCGGTCGTGGTAGCATGTGCCTGTCGTTCCGGCTACTTGGACGGTTCAGGCGGAAGGATTTCCGGGGCCCAGCGGGTGGATGCTGGTATGGCCGTGAGCGTGCCACTGCACTCCAGCCTGGGCAACAGAGTGAGACTCCAACTCAAAAAAAAATAATAATAATAAAAATAACTCAGGACCTCTATGAGGCAGCTTGGGCACTGTGAGGGTTCACAGGCACCGTGGGGATCTGTAGGGCTGCGAGCTGCCCTGCAGCTCCTCTGTGGTGGTTGCTTTGACAACTGTCTAAGGAAACGCACTCAGCAGAGGGGCAGGTTGTAGCCGTCAGTCACACCTGCACACTGTGGCCCGTGCCGGGGAGGGGATGGGCAGGTTGGGATACTCAGCAAGGGGGTGTTCGCCCCCCCCCTCAGCCTCAGGATGACTTGCCCCCTCCTGGCCATCAGGTCCTGATCCCAGAGGCAGGAACTCACATTGACCGAGCCACTGTGTGTCTGGGATTAGCTGGGTGTGTGTGTGGGGGAGACAATGGGGACCTCCCAGCTCACCCCCAGAATGAGAGACAGCCCGTGTGCCGCTGACCATCAAACAGGGCAGGTGGGGAGCTGTCTAATAGTCATGAAGGAAGAAGCAGCATCTCGGCTCTGGCAGAGGCTGTTGGGGTACAGGGCGGGGGACAGCTTCTGGTGGAGGGCCCTTGAGAAGTCTTCCTGGGAAGGGGCAGTGGGTGAGATAGCGGGTGAGGTAAAACAGGGGAAAGATCCCACCCACAAGGGAAGACGGGACCGGAAGATGAACGGACAGAAGAAAGGTCGAGAGGAATCGGGTGACCAGGGCAACTGGGCCCCCAGCATGGTTAGAGGGACGGATGGGCGCCCCCGTGGGACAGCCTTCCCGAAAGGCGGAGATGCCGGAATCCAGGTCAGAGCTCTGGCCAGGGAGCGCTCTCCGGGCCCTGGTGATGCCTCGGAGGGACCGCACCGTTCCACACCCCGTCACTCCTGGAAGCTAACACCGATGCCTTAATAAAGAAACCCATGGCCTGATACAATTCCCCCATATTACAGAGAGGAAGGTCGAGGCCTCCGAAGGAGATATATGTGAAGCTGTTCAGTGGCAGTTCCGGGACATGTAACCAGCAAGAGAACTCTTCCTATGGCGCCCAGGTCCAAATATATTCATATATTCGTGAATATATGAATACATATTGAGCCTACATATTGAGCCTATATTCATACATGAATATATGAATACATATATACATATTGAGCCTCAGCCTCGTTCGGCTGCTCCAGCCCCATCAGATGCAAGTGGAACAGCAGCAGAACGGTGCCCCAGGGACCGAAGTCCGCTGTCCTGGCTCCTCTGCGTCTGCCCTCTGGACAGTGGAGTCAGGCTGGGGCTGCCTTGGCTGCCCTCAGCCCGGGTGAACCCCCTGTGCCTGCCACACAGTGGCAAGAGCCGGCTTCCTGGGTCTCCCTGCTCTGGGTGCTTTGCCAACCCAAGGCAGAGCACACCTCCCCGGGGGGCCGATCTCCTGGCGACCAGAGACTCCCCACCCTGCCCAGCAGGAAGCTCATGCTCCTTCCTGGGGCCTCGGAGGCGCTGACACATCTCTGGCCTCATCTGCACCGCTTCCCCAGCTGAGCCTTCTTGCCGGGCGGGCATCCTCGGGGCCCTGGTACCCACTTTGCCCAAGTTCTTCCAGCTCATCGCCCACGTAACCACGTGATGGCTGCTGAAATCCCAGCCCGTCGGGGACCTTCCTCAGGCTCTGGTTACTCCTCCTCCCTGCCTCCTTTCTTCATAGCACCTAGTCCACTTTCCGTGTGTCCATATGATTGCGTTTATTATCTGTGTGTCTCCTTCTCCTGGAGTGTAGATTCCACTGGTTGGAACACTCGTTTCATTCCTGGCTACATCCCCTGGGCCTATGACACCTGACATATTGTAGGCCCTCAGGAAGTGTTGGTTGAATGAATGAATCAACCAGCCAAGTAAGTTGCCAAGATAGACAATGAATAGAGGAGAATGTGTGCCGTAATTCTGCCCAGAGTTCTTGGGTGGCAAGTGTTTGTTGAATGAATATCTGAATACATACAGAGCTGGGTGCCAGGTGAAGAGTTCTCTTACTGGTTACATGTCCTGGTACTGCCACTGAACAGCTTCACATATATCTCCTTTGGAGGCCTCAACCCTTCTCTCTGGAATATGGGGGAATTGTATCAGGCCATTGTTTCTTTTTTTTTAAATGTATTGCTTTTTTTTAACGTATCGCTTTTTTTAAAAAAGAGACTTTCAAATGAAAACTTACAAGCCAACCCAAGAGGTACAGCAAGGGGGTTTGGTGAAGGTGGGGGTCTGGGTGCCCCCTCCACTTGGACTCCTTGCTTCTCCTCATTCACTGTGGCCCAAGGAGGTGGCAGAGACCCAGCAGGGACCCCAAGGCTCTGCTGAGAATAGTTTAAATCCACTGGACTCACGTTCCCCTAAATCTCAGTTAAACTGCATCTTCCGTTAGCAAATATTCATTCTCAGTTCTGCCCATTGAGGTTGACTGGACCCTGTGACTTTACTTGTCTCCAGAAATGCGGGCCTGAGGGATGGCTTCCAGTGGAGGCTTTAGAAGGCATTGCCAGCCTCCAGTCCCCCCCTGTGTTCCTGGCCTCTGCCATGAGAACGTCCCATTCAGCCTGGGTCTTGAGATGAGGGACACAGGGGCCAGGCCTGGCGCCAACCTTAGCCTGGACCATCTCAGATTCAAAAAACCACCTGTCATTTCTGCTTAGGGAAGCCAGGTAATTTCTGGAATCAATGGATGATTACAGCGCACACAAGAGGAGAATTTTGGCAACAACAGAAACTTTTATCTGGCTTAAGATGCCATATGACTGAGAAATACTTCACTACTGCTGCAAAAAGCTGAGATTGGGGACTGTTTGTTATGCGGCATAACCTGATGAAAGCAAATACAGGCCCCTGCCAGCTTTGATATGGCTGCATCTTAGCTCTGGCTGGAGATGTTGGCATCATTCATGGAATCCGGGAACCCAAATGTGGAATTTCTTTTGTCAACTTTTCAGCTGTTTCCTCACCTTGTGATACTTCCCTAAAAATACTACTTTTCCTCCTGACCTTAAACAGAGACCTCAGACTGGTGGGTTCTGGCTACCTGTAGCTTGAAGACATGCCTTTTTGGGGTGCAAATTCATTCATTCCTTCAACAACGTACCATATGCCTATCCACCGGCATGTGAGTACAGAGGATCACACAGTTGTAGGTTTCTGAGTGGTGCTTCAAGAAGATGCTCCTCTTCTGTAAATGTTCATGGAGTATCTGCTGTAACAGGGCTGAATAGACAAAAAAAAAATCATCTCTGCCTGCTTGGCGTTTAAGATATTACACTCAGGGTAAGACAAGAGTCTGTCATAAATAAACCATCATCAACAGCATTTTTTAAAAAAACCCATCTTCATCTCAAATTCAAAAAGCCACCCGTCATTTCTACTTAGTGAAGCTGGGTAATTTCTGAAATTAATGGATGCTTATAGCATACACAAGAAGAGCATTTTTGCAACAACGGAACCTTTTATCTGGCTTACAGGCAGCTAAAAACATCCCGACTCAGCCTTTTTAGCTGTCTCTGCTGAGGCTAATTTTCACAAACATCGTTTTGGAAAAAGAGCTGTAGTGACAGTGGGGAGGGGTGCATCGGGAGGCAAGCACACTCTGCGGCAGGATGTCCTCAGGAAAGCGGTTACCTCTCCCTGCCTCCCTTTCTCTTTCTTCATCTGCAACTTGGGCTCTGTGAGCAGGAGGGCCAGACCACTCGCCTTCTGATCAGGCTCTTCAGCTGAACTCAGAATTTCAAGAGTGTGTTCATCTGCTAAATTCAAGGTGTTGCTGCCTTTGGGGCCGGGGTCTCAGAGGAGTAATCCCAAAGAACGCTCCTTCTGGCCTGCGTATGGTGGTTCATGTCTACAATCCTTCGGGAGGCTGAGGTGGCAGGATGGCTTGAGGCCGGGAGTTTGAGACCTGCCTGGGTAGCACAGTTAGACCTTGTCTCCACAAAAAATAAAAAATTAGCTAGGCATGTTGGTGTTTGCCTGTAGTCCCAGCTACTCCGGAGGCTGAGGTGGGAGGATGGCTTGAACGAACCCAGGAGGAGTTCGAGGCTGCAGCGAGCTATGATCACGCTACTGCACTTCAGCCTGGGCGTTAGAGAAAAACGCTGTCTCTTAAATAAATGAATACATAAGGAAATAAATAAACCAACAAACAAATAAATGGACACCCCCTCCCCCCAGCCCCATGAAGCAAGGCTGGGCCTAGGGGCCTCCTCCCCAGACCCCCAGGCCTAGAATCCTGAATCAGGTTCTTTCTCAGCCCCTGCCCCAACTTTCCCTCTCTGACCTCCCCTCCCAGCCCCTTGCTCCCCAGCCCCAGTGCCTTCCTGCTGGTTCTCAAATGGCAGCACCAAGGTACAGCCTCAGGGCTCTTCACTTGCTGTGCCGTCCCCCTGGAATGCACTGGCTCCAGATGTCCACATGGCTCCCACTGACTTCTGCCAGGCTCCTGCTCAAATGACTCTCCAGGAAGAGGCCTTCTCTGACCTTCCTGCCCAAGGAGCACCCAGTTCCCCCCATCTCCTTCCTCTGCCTGTGTTCCTTCACTGGACTCGCCATCACCTGCCACCTGGGGTCTGACGGCCTCCTCCAGGATAGCAGCCTCCTAGGGGCGTGGTCTGGCGCACAGTTGCAGCCCCAGTGCCTAAACCTGGCACATAGTCGGTGCTCATAGGCATTTGCTAAGCACATAGTAGGTGCTCATAGGCATTTGTTGAAGGAGATGAACATAAATACAGGGTGGGGCGAAGGGCCCCCAACTCCACCCACCCCAGCCCCGGGTTCGTCCAGTAGACCCCTCAAGCCCTGCAGGCTTTGAGATCCCCGCCCAGGTCACAGGATGTTGCCGCCATCAAAGGCCTTGAAGACCCATCGATGAAAGCGAGACCAGGGCCCAGAGGGGTTCCAGAGCTCCCTCACAGTGCAAGTGGCCCGGGAGGCTGTTCTGGTGTCCTGGGGCTTCTTCACCTGCACCGGCCATCCTCGGCCACTCCAGGCCTTCTGCCATCACCACAGCTAAATCCCCGTCCCCTTGACAACATGCAGAGGAAAGCGCTTCCTGTCTCAAGGAGGACAAGACAGGAGTCTTCCTGTCCCCTCAGCTCCAAGGGGGAACAGGCGTGGGAAGGAACGGGCGGCAGCAAGGGACTGCTCGGGGCTGGGATTTCATCTCCATGTTCTCCCACTGCCTTTGCCACAGCCCAGTGAGGAAGGAGCCACTGGCCCCATTCTGTGGTTGAGCAAGGCGAGACCCAGGGAATGAGGGAGCCTGCCCAGCACACGCGAAGCTCGGAGTGAGCCAGCAGCGTTCCTCTCTGCTTCCAGCCTGTGGAGAGCCATCTGGCGCCTAGCGCTGAGCCGGGAGCTCCCTGCTTCCCCAGAGGAAACGCTGTCAGTGAGTGGGGAGCTGTCTCCTCCTCCCTCCCACGCCGCCTGCTGGTGTCACATGGACCCAGAGGGAATGGCGCCCGCGGGGGTGCCTCCCCCCGGGGGGCTGTGCAGGGAGCCCTGGGAGCTGCACCTGGTGGGTGGCCAGGGCGGGGGCCGGGGGTGCACGTGTGTTCCAGAACACTCACGTGTCCTTGCATCCTGCAGCTTCTCTGGAGGCATGTCGGCCCGCAGGGTCCAGACTGGGACTCCCATCCGGTGTCTGAAATGGCAGGGAGCCTTGGCCACCAGCCAGGGCAGCCCCAGCCCCCTTGGTCTGGCTCAGACAAGAATAAAATCTAGGGCCCTGGATGCCAGACATGGCTGGGGTCCTTTGGGGTCTTTTAGGGAACGTACATTGAGCATATCTGTTAAATACAAGAGCTCTCTCGGCTGGTTGCTCTCAGACGGTTTCTTTATCTCTCTGAGCCCCCGTTTCCTCAGCTACTTTAACAGATAATATTTACTGAGCATTACTTGGTGGCAGGCATGGTTCTAAGCTCTGTACCTGCATGGAATCCACCAGACAACAGCGTGAAGCAGATATGACTGTCATGCTTACCTAGAACTGAGGCACAGAGTGGTTAGCTAGCCTGCTGGGAAGTAATGGAGCCGGGACTTAACCCCAGACGTGAGGCTCCAGAATCCCTGAGGCTCATCACTATTCAGTCTACTGTTTACTGAGGATTAAATGAGTGTTTAAGGAGTACTAGGGAATGGCTGGCAGGCTGGCTGGAGGATGACCAACAGCAACCAGACAAAGACTGGTGGTTGTTCAGACCAGTGAGTGGGTGGGTGAATGGATGGGTGGGTGGATGTGTGGGTGGATGGTTGGATGGGTGGATGGATGGATGGGGTGGGTGGATGGATGGATGGGTGGGTGGGTGGATGCCTGGGGGGTGGGTGAGAGGATGAATGAGTGGATGGGTGAATGGATGGATGGATGGGTGGGTGAGTGGATGGATGGGTGGATGGATGGATGAGTGAATGGATGAGGTGGGTGGGTGAGTGGATGGATGGGTGGGTCAGTGGATGGATGAGTGGGTGGATGGACGGACGGACGGACGGATGGATGGATGGATGGATGGATGGATGGATGGATAGATGGGTAGATGCCTGGGTGGGTGGATGGATGGATGGGTGGGTGGGTGGATGGATGGATGGATGGATGAATGGATGGGTGGATGGGTGGGTGGGTAGATGCCTGGGTGGGTGAGTGGATGCCTGGGTGATGGATGGGTGAGTGGATGGATGGATGGGTGGGTAGATGGGTGGGTGGATGGGTGGATGGATGGATGGGTGGGTGGATGGGTAGCTGGATGGATGCCTGGGTGGGTGGGTGGATGCCTGGTGAGTGTGTGGATGGATGCATGGATAGATGGGTGGATGGATGGATGAGTGGATGGGTATGTGGGTGGAATCACTAGGGAGGTGGGTGGAAAGATGAGTGCATGGACCAGTGGGCAGGAGAGGTGGACGGACAGAAGACTAGGTTGCGGAGGGCCGGCGGAAGTTTCCTCCTCGAGGCTGAGGCACTGACAGCAGCAGCTACAGACCCGCCATGGATGTCCACAGGGTAGGGAGGGAGCAGTCAGGGGCCGCCTGCTCCCCAAGGGTGACCAGAGGCGGGGCTGTTGCTCTTTGGGCCCATCGTCCATGCATGGAGCGGGGGTCCTGGGGAGCGAATTGAGCAGGAGGACCAGCCAGGCCCACAGTCACGCACACACACTCCTCGACACACTGGGGAGGGCCCTGCATGCCACGGCAGAGCGGCAGGCACTGCCGTTTCTGCAGACACGGTGTGTCACATCTCCAGGAGACGGACCTCGGCTGGAAACGCCTTCAGGGGGGCAATCCAGGGTGTTCCCCTGGGGACTCCCTGGATCCGGCCACAAGAACAAAATGTCCTGTCCTCCCAGTGGGGAGACTGGCTGCCCGGGGCCGTTCCATCCTCAGACAGTGACCCAGGGGCTCAGGGCAGATTTCAAGCTCTGAGGGGTTAGTTGATCTTGAGAACACCTGGCGATGCCCCCTGTATCTCCCTGCCACACCCGTCGCCCACCCGACTTTGGTGTTGCTTGAACATGTCAGGCAGTCTGCACCTGGCTCACTGTCCCCTGGGCCTGGCACGACCTGCCCCACGGATCCCCGTGGCCCGTGTGTGGCCCGTGTCAACATTTTGTCTGTTGGGTTTCTGCCCATGGTGCACGCTTGGGATGACATGCATTTCTCCAGTGACTGGAGTGGCGGTGGGGTGAGCCGTGACAGCGCTTGCCATGTTCCAGGCCCAGCGCACACTTATTTATCTCCCGCTATTGTCACGCTTATCTGGAACCGAGGCACAGAGTGGCCCTGGGAGGCAGACGCGGCTGTCATCCTCTCGTTTTCGGATGAGAACGCAGAAGGTCAGAGAAGAAGGGGTGTGCCAAGGCCCCGCAGCAAGACTGGGGCTAGAGCATGCTGGAGTCTGATCAAGGTCATCCCACCAGAGCCTACGGCGGTAGTGGGGGGCCCACGCTGCCACCGTGGCACCCTGACCCTAGCACGTCTTATCTCCGAGCCTCCGTTTCTTCATCTGCAAAATGGGGCCACAGCAGCCTCGCCTTGTCAGGGCTGTTGAGAGAATCAAGAGTGGCAGTGGGAGGGAATGCTTTGCGTACAGAACGGCGCTGGAGGACGCTGGGTGTTACGGTGTCATCTGGGCAGGGCAAGCCCGTGGGACTTCCTGGTCCCTCAGACAAGCCGGGGGCCTCAGGCTCAGCTCAGGGTAGCCCAGGATAATGCCACAGACTGGCTGGGGATCGGAGGTCAAGCTCCTCCTCTCTGGGCCTCTCTTTCCTGCCCGCCCTGCTGGATGCGCCTCCAAGGGCCTTCTCACAGCTGTCTGGACAGGCCGCCTGGGAGGGGCAGGTGGGCGGGGACAGGAAGGCTTCAGAGCTTTCCCAGGCTGACGGCTGCTAAGGATCTGCTGCCCGTCCCTTCGCGGCAGCAGCTGGGCCGGCTCCTGACGTGGCTTTCCCAGACCCCGCTGGCCCCTGTCCGCTGGGGATAAACACGGAGGAGCCATGCTCAAGAGGGGGAGGGGAGGGCCAGTAGGAGAGACGGATTCATGGGGTTCAGGCCTGCAGGCACCCTGTCCGCTTGGGGCGCAGGCTCAAATTTCTTGGGCAATGCCAGGCCTCAGTTTCCTCACCTGGAAAGTGGGTTTGCATGGGAGGACTTCACCCAGGCTGCCCGGAGCTGGAGACCAGAAGACCTGACCAAGGAGCACCGGGACCTGCCCGGGAGATGGCTCCCTGGCTCCTCTCGCCGCTGTAAGCTGGGGGCAGATTGTTCCCTGTCTCTGGCTCGGCCTCCTCATCTTTAAAATGGGCTGGTAGAGCTTGAGCTAGAAGATCCTGAAGGTCTCCTCCCCCTCTGCGAACCCGCTGTAGCTGGAAGAAGAAAAAGGGTTAGTGCTGGGAAGGAGAGAGAGAGCATTTAGTGAGTGCTAGCTGTATGCCTAGTGCTTTTCATTCATTATCTCCTTTGTGTATGTATTAGCTTCCTGTTGCTATTGTGACAAATTACCATAAACTTGGTAGCTTAAAACAACACACGCCTTGCTGTTCTGGCGTTTCAGAAGTCCAAAGTCAAGCTCACTGGGCTGAAGGGGTTGGCATGCCAGTTTTCCTTGACTTTTCTAGAATGAATGCGGTCTTCCTGCCTGCATCACAGGTCTCTTCCCCCTCTGTGTCTGCGGTCTCATCCCTTCTTCCCACTCTGACGTGCCTGATGGCCTGGGCCCTACCTGGCTAAGCCAGGAATCACATCTGCAAAGTCCCCTGTGCTATCTAAGGTGACAGTCACGGGTGTTCCAGGGATGAGGACACGAACATCTTGGGAGGGCCGTTATTACCCAGCCTGCTCCGTCTGTCCACGCAAGTCTGTCATGGCGCTCGGCTTCAGACCCCAGTTCCTGTCACTTTGTAGCTGCTGGACTTCCTTGACCCTCGGTTTCCTCATCTGTGAAGTGGAGGCAAATGACTAAGGGTTACTAGTGATGACGTGGGAGGGCTCTGAACATAGCGCCTGCTACAGGTGCTGAGTGGTTGTGCGCAGCCATTGTAATGGTGAGAATAATAATAGTTCTTGTTTTGTTTTGTTTTGTTTTGTTTTTGAGTTGGAGTCTTACTCGGTCGCCCAGACTGGAGTGCAGTGGCCGCTCCCGGCCACCGCAGCCTCCACCTGCTGGGCTCCGGCGATCCTTCCGCCTCAGCCTTCCGAGTAGCCGGAACTACAGACATGCGCTACCACGCCCGGCTGATTTTTTGATTTATTGTAGAGATAAGGTCTCGCTGCCCAGGCGGGTCTCGAACCCGCGGGCTCAGGCAGTCCACTCACCTCAGCCTCCCAAAGGCGCGGGATTACAGGCTGAGCCACTGAGCCTGGCTTGTTTTGTTTTTTAATCTTTTTTTTTTTTTTTTTTTTGAGTGGGGGTCTCACTCTGTTGCCCAGGCTGGAGTGCAGTGGCACAATCATGGCTCACTACAGCCTCGACCTCCTGGGCTCAGATAAGCCTTCCACCTCAGTCTCTCAGGCACATGACACCACACTCAGCTAATTTTTTAAAAAAATTTTTTTGCAGCCTCTCTGTGTTGCCTAAGCTGACCTCAAATTCCTGGCCTCCTGCCAGGAATGAACCTCCAGCCTCAGCCTCCCGAAATGCTGGGGTTACAGGTGTGAGCCACCATGCCCGGCCAATAGTTCTTGCTTGCGGAGGACATGCTTACTACCAGACACTGAACTGAATGTTGAACTTCTGTAGGGAAGTCCCCTTGACACGAGCTTGGCCCGCGTGGAATTTACGTAGCTCCAAGAAGACATAAGTAAAACAAACAATCTCACAAATAATTCGGTAATTATCATCGAGGCCAGGAGAGGCCTTGGGTCACACAGCTGGGAAGAGGAGGCATGGAAGGGATTCACACCCAAGTCTGTCTGATTCCCAGGCCCTTAGTTCCTTGACACTCCCGGCCCCTTGAGGCTGGTTGAGGCCACGCAGAGGACCAGAGACGGGAAGTGAGTTGCCGGAGGTCACACAGTGAGAGAGCAGCCCATCGTGGACCAGATCTCTGGGCATCCTGCCTAAGCCTCTTCCCAGAGGAGCCTCTGAGACCTAAACTAGAAAGCACTCATCGGAGCTCACCAGGAGGCAGACGGACATTTTGCACGCCCGATGTCCTTCCGTTTCCGTGATGCCCAGAGGACACTTGTTATCCTGTTTCGCAGAGGGTGAATCTGAAGTCTCAGAGAGGTCCTGGGTCATGGCCGGGGCTCGCAGTAAGGTCACTGCCGAGCAGATACTCACGACTTCCTTGACCTCGACGAGGGCCTGGCTTGGACCGACCCCCAAACCCGGCCCTCACGCCGTACCTCTCGCCACTGCCGGCCAGTGGGAGGAGGTAGGCAGCTGTGGCCTTTTCCTCCTGAGGGCGGCCTGCCGGGAGATGGGCGACCCGCGGGTGCCATCTGGTGGCCACAAGGAGACACGCGGCTTCCCCTCACCCGCCCAGCCTCGGAGCCCACGGAGACGCAGGGAGGGACCGAAACACCAAGTCCTCGTTCTCCATCCAGCCGGCTCCTTGTGGGAATGGACAGAACTGAGGTTGAGGGTGGGAGGCGACACACTCAGCCAGTCGGGGCAGAGCCAGGTGGTCTGAGGGACCCACAGGGAGATGGGACTTGCCCTGAGTCGAGCAGGGAGCCTGTCCAGCCTCAGAGGGCAGAACAGACGAGCCCTCTGAGCTGCCTTGGTGGAGGCAGGTGCCTGAGACGAAAGGGGGGACGCGGCGGGAAGGCGCCGGATGACGGAGGGCGGGCTCATTCCTGAGGAAGGGAGGAGGGAGCCTGGTAAGAGCTATAGACTGTCCTGGCTGAGGTGACCCCAAGACTCCTCCACAGAGAAGTCCCATGATCTAAGGCACAAACACAGCTAGGGAAGTTTCGTGATTTCTAGGGACAGACATGGCTAATGAAACTCCATTGTTCCATTGACAAATATCACTGGAGAAATCCCGTGATTCGGAGAGACAGGGGTGCTTGGTATATCGCTCATTCAGTCCACAAACCGTCACTGAACCCATGCTCTGCGCCGGTCCCATGGGGGGCGCTCAGGACCCACAGACCCACCTGCCCTGGTTCTTGCTCTGAAGGATCCCATGGCCCAGTAGGGCAGGTGAACAGATGACCCACAGGCCAAGAACCGACAAGATACATCCATACAGCCCCCCAGTGGGCCACGGGCTCTGCAACCGGATCTAGCTGACGGCATGAAGGAAAGTGGCAGGATGGCCAGGCCAGGTGGTGCAAACTACTCTGGAGGCCGAGGCGGGAGGATCGCTTGAGCCCGGGAGTTGGAGGCTGCTGTGAGCTCTGGTGGCACGACGGCACTCCAGCCAGAGTGAGACCCTGTCTTTATTAAGAAAAAAAAAAAAAGCTGGGCACGGTGGCTCAGTCTGTAATCCCGCACCTTTGGGAGGCTGAGGTGAGTGGATTGCCTGGGCCCGTGGGTTCGAGACCCGCCTGGGCAACTTGGTGAGACCTCATCTCTACAATAAATTTAAAAAAATTAGCCGGATGTGGTAACGCGTGCCTGTAGTTCTGGCTACTTGGAAGGCTGAGGCGGAAGGATGGCTGGAGCCCAGCAGGTCGAGGCTGCGGTGGCCGGGAGCGGCCACTACACTCCAGTCTGGGTGACAGAGTGAGACTCCAACTCAAAAAAAAAAAAAATAGTGGAGTGACTGGCATTTATGGAGTGCCTACTATGTGCTGGGCACTTTCCCTATATTAGCTAATTTGGTGGAATCCTGATCCTCTCTTACCAGCTGTGTGACTTTGGGCAAATCACTGAACCTTTCTTTTTTTTAAATTTGAGTTGGAGTCTCATTCTGTCACCCAGACTGAGTGCAGTGGCCGCTCCCGGCCACCGCAGCCTCGACCTGCTGGGCTCCAGCCATCCTTCCGCCTCAGCCTTCCGAGTAGCCGGAACGACAGGCGCACGCTACCACACCCGACTCATTTTTTTGATTTATTGTAGAGATGAGGTCTCGCCAAGTTGCCCAGGTGGGTCTTGAACTACAGCGCAGGGACACTGAGGAGACCCCACGACCTGGGGATGTGGTGCCCGAGGGCGGGGGCGCTGCCCCCCTCGCTCCCTGAAGGGAGCCAAGCGGGATAGACCTCGGGAAAGGAGAGCTTGGCCAGGGCTTGGCCAGGGCAGGAGCCCCTCCCGAGGCAGCGTCTACAACACAAATCTGCCCCCTGCTCTCCCTTCTGCTCAGGGGCCCCCACCTCACGGCAAGGCCCACCCATGTGGGACGGGCAAGGCCCACTCTGCTTCCCCCGCTGCCCTGTCTTCCCCATCCCCTGCCTCATGTCCACGGAGACCAGAGTCTGCCCCCAGGAAGGACACCCAGCTGCCTACTGACCCTGAGGGTGCCCTCGCCGCTGGTGTGGCCACCCAGAAGGGCCTCCCCTCCACTCCTGGTCCCCAGCCTGGCCTTTCCAGACTGCTGTGCCAGGCACCCCTCCCCACAAGGTCAGAGATATCTCCAGCCGCGCTCCCACCCCGTCCAGGGGCTTACGGGCCCATCTCCCACATGCGGTAACTAATTGACTTACTTGAAGTGAGATCACCATTAGGAAGCGCCTAGACGGCAGGCGGTGACCACGGAGGCCCGGTCTTTGTCATCTTGGTATGTCACCGTGAAATCACAGCAATGACACATTCCTGGGCGCTTAGTGCCGGGCCCTGCACAAAGGACGGCACTCATAGGATGGCCCTTAATCCTTCCAACCCCATAGGAGGGCGGGGCTGTTATCCCCCTTCATAGACAAGGACACTGAGGTCAAGGAGGGCAGCAGACGGGCGTCGGAGCCAGGCAGGCTGACCCTGGGGGCTGAAGCATCGTCTCCTCTGCTGGTGTGCAGGTGCTGTTCCTCCTGCCAGGTACACTCTTATTCTTTCCCCTCGGGCCTGGGTCCCAGAGCCTCCTCCTGGAAGAGCCCCTGTCTGACCACTCTGTTATGCTCTGTCTCGTCACCCTGTTTTCTCCCGGGAATGTGCCTCCAGGTATTTCTCTGAGGTTGCCGTCTGCTGGCTTTTGCACCCGGCCAGGACACACACATTCCCAGTCACATCTGACAGAGAGAGAGGACTGTCACTTGGCTCATGATCATCCCTAAAGCATAGCACGGTTTAGCCAGCCTCCCCGAGGCTCCCAGAGACCCAGGCCTCCTGGGGTCCCAGCCCTGCGCAGTCCCTCCCCACACCACTCCTGCCCCCCGAGAAACAGCCTTCCTCGCTGTCGGAAGGCTGGGTCGGGCCGTCTCTGTCTGTCTCCAGGCTTCCAGGCTCCAGGGGCAATGCCATGCCCAGAGTGACCTGGGTCAGCCACTCCCCCTCGCCCCTCAGTGAGGCTATGCGGGGCGGGGGTGTGTCCTGCTGCTGTTCCACAGAGCAGGGGACCTGAGTAAGTGCCAGACGGTGACTTCCGAGGCCAGGTCACAAATGACACCACAGCTGCCCTCGGCTCTCCTGGACCGCCTGCCCTGGGAGAATCCAGCTGCCATGTTAGGAGGAGAATCCAGCTGCCATGTTGCCAATGGCTGGCATGAACTTGCCAGCCGTGTGAGAGAGCCGCCTTGGGTGGGGGGTCCTCTGGCTTCTCTCCGGCCCACAGACGATGCAACCCTGACCGATGTCCTGCCACTACCTCGCAAGGGACCCTGAACCAGGATCACCAGCTAAGCCATGAACTTGCCAGCTGTGGGCGGGAGGCTGCGTCCCCTGCCCTGGAGTCCTCTCCATGGGACTGCCTGTGTGTTCTCCCAACATGGCGACTGGATTCTCCCAGGGCAGGCGGTCCAGGAGAGAAGCGGGCAGCTGCGGTGTCTTCCGTGACCTGGCCTCGGAAGTCACCCTCTGGCACTTACTCAGGTCCCCTGCTCTGTGGAACAGCTGCAGGACACCCCCGCCCCGCATAGCTTCACTGAGGGGCGAGGGGGAGTGGCTGACTCTGGTCACTCTGGGCATGGCATTGCCCCTGGAGCCTGGAAGCCTGGAGACAGACAGAGACGGCCCGACCCTGCACGTCAGCGAGGAAGGCTGTTTCTTGGGGGGCAGGAGTGGTGTGGGGAGGGACTATGCAGGGGTGGGACCCCGGGAGGCCTGGGTTTCTAGGAGCCTCAGCCTCGGAGGAGAAATGTTGATTGCTCTGGAGTACTTTGTTATGGAGCCAATTGGAATTGACACTTTGGAACTGTCTGTTGCACAAGTAGGTGGGGAGATGGATGCTGGTGATATCAGTGCCTCTCTGTGCTAGGTGGGCACAGTGCCGAGGGCTTCTCATGGGTTAATTCACACAGCACCCCATGAGTTGGTCGCTGCCCTGTGCCCGCTTTACAGGTGGAGAAACAGGCCCGGGGGTGTTAAATAACTCACTCAGCATGCATCCAGGGACCTGTCCCCTGGCAGATGGGGGCCACGGGCCTCGCTGACATGCCACACTGTCCGCGTGGCTCTGGTTCACTCCTCATCCACCCACGGGACCAGGAGGGGCTCCCCGCCACAGGTCGTGGTCTTGCCGAGACGGGCCCTCGAGTGGCATCCCATGCAGAGAGGGGAGTGGTGCCGCCCGTGGCCCGGGGCCAGCTCCTCTTTTCTCGCTGCTGGGAACGCTGCCCTGTCGCTTACCTGTAGATGCCAGTTGGACAGAGCCGGAGGGGCAGGGCCATCTCCGTCCAGGCATGCTCGGCAGAGTCGGCTGCCGTGGGCGTGGGTGGGGGTCGGAGGGCTTGGATTCCAGTCACTTGCCATCCGGAGCTCCTTAGCAAGCATGCTGAGGCCACACACCCTAGGCGCCGCGACACCTCGGGGCTCCATTCTCTGAACCCTGAAACAGTAGGGCCGGACAGAGCCAGAAATGACAACGGAAACCCCGAGCCCCTCTTGCCCTCTGAGCATAAAGGGCCCCAAAGCATAAATCGGCTCTTGGGCTCCAGGGAGCGTGACACACTCAGGCCCACCCTGTTATGAGAAGGAAGCCGGGCTGGGCAGACCCAGGGCCCTTGTGGAAAGGGCGAGGCCCGTGGGACCTGGCACTGGCAACCTGGGCGCAAGGCCTGGGCTCTCCCTGTCACACTTGCTGGGCAGCCATGGGCAAGTTCCTTGACCTCTCTGAGCCTCTGAAAAATTCATCTGGAAAAAAACCAGGGATGACCACTGCACCGACTCCCCTAGAACCAATGAGCCTGGTGTGAGACAAACGCTCGTGTGACTGGGACCTTTAGCTCACGTGGGAGAAATCTTTCCAATGACCCCCCCCCCCCGGTGGTGTTGTCAATGCCATTTACATAGGAAGAAACCGAGGCCTCAACTAGGTTAGGCCACTCTCACAGGCCACGCAGCTAGTATGAGGTGGAGACAACGTCCTTATCTCCATGCCACCCTGTTCCTGCTCACTTTTAGCCTCAGTGCCTGCCACAGTGTGTGACACCTGTTAGACACAGTCACTGTTGTCAAGCCAACGGGCAGAATGGGCTGCTTAGAGAGGCAGTGAGCTCCCTGCCACTCCAGAGGCATGCAAGCACAACTGGTTCACGGTAGCGGTCCTCACAGCTGGGGTCTGGGATTGGACTTGGTGCCATTTAAGGCCCCTTACTGCCCCGGATGCGAGGGCTCACCAGGACCCCCCTGCAGAAGACAGAGGACACGTGATAATTAGGCTTGTTTTACAGCAGGGGGAAACTGAGGCCCAGAGCCAGGATTTTCCCAAGGTCCCTCCGCCAGCCCACGGTGGAGCCAGCTCAGGGCCTCCGTCCAGGTAGACACTCAGTGGAGCCCACCCTACGGCACACCCCGCATAAGGGGAGAAAGGAGGCTCCCACCGCCATGGGACTGGAGAAGGCTGGAGAGGAGGACGGACACACAGGCCCTGGCCAGGCAAGGGTGTGGCCTGGAGCCAAACACGGCTGCCCTGCCAAACAGTGCCAGGCCGGGGAGCAGGTGCAGCTCGTCAGAGGGTGCATGTCGGGACCGGAGGCCTCTCTCGGTCTGATTCCTCATTCAACAGATGAACAAATGAAGGCTGAGGGGAAGCCGTTCTCCCATCTAGGTCTGCAGCAGCAGGCAGGGTCCAGACGGCCGTGGAAACAGAGGGGTGGGGGGCACTGAGGGTGAGGTCTGCGGGCGAGGCCGGGACCGGACCCGGGGTCTCCCGGCCTTCTCCCTATCCCTGCCCCACCTGCCTCCAACCCGTGATGGAAATAGCTGTGATTTGCCAAGCGTGGTGGCTCACGCCTATGATCCCAGCACCTTGGGAGGCTAAGGTGAGAGGACTGCTTGAGTCTGGGAGTTCGAGACCAGCCTGGGCAACATTACAAAAAGGAAAGAAAGAAAGAAAGACGGAGGGAGGGAGGGTGGGGGTGGGGAGAGAGAGAAAGAGAAAGAAAGAAAGAAAGAAAAGAGAGAGAGAGAAAGAAAGAAAGAGAGAGAAAGAAAGAAAAGAGAGAGAAAGAAAGCAAGCAAGCAAGAAAGAAAGCAAGCAGGAAAGCAAGAAAGAAAGCAAGCAGGAAAGAAAGGAAAGAAAGAAAGAAAGAAAGAAAGAAAGAAAGAAAGAAAGAAAGAAAGAAAGAAAGAAAGAAAGAAAGAAAGAAAGAAAGAAAGAAAAGAAAGCAAGCTGTCATTTTCCGGGCACGGAGGATGTGACCTTGTTCCAGGCATCTACGGAGACGAACTCCCACTTAGCCTGACAGCAGCCTGTGAGTAAGGACCAAAATGTCATCAACTCCGTTTCCTCAAAAGAGGCAACTCTGGCCAGAGAGGTTAGATCACTTGCCCGAGGCTGCCCAGCCACTGAGGCAGGAGTTCCCCTCCGCAGGGGCTGCTGAGTTCTGGGTCCTCCTGGTCTGGAGGGCTCCTTCCTGAGGGTTCCCTCCGGAGGTTGTTTCCCAGGGCGGGCGGGGCGGGTGGGGTGTTGTGGCACTGAGGCCCGGAGCCAGGATTTTCCCAGGGGGCCTCAGCCAGCCCACGGTGAAGCTGGGCCTCAGCCTCAGGGTGACCGGCAGGGTGAGATCATCTCAGCCCAACCTCCACCCTCAGGACGACGCACCCTCGGACCCCCGACCAGGATGTGCAGGGGGCCGGCCGGGTGGCCACGGGGCCGGGGCTGTGGCCTGGAGCGCTCGGCGGGCCTCTCCTTCACCAGCTCTGTGGGGACACCACCCACGTACCACACACACCCCTCAGTCAGCGTGCGCAGTTCAGTGGGTTTAGCATATTCACAGCTGTGCTCCAGCCGCTCACGTCCATCTGGGAACATTTCATCACCCCAAAAGAAGCCCCGCACCCCTCAGCGGTCACTCCCCATCACCCCTAGCCCTGGGTGGATCCAGATCTACATCTGTCTCTACGGATTTGCCTGTTCTGGATCTTTCATGTATGGCCTCACACCATCAGTGGGCTTCTACACGCACAACTTTTTAAAGCCCTTTAATGATCTTTTGCAGCAACAGGGTATTCTCTCAATTTTATAGATGAGGAACCTAGGGCCCAGAGTGCTTGAGCAACTTGCCCAAGGTCACCCAGCTCAGAAATGAGACTATGTCTGTCTGGCTCCAGAGAACGCTGGCCACCCTTCTCTGACCCAGAGTCCAGACTTGCCCGACAGCCTTAGGGGCCTGTGGGCGGAGCTTGGAGACAGGAGGAAGGCGGAGAATTGGGGATCTTGGGGGTCCTGAAGGCCAGAGTTGGAAGGCCAGGAGTGGCACTGGATCTGGCCTCCAGACGTCTAGGGCCTCAGGGGGAAGAGAAAATATGCAGGGCGGGGTGAGGTGGCTCAGTTTATCCGTAGGGACGGAGTCGTGCAGGCCACCCTGTCCTCTGCCGCCGATGGGTGGGTCACAGCTTCCGGATCCTCCAGCCTCCTCTCCCTCTGGACGCTGTCCTCTCCGCCAGCTTCCAGCCCTTCAGGATGACTCAGCCTGAGCTGTTGCCTCTGCCCCTCCTCCCACCCAGCACCTGTCCCTTCCTGGCTGAAGCGGCCTCCTGGGACGCCATTATCCCCGGCACCAGCGGGGCTGGGCCACGACTGGCCAAGCCAGGGCCCAGGGGCGCCGTGCTGCCCAGCCTGTACTCTGGGCCAGCCTCAGGGGCCTCATGCCCTGTTAGTCAGGCGCCCTCCCCACCCCTCCCTGGCAAGCCCCCCGGAACAAACAAGAACCTCGGCCCTCTTGAACCACTCTGTGTACTTTTAAAGGATCTCCAAGTCTAACCTAAAAAGTGCAGCTTTGAAATGGCCTCTCCCAGGCGCTCTCTGCTGTGGACTCCCATCGGAGCCATCCCACCTGCCTCTTTGGGGACCACAGACGTCCCGAGCCCCTGACGCACAGGTGAAGGGGGGTCCCTTTGATGCATGAGGAGACTGGGAAGTGACTTCCCAGAGGTCGCTGGCTGGGAACGGGAGACTTCGCATGTGAACGAGGGTCTGGTTCCCAGCTCTGCTGGGAACGGACCCAGCTTGCCAGTGCCAGGAGGGAGGACTCTGTGACCTTTGGTGGCCCAGGAGCGGCTGCTTGCTACACCGGACTACAAACCCTTTATTCACCTTTTCATCCATTAATTCTTTGAGGGCCAGACGGCCTGCCTTGGAATACCAGCTCTGCCAAGTTTTACGCTCTGTGACTTTAGGCAAATCTGCTAAGCTCTCTGGGACTTGGTCTCCTCAACTGTAAAATGGGTGTGATGATAGCTCCTGCCTCAGAGGGCTGCTGTGGAGATGAACGAGTTAACTTGTACACAGCACTTAGCTAGTGCAGGGCACACTGTGGGCTGCTATTGCTGCTGTTATGACTGGCAAGTACACCATCGGGGCAGAGCTCAGCCCACCCCACCTGGCCTCAAGATGCTCATGGAGCGCGTGGAGACGGTCAAGTAAGTAGGGCTGTCTTGGTCTGGCGGGGAGGCCCAGCCTCCAAGTGGAGTGTCTTTTCTCCCTCCTCCCCTCACCTCCTGTCCCTCCCCCAGCAGGTGCCTGTTGGAAGTCAGAGGCCCGGAGCTGAGGCCTGGGGTTCTGGCCTGGCCCTGCCACCCCTCTGCTCTGTGGCCCTGGACAGATCACTGGGCCGCTCTGGGCTGTGGCTTCCTGCTCAGCAGGGTGGAGATGCTGGCTGTCTCTCCCAGGTCCTGGGCAGCCAGGGTCCCGGAGGCCAGCCCGGCCCAGCTCTATTTTTACCAGCGCTCTGGGCAATCTTGGAATCGGAACCTGGAGGTGCAAGGGAGCCCCAAGGTCGGCCCGCCCTGGTTGAGGGGGGCTGCTGGGGCCCAGCCTCCCGGCCTGCAAAGTGCGGCCAGGCTGCCCCGTCCTGGAGGCCCTGCACCCAGGGCTCCTTACAGAGGGCTCTGTGCCGGAAGCCTCCACCTTGCTCTCTCTTCTTTCTGGTTTTTCCTGTCTTTTCTCCCTCCCTATCCCTCCCCCGTCCTCCCCCCTTCCTCTCCCCCCCCCTACATTCCACTCTCCAAGTGCTCCCCCCACCCACCCCCGTGATTTACAACCTGTTCTCATCCTTATTCTGTGCTTACAAACTTTTCTCTTTTTATTTTAAGCTGTTTACAAAAATCCCCGAGGATTTATGGGTTTTCTGGATTGGAGAAAACACGGCGTGGGATTGGGTCGGAGAAGGGGAAAGAGGGCGGCCTGGAGGGAAGGAGGCCAGACGCCCAGGGTCGCGGGCGTTGGGGCCCCTGCTTCAGGGACCAACAGATGTCCAGTGGGAGAGGGGGAGAAGGGGGAGGGAGAGGAGAAGGAGATGGGGAAGCCGCAGACAGAAAACCAGCGAGAAGAGCGCAAGATAGAAGAGACAGAGAGACAGAGACAGAAAGAGACAGAGAGACAGAGGCCAGCAGCTCCCCCAGCACAAAGCCCTCTGGAAGGCGGGGCCTTGACTGTGCATGGCCGCCCTCTCACCATGGCAGCCCGACCAAGGTTTATTCTCTCTGGGCCTCAGTTTCCCCCTCTGTAAACGTTCCTCTGAGCTAAGTGACCTCAAGGGCTCCCTGAACTCTGACCTTCAGACCCTGCGACACGGAGGCGCCCTGGGAATGGGCTGGGCGAGGGGTCCCACCAGCCTCACCACTCTTCAGATCCAGGGTATGCTGCGATACTCAGCCCCCACTGCCAACTCAGCCGGGCCAGCTGGAGCACAGAGAGGTGGAGATGGCTTTCTGAGGCTACACAGCCGCTGTGATGGACATGACCTAGGACCCTGGCAGGACCGTCCATCCTCCCCCCCACCCCTAACCCCTCTACCCTGTGACTGCAGGCCCAGGCTCCTATCTCCAGATCCCACAGTCCCCCCGTTCAACTGCCACACCCCTGCTCTGCCCTCGGGGCTCCCTGGAGCGGCAGAGGGGACCCAAAGGAGCACACGTCCTTCCCATGAGGTCTGTGGGCCTCCCAGCAAAGGGTGAGATGCGGCGGCACTCTTCACCCCAGCACCCCTCCTCCCTTCCCCAGTGAGGCGCTGTCACCCAGGACCCTCACTAAGAAAGGACATAAGTTCAGGAAAGGGGCCCAGTTCCTGCCATGGCGAGGAGGCAGCGGGAAGCGCCAGACACTGTTCTAGCCGCTTGATGTGTGTTTATCCAACCGATCCTCCCAAAGGCCTTTGGGCTGACAGGACAAATATCACTTTCATGTCACAGGTGAGGAGGTGCAGGGTAAGTCGCCCCAAATCACAGCGCCGGGAGAGACAGAGCCGGCCGGAGGGCCTGCATGGATGGGTGATGCCTGGCACGGTCTGCTGTTTCAACATATTCAAATGTGGACAGGCCGTTTCTGCAGGCTCGAATCTGCCCTTTCTTTCCTCTCTTCCTCTCGCGGATAAACTGTGTTTTAAAATTTTGCTGGCCACTCTAACATTCATCTTAGGGCTGAGCCAGAGGATCCACGGGTTTTGTGCCACAGCCCACCAACATCGAATCCGCCCGGCACGGAGACACCCCCTCGCGGGGCGTCACCAGGGCCCGGCCCTCAGCGTGTGTCTTCCGCAGGAACACTCTTGGTGCCCTGTCCTCCTCGCCCCGCCCTCCTCGTCCGTCAGGTTGGAAGCTCATCCACCGACGGTGCCCAGGGAGGCGACTCCAGCCCTGGGCCCAGTGGGAGTCACAGTTGCTCTCAGTCCGACATGGCGGTCTTGCCGGCCATTGACTCAAGCATGGGCGTGTGACCCAGGCCTGGAGAACGGGGCTTATGGGGAATCTGCCAGCGTGGTAGAAGAGGAGCCTCTGGGAAATTCTCCCCGCTTTCAGAAGAGGACACGGGGCGGGGACTTGCCTTTTCCTGCCTTTGGATGCTGGCTGAGCATGTGATATCTGGAGCTGTGGCAACCTTCTTGTGAACTTGAGGGGAGGTGACTTGTAGGGAAGTGGACCTAGAGCCACTTTTGAGCTGTAAATCCCCAACCCTGGGGCCTCCTTGCCTGAGATTTTTTATGAGATCTATTAAATAGCCTTACTCTTTAAGTCAATTTTTTGTTATTGGAAGCTGAAAGTTTCCCAATACACCGCTCACAATTCCATGTGGAGGATATTAATAGTGTGTCCATTTTGCTGAAGAGACAATGGAGGCACGTGAAAATTAAGTAACTCACCAGTTAGGACTAGGCAGGGCCATGATTTGAACCAGGAATTCAGGTTCTAAGGTCACACACTCTATAGCCCTCGAAGGCTCTTCGCTGTTCACAGGGGAAAGGTCATGTATCTTTCAGGGGCCTCCCCGTCTTTGCCTCCCAGGCCCTCCTCCCGCGAGTGCTCTTCTGTGCTTGGACCTGGGCTTGCTGTCTTGGGGAAACCGGGGCTCTCTCATGTCTTCCTCCCTTTGTGTGCTGGGATCCTTGCACCCTGGGCTTGCCAGCATGCAAAGGGAGAGGACTGGAGCCCAGGAAACCCCAGGGCAGCAAGCCCAGGCCCAGACAAGGCCAAGTGCACACAGGAATGGAGTCAGGAGGGTCAGACGGGGGAGGCCATGGAAAGATGGTGACCTTTCTCCCGTGAGCCGCGAGGAGACTTTGAGAGTTATTCAGCGGGCGGTGACAGGGGCACACCAGCAAGGGGGTGTGGAGTGGGTTTTCTAGCCAGACGTGTGTGCGATCGAGCCCTGAGAGGGTGATTCTAGCCTGACCTGCGTGAGTGACTCTGAGTGAAAACCCCCTTGCTGAGCCCAGCTGGCCTTGAGGCCTTGATAAGATAGACAGCCACTTTTGGGGGGCGATTGATCACACAGCAGTAGAAATGGAAGCAATAGCCTGGCGCGGTGGCTCACACCTGTAATCCCAGAACTTTGGGAGGCTGAGAAGGAGGATTACTTGAGCTCAGGAGTTCAAGACCAGCCTAGGAAACATAGCAAGACCTCATCTCTACCAAAAAAAAAGTGGATTGCATGGTGGTGCACGCCTACAGTCCCAGCTACTTGGAAGGCTGACGTGGAAGGATTGCCTGAGTCCAGGAAGTCGAGGCTGCAGTGAGCCTTGATAATGGCACTGCACTACAACCTGGACAACAGAGTGAGACCTCAACTCAAAAAAAGAAAGAGAGAAATGGGAACAATAATGTTTCATTGGTATTTGGCAAGCTCATGAAGTATGTTGGGAACCTGACTGAGGACATTTTTTTTTTGTTTTTGAGAGAAGCAGCCATTGAAACAGTCCAAGAGTTTCTACCAAATGCCAGGGACCTCAGGTACCCTGGGGCGCTTTGCCTCTGCTAAGGACAGTCCCTCGGGCTGTGCTCAGTGGCCTCTCGTAGACACGCCCATGTAAGGTGAGAGGTAAGAAACTGTTGGTGGCTCTTGGAAGGTCCCAAGACTTGAGCTCTTGGCCAGCCCAGGATGCTTAGTGGGGATTTGGTCACTTGACGGGCAGGTTAGCGAGTTTTGCCCTGGGAGTCTCAGGGAATGTCGTCATCTCTGCCTCAGGGTGCCCTCACGCGGGAGAGTGGGACTCCATGGCTCGACGAGGCTGGTGGCATGAGCCTCTGGCCTGCTTCTGGTGACACAAGCGGAGAAGCTTCACCCAGCCTGAAGGAAGAAGATCAGCCATCCCAGCGGCCTCAGGGGCAAGCACTGGGGCCAGGGATCTGGGGAGAACTGGCCCATTCCTTTGAGGGTCACAGCCATGAGAATCTCTCTGTGCGGGAGGGGTCTGGGGGCCAGTTCAGTGAGGTTTACATGCTACTGTTGGAATAACATCCCCTCTGCTCTGTCCAAGGCTGCGTATGAAAGCCCCCTGTCCCTATGCCCCGAAACTGGGACTTGAGGAAAATGACAGGGTGTGCAGCTTTGAGTTATAACCATCAGCCTTTGGAGTCCAAGCCTGGAGCCCAGCAGGAGATGGTTGGACCGGGATGAGGTCACGGGCACTGGACGAGGGCGTGCTGGTGTGCCCAGGGTGGGTACCAAAGCACAGCTGTGTGAGTGGTGACGGGGCCGCAGCGCCAGAAGCCACCCCAGGCAGGTGGGTCAAGCCTCTGGCAACTTCCCACCCACATGTGCAATCGGCCTGACCCTCCTGGACTGAGTCAACCCAGGATTCTTGGGCAATGCAGGGAGGAAACTGGACTCCCGGCTAATCTGAAAGTGGAGGCTCGGGCTGATTTTTCTTGGAAAAGCATGGCAGTTGGGAGAATATTGGTCCCCAAGCCGATGAGGCATGCCACACTGATAACATTAGCCTGTTCGTCCCATGAAGCAGGGGCTGGGGCCGTTAAGGACACAGACTCCGAGTGCAAACCCCAGCTCTGCTGTTTCTCAGGTGGGTGATCCTGGGCAAGTCTCTTGCTGTCTTAGTTTCCTCATCTGTAAAATGGGAATGATTATTGCAGAAGTCAGGGTTCTCCAGAGACACAGAACCAACAGGATGTTGAGAGAGATCACGTCATTTTAGGGAATTGGCTCATATAACCATGGGGACTGGCAAGTCTGAGGTCGGCAGGAGAGGTCAGCAGGCTGGAGCCTCAGGCAGAGGTGATCTGCAGTCTTAAGTCCAAAGGCAGTCCGGAACCCGTGGTCTTTCCTTGTGAGGCCTTCAACTGATTGGACAAGGCCCACCCTCACTGTGGCCGTAATCTGCTCCGCCCCACGCCTCTTGATTTAAATGTTAACCACATCTAAAAAACACCTTCCGCCGGGCTCAGTGGCTCAGCCTGTAATCCCGAGTCTTTGGGAGGCTGCGGTGAGTGGATTGGCTGAGCCCATGGGTTTGAGACCCGCCTGGGCAGCGAGACCTCATCTCTACAATAAATCAAAAAATTAGCCGGGCGTGGTAGCGCGCGCCTGTAATTCCGGCTACTCGGAAGGATGAGGCGGAGGGATCGCCGGAGCCCAGCAGGTCGAGGCTGCAGTGGATGGGAGCGGCCACTGCACTTCAGTCTGGGCGACAGAGTGAGACTCCAACTCAAAAAAAAAAAAAAATCTTCCCAGCAACATCCAGACTGGTGATACAGTTTGGATGTTTGTGTCCACCAGATCTCCTGTTGAAATGTGATCCTCAGTGTTGGAGGTGGGGCCTCGTGGGAGGCGTTTGAGTCATGGGGGTGGATCCCTCAGGAATGGCTGGGTGCCCTTGGTGAGTGAGCTACTCACTGTTAGGCTGGCTCCTTCTCTTGCCCTGTGACTCAGTGGCTCCTTCTTCTTGTAAAAACTGTAGGTCTGTGAACCAAACAAACCTCTTTCCTCATAAGTTACCCAGGCTCAGGTATTCCTTTAGGGCAATGCAAAATGGACGAATACAAGCGGTGTTTGGCCACACCACCGGGCATCGTGGCCTAACCCAGTTGACGCACAAAATTAACCATCATAGTGATGATGGCAGTGACGGCCATACCCTCCGTGCAGGGCTGCTGAAAGAATCAGCGAGCTGGCGTATCATCAGAGTCAAGCATCAGAGTGTGTGGGACCCTCCTCCTCCCTGGTTCCCCCTCCTCCCTGTTACTGTCAGTACCTTCATCAAGGCAACAAAATCCTTCCACCAACATCGGAATGCAAACCCCCTTCTGAGCCACCACTCCAGGCTGCGGTGTAAGCAAAACTTCTCCAGGAGAGGGACCCCAGTTGGTTGATTTCTAATGAAATATCACACTGATACATTGGCTAAAGGTCCCGGGGCGCCAGCTGAAGCAGGAAAGACCACCCTCTCCCACCCCCCGTCCCTGTCTGTCAGAGGATTCTCTGTCCCAGTGCTCAAGACCTTGGATTCCCCATCACCCAGTTTCATGATTCACTAGGCCCACACCATCACCTGGGCTCTCTCTCTCTTTTTTTTTTTTGAGTTGGAGTCTCACTCTGTAGCCCAGACTGGAGGGCAGTGGCCGCTCCCGGCCACCGCAGCCTCGACCTGCTGGGCTCTGGCGATCCTTCCGCCTCAGCCTTCCAAGTAGCTAGAATTACAGGCATGCGCTACTAAGCCCGGCTGATTTTTTGATTTTATTGTAGAGATGAGGTCTCACAAATTGCCCAGGCAGGTCTCAAATCCTTGAGCTCAGGCAATCCACTCATCTCAGCCTCCCAAGGCGCGGGATTACAGGCTGAGCCACTGAGTAAGCGTGGGTGCAAGGTGGCCATTCTGGCCCTGGGGGTTTGACCCTAATACATCCTGGGAAAGTTTCTGAGGAGGTTAGAATCTGCCTACGCCACCCACAACCTGGGAAAGATGGCAGGGGGTGGGGGGGTGGGCGCCCAGCCAGGACAAGATGCTCATTCTCTTGACGAGTGCGAGTCCTTTGCTGAGTGGAACTATCTCAGCAAAGACTCTGCTCTTCTAAGTGTGTGACCAGATTCAATACTTTGTTTCTATTTCTGTGTAAAATGTCAGCGTGGAAAGAATTTTTGTATTCGTGGGTAAACTGTGGACAAAAGCTACATCTTTGATGCAGGACGATAGAAATGAAGGTGCTGTGACTTTAAAAAAATATGCCTTTCTTGGTGGCTCAGCCTGTAATCCTGCAGTTTGGGAGGCTGAGGTGAGTGGATTGCCGTAACCCGCGGGTTCGAGACCCACCTGGGCAACTTGGTGAGACCTCATCTCTACAATAAATAAAAAAAAATCAGCTGGGCGTGGCAGCGTGCACCTGTAGTTCCAGCTACTTGGAAGGCTGAGGCGGAAGGATCGCAGGAGCCCCAAACTAATAATATCCGGCATAAAGCGTGTTTAAACTATATTCAAACTAAAGTTAAAACCTCACTAAGCTGTAAAAAGCTACAGTCAGCCCAAAAATAATCTACGAAAGTGACTTTAATACCTTGAAGACACGACAGCTAAGACCCAAACTGGGATTAGATACCCCACTATGCTTAGCCATAAATATAAATAAATATAAACAAATTTATTCGCCAGAGCACTACAAGCAACAGCTTAAAACTCAAAGGACTTGGCGGTGCTTCACATCCCTCTAGAGGAGCCTGTTCTATAATCGATAAACTCCGGTTAACCTTACCACCTTTTGCTAATTCAGTCTATATACCGCCATCTTCAGCAAACCCTAAAAAGGCCCTAAAGTAAGCACAAGTATAGACATAAAAACGTTAGGTCAAGGTGTAACCTATGAGGTGGAAAGTAATGGGCTACATTCTCTACTTTAGAGCACTACGAATACTTCTATGAAAATAAGAGTTAAAGGAGGATTTAGCAGTAAACCAAGAATAGAGAGCTTGATTGAAAAAAGGCCATGAAGCACGCACACACCGCCCGTCACCCTCCTCAAATGCAACCTACATAATAAATACCTAATAATTAAATTACAATGCATAAGATGAGATAAGTCGTAACAAGGTAACAAGGTAAGCAGCAGGTCGAGGCTGCGGTGGACGGGAGCAGCCACTGCACTCCAGTCTGGATGACAGAGTGAGACTCCGACTCAAAAAAAAAAAATACGCTTTTCACTTGTGTGGGAGCATAAAACGAAGGGTGTGCCTGTGTGCACACACGTTTGTGGATGCAGAAGCGTGCATGAGAGACCACCCAATGAAATATAAAAGATACCATTTAAATGACCAGTGCGGTGGCAAACGCGCGTGTGTGGGTCTGCGGTGTTTTATCAAGCCTGTCCCCCCAGTCTCTGGGATCACCTGATCCCCCAGTCCTGCTCAGGCTGAGGACTCCAGCAAGTGGACACACACAGTTCTGCACAGTTTCTCACCTTGCTCCCAGATACGCTCAAGCCCTGGGCTCTTTTCTGTCCTCTCCAGGTTCTTCTCCTGGCTCCACCCGGAAAGCTACATCTCAGGCAGAGTTTGCAGATCCGGACTGTAAAGAAGTCCCCTGGCTGTCCTGGGGATGCCATGCCTGGGTGACCGTGGACAGGGCTGGAAGGATCAGGCCTGACAGCAGAGGTGTCAGGCAGATGTGCACACACTCTGACTCACACCCGCCGACGCACACCCCTGGTGCGCTCAGGGACACACATGTGGACGATACCCACGTGACAACAGAGCTCGACTTCAGAAATCAGGGTTCAGAGCCAGAGTCTCACTGGTACCTTCTGAATCAGCTAATTTTTAAAGTGCTCTGCAGTTCACAGGTGCTTTTATTCCACATATGTTGTGCCAATACCAGTCGTGCTTCTGGGATGGGTTGGGCATCGGGCTATAATGGCAAGCACACAGGGGGAGCCCTGGCCTCTTTCCGATGGAGGAGAAACGGAACAGACAGGTAAAAAAAACAAATAAATTCACAATTATTGATTGCGACCAAGATTTCCACTTCTGGAAGTGCGGCAGACTAGACATCTTGAAGGGCACTCCATTCCTAGGGCTCTAGTAATTCTGGATTAAAAAAACCAAAACATTTAAAAAAAAACTTTATACAAGGACTGGGTGTGGTGGCTTATACCTGTAATCCCAGTGCTTTGGGAGACTGAGGTGGGAGGATTGCTTGAGCCCTGAGTTCATGACTGCGGCGAGCTATGATCGCACCACTGCACTGCAGCCTGGACAACAGAGGGAAACCCTGTCTCCAAAAAAACCCAAACTTTAAAAGTGCATAACTGAGCAAGCAAGAAAATAGGGGAAATCCTTACTCAGAACAGCAAAGAGGTGGGGAGTATGCAAGAGTCATGGAGGACTGCGGGAGTTGATCTGCAAACGCCCCCCAGGAATTCCAGAAGGAGAGAGGGTCAGTGTGGGAAAGACAGTATCTGAAGAGGATTCATCTCTATCTTTCTATCTATCTATTTCTGTCGTCTGTCTGCTTATCCTACCTATGATCATTATCTCTTTATACATCTATCATATATCTATCTTCTATTTATTATCTAGCACCGATCGTCTGTCTACACACCTGTCACCAATCTATCTTCCACCTGTCTGTTTGTATATCTATTCATCGATCTATTTATATATCTATTATCAGTCTAGCATGTGTCTCTCTATCATCCGTCTGTCTATATCTATGTATGTATCTATCATCTGTCTGTTTATACAGCCATCTATTATCTGCCTACGCATCTATCACCTATCTCTATCCATCATCTATCTCTACCCAATATCTATCAATCACTATCGTCTATCTGTATCATCTATCTCTATCTATAATCTATCTTTCATCATCTCCATCATCTATCAATCAATCTTTCTTTTTTTTGAGTTGGAGTCTCCCTCGGTCGCCCAGACCGGAGTGCAGGGGCCGCTCCCGGCCGCCGCAGCCTCGACCTGCTGGGCTCCGGCGATCCTTCCGCCTCAGCCTTCCGAGTGGCCGGAATTACAGGCGTGCGCTACCACGCCCGGCTGGTTTTTTGGATTTATTGCAGAGATGCGGTCTCGCCGCCCAGGCGGGTCTCGAGCCCGGGGCTCAGGCGATCCGCTCCCCTCAGCCTCCCAAAGGCGCGGGATGGCAGGCCGAGCCCCCGAGCCCGGCTTCGTCTATCTTTCAATCGACCATCTGTCTATCATCTATCTAGCTATGTGTCATCTATCATCTATTTACCTCCCCCCACCTTGGTCCTGTTTCCCGGAGAGCCCTGTCCAATGCACCACCGACTGACGGGGCCCCACGGGTGTTCCCGCATTGTTCCCACATCCCCAGGCTCCCCGGGACTTGGCCTCACCCACCCTCACACCCCCAGAGCGTGTGCCTGAGAAATTCCCTGAGACGGGGACCGGGTCCACCTGCCCCGCTGTGGTACCCCATGGCCTTGCCTGGCGTCTGGCTCATTCTAGGCCTCGGTGACTATTTGGTCGAAGAGTGCATCCATGCACCACGGAGCGAATCAATTGTGAAAGCCTCTCCTTCTGCAATCCCACACCTGAGCTCTCTTCCCCTTTCTGGGCCTATGGAAATCCTCCTCACCCTCTTCATCTCCACACTCGGGAAGATTCATGAGGGCAGAGGCCCTGTCTGCCATATTCATGGCGGAGACCCTGTGTCCCAATCTGGGGCCTGGCCCATAGCACTTGTTCCACAAATACTTGTTAAATTAGTGTGGGATGAATGCTTCGGCAGTATGCCACTTAAAAATATCAGCTGGAGCCGGGCTCGGTGGCTCAGCCTGTAATCCCACGCCTTGGGAGGCTGAGGTGAGTGGATTGCCTGAGCCCGTGGGTTCGAGACCCGCCTGGGCAACTTGGAGAGACCTCATCTCTACAATAAATCAAAAAATCAGCCGGGCGTGGTAGCGCGTGCCTGTAATTCCGGCTACTCGGAAGGCTGAGGCGGAAGGATCGCTGGAGGGCCACTGCACTTCAGTCTGGGCGACAGAGTAAGACTCCAACACCACCACCACCACCACCACCACCACCAACAACAACAACAAATATATATATATCAGCTGGTATTTCCCCCAGGGTGTCATTTCTTCCTTCTGCCCTTTCAGAAGATGGCAAGGTATATCTGTGGCCAGGCCCCAGGTAGGGACATGACGGCTGAGAACACGAAACCCATGTCTCTTGCCTGAGTTTTCAGATTCCGAAGTTTAGGCCCCCCGAGAGAACCATAAGAAATAAACAAAAAGAACTAAATACATGGAGGAGATCGTGCGGCTTTCCTGCATTCCAGGAAATGAAAAACCATTTTCGGAAACTGTCAGAAGGAAGGGCGTTGAAAAGGAAACCGCAAGGCTGCAGATGGTGGCGGTTCCCAGAGAAGGAGGCTCTGTCCCTGGTCAGGGCCACCACCAGCTCAGAGCACCATCGTGTGGATCAGGAAAAGGCAGCCCCCCGGGAACTCAGCTTGAAACCTGAACTGGATCCAGCCCTCATTAGCCCCTTCCGACCAGGCAGTCTTGTGGAGCGCACGACCCACACAACCATACAGGGCAGTCTTGCTCAAGCCCCATCAAGTCCTGGAGGAGGCAGCAAATGCTCAGACAGGTCTGTGGGGTCTGAACACAGAGGAAACCTGGGTCTTAAGCCCCAGGGAGAAACCTCGTGGGGCCGGGGTGTCCCAGGGAAGAAATAGCCCCAGGCAAAAGTGTCCTGGGGCAGCCCTGAAGTTCTCCCTGCAGAGGGTCTCATGGTGACCCATGTCAGAGGATCCCATGAGGTGCCACAGCCCTCGGGACACCACAGATGACAGCAGTAACCAGATGGCCACCTCCCCACCCACCGTGACACAACTGGACACATGTAAATACCTTGGAATTAGCCAAAACCCAGGCTGGTATTGGTGGGGGAGCCCCAAATAGACTGAGATTAAATATCTGACTCCCAGTCGCAATGAGATTTCCAAACAAAAATTCTGTTGAATTATAGACAAAAAAGAAGTTAAATTTTGTGAGCATCCAAGGCAAGAACTGAGATTTTCTTTTCTGTTTTTAACCTGCTGTGCTTGACACATATTTGTCGAATGAATGCTGAAGGAATGACAAGTACCTGGTGTTTCTCAGCAGCCCTAATTGCATTCTGCCCTGATTTAATGACCAGAGCATGTCTGTTTCCCTGCCTAGATTGTCAATTGCTTGAGAGCAAGGCCTGGCTTACTCAGCTTTGTATCCTTGCACACACCTCCTCTGTGGACATGCTCCTGACCTGGGCGGTCCTTTTTTTTGAGTTGATGTCTCACTCTGGCTGGAGTGCAATGACTCTACTGGCTCACAGCAGCCTCAACCTCCCCAGTAGCTGGGATTTACAGGTGCGCACCACCACACCCGGTTAATTTTTTTGTAGAGATGAGGTCTCACTACGTTTCCCAGACTGGTCTTGAACTCCTGGGCTCAAGCAATCTGCCTATCTCTACCTCCCAAAATTTTGGGATGATGAGTCTGAGCCACTGCATCTAACTGGGCGTTCAGTTGAATGATGACAGATGTAGGTGAAATTTTTCTCCAGGCTCCAAGATCAAAAGGCCCCCTCACTCTGGACTCCCCTCCCTCTCTCCCAGAGCAAGAGAATTCCCAAAGCCTGGTGCAGAAGGGACGTAGGTGTCCTTCCTGGTGTCCAGTACCGCAGCAGGCCTGGTCAATAACTGGGCTGGGACTGGAGATGTGTCTGCATCCCCAGATGAGCCCTGCCCTCCTCAGCATCCGGGAACCCTGGTGGAGTCTGAGGCTTGAACCCGTGAGGCCAGGCACATTGCAGTGAGGGGCTGGGCCTTGAGACAGGGGCACTAGGTCTCTTGTCCTGGGAGCCAGTGGAGATTTACGGTGCTGAGGACTTGGGGCTTCCCAGAGATGGTGCCCAGGATCATGAGTGGTGTCATAGGCCCTCAGGGCTTGGGCACCCAGACTGGCCCAGCCTGCCAGGCCCCTTTCCACGGCCTCTGCCCTGCCTGCTCCCTGACCGACACTGTCACACGCAAGCGTTTCATTCTGGGTCCCCATAGCGATGCTTACATATTCTGCCCGTGTGCTTTGCCTTCGTAGATATGAATTTTGTCTCCCGGCCCATATTTATAAGTTATTCCCTGTGTGTCTGTCCTTCCCCAGTGGCCAGAAGGTCAGTGGCTGCCGCCGGCTAGCCACCTAGCTGTGTCCCTAGTTGGCGTCCCTGCTGCCTTCCGGGCCATGTTAAGTCCCAGCTCTGCCGCCTGCTAGCTGGGTGACATTCTCATATTACTTGAGTGACTATAACCATGGACAATCTCCTTCCTGGTTGGGTCCTCTCTCCTCCAGGTTCCCACAGTCTGGTGCACCTGGGACTGATGTCCCCGTACTGCAGAGGTCTGTCGGCCCATCGCTTCCCCCACAGACAAGGCGCTCCCTGCGGCCGGGCTGAGGTTCTTCCCTGCACCCCTTGTGTCCACCCTGTGCCTGCCTCTGAGCCATGGTCTAAGGAGGGTGGACTCCTGTCCCTCCCGTCTTCCTATCCCTCCTCTTCCTCTTCCACCAGGTTTTGTGCACCAGAATTCCAGTCTGCCTTCCCAACACTTCTTCCTTGGGGTGTGAGTGTGAGTGTGTGTGTGTGTGTGTGTGTGTGTGTGTGAGAGAGAGAGAGAGAGAGAGAGAGAGAGAGAGAGAGAAAGACTTGCTCTGGGGGATGAAAAACGTCAGGCGAGACTGAGATGTTGCAAGGTGTTTTATTAAAACCACGCTAGTCATTCCAATACCCGAGAAGACACACCATGTTCCAGATCCCCGAAGGCTTCCTGGCTGTCCTGCCCTGCCCAGACCCCCTCCTCAACCCTGCCCAGACCTCCTCCTCATCGCAAAGGGACCTTCTGCTGTCTTTTCAAAGGTGGGTGATGGATCAGAAAATGATGATGGCCGGGGCGTAGTTGACAGCTTGGATGTGGGGCTAAGGTCCTTCTGGCCGCTGGGAAGAACTGGGTTGGGACTTAGAGGAGAACGAAGTATGACCCCAACCCTGCAGGCCACGGTGCGCGAAGGGCCGCGCGACTCCTGGCTCCCAGGGTGACGGCAGGCTGTGGACAGCCGTGCGGCGCCTCCCAGCCCCAGCCCCAGCCCCAGCCCCAGCCCCAGCCCCAGCCGCTCAGCCTCTCCCGCCCACCCCTCCTCCCGAAGCGGTCGCAAAAGCCAACTCTACAGCTACGCGGGATGAGGCCCCGCCCTCCCGGCAGGTCGGCGGGCCGGCGGGCGGGGCGGGCGGCCAGGTTCAGCCCTGGAAGCCCAGCTCCTTGTACTTGGCGGCCATGTCGTTCCGGAACATCTCCAGGGCCTTCTTCATGGCTCCCTGGGCGTCGGCGCCGAAGTCCGCGGAGTGCTTGCTCTGCAGAACCTGGATGATGGCCTCTGAGATGAACTGCAGGGAGCGGGAGAGGGAGGCTGGTCACCGTGCCGGGCGAGCCAGGAGCGGGTGGGCGGCGGAGGGCGTCCCACCAGCTCTTTATTCCAGGGCTGTTCGTGGAACACCTGCTGTGCACCAGGAGCGGTTCTGCTTGACCTCCGTGTCTGGACTCCCCTCGTCCCCACAACTCCACGGTGAGGTGGTTACTACTACCACCCTCTGTTTACAGATGGGGAAACTGAGGCACAGGGCCGGTGAAGCCCGAAAGAGGCATTTGAACCCAGGGGGGCTCACAGCCCTCCTCCACTCTGCTGGGGATGTGAACCCCCAGCTGCAGCACGTGAGGACTTGCATCCCCCACGAGGCGGCAGCAGAAGAGAGGAGAAAGGCTCAGAATCTAGCAGTCCAGCGTTTTATCCAGGCTTTTGCAATCAGCAGGTCTGGAGAGAAGCTAGGCTCCGTGTGTGTGTGCATTCCGTTTTTCATGCAGTGACTTGGCAGGGTTGCTGCTTTAAAGACCTGTTTGGGGGGCACAACCTCATGCATTCAGTGTGAAACCCAGAAACATGGGTGAGAGGGAAGGGGAGAGAGGAAGAGGAAAGGGATGAGGCCCCCGCTGGCCCTGGACCTAGACGTCTGCTGTCACCCCTTGCTCGAATATCCACAGTCTCATCACCGGGGAACCTGAGGCGGGAGCATCTGCAGCCAGGGGCTGCTTGAGGGATCGAGAGGCCTGTAGGGGGACAATGCTACTGTGCTCTCTCAAGTTACTCAGCTTCTATCCCAACCACAGCCCTGACCAGTGCACCAGGGGGTGTCCCTTTACAGAGGAGGCAACAAGTGACAAGACCAAGGTCACACAGTGAGTGGGTGGCAGGGCTGACTTTGAGCCCAGGAGGCTGGACGAGCCTCTCGAAAACTGGGAACAGAGGCTGTGAGGCTGAACCGCAGATGGGTTTCTCATTTTCTCGGGGGCCCCCGGTGCAGGAGACACAAAGTGAGGATGGGGAGGGGGAGACAGACCCGCAGAGGGGCTCAGAAGCACAGCGTCCACCCCCGGTAGACACCTTTCTGCTTGGGAACACAGCCAGCTCCACATGTGACCACCTGGGCATTGGGTTAGATGCAGGCGCCAAGCCACCTTCAATTTCACAAGTGCCACCAGGCGAAGTGGGGGTACAGAGCGCTGTGCAGCAAGCCCTGCACTTAGGGAACTTGGGGAGACTCAGCTTCTGGGGCCACCTCGGCCCTGCCCCCACTGTGACTCTGCCAGCAAGATGGGGGCTTAGGTGACCCCATTGGGGCCCCCGGCTCAGTCTTCCCGGGGTTTACGGCAGAGCCTCTCATAGCTAGAAAACTGGAATGGGGCATTTGCACCACTGAGAAATGGGCACCCTGGCACCACCCTCTGCAGCCCCCTGGGTCCCTGGGAGCTCTTCTGTCCACAGGGGAGACGGAGGATGTCCCAGGAAGAGCACACAGGATCCCTGTACAGCAGAAGAGCTGATGTCCCAGCTCTGTCTTCACTGCAGAGATGAGGCATTAAGTTAAACTTGCTCTGGGTAGACCTGGCTCCAGTCACTAACGCTTGTGCCACCTCGGGGACATTGTTTTCTGACTCCCCACACCTCCCAGTCCCCTCACTGAGCAGATGGTGGAGGGCCTGGGACCCTCCTGACCTGGCCCTGCATGGACCACTGCCGCTCCAGTCAGTCATGCAGCGAGCTGCCTTGGAGGACCGCTGCCAGTGACCCCGTGTAGCCGCCGCCGGCCTCATGCCCTGCTCCTTTCTGCTGTGAGCAGGCGGGTGCCAGGTAAAGGGAGACATGCCCCTGGGTGGGCGTGGGTTTCCCCATTCCACTCGTGGGCAAACCATGGAGGTGAGTGAGGACCACAGCCTCGGCTTCCTCCACACCGAGACAGGAGATTCCGTCATTCGGGTTGTGTTGGGCACTGACCACATGCACCTGGGGCCAGAGATGGTGGCAGCTGGAGCTGCCCCTAGGAGCCCGGTTCCAGCTGGGAGATCGCTGGGCAAAGAGGTGGATTCTAACCCCACCTGGCGGTGCCTTGACGAAATAAGAATCAAGTGCCACCGGCAGTGCGGGGGGGAGGGCTGGCAACCGGGGCAGCCGGCGGCCTTGTGGGCCAGGGGCCCAAAACGAAGAGGTGGCTTCTTGGAGGATGGGCCTTGGAGGATGAGCGGGGGTTTGCCAAGAGAGATGAGGGGTCAGAGGGGTGGGACATGGCCCACGTGCAGGGCCAGCTGCCCCGTCGGGGGTTCTGAGCCCGTTGGGTGGGCAGGACTGTGCGTGACTTGGGGAGTGGAGAGTGTAGGGGGTGAGGCGGTTGTTGAGGGACGATATTATGCCACAACGGATTAAGAGCTTGGGGTCCAGAGCACAGAGATCTGACTGTGCCTCCTTGCCTCCTGGTCTATTAGCTGCGTGACTTTGGCAAGCCTCTCCGAGACCCCAGTTTCCAAATCAGGAAAATGGGAATGAGAAGGGCACTTGCCTGGGCAGAGATTGCTGACTCCCTACACCATATCCACCCCCCTTATTCCTTGGCAAAAGAACCCTCAGTGTATTTGGAGTGTAATGGACCGCACTTCTCAGCTTCCCTGCAGACAGGGTGGCCTTGTAGCTTTCTGGCCAATGAGGTGCAAGTAAAACTGTTGCGTGAGATTTCTGGAACTCCTTAAACTTCTCAGGAGAGACCCTTCCTCACCTCCCCCTGCTTCCTGTTTCGAGTATGGACGAGGCGACTGGTGCTCTTGCAGCCTTCCTGGCCACGAGGCAACTCTGAGCTTGGACACCACGTGCTAAGGAGGTCAGCACAGAAAGAGCCTGCATCCCTGGCGACGAGGGGACCCCGGCCCCTGAGGTTCTTTTATGTGAGAGAAGACGGTGCTGGCTGCAGTCCCTAGCCTCCTGGGACAATCCTGAGAAGGCCATGGGGTGGCACAGGCGAGCGCCCGCCGTGCCCATCCCAACTGGTAGTGCTTTGCCACCCCTTGTTCTCACGGGGCCCAGCCCTCCTGCTGTTCCGGTCCTCCTGGGGTGCACCTCTCCTGCTCTCATCCCCAGCTCTCCAGAAGCTTCTCTCTCCACACCCCCCCATCCCGGCAGTTACAGAGACAGAACCTGAGACTCAGGTCCCACCCTGCCCCGGCCCACCCGCCTTTCCAGCCCATTCCAGGAGGGTCTCGTGCTGCAACACCCAAGGTTCTCGACGCTGGATCCGGCAGAGCCCACACCCCGAACGGAACGCCAGAGGCTGAGTTGGGGTCGTGCCAGGCCTGAGTGTTACAGATTCCCGGTGGCACCGCGGTGAGGGGCTGGGGGGCTCCAGGATGGCAGAGACCTGAGTTTGGACCCTGGCTCTGCCATCCGCTGCCTCTGTGACCACGGACAAGCTCCTTAACCTCCCCGTGCCTCAGTTTCCCCAGCTATAGAGTGGGTGTGACAGTGGCAGCCCTCTCTGGAGGGCATGCGGGCTGTGCCTACTGGCATCCACTCTCCCCTCCTCCTAGGTCGCGAGGCCCTCGGGGGGCACAAGGTTTGAAATGTGTCCGTTCTCAGCCATTCCAGGAGGAAGGCCACGTGGTGTCGGTCCTCTTTACAAATGAGAGAACTGGACCAGAGGAGAGTGACGTGGGTCGCCGCCCACACTGGCAGTCGGGCCGGGAGGCCTGTCCTGGAGGCCCTCCCTCCCTCCCCCTTTCCTTCCCTCCCCTCCCCCCCGTCTCCCACCTCCAGGTACTTGACGGGGATCTTGTGCTTGGTGGCGTGCGACTGCGCCAGGGGCTTGATCTCGGCCTCGTGCTGCCCCTTCTTCTTGAGGACGCCCCCCAGGGCCGTGAGCACGGTGACGCCGTGCTTCTTCAGGTCTTCCGACGCCTTCATCTCATCCTCCGACTTCAGGTTCTTGAACTTGTCGAACTTCTCCAGGGTCTCAGGGTGACCCTTGAAGAGCCTGTGGGCACAAGGGGGGTTGGAGCCAGGCACGGCTCAAGGCCGCCAGGTCAAGTTCAGCTCGCCCTCTTCCCCTCTGTGTGACCTTGGACAAGTCACTCCACCTCTCTGCACCTCAGTGTCGTCATGCGAGGAACGAGGCTGGCTCGTCCCTACTTAAAGGATTAAATGAGATAGTGTGTGCTGGGGACCTGCTGGCTGTCTGGTGCACGGTGAGTGTTGTCTAAACACCTGCTATTGCTGTTTTTATTATCACCAACCTCCTCTTCTCCACTGTTCCTGGGAGGGGCAGAAGGGAAAAAGACTTCTCTGCGTGGCTCCCTGGCCTCTCACTCCGGCTTTCACCGAGTGGCCTGGAGAGTAGGTGGCCGGGTGGTATCAGGGGTGGGGCAGGCGCACGGAGGCTGAAGGACCCTGGACTGGTCCCATGCCAGGCTCCACACATGCGTTCCTTTGCGGGCCATGAGGAAAGGACGAGGAAACAGAGCCAGAGGTGTGAAGTTGGGGACTCAGCTGAGTGACTCAAAAAGGAGTCTGGGTCCATGCTGGGGAGTCTCCACAGCTTCTTGCCTAGAGACGGCCCTTAGGCTGTGTCAGGAGGCCTCTGCTCCCTGTGAAGGCCACTGCTCTCCAGGACACTTCTCGGGCTCAGAAGCCTCTCACTGGCTTCCATCCCAAGCTCTGACGATGCCCTGCCTGTCCCTGTCCCCTCACTGAGCAGACATGCACCAACCACCGCCCACTCCCACCAGGCACACAGCCAGCACCCACAAAGACGGCTGCCCATGACCTGTGTGCAGCTACTGCCAGCCTCGGGCCTCGGGCCTGCCTGCTGTGAGCAGGCAGGTGCTGGGTAAAGGGAGGCAGATGCACCCGGGTGGGAGTGGGTTTCTCCGTTTCATAGACCCAAACCCCAAATCAGACAGTCCCATAATCTACTCCCCTTCCCTCATGCCACACTGCCTGGGGCATGTGGCAGGGGTGACCCCGGCTGCCCAGGGCTGTCCCGTCCCCTCCCCCCAGTCTAATGGCTTGAGTTCCTTGCAATGTTCCTCTTTTATGGTTCCCAGGCTCCCTCGTGTCCTTGTAACGCCACCGTGGATGCATGCCAGTTGGAGCCCTGAGCCACCATGCCCAGAAGACGTCACAGGGAAGCACCTGATGCCCGCAGTCTCCCTCCTAGGGTTTTATGGGGAGACTGTCCCATAGCCGGATGCCAAGCTGTTCTTCATACAAGCTGAGGATGAGTTTGCATTTTTAAGAGCCATTGCCCTCATTGATCTGTTTAGCTTACGGTCCACTAAAGTCCCCAGCACTTTTTTTTTTTTGAGTTGGAGTCTCACTCTGTCACCCAGGCTGGAGTGCCGTGGCATGCTCCCCAGTGTGGACCTGCTGGACTCCGGCGGTCCTTCCGCCTCAGCCTTCCAAGTAGCCGGAACTACAGGCACGCACTACCACGCCCGGCTCATTTTTTTATTTATTGTCGAGATGCGGTCTCACCAAGTTGCCCAGGCGGGTCTCGAACCCGCGGGCTCAGGCAATCCACTCACCTCGGCCTCCCACAGTGCCCCTAGCTCTTTTCCATGTGAACTGCCATGTCTTCTCGTCCTATCATGGGGCAGTTAATGACTTGTGCCCACGGGCAGAACCTGCATCTTCCCTCCCTGTTTTCAGTTCCCCATTCTGGCTGACCACCACGGTTAGGACCTCGGGGGGGGCGTTAGCAGTGAGCACGCTGGACTGACACGAGCTCACACGTGCAGAGCACCCACTAAGGATGCAAGGGTTTTACGGGTTTTAAGTGTATCGACTCACTGCAGTGCAGGGAGGTAGTTATTACTACCCCGTTTACAGAAGAGGACGGTAAGAGGTGAGGCATCGTTCCCAGCTCATGGTCAGCAGGAGGAGAGGCAGGGCCCAGACGCAGTTCTCTGAAGGACAGAGCCCTGCGTGTCCGGCCCTGGCGGGGCCCACCTTCCCGGCTCCTTCCCGGCTCCTTCCCCAGCACGGGCGAGCACCAGATGTTTGGGGCTTCCTTCTTTCCACTGGGCAGACAAGAGGAAGGGACCAGGAGAGATGAGGGGTTTTGGCATCCCAGTTCAGGCTGCATGTTTGTTCAGGACACATGGGATCTCAGAGTGGGTGGGTCACTGATGTGTCCACAGGGCCCACTCCTTGTCATGAGTCCCAGGACAGAGGGGCTTTGAGGGAAGCCACTCCAACCCCTCTTCCAAGCACGCAGGGCACGTCTCTCTCACCGCCCTAGAACATGCTGTGCACAGTCCACAGTCAAGCCCAATGTCTCCGCCCCATCCAAAGCCTCGTGCGTCAGTGACAGCCCGTCTTTGGCACCTTTCATCCAAGGGTCCCTGGGCTCCTGACTATTATTATCTGGCGACAATGATCCTTGAACTCCTGCCTGACAGATGCAAGACCTGGCACCCACGCGCGATGGCCCAAGGTCAGGTTGTTGGAAGGAGACTGTCGGGGGCAGAAGAGGGCCAAGGACCTGGGACCCAAGACAGCTGGGGTCTCAGACATTTTAGGGGACGCTCCCGCCCCCGAATATCTAGGGGAAAAGACACGGGTTGGAGAATGATGGAAGCTGAGTCCTAGCCCTGGCTTTGTCACCAATGCGCTGTGAGATGTTGAAGAAGTCACCCAGCCTCTCTGGGTCTTGGTTATAAACCAACTATTGGCCTAGGTGGTTTCTCAGCCTCCAAAATAGTTGCCTCTGCCTCATGCTCCACTCCCGGCACGAGACAGCCAGAGAGGGCGCTCAGATTGACTCTAAAAGTACAGGAGACTTGGGTTGGTTCTTCCCTGCCGGGTCACGGTGGCACCACACAGCTGCCTGTCTCCCGGGAACCCGGGTCCTGCAGCCGGAGCCCCTAGGGCAGCCACGGATGGCCGTTCTCCTGGGCTCACCCCACAGCAGCAATCTGGAACACAAGCAGCCACAGGCAGGGGGCATTTCCTCTAGGGTTTCCAACCCCGCCCCCCCGCCAACCCATGTCTGTTTCATGCAGTCCTAGGCCAGCCTGCCTGACTCTCCTCGCAGGTCTAAGGCAAGCCCCAGAGGAAGGAGCCCGTTGCCCTGCTGTTCCCTGAACAGAGACCCGGTCCTACCCCGACATGGAGCGTTGAGCACTCTCTCAGACCCACGGAAACACTTCTGGCTCTTCTAGAACAAAAGAGCCCGAGTGCAGACAGGAGCCCACCTCTTGGGTAGAGTAGTGATCAAGGGAGGGATGCTGCATCCAGGCCGCCTGGATTGGAATCCCCAGCCCCGCCTCTTCCTAGCTGTGTGACTTTGGCCAAGTCACTTAACCTCTCCGTTAAATGCAGTGATCGTAATAGTAGCTACCTCTCAGGCTGCTGTCAGGCTCACATGAGTTAATATGGGTCAAAACGCTTAACACAGGGCCTGGCAGTCAGTGCTGTGCACGTGTTTGCTGCCTTTCTCCTCATCCCACGTCCACTTTCACTGTCACCATCGTCCTCTCTGTCATCATCACCATCCCTGGGAATCTTAGCTTCTCCCTGCGGCTGCCACTGGCTGGTTGCGACTCGGGCCCAGCGTCCTGCCTGTCATATGAGACGCAGTAGCCACCAGCTGTGGTTCCCAAACATTTTGCGGCCTCAGAATCCTTTGTTTCAACAAAAATGCCAAAGTAAATAAAGCAGCAAGGCAAGGCAGGCGCCTGGAGCCCACTCCACAGACCCTCCCTCCTGAAGCCTCACCCCTGAGGTCAGGATCTCCACGGACCTTCCAGCTTCCATGTTCTAGAACCTTATGTCCAAGGACATGCAGGGAGGCCTCGACGTCTGCCAACAGACAGGGCTTCCCAAAATCTACCCTCTTGAAGAAATTGAAGAAATGACCTCTCCAAGATCAGTGAGGACGCCCATGGTAAGCATCGGGCCAGGAGGCCAGCTCCCACGGGGACAGGTGCCATCCTGGGAGTGAGCACTCCCTCCCAAGGAGGCCATCCTCTCTGTATCCCAGACACCGAGGGGGCAAAACTAGCTGACGTGGTCTCTGCATGTCCCACAGCCCAAGATGTGACAGGACATCAGGCCTTCTGGAACCTTCCAGGGGCCAGCAGCCCCGGGCATCTTGTCTTGTTCCTGGCACCTGGCCCCAGCCCCTGGCAGGGCTTGCTGATCCTCCTTGATGACTCAACACCCTGAGTCTCCTTCAAGACTTCTAAGTCACTGCCTTGGCACCTGCCACCTCCACATCTCCTTAGAAGGATCCCTGCTCTGAAAACTTTGGTCTCCCACCTGCACCCCCGGGACGCAGGTCACTCCCAGGACGGCACCTGTCGCCGTGGGAGCTGGCCTCCTGGCCCGATGCTTACCATGGGCGTCCTCACTGACCTCGGAGAGGTCATTTCTTCAATTTCTTCAAGAGGGCGGATTTTGGAAGCCCTGTCTGTTGGCAGACGTCGAGGCCTCGCTCCTTTTCAAAAGCCAAGGAGGATCATGGACTCAGAAAATCCGAGGGCATCAGGGCAGGGAGGGAGCTTAGAGACCAGCAGATAGTCCCTTCACCCGGTCAACAGAGAACTCAGACTCAGGCATGGAGACACTTGTCCGAGGTCACACAGCAAATCGGTGGCCCAGGAGTTGATATCGGTTTGGGGGGAGGCTTTCATCCAATCAAACAGGCCCATTGTGGCCCCAGGAGCCAGCTGACGGGGGCAGGAAGAAAAAGATGCAAGAGAACACCCCACGAGTCAACAGAAAACTCAAGACTGTCTTAGGTGTTTCTAGCATGGACCACTAAGCGTTCAAACTGCAGGTAGCAGAGCTTCCAGGACCAGTCATTCTCACAGGCAGGCAGGAGCTGGGAAGGAGTGAGGCCCAGGGGAGGCCGAAAAGACATCTGAGTGAATGAGAAAATCTCGCCCTGGCTGATAAACAAGGAAAACTTAATCTGTGAATCAAAGCGCCAAAGGCCAACCACTCGCCATAGAATCCACTCCTCCTCCCGGGACTGACAGGTGAATTCACAGCCATCAGCTTTCTGATGGAACTGGCCCAGAACAGAGGGCAGGGGCCAGGGCAGGCAACAGGGACAGGAGAGCGTGTGTCGCCTCCTGGGGTAGAAGGCGAGGAGAAAATGGGATTCTGTGTACACATCACAGCCATTTTACAGAACTCGGAGCTTTGTCTTCTTTGGTTTACACAGGAGTCTACTGCTGTAGGAGGCAGGCTGTGCATCAGTCTGAGCTCTCGAATTGAAGACGTGCTCCACGTCCAAGGTCACCGGCGGGCCTCTGTCTGTTGCTGTCTGATGACAGTGCTTTGGAAGGTCCCTGGCCTGGGCGTCATCTTGAACGGTTACTGACATTTCTAGAACTCAGACTATGCCAGGCCTGTGCCACGCGCTTACATGCATCATCCTATTTAATTCTTACTTCTTCTCTACAATGTAGATATTGGGATTTCCCTCCATTGTACGGGAGAGGAAATCAAGGCTTGGAGAGGTTGACTACCTTCCCAAAGGTCACACAGCTGCTCAGCGGCAAAGCCAAGCCTGGAACAGGATCTGTCTCACTTGAAGGCCATGTCTTAGCCTTGACACTTTAAGAAATTTAATGAGTTGTGACTCTAGGAGTGTCCTTCCCTCTCAGGTCCCTTTTGTCCTCATTCAGTGAGTGAGGTGGCTGGACAAGGTCTCTCAGGGTACTTGTTAACTCTGAAAGTCTAAAATTCTTCCTGGTGGACTCCGAGCATTCAGGGTTTGATGTCAAAGCTTTTTCCAGCTGCTGACATCAGCCTGAAATCGATCCTTTTCTCTCTCCCAAGCCCCATCCCTGACACTCAAAAGCAAAGAAAAACCAAGTGGGGGTTTTAATAACCTTAACTAAAACAGTCAACTGATTTACCCCAGAGCAAACTTTCCACTTTATAGTCAACTGGTCTACCCCATGGCAGACATTCCACCTTCCAGCCAACTGGTCTACCCCAGGGCAAACGTTCCCCTTCTAGCCAACTGGTCTACCCTGGGGCAAGCACTCCACCTTGTAGCTGAACACCCTTGTTCTTTGGGGTGTGAGCGACAGGAGCAACGGCATCTCTACCTTTACCTGATGAGGACTTCCTGCCCATGGCCAGGGATGTCAGCCTCCACTTTCCCCCAGACGTTCAGCACCAGCTGCCACTCCCCGTCGCTGAGCCCCATGGCGTGGTCTGAAGAAGACAAAAGAGCGGGTCAGGCTGACTGGGTGTCCTGGCCCTGACGGCTGGAGTTTGAGGCTGCCTGGCCCCAAAGGGCTTTTATACCTTCCCGATGCTTCACAGGTCACTTGATGGCGCCCCTCCCCTCCCCTCCTTCTCTTTCTCCATCCAGGGAGGGGGTCTAATCTCTTCCTTTCTCTTGTCCTCACATGGGGAGCTATTTTGGGGCAGGTGCCATTGTGGGGAGGCAGGACAACTCAGGCCACGGCGGGGCGGGGTGGCTGTGTGTGTGGAAAGCGGTGGGGGAGGTCGGGCTGCTGTCTGGACTCTCATAAGCCCGCAGAAAGGGCACCGCCGCGGCCGACGCCAGCAGCCTGAAACCCAACGCTCCCTGCGGTCAGCCATCCCGGGAGGCCCGTCATGTTGCTAAGCTTGGTCACCAGGTGCCCGGGCTGGCCCCGGGGCAGTCCTGGCTCTCAGCAGTCTCCTCGCTCACCTTGTGCTCATCTGCTGATGCCCTCAGCCAGCTGGGGGGATTGGGGAGTCGCCTGGCTTTGTCCTTACAGCTGGGGGAACCCAGGCCATCCGTGTCCTCTTAGAGAACTCCTGGCTTTGAGACTCTGTTCTGAAAACTTTTGCTTGCCTTACCCCTGCAGGGCACAATGCATGACTCCCTCTGGCCGTGTGTGTGCATGTGTGTTGTGTGTGTGTGTGAATGTGTGTGTGTTTGTGGGCTCTAGGGGTGGTGCTCACCCCACTGCTCCTGTTTCCCTGCTGGCTGTATTAGTACAACAGCCACCAGTGCTCACAGGGACTTGGCTGGATACCAGGCCCTGTCCCAAGCACTCCACATTTGGTAGCTCGTTTCACCCCCCCCCCGAGAGCCCTATGTCACAGAGACTGGCATTATCCCCGTTTAATAAGAGGAAGTTAGGGAAACTTGCCACAGGTGCACGGTCAGTGGATGGCAGAGTCAGGCCTCCGAGTCCATGCTCTTAAAAACCTTATTTTGGTTTCCATCAGGGCGGGAGCTCTGTTTTATTCATCTGTGTATCTCTTGGGCCTCACTCAGGGCCCTGTACCAGGTTTGAACTGAATAAATGCTTCTTGAATAAAAAGATGGATGGCCTTAAAGGAAGGCAAATGGAAGACGAGTGGTCTTACTTTATACCCATGCACCTCCCCTTCCTTCCTTTCTCCCCCCCTCCATTTTCATCCATCCATTCATTCATCTACACGTATCTATCCATCCATTCATCCATTCATTTATCCACACTTACCTATCTATCCATCCACCCATCCATCCACACTGTCTACTCATCCATCCATTCATTCACACTGATCTGTCCATTCATCCACTTATCCACACTGATCTGTGCTTCCATCCATCCATCCATTCACCTATCCGTCCATTGTCCTTCCTTCCCACAGTGAAAAAGCACCTACTGCCTGTCAGACCCTGCTACATACTGAGAATAACAATATCAAAGAAAACACATCCCTATGTTCAAGAATCTCAAAGTCTCCTGGGGGAGACAAGTAAGAGGAATAAAAACACAGTAGTTTATTAGCTACCTGATGATCAAGGTACGCACGGGCCCTTCCTTCCACATGCTCAGGGCTTTACAGTTTACAAACTGCCTACTGGCAAGATTCTATCTAATCGTCATAAGGATCCTGTGAGGGAGAGAGAAACACCCCGTTTTACAGCTGTGGAAAAGAAGTTCAGAAAGATTAAGCAGGTGTTTGGCCATCCTGGGTCTGTGCTGTCTGTGTCGGTAATGGCTGCCCCACCTACAAAGTTTTTTAAAAAGAGAACTGCCCTGCCCCAGCCCTGTTGGTGGAACCAGTCCTGATCTTGGAAACACGATGCTCCCCGAGACCGGCTGCCAGTCCCAGCTGACCCAGACAGCCAATGGTGGGACTCTGTCTGACAGCCAATGTCTATCCTCTCCGCCAACCAGATCCCTTCTCCAAAATGCAAGCAGAGTGTTTAGAAAGAATCGGCCACGGAGTCAAATACACAAAGAATCCCCAAACTCAGAGTTCCTCATGCAACCTTGGGCCCAGAATGCCCTCCATCCAGGTCTCGGGCGAGCCTGGCCAGTGACTGTTTCAGGGTTGCTGTGAGCTGCCACTTCCTGTATGACCCCTCTGTCTCCTTCAGTGAATCCTAGTCACTGAGTCAGCTGGTTCCCGATGACCAAGAAGGTTAGAGGCACACAGGCTGCACATCTGACGACCACCAGAGGTTAACTCAGGATGCCGGCCAGCCGCCACCCCGACCCATCTCTTCAGCAGAAGAAGATGCAGCAGCAAATGCATAGCTAAAAATGCCATGGAGACTTCAAGGGGGCTGCTCTCCATTCAGTCATCTGTTCATTTATTTGTTCAACAGCCCAGCACTGAAGCCCAGTCTGCCCCAGGAGGAAAGGCAACTCTGAGAGGCTCTGCCCAGGACTCAGGGCCTTAGCAACTTTGGCCCCTACTGCTGTTGCTTGCTGGAGGGTGGGCCCAGAGTGGGGGAACGGAGGGCAAAAAGAAGGGGCAGCAGGCCCGCCCAGGCCCCCTGCCCTGCATGCCAGGGGAGGCCCGTGAAGGGCACATCCCAAACATCCGGCCATTGGTCTGTGGAGTGCAGTTTCCCGATGCCCCTCGGCCCTTGCCCTCCTGGGAGTCTCAGAACAACCCCAGGGCAGAGGCTGAGCAGGCTGTTACCCGCATCCCAGGCTCCTTGGCCATCTCCAGGCTCCTGCGTCAACTGGGGACAGCCTGAGTCTTTAAAATCTCATCAGTCCGTTCCCGACGCTCAAGTGTTTAGGACAAAGCCGTCGCCCGCCTGGCAGGCGCTCTCAGGGCGCACTCATGGAAACCTGCCGCTCGGACGTGGACAAACCTTTTAAGTTTTACCATTTAAGCTAATGGGAAGGCACCGACATCTGTGTGTACTCACACATCTCTACAACAGAGCGCGGTACCTACGGTTGCCATGGCGACCTGGAGTCGCCGGCTCTGTTTGGGGGCTATTATTATCCCCATGACAGCCTTTACCATGGCCAGGGAGGGAAGCTGGCACGATAGGAAAGCCAGGCGGCCTTTGCCTGCAAAGCTTTTCGCAGCCTTTCTCTCACACCACACACACACACACACACACACACACACACGCACGTGCGCACGTGCATGCATTGGTTGACACCCAATGGGTAGAACTGGATCCCATCACGTCAGGCCATCCCCCTCCTCTTTCCCTTTCATGTCACAGAACCTTTTGAATCCCAATCTGAGCCATGTAGAATCATCCCCCAGACTTCAAATTCTGGAGTCTTGAAATCCCAGAGCTAAAATTCTAGAGCGCCGACGTCTTAACTTTCACCAGTCCAGAAACTAGATTCCAGAGCCCAGAATCATAGAAAGCTAGAGACAGAGACGCCTAGAAGGGTAGGGCCGTGGCATCTCAAGGCGGAAAGAGACCTGCAGTGGCATCTTGTCCAACTTCCCACCAAATGTGGTTCTCCCTCCAGATCGTCGGGCCTCTGCTTGAATGCTCCCCAAAGCCTCAAAAATTATTTTTCATATCATCCCGGCTCTGTTGGCTCCTTGGGGACAGAGTGCTACCAGAGTCCCTTGCACAAGAGAAGCAGCGGGCTCATCCGAGACTTTTCTGGTCCAGACTTAACATCGCGGGACTCTCCCGGGACACCCTTCCCAGAAAGGGCAAGTCGGGAGCCTCAGTGTGGTTAGGGGCTTCCGGCACCCACCCGCACGGGCTTGAGCCTCCTGGCGGCTGTACACCCGGCCCCTCTCTTTTCAAGGGCCAGAAGTCTAGGCTAGGTGGCCTGGCAAATTCCTGGCCCTTGGGTAACTCTGGGAGCCTCCACCCAAGAGGACCAAGAATGTGGAAGGAAAGCGATCGCTGACTCCTCAGAGCCTGAGCCCCCTCCGTCTTGGCTACCCCCCGCCCCCCCGCCCCCAGGAACCCGCCTTCGAAGGCCAGTCTGGGCAGTGCCTCCCACCTGCCTGAGCTCCCCCCAGCCCAGCCCAGAGCACGTCTTCCTGGCAGAGCCCACGCTCCGGGCCCAGCGCCAGGCCGGGACTCAGAGCAGGGCTGGGGCCCGGGGTGGGCAGGACCTGCCCGAGGCCCTTGGGGGGGCAGGACCCCCGTGTTTGCTCCAGGATCCACCTCCGCCCACTCCCCGCCCCCCGGGCTGTTCTTCACAGCCCCCTAGCAACCATCATACTGACCACACTCCCTTCTCCCAGCTGTCCTCTCGGAGCCTGCAGCCAAGCGGCCGGGGGCAGGGGGTGGGGAGAGGTGTCTTATAGCCTCTGGGGAGAGGCACAGGGAACTAAAAATACAGTTGACATGGCAAGGCTCCTCCTCCCCCCGCAAGCCCAGAGGGGCTTAGGGAGGAGGGCTGGCAAGACCAGCATCCCGGCCCCCGTCCGCAGGTGTGGCCCTGAGACCCGGCCTGCCTCTGTCCACCGCCCTCCCCAGCCTCGGAGGGCACTGTCACCTGGGCTGAGCCCTGCCTCACCTCCACGGCCACCCCAGCCCACCCATCCCCATTCCTCCAGGGTCCATCTCTGGGAATGGCTCTCCTTTCAGGCATCTCCCCCCACCCACTCTGCCGCCTTCCCAGCTGGAATGCCCTGTCTTCCACCTCTGGCTCCAACATGGATGTGGCCTTCTCATCTCTCTTGCTTTGGGGTGCAGCCCGTCTGGACTGGCTTCACCCCATTTCTACCCTGTGAGCGCCTCAGAGGCAGTAATAGAAAAGTCACCCCTCGGCCAGGCATAGAGCCTCACGCCTGTTTTCCCAGCACTTTGGGAGGCTGAGGTGGGAGGATGGCTTGAGCCTAGGCATTTGAGACCAGCCTGGGCAGCATACCTCATCGCTACAAAAAACAATTTAAAAATTAGCCAGGCGTGGTGGTGTGCACCTGTAGTCTGGGCTCCTGGGGAGGCTGAGGCGGAAAAATCACTTGAGCCCAGGGAGTCAAGGCTGCAGTGAACCATGATCTTGTCACTGCACACCTGCCTAGGTGAAAGTGAGACCCTAACTACAAAAATACCTTTTTAAAGAAAAAGAAAAACGACAACTCATACTGCATTGACTGCATGCCTGGGTGCCGCTTCTCCCAGGAGCCTTTCTTTGCAGTAGATGCTTTTACAAGCCCCGCTTTATGCCTGAGGAAACGGAGGCACCGAGAGGTTAAGCAACCTGCCCAAAGTCACACAACTAGTTTCTAAATGCCAAGCCCAAGATTGAAACCCAGGTAGTCTGGCTTCAGAATCTCCGCTTCATGGCTAAGAACTGGTCTGACGTCGGGTCCTTCTCCCTCACCCTCTCCCCTTCCTGACAGCACGGAGCAGAGGTCCAGGCCAAGATGCCTTTGGCCAGTTTTACTGTATTGAGTCCGTCCAAGGTCTTGGCTTCCCGGAGGGAAAAGCTAGGACGGTCGGTGACCTTGCCCCGAGGGCCGACCACCAGGAGGCCCTGCTGCCATCTGGTGGCAGCATGGAGACTAGCCCCCGCCTTGGGAGCCTTCCTCCTCCCTCTGTCCGTCCATCCCTCCTCCCCGCCAGCCGGGAGGGGGCTTTCTCCGTCCCTGCGTGCCTGGGGATGTTGCCTGGAAGACCAGGCCCGACTTGCCAAAGCATGGAGAGGTGAAGAGCCCGGGGCCCCGCTCTCGAGGATGCTCGGTGAGGGCGAGACCTCCGCGGGGTCCTGAATGCCGCAGAGACTTGGGCCAGGGGCCGAGGGAGGGTGGTGGATCGCAAACTAGCAGAGGCCTCCTGGCAGAGGCGACCTTTGGGCTGGATATGAGAGTAGGAGGGATGGCAGGGGGCTCCCAGGCAGAGGTGCCCAACAGCGTATGCGTGGGAAGGGGCGTGTGGAGGTGACAGCGGCTGGGAGGGACCCCTCATGCCAGGCGAGGACTTGGGGGCTTAGGACGGGCGGATCCACAGACACTCATGTTCACCAAGGAGGTGGCAAGCTCTGTTCTGGGCCCTGAGGAGGGCAAGGGGACCCCTGGGTCTTGGGCGGTGGTGGGAGGGAGGGTGTGTGGGCTGATGACACCAGCATGGAGACAGGGGGACAGCCCTAGAGGCAGGTAAGGGCTTTGGAGTGAGGCTACCGGCCCTGCCATGCTTGACTTCTGTAATTCAGGGCAGGTATCATGACTCCCTAAGGACTATGCCTTTTATCTGGAAAATGGGAATTTGAAAAAGAATTCTCTATCTCAAACTCCAGCACAAGGATTAGAAGAAGGAGTCACGTGCAGCGCTCACTCTGGTACCTGGTGCACAGTAAGTACTCAATAATTGCTCACTGTGATATAAGGTACAGAGAAATCATGAAGGGGGGACTGATTAATTCCACCAAGGAACATGTAACAGAGAAGATGATGTCTGAGCAAGGTTTTGAAGGATCCATAGGAGTTTGTCAGGAGCAAAGCGAGGAAAGGGTATTCCAAGTATAAGGACTAAAACATTCAAGGACGTGGAAGTTGGTGTGCTAGGACTGTATTTGGTTACGGGTGGCAGAAAACCCAAAATAACATTTCTCTTTCATATAGAAGTCCAGAGGTAGGTGATTCGAAGCTGGTCCAGTTTCAGGGACCCAGCTTCAGTCTATCTTAGTGCTCTGCCGTGTTACACACACAGCCTCCACCTCCTGACCCAAGATGGCTGCTTGAGCTCTGGCCATCATGTCCTCATCCCACCCAGCAGGAAGGAGAAAGGGGTAAAGAACGTCACGCCCCCTCTCTCAAGAAACACTTCCAGGACAGGCACTATGGCTCATGCCTGTAATCCCGACACTTTGGGAGGTTGAGGTGAGAGGACTGCTTCAGCCCAGGAGTTCAAGACCTACCTGAGCGACATAACAAGACTTTGTCTCTACCAAACATCAAAAAATGAGCTGAGGGTGATGGTGCACGCCTGTAGTTCCAGTTACTTGGAAGGCTGAGGTGGAAGGATCCCCTAAGCCCAGGAGGTCGAGGCTGCGGTGAGCCACGATGGTCTGCTGCACTCCAGGGTGACAGAGTGAGACCCTGACTAAAATAATAATAATAATAATAACGACAAAGAAATCACTTTCCTGAAGTTATAATGAATAACTCATTTTACTGCACATCCCACGGCCACACCTCACAGTGGATGGGGCTGGCATGTGGTCTTTATTTCTGTATGGCCATGTCCCCAGATAAAAACTAGGGGCTCTCTTACCTAGGGAAAAGGGGCGTGTGAATTGGATGAAAATGAACAATTTCCACCATAGGAGGAGTCAAATAGCATGATTTATGCAGGAATTTTGGCAATTCTGCGGTTAAAAATGTGGCAGTTCTGCGGTAAAAAATGTGAAGGAGAAGCCGGGCTCGGTGGCTCAGCCTGTGATCCCGCGCTTTGGGAGGCTGAGGTGAGTGGATAGCCTGAGCCCGTGGGTTCGAGACCCGCCTGGCCAACTTGGTGAGACCTCATCTCTACAATCAATAAAAAAAACTGCCGGGCGTGGTAGCGCATGCCTGTAATTCCGGCTACTCCGAAGGCTGAGGTGGAAGGATCGCCGGAGCCCAGCAAGTTGAGACTACAGTGGCTGGGAACGTACCTCTGCATTCCAGTCTGGGCGACAGAGTGAGACTTCAACTTAAAAAAAAAAATGTGTAGGAGACAGTGATGAGGATGTGACCAGAGAAACGCACAGGCACAGGGTTGTCCTGGGCCCGTGGACGCTTGGAGACGTCCCCAGGGGAGCCATGGAAGGGTTTCCGGGGAGGGGGAGGTCGCGGTCTGATCTGCTGTCCTAGAAATACCACACTGTGGCAATTGTGACCTGGTGAAGAGACAGGGCTGAAGGCAGGAGACATTTCTCCCCAACATTTTATTATGAAAATGTTCACGCATGCAGCAAAGTAGAGAGAATTTCACAGTAAGCACCACATGCCCGCCGCCTGGGTTCTACCGCTGGTGTTTCACTAAGCAAGCTTTATTGCACGTCTATCCACCCCCCTGCCATCCATCCACACTACTTATTTTTGTGGCATTTCACCTTGCAGACATCCACCCACTTCCCCGTAAGCACTTCACAGGGCCCGTCATGAACAGAAGGTTGATATGTGTTTACATCTTTTCTTTTTATGTAAAATTTGCACCCAGTGAGATGCGCATGTTTTAAGCGTCCATGTGCTGTGTTTTGATGAATGCATACACCTGAGGAACTCAAGCTGTATCGGGGCCGGGTGTGGTGACTCATGCTTGTAATCCCAGCACTCTGTGAGGCCAAGGCAGGAGGTTTGCTTGATCCCAGGAATTGGAGACCAGACTGGGCAACATAGTAAGACCTTGTCTCTACAAAAAGAATAAAAAAATTAGCCAGGTGTGGTGGTGTCTGTCTGTAGCCCCAGCTTCTTGGGAGGCTGAGGCAGGAGGATCATGTGAGTACAGAAGGTCGAGGCTGCAGTGAACTGTGATTGTGCCACTACACTCCAGCCTGCTGGGGACAAAGTGAGACCCTGACTAAAATAAAAAAAAAAGGAGCTTGGCATGTTGGCTCACACCTGCAAACCCAGCACTTTGGGAGTCAGAGGCAAGATGATTGCCTGAGTCCAGGGGTTTGATACCAGCCTGGGCAACTTGGCAAGACCTTGTCTACAAAAAATAAAAAATTAGCTGGGTGTGTTGGTGCACGACTGTGGTTCCAGCTACTTGGAAGGCTGAGGCAGAAGGATCACCTGAGTCCAGCAGGTAGAGGCTTCGGTAGCCGTGAGCGTGACACTGCACTGCAGCCTGGGCGACAGAGTGAGACTCCTACCAAAAAAAAAGCATCAAATTATTGAACATTATCATTACCCCCAAAAGTTCCTGCATGACCCCCCCAACATGATCACCGTCCTTTATTATTTTTATTTTTAAGTTGGAGTCTCACTCCATCGCCCAGGCTGGAGTGCAGGGGCATGCTCCCGGCCACTGCAGCCTCGACCTGCTGGGCTCCGGCGATCCTTCCGCCTCAGCCTTCCAAGAAGTTGGAACTACAGGCGCGCGCCACCACGCCCGGCTAGGCTAATTTCTGTGATTTATTGCAGAGACGAGGTCTCACCAAGTTGCCCAGGCTGGTCTCGAACCCCCGGGCTAGGGTGATCCTGTCCCCTCGACCTCCCAAAGTGCTGGGATTGCCGGCTGAGCCACCGCGCCCGGCCCTGAATTTTCTTTCCCACCACAGGTTGGCTTGGACCTTGGAGAGCCTGCCGGGGCCCAGGACCCGGGCGGGGCCGGGTTTGGAGCCGAGGGAGAGGCAGGGCGCGGGACCGACGCGGAGACGGGAGCTCCGGGCCCGAACCGGGAGGCGCTGAGCGGTCCAGCCGGAGGCCACCATCCTGGCCGAGCGACAGGGCAGGGGGTGGCGCCGTTTACCCGGGCCGGGCACCAGGAGGAGGACGCGCCGGGACGGGGCGGGGGCCACGTGCTTCCTTTGGGACCCGCGGCCTCGGAAGCGCCCGAGAGGCCTCAGTCTGGCGGGGGCAGGCCGGGGGTCGAGGGGGCGGGGCGTGGGCGTGGCTACTTCCTCTGGGTGGCAGCAGCCCACAAGAGAGGAGACCTCACTCCTTAGGGCCAGCTGGGGAGGACATCAGGGAGGACAGCGGTGGCCCCACCGGCTCCTTGCTGTCTCCCTCCCTGGCGGCCTTCAGGCATACACAGCCTTCCCGGTTGGTTCACCACCCATCCCTGCCCAGAACCTGCCTTTTCCCTGTATTTATTTATTTGTTTATGTGAGTTGGGGTCTCTGTTGCCCAGGCTGAAGCGCAGTGGCACGCACATGGCTACCACAGCTTCCCACCACCTGGGCTCAGGCCTCCCTCCTAGGCCTGCTGAGTAGCTTGGACAAAAGGCATGCACCACCACACTTGGCTAATTAAAAAATTTTTTTTGCAGACACGAGGTCTGTGTTGCCCAGGCTGGTCTCGAACTCCTGGGCTCAAGCAATCCTCCTGCTTCGCTTCCCACATGCTAAGAGGGGCTGCCCATAGGCATGAGTCACAGCCCCTCTTCCCTTTAAAAACAATCAAGCTGGGCATGGTGACTCATGCCTGTAATCCCAGCACTTTGGGAGGCAGAGGTGAGAAGATTGCCTGAGTCCAAGGGCTCGAGACCAGCCTGGGCAACATGACCAGACCTTGTCTCTACAAGAAATTTAAAAAAAATTCGCCGGTGTGGTGGTGTGTGTCTATAGTCACAGCTACTTAGGAGGCTGGGGCAGAAGGATCGCCTGAGCCCAGCAAGTCAAAGGCCGTGGCAGCCGTGATTGTGCCACTGCATTCCAGCCTGGGTGACAGAGTGAGACACTGAGTCAAAATAATAAAAATAAATAAAAACAATCAAAACCCAGGTCTCAGCTACTGAAATTTCCTCCGAAGAAGGTATCAGCTCTGCTTCCAGGGAGGGGCCCACCACGGAGTGGACGGAGGAAGCAGAGAGAAGAAACAAAACATCAACCCCTGCAGTCTGCAACTGGGCTTCCTCTAGTCTCTCCAAAATAAAACACCACAGACCACAGCAGAGTCATTTCTTTCTCAAAAACCTACTCGGTTCACGGGAGATAGTCTCTTTTTCCCATTAGCATGACTTGGACTTATTTCTTGGGAGTTAATTTCCCTGACTGATCTTATTCTGCTAAGAGAGAATTTGCTGTCCCTCCCCACCCGGAGTTGCATCACAGAACATTCTGAATTTATCTGGCAATTTGGAGAAGGCTCTGTTGACCCCACCAGGCACAGAGCCAGAGCATAAGCTACAGGAACTATCAGTGTAGAGGAGGTGGCAGAGATCACCAGGGGAGGACACGAGGGAAGAAGAGAAGAGCCCGGGGGAACACCAGCAGGTAAGAACTGGGCGTGGTGGCTCACGCTTGTAACCCCAGCACTTTGGGAGGCCAAGGCCGGAGGATTGCTTGGGGCCAGGAGTTTTGGCCCAGCCTGGGCAACATAGTGAGACGGGCAACCCCCATCTCTACCAAAAAGAAAGGGAGGAAGATGAAGAAGAAAAGAAGGAAGAGGAGGAGAGGAAACCCTCCTGAGATTTATAAGGGGGGAATGACAGGGTCAGGTCTGCGTACGGGGGATGGATGGGAAGGAAGTCTTGTGGGAGGTGAGAAGAAATACTAAGAACTTCTTATGTAGGCTTGGATCGGGGCAGAAATACAAATATGGCCACATCAGTGTGTTAGTTAGAGCACTAGCTGTGTAACAAACACTCCCCCAAGTCTCATTGTCTTATTAGTTCTCACTATTGGCTCCACAGGTTTAGCTCTCGTTTTACCTCCCGGCTCGATGCACGCTGAGAAGAGGGCCGTCCTCCACACAGGGACTCAGAGACCCAGGCTTCCTCCCCATGGAGGTCAAGAACCCCAATCCCTCTGTATCCAGCAGGCGAACGACTGCAGAGAGAAATCTGCGTGCAAGATCATGTGAGAGGCTTGAGGGACTTTGCCTGAGAATGATGCTCGTGGTTTCTGCCCAGATTCCGCGAGCCAGCTCACAGCCACGTGGCACCACTAAGCTGGGAGGCGATGTGGGAACGAGGTCTCTGGGTGTGCCCGAGAGGAAGCAAAACAGGGTTGGCGAACGCATGGCATTGTGCCCGCCAAGTCGTGGCCTGAGACCATAAAACGGTTTAGAATCTTGTGGAGAGATGAGAAAGGGAAGCTAATACTTCTTACTCTCCCACACAGTGGCTGCTCGGTACTCGTTAAAGGACTCTTCTCCAAGCGACTGTGTCACCACTGATAAAATATGTGGCCGCTGGGGCGAGGGTCAGGTGGAGGGGGCTCGGTAGGAGAGAAGTCAGGGATCTTCAGGAAATCCCGGAAGACCAGCTTGGCTGGGTCAGGCTTCGTGAAGCAGATTGCTCATGGGTAGGGTTGGAACGGGAGCTTGGAGCGCACTGGGAATGACTTTGAACTTGAAGAATTTTGGCAGCTGGAAGGGTGGCGGCTGTGGTAGGTGGGGTGGGGGTTCCCGGGCTTCCTGGATGAATCAGCAGGGTCAGTTAAAATCAGTCACAATGGCCAGTGGGGAGAAGCCAAAGGCAAGCAGTTGGGTGAGCTCTCCTGGCAACCAGGATCTGCCTCGGGGAGAGCCAGGGGGAGGGTTTGGCCTTCCTGTTTTGGAGCGAGGGCAGCTGGGGGTGGGAGCTGGAGTTCTGTGCAGCCCAGAACCCCCGGGGTTCTGACCCTGGCAGCAGGACCACGTGGGGGCAGTTTGGCCCAACTGCCCTGACCACCGCAGCCTGCCATACTCTCCTAGACCCCCAGGGCCTCGGACCAATACGGGTCCTAGGTGGGTGAGGAACCAGGCGCACAGCAGGAGGTGAGCGGTGGACCAAGGGAGCTCTGCCTTCTGTCAGATCAGCAGCATTTGATTCTTTTCTCTCCCTCTCTCTCTTTTTTTTTTTTTTTTTGAGTAGGAGTCTCACTCTGTCGCCCAGGCTGGAGTGCAGTGACATGCTCCCGGCCACCGCAGCCTCGACCTGCTGGGCTCCGGCCATCCTTCCGCCTCAGCCTTCCAAGTAGTGGGAACTACAGGTGCGCACTACTACGCCTGGTTAATTTATTTATTTATTTATTTATTGTAGAGACGAGGTCTTGCCCAGTTGCCCGGGCTGGTCTCCAACCCACGGGCTCAGGCAATTCCCTCGCCTCAGCCTCCCAAAGTGCTGGGATTATAGGCTTGAGCCACCGCGCCCGGCCAGCATTCGATTCTCATAGTGTGAACAGCGCATGCCAGGGATCTAGATGAGAAGGCTGAGGCGGAAGGATCGCCGGAGCCCAGCAGGTCGAGGCTGCGGTGGCCGGGAGCGGCCGCTGCACTCCAGTCTGGGTGACAGAGTGAGACTCCAACTCAAAAAAAAAGAGGAGAATCTAACGTCCGATAATCCCCTACCTCCCAGGCCCCACCCTCCCACCCTGGTTCACGGAAAAATTGCCTTCCACAAAACTGGTCTCTGATGCCAGAAAGGTTGGGGACTGCTGCCCCAGACCCCAGCCAGCTCCTCCTCCAGGGCAGCCTTCTCTCTCACACGACCAGGCCATACCTCCTTCGGGGCTCTCTGGTCCTGTATTTCCCTTTGCAGCGCTATTCGCCATGGTTGCTGCAAACAGGACAGTGATTCAGAAAGCTGTATCTCTTTACATTTTATTGTGTTGATTTACTTATGTAGAGACAGGGTCTCACTCTGTCACCCAGGCTGGAGGACAGTGGCACGATCGTGGCTCACCTCAGCCTCGAACTCTTGGGATCAGCCTCCCGAGTAGCTGGGACTACAGGCACACGCCGTCACGCCTGCTAATTTTTTAAAATTTATTTTATTTGGTTGTTTATTTTAAAGGTGTGGGGTACAATTCAGGGTTCGGTATATAAGTGGCCACCGTACAAGTAAAGTTTGGGCCTCCCTTTGGTCCCTGCTTTGCCTGGTTTGAGATCAAGTACCCTTCTTAATGTTATGGCTCCCAAATGCGCTTCCAATCCTTTCCCAGCATTACCTTAGTGCTTGCACACCACAGGGGTGAGGAGGGTGGGGGCTTCTTCCTAGTCTGCAGCCTCCTCTGCGCTGCTTGGTCAAGGAATCGAACTTCGGAGGGCCTCCGTTTCGTCTTCTGTGAAATGGGTAATAAAAGAGTACCTGCCTCCTGGGGTGGCTGTACAGGTTTCAACAGTGCAGAACCTGCTGACAGCAAGCCCAGAGGGGCTGGTCGTTGTACACAAGGGGGGAGCTGAGTAGCCCCAATGTCCTTGGACTCTGCCAAGCCCATACCACCCAACGCACCATTCAGAGATCAGCTGTGAGGTGGGTGAGTGATTGCAGGGGTCTTGTGGTCTGACCTGCACCTCTGTCTTTTCCTCCTTTGTCTCAGGTCGTGAAAGTCTTTCTTTCCCTTGCAGGGAACTTCCCTTTCCAAGGAATCATTTCCCTCCCTCCCTCTCCCTCCACTTTCCTGGGCCATAATGGTGGCAGGGAACATAGGGTTGGGAGGTGGGGAGATGAGGAGGATGAGGGTAGGAAGGCGATTTAAAACACATCATTTAAAACTTTGGGGGCCGGACACAGTAGCTCAAGCCTGGAATCCCAGCACTTTGGGGGGCGAGGCAGGAGGATGCTTGAGGCCAGGAGTTCGAGACCAGCCTGGGCAACGTGTCAAGACCTCCGGTCTACAAAATTTTTTTTAATTAGTAGGTGTTCACTTATAAGAGAACCCTGAACATTTACCGTAATGTTATAAGAAGGGGATTGGCAGTAGCTGGAAACTGCTGGGGCCGGGAAGGGGGACCCACACTCTGCTCATGCGCCATTGGCTAGAATTGGTCACGTGTTCAAGCTAGCTGCAAGGTGGGCTAGGAAGGGGACTTCAGCTCTGTGGCCTCAGCACAGCTGAAACGTGAGGATTCTACCGTTAAGGGGAGAAGGGGAGAGGGAGACGCGGGTGTCCGGGTAGAGGAGGAAGAGGCTTTCCTGCTGGCTCCCCATGGCCTGAGTGTATCATGCAGGGTCTGGAAATTCCTGGGTGCCTGCTGAGGAGAGGGGAGGCTGGGAGGTGGCTGGTGGTCCCCTAAAGGCCTGGGGGTGAGACAAAGGGGCAGAGAGAACAGAAACTCAGCAACTGGAGGCAAAGGGCCAGGGCCGTGAACTTGAGCAGCTCAATGCCACAGGAGGTCAAGTGGACCAGACACACCGAGGCAGACACCACTAGGCGTCCAGGCCCCAAGCAAATCAGTCATTCTGGAGCACAGAGTGGGGGCACACATGACCCAAGGACCCCCCCTTCCCCATATACCTGGAGCTATCTTGGAGATGGGAAAGTGTGGGGTAGTCAAGGGGGGAAACTGAGACACTGAGCGCTCACCAGGAAAGACTAAGATACTATTAACTGCTGCATCTATTCCATTCATTGTGTTACCTACTCCTTCTCCCACCCCTGCCCCCACCCCCGCACACAGCAGTAAGGGGTGCTTCTAAGCCAGAGACAATGTCGTACAGTGGTCAAGGCTGTGGACTCTGGAGCCGGGCTACCTGCATTTGAATCCTGGCTTCACTGCCTGCTAGCTGTGTGACTTTGGGAAAGTCACTTGACCTGTCTGTGCCTCAGTTTCTTCATCTGCCAACTGGCAAGGTGTGAAATTTAAACTAGGTGAAATCCCTAAAACTATGCCTGGCACAATATAACACGAGACACGTGGGCTATTGGTCTCAGGTGTAGATAATAAAGAAACCGCATTTTGGAAGAAAACACATTTTTAAATAAAGTATCTGTGTGGAAGTGCTTAAGATCCTGACCTGTTATATAATTAGTGAGAAAAGTCCCTCTCCTCATGGACTGTGAGCCTGTGACGACAGGTACCACGTGGGTCTTGTGTTGCCATTGTTTGGTTCAAGGCCAAGTTCATGCTGATAAAAACCAGCATCACTACCACCACTGGGCACCCCATAGCCAGGCACGTACTGCCGGGGCCCCGCAGCCTGAACTACTCCCTGCCCAGATCCCAAACCCATGCAGGGGCTCACTCAGTCCTCACGGCCACCTTAGCCAGGGGGTGCCTCGTCGTGAATAAAGGAGGTGCCCACACCCAGGAGAGGTGAGTAAGGGGCAGAGAAGGCTTTGTAAACTGTAGAGGGCTGCCTGTGAGGACGCAGACACCTAGGACTCCTTCCCTCAGGGCCTGGGGTCTCATTCTGCTTCCAGCTTAGCTGGTGCCTTGGGGGAATGCACCCTGTGTTCTAGAATTTTCCCTCCACTAACCCCTCTATCAACATGTAGCATTTTCCCTCATGACCTGTGAGTCACAAGTAGAAATCCATCCCTCCTCCACCCTCCCCCTCCCCCTGGCACAGACTTGATATTTAGCCCCAAAGGAGGGACTCTTGACTCCTGTTCTGCCCTAGACTGGACTCCCGGACACTCCTGCATTGTGTCCTGTGGGCTCATCTGCCCCACGCTGCTCAGCGGTGCAAAGCCCACCCCTCAAGGGCCTTCCCACTGGGCACCTCCTCCAGGGAGGCCTCCCTGAGAAGCCCCAACACCATGTAGACTTCCCCCTGCAGCCCCATTCTTTTCTTCCTAGCGGAATACTAACCGCGGCCTTCATTATAGCTCCATGGGAGGAAACACTGTCTTTATTCATTGACTGACTGACTGAATAAGTAATTCATTCATTAATTCATCCCACATCATCAGCTGAGTGTCTCTTCTGCATCAGGCATTACGGTGTTTAAAAAAAAATCCTTCCCTAAGAACCAAACACAGTGGTGAGCACACAGGATAGGAACGGACACTGACTGAATCGCAGGAACTGAAGACGAGACATGGAGGGGATGTGGAGACAAGGGGTTTCTTTCCGACGGTGCTGACGCACACGCCTAGGTGGGAGGCAGTGCTGCTTCTCAGCTTATGAGGAAGGAAGGGAGGGAGAAGGGGAGCAAGCGAGGGAGACAGAGAGAAGGAGGGAGAGAGAGACAGTGGGGCGGAGAGAGGGGAGAGAGAGAGAGAGAGAGAGAGAGAGAGAGAGAGAGAGAGGAGACAGAGGTATCGGAATGTGTTTATGTGAGCAAGTATCTGTCTAAGGGTATGACGCCAGGTCTACGAGGATGGAGAATTACTCAGTTGCTGAAGAAGGGATTATTAACAGCACGGAAGATGGGCGAGGACAGAGCAGTGTGAACACTTGAACTGGGTTCAGGGAGCAGGCAGTGGCTGGATCATAGGGTGCAGGGTGGTGAGGAACTGGAGGTGAGGCTGGACGGGCGGCAGGATCCAGCTGCAGAAAGCTCTGACACAATGGTCAAATCCCAACCACCCTAGAGGCCTGACACAATGGCCACCCCTTTCAGGCAGCCCTCTGTAGCAGCCCTTTGTTGTTTTTGTCTCTGTCTCTGTCATCCTCACCTTTTTTTTTTTTTGAGTTGGAGTCTCACTCGGTCACCCAGACTGGGGAGTGCAGTGGCCGCTCCCGGCCACTGCAGCCTTGCCTGCTGGGCTCCGGCGATCCTTCCGCCTCAACCTTCCGAGTAGCCGGAATTACAGGCACGCGCTACCATGCCCGGATGATTTTTTGATTTATTGTAGAGATGAGGTCTCGTGGCCTAGGCGGGTCTCGAATCCGCGGGCTCAGGCAATCCACTCACGTCAGCCTCCCAAAGGCGCGGGATTACAGGCTGAGCCACCAAGTCCGGCCATCCTACCCTTATTTTCTGTTGGGAACTCGCTGCATTTGGCTGACCCACCTCTTGACGGCAGCGATTGGCTCGGAGATGAGCATGTGATCAAGCTAGACCAATCGGAGGCTTCCCTGGGACTCTTTGGTCAGACTTCTTGGAGGGACATTGCCAAGTACGTTTGGGGTTGCAGGTGGCCCCTGGCCTGAGGAACAAAATCAAATAGAGACGGGCAAACAAAGAGGTACAGCAAGACAGAGCCCTGGTGATTTTTTTCCTGAGCCGCTGGATGCAGCTATGCCGGAAGTCTCCCAACAGAATCATTTGTTCGTTCAACAAATAGTTGAACGGCTACTATATTAGTTAGAGTTCTCCAGAGAAACAGAATATATATGGGGGTGGGGATGGGGAAGGGGGAAGGAGAGAGAGAGAGAGAGAGGAAGAGAGACAGAGAGACAGAGATAGAGAGCTTGATTTGTTCTAGGGAATGGTCCACGTCATTAGGGGGTCCAGAAGCCCCATGATCTGCCACTTGCAAGCTGGAGACTTGCTGAGTCCGTGGTGTAATTCAATCCAAATCTGAAGGTCTGAGAACCAAGAGAGCAGACGGGGCAGGGCCCAGTCTGAGGGCAGAAGACCCACGTCTCAGACCCGGCTGAGGCAGGGAGCCAGTTCTGCCTCCTCTGTCTGGTTGATCTCTTCGGAGCCTCAGTGGATTGGGTGAGGCCCACCTGCACCAGGGAGGAGCACCTGCTTTACTCTGTCAGTGATTCAAAAGCCAATCTCATCTGGACACAACCAGAAACATAGTTTAACCAAATCTTGGGCACCCTGGGACAAAAGTGCTCACACCTATAATCCCGGTGCTTTGGGAGGCTGAGGCAGGAGGATTGCTTGAGGCTGAGAGCTCAAGACCAGCCTGGGTAACATAGTGAGACCCCATTTCTACCAAAAAAATTTAAAAATTGGCTGGACATGGTGCTGCACGCCTGCAGTCCCAGCTATTGGAGGCTGAGGCAGGAGGATCTTCTGAGACCAGGAGGTTGTGGCTGTGGTGACCCGTGACTGTACCACTGCACTCCAGCCTTAGTGGCAGAGTGAGACCCCAACTAAAAAAAAGACAATAAACAATAAAAATAGATAACATGTTAGATGATGATAAAAATTATGAAGGAAAAGCAGAGAAGAGGCATAGAGAGTATCGGGCAGGGAGTGGAGGATACATTTTCAAATTTGATTTTAAAGTATATTTTAGCCGGGCTCATGGCTCAGCCTGTAATCTCGTGCCTTGGGAGGCTGAGGTGAGTGGATGGCTGGAGCCCGCGGGTTCGAGACCTGCCTAGGCAACTTGGCAAGACTTCATCTCTACAATAAATCAAAAAATTAGCTGGGCGTGGTAGTGTGCACCTGTAGTTCCAGCTACTTGGAAGGCTGAGGCAGAAGGATCGCCGGAGCCCAGCAGGTTGAGGCTGCGGTGGCCGGGAGCGGCCACTGCACTCCAGTCTGGGCGACAGAGTGAGACTCCAACTCAAAAAAAATAAAAAAGTATATTTTAATATTTAATTTAAATTTATTTGATAATGATCCCAAGAAACAAAAGAGAAACTATAGGAATATCTAGGGGGAAAGCACTTCAACAAAGGGAACAACATGTAAAGACCCGGAGGCAGGAACACTCCTTGTTTTTGCAGGAACCAGCCACAGTTATAGGAGCCAAAACACTGACTGGTGTATGGAGGAGCTGGAGCTGGATCACTGGCAATCAAAACATTCCTACTCTACTAAAATAGCTTCCCTGCTGGGCACAGTGGCTCACACCTGTAATCCCAGCACTTTGGGAGGCCGAGATGGGAGGATCATTTCAGGCCAGGAGTTTGACACAAGGCTGGGCAACATAGCAAGACCCCATCTCCACCAAAAAAGTTAAAAAAAATTAAAAATAGCCAGGCATGATGGCACATGCCTGTAGTTCCAGCTGTTCGGGAGGCTGATTTGGGTGGGTGGATCACTTGAGCCCAGGAGGTGGAGAGTAGCAATGAGCTCACTGCACTCCAGCCTGGGTAACAGAGAGAGACTCTGTTTCTTAAAAAGAAAAAAGCAAATAAAAGAAAAACAATTAAAACATCCAGGCATGGTGGCTCGCGCCTGTAATTCCAGCACTTTGGGAGGCAGAGGTGAGAAAATTGCCTGAGCCCAGGGGTTCAAGACCAGCCTGGGCAACTTGGTGAAACTTTGTCTCTATAGTAAATAAAAAAATTAGCCAGGCATGGTGGCGCATGCCTGTAGTTCCAGCTATTAGGAAGGCTGAGGTGGAAGGATCACCTGAGCCCAAAAGGTTGAAGCTGCAGTGGCCACGAGTGTGCCACTGCAGTCCAGCCTGGGTGACAGAGTGAGACTCCAACTCAAAAAGAGAAAAATAGCTTCCCTGGTCACCCCCCAAGAAGCAAACACTCCCCCAGCCCACCATACCCCTCACCACTCACTATTACCTTTTGCTGCTTCACACAGCTGCCTTTATCTTAATCCATGAGTTATTCGGAAGCATCATTTTTTTTTTTTTTGAGTCAGTGTCTCACTCTGTCACCCAGACTGGAGTGCAGTGGCTGCTCCCGGCCACCGCAGCCTCCACCTGCTGGGCTCCGGCAATCCTTCCCCCTCAGCCTTCCAAGTAGCTGGAACTACAGGCATGCGCTACCACGCCTGGCTAATTTTTTATTTACTGTAGAGATGAGGTCTCACCAAGTTGCCCAGGCAGGTCGCGAACCCGCGGGCTCAGGCAATCCACTCACCTCAGCCTCCCAAAGCCGGGGTTATAGGCTGAGCCCCCGAGCCAGGCTTGGAAGCATCATTGAATGCCTACTGTGTGTCAAGCAGTATGCATGCTCACACCCTGATGTCGATACTGCCTCCCGTGTGGGGTACAGCTGGGAGAGGTCAGAGACGGTAAGTCATTTTTCCCAGGCCACATTCCCCAGGAAAAGCAGAGCTGGGCTCCAAACCCAGGCTCGCCCAAGCCCAAAGCCCGGGTCAGCAGCCCTGCGTCCCAGCCCTGTCTTGACTGAAGACACCGGGCACACGCACATTCTAGAAGAACGTTAACATCTTTGGAGCATGCCCGTAATCCAAGCACCTGCCTCTAAGGGAAGCAGCACCTTGAACAGTCCGGCTTAGGCTGGACCCACAGCAGCCGCGTTCCGCCCATCAGCTAGCTACATGCATCTCACGAGGTTCTGGCAGGCAAGGGTGGCCACGTCGGCTTCTGGGCGAGGAGGCTCCGTCCGCCTTGCCCTCCACTTCTGTCCCGCCACCCGATTGATCTCTGCATGGCTCCTGGTTCCCACAAGTTTCTGTTCCGTCTCCGAGCTCTGTAAAGCCTCTTTCCCAGGCTAGGCCTTACCCTCAGCACCCTCAGCACGTAGGAGTCTCATCACCCTCACCATCAGCACCAGGCTCACGATACAGGTCATCGAGAGAACCCCTTGCTCTCACGCAGACACCCCTTGAGCTGAGGCCCCCAGCCAGAAGCCCCGCTGCAGAACCCGCGCGGCACCTAGAAAATATGCTGACCTGGATGGGATTGTAACCTCAGCTCCTGCCTCGACAGGACTCGAGTGTCAGCCCTGGAGGGGACGCTGCCAGGGCTGACACCCTTGCCCTGCTCTACCCCTGCAGTTCTTGGACCCACCCTTCTCTACAGATTGAGTTTCCAGCCCCTGCACCTGAGGCAGCCGGGCTGTTCCCCTGTATCACCTGGGTTCTGGGTGCAGGAGTGCATCGGGCGTGATTTGGTGCCAGTTTTGGCTTCTCGTCTCAGCTGTGAGCTTCTCAGGGCGGGGGCCAGGTTCTGTCTCTTATTTGCCGTTCTAGCCGCCGGGGAGACCTCTGGTCGCAGTCAGGACTCTCAGAGATGGTGTATAGTTTCCAAGGGCCGCTGTAATAAATGACCACAGCTTGGAGGCTTCGAACAACAGAAATGTGCTTTCTCACAGGTGTGGAGGCCAGGAGTCTGGACTCAGGGTGTGGGCAGGGCCGGGTCCTGCTGGAGGCTCCAGGTCAGGTGCTGTCCATGCCTGTCTCTAGCTTCTGGTAGTCCTCCCTCTCCACATGGCCATCACCTCTGTGGGCCCCTGTGTCTTCTTCTTTTCTGTCTCTTTTAAGGCCACTGTCATTGGATTTACAGCCCATCCTAAATCTAGGATGATCCTGAGATCCTTAATCATACCGGCAAAACCCTATTTCCAATAAGGTTGCCTTCCCAGGTAAGGGGGATTAGGACTTGGACATCATTTTGGGGGTCACTAGTCAACTCATTGCAGATGAGAAAATGCAGGCTCAGAGCAGAACAGATTTGCTCAGGACCCCTTGGTGCGTTCAGGCAGCCCAGGGACTATCCTGCCAGCCCAAGTACTGACCCACTGACCCGATGCTGGGCCAGAGCTCGGTCTCAGCCCCACACTGCCCTGGGTTTCCGAGACTCTCTGGGAAAGTGTTCAGTGAAAAACCATCTGGAGACCGTCTGGGCTCGAGGGAGCCTGACTCGCGGGCCCAGAGTAACCAGGAATGTAATCACCTGGGGGAGTTCCCCTTCCTGGTGGGCTCCGCGCCCAGCCTTGGCTGGTGTGCAGGCACGCTCTGGTGAATAGGCCACTTCGCACCAGGGCCACAGAGTTTCTGCTCCTGTCCATGACTCGGAGGAGGCCAGAGGCAGGTCTGGACTCAGTGGGGATGGGGAGAGAACTGAAGTCCCCCTGCATTCTGGGTCACTTTCTTCCCAAGAGATGGTTTCTGCTCTCTTGGGTGAGAACCAGAGAACATGGTATAGGATGTCGACTGCTGATTCCTCTAAATCCTGGGTTTAGAAGCCGCAGAACAGAGTGGTTAGGACTCTGGCCCCAGAACCCAGCTTGCCTGGGCTCGCCCCAGCTCTGCTGTTTGCTGAGTGTTTGGTCTTGGGCACATTTTGGCTTCACCAAGGCTCAGTTATCTCATTGGTAAAATAGGATAACCACAGGCTGGCCTCAAAGCTCTTGAAAGGAAGAACCCAGGCACATAGAGCCATGATCGCAGAGCCCAGAGTGAGCTCGGCAGGGGTGGCTACTGCGAGTTGCCATTGACCATGAACTTGGGCTTCAAGTGAAGTCAAGTGTCTGCTGGGTCAAGTTCATATGACTCCCAGTTCGCCCTTACTGGAAGATTTTCTCTTCTTCCCAGGCACCACGCTAGTGCCATTCAGTCCCAGGGCTTTGCTTTCCTGTGCAAATCAGAATCCAGGTCTACACCTTAGGGAATGGCCACAGGCCACAGAAAGCCACTTCTCATTTCAAGAACTTCTAAAGAGAAAGAGATGGGGAGAATCAGCTCTGGTCTGATGTCATTCTACATTCAGGGCTGGTCAGAAATGGAAAGCAAAAGAGGTCTTTTCTTGCCTTAATAAAATAATGTACGACGCCTGCTGCCAAGGATAGATGCCTACTGTTAGACTTGTTTTCCACGTGTGCCCCTCCCCCCCGCCTGCAGCCTGAGCACAGGCCACTCATCCAGATCTGGGGGGGGGGACAGACAAGCTGCTTGTGGGGGGTAGGAGTCTCGTCACCCTCATCATCAACACTAGGCTCATGACGTAAGTCATCAAGAGGGCAGGAGTGAGAGGCCTCCCAGAAGACTCCTCTGCAAATCTGCCCGGACCCTAAATGGCAACTCACGCTCTCTGCATGGCACAGGGTGAGATGTGAATTCCGGTAGTTCTGTGTCAAGCCAAAGACTTGCCTTCTTTCCCACGGGGTTTTAGAGTCTTAGCTTTAAGAATCTAAGCTTTAGCCGGGCTCGGTGGCTCAGCCTGTAATCCCGTGCCTTGGAAGGCTGAGGTGAGTGGATTGCCTGAGCCCGCGGGTTCGAGACCCGCCTGGGCAGCGAGACCTCATCTCTACAATAAATCAGCCGGGCGTGGTAGCGCGCGCCTGTAATTCCGGCTACTCCGAAGGCTGAGGCGGAAGGATCGCCGGAGCCCAGCAGGTTGAGGCTGCAGTGGCCGGGAGTGGCCACTGCACTCCAGTCTGGGTGACTGAGTGAGACTTTAACTCAAAAAAAAAAGAAGAAAGAAAAAAGAATCTAAGTTTTTAGAACTTGAGGGAATAAGAATCTCAAGGCTTGCACGCCCAGTGGTGTGGGCCATCCCCGCAACCCGGGTGTGGCTTGAGCCCCACCCAGCCAGGCCCTCTTCAGAGCCACCTTAGAGAATCAAGGTCCACACAACCCCAGTCATGTTGCTGGCTCTCTCTGGTCCTTGCCTCTCCTTTCTGACCAGTCTGACCTCTCCCCGGCTCTATGCCCCCTCCATCTCCAGATCCCACAGCTTATCCTCGTGCCTCCAAAACTGTTTCCCTAAAGATGGGGGGCTGGCATCCTACCATACCCGCATCTCTCATGGGGCACCGGCCCGTTCCACCACCAGGCCTAACCTGTCCTCTCTGGAATTCCAGCAGATGCAATTTTCTCCATCTCATTAGATTTGAACCACTAGGCTGTGAGCTGTGGAACTGAGGTTGCTTCAGACAAATAAAGGTTCTCCAGGCCAGGCGCGAACTACCAAGGAAGAAAAGATGGCGAGGTCAAGGCCCTGCTCGGGCATCACCTAGCAATGGGCCAAAAGATGGGGATGCACAAGCCATTGCCCTGAAGCTAAGTCCCTTAGACAAGGCTGGAGGCACTGGAATGTGCCATCACGATGGCCTTCTTGGGATACAAGGGGCAGTCTGAAAATACAAATCCACAGGGCTGGGGAGAGAATGAGGTTTGGATCCCAAGCAACTGACAAAGGTGCACAATACTCTTTGAGTCATAGAATCCCAGCAAGAATCACAGAATGGAAGATCCTAAGAGGGAGTCCTAGAGAGAGACAGACATCGGGGCTCCTGGCCCCTGTGGACTTTCCTTTGATTCTATGAGCAGACCCACAGCTCTCAGACATCTGTCTGTGACCCATTTCACACTGCATTCCAGAGCGCGCGCACACACACAGGCATCCGTGTGTGTGTCATGATCAGAGGTCCACGGTTTTCATGAGGCAATACTATGCCCTGGTTATGTACGACACTCTCTGATATCTTTCACTCTATCCTATTTCGTTTTCTTTTATTTTTACTCGAGGCCTACTCAACTGGCTGCCTGGGTTGTGACCTGCAGTGTAAAAACAACTGGCCAAAATCAGTGGCCTTCCGATGCCTTTGCTAGTCCAACAGCATTTGTCACTTGCAACCTGCTAACTGAACTCACCTCCTGATGCCGTTTATCTCCCGTCCCAGCCTCTGACCACCCTGCTCCACTCTGGCCAGGTTACTCAAGGATCGTGGTTTGCAGACTCACTGGTCATTTGGTCACAGATGAGCTTCTGGGATGTGCGTTGGTGGAAAGAAACTGGAGTCTGACAAACCCGGGTTCCGACCCCATCCCTAGTTGCGGCAGTCACGAGACCCCGGGTAAGCTCCTTGACCCCCGAATGGCAGTCTTGGCTCCCTGCCTCCTAGAGGGCTCGTGTTCTCAGCACAGGGCTCCATGTGGAATGTTCTGCACATGGCGGTTCCCACCCTCCCAAGAAAGGTGGGTCCTATGGATACAGAAATGAGAATGATGGTGACAGTACCTGGGACATGCAACAGCCTTGTCAAGGTGACTCATTTGATCCTCACGAGAACCCTGGGAGGTAGGTGACATGGAAGCAGAGCATTGAGTTGTGTCAGGACAAGCAACAGAGTGTGGCCAGGCTTGGCACTCGGTGGTCCCAGGTCAAGTTCAGTGCTCCATTTTCCTCTTGTGACGGCTGCTCAGGGGTCCTGGGCTCGCAGGATCCTGGAACTGCTTCCAGGAGAAGCACTGCAGTCCAGGATAGGGCTTTTGCTCCATCTGGCAAATTGCACTCTCTGGGCGGCATTTGCTCAAACACTCCCTAAATGCTGTAGGAGCGATTCCTGGAATCCGGGAATCGCGGGGTCAGAATGTTCTTCAAGGCCTTTCCCCAGCCTTCAGGACGGTCACTGCCTGTGCCAGGTTCCTGCCAGCGGGTCTGCTGAAGGACCACAGGACGCTCTTCTGCGCCTGTGGACATGGGAGTCATGGTTTAGGGTTATTGTCACCTGTGCCTAGAGCTCCCTGATTTGAGTGGGCTTGCAGAATTTAGCTTAGTTGACATTCACGCTGTCACCCACCTTGGGGTCATAGGGACCCGTCAGCAGCGTGGCTGTCTTCCACGTGCAAATTTACAATCTCTACCATTTTTTTTTTTTTTGGAGTCTCACTCCGTCGCCCAGACTGGAGTGCAGTGGCACACTCACGGCCACCCCAGCGTCAACCTGCTGGGCTCTGGCGATCCTTCCTCCTCAGCCTTCCAAGTAGCTGGAACTACAGGTGCACACTACCATGCCCAGCTAATTTTTGGTTTATTGTAGAGATGAGGTTTCGCCAAGTTGCCCAGGTCCATCTCTACTATCTGTTTGTGGCAGTTAAATTTGCCACTGAGGCCAAAGATTTGAGAATGTCAGTAAGGGTTGTGATGGAATGAGAGGATACAGACCCCAGATTCAGAGCCCTGGGGCACCACGGGCTAGACCCACTGCTTTAGACATGGTCACTGGACATGGCTTTAGGGCACAAACTCTAGGGAGGTGTGGACATGTGCAATGCTTTTTTCCCCCCATTTTTATTTATTTATTTTTTGAGTTGGAGTCTCACTCTGTTGCCCAGGCTGGAATGCAGTGGCACGCTCATGGCCACCCCAGTGTTGACCTGCTGGGCTCTGGTGATCCTTCCGCCTCAGTCTTCCAAGTAGCCAGACCTATGGGTGTATGCTACCACACCTGGCTAATTTTTGATTTACTATAGAGATGAGGTCTCGCCAACTTGCCTGGGCTGGTCTTGAGCCCGTGGGCTCAGGCAATCCACTCACCTTGGCCTCCCAACGTGCTGGGATTATAGACTTGAGCCACCGAACCTGGCTTCATTCCCCACATTTTATAAGACTGTTTTGTGATCCTATACACAGTGTATGTGTGTTTGTGTGTGTGTGTGTGTGTGTGTGTGTGTGTGTGTGTGTGTGTGTTCACATATGTTGGGCAAAGCATGCTCGGCCGTGGGCCCTATGACTTTGCCTGCCCAAAGCCCTCTCTCATCTTTTTGGGGAACCATATTCCCAGCCCTGGGGTAACTGCCCCTCTTCCGCCCTGTATGGCGGGGATCACCGGAAGCTTCGCCTTCACACCCACCACCCCAAGCACAGGGGTGGGCATGTGACCTCAACTGGGCAATTCAGATTCTCTCTCTCAAAAGCACAGGACTTTAGTGGATGAGGAGGGACTAAGTCATCTGAGAGATAAATCCTGGTGAGTCCCCTGGGCTCCTGCCAAGCTCCCCAAAATGCCGGCTTCCTGTTCTTCCCTGAGCCTGCTTGTTCCACAGAACTTTCAGTCAGGAGCTGCCCAGTGGCCTTCCAAAACATTCTTAAGCTTAATTTAGCCCAAATCAACGTCTATGGCTTGTGTTCAAAGAACTGAACAAACTCACAGCTCCAGGCAGTTCCCGAGGAGTCTGGCAATTAGCAGGATAATTCTTCAGCAACAGTGACTGTTGGCTTTGGCAGGGGAGTGCAGGGGGAGAGCTGGGACGGGAGGTTCTGATTTCCAGTCATCAGACTAATTGAACTAATTACAACCTCTAGCATACACACATGAGTTACAAAGGTTGAAAAGTTGCTTGTTTGTTTTAAATTTCTCGTAGAGCTGGGGGTCTTGCTATGTTGTCCAGACTGGTCTTGAACTCCTGGGCTCAAGCGATCCTCCCCTTCGGCCTCCCGAAGTGCTGGGATTACAAGTGTGACCCACGGCGCCGCTGGTAGGTTTGTTTTTTTTAAACAGTAGAAATTCTCCAAGGCTTTGACACGTGCAACAGGGATGTTTTTGAAATCACCCTCACCCCATCCCCTTTTCCCCCCCTTTTTCCTTTCTTTGTGAGCTCCTGCACCCATTCCCTTTTATTATGAAGGCTAACCTCGGAAATCCCCTCCAGAGAGGAGTGCGTCGGAAAAACCGGCCGGGACCGGGAGGGGCAGAGGCAAGGGAGGGACACGGGCAGGAAGTCAGGGGTGGGCTCCCAGCCGAAACTCCTCCCTGTGGTGGTCAGACTCTGGCAGGTGGGGTTTGAAGGCGCTGTGGGTTAAGACTGCGTGGAGAATTTGGGCAGGAGCCAGACACAGCCTCCAGAGGCAGCCACGGGGCCACGGAGAAGCCTCTGTGGGGCGTTTAAGTAGGGGTGGGGGCTAAGGCGCCCCCTTCCTTCCCCCATCAGGCATCCTCTTCCTGGAACCTGGTTTGTTTTTTTAACAGGGGAGAGGAGGGGAGGCAGGGAAGGGCTGTGGTGGGGAGAGCTCTCCGCAGGGTAGACAGCCTGTGCCCAGAGTGGGACAGGTCGTGGCTGAGACACAGAGTATCCGCAGCTCCCTGAGAGCCGAGGTGGCACTGAGCCAGCAGAGAGGCGCCGGGCAGACTTGACCCTGACGTCCAGCAGCCAGCGGTGCTGGGAGAAGGGGCACAAAGCGTGCCCTTGTGCGGGCCAGCGGGACTCCAGAGGGCCAGCAGCGCACTCGCACCTAGCTGCCATCTTGGGGTGAGGCAAGCTTTGGAGGGGAGGGAAAAAGCCCTGATGGAATGTGGGCTTGAATTTGCCTGAACACTCACTCACCCCCAGGTGTCCTGTGTTACTGGAAAGTGTGTTTTGAACCACACAGGCCTGAGGGGACTTCAGCAAGCTGGCTTCTTCTCAGCCGGGTCGGGGTCCCTCGAGGGTGGTGAGGTAGGGCCCAGGGAATGAAGCGCACCCCGTTCTGCTCACTGAGCCGCAGGGTGACGTGTCCCATGTCCTCACACGGGTAGCGACCATTTCCTGCCTTTGACCACAGAACGTTTTTCTCACACAGCATCTCAGCATCTCTTGGGGGCGTTTGTTTCACAAGAGCCGTGGCAGTAAACACTTCCCTGACTTCAATGGCCAGCCTGGCCCCTGGGGCTCCCAGGACCCAGCAATGACCACAGCGACCACAGTGTCTGGGTCTGTTGCCAGGGAAAACAACAGGCAGCCTGGGATGGCTGGGCTGGCCCTGAAGGCCAAACTGTGCTCAGTGTTCCTCAAGTGCAGGTGGCTGGGTGCAGGGGCGGGTGTCTGGGGTATCGGCAGGAAAGTCCCCTCAGAGACCCAGCTCAGGCCTCCACCTGCCCCTACAGAACCAGGACTAGCTGGGCAGGTCACCCCCTCTGCAAAGCGACAGCCCCCAGTGTAGCTTCAGCTAGGGGTGGCGCCTGGAGACTTGGGGTCCTATATGTAGGAACAAACCACATGGCTCCTGATCCCAGATTGCATACAAATGCTGGAGAGAGACACACATCCCAGCCCATGATTCCACAGACCCAGAACCTAGGACTGGTTCTGCCCTCTCTTAGCTGCATGACTGTGAGTGACCCACTTAACATCTCTAGGCCTCAGTTACCTTCTCTGTAAAACGGGAGATTAAGCACCACAATCCTTTCTGGGTGCAGCGGCTCATGCCTGTAATCCCAGCACTTTGGGAGGCCAAGGCGAGAGGAGTGCTTGAACCCAGGCGTTCGAGACCAGCCAAGGCAACATAGAGAGATCTCGTCTTTACATAAAAAATCTAAAAATTAGCTAGGCGTGGTGGCCTGCACCTGTAGTCCCAGCTATTAGGGAAACTGAGGCAGGAGGATCTTTTGAGCCCAGGAGGTTGAGGCTGCAGTGAGCTGGATCACACCACTGCACTCCAGCCTGGGAGACAGTGCAAGACTCTGTTAACAAAGAGACAAAGGAAAAAAAAAAAAACAAAAAGGAAAGTAAAAGCAAAAGTATGAGGTTTTTCTTTGGAAACCCATGATTTCCTGAAAGAGAACGAGCTGCCCTGGGTGTCTGTTTTGTAATCAGTCCCTGCGCAGAATCCACCCACAGAGCCCAGGGCCTTTCCCCAACTTTTCTGGTCTGTTCCACTGCAGCCCGGGGACTTCCAGACTACTGCTGGACCAGAGGCCCTCAGAGGCCAGGACCGAGCTGCAGTCTTCCTCTCCCTTGGACTTCAAGGCCACCTGTGACAGCGCTGCAGTGAGAAGGTGGGATAGCCGGGGGAGGGGGGGTTTGTGGTCGGTGGGGGGGGCAGGTGCCCAAGCGGTTAGCTCCAGGCACCTGGCTCAGGAGGAAGAGCTGTAGTCAGGGCAGCTGGGGTTCAAATCCCAGGCAGTGACTCACTTAAGGAGCCTGGGAGGACAACTTTTCATGTATTTATGTGTGTGTGTGTGTGTGTGTGTGTGTGTGTGTGTGTGTTGGAGTCTCACTCTGTCCCCAGACTGGAGTGCAGTGGCATGCTCCCGACCACCTGCTGGGCTCCAGCGATCCCTCCGCCTCAGCCTTCCAAGGAGCTGGAACTACAGGTGTGTGCTACCACGCCCGGCTAATTTTTGATTTATTGTAGAGATGAGGTCTGGCCGAGTTGCCCGGGTGGGTCTTGAACATGCGGGGGCTCAGGCAATACACTCACCTCAGCTTCCCAAACCGTGGAATTGCAGGCTGAGCCACTGAGCCCGGCCAACTTTTCATGTATTAAGCCAGGCTGGGACCTCTCCTTCACGGGCCCACTTGAGGGTGACTTGAAAACATGACTAAGAACACAGCCATGTGTGGGTTTGCACACTTGTAATCCCAACACTTTGGGAGACTGAGGTAGGAGATTTGCTTGAGCCCAGGAGTTCAAGACCAGCCAGGGCAACATAGTGAGACCTGGTCTCTACAATAAATAAAAAAATTAGCCGGGCTTGGTGGTGCATGCTTGTAGTCCCAGCTACTTGGGAGGCCGAGGCGGGAAGATCGCTTGAACTCAGGAGTTTGAGGCTGCTATGAGCGATGATGGTGCCATTGCACTCCAGCCTGGGTAAAAGAGTGAGACACACACACACACACACACACACACACACACACACACACACACACACAGAATGTGATATGACTAACCAAGTGGCATTTCCCCCTCCATTGTTGGGGACCCAAGGGCCCAGATGGAGGTGGCCTGACGCTTAGACAGTAGGCAACGACATTGACCACAGGGCTTATCCCAGAAGTTCTATCGGGGTGGCTTGGTGTCATCCTCGTAGAAAAGACTCTGTTGTGTGAGTTGTCTGGAAGCTGCAAAGCCAGCCTACAGCATTTCCTGGACTGTAGGTGTCTGTGGAGTGCTTTGGGGCAGGGCCTTGGGAAGGCAATGGTCAAGGTTGGAGGGGGATATTTTCTTTTTTTTTGAGTTGGAGTCTCACTTGGTCGCCCAGACTGGAGTGCAGTGGCCGCTCCTGGCCACCGCAGCCTCAACCTGCTGGGCTCCGGTGATCCTTCCGCCTCAGCCTTCCGAGTAGTCGGAATTACAGGCATGCGCTACCATGCCCAGCTGATTTTTTAATTTATTGTAGAGATGAGGTCTCACTGCCCAGGCGGTCTCGAACCTGCGGGCTCAGGCAATCCACTCACCTCAGCCTCCCAAAGGCACGGGATTATAGGCTGAGCCACTGTTTTCATAGCAAGCAGACTTGTCTTACTTAGACTGCATGCTTGAGGGCGTTGGCTTTCAGGGGAAAGATGCCACTGGGGGAGAAGGTGAATGATGACTCCCCAAAGGCAAAGAAAGCCCGCCCCATCTCACAAGCTCTCACGGGAAAACGATGTCTCCATCCCTCTGCCAATGCGACTGTCCTCTTACGACTTGAGAGCAGGCCAGGAGCAAGCAGTGGAAACTGCTCAGACTGCAGTTTCTGGCGGTCTCCTTTGCTCTTCACCCAACAGGACTGATAAGAAAAATGGGGTAGGGGTCAGAGGGTGCTGGAAAGAACGGGTTCGAGACCAAGGTTTCTCAGCCTTGGCACCTCGGGTGTGTTGGGCTGGATGACCCTGCGGGGCTGTCCTGCACCTTGGAGAGTGTTAGGGGCATCCCAGGCCTCTGCGGACTCCGTGTGCAACACGGCGCGCCCTCCCCTGCTCCAGTTCTGCCGACAAGATGTCTCCAGACATTGCCAATGTCCCCTGGGGGTCAAACTCGCCCCACTCCTTGGATCTATTGCTCCAGACTCATAGTAGCTGGAGTCACACATGGCTTCTCCCACCTACTGCGTGACACTGCCCTTCCCATGCCTCAGTTCTCTCATCTGTAAAATGGGGAAAAACATAAGCTTCTCTCTCCCAGGGTCACTGAGAGGATTAAAGTTGTGTAAATAGGTAGTTGCATGTCTGACATAAGTAAGCACTGAAAGGTACTGAATTCCCAAAGCAAGCTGTGTATACCAGAGACGAGAAACATTTTTATCTTCGATGCATTAATTTACCTCCAAGTCTATACCAAAGACATAAGCAAGCATGCGGACAAACATCTATATAAGGATTTCTTTTTTTTTTTTTGAGTTGGAGTCTCACTCGGTCGCCCAGACTGGAGTGCAGTGGCTGCTCCCAGCCACCGCAGACTCGACCTGCTGGGCTCTGGCAATCCTCCCACTCAGCCTTACAAGTAGCTGCAACTACAGGCGTGCGCTACCATGCCCGGCTATATATAAGGATTTCAATAAAAAACTATGGGCCAGGCGTGGTGGCTCACACCTATAATCCCAGTACTTTGGGAGCCCAAGGTGAGAGGACTGCCTGAGCCCATGGGTTTGAGACCAGCCTGGGCAACTTGGTGGCGCCTCATCTCTACAATAAATCAAAAAACTAGCCAGGCGTGATGGCGCATGCCTGTAGTTCCAGCTACTTGGAAGGCTGAGGCGGAAGGATCACCTGAACCCAACAGGTCGAGACTGTGGTTTTATAAATAAAAAAATTATTTATAAACACAAGATTTAAAAATAACTGAAAACATCCCCAAAACTCAACAGTGGAAGAATTATTAAATGCACAGTGATACACTGATACAATAAAATGTTATACAGCCTTTAAATATGTTTCAAGATCAGGCATGGTGGCTCATGCCTGCAATCCTAGCACTTTGGGAGGCTGAGATGGGAGAATCATTTGAAGCCAGGAGTTTGAGACCAGCCTGGGAAACATAGCAAAACCTTATCTCTACAAAAAAAAAAAATCAAAACGTTAGCCAGGCATGGTGGCACACATCTATAGTCCCAGCTACTTGGGAGGCTGAGGCCGAATGATCACTTGCGCCCAGGAAGTCGAGGCTGTGGTAAGCCATGATGGTGATAGACTGAGACTCTGTCTCAAAATAAATAAATAAATAAATCCTGTTGGAAACTACTCAATTCTGTGAGGAACTACTACAATACAATGTAAAGTGACAAAAATTCAAACAAAACCGTCTGAACCGCATGAGTCTAAATTTGTTTGTAAAATAAAATGGCAATAGTGGCTATTTAGTGTGGTGAGAATACAATTGAATTTATGCTTTATTTCTTTTTCTTTTTTTTTTTTTTTTTGAGTTGAAGTCTCACTCTGTCACCCAGGCTGGGGTGCAGTGGCACGCTCACGGGCCACCCCAGCGTCGACCTGCTGGACTCCGGCAATCCTTCTGCCTCGGCCTTCCAAGTAGCTAGAAGGTGTGTGCTACCGCCCCTGGCTAATTTTTAAAAAAATTTTTTTGTAGAGATGAGGTCTTACCAAGGTGCCTGGGCTGGTCTCGAACCCGTGGGCTCAGGCAATCCACTCACCTCGGTCTCCCAAAGTGCAGGTATTACAGGCTCAACCACTGAGCCCGGCCAAATTTAGACTTTATTTTAAAATTTTCTGCAGTAAATCTGTATTTACTTAAATAATTAGAAAACTAATGGTTATAAGAATTTGTGTCCCTTCAAAGTATATATTAGAGGACAACTTTTCTAGCTTTTCTAGACGTAGGAGAGAAGATGAGGGAAGAAACGATGAACATCCGGGAGAGGACATGTCTAAGGAATGTCATTTCCACTACAAGCCCTAGAGCCAAGAACCAAACACAGAGAAAGAGACAGAATATAATGCACCAACTTCCTTAGGGCTGCTGTAACAAACGCCCCATGCCGGGTGGCCTAAAACCACAGGTGTTTATTCTCTCCAGTTCTGGAGGCCCAAAGTCCATCCTCAACTTTTTGGCTTCTGGTGGCTTCTGACAGCATAACTCTAGCTCTCTGCCTCTGTCTTCACATGTGTCTCTCGCGGTCTTCTACTTATAAGGACACCACGTACTGGATTTAGGGGCCACCCTAAATCCAGAATGATTTTACCTCGAAAGCCCCAACGAATTTGATCTCCAAAGACCCTGTTTTCAAATAAGGTCACATTCTAAGGCTCCAGGCGGATGTGAATTTTGGGGGCACACTATTTAACCCACCTCACGAGAGAACGGTTTTTAAAATTGTTTAAGGTATCACAGGTGGGCAAAGAAAAAAAATAGATACAAGTATAAGCATCAAAGAACACAGAGTAAAAAGAAAGCTTTCCTCTACATTCCTAACAAGAATCCATCAAAATTCTTGTCTATCCAGTCACATGTATCTTTTTTGTGTACACATGGACCCTGCCTTGTAATTTACCAATGTATGGTCCTTCCACGTCTGTTCACATAGATTTGCCTTGTTTGGTTTAATGGCTGCACACTACGTCACTGTTTGAGAAACCATACTTTATTTAATCAGTCCACTTTCAGTGGAAATCTAGGTGGTTTTCAGATTTTTTTTTAAAGCAACAAATATGTTTTTGTTTATTTATTTTAAAGATGTGGGGTACAGGCCGGGCTCGGTGGCTCAGCCTGTAATCCCAGCACTTTGGGAGGCCGAGGTGAGTGGATTGCCTGAGTCTGTGGGTTCGAGACCCACCCGGGCAACTTGGCGAGACCTCATCTCTACAATAAATCAGAAAAATTAGCCAGGTGTGGTAGTGCGCACCTGTAGTTCTGGCTACTTGGAAGGCTGAGGTGGAAGGATCACCGGAGCCCAGCAGGTCGAGGCTGTGGTGGCCAGGAGCATGCCACTGCACTCCAGTCTGGGCAACAGAGTGAGACTCCAACTCAAAAAAAAAAAAAAAAAAAAGATGTGGGGTACAACTCAGGATTAGGTACACAAGTGGTCATCGTACAGGCAAAGTTTGTCCCCACTTTGGTCCCCGCTTTGCCTGGTTTGAGATCAGGTACCCTTATTGATGTTGTGTGCCCCCTCCTTCCCTGGCAGTGTCCCACCTTTCCTATAGTATTATGGTAAATGCTCAGGGTTTGCTTATGAATGAGACTATGTGGTACTCAGTTCTTTGTTTCTGTAATAGATCACTAAGTATTACAGACTCTAAATCCATCCAAGTTGCTGTGAAGTCCATATGTTTGTCCTTCTTTATGGCTCTGTAATATTTCATCATGTATATGTACCATGTTTTTGTTTTTTTTTTTTATCCAGCCCACTTTCGATGGGCAGTATGGTTGATTCCATGTTTTTGCTATTGTGAATAGTGCTACAATAAACATGTGTGCCGGGCTCGGTGGCTCAGCCTGTCATCCCGCGCCTTTGGGAGGCTGAGGTGAGTGGATTGCTGAGCCCGCGGGTTCGAGACCCGCCTGGGCAGACGAGACCTCATCTCTACAATAAATCCAAAAATCAGCCGGGCGTGGTAGCGCATGCCTGTAATTCCGACTACTTGGAAGGCTGAGGCGGAAGGATCGCCGGAGCCCAGCAGGTCAAGGCTGCGGTGGCCAGGAGCGGCCACTGCACTCCAGTCTGGGCGACAGAGTGAGACTCCAACTCAAAAAAAATAAAAACAAAAAAAAACGTGTGTGCAGGTATCTTTTTGGTGAATGATTGGAGTTCCCCTGGGTATATTCCCAGTAGGGGGATTGCTGGATCATATGTAAATAATGTTACAATATTTCTTCTTTGTATTTGCCTGCCATTTAAAAAAATTTGAGATCACTGTAAATTCATACACAGTTGTAGTAAGCCATACAGACAGCCTATAGACCCACTGCCCAGTTTCCCCAGTGGTCACCCATTTGACATCTCTAGGCCTCAGTTACCTCATCTGCATAATGGGAGCTTAAGCACCACTTCAGTCTCCAGTGCCTCTCCTCTCCTGGAGATGGAGGGATAGGGCTCCAAGTTCCAACCCTTTAATCACAGGGCTGGTTCCCCAGACAACCGGACATCATCCTTAGGGGCTTCCCAAAGTCACCTCATTGACATAAACTCAGGCCAGGCTTGGTGGCTCAGCCTGTAATCCCGCGCCTTGGGAGGCTGAGGTGAGTGGATTGCCTGAGACCGCGGGTTCAAGACCCGCCTGGGCAACTTGGTGAAACCTCATCTCTGCAATGAATCAAAAAATTAGTCGGGCGTGGTAGCGCTCGCCTGTAGTTGCAGCTACTTGGAAGACTGAGTAGGAAGGCTCGCCGGAGCCCAGGTCGAGGCTGCGGTGGCCGGGAGCGGCCACTGCACCCCAGTCTGGGCGACAGAGTGAGACTCCAACTCAAAAAGAAAAAAAAAAAAAAAAAAACTCAACTGTGATTCAAAGGGGCAAACAAAAGGTGCTTTTTTTTACCTTCTTTTTTTTTTTCACTTAGGAAATTCCAAGGGTTTTAGGAGCTCTGTACCAGGAATGGGGAGGAGAACCAAATATATATGTATTACTATACTATAAATCACAATTGCACACATAATATTATGTCCTTGGGACTACCGTTTGCACAAAGGGGCGGTACGTGTCATTGCTCTGTCCTGTGAAAACGATCCTTGAGTCATGACGGCCAGTTCGCTCCTAACAGCTGTGAGAGACCAGAATGTGCCACCCCAAAATATGCCTCTTTGGCATAAGGATTGTTGCGCGGAAGCCAATTAAAAAAGAAGCCGGTGCAGGAGTGCCCTCTGTTCTCTCTCTGTTTGCCTAAAAGCAAGACCTAGATTCACAAAGACAAAAGTGCTTGCTACCAGGGAGAGCAAAGGTTAAACGCTGGAGACGGTTTTAGGTCCCCATGGGCCTGGAGATGGCACCAGAGGAACCCACACGAACGACAAGCTTGACTAAAGCACCTTCACCTGCCATTGGCCACAAGTTGCTGCCCCTTGGGACACAAAGTCCTTTCCCATGGCCTTGTCCCTGCTCTAGAAACTTCCTGTTGAAGATGCTGTATACGCTGGAATTCAAAGCCACCTCTTTGAAAATCATGTGTTCCTTCACTGGTGTTTTCCATATGAAATACACATACGAATAAACTTCGGTTTGTTTTTCTCCCGTGAATCAGTCCTGGGTTACAGGGGTCGGTTCCAGCTAAAAATGTATGAGGATTGAGGAGAAGATTACTTTTCATGCATTGCCCATGACTAGTAACAACCCCAATACATCAATCAATAGAAGAACTGATAAGCAAATTGTTGTCTGTGTGTATAATTAAACACTACATAGTCATAAGAATTTTTAAAACAAATGATACTCACAAGATGGATGAATTTCACAGGCATTTTGTGTTTTTTGAGTCAGAGTCTCCCTCTGTTGCCCAGGCTGGAGTGCAGTAGCACAATCATAGCTCGCCACAGCCTCGATCTCCTGGGCTCAGGTGACCCTTCCACCTGTGCACCACCATGTCTGGTTCATTTTTTTAAAATTATATTTTGTAGAGATGGGGTTTTGTTTCCCAGGCTGGTTTTGAACTCCTGGGCTCAAGCTAGCCTCCCTCCTCGGCCTCCCACAGTGCTGGGACCGCAGGTGTGAGCCGCCGCACCCAGCCTCACAGACATTCTATTGAGTGTCCACTTACACGAGGTTTAAGAATATACAAACAAATCAATAGTTATAGAAATCAGAATTGTGGCTACCTTTGGGGTGGGGAGAGTATTGACGGGGAGGGAGGAAGTACAGGGAAATCCCTTGTTCTAGATCTTTTTTTTTTTTTTGAGTTGGAGTCTCACTCTGTCGCCCAGACTGGAGTGCAGTGGCCGCTCCCGGTCACCGCAGCCTCGACCTGCTGGGGCTCCGGCGATCCTTCCGCCTCAGCCTTCTAAGTAGCTGGAATTACAGGTGCGCGCTACCACGCCCGGCTAATTTTTTGATTTATTGTAGAGGTGAGGTCTCACCAAGTTGCCCAGGCGGGTCTCGAACCCGTGGGCTCAGGCAATCCATTCACCTCAGCCTCCCAAGGCGCGGGATGACAGGCTGAGCCACCGTCTAGATCTTAATCTGGGAGGTGATTCCTTGGGTGTATATCGTAAGGAGGAAAAAAACAATTTTCCCTTTCCCCTTTGAGTTCTCACCTGGAAACTTTGTAACCCAAGGCATATTTACAAAAGAAAAACAGACAGATGTTTATCAACACATATATGGATACATGGGAGGCACCCAAGGAATAAATCATTCTCACAGAGGTGGCCTAGACCTTCTTGCTTGTATGGCACCGTCAACAAAGAACAGTACAATTTTAGAGAAATGACAAGATAAAGGACCATGAGTCTCTGGGGCTCCCAAATGGTGGGAAGACAAACACATGGGAGACGAACGGCAGAAAGAGGTCAGTTAGCGAAGCGTGCTGCGTGGAGTCCTCCGGTGCTGTCTCCAGCTGGTAAGAGTCCAAGTTGTCGTCAGTGATCAGACTTCGTCCCTCTGGTAGAAAGAAGAAGGACTTATCTTTGTAAATGTATGTCCAGCTTTTAGGCAGAGAGGGGAAGGGCAGAGAGCTTTTCTTGCATCTACTTCTTTTCAGTTGCTTTCAGCTCAAAATAATCCTTACACCAAAGTGGCATATCTGGGGGTGGCATATCCTGCTACCCTCCAATACAGATGTCAAAATGTATTGAACTGAGTACTTCATTGCATGCATGTATTGTATGTAGGCTACACCTCAATATATAACATACGATAATTTGCAAATACACTGTAAGAGGGGACCCCAAATAAACTGGAATTATTTTTTGGGTGGGGGCCCCTTGTAGGATAGGCTTCCGCCGCCAGGTAAGTGTTCTAGGAACCCGTCAGCCTCAGTGTACCAGCCAGCACTGTTGTGAGAGGCTGTGTTCGGCTTCAGTGAATTTTTTTCTTTTTTAGGTACAATTGACAAATATATTTATTTTTATTATTGTTATTAAAGTTTTCTCCAATGCATTTTCTTTTTTTTTTGAGTTGGAGTCTCACTCTGTTGCCCAGACTGGAGCAACCGGCCACCGCAGCCTCGACCTGCTGGGCTCCGGCAATCCTTCCGCCTCAGCCTTCCAAGTAGCCGGAATTACAGGCATGCGCTACCACGCCCGGCTGATTTTTTGATTTATTGTAGAGATGAGGTCTCGCTGCCCAGGCGGGTCTCGAACCCGCGGGCTCAGGCAATCCACTCACCTCAGCCTCCCAAAGGCGCGGGATTACAGGCTGAGCCACCGAGCCCAGCTTTCCAATGCATTTCAGAAGCATTTTATTTGATTCCACTACTGGCCATGGTTTGGGTCCTGCACACTCCCTTCCCTTTCACCTCAAAGGGAGCTCCTTTGTATGTAGCCACACACTCATCATTAGTGTAAAGATCAGGCTGGATCTGCTCCCAAATCTTCTTCTTAGGATTCAGCTCCTCGTCGGGCTCTCCAGGGAAAGCATCAAAAATAATTCTGTCCCCAGAAACAGATTCATTAGGAGGAGTCAAGATTTCAGCCTTCTCTGATGAACTAGCACACATCACCATGAGATAATACTCCTTTCATCTTTGCAAGTTTCACGTTACAAAGTAAAACCACCATCCGATTTTGCATCTGTTCAAGAGGAACATGATACACTAGGCCACTGACAACTGTTCTTGGGGTAATTCTCCAACATCTACTTCTTCTACGTATAAAGAATCTGCATCAGGATGTTTTCTGGCAGTTATGATGCAACCAATTCTAAGATCCATACAGGAAACGTCTATTGGCTTAGAGTCACCACTTCCTGCTATTGACTGTTGTTTTTTCTCCTTCTTCTCACCTTTCTTTTCAATTTTATCTTTTGCCTTTGTTTCTTCTCCTGTTCCTCCTTGTATCTGTTTTTTGACACCAGAAAATACAGTTGTTATTGGCGTAGACGGTACCATATTTTCAGAAGGCACAGAATTATCTTGCAGTGGAGCACCAGAAGGAAATGGTATTTGTTTCACTCCATTTTGAATTTCTGCCTGAGTTAGCTCTTGTTTCAGTTCCTCAATTTCTTTCTTCAGTTTCACATTTTCAACTCGAAGTTTCTTCTCTTCTCTCAAAGTTGCCTGCAAAATTGCTTTCTCCTTAAGAAGAGCAACTTGCTGCTTAAGAAATTCAATGATTTGATCTGCCTCTGCACCTTTCTGTTCCAGTCTCTTCAGAACAGCATCATTATTTGCCATTTTTGCCAAGAAACAGCAGAAAATCACAAAGCGGCAGACAGATATTTGGAGGCAGTCTTGGACCAGAGCAGGGGACAGCCTCTTGCACACGATAGCAGCGAGAAGGTGAATTTTTTTTTTTAAAGATTTATTTCAAGCGTTTGCCCATTTCATGATGGGTGACTTATGGGCACACCTGCCCACACCATGCTGAGTGTCCAGCAGGATTGGACCCAAAATGTCATGACTCCCACGCCCTACCCTCCTTATGCACCTGGTCTCTCCCCAAGTGACTTTTTTTGTTTCCCCAAATGAAAAAACTTCTCCAAGGGAAACATTTTACCAATGTGGAAGAGGTGAAACCAAAGTGGCAGAAACACTACAGGGCACCCAAATTGATGAATTCAAATATTGTTTTGAGCAGTGGAAAAAAAGTCTCAATAGGTATTGCTTCAAATGGAGAGTACGTCAGAGCTGACTAAAGTTTAAACGTGTAAGAATAAATACACCATTTTTATAAGTAAATTCCTACCTTTTGGGTCCCCCTTGTATGTGTTTTATTATTATTTTGATTCCACATAATCTAAAATCCCTCTACACTTGAATTTCCTGCGATCTCATGATATGTGCAGTAACCTTGTTTTCCACACCAGAAAATCCTTTGACTTCCGGAGACATGGATTCGCAGCTGGAACGCCAGACATCGCCAGAACACGACACCGATGTTGGTTTGCAAAGGTAATCCGAAGAGGACAAGGGAAAGGCTGGCTCTCTGCTGGAACGCCACAGGTGTCCTCAAGATGGTGCACTGACAACATTAGCTGAGAAATGGGCCCTGTCTTCCCACGGGTCTCCGTTATGCACAAGGAAATTTGTTCTCCTAGGGAAGAAAACGTTCCATGGGGCGAAATTAAGTATTTTGGAGAGCACGTCAAGATTTAGTCGGGTGCCTGGCATTGGGCAACAGGACTCAAAGGACAGAAGTTGCCCTTTGGGCCTCACTTCTGTGGGTCCCGTGAAGGTGGGAGCTCAGTTTATTCAGCTTATATACCAAGGAGGCCCTTCAGTGTTAAGTTCATGAACATCAGCCCAATTATCCGTTAATCAGCAGATGTCGCACTGCCAGCCTCCAGCACAATGTGGGCAGAAAAGATTTGCTAGCTAAGTGGATTAGGCGAACCGTATGCACAGTAGCATCTCATGGAACGAGATTGCTGTCTTACCCGCTGTCAGTAGACATTGCCGGCTGATACAGGGTGCACCAGGGCAGAGAGGTCTATACTATGTATACCATGCATACGGTGAGGTGTTCAGCTTAACTAAGAAACACATGTAGCCAAGCTCCCGTCTGCCATCAACCAAGCTAAAAACAATACTTTATAGTTAATGCACAGCAGTGTTGATGAAATTTGCCGCAGCATAGCTATTCGCTTGTCACTCTTTGTCCAACCTGCCTTGAGGGAACGCAGAGATCAGGGTGGGCTAGACCGTGACATCTGCAAAGTCTGGGCTGCCTCGGCAGGGGTCCCCTTCATCCGCCCCTTCCCCACTGCAAGATCCTGGCAACCGTCTCCTCTGTTAACTGATTTATATCTGCTCATTAATGGATAATTGAGCCTATCTGTATTAATTCATTACAAGGAAGGGTTTCCTTGGTGGTATATTGGGTTTCTAGGTTTTTCCATTGGGGAATTGTATGCATGTGCGTGTGGAGAGAGATTTACTGAAAGATAAATATGTTTGCATATGTATATGTACTTCAGTGAGGAAGTCCTGACGTGACTGACAGGTGAGCAGAAGCACAGAAATCATGGAGAGTCTGGGGGCTCTGAGCCCACTCAAAGCTCTGCTTCACCGAACACATTCCTTGGGAGCATCCCTGTTCCTCTTTGGGGTTCAGGTCCCTCCAGTGAAAAGTAAACAAAGTGGTGCAGATCCTCTCCAGGGCTTCTTCCGCTCAGGTCTTCTCCTTTGGGCCAGGCATCTGTGTCACCTCAGGCCTCCTCGGCTGGCCCTGAAAGAAATGCACAAGTGGCACTTGGCACGAGATGGTGCCCTCGGAGGAGGCTTTGGTCTCACCCTGATACTCTCCCAGGAGGCTAAACTCAACTGGGCTGGCGAGGATCTCTTCATTCTCTTTCCTGGGACGCGTTGGAGTCAGAGGGGCCTAGTCTTCCCTTCTTCCTGAAGGACCAAGCCCATCTGCTTGAGGGGTCAGGTAGAGCTGGCCAAGAGCAAGGAAAATGTTTGGAACGTTAATCATAATTTTTCTGGACTCTCTCAATGTGCAACTCCTGAAGGAACACCCATGGTAGCCAGATTCAAGGTCGTAGAGTGGAGGATGCATTACCTACCTATTACAGCCTCCCTCCTCCCTCTGACTCACTTTTATGCATAGAGTGTTCTCATCCCCATCCAACACCCAGGCTCCTCCTTCTCCTCCCTTTCCCCCATCTCTCCCTCTGCTGGCCCTACATTCCTTGTCCGGAGGAAGAGCTTAGCATCTCCCCACCGCCCCTCCTCCACAGCAGGGTTATGGTTTCTCGGAGCAAAGCTGAAAACATCCCCCAGGACCTATCCACCTTCCCCAGCTCCTTGGCTAAGGCTCAGGTTACTTGCTTCTGTCCCTCCAAATGCCCTTCTTATGTGGTGTTTCTTGTCTTCCTGGAACCAGTTGTTTTCAGTGAAGGTTGAATCGCTTGACAATGCTTTGAGACTTTTCAGGGAGAGAACTCCAAACTGAGAGTGGCAAGCACAATCAGAAGCCACACAGGCTTGACAAAGAGTTGAGTTTTCCCATCTGCGAAGCTGAATAGAAATCTTTATTTCACTTCTCCACAGTGGTGAAGATGACGATCCTCTGTATGAAGATGAGGAGCTCCAAGATGGAGACCTATCCGCTGAAGAAATAAGATTTTTGGGAGAGTTTCCCAGACTGAAACATGATATAGAAGAGACCATTGGAAAGCTTCATGCGCTCGCAGATGATAGTGACAACAGCCACAAGACATTCACCAAGACCAAAATGGTGGTCTCCTCCGTGTCCATTGTCTCTGAAGTTGCGGCCATTCTGGGTTTAGTCCTGGCTCCAACAACAGGAGGAGGAAGCCTGCTGTTCTCCGTCACTAGTCATGGTTTGGGGACAGCAGCTGGCGTCGCCAGCATTGTGAATGGCATGTGGAATCGCTCTCGCAATAAAAAAGCCCAAGTGCAGGCTTCTGAACTTGTGCCCACCCAGGACCAAGAGGACGGGGAAGCTGAGAATATCATAGATTCCGGTACGATTGTCTATAAAGTTGGAACAGCTGTCAAGAACATCAAGAGGGACATCCATGCTTTAAAGACAGCCAAAAACTCCCCGCGCTTGGTTAATGCTGCCAAGCATCTCCAGACCACTGGTCGAGTCTCAGCCCGAACCAGCAAGCAGGTGCAAAAGGCCTTTGGGGGGACAACACTGGCAATGACAAAACATACTCGTATGCTGGGAGGTACGATGGCTGTCTTGTCCCTTGGCAGTGACTTGGCTGCTCTCTCCAATGACTGGAAGCAACTGAAGGAGGGGACAAGGACCGAGTTTGCAGAATACCTGAGAGCCCATGCTGGGAGACTGGAAAGGAAACTGACAGAACTCACTCAGCAGTACGAGAGCCTGCAGCAGGTGAGGTCATGATTTCCTTCTTTGGGAAGGGCCAGAGGGGAGGTGGAGACTTTAACTGGGGAGCGTGAGCGGAAAGGAAGCACAGAGCAAGCAGAGGTTGTGCTATTACACAGATAAAATCTCTCGGATATCAGCCATTGGAACCAAGATTAACTGGAAGGGGTTAAGGAAGTAAGAGTGTGTGTGTGTGTGTGTGTGTGTGTGTGTGTGTGTGTGTGTGTACTCACGTGTGCACGTATGCATATGGGTGTATGAAGTTTGCATAGATGTTCCTCAGGACATGAACATATGGTGACTCTGGAAGTCCAAATAGCATCAAGTACACCTTAGAGATGAGGGTGCTTATCTTGGACACACCTGGTCATGGCTCTGTTTCTCCCTTGACACTCCTTAAGACCCACAAGCTAGGGGAAAGGGGCTTCCTAGTTTTAAAGAAGAGGGCATGGAGGCACAGGGAGTGTTATCAACTGAACCGTGTCCCCTGCCCCAAATTCCTATCTCGAAGCCCTAAACCCCGGTGTGGCTATATTTAGACATGGGGCCTTTGGGAGGTAATTAGGGTTGAATGAAGATGTAGGGGTGGGGTCCTAATCTGATGGGATCGATGTCCTTATAAGAGGAGGAAGACACATGAAAGAGCTCTCCCCCAACCCCCCATCCCCCTCCTGCACAGAGAAAAGGTCATGGGAAGACACAGCAAGATGGCGGCCGTCTGCAAGCCGGGAAAAAGAGCCCTCACCAGGAGCTGAATGGATGAGCACCTTGATGTGGACTTCTATCGTGAACTGTGAGCAAGTAAATTTCTGTTGTTTAAACCTCCCAATCTATGGCGTTTTGTCATAGCAGCCCAAGATAACTAAGACAGGGAAGTTATGTGGCTCGCTAAGGGTCTTAGTCAGTTTGGGCTGCTACAACAAAATATCTTAGAACTGGGTGATTTATAAACAACAGACGTTTGTTACTCACAGTTCTGGAGGCTGGGCAGTCTAAGATCAAGGCACCAGCAGCAGCAGATTCAGCGTCTGGTGAGGGCTCACTCTCTGCTTCACAGATGGCACCTTCTTGCTGTATCCTCACATGGCAGAAGAGGCAAACAAATCCCCCCAGGCCTTGTTTATAAGGGTACTCATCCCATTCATGAGGGCTCTGCCCTTGTGACTTAATCACCTCCTACAAGACTCCACTTAATACTATTGTAGGGACAGAAGGAACTTTCTTTCCATCTCTAGAAGTTTTGATCATTTGAATCTATAAAACAAACTGACAGATACACAGGCAAAAAAAGCCTATAAATGTACTGATATCAAAAGAAACTCAAAAAGGGCCAGATAGCTGACGCTTAAATAGCACCCTGAGGTGCAGACAGAAAGAAAGATTGTGATAACGAGATAGGAAGGTAGAGGCACAAACCATGGGAGCGTGAGAGGAAAGAAAGCACGGAGCAAGCAGAGGTTGTGTTATTACACAGATAAAATCTCTCAGATATCAGCCATTGGAAGAATACAGTCATACTTAGTGATGGGAATACATTCCAGAAAATACATTTTAAGCAATTCTGTGGTTGTGTGATCATCACAGCGTGCATTTACACAAACTCAGATGCCTTTGCCACACCTAGGCTGTATGGGATAGACTATCACTTGGAGGCTGCACACCTGTACTGCTTGTGACTGTACTGAATACTGTAGGTATTTGCAATGCAATGGTTGCTTAAATATTTTTGTATTTAAACATATCTAAACATAGAAGAGGGACAGTAGAAATATGCTATGAAAGATAAAAAATGGCACACCTGGCTGGGCTCGGTGGCTCAGCCTGTCATCCCAGCATTTTGGGAGGCTGAGGTAAGTGGATCGCCTGAGTCCACGGGTTCGAGACCAGCCCGGGCAACTTGGCAAGACCTCGTCTCTACAATAAATCAAAAATTAGCCGGGCATGGTAGCATGTGCCTGTAGTTCCGGGCTACTTGAAAGACTGAGGCGGAAGGATTGCCAGAGTCCAGCAGGTCGATGCTGGGTGGGTTATAAGTGTGTCACTGCACTCCAGTCTGGGCGACAGAATGAGGCTCCAACTCAAAAAAAAAAAAAAAGTCACACCCCACAGAGGAGCTTGTAGGACTGGAAGTTGCTCTGGGTGAGTCAGTGAGCAAGTGGAGAGTGGATGTGAAGGCCTCAGACATCACTGAACACTACTGTCACTTTAGAAACACTGTGCACTTGGGCTACACTAAAGGAATTAAGAAAGATTTTTCTTCCTTCACTATATTAAGTGACAGGGATTTTTCAGGTCCATTATAACCTTATCAAACCACAGTTGTATATGTGGTCACAGCCAAAACACTGCTGTTGGTCACATAACTATAGTTGAAAAACCAGGCAAAAAGTCTATCTGGGCATGGCGTCCTGAACAGTGGCTTACCTCCTCTCTGCAATAAAAGTTAATCTTCTCTGGTTCATGAGATTCCAGGAAGTAGGTCCAAGACAATTGCATTCCTCCTGGAGGAACTTAGCTTCATCAGAGAAATCCCCTCCTGTGCTTTGGGAGAAAATGAGGGGAAGGTCAGAAGAAGGTCAGAAGACTTTTTTAAAAGTCTTTCAGTCTCCTTTGTCCAAAGGACTCAGCATGTAAAGCGCCCTACTTGGGGGTGTTGTTTTCTGAGCCCCATCATTCCCCCTGTCTGAAATTTCCCTGGAAGTTTCACACACGAAAAGCTGAGTTGGAAGCCGCAGAGAGAAGAGTAGGGTTAGTAGCTGAGATACAAGACGGCATAGGTCAGTCCAATTAAATGGTGATGTCAGGTGCGATCCCAGAGTGAGGGCTCTATCTAGGGCACGGGTTTTTAATAAGAAGCATTTCTGTGGAAGCAAAAGAAAGGCAAAGGTTAATCATTGGTGCAGAACACAAATAGGTGTCTGAGTCTGAAGGGCAGCCAGCTGAGATTTCTAGCTGTTAGGCTTGAAGCCTCTTCAGCTGGAGCAGAAGCAGCAGTGGCAATCTGACAGGCCTTCCTGATTTGCAGTTTAAATTCAAGGTGATTTCTCTGGAATCTATTTATCAAGTCGACCAGCTTCAGCTTGCAGGGATTAAAGACAAGGCCGGGCAACCCCTTTGGGTCTCCTCCCACTGTGGGAGCTTCTCTATCCTCTCAATGAATCCTGCTTCCTCAACAAAAAAAAAGACAAGGCCATTTTAATTTCGGTAATTCCAAGTCAGAAGGGTCAGAGAGAAATTGGAAGTTTTAGTTTGGACACTTGCAGCCAGAAATTGGAAGACACAACAAGAAATCAAGATCCAGCCCAAAATGAAGGTAAATGATAAAATCTCAAAAACAATGAACTAGAATCTAATAACGAATGCCCTATAGTTTTCCTCTGAAATTTCATTTTCTCTTCCCAGTCTCCCCATTTTTATCAAAGACAATCACAGTTAAGCCCAAGTTATTTGTAAAACAAGTTTTAGTCTCAGTATTTTTGGCCTGATCCCCTACATAATTTCAGCAAGAATAGCAATTGATTACATAGGCTCTTTTTTCTTTTTGAGTTGGAGTCTCACTCTGTCACCCAGACTGGAGTGCAGTGGCCACGCCCGGCCACCACAGCCTCGACCTGCTGGGCTCCGGCGATCCTTCCGCCTCAGCCTTCCGCCTCAGCCTTCCAAGTAGCTGGAATTACAGGCGCGCGCTACCACACCCGGCTAATTTTTTGATTTATTGTAGAGATGAGGTCTCGCCAAGTTGCCCAGGCGGGTCTTGAACCCGCGGGCTTAGGCAATCCACTCACCTCAGCCTCCCAAAGCACTGGAATTACAGACTGTGCCACTGAGCCTGGCTACATAGGCTCTTTTAAAATGTGGCCTGGCTTGGTGGCTCAGCCTGTAATCCCACGCCTTTGGGAGGCTGAGGTGAGTGGATTGCCTGAGCCCGCGGGTTCGAGACCCGACTGGGCAGCAAGACCTCATCTCTACAATAAATAAAAAAAAATCAGCCGGGCGTGGTAGTGCATGCCTGTAATTCCGGCTACTCGGAAGGCTGAGGCGGAAGGATCACCGGAGCCCAGCAGGTCGAAGCTGCGGTGGCCGGGAGCAGCCACTGCACTCCAGTCTGGGCGACAGAGTGAGACTCCAACTCAAAAAATATATATATCTATGCTTTGCTAGGCCGGGCTCAGTGGCTCAGCCTGTAATCCCAGCCCTTTAGGAGCCCAAGGCGAGTGGATTTCCTGAGCCTGCGGGTTCGAGACCAGCCTGGGCAATTTGGCAAGACCTCATCTCTGCAATAAATATAAAATCAAGCCAGGCTCGGTGGCTCAGCCTGTAATCCCGTGCCTTTGGGAGGCTGAGGTGAGTGGATTGCCCGAGCCCGCGGGTTCGAGACCCGCCTGGGCAGCGAGACCTCATCTCTACAATAAATCAAAAAATCAGCCGGGTGTGGTAGCGCATGCCTGTAATTCTGGCTACTCGGAAGGCTGAGGCGGAAGGATCGCCGGAGCCCAGCAGGTCGAGGCTGCGGTGGCCGGGAGCGGCCACTGCACTCCAGTCTGGGCGACAGAGTGAGACTCCAACTAAAAAAAAAAAAAAAAACATATATATATAAAATCAGCCGTGCGTGGTATGCACGCCTGTAGTTCCGGCTACTTGAAAAGCTGAGGCAGGAGGATCGCCGGAGCTCAGCAGGTTGACACTGGGCTGGCTGGGAGTGGCCACTGCACTCCAGCCTGGGCAATGGAGTAAGACTCCAACTCAAAAAAATAAGTGCTTTGCTATAAGTTTTCATATGGAATCTCAGATTAGACTTCAAAAGGCCTCTCCAAGGCTAGGAAGCCAAGCCAAGAACTTGCCCTCAAATTGTGCCTGTAATACCTGTAGACAAGTGAATACCTCTCTTTCCATGGTTTACAAAGTATCTTGAGATTCCTGGCCCTGTCAGGAAGTGGCATTAAGTAACCATGTGAACCATCTATTCATAACAGGTCAGCAGGTCAGCTCCCCCCCCCACAAGGGGCTTTTATTGGTGCCATAAAGTCAACCTCATCTGGTCATATATGAAAACGTGACATTTCAGTCAGAGTTTTGGTAATATGACCAGTGTTTCCAGCTATGTCCTGTTACAAGACAAACAGATTGTTTTTTGACTTATGCAAATAACTATGTTGCCATAAAATAATAACACTTACAAATGGCGTTTGAAATCTGGAGGTCTCAGGGAAGGAAAGAAGGGTAGGTATTTTAGTTTTACCCACGAAAGTATACTTTACCAAACTGTCGCAGCTATTAATAGCTTGAGAAACAAAAGTCTCTTTAAATCTGGAAAACAAAACATAAAAAGAATCAGCAATGTTTCAATCAAATAAGTTCATTAAAACATCATAGCCCTTCACCAGCTCAGTCCCATGTAATTAATTCTTACACGGCTTGGTGTTGGGTTAACTGTTTTGGGGAGTTTTTTTTAGTCGGAGTCTCACTCTGTTGCCCAGGCTGGAGTACAGTGGCATACTCTTGGACACCCTAGCTTCGACCTGCTGGGCTCTGGCAATCTTTCCATGTCAGCCTTCTAAGTAGCGGGGAACTACAGGCACACGCTACCACGCCCGGCTAATTCTTTTTTCATTTATTGTAGAGAAAGGTCTCACTACGTTGCCTGTGCTGGTCTTGAACCTGCAGACTCAGGCAATCCACTCACCTCGGCCTCCCAAAGTGCTAGGATTACAGGCTGAGTGGGTTAACAGTTTTATTGTTCCTGGATAAACTAGTCCAGCTGCTTCCCTCACAGTCAATAGAAGACAAGAGGCAGAAACTGGGTGAAAAGTGAGCTTATTTCTGCCACCAGATTGCAAGGAGATAGGTCAGCATCATTACCAAAAAACCTCCTGCTCAAAGGCGTACAACTTACTCAGAATTTATACTCCATAGCCCTTCTCCCACCCCCGAGGCTAACTAACAACTGCATGACTCAAGATCTCTCTGTCCTCCTTCACCCAGAGACTGGATTAACAAGATCTTCGGGCAGTCTGAACAAGACCCAAGATCTCCTAAGCGTGCTGATGGTTCCTTAAGGGACAGATGGGAAGTTGCAACAGTCAAAGAAGCTACCTTGGTACATTAGATAGACAATTTAGAATCCAGCTTGAGAAACGAAAGACGACCCTGTTCCCGGAGCCTTGGCCCATAACATTATGAGTTGTTTTTCCAGCAGCGCTCTGGAAATTCAGTCCACTGGTATGATCTCAAGGTTATTAGGACTTGTCAGGTTTCTTTCTATTCTTTTCATGAACCCACTGGAGACACAACATTTTAGGATTATAATTGCCTGCAAAGAGCATTCAGAAAAAGCAACAGAATAAAGTAATTAGTTGCAGACAACAAGCCTTTACACAGAGTCAAACAAAACATGAAACTCAAAGAAGGGCCAGATGGTTAAAGCTTAAATAGCACCGAGAGCTATAGAAATGGGGTCTGTGGTGGGAATGAGGGGGTGGTGACACATGCCGTGGGTGGGTGAGGGGACAGGAAGTCCACGGCAAACATAAGTTTCTTATTGTATAGATACAGTCTCGCCTGTTAACAACCCTTAGAAGAACAGTTAAAAGATGGCAGTCGATGGACACTGCCTTGGAAAGGGGGTGGCACGTGGCATCACAAAGGGTGCTAGGTGGAGGCCCAAACTTCAGCGGCACACAGCCAGCTTGTGTCGTCAATCCTGACTTGTAGCCCCCACATATCCATAATAAAATGAAACAAAGAAGACTAGTTGAAAGAATCCGTGAAAATGCTATCCCAAGATAGCATCTTGGTCATGGTATCTTGGGCATGGAGACTTTTAGTCTCCTCTCCTGCTATACAGAGAAGTTAATCTTCTCTGGTTAATGAGATTCCAGGAGCAGGGTCTAAGACAGTCTAATTCCGTCTGGAGGAACTTCCTTTAATCAGGTAGGAGAACTTTAGAGAAAGTCCCTCCCTGTGCTTTGGAAGGGGCAGGAAAAGGTCAGCGAGAGACCTTGGTTCTGAGGCTTATTTCTGAAGCCTTTCCAAATCCTCTGTGCAAAGCACTCTTCATGCCAAGCACCATATTTTGGGGTAACATTTTCTGAGCCACCAGAAACATCACTATCACATGGGAGATGTCAACTTAAAAGGAAGATGCTAGAGAAAATTATCTCTAAATGTGTTGGGCTACTTGAGAATAGGAATAAGGATTATAATCCGGAATGCATGAAGTGGCAAGCCACTCATGCATTCGGTGAGAAGAGACTTGATTAGCACAAAGAGGTTTGCATAAGCTGCTTAGAATCAGAGTTCACTGGTTCCAGAGGTTGTTGTCAGCTCCTTGGTGGAGATACCATGACTAGCCAAGGGTTCTTCTGAAAACATCTTATCTGAATTACTGCAGTCTTAAAGAATGTCTAGCGATAAGCCCGGTCAAAGCAGGAGATGTGTGAAGTATAGGAAAGGGGTTTTGGAAAGTCCTTGGAAACAGTTCTCATCTCAGATATGTAAGCACGGGCCTCCTCTCCCTCCCGGCACTATTTTGTCTGGGTCTGACAAAAGTGATTTCATCCTGGCATCTGCAACTTTCACAATGATTTAAGTTTCAACATACAAATTTGGGAGGGAAACAAGCATTCAGACCATTGCACCAATTCTTGAAGCTACTGTGAAATTAAGTTTAGCCCAAAGCTGCCCCCTTGCACATTTGGGGTTTGACCTAGAGCAGTGATTCCCAACTTTTTTGGCATCAGGGACCAGTTTCCCGGGAGACAATTTTTCCATAGACTGGGAGTGGGGGAGGGGTGAATAGTTTTGTGATGACTCAAGCACATAACATTTATTGTGCACTTTATTTCTATTATTATTACATCATAATATATAAAGAAATAATTATACAACTCACCATTTAAAAAAAAGAGGCATGGACAGAAGTAGTAAATAAAATAATGGATGGGCCACGCGTGGATTAAAATAAGTATCAGGTTCTGACTTAAAGCCTGCCACCAGATGCAGCTGTGCAATTGATTTTTTTTTTTTTTTTGAGTTGGAGTCTCACTCTGTCGCCCAGACTGGAGTGCAGTGGCACACTCCCAACCACCGTAGCCTTGACCTGATGGGCTCTGGTGATCCTTCCGCCTCAGCCTTCCAAGTAGCTGGAACTACAGGCGCACGCTACCACGCCCAGCTAATTTTTAAATTTATTGTAGAGAAGAGGTCTTGCCAAGTTGTCCAGGCGGATCTCGAACCCGCAGGCTCAGGCAATCCACTCACCTCAGCCTCCCAAGGCATGGGATTACGGGCTGAGCCACTGAGCCCGACTGCAATTGATTTCTTATGATCTCTGTGTAGTGAAACCTCATGGAGAATGTGAATCTGTATCTACAGCTGCTCCCCCGTGCTAGCATCACCACCTCAGCTCCACGTCTGATCATCAGGCATTCGATTCTCATAAGGAGCATGCAACCTAGATCCCTTGCCTGTGCAGTTCACAATGGGGTTTCTGCGCTTATGAGAATCTAATGCCGCCACCAAGCTGACAGCGATGGAACTCATGCGGCATGCGAATGACGGAGAGTGTCTGTAAATACAGATGAAGCTTCTCTCACTGACCTGCCACACACCTTCTGTGTAGCCTGGTTCCTCATAGGCCATGAGCCGGTACTGGCCTGTGGCCTGGTGGTGGGGACCCCTGACTGGGAAGTTTCTTCGTAATCTTTTTTTTTTTTTTGAGTTGGAGTCTCACTCTGTCGCCCAGACTGGAGTGCAGTGGCTGCTCCCAGCCACCGCAGCCTTGCCTGCTGGGCTCCGGCGATCCTTCCGAGTAGGCTTCCGCCTCAGCCTTCCGAGTAGCCGGAATTATAGGCATGCGCTATCATGTCTGGCTGATTTCTTGTTGATTTATTGTAGAGATGAGGTCTCACTGCCCAGGCGGGTCTCGAACCCGCGGGTTCAGGCAATCCACTCACCTCAGCCTCCCAAAGGTGCGGGATTACAGGCTGAGCCACCGAGCCCGGCTCTTTGTAATCTTTTTTTTTTTTTCGAGTTGGAGTCTCACTCTGTCCCTAGACTGGAGTGCAGTGGCCGCTCCCGGCCACCGCAGCCTCGACCTGCTGGGCTCCGGCGATCCTTCCGCCTCAGCCTTCCGAGTAGCCGGAATTACAGGCATGCGCTACCACGCCCGGCTGATTTTTTGATTTATTGTAGAGATGAGGTCTCGCTGCCCAGGTGGGTCTCGAACCCACGGGCTCAGGCAATCCACTCACCTCAGCCTCCCAAAGGCGCGGGATTACAGGCTGAGCCACCGAGCCCGGCTCTCTTTGTAATCTTTTATGTACCGAGTTGTAACCTAACTGAATGTGTACACATATTAACCTACCCTTGTGCAAATGGGTGAGTTATGACTAACCAAGTGTGGTCAACTATTCAAACCGAGTCCAAATAAGACGAATGCTGAGTTGTAACCAATATGGCTGTCTCTGTGCCTCACGTCTATTTCCTGTTGGTTGCTTTCCTTTCTCTGTCCATGACCCTTCTTCCACCACATGGCTGCAGGGGCGTCTCTGAGTCTCCTCTGGTTCAAGAGGCTGCCCGATTCGTGAATAGTTCATTATTCAATTTAAAATCTGTCAAATTAAAATTTTCTTCAATTTTTTTCTTGTAACACTAGGTAGACTCAGGATGGCAGACCCAGGAAGCCTCACCTTTGAGCTGGGCTTTTGTCTTTACCTCCCGATGCTGCACCTGAGACTCTTCCGAGCTCTCCCGTGATTGGTGTTTTTGTGTGTTTCTTACAGAGGCTCTTGCCAGAAGAAAGGTCTTGGAGCTCATCTCTGGAGAGGACTCAGTCTCAGCGCCTTATGTGAAAACAGGATCCCAGGAGACAGGGGAGGGCTGAGGCAAGCTGAGCCTTTGGGGGGTGGGGGCGGGGGTTCTGAGCAGAATCAAAAGGGCGGGGCTGGCAAAGTTGGCAGAGGAGATCCCCAGAGACTTAGCACCTGGGAGGTCCAAGTGGGTCCCTTGGACTTGGGAGGGACGAGTCCACCTAAGAGGGTACCGTCCACCCTCGCCAGTGAGTGCTGTGATGGTCAGCCTGTCCCCGCTGCCCTTGTTCCTTCAGGCTAACCCAGTCCCGTTCACTCACCTGCACGCACAGGCAGTCCTCGGCAGATGTACGCCCACCTGTGGAGATGATAGGACAGCAGGGCCCTGGGGAGGGCGCTTAGTTTTCTTCCTCCCGTATAAACTCACCTCTGTACTCTCTTCCTCTCCCACCCTGGCAGTCATCTCCCTCAGATCCTGGGTCTGCACAGGACGTCCCTGGAACCTGTTCAGCCACATTCCAGCGGGAGGGAGAGAGGCCCCTGCGTCCCCACAAGACTCAAGTTCTTGGAGCTCCTTCAAGACATCAGAACCTGCAGGACCTCTCCCGACTGTCCAGTTCACCTGTCTTTAAAACAACCACACACACAGACACACACACACACACACACACACACACACACACTACGCATACATATATATGTATATATACATTTTTTGAGTTGAGATCTCACTCTGCCATCCAGGCTGGAACGCAGTGGCATAATCACAGCTTACCAAGCCTCTACCTTCCAGGCTCAAATCCTCCCGCCTCAGCCTCCTAAGTATTGGGACTACAGGCACACACCACCATGCCCAGCTAATGTTTGGATTTTTGTTGTTGTTGTTGTTGTTGCTGTAGTTGTAGAAACGGGGTCTCAGCCAGGCTCGGTGGCTCAGCCTGTAATCCCGCGCTTTGGGAGGCCGAGGTGAGTGGATTGCCTGAGCCCGCGGGTTTGAGACCCGCCTGGGCAACTTGGCGAGACCTCATCTCTACAATAAATAAAAAAAAATTAGCCAGGTGTGGTAGCGCGCACCTGTAGTTCCAGTAACTTGGAAGGCTGAGGTGGAAGGATCGCTGGAGCTCAGCAGGTCGAGGATGCAGTGGGCCACTGCCCTCCAGTCTGGGCGATAGAGTGAGACTCCAACTCAAAAAAAAAAAAGAATCGGGGTCTCACTATGTTGCCCAGACTGGTTTCAAATTCCACACCAATGGCTGGACTCAAGCAATTCTCTCCTAAAGCACTGGGATTCCAGGCGTGAGCCACCACGCCCGGCTACATTTCTTTTCTATGCTTTAGCTGCTATTTTGAAAGTAGTGCATAGACATTACATATAATTTTGTTTTTAATTCAAGAAAGTAAAAAATAGGAAGCAATAACGCATCAGCCAAGGGTGATAGCTGTTGTATTCTGGCATACAATTTCCTCCCTTTGCTTTTTTTGCTTTTTTAGTTGCTGGTCTTATGTCATTAGACTACTGTCATTAGTCTACCTGCCGGGGATCCTTCTTCAGGGCTGCATTATAAAATATACATGTTTCTGCCACCCACTGTGATTCCTTTCTCTCTAATTCCCAGCTCTCTCATTTACCTACAGATCTATAACTTCCTGTCTTGCTGTTTCCACTTGGCAGTATTTTCAATGCTTTACGTCATTTTTCATAGGTAGTGTTTTTTATGGTTCAAAATATTCTCTTCACAGTAAAATCTTTTCATCAAAGATTAGTCATCGCTCTTTCTGTTTTAAGTGCCCAAAACCAACGCAAACTGGGTTACATAACAAAAAAGAATGTATTGATGCACATATTTAACAAGCTTCAGGGTACAGCAGGCTTCAGGTAAACCTGGATCCAGAGAATAGAAGTGTCCTTGGAGTCTGTCTCTCTCAGACAGGCTCTCGCCACGTGCAGGCAAGAAGTTCCCGGCACCCCCAGGTGAACCCCCAGTTCAGAGCACCCAGGTTGAAAACGTGGGGATGGGGTAGTTGGCAAAAGTCCACATCCCCTCTGATCCGTCAGGACCAGGCCACATGCCTTTGCCGACTCTGGATGCTGAGATGGGCTGTGAGAGCCCGACCGGTGGGGAAAGGCATTCGGAAACACAAGCGTCATGAATCACGGTCTGCTTTTTGCCTCTCGCCCTCACCAACGTTTCATCTATTTCAAATTTTTTTATTATACATAATGGTAAAATGAACATGTGTGCCAAAAGCTTTTTGTATGATTAATAGGATTCTTTTTTACCTTTTTTTTTTTTTTTGAGACAAGCTCTCACTTCATTGCCCAGGCTGAAGTGCAGTGGCATCACGACAGAGAATTCTTTTTTAAAAATAGAATCCTCAGACTGGGATACCCACGATAAAGACAAACAAACTTCTAAAGGGAAAGGAGGGGTACTTTTCTCCCCATGTTGTCATCGTGAAATAGATCACAAGGAATTTGGAAAGATTTTAGAAATGCAGGTGGAGAGAGCCTCTTTGTTTTAAAACTCTTATAATGAGAGATTTTAGCTCATGGCTATCCTATGCCGGGACCATTTTGTTTCCTGCTTTTGTTCCTCTCTTTCTTTGTTCCTGCCATGAAATCATAAACATAGCTATAAATTGCTTTCCCCGCATTTACTAATGTTTTCTTAGTGTTTGAAAATCCTTAGTGTAAGAACATCTTTAAAGTTCTGAATAAACATTATCAATAATGACACATAGCAGAAAAGACTCACTAAATCTGGGGTTTTGTGTGCTTTGTGGAAAGACTGGGAGGAAAAAAAAAGAATGAATGAGAGAATGGGGGTTTGAGACTCTTCTGTGACACTTTTGCTGGGTCTCGTTTCTGAGGTTTGGTTTTCCCAGCCAGGCACATATTCAACACACTTCAGCATACAGCAGCAGGCTTCAGTTACGTCTGGATCCCGAGGACAGAAATGTTCTCAGTGTCTGTCTCTCTCAGGCTCTCGCCATGTGCAGGCAAGAAAGTCCCTGGCATCCCTAGGTGAACCGGCAGCTCAGAGCACCCAAGTTGAAAAGGTGGGCATGAGGGAGTGACACAGTCCAGATCCACTCTGGTCGGTCAGGACCAGCCCACATGCCTGTTAGGGTCCAGACAGGGTGAGGGTGGAGGGCTGGAGGGGTGAGGAGAGGGGAGGCGCAGCACCAGTGACCCAGAAATCCGAGTAAATGCAGAGAATTGCAACACACAAAAAGGTTAAGAAAGAAGAGTTTATTTATTTAAGGTGGCTCAGCCTGTAATCCCGCGCCTTTGGGAGGCTGAGGTGAGTGGATTGCCTGAGCCCGTGGGTTCGAGACCCGCCTGGGCAGTGAGACCTCATCGCTACAATAAATCAAAAAATCAGCCAGGCGTGGTAGCGCATGCCTGTAGTTCCAGCGACTTGGAAGGCTGAGGTGGAAGGATCGCCGGAGCCCAGCAGGTCGAGGCTGCGGTGGCCGGAAGCGGCCACTGCACTCCAGTCTGGGTGACAGAGTGAGACTCCCACTCAAAAATAAATAAATAAATAAATAAAAATAAAAGTAAATTAGAGAAAGAAAGAAAGAAGATTCACCTCCCCAAGGCAGGAGAGGGGGCCAAAACCAGGAAGCATGGCGACAGCCATAGCTCAAAGAGCACACGGCCACACCAGACTCTGGCAAGGCAATGGCCGCTGGTTGCTTGTGGTTGAGTCCTTTTAAGCATTCCCCTTGCTGGGGGAAGATCATTAGGGTGATCGGGTGGTGGTCTGCCTCCACGCAAGCGCAGGTACTGATGTCAGGTGATGGACAGCAGGCAGATGGGTGGGTTAGTCACATGATTGCTGATTAGGTTAACTTGGGGAGTTTGGGCCCAGAGAGGTTTTTTCCTGCAAGAGACTTGTTAGACATTTGCAACTCACAAACTCCTTGACCAAAGGTGGGGTGGTCTTATTATTACTTTTATGACTTTGGCCAGCCAAAGGGTGATCTTTGATCCTCGGCCTTGACAAGGAACCTAAAAGTTTACTAGAGATTATGATGCTAAGCCATGAATGGTTGGGCTAGGACATCTGAAGATTTGCGGAGCGGGGGTGGGATAGGCTGCTGTTTGTCCTGCAGTAGAATGTCTGAAGGGAAGGTTATGCTGAGGCAAAAAAACTAAACCCTTTCAATGCCTTTGCAGAGTGTGGGTGCTGGGATGGGCTGTGGTGTGGGAGCCCCACGGGTGGAGAAAGGCTGGGGCCAGGATTCATGGGCCCCACTCACAGAAACCAAAGCTCCGGAGCCATAGTCCAAGGGGTAAGCTTTCTCCCTTTCCTCTGTCGCCGCTCCTCTCACTCTCAAACTCTCTCCCAGCTGGGCAGGAAGCTCTGGAACGAACACTTCTTCCTTTCCTCTCCAGCCCTACGTGATCTTCCACAATCCTGCCACCCCCTTCCTGCAATAACTTCGACCCCAAGCTGCTCTCCCTGTCACGGTCTGCTCAGAAGCCCTCCTACCCCAGCCGGAATTGCGGCGAACAGATGCTTTCTCCTCATTATATTCCCTCCCACCTTACTGAAAGACCCAAGAGATTCAAAAAAACTCAAAAAAGAACTAATACTATTTGAATTCTGCAACTGCTGCTAGCAGTGTGTGAATATTAAGCAATAAGCCCCTTCCGGACATTCCTTTGCTTAAATTGTGGTAGCCTCTGTGGCGTCTCTCTCCTGGTAAGCTCGGTGTTGTTTCAAACCTCCTGCCTGCTCACTAAACCTAATTCATCTGGCATTCCATTCCGCCCGTTTGGCAGTTACTTGTCCATCACAAGTAACTAAGCCTGAACCCACGCAAATCGAACTTTAATCAACCAAAGTCTTTGTAACTGCGTCATATAGTTTTTATCCAATCCTGTGTGCACAAGTTTGTAAAGCCACCCCACCCCTTCAGAATTATGTATAAAAGGTGCGTGTTAGCCTGGGTCGGGGCTCTCTTGTCCCTGAAGCTGCTGCATCAGCTTCAAATGTGAGCCCAGACTCGAGCCTGAATAAAGACCCTCGTGTGTTTGCATCGGAGCTGGCTCTTTGGTGGTCTCTCGGATTTTGAATTTTGGGTTTAACACTTACATCTTTGCTCTCCTGGTCAAGAACCACTCATGCGCCAGCCATGCTACTCAGGGCAACCAGCCCCCTCCCCTCTTCTCCTCTCCTTCTGGGTTGACTGTGATTCTGCCTGGGTGCCTCTGAGGGGGTGCAAGCCTCACCACAAAGGTCAGTCAAAACAAGAGTACACCTGTTAGTTCTGAGATGGAATCTGTGTTTCAGAAAGATGAGGAAGATGTACCGTGTTCATGCGCTTATAGGGGCAATCGGCTGTTAGATACCCCTTGAAACCGCCGCCAGCCCAGGGGCAAGACTTTTGCAAAAGTGTTGGGGCTTCCAAAGCGGCCAGTGAATTTGTCCCACCCATGGACAACTGTCCTGCTCATGACCTGCCCTCCTATACGGAAAGCAAATTAGGATCATGGTCGCCAAGTTGAACCCTAGGCAGGCTGGGGAATGGGGAGAGTCCCTGATCAGGCTTGAGAACCCCCAGTTATCCAGCTCCATCAGTACCTGACAGGCCGGGGGTGGTGGCCTCAGGGGCCAAGCGAGCTTCATGTGTCAATCCAGCTCACCCTTGTCCATTGTCGCCAACCATGAGCTTCAGGTGACTCATAGACTGTGACAAAATGCCAGCTGTTCTCAGCTACACATCATACTCTCTTGGGCCTGAAATCTAACCTACACAAAACCACAAAGCCATTGTATTCTAGTCAATGTGCAATGGTACATTTTAAAAAACCAGCTGTTTGGTATTTGAAAGCAGTTTGAATCCTTTCCTGACCTCACAAAAGCATGAAAAGAGTGAGTGTAGAGGGGAAGGGGGAAGGATGAGTGTATTCTTTTTGTTGTGGTTAATTTTTCCTTTGTATTTTATTTTCTGAATTATTTATAAGCATACTGAAAGCAAGGATGTGTCTTATACTTCTTTGTACCCACAGCAGAATGTCATGCAAGTACTAGGAATTCCAAAGGGATTTGGTCATATTGATTTATTTAACCGCTTTGTTGAAGTACGATTGCCAACAAAAAGCTCGAGAGACTTAGAGTATACGGCTTGATGTGTGTGGAGTTAAGTATACACTCATGAAACCATCAACCCATCAATGCCATAAACTTATCCACCGCCTCCAAAAGTTTCCTTCTGCCTCTTCAGGGATTTGTTTTTCCTTTTGCAATAAGAGCACTTAATATAAGATCTACCCTCTTGGCAGATTTTAAAATATAAATACAGTATTATTATTATTATTTTATTTATTTATTTTTTGAATTGGAGTCTCACTCTGTTGCCCAGGCTGGAGTGCAGTGGCTGCTCCCGGCCACTGCAGCCTCGACCTGCTGGGCTTAGGCGATCCTTCTGCCTCAGTCTTCCAAGTAGCTGGAACTACAGGCACGCACCACCATGCCCAGCTAGTTTTTTTTGTTTTTTTTTTTAATTTATTGTAGAGATGAGGTCTCACCAAGTTGTGCAGGCTGGTCTCAAACTCGTGGGCTCAGACAATCCGCTCACCTCAGCCTCTCAAAGTACTGGGATTACAGGCTGAGTCACTAAGCCCGGCCTAAATACAGTATTATTAATCATAGGCCCTATGTTGTATAGCAGACCTCTGGATATTTATTTTGCACAACTGAAACTTTGAACCCTTTCACTAACACCTCTCCATCTCTCCCTCCTCCCAGCCCCTGACAACCACCCTTGTACTCGCCGCTTCTGTGTCTGATGATTTTTTTTTTTTTTTTGAGTTGGAGTCTTACTCTGTCGCCCAGACTGGAGTGCAGTGGCCACTCCTGGCCACCGCAGCCTCGACCTGCTGGGCTCCAGTGATCCTTCCGCCTCAGCCTTCCGAGTAGCCGGAATTACAGGCATGCGCGACCACGCCCGGCTGATTTTTTGATTTATTGTAGAGATGAGGTCTCGCTGCCCAGGCGGGTCTCGAACCCGCGGGCTCAGGCAATCCACTCACCTCAGCCTCCCAAAGGTGCGGGATTACAGGCTGAGCCACCGAGCCCGGCTTGTCTGATGATTTTAAATTCCACGTGTAGGTGACCATGCAGTATTTGTCTTTCTGTCCCTGGCTTATTACACTTGGTATGATGTCCTCCAGGTCCATCCACATTGACCCGAATGGCAGGATTTCCTTCTTTTTAAAGGCTGAGTAGTATTCCACTCTAGGTGCATAGCACATTCTCTCTAACCATTTTTCCACTGATGAACATTTAAGTTGTTTCGTGTATTAGCTACCGTGAATAATACTGCCATGAACGTGGGAGTGCAGCTATCTCTTCCAAGATCCAGGTTTTAATTATTTTGGAGGCACCCCCAGAAGGAGGATTGTGGGATCAAATGGTAATTCTATTTTTGATTTTTTTAGGGCCCTCCCTATTGATTTTCATGGTGGCTACCCCAACTTTCATTGTCACCAGCAACATACGAGTGTTCTCATTTTCACGTGCCTATACTCTGGTTTCTCTTCAGATTGTACACATCTTTCGCCTTTTGCCAGTTCCTCCATATCCTCACCAACACTTGCTATCTTTTGTCTTTTTGATAATGGCCATCCTGACCAGCATGAGAAGATAACTCACTGTGCTTTTGGTTTGCCTTTCCCTGATGATTACCCGTGTTGAGTGCCTTTTCATGTCTGTTGGCCATTCATACAGCATCTTGAGAGAAATGCCTACTTACTTTCTTGCTCATTAAAACTTTTTCTTTTTGCTATTTTATTTTTTTTAGTGGTAGTCTCACTCTGTCTCCCAGGCTGGAGTGCAAGTGGCACACTCATGGCCACCGCAGCCTTGACCTGCTGGGCTCAGGCAATCCTTCCACTTCAGCCTTCCAGGTAGCTGGAACCATGGGCATGCGCCACCATGCCTTGCTAATTTTTTATTTTTTGAGTTGGAGTCTCACTCTGTCACCCAGGCTGGAGTGCAGTGGCATGCTCCTGGTCACCGCAGCCTCGACCTGCTGGGCTCCTGCGATCTTTCCACCTCAGCCTTCCAAGTAGCCGGAACTACAGGTGCGTGCTACCACACCTGGCTAATTTTTCATTTGTTGTAGAGACAAGGTCTCCCCAAGTTGCCCAGGTGGGTCTCGAACCCGTGGGCTCAGGCGATCCTCTGACCTCCACCTCCCAAAGTGCTGGGATTACAGGCGTGAGCCAACACACCTGGCTTTTTTTTTTGCCATTGAGTTATAGGAACTTCTTCTATATTTTGGGTATTAACCCACGATTAGCTACACGGTCTGAAAATATGCTCTGCCATTCCACAAGTTGCCTTGTCATGTTGTTAAGTGTTGCCTTTGCAGGGCAGAAGCCTGTCATGTCAGCTAGATGTAACCCCATGTGCTTATTTGCACTTTTGCTGCCAGCGCTTTGATGTCACAACCAAAAAGTCATTGGCCAGTCCAATGTTTAGAAGTTTTTCTCTATGTTTTCTTTTATGAGTTCTATTGTTTCAAGTCTGTGTTTAAATCTTGAAGTCCACTTTGAGTTGATCATCGTGGATGGTGTGGGTCTTAGTCCATCTTCTGCGGCTGTCACTGAACACCACGGACGAGGAAGTCATGAAGAGCAGGGGTTTACTTGGCTCACGGTTCTGGGGACTGGGTGACCCAAGAGCATGGCACCAGCATCAGGTGAGGGCCCTCTTGCTGTGTCATAGCATGACAGAGGGCATCACATGACAAGAGGGCAAAAGCGTGTGTGCCTATCAGCTTAGGTCTCTCTTCCTCTTCTGATAAAGCCATTTATGATTTATTCTTATCATGGGAGTCCTACCCTGATGATCCTATTTAATTCTAATTACCTCCCAAGGGTCTCCTCATCTCCAATCAACACATGAATTTGGGAATTAAGTTTTCAACACATGAAATTTGAGGCACACATCCAAAACACAGCATTGTGAAATCAGGGCTAAACTTCATGTTTTTGAATGAGGGTATCCAATTTTCCCAACATCGTTTATTGAAGAGACTATCTTTTTCCCATTGTGTATCATTGGCACCCTTGTCAAAGATCAGTTGACCATATACATTTGGCCTATTTCTGGGTCCTCTTTTCTGTTCCATTGGTCTCTATGCCTGTTTTTATGCCAGTGCCATACTATTTCTATTACTGTAGCTTTGTAATATATTTTAAAATCAGGGAGTATAATGCCTCCAGCTTTGTTCTTCCTGTTCAAAATTGTTTTGACTATATGGGGTCTTTTGTGGCTCTAAATTAATTTTAGAATTTTTTTTGTTTTTCTTTTAAGAGACAAGGTCTCACAATGTTGCCCAGGCTGGTCTCAAATTCCTGGGCTCAAGTGATCCTCCCACTTTGGCCTCCCAAAGTGCTAGGATTACAGGTGTGAGCCATTGTGCCCAGCCATATTTTTTCTATATCTATAAAAAATACCATTGAGATTTTGATAGGAACTGTATTAAATCTATAGATCACTTTAGGAAATATGAACATTTTAACTATATTAATTATTCCCATCTGTGAACACAGATTGTCTTTCCATTTATTTGCATTTTTCTTCATTTTGGGGGGAGGGGTCAATGTTTTATAGTTTTCATCGCAGCAGTCTTTCATCTCCTTGGTTAAGTTTACTCCTTACTATTTTACTCTTTTGATGCGATTGTAAATGGAAATGCTTTCTTAATTTCCTTCTCAGATAGATTGATGTTAGTATATTAAAACACAACTAATTTCGTATATTGATTTTTGTTTCCTATGATTTCACTAAATTTACTTATTAGGTCAAACAGGTTTTTTTTTTTTTGTAGGTTCTTCAGGATTTTCTTTTTTTTTTCAGTTGGAGTGTCACTCTGTCGCCCAGACTGGAGCGCAGGGGCCGCTCCTGGCCACCACAGCCTCGACCTGCTGGGCTCCGGCGATCCTTCCGCCTCAGTCTTCCAAGTAGCTGGAACGACAGGCGCGTGCTACCAAGCCCGGCTAATTTTTGATTTATTGTAGAGATGAGGTCTTGCCAGGTTGCCCAGGTGGGTCTCCAACCCGCGGGCTCAGGCAATCCACTCCCCTTGGCCTCCCAAAGTGCTGGGATTACAGGCTGAGCCACCGAGCCTGGCCTAGGATTTTCTACATATACAATCATGCCATCTGCAAACAAAAATAGTTTTACTTTTTTCATTCTGATTTGGCTGACGTTTATTCCTTTTTGTCTTGCCTAATTGCTGTGGCTACGACTTCAAGTACTAGGAGAAGCAAGAAAGGCCATCCTTGCCTTGTTCCAGATCTTGGAAATTTTTCAGCTTTTCACTTTTAAGTGTGATATTAGCCATAGGTTTTTCATAAATTACTTTTATTGGGTTGAGGTAAGTTCCTTTTATATATAATTTGTTGAAAATTTTTTATCATGAAGGAATGTCAAATTTTGTCAAATGCTTTTTCTGCATCTCTTGAGATGATCATGCAATTTCTACTTTTCACTCTATTAGTGCGATGTATTACATTGATTGATTTGCATATGTTGTATCACCCTTGCGTCCCAGGGGTAAATTCTACTTGGTCATGGTGTGTGATTCTTTTAATGTCATGCTGTAGTCAGTTTGCTAACATTTTGTTGAGAATTTTTGCATCTATGTTCATCAGGCCTGTTGGCTTGTAGATTTCTTTTCTTTTTTTTTAGTTGGAGTCTCACTCTGTCGCCCAGACTGGAGTGCAGTGGCCACTCCCGGCCATCGCAGCCTCAACTTGCCAGGCTCTGGCGATCCTTCCGTCTCAGCCTTCCGAGTAGCTGGAACTACAGGCGCGCGCTACCATGCCCGGATAATTTTTGATTTATTGTAGAAATGAGGTCTCGCCAAGTTGCCCAGGCAGGTCTCAAACCCGTGGACTCAGGCAATCCACTCACCTCAGCCTCCCAAAGCATGGGATTACAGGCTGAGCCACCAAGCCTGGCTTATTTTCTTTTAGTATGTTTGTCTGGCTTGGGTATTAATGTGTTGTTTTCATGCTTTTATGATTTTTTCCATTTTATTTTTATTATTGATTTCTAGTTTCATTCTTTTGTGATCATAAAAGATACTTGGAATGATTTCAATCTTCTTTTGTATTTTTTTATTTTTTTTGAGTTGGAGTCTCGCTCTTTCGCCCAGACTGGAGTGCAGTGGCCGCTCCCGGCCACCGCAGCCTCGACCCGCTGGGCTCCGGCGATCCTTCCGCCTCAGCCTTCCAAGTAGCTGGAACTACAGGCACGCGCTACCACGACCGGTTAATTTTTTGATCTATTGTGGAGATGAGGTCTCGCCAAGTTGCCTAGGTGGGTCTCGAACCTGCGGGCTCAGGCAATCCACTCACTGGAGCCTCCCAAGTTGCGGGATTACAGGCTGAGCCACCAAGCCCGGCTCAATCTTCTTAAAATGTTTAACACTTATTCTGTGATCTAGTATGTGATCTATCCTGGAGAATGTTTCGTGTGTTCTTGAGAAAAATGAGCATACTCTTGCTACTGGGTGAAATTTTCCATCTCGATCTGTTAGGTCAAGTTGTTCTTAGTATTGCTCAGTTTTGCTATTTATTTATTTTATGTCTTATTTTATCTATTATAGCAAGTGGGTTAGTGAAGTTGCCTACTATGATGGTATTGCTATCTATTTAGGTGCTTTGATGTTGTGTGCAGGTATATTTATAATTGTTATGGCTTTGTCTTGAATTGACACTTTTATCATTATGTAATGCCCTACAATTTTGAACTTTCTTGTGATAGTTTTTTACTTGAAGTCTATTTTTTCTGATATTCGGATAACCACTCCTGCTCTCCTTTGGTTACCATTTGCATGGAATATCCTTCTCCATCCTTTCACTTTCAGCCTGTATGTGTCCTTCAATCTAAGGTGAGTCACTTGCAGACAGCATAAGATTAAGTCTTTTTAAAAAAATACACTCAGTCACTCTATCTCTTTTGACTGAATTTCGTCCATTTATACTTAAAGAGATCATTAATAGGTAAGAACTTACTATTGTTGTGTTCTTTTTTTCTGTATGTTTTGTTGCTCTCTTAATCCTCTGTTCTTTCCTTATTGTCCTTCTTTATGTTTGCGGTTTTTGGTTTTGTTTTGTGGTGGTGGATCTTTTCTCTTTATCTTTTGTTTATCTGCTGTACTTTTTAATGCATGGCTACCATAGGGCACATATAAAGTATTTTACAGTTATGACAGCATATTTTTTTTTTTTTTTTGAGTTGGAGTCTCAGTCTGTTGCCCAGACTGGAGTGCAGTGGCCGCTCCTGGCCACTGCAGCCTCGACCTGCTGGGCTCCGGTGATCCTTCCACCTCAGCCTTCTGAGTAGCCGGAATTACAGGCGCGCGCTACCACGCCCGGCTGATTTTTTGATTTATTGTAGAGATGAGGTCTCGCTGCCCAGGCAGGTCTCGAACCCGCAGGCTCAGGCAATCCACTCACCTCAGCCTCCCAAAGGCGCGGGATTACAGGCTGAGCCACCGAGCCCGGCTATAACAGCATATTTTAAGCTAACAACTTAACTTCAATTGCATATGGAAACTTTATACTTTACTCTTCTCACCCCCACATACTCACTTTGTATAAGTGATGTCAGATTTTACCTCTTTCTATGGAATGTTTCTATTAACAAATTTCTATAGTTATAGCTATTCTTACTATTTTTGTCTTTTAATTTACAAATTACTATTAAGCATGATTTACACGCCACCATGACAATATTACAATATTTTGTTATTTTGTTTAATATTTATCATTAGGAATGACATTTATACTTTTATGCTTTTATATGCTTTTGTGTTATCATTTAGCATGTTTTTAGTTCAGCTTGAAGAACTCCCTTTAGCATTTCTTGTAAGACGGGTCTAGTTAGAATGGACTTCCTCAGTTTTTGTTTATCTGTTTGTCTTTAGCTCTCCTTCATTCTTAAAGGTTTGCTGGGTAACATATTCTTGGTTACCAGGTTTTTTTCACTTTTGGTAATTTGAATATATTATCCCACTCTTAGCCTGCAAAGTTTCTGCTGATAAAGTTATTTGTAATTTTGTGGAGGCTCCCTTGTATGTGACCAGTCTCTTCTTTCTTGCTGCTTTCAAAGTTCTCTTTGTTTTTGCCTTTTAACAGTTTTGTTATATGTCTCAATGTAGACGTTAGGTTCAATCTATTCGAGACTTTTAGGCTTCAGGAATCTGGATATTCCTTTCTCTCCCTAGATTTGGGGAGTTTCTAGCCATTATTCCTTTAAATATTTCTACCTCTTTCTCTTGCTTCTGGAGATTTTATAATGCATACGGCAGTTCACTTGATGGTATCTCATAGACTTTCTTCACTCTTACATTCTTTTTTATTTTTGTTTCTCTAACTGGATAGTTTCAAATTATCTATCTTTTTTTTCCTTTATTTCAATAGCGTTAGAGGGTACATACAGTTTTTGGTTACATGTTTGCACTGTACAATAGTGAAGAAGTCTGGGCTTTAAGTGTACTCCCCCCAACCTGTGCACATTGTACTCAAAAAGTGATTTTTTTTTTGTTCCTTCACCCCTTTCCCTCTTGCCCTTCTGAATCTTTGGTGTCCATTACATCATTCTTTATGCCTTTGCAGATTCTTAGTTTAGCTCCATTTATGAGTGAGAGCATGTGGTGTTTGGTTTTTGGTTCCTGCATTAGTTCACCTAGGATGATGTTCTCCAATTCCTCTAAGTTGCTGTGAAAGACATTATTTCGTTCTTTTTGATAACTGAATAGTATTCTATAATGTATATATCACACTTTTATTATCCACTGATTGGTTGATGGGCATTTAAGTTGATTCCACGTCTTTCCAATTGTGAATTGTGCTGTGACAAACGTGCAGGTATAGTGTCTTCTTCTTTTTTTTTTTTTAACATAACAACCTCTGTTCCTTAGGGTACATACCTAGTAGTGGGATTGCTGGATCAAATGGTAGATCTACTTTTAGTTCTTTTAGAAATCTCCTTACTGATTTCCATAGAGGTTGTACTAATTTGCGTTCCCACCAACAGTGTATAAGCCTTCCCTTTTCTCCATATCCATGCCAGCATTTGATGTCTTTTGATTTTTTAACAATGGCTATTCTGACTGGTGTAAGGTGGTATCTCATTGTGGTTTTAATTTGCATTTCCCTGATGATTAGCGATGTTGAGCATTTTTTCAAATGTTTCTTGGTCATTTGTATATCTTCTTTTAAGGAATGTCTGCTGATGTTGTTTGTGCATTTTTTAATGGGGTTTCTTGTTTTTATCTTGCTGATTTGTTTGAGTTCTGGACTCCGGCGATTCTTGTGCCTCAGTCTTCCAAGTAGCTGGAACTACAGGTACACACTACCACCCCGGCTAGTTTTTTATTTATTGTAGAGATGAGGTCTCGCCAAGTTGCCCAGGCAGGTTTTGAACCCGCGGGCTCAGGCAGTCCACTCATCTCGGCCTCCCAAAGTGCTAGGATTATAGGCTGAGTCACCCAGCCCAGCCTCATTGAGCATTTTAAGATGATTATTTTGAATTCTTTGTGAAGCAGTTCATGAATCTCCATTTCTTTTATTTATTTATTTTTTATTGACAGGGTCTTGCTCTATCACCCAGGTTGGAGTGCAATCAAAGCTAACTGAAGCCTGGAATTCTTGAGCTGAAGTAATCCTCCTATCTTAGCCTTCTGAGTATCTATGACAACAGGCATGCACCACCATGCCTGGCTAATTAGTTTTATTTTTGTAAAGAGGGAGTTTTGAACTCTTGGCTTCAAACGATCCTCCTACCTCAGCCTCTCAAAATGCTGAGATTATAGGTGTGAGCCACCACACCTAGACAAATTTCCATTTCTTTCTTTTTCTTTTTTTTTTTTTTGAGTTGGAGTCTCACTCTGTCGCCCAGAGTGGAGTGCAGTGGCCGTTCCCGGTCACCACAGCCTCGACCTACTGGGCTCCGGCGATCCTTCTGCCTCAGTCTTCCAAGTAGCTGGAACTATAGGCTCATGCTAACACACCCAGCTAATTTTTTGATTTATTGTAGAGATGAGGTCTCACCAAGTTGCCCAGGCGGGTCTCGAACCTGCGGGCTCAGGCAATCCACTCACCTCAGCCTCCCAAGGTGTGGGATTACAGGCTGAGCCACCAAGCCTGGCTAGAATCTCCATTTCTTTATGGTCAGCTACTGTAAGCCTTATTAGTTTCTTTTGGTGGTGTTCTCTTTACCTGATTCTTCATAATCTGTGCAGCCTTGCTTTGGTTTCTGTGCACTTGAAAGAGTGATCACCTCCTCAATTCTTTTTTTTTTTTTTTTTGAGGTGGAGTCTCACTCTGTCGCCCAGGCTGGAGTGCGGTGGCACACTCACGGCCACCCCAGCATTGACCTGCTGGGCTCTGGCAATCCTCTGCCTTAGCTTTCCAAGTAGCTGGAACTACAGGCATGCACTATTGTACCCAGCTATTTTTTGGAGGGGAGTATATTCTAGAGACAAGGTCTCACCAAGTGGCCCAGGCTGGTCTCCAACCCCTGAGCTCAGGCAATCCTCTTGCCTCAGTCTCCCAAAGTGCTGAGATTACAGGCTTGAGCCACTGCACCTAGCCACCTCTTCAACTCTTTACATACTGGTTTCTCCTTCTGGGTTCCCAGACAGATGAGACCTCCTTCAGTACCGTGAACAAGCAAGGCTAGAGCCAAATTCACAGGGGGACAAGGCAGCTTCTGCATCTGGAGCCAGGTCTGTGGTGGTGGGCCTGCTACTGGAGTGAGAACCTGCCTTCTCAAAAAGTTTTTCTTGGGCTCCGCCAAGGTGTTATAGTCTCTTATGTGGGCCCAAAGCTCTCACAAAAGGCACTTTTGCCAGGGATGGTTGTCAAATCATTGTTTTTGTAGAGGGTCGAGGACTGGGGATTGCCCTATTCCACCATCTTGCTGACATCACTACAGCACGTGCGTTCTTATTTCACGGTTATAATTAACTTAGACACAACCGCAATGAACACTCACCCACTTCTCTCTGATAGGCAGGACCATGGAGACCTGCACTGTCCTCTATGGTAGCCACTCGAGGACTGTGTGGCTAGCCCAAACTGAGATGTGCTATAAATGTAAAATACGAACTGAATTCCAATGACTTAGGTAAAACATATATAGACTATTGAATTCAAAATTTACTAATAAACATAAGGATCACACGTTGAAATAATATTTTGCACATATTGCATTGAATAAAATATAGGACGAGTATTAATTTCACGTTGGAAAAAAGTGCCTAGAGAAAATGTGCAGGTACATTTGTGGCTTGCAATATGATTCCCCTGGACACAAATAAGAAGAGAGGAAGATCTTTGAGTGATGAGTTAGGGCTTATGGGGGCCAATAAGTAGCATCTCTTTTCTCCCACCCAAGTTCAGAACCAATGTCGAGTTAGGAAGTCATTCAGATGAGATTAAGGCATCAGCTTTAGTGAAGACATTGGAGAAGGTGGCTTCAGGCTGGCTGAACGAGTTGTCTTGCTAATACTTCCCTCCGGAATTCAGCGGTCTTTACAGCAGCCCTGCACAGCTCAGGTGCGTGGTACCATGTGTGCTCTTGGCAGGATAGCAGGTCCCCAGTCGATGCCAGTTCCTTCCTGCTGACTTGTCTACCATGTAACTCACTTAATCTTCCTTAGAGTTGGTAAGCAAGAGGCTAGAGAGAGGCCCGAAATGTTACTTGGATGAAATTCCCCCACATGGAATGTGATCCTTCCACTTCTTTCCTAGCCTTCTTTCAATCAAGTGTTGGACTTAACCATCAAGCCCATGGCCAGCCAGGTGCCAATCAACTGTGTAGCCAATCAACCCTTACCAGGTTCCTCCCTTGGAACCAACACTGCTATTGTCTGAGTCTACTTGGGTCTGCCGTTGGGCAGCGTTTATTTGCTACCAAGAGGTTCTGAAATAGGTCCAATAAGGACATTGATCAACTCTAAAGTCTTGCTATAAGCAGGTTAAAATTTTACACTTTTCCCATACCCCATCCTAAATGCTATCATGCCATGTTCAACACAGTTCTTTAGAGATTTTGCAATGAGATCAAAATTTAGCACAAGCATCTTCTATAGCCAACAATAAGAAACCCCGTATTACATAGAAACCCCCTTTCGTTGTGAATTTCCCAGGGAGAAACACGAAAATCTAAAACTCAATCTCCTCGCGCATTACAATTTAAAGAAATTCATCTGGAATCAAATTGCGTTGCCCTCATGAGTTAAACATTCAAAGAAATCGGTATTTTAGAAACCCAAAAGAGTCCAAAATTCTTTTCTAGAGCCCAAAGCCATTTCTTAAGAGTAAAACAATCATCCTTCTCAATGTCTTATTTTATCCAGTTTTGGCTGAAGTGGTTCTTTTATCTAAGTTCTAAATGTTGGGAATAATTTCAAACATACAGAAGAGTTCAAGAATAGCACAGAGCATTCTCTTTTGTCCTTGTTAACGGGTGTTAAAATTTTGTCCCTGTGCCAGCCAGTGACTTACGGCCTCTTTGCTATAAACCCGTTTGGCAGTGCCCTGGTTGTATGATCCTGGAGCTAGACAATCTCCACATTTCCTCCTTTATAGCTGGCTCCATGATTTTTTTTGATTGTGGTAAAAATGTGCTTGTCATAAAATTTACCTGTTCAGCCATTTTGTCATGTATAGTTCAGTGGCACTAGGTGTATTCACATCGTTGTGCAACGTGCCTGGTCAGGAGGGAGCAACTGCAGGAAGGAGACGCTTCTCCTCCTGACTCAGATATGGGCTTCTCAAATGTTCCTCTTTAGCTTAGCCATCGGGTGGGACACCAGGAGTGGCCACACCCGCAAGTGCACCGGCATCCCAGAGGCAACTTCTGGTAGTTTCACAAGTGCCCCAACCAGTTTCTTGGCTGAGATTCTCCCTGAGGATGACTTCTGTCCTGCTGGTCTCCCAGTGAGATCAACTGCACCCCCGGACCCTATGACTTTCATTAACACCCTGAAGGGTGGACTCCTGCTTAGGGTCGTGGTCTGCAGCACCTTGGTAAACTTCTCTGTCTCCTCCTTTTACAATTTTGTATTAATAGAACCTACCACCCCTCTCTGGGTGAAGCCACACTATTTGGGTGCCTGAATTGTAACACCACGAGACAGCTTCTGTGATAACCCCCGCATGATGCTGTGGATCTTGCCTCAGACCCATGGACAAGTCCCAGGAACTCGGAATTGGTCCTTACATGGTGCCCTCTTTTGGTCCTGAAGGTGGATTCAGATCATGCAGGGGGTGCCAAAAAAATGAACATAAATTTTAAGTATGACGTTTGCTCAAGAGATGGCGTTAATCAAATGAATGCCAGCCTCACCATGCGACAGGCAGGACAAAGAAAATGGCGGAAGCATGGTTGAGCGAACGTCATATCACACATTGCTACCATAATTCAATTCAACTTGGAGAAGTAATACATAGATAACATCTCTTAAAATGTGTATACTTTTTTTTTAGCACCCTCTGTATATTTAGAAAAGAGGAACAGAATTTGGGGCAGCTGAATGAACACAGCCTACCCATGCCTGGAACACAGCCTACCCACGCTTGGCAGTATCCTTTTTTTCAAACTGGATAAATGCAGTTCTCTCTCTCTTTAAATTTGTGGTAAAAGACCGGATGCAGTGGCTCACGCCTGTAATCTCAGCTCTTTGGGAGGCTGAGGTGGGAGGATTGCTTGAGCCCAGGCGTTCAAGACCAGCCTGGGCCAGCCTAGCAAGACCTCATCTCTACAAACAAATCAAAAAATCAGTTGGGAGTGGTGGCACACACCGGTAGCCCCAGCTCCTTAGGAGGCTGAGGCAAGAGGATTTGTCTGAGCCCACAAGGTGGAGGCTGTTGTGAGCCGTGATCATGCCACTGGACTCCAGCCGGGGTAATAGAGTGAGATCCCAACTCAAAATATAAAATAAATAAGATAAAATGAAAAACATTAAAGCACTAAATACAATTGTGGTAAAATATGCATCACAGAAGAATTACCATTGTCACCTTGTGTGAGTGTATGTAGCTCACTGACATCATTTTGCCGCCCGCACCACTCTCTGTCTCCATAACTCTTTCATCATCTCAAACAGAAACTCTATATCCATGAAACTATAACTCCACGTTCCCTCCTCCCCCAGCCCCTGGTAACCACGGCTTTACTTTTTGGTCGGTATGTATTTGACTGCTCTCTGTGCCTCGTGTAAGCAGTCATAAGATATTTGTCCTTTGGTGTCTGCTTTATGGCACAAGGCATAACATCATCAAGTCCAGCCCTGTCATCGCACGTATCAGAATTTCATTCCTTTTTAAGGCTGATTAAGTTTTCACTGTATACATACATATTTTTTATATATGCAATATATGTGTGTGTGTGTGTGTGTGTGTGTGTGTGTGTGTGTGTGTGTGTGTGTGTGCATGTATAATATATGCCACATTTTTTTTTGAGTTGGAGTCTCCCTCTGTCACCCAGGCTGAAATGCAGTGGCACACTCACGGCCACCCCACCATGAACCTGCTGGGCTCCGGCGATCCTTCCGCCTCAGCCTTCCAAGTAGCCACAGGGATGCGCTACCACGCCCGGCTAATTTTTGATTTACTGTAGAGACGAGGTCTCGCCAAGTTGCCTGGGCTGGTCTCGAACCCTTGGGCTCAAGCCATCCACTCACCTCGGCCTCCCAAAGTGCTGAGATTACAGGCTGAGTCACCGAGCCCGGCCGCCACATTTTATTTTTCCATTTATTCATTGATGGCTATTTGGGTTGTTCCACCTTTTGGCTATTGTGAATAATGCTGCTATGAATACTGGTGTACAAATATCTGTTAAGCTTTTGCTTTCAATTCTTTTATGCCTGTACCTGAAGTTGAATTGCTGAGTCAAATGGTCACTCTATTTTTTTTTTGAGAAACCACCATCCTATTTTCCACAGCGGCAGTACTAGTCACTTGACATCACTACTGACAGTGTACAGGAGTTCTCATTTCTTCATCTCCATGCCTAGCCTCGCTTGTCTGTTTGTTTTAATAGGAACCATCGTGGTGGGCATAAGGTGGTATCTCACTGTGGCTTTGATTTGCACCTTCATCATGGTGAGTGATGCTGGGCATCGTATTTATCTGCTTCTTGGCCATGTGTGTAACTTCTCTGGAGAAATGTTTATTTAAGTCCTTTGCCCATTTTTAAATCGCATTAGATTGTTGTTGTTGTTGAGTTTTAGGAGTTCTCTATACATTCTAAATATTAGCCCTTATTGGATATACGATTTTCTCATCCTGTAGGTTCCCTTTCACTCTGTTGATTGTGTCCTTTGATGCAGAAATTTTTAATTTACCTATTTTTCCTTTTGTTGTCTGTGCCTTGTGGAATCCAAGAAGTCATTACCAAATCCAATGTTGTAAAGATTTTATATTTTATATTTTATATTTTATAGTTTTAACTCTTAGGTGTAGGTCTTTGAGCCACTTGGAGTCAATTTTTGTTTACGGTGTTAGGCAAGGATACAGTTTCACTCTTTTGCGTGTAGATAGACAGTTTTCCCAACACCATTTGGTGAAGAGCCTGCCCTTTCCCTGTTGAATGGCTGGGTATCCTTGTCCAAGACTGTTCGACCACATATGTAAGGGTTTCTTTCTGAGCTCTGTTCTGTTCCACTGGTAGATGATAAGTCTGTCTCTGTGCCAGTTCCACACTGTTTTGCTGTAGCTTTATAGTAAATTTTGAAATCAGGAGTGTGAGTCCTCCAATTCTGTTCTTTTTCAATATTGTTTTGGCTATTCAGGATTCTTTGAGATTCCCTATGAATTTTTGGGATGGACTTTTCTATTTCTGTAAAAATCATTGCTGGGATTTTATAGGGATTATAGTGAATCTGCTGAGCTCTTTGGGTAGTGTTAGCATCAAAGCAACATTAAGTCTTCCAATCCATGATTACAGGATGGCTTCTTGTTTACATACATCTTCTTTAATTTCTTTCAGAACATTTTGTCATTTCAGTAGGCACGTCTTTCACCTCCTTGATCGAGGCACTAACAACTTAAAGGTGGTCCCTATACACACTCGTTCCCTAATCAAATGTAGAACACAACTAATGCTGCAGTTTAAAGGTGCTGAGTGTTCCATATGACCCAGCAATCCCCCTTCTGGGAATACAGCTGGAGGAACACAACTCATTCTACAAAAAAAGACACTTGCACATTCATGTTTTTTGCCGCACTATTCACAATAGCAAAACCATGGAACCAACCCTGCTGCCCATCAAAAGTGGACTGGAGGCCAGGCTCGGTGGCTCAGCCTGTAATTCCAGCACTTTGGGAGGCCGAGGTGAGTGGATTGCCTGAGCCCACGGGTTCGAGACCCGCCTGGGCAACTTGACAAGACCTCATCTCTACAATAAATCAAAAAATCAGCCGGGCGTGGTAGTGCGCACCTGTAGTTCCAGCTACTTGGAAGGCTGAGGCGGAAGGATCGCCGGAGCCCAGCAGGTCGAGGCTGCGGTGGCTGCGAGCGGCCACTGCACTCCAATCTGGTTGACAGAGTGAGACTCCAACTCAAAAAAAAAAAAAGTGGACTGGATAAAGAAAATGTGGTACATCTACACGATGGACTACTATGCAGTCATAAAGAAGGAAAAAATCATGTACTTCTCAGCAAATTGGATGGAATTAGAGACAATCATACTCAATAAACTATCACAGAAACAAAGAACCGAATACCACATGTTCTCACTCATAAGTGGGATCTGAATATTATCACAATAGCATAAGGGAGGGATTGGCAATCGCTGGGCACTGCCAGGGAAAGGGGGTGGCACGTAACAACACAAAGGGAGCCTAGTCCTTCAACCAGGGGAAGTGAGAACCAGTTGGAGTTCCAAACTTCACCTGCATGTAGATCACTTATGTACCTAATCCTCACTTGTACCCCACATCTTCATAGTAAAATTAAGTAAAACACTAAGAAATAAAAATAAAGGTGCCGGGCGCTAGCCTGAGTGAGAAACTCTGTAAAGGGAGGAGAAAAAATGCCCCCACTCCCATCTACCAAGAGCTAAAAGATCTGGAGACATAATTTTTCTTTCCTGCCAGTGATTGATTGTCTCAGCTGCCTCTGTTTATGAAGGCCAAAGGGGCTGGCATCCACGAAGAGCTATTCTGGTTTTAAAAAAAAATAAATCCTGGCTCTATTTAAAGCAGCCACTCATGAGAATAAGGCCACCAGCTCTGTGCACGCCAAGTTCGTGGCCCACGTAACCCATGCAACTCAGAGTCAAAGGCCCAGGTGTAGACTCGGGCAGCACGGTCCCTGGGTATTAATGTGCCCCTCCAATTGCACTCCGTATACTTTTCTAAGTTTCTGGCCCGAGGCAGCAACAACCCAGAAATAGACACAAAAATCGGGCAGATGGGAATAAAAAGTAGCAGGCGAATGGGTGACAGGAGCAGGCGTTGTGGACAGGGGCAGCCCCCCACCCCAACTTTCTCGGGTTTGGCTCTCCAGCCCTTGCAGCTTGGAGGAACAGAGCAAGATAGCTGCTCTCTTGCAGGCAGGAAAATCCTAAGAGGGATGAGAAGAAGGGCAGGGCTGTGCATGGCCCCTTTTCCCCCAGAATGACAGACAGAGTCCTCCTCGGTGCGGAGAGGCCGGGAGTGCTGAGCCTCATGGAGGTTCCTGCACGTGGACATAGGAAAAGGCAAAATAAGCGTTTCCTCCTGTCGATTGCAGCTTTACAACCTAATTGACACCCACAAATGTGGTCCTAGCAAGCAGAGAACGGATTTTTTCCCCCCTCAAATGCTTGGGAAGCCTTTATAAAAATATATCCAGCACTAGACCAGGTGTGGTGGCTCACACCCTGTAATCCCAGCACTTTGGGAGGACGAGGCAGGAGAATCACTTGAGACCAGGAGTTTAAGACTAGCCAGGGCAACATAGCAAGATCGCCACCTCTACAAAAATTTAAAAATTAGCCAGGCGTGGTGGTGTGTGCCTGTAGTCCTAGCTACTCAAAAGGCTGAGGTGGGAGGATCACTTGAGCCCAAGAGTTTGAGTCCAGCCTGGGTGACAAAGCGAGATCCTGTCACTCTGGGAAAAAAAAAAAATAGAGACAGAGACAGAGAGAGAATATATATACACTGGGGGTGCAAAAAATATATATACACATTTTATTTATTTATTAATTTTTGCTCAGCAAAATCTATCTTTATTATAGGAAAAGCAACTTAAAACGTATTTTACTGAGTAGTGCCAGAACATTACCAAATAAGAAAGTCAATGCTTTTTCCCTCTCAAAAACCTTCTATAACATGTAATATTGTCATATTAGAGACAATCTTGGTCAACTAAAATTTTTAAAGGGCTAAAATTGAATATTGACTTGGAAGCAAAGTGAAACATAGCTCCCTACATCTGTGACTTTTTTTTTTTCTTTTTGAGTTGGAGTCTCACTCAGTCGCCCAGGCTGGAGTGCAGTGGCACACTCACGGCCACAGCAGCCTCAACCTGCTGGGCTCAGGCGATCCTTCTGCCTCAGCCTTCCAAGTAGCTGGAACTGCAGGGCGTGCCACCACACCTGGTTAATTTTTTGATTTACGGTAAAGTGCTTGGATTACAGGTGTGAGCCGCCACGCCTGAGGTCTTGGCTTTTAACAAGGCCAAAGTCAAGATGCCTCCTGGCCTGGGCTCTTGCCTAGATGCTCTAGGGGAGAAACCGCTTCCAGCTCCGCTCATGTCATTGGCAGAATCGGTTTTCTTCTCATGCTTTCCAAAACAGTGGTTCAAGTCCTATTCACACTTTGATTTCTTTGACTTCCTCTTCTGTCTCATCCCTTCAGCCTCCAGCCAGGGAGACAGTTCCCTGCTTGCTTCAAAGCCGACTAGATGAGGCCCTTCCAGACAATCTCTCTTTTAATGTCAACTGATTAGTGAACCCAATTACATCTGCACAGTGCCTTTTGCTGGGTAACAGAACATATACATAGGTTCTGGGAAATAAGGTGGGACACTTGGGGGCTATGATTCTGCCTGCCACACCCACTCTTCCGATTTCTGTCACCACTGATTAGCTTTGCCTGTTCTTGACGTTCACATAAGTGAAATCATACGGTCTGTACTCTTTTATACTCATAGGTATATCTGTGCGATTCATTGGTGTAGTTGCCTGTAGCTCTAGTTAGTTTTTTTTTTTACAGTAGTGAAAATTCCATTATGTAAACACACCACAATGTATTGATGTTAATGATGGAAAAAACGTTGGGACAGTTGTAAATATACATCGTTGTCCATGTTTTTTTTTTTTGAGTTGGAGTCTCCCTCTGTCGCCCAGACTGGAGTGCAGTGGCCACTCCCGGCCACCGCAGCCTCGACCTGCTGGGCTCCGGCGATCCTTCCGCCTCAACCTTCCGAGTAGCCGGAGCTACAGGCATGCACTACCACGCCCGGCTAATTTTTTGATTTATTGTAGAGATGAGGTCTCGCCAAGTTGCCCAGATGGGTCTCAAACCCGCGGGCTCAGGCAATTCACTCACCTCGGCCTCCCAAAGCGCAGAATTACAGGCTGAGCCACCGAGCCTGCCCTGAGTATTACTATTTTAATGCAACTTTTTCCTTTCTTAAAATGTGTATACATTTTTTTTTTTTGCCACCCTTTTATAGATGGCGTAGTCTACATAGAAAATCACAATAAGATTTTTTTTTTGAGTTGGAGTCTCACTCTGTCGCCCAGACTGGAGTGCAGTGGCCGCTCCCGGCCACCGCAGCCTCGACCTGCTGGGCTCCGGCGATCCTTCCGCCTCAGCCTTCCAAGTAGCCGGAATTACAGGCACGCGCTACCACGCCCGGCTGATTTTTTGATTTATTGTAGAGATGAGGTCTCGCTGCCCAGGCGGGTCTCAAACCCGCGGGCTCAGGCAATCCACTCACCTCAGCCTCCCAAAGGTGCGGGATTACAGGCTGAGCCACCGAGCCTGGCCACAATAAGATTTTTTTAAAAGAAACAAGAAATTAAGAAAAATACATGCTATGTTCTAAGACCATATTGCAATAAGAACTATAACTTATATATATAAATACATCAAACAGCTTTCTAAAGAGAGCGAATCAATGTTCATTCCCTCCACTAAAGAATAAGAGTTCCAGTTGCTACACAACCTTGCCAGCTCTTGGGATCATAACTTCAAAAAATTTCAGCCATTTGGTCAAGCATGTAGTGATATCTTTGTGATTGTGATTTTAATGTCCATTTCTTTGATGACACATGCTGTTGAGTGTCCGGGTGTTTATCGGTCATTCTAATATCCTTTTTTTTGGTGAAATGCCTGTCTAAGACTTTTTATTTTCATTTTTCTCATTGATTGTAGGAGTTCTTTATATTTTTCTACATTTAAGTTTCTTGTCAGATGCATTTATCATGCATATCCTCTCTCAGGTTGACTTGAGGCACTCACAATTTATTTTTTTATTATACAGATGTGGGGTACAATTCAGGGTTAGGTATATAAACATTGATCATGCAGGTACCCTTGTTGATGAAGTATGCCCCTCCCTCCCCTAGCAGTTTCCCTCAGCTGCCAATCCCACCCCACCCCCACCCCTGACAGTTTCCCACTACTGCCAATAGCTTTCTTATAGTATTATAATTGTTCAAGGTCCTTTTATAAGTGAGAACATATGGAACTCTGTTCTTTGTTTCTGTGATAAATCACTGAGTATGATCGACTCCAAATCCATCCAAGTTGCTGCAAAGTCCATATATTTGTCTTTCTTTATGGCTGCATAATGTTCCATTGTGTGTATGTACCACATTTTTTTTTTTATCCAGTCCAGCTTCGATGGGCAACACAATTGGTTCCATGTTTTTGCTATTATGAATAGAGCTGCAACAAACATACGTGTGCAGGTATCTTTTTTGTAGAATGATTTGTGTTCCTTCGAGTATATTCCCAGTAGCGGAATTGCTGGATCATATGGAAGGTCAGTTTCTAGTTCTTTCAGGAATCGCCACACCATCTTCCAAAGAGGTTGTATTAGTTTGCATTCCCACCAGCAGTGTAGAAGCATTCCTTTTTCTCCACATCCTCGCCAGCATCTGTTGTTGTTTGTTTTATTAATGATGGCCATTCTTACAGGGGTTAGGTGATATCTCAATGTGGTTTTGATTTGCATTTCTCTGATGATGAGTGAGGCTGAGCACTTTTTCATGTGTCTGTTGGCTGTCTGTGTATCTACTTTTGAGAATTGTCTATTCATGTCTTTTGCTCACTTTTTAAAGGGACTGTTTGTTTTTTTCCTTTTGGCGCATTTGAGTTTCTTGTAGATCCTAGACGTTAGGCCTTTGTTGGATAAACAGTTGGCAAATATTTTTTCCCATTCTATGGGCTGTCTCGCTCCTCTCTTGATGGTTTCTTTTGCTTTGCAGAAGTTCGTAAATTTGGTGAGGTCCCACTTGTCTATTTTATTTCTTAAGGTATTGGCCTTTAGGGTTCTGAATAGGAATTGGTTCCCAGTTCCAATTTCCATAAGGGTGTCTCCTGCATTTTCTAAGATTCGTGTAGTTTGAGGCTTTACGTTTAGGTCTTTGATCCATTTAGAGTTAATTTTTGTGGTGATAGGTAGGGGTCCTATTTCAATCTTCTGCATGTGGTCAGCCAGTTTTGCCAGCACCATTTACTGAATAGGTTCTCCTCTCCCCAGTGGTTGTTGCTGGAGGCTTTGTCAAAGATGAGTTGGTTGAGGAATTAAGGCTTTGCTTCCAGAATCTCTGTCCTGTTCCATTGGTCTATGGAGGCACTCGCAATTTAAAGGTGGTCCTTAAACTGGTAGTCTCTTACCAGTATATATCCTCTTACTAGTATACATATTTTAAAATTTGAGGTGCAACATCAAGAAGATAAAATTTACCATTTTAGCCATTACTAAGTGTACAGTTCAATGGCATTAAGTACATCCACATTGTTGTCCAATCACCACCACCATCCATCCACAGAACTTTTTCCTTTTGCAAAACAGAAGCTCTGTACCCATTAACAATAACTCCACTGAGCGCTGTGGCTCACGCCTGTAATCCTAGCACACTGGGAGGCCAAGGTGGGAGGATTGCTTGAGGCCGGGGGTTTGAGACCAGCCTGGGCCACAGAGCAAAACCTCACCTATAATAAGGAAGTGAGGAAGTAAATAAACAATAACTTCCTGTTCCCCTCCCCCCCAGACCCTGGCAATCATCATTCTACTTTCTGTCTCTATGAATTTGACTCCTCTAGGTACTCTGTATGAGTGGAATCACACAGCATTGATCCTTTTGTGACTGGCTTGTTCACTTAGCGTAGTGTCTTCAAGGTTCTTCCATGTTACAGCATGTGTCAGAATTTCCTTCCTTTTTTTTTTTTGAGTCAGAGTGTCACTCCATCACCCAGGCTGGAGTGCAGTGGCACACTCAAGGCTACCGCAGCCTCGACCTGCTGGGCTTAGGCGACCCTTATGCCTCAGCCTTCCAAGTAGCTGGAACTACAGCTGGAACTACACATGGTGCGCCACCATGCCTGTATATATTGTAGAGACAAGGTCTCACCAAGTTGCCCAGGTTTGTCTCGAACCCCTGGGTGCAAGCAATCCTCTTGCCTCGGCCTTCCAAAGTGCTGGGATTACAGGCGTGCGCTACTACACCGGGCCTTAAATTCATTATTAAATCTAATGGCTTACCTGTAGATTTTTTTGGATTTTCTACATATACGATTGCAGTTGTCCCTTGAATAAAATGGATTTGGGCTGCATGGGTTCACTTAAATGCGAATTTTCTTCTGTCTCTGCCATCCTTGAGACAGCAAGACCAACCCCCTCCTTTCTTCTCCTCTCCAGCCTCCTCAGCATGAAGATGATGAGGTTGAAGACCCTTATGATGATCCACTTCCACTTAATGAATAGATATATTTTTCTCTTTTTAACTATTTCCTTAAGATTTTCTTCTTTCTTTCTTTTTTATTTTTTTATTTTTGGAGTTGGAGTCTCACTCCGTCTCCCAGGCTGGCTGGAGTGCAGTGGCATGCTCATGGCCACCCCAGCGTCGACCTGCTGGGCTCCAGTGATCCTTCCGCCTCAGCCTTCCAAGTAGCTGGAACTACAGGCGTGCGCTACCACGCCCAGCTGATTTTTTATTTATTGTAGAGATGAGGTCTCGTCAAGTTGCCTGGGCTGGTCTTGAACCCGCGGGCTCAGGCAATCCACTTGCCTTGGCCTCCCAAAGTGCTGGGATTATAGGCTGAGCCGCCGAACCTGACTCCTTAATATTTTCTTCTCTCTAACTTACTTTATTGTAAGGATATAGTAAATAACATATAATATTCAAATTATGTGCCAATCAACTGTTTTATGTTATGGGCAAGGCTTTCAGTCAACCGTAGGCTGTTATACTACTGCTAAGTTTTGGGGAATTCAAAAGTTATACACGGATTTGTGACTGTGTATTGTTCAAGGGTTAATGGTGTATCATCTGCAAATTATGAAAGTGATTAGGGGTCGGGCACAGTGGCTCACACCTGTAATCCTAGCACATCAGGAGGCCGAGGCAGGAGGATCACTTGAGCCCAGGAGTTCAAGACCGGCCCAGGCAACATAGCTAGATCTCATCCCTGCACAAAATAAAAAATTGTAGTCTGGCATGGTGGCCCGAACCTGTGGTCCCAGCTACTTAGGAGGCTGAGGCAGAAGGATTGCCTGAGCACAGAAGGTTGAGGCTGTGGTGAGCCATGATTATAGAGGGAGACCTCGAGTCAAAAGAAAGGAAGGAAGCCGGGCTTGGTTGCTCAGCCTGTAATCCCGCGCTTTGGGAGGCTGAGGTGAGTAGATTGCCTGAGCATGCGGGTTCAAAAAAAAAAAAAAAAGGAAGAAGAGAAGGAAGGAAGGAAGGAAGGAAGGAAGGAAGGAAGGAAGGAAGGAAGGAAGGAAGAAGAAAGAAGAAAGAAAGAGAAAGAAAGAAAGAAAGAAAAAGAAAGAAAAAGTGATTTGCTATGATGGGAGGAGAAACCAGAAACTCACTCATGGGCTATTCACTGCCTCAGCCTGAAAGTGAATCACGTACTTTTAACTCACATTTCGTTGGCCAGAACTGGTCATGTGGCCCCATCTAACTGCAAGGAGGTTAGGGAATTATGGGGAAGCAAACTGAGTATTTGTTGAGTGTCTCTGTTACTTGAATGATGTCTTCTGTACTTAGAATTACGGCTTTGTTTTGTTGAGTCTGAGTCTCACTCAGACTCAGCCTCTTGAGTATTTAAGACTATAGGCACACACCACCATGCCTGGCTAATTTGTAAAAAAAATTTATTGTAGAGACAAGGTCTCACTAAGTTGCCCAGGCTGAGTATTAAATTCCTGGGCTCAGGCAATCCTGTGGCCTCTGCCCCCCCCAAATTGCTGGAATTACAGGCATGAGCCACCACGCCCAGCCGAGAATAACTGTTGACCCAGGACTTGATACCCTGTCTAGAGAGCTTCTCTGAACAAATCTTGGCTTCTTTTGCAGCCCATGTGACGCGTCACCACCAAGGCCCTCTCCTTGGTGTCACTGGGTGTCACCTGTGGAGCAGGCCCTGAGTCAGACAGGGGCCCTTGTCCATCTCTCCCCCACAGCGAACAATAATGAAGCTACGTGGGGGAATGAAGCAGGAAATTCCCTGTCCTCACCTCCCAGAGACAAGGGGTGAGTGAGTCATCAGCAACTGGACCGGCAGGAGGTTGTTTTTGTTTGTGGAGGTATTTTTGTATCTGGCCTCCCTATCCTGAGCAAAAGAACAAAGGGTTCTCTGATATCTCCAAAGAGAAGTGTCCACGCTGGGGACGGAACAGGGGAGAGCGAGACTGACACCAGCTCTCATGGACATTCGCAAAACATGGTGGCCTCCTGGGACTTGACCTAGAAACTCGCGTTCTCGGCCTCCTAGAAGCTTCGGGTGAAGACAGGTGGTCGGCTCTGGACTAAAATTGGAAGCTGGCTTGGAGCGGGATGCAGTTAACTGTGTCTTGATCCCTTTGGAAAAGAGAGTATTTTTGTATATGGATAAGAGCAGCTTGTAGACATTGTTGCTTTGTTTTATTTATTTAACTGTGTGTGTGCGTGTGTGCATGTGTGTGTGTGTGCGTGTGTGTGTGTGTGTGTGTGTGTGTGTGTGTGTGTGTACATGTGCGCACTGAAGCGGGCCGTCAGAAGGTTTGTCTGTGGTGGACATTTGCTATTTTTTTGCCCATCAGATACTTTCCCCCTTCTGGGGGCGCTCCCTGCTTGATGGCTCTTGGCAGATGGAGTGCTTGCCCACCACAGAAATCAGATATGCATTCTCAGCCTGGCTCCATACAGACTCTGCCAAGCAGACACACCACTCTCGACTTCAGACCATAAGTGCCATCCAGAATCTATTCTGGGAACAATGGCCATGGCTACATCCTGTTTCCAGAGCCAGCAGTCGAAGGGGCTCTGGTGGCGTGTCTAGCCTCGGTCACATGGTGACCTGTGCCACAGTCAGAGGGGTCTGTGCTTAGTGGAGTTTTCCACGGAACCGCTTTTCCGTGTGATTTTGGTTGTTCCTGGGTGTGCAGCTTCTGGACACAGGTTGTATACAGACCTGTTTTCTCTCTCCCCCAGAGTGTCTGAGATACCTGCCTAATATTCTATAGCGCACTGCTTTTCTGACTAAGCTAGTTTGGGTTCATTTATGTTGTTAGCCACTAGGAATGCTGACTGGTTCAGGAATGCACTGGCTCAGTACAGTGGTGGCTCTGCTTCAGGTAGGGCTGACTCTAGGCACCAACCATATGTCATAAGGACTATTTCCTGCTGTCTCTCCGGGGTCTGGTTTTCTCTGGGCAGGCTTCCTCTCCCAGCAGGACCTTTCTACATGATGCAAAAGATGTCCACCAAAGATCTAGATTTACGTTGTTCTTAAAGCTCACAACCCCAGAGGGAAGGCAACATGTCTTCCTTATTTCTCCTGCGAAAGTTCTGGGCATGACCCTGCTTGGTTTGATTTGGGTCCTACGTCTCTGCCCGAAGCCACCAATAGGGCCGAGGTCCCCACATGAGTGTCTGAGAACCTTTGTGTCTCAGGAATTTTTTCACACCATCCCCAGGTCAGAGAAATACCTAACAGTCCAGTTACCAAGGGGTAAGAGCCACGTGGTTTGTGAACCACTGAAATACGGTCATGGGGGTGGGATAGGCAGCTGAGTCCTGCACCCCCCCAGTGCCCAGGCGGCAAGGCCACAGGACTGACAGCCAAGGCATGGAGACACAGTTCCAGACAGAAAATTATGTTCGACAAAGTACAAAAGATGTCCACCATTCCCCTGTGTCTGATGGACACGAGCAGAGAACGCATGTGCGGCGGGGGCGGGGAGGAGCGAGCAAGTGAATAGAGGGCCCAGGGAACTCTGTGGAGTCCATCCAGTTCACGTATGTGACGCTTGTACCCCCAAGCCAACTCCAGTGACCCTACCTGGAAAAGCAAGCCACGTCGCCAAAAATGGGGGCCCCAAAACAGCCGATTCGTGACCCCACAGGGCTCCAGCCTGAGGGAGGAGGTCCGGGATGGGAGAGTTCCCTGCTTGGGGCTGTGGAGCTGTGGGGATGGGTGACAGAGTTGCGTCTCGCTTTCCTGTGTCCCAAAACCTCACACACAGACCTCTTCCACTTTTTTTTTTTTATAATCAGTATTTTTTATTATCGTTTTGTGGGGTACAGTTAAGGGTTAGGTGTACAATTACGTTTCATTCAGGCACCCTGTTGATAAGAGGTGTTTTCCCAGTCCCAGATAGATATTAGCTACTGTTAATCCCATCCCCCTCCCCCCCCGTAATTTCCCAGTACCGTCAGTCATTTTCTTACAGTATTACATTGGATGTTCAAGGTCCATTATATGAGTGAAAACATGTGATATTCTGATTTTTGTTTCTGTGAGAGGTCACTCAGTATTAGAGACTCTAGTTCCATCCAGGTAGCTGCGAAATTCATGATTTTGTTCTTTTTCATGGCTGCGTAGTATTCCATCGTGTATATGTACCACATTTTTTTAATCCAGTCCTCTTTTGTTGGGCAGCATGGTTGTTTCCAGGTTCTTGCTATTGTGAACAGTGCTGCGATAAACATACGTGTGCAGGTCTCTTTTTGATAGAGTGATTTGAGTTCTTCAGGGTATATTCCCAGTAGGGGGATTGCAGGGTCATATGGAAGGTCAATATTTAGAGCTTTCAGGAATCGCCACACTGCTTTCCACAGAGGTTGCACTAGCTTGCACTCCCACCAACAGTGTAGAAGTGTTCCCTTTTCACCACAGCCTCTCCAGCAGCTGTTATTTTTTGAGTACCTCTTCCACTTTTCAGTCCCTGTGCTCTGAGGGGAGATCCCTGCAGGCTTGGAATGAACCTGGATGATTATACCTACTGTGGCACTGACCCAGGTCAAGGCAGGAAGACTGTGAATAGGGCCGCTTTGTAAGCATGGGTTCTAGGGGAGTTCCAGATGGTTCGTACCAACTTGTTAGCATTGCTCATTGATAACTGTAGGACTGACCTGCTCTTGGTGAGACCCCAGAAGGCTCTGCTGTGGAGGGTGGTTATGTAGCAGGAATTTACCTCCGTGACCAGAGACACATAAAAACCCCAAGTCGGCTGGGCGCAGTGGCTCACGCCTATAATCCCAGCACTTTGGGAGGCTGAGGTAAGAGGATTGCCTGAGTCCAGGGTTTGAGACCAGCCTGGGCAATTTGGCGAGACCCCATCTCTACAATAAATAAAAAAATGAGCTGGGCGTGGTGGTGTGAGCCTGTGGTTCCAACTACTGGCAAGGCTGAGGAGGAAAGATTGCCTGAGTCCAGTAGGTCGAGGCTGCGATGGCTGTGAGTGTGCCACTGCACTCCAGCCTGGGCGATAGAGTGAGACTCTAACTCAGAAAACCAAACCCGAGTCAAGACTTCTGGGCTGGTTGGTCCTGGGAGGCTCTTTGCACCTGCTGGGGGTTCTGTATCTGGAAAAGGGAGTGCCTTCTGCCGTGCCCACACAGAAGAGAGACGAGAGGGGTGCGAGCCTGGCCGGCCGGAGCCCCTGCTGGGAGCCTTTGATGCTCACGTGCTATGGAGAACACTCTTTCTGCAATAACCCACAGATGTGCAGGCCTTGTCACTTGGGGCCCGCAAGCCTTTTGCAGCCACGAGCCTTGTCTAATGACCACGGTTCATACAGTCCCCTGATGTTACCACAGGGCAAGTCCATCTAACTGGGCTGAAGAGGGCACAGATGTGTCAGTCTTTTATTCCTCACACCAATCCAGACACCCTTCTGCTTCCTGAGGACTTGCATTTGAAATGTTCACAGACACTGCCAGATCCACGCCTCCACCAGTGGCGTGCGGAGAGGATCTCTGCGCCTCAAACGGAGGTGCTCGATCATTTATGTGTCTGCCCATCTGGGAGACGGGACGTTGGATGCTGTCGCCTGCACATGCACTTGGGCCAAATCAAGGATGCCAGGGAGGGGGTGGAGCGTGCCCTCTTCCTCGGTTTCTTGGGGAGGTTGCCTGAAGTGTGGAGCTCAGCCGTCCCTATGGAACAAATTATCCATGATTACAGAGGAGACCAGAGCAAGCCAGAACTTGTGGCTTGTATATTATTTTAGTCCGGGGTCAAGGGGATATCATCATTCAGGATTCGCCCTTGTAACATTTAAGGGAATGCTTCTATAGCACAGGTACAGGGGTCTGCATTCTACTTTTTTTTTTTACGTCAGAATCTCACTCTGTCGCCCAGGCTGGAGTGTAGTGGCACGCTCAGGGCTCACCACAGTCTCAACCTTCTGGGCTCATGTGGTCCTTCTTGTGTTTTTTTTTGAGTTGGAGTCTCACTCTGTCACCCGGACTGGAGTACAGTGGCCACTCCCGGCTATCGCAGCCTCGACCTGCTGGGCTCCGGTGATCCTTCCGCCTCAGCCTTCCGAGTAGCCGGAATTACAGGCCTGCGCTACCACGCCCGGCTAATTTTTTGATTTTATTGTAGAGATGAGGTCTCGCCTGCCCAGGCGGGTCTCGAACCCGCAGGCTCAGGCAATCCACTCACCTCAGCCTCCCAAAGGTGAGGGATTACAGGCTGAGCCACCGAGCCCGGCTCTCATGTGATCCTTCTACCTCAGCCTCCTGAATAACTGGGTCTACAGCTGTGCACCACCACATCCAGATAATTTTTTGAAAAAATTTTATCCCACGGGTGTGAGACCAGCCTGGGAAACTTGGCGAGACCTCATCTCTACAATAAATCAAAAAATTAGCTGGGCGTGGTAGCGTGCACCTGTAGTTCCAGCTACTTGGAAGGCTGAGGTGGAAGGATCACCAGAGGTCTAAACGATTGGTCCAGGTACTCCACCAGGCTTGGGAAGCTCATCAGTGGGTTGATTTAGCTGGCAAGATCTTGGCTCGAGGAGACCTTGACTTCGGGTAGTTTTCAAACCCTTGGCATAGTCCTCTCATGGGTCATATTTATAACATCCCCTGTGCGTCGAAATCTCTCAAGTCTGAAATGTTAGTCGGCAGCCACCGACTCCACATATGACTCACAAAGACTGAACAACAAAAACCACATCAATTTGAAGGTCAAAGATACCTACTGAAACCCTGCTTTGTGATCTTCAGATAACCATGGAGAGAAAATCGTGTGGTCACCGAGAGTGAAGGTGAATAGTTGGTCACACTCTGAGTCCAACTGAGAGAACGACCAAAGGGGGCAAATTGTTAAAAGAAAAATACAAGACTAGGCTCACACCTATAATCCCAGCACTTTGGGAGGCCAAGGTGGGAGGATCGCTCGAGCCCAGGAGTTGGAGACCAGCCTGGGCAACATAGTGAGACCTCGTGTCTATCAAAAAAAAAAATCAGAAAATTAGCCGGGTATGGTGGCGTGTGCCTGTAGACCTACCTACCAGGGAAGCTGAAGTGGAAGGAAGTTGAGGCTGTGGTGAGCCGTGATCGTGCTGCTGTAGTCCAGCCTGGGTGACAGAGGGAGACCCCGACTCAAAACAAATGAAAAGCAAATGGAGACCACAGTTTGGATCTGCCTGTAGGCCAGTAATCCACAGCCTTGTAATGGAAACTTAAGCCATCCTGACTTCCCCATGCTGGCTCTACCTACAGATAAAAATGAAGCTTTCTCCTCCTTGTCAGCACAGAAACATCGAGCCAATGCAAATTAGCGTATGCAGCTAGGATCAAGGCTCTTCTCTGCACTAAGAGCCAGGCTTCCTCCTGCCATGCTCGGCTTGATGTCTCCAGGTCCATAAACTGCTCTTCTGTTGCACAATAAACTCTAAAAACTTCAAAATCTGATCCTATGTTTGACGCAGCATGAGTTTGCTGTTGGTTTTCTTTTCTTTTCTTTTTTGAGTTGGCATCTCACTCTGTGGCCCAGGCTGGAATGCAGTGGCACGCTCCTGGCCACTGCAGCCTCGACATGCTGGGCTCCAGCAATCCTTCCAGCTCAGCCTTACAAGGAGCCGGAACTACAGGCACACGCTACCACCCTGGCTAATTTTTGATTTAGTGTAGAGATGAGGTCTTGTCAAGTTGCCTGGGCTGGTCTCGAACCCCTGGGCTTAGGGCAATCCACTCGCCTTGGCCTCCCAAAGTGCTGGGATTACAGGCTGAGCCACCGAGCCTGGCCGCTGTTGATTTTCAATAGTTTGCTTTGCTTTTCTTTTTTGAGTTGGGGTCTCACTCTGTCACTAAGACTGGAGTGCAGTGGCTGCTCCCGGCCACCGCACCCTCGACCTGCTGGGCTCCGGCGATCCTTCGACCTCAGCCTTCCAGGTAGCTGGAACTACAGGTGCGCGCTACCACGCCAGGTTAATTTTTTTGATTTATCATAGAGATGAGATCTCGCCAAGTTGCCCAGGTGGGTCTCAAACCCGCGGGCTCAGGCAATCCATTCACCTCAGCCTCCCAAAGTGCTGGGATTACAGACTGAGCCACCGAGCCCGGCTAATAGTTTGCTTTTATGTGATAGTTGTTTCTTGTATTTCTAGCTTAATACAAGTTTTATTTGGATTTGATTCAATGATTCTAAATATTTGTTTGGAAGAGGTTTCTGGCCCAAGGGGCCACCATGCAGAAGGATGGGGGGGGCAAGGGAGCTCTGGGGTAGACGGGACAGAAGAGGGCCTGGCGTGTCCAGTGGCGTCTCTTGCATGTCCGGTGGTGTCACGTGGAATCTCTGGGTCAGAGAGCTCCCGAGGGGCCAGCAGCCTGGGTCTCATGACTTCAAGGTTTTGTCTTACCAGGAGGCGACACCTGTCCTGTGAGGTTTCACAGAGCGTGCAAAGCAGGCGGGCTCCAAGTGACGAATAATTTGCCTTTCTGGGCTATTTTAAAAGTGATTGGATGTGTCCGAATTTGAGTTTGGTGCCAGTGGGCTTTTGAGCTAACCGGTCTGAGTCTGCAGTGAAAAAAGTAAACAATCGGGAGTCAGTAGCCCAAGCCCACGGTTGATTCATTTCTAGGACTGGGGCTTAGATGCTCAGGTCTGAAGATTTTAAGAAAAGACCGGAGTGAAGGCCACCATGCACGGGGCTGCGGACAGAGAGGGCCTCTGCTGGGAAGAAAGTGGAGGTGAACTTGCAGAGCCAGGAGTAGCAGTAAAATGCCTACAAAGGAGGGAGGGGAACACCTGGAGTCCCAGCTACCCGGGAGGCTGAGGCAGGAGAATCCATGGAGCTCAGGAGTTTGAGGCTGCAGTGAGCTATAATTATGCCACTGCGCTCCAGCCTGGGTCACAGAGCAAGATCCTTTCTTTAAAAGAAAATTCCTTTTTTTTTAAAGAGCTGATAGAAATGATGAAGGGTGTGGCATTACATAGCATTACAAACACTGTGAGCGAGCAGTGACCGAGTGCCCCAGACTGTGAGATTTCCTCCTGTGAAACCCCCAAGATCGGCAGAAAGACCTAAAATCGGCAGCAATGACACAGCCGCAATCCAAACAATACTGACACTCTCTGACAATTACATGTGCATTCCCCGGGTTAACTCATTTAGCCCTCCCAATAAATCGCCGAGGTGTCCTCCCATTTTAAGACGGGTACAGAGCACGTGGGTACAGAGAGGTTCGTTCACTTACCCAAGGCCACCCAGCAAGTAAGTGGCAAAGCCTAAATCTGAACCCAGGCCATCTGGCCACAGGGGCCTTCCTCTTGGCTGGAGTCAATGCAGAGATTCTGAGAAGAAAAGGAAACGTGGGCCAGGAGTGAGGCAGGTGGTGGTGCGGGCATCACCCCCGCCTCACAGTCTCTACACCTTCTGTTCCCTCCAGCTCCTCCGCCTTTTCCCCTACATGCTTTGCCCCACGCACAACAAAAAATACCTTTCCTTGGAGAAGAGCTCACCTACTGACTGGGGACAACAAGAAGGAGCGCTGAGCCAGGGGCGGCCAGAGGACAGCGGGGGTTCCCTTGGTCCCAGAGCTTGGTGGCGTGTCAGGGCCAAGTAGGAAAATGGACGAGAAACTTGGAGAGGCGCTTCACAGAAGAGGATATCCGACGGCCAGTAAATATTTGAAAAGCTGCTCAATCTCATTCGTTCTGTCATCCGTCACTTAAACGGCGGGGCTACATTCTGGGAAATGCATCATTAGGGCCTCTTTGTCCTTGTGTGAACACCGTGGGATGTACTTACGCAAACCTGGGTGGTCTAGCCTGCAACACACCCGGGCTGCGTGGTACGGCTTATTGCTCCAAGGCTGCAGACCTGAACAGCACGTCACCGTGCTTCACGGAGGCAGCAAGCATTTGAGTAGACATTCTAAGCATTATATAAAATACACTACGTGATATAAAAATGGCACACTTGTGTAGGGCAGCCAGTTAATCTCTCATGGGATCGCTGTTGTATGCGAATTAAAAACACAGAGGTAGATACTCCTTTCCCAGGCCGCCAGGGGCCGGCGCGTGGTGAAGACCCGCCCTCTGCACACGGGGAGACCCGAGACCACCCGTGCCAGGAGCCCGACATCACTGAGGGCCCTGACACCCCGCCAAGCTCTGTGGAGCACCAGGGCCTCACAGTGACAAAACCGCCCCCACAGCATTGGCCCCCAGGCAGCACGCCCTGAAGGGGTCCGGGAGAGGCAAACGGGGGCTGGCCCTGATCAGCGGGGCTTTTTGTTGTTTACAATCTCATTGTTTTTCTTTATTTCAGTAGCTTTAGAGGGTACAGATAGTGTTTGGTTACACGGTGGCATTGCATACTGGCGAAGTCTGGGCTTTAAGTGTACCCGCCGGCCCCGCCTGTGCACATTGTACCGGAGAGATGATTTCTCACCCCCTCGCCCCTTCCCTCCTCCCTCTTCTGCGTCTCCAGTGTCCCTTATACCATTCTCCATGCCTCTGCAGGTCCGTAGTTTGGCTCCCACTTATATGTGAGAACATGCGATGTTTGGTTTTCTGTTCCTGAGTTACTTCACTTAGGACATTTTAGTCTTTCCCTCCTTTTTTGTAAAGCAATGTCTGCATAGTTTATTGTCCGGTTAACTTTAATGACCTTTTAAAAGTTGGCATGGTAAATAAAACAACTTGCAAAAAAAAAAAGGAAAGAAACACAGAATTCCAGGCCCCATCCAAGCTCTCCTGAAGCCAACGCCACGAATCGACAAGATCTCTAGGGAGTGATGTGGTCAGGAAAGTCCTAGCAGCGCAGGTTTGTTAGGAAGCCCCAGGGTGACATCTGCGCTTTACAAATGTCACTTTGATTAACAAGGGGAAGGGGCGGAGCTGTCCATGGTCAGATGGTTTCCTCTGAGCTGTCCATGATCCAAGGTTGTTTCTTTGTTTTTTAAAATTTTATGAGAAGACTAACATATTTACTCAGATTCCCCCGAGGGGCTGTATTTTTACCAAGGAGGCAGTGGTCTGCGGTTCGAACCCTGGGATAGTTTGCTCAGAGCTGTCTTGGTTTATCTGCCCTAAATCCCACAGATCCCATTGGCGGGACCCAGAGGAGAAGCACAAAGTAGACCGGTTCCAGAGGAAGCCACCCTGCACCAACACATTGAGCACGGCGGAAACCCGGGTAAGTGCTTCCACCGAGTGAATGTTCACTTCCTGGACTGTAAAATGTGAGTGGCATCAGCATGTTTACCCCATGATGCTTCCTTGAACACTAGGTGAGAAAAATGAATGTACGGTCATTTTTAAGTTAAATGACATGGCAGTCAAAAGACTCATTTGTGTGGTGGTTGTCACAGGTGGTGTGATCAAAGTGACTCTTCCTTTTGCTTATCTAAAGTGTCTACACTTCTGAGGACGAATATACAAAAAGTGTGTGTGTGTATAGGTTTTGACTTTAAAAAGATATCTTGTTTATCAGTAGCTAGATACAATCTAAAAAGTAAAGCTGCCAGGTGCGGTGGCTCACGCCTATAATCCCAGCGCTTTGGGAGGATTGCCTGAGCCCTGGGGTTCGAGACCAGTCTGGGCAACTTGGTGAGACCTCATCTCTACAATAAAAAATCAAAAAAATTAGCCGGGAATGGTGATACGTGCCTGTAGTTCCAGTTACTTGGAAGGCTGAGGCGGAAGGATCGTCTGAGACCAGTAGGTTGAGGCTGCGGTGGTCATGAGCATGCCACTGCACTCCAGTCTGGGTGACAGAATGAGACTCTAACTCAAAAAAAAGAAAAAGTAAAGCTAAGATATTATTTATGAATCAAAATGTCTTCTATGCTCCAGAGAACTAACAGCATGCCACAAAAAAGAAAATTATACTAAGATAGAAAAACACAAAATGTTCACACGTGTACACACTCAGGTCTTTCTGCGGATTTCTGTTGTGGAGGCCACAGATGTCCTCCATTGTTTTTGTGCTGAATGTCATGAAAAGTTTGAAGCCAAAACGCTTGGCTGCTCAAGACATCCTTTGTTTTATCTGAAATCTAGTAACGGCACTAGCCCCATCCTGTTGCTGCCATTCTGTGACCATTTTTTTCTGGGACACGGTATGCTCTTCTATGTCTAGAAAGATTTCTTGAATTTTATCCTTAATTATTTGTGCTGTTCACTTTTTTCAGTTTTCTTCTTTGGGGATTCCAATTAGCATATGTTAGAATGAGCAAAATTCCAACTTATCCCATATGTTTTTACTAAACCTTTTAGTGTTTTCTTTTCACTTCATCTTGCTCACTTTTCTTAACCCTGTCTTCTGTATGTCTTATTTTTTAAAAATAGTGTCTGTTTTCTCTTGTATGAAAGCCAGTGAGTATTGATTTTTGGGATGGCTTTATTTTCCTCTTCTGTCCCAAGTTCTACCAGCATCCATTTAATTTCCTCCTGTGGTCTTGCCATGTCTCCTCTGAGCCCTCATATCTATTTTATGCTTTCACATTGTAGAGGAAAATGCTTCACTCACTTTAAAAAATTAATTACAAAGTAATTATCCACAATTTCCGTCAGCTTGTTGGCAACACTTTTCTGCTAAGTGCTCTTTTTTGACTGTTTTTGTTATTATTACTGTCTTTCCTTTTGTGTGGGATATATCTGTATCTACACACACACACACACACACACACACACACACACACACACACACAATTGTGGTCAAATATATATAACCAAAAATTTTTCATTTTAACCTTTTTTTTTTTTTTGAGTTGGAGTCTCACTCTGTCTGTCGCCCAGGCTGGATTGCAGTGGCATGCTCATGGCTACCACAGCCTCAACCTGCGAGGCTCAGGTGATCCTTCTACCTCAGCCTTCCAAGTAGCTGGAACTATAGGCACTTGCCACTATGCCCAGCTAATTTTTTGATTTATGGTAGAGACAAGATCTCGCCATGTTGTTCAGGGTGGTCTCAAACCCCTGTGCTCAGGCAATCTTCTTGCCTCGGCCTCCCAAAGTGCTGGAATTACAGGTATGAGCAACTATGACTGGCATTTTCACCATTTTTAAAGGTATAGTTCAGTGGCCTTAAGTGATTCATATTGTGTAACTTGCACCATCATCCATCTCCAGAATTTTTTCATCTTCCTAAACCAGAGCTCAGCACCCATTAAATAGTAACTCCCTTCCTCCCTCCCTCAGATCCTGGCAATCACTAGTGTACTCTCCATCTTTAAGAATTTGACTATTCTAGGTAGTTCATATAAGTGGAATCGTAGGGCATGTGACATTTTACAGCTGGTTTAGTTCATGTAGCACAATGTCTTCAAGGCTCATCCATGTTGTAGCGTGTGTGAGAACTTCTTTCTTCTTCTTTTTTTTTTTTTTTTGAATTGGAGTCTCACTCTGTTACCCAGGCTGGAGTGCAGTGGCATGCTCAAGGCCACCCCAGTGTCGACCTGCTGGGCTCCAGCGATCCAAGTAGCTGGAACTACAGGCACGCACTACCACACCTGGATAATTTTTGATGTAGAGACGAGGCCTTGCCAAGTTGCCCGGGTGGGTCTTGAACCCGCAGGATCAGGCAATCCACTTGCCTCGGCCTCCCAAAGTGCTGGGATTATAGGCTGAGCCACCGAGCCCGACCAGAACTTCCTTCTTGAGAATGAATAATATTTCATTGGGTGTGTATACCATATTTTGTGTATTCATTCACTTATCAACAGATAGTTGGGTTGTTTCCACAGTTTGGCGACTGTGAATGATGCGACTATGACCACTGCCGCACAAATATATGCCCGAGGCCTGCTTTCAATTCTCTTGGATATATACCCGGAAGTGGAATGGCTGGATCATACGGTAATTTTGTTTCTAATCTTTTGAGGAACCACTTTACCGTTTTCCACAGCAGCTGCATTATTTTACATTCCCACCAACAACGCACCATCTCACCAACGGCTGCAACTTCTGGTGTCTTCATTTTTGTTCTTTGAGCATAGCCCTTCTCATGGGTGGCACGTGCATCCCCCTTCAGTATTTTTTTCTTTTTCGAGTTGGAGTCTCACTCCATTGCCCAGGCTGGAGTGCAGTGGCACGCTCCTGGCCACCACAGCCTCAACCTGCTGGGCTCCAGCGATCCTTCTGCCTCAGCCTTCCAGAACTACAGGCATGCGCTACCACACCTGGCTAATTTTTTATTTATTGTAGAGACGAGGTCTCACCAAGTTGCCTGGGTGGGTCTCGAACCCGCGGGATCAGGCAATCCGCTCGCCTCGGCCTCCCAAAGCGCTGGAATTACAGGCTGAGCCACCAAGCCCGGCCTTTTTTTTTTTTAAAGCAGGATTTATTAATAGGACAGAAACGGTCCCACAGTGGGAGGAGACCCAAGGGGTTGCTTCCACCTTCAGTTTCTATTTGCATTTCTCTAGTGTAGAGGTGGTGAGCATCTTATCGTATGCTCATTGGCCATTGGTATATCTTCTTGAGAGAAATGTCTACTCATAGTGTTTGTCCATTTTTTAACTGGGTTGGGTTTGTTGTCATGGAGTTAATATTTTCTTGTGTAGACTTTGTGTTGGTGGCTTTTTTTCATGGACCAGCTATTTATGGGAGGTTAAGTAGGGAAAAAGCCACAGCTGTGCTCTAGGCGGGCCGAACTCTTCTTTACAGCCTGGGCCTTGTGCCTGTGGATTTTTGGTCTCCATCTCTCCCCAGCAATGGATCTGGTACTCTCAGGTGGTTCACGATGTGGTATTTCCTCCTCTCTGCCCCCAACACAAGCTGCCTCCTGCAAACAGGGCCTGTCCTACTATGACTCCTCACAGTCCTGTCCTCACTGTCTTTTCGGTTCACCGCCAATCTGCACACCTGAGTCTTACTATGTTTTCTTTTTTTTTTTGAGTTGGAGTCTCACTCTGTCATCCAGACTGGAGGGCAGTGGCCGCTCCCGGCCACCACAGCCTCGACCTGCTGGGCTCCGGCGATCCTTCCTCCTCAGCCTTCCAAAGAGCCAGAACTCCAGGCGCACACTACCACGCCCAGCTATTTTTTGACTTATTGTAGAGATGAGGTCTCACCAAGTTGCCCAGGCGGGTCTCAAACCCCGCAGGCTCAGGCAATCCGCTCGTCCCGGCCTCCCAAAGTACTGGCATTACAGGTTGAGCCACTGAGTCGGGCCGAGACTTACTATTTTAAACGGAGGGCTTTGTTTTTGCACCTTGGGGATGGCCCTCATCTTGGAGAGGGCCATCCTATTCCTGAAATTTGCAGTTATCAACATTGTCTCTTCTCTCGCCTCACATCCCTGCGCATTCCCATTGCTTTTGATCCTTTTAGTCTCTTTTCCTGGTGTCTAATAGATGGCATGTGTGTCCTTTCCCTTGTCGCTTCGGGCACTTTCTGAGAGAAGAGAAACGGATAACGTGATCCATTCATGTTCAGACCAGAAGTCCTTGCCAGTGTTTCTGACCACAGCATATTATGATGGCGACGCAAGCCGCTTGACATCCGGAGAAACCCATGTCAGGGCCCCACCCTGCACCCCCCCTTGCTGGCAGCCTCCAACTCCCCACAGGCCATGGCATTCCCAGGCTGCATCCGTGGTGCACTTCCTTCCTCCCAGCTCCTCATGCTCCATGGATTTCATCTGTTTAGGACGTCCCAGGTCTGAGTCACCAGGCCTCAGCTCCACATGCTGCCCAGCCCCTGCCGCCTGTCTGAGGGACCATGGGGTCTGTTCGCTTCTTTAGCAGGGGGAAACTGCATCTCCTCCTGCCCAGGACCCATCAGCACCTGCAGAGAGAGAAGCCGCAAAGGATTCCCAACACACCATGACTGTCTGTCCAGCTAGCCCCCCACCCCACTGTTCTCCGTTGTTTCTCCTGAACCCAGTGTACCGTCTCCACCTATAGCAGGAGATACTGGAGACTGAGAACGACTCGGGGCCCTGGTGTGGGCAACCCCAGTTCCTAAAGCGAAGGTGAGGCTCTAGGGTCCCATTCCTAGCCAGGCGTGGTGGCTCACCCCTGGAAGCCCGGTGCTTTAGGAGACCGAGGTGGGAGATCACTTGGGCTCAGGAGTTTGAGAACAGACTGGGCAACATAACAAGACCTTATCTCAAAAAAATAAAAAGTTGCCTGACATGGTGGCATACACCATTAGTCCCAGCTACTCCAGAGGCTGAGGCAGAAGGATTGCCTGAGCCTAGGATGTAGAGACTGCCGTGAGCCATGATCGTGTCACCACACTCCAACCCAGGCAACAGAGCAAGACCGCGACTCAAAAAAAGAAAAATAAAATAAAACCCTATTCCTGTCCCCTTCCCATGAGCTCCTGCTCACATTCCTCCCTCAGCTACAGGGATTCTATTTTATAAACCCCAAATCGGGCTGCCGCCTCTGGCCTCTGCGACTCTCAAGTGGTCCAGCTTTGTGGCAGTGCCTGAATTTGTCCGGCCATACCTCCTCACTGTGTGGCCCCTGAGGGAGGCATGAGCCCAACTGGACAAAAGCAAACAGTAGTACAGAAAGGAGCACACCACACCTTTCTCTCCTGGCGTGGGCAGAGCCGAGCTCTGTAGCAAAATGGCCTTAATCATGTGGCTTGGGTCCAAGAGCACCTCTCTCTGCCAAACCCACACCCCAAACCCTTGGTCACTCTGCCCCGCAGCTGATGAACTGAGGGTGCCCCACTGAGAAGAGGTAAGAAAGCAAGACAGCCGGGCTCGGTGGCTCAACCCGTAATCCCGCGCCTTTGGGAGGCTGAGGTGAGTAGATTGCCTGAGCCTGCGGGTTCGAGACCCGCCTGGGCAGCGAGACCTCATCTCTACAATAAATCAAAATATCAGCCGGGCATGGTAGCGCATGCCTGTAGTTCCGGCTACTCGGAAGGCTGAGGAAGAAGGATCGCCGGAGCCCAGCAGGTCGAGGCTGCGGTGGCCGGGAGCGGCCACTGCACTCCAGTCTGGGCGACAGAGTGAGACTCCAACTCAAAAAAAGAAAAAAAAAGAAAGCAAGACAAACGAGCTGAGTCAGCCCATGGCATCCATGTGGAGCGAGGATGCAGAGGAGGGGTGAGAGCTCCGTGCCTGCGTGTGCAGCCTTGAGCAGAGTGACCACGGCCTCCGCAAAGGTAGCCCCATCCATAGGTGTCTTGGGAATGGAAACCGGTCAGAAGGGTAGAGCGCCCTCTTTGGAGAAGTGAGGCGAAGCAAGGTGAGGAGGGTGGTTCCTTCGCCCCGGCCCGTGTGATGCTCTGAGCTTTCCCAGGAGAAGCTGCATTTCGTAACGATCAGAAATGTGATAAAATCGGAAAGAGGCTGCTTCATGCAACAACTGTGTATGTGAAAAAACACATGGCAGGGAATCTATGTGACCATTCTTTCTTTTTTTTTTTTGAGTTGGAGTCTCGCTCGGTCGTCCAGACTGGAGTGCAGTGGGCGCTCCCGGCCACCGCAGCCTCGACCTGCTGGGCTCCGGCGATCCTTCCGCCTCAGCCTTCCGAGGAGCTGGAACTACAGGCGCGCGCTACCACGCCCGGCTAACTTTTGATTTATTGTGGAGATGAGGTCTCGCCAAGTTGCCCAGGCGGGTCTCGAACCCGTGGGCTCAGGCAATCCACTCACCTCGCCTCCCAAAGTGCTGGGATTACAGGCTGAGCCACCGAGCCCGACTCTATGTGACCTTTCATCCCATGGATCAATCACAGAAGTCTCCTGGAAGATGAGCTCAACTGGAAGGAAACCAAACCCATTTCAGGGAGAGACCTGGAACCTGCCCAGGGGTTTTCCCCCTCCCACCACTTGATTACCCTCTACTTCTGCTGGCCTCACCCCATTCAGTCCTTTCTTAAATCTTCCCCAAATCAAGTTGAATAGAGTCACCTCCCCACAGTCTTCTCCAGGCCAGGACAGGGGAGAGGGCTGACCGGGATTTTAAACACAGTTTAGTCTCACGACCCATAAGACTAGCATCTGCAGGTCTTATTCTACAGATCTTATCTACAGGTGGTGTTCAGTCTCTGTCATTACCAGGTGCAGAGCAGGTAGGGGAGCAAAGATGAGACACACCCCTGGCTTCCAGGTGGAGCTCGGGTGGCCCCTGGAAATCACGCGCTCCATCAGCTGAAGCGTCTTCACAGCACCTGTCTATGTAGACGTAGAAAGAGAGCAAAGGAACCAGGCTCAGTGGCTCAGCCTGTAATCCCGCGCCTTTGGGAGGCTGAGGTGAGTGGATTGCCTGAGCCCACGGGTTCGAGACCCGCCTGGGCAGCGAGACCTCATCTCTACAATAAATCAAAAAATCATCCGGGCGTGGTAGCGCATGCCTGTAATTCCGGCTACTCGGAAGGCTGAGGCGGAAGGATCGCCGGAGCCCAGCAGGTCGGGGCTGCGGTGGCTGGGAGCGGCCACTGCACTCCAGTCTGGACGACCAAGCGAGACTCCAACTCAAAAAAAAAAAAAAAAGAGAGCAAAGGAATAAAAATGTGTTGCCTAAAATAACGTGGCAAATCAAAGCCGAACAATTACGACAATAAATAATAATTAATATGAATGTAAATAGCAACGTTACCAAATTGGGTACAAGTCACATTTGAATAATTTCCTACATATACGAGATCTCCTGAAATAAACATGACACAAAAAGCCAAAATAATAACTTAGAAAAACCCATGGCATGGCAACAGAAAAAGAGGACAGTATTGATTTATCAGATTAATACTGCACTGGGTGCATTATTATGCAAGTTGGGGATTTTATAATGATAAAGGAATGGGCGAAAAAGACATCTCATTATTAAATGGTTTTTATTCTACTGGTTTTTTGTGGTGAAAGTAACCGGTGATGTTGCAACAAATCTCAACAAGACAGATGAGTGCAAAGTTCAAGGGAAAGCCCTCAGTCACCCCCGCCTCCCAGCCTCCCTCCCTCCAGCTCAGCCTGCTCCCCATTTGGTAGATCCCCTTCCAGAATTTTCCCCCAAGTCCTGCATCACATACATCGTACTCTAAAAAGATTGAGAACTCATTCTTCACCTTTTTTTCTTTTACCGTATATATCCCGGCCCGCTCTCCAGGTCAGCTCCACACCCTTTTTCCTTGTTCCTTACCACGTGAAAAGTCTTTACTTCACGCTGGTGTTCTTTTCTTTTCTTTTTAAAATTAAATTAAATTAAATTAAATTAAATTTATTTATTTATTTTTGAGTTGGAGTCTCACTCTGTCGCTCAGACTGGCGTGCAGTGGCCGCTCTCGGCCACGGCAGCCTTACCTGCTGGGCTCCGGCGATCCTTCCGCCTCAGCCTTCCAAGCAGCTGGAACTACAGGCACGCGCTACCACGCCCGGCTAATTTTTTGATTTATTGTAGAGATGAGGTCTCGCCAAGTTGCCCAGGTGGGTCACGAACCCGCGGGCTCAGGCAATCCGCTCACCTCGGCCTCCCAAAGCGCTGGGATTACAGGCTGAGCCACCGAGCCTGGCCTATTTTTTAATTTTAAAGATGTGGGGTGCAATTCAGGGTTAGGTATACAAATGTTCATTATGCAGGTGTCCTTGTTGATGAGGTGTGTCCCCCCCTCCCCTGGCAGTTTCCCACTACTACCAATCCCTTTCTTACAGTATTATGATAGTTGTTCAAGGTCTGCTACGCTGGTGTATTTTAGTGTAAACTGCGCCAGCATGGATAGTTCAGATTGTTTCCATGCTGTCTACCACCTCAGATAACGGGATGGACACTCACACGCATCTCCCTCTACATCCGCCATTGTGCTAGTGCAGGATGAGTTCCCAGAGGGGGGTGCCAAGTATCAGGCGGGTGTACTTTTCCTGTGGAGAGAGCCCTCAGCTCACCTTCTGAGAGTGGCAGCATCTTGTTCTCAGCCAGATGTCTGCGAGCACACATTCTCCGCCTGTCACCCACACAGGACACTGTCATTCTTTCTACTTTTGCTAAGCTGATCGATGAGCCGGCATCTGGCCATGATCTAAACTTGCATTTGAGGGCTGCAAATGATGATAAACATCTTGTCCTGTATTTGTTGGCCACCGTACTTCTTGTGTGAAACACTTGCTCAAAGAACTTAAGAAACAACTGTTTACAGAAAATGAGAACCGAGCGTGGTTTAGAAGACCGCGGAGTCCACGGCCGTACCACCTTGAATGCGCCCAATCTCATCTGATCTCGGAAGCTAAGTGGGGTTGGGCCTGGTTAGAACTGGGATGGAAGAAAGACCAAGGACTTTGCTGTGGCTGCTTAAGTCTCTTTGGAAAAAGGCAGGGAGGAGGAGCAGGAGGACTGATTATAGGCGTGGGAAGAGAAACAGGGTCACATTTATTAGTCACATTAAAAAACTTAAAAAAAAATCAAAAGCATCCTCAGGGCAAACATGGAAATTTGCAAGTTCCTAGTTCCAGGACGTTTCCTGGTAAGTTTTTCTAAGATTTCAGAAAACAAACAATTCTCATGTCATATAAATTGTCCCCAAAATAGAAAAACACAATGTTATGGAGTATATTCTTTTTTTTTTGAGTTGGAGTCTCACTCCGTGGCCCAGGCTGGAGTACAGTGGCACACTCATGGCCACCTCAGCATCGACCTGCTGGGTTCCGGCGAGCCTTCCGTCTCAGCCTTCCAAGTAGCCAGAACCACAGGTGCGTGGTACCATGCCCAGCTAATTTTTTATTTACTGTAGAGACGAGGTCTTGCCAGGTTGCCTGGGCTGGTCTTGAACCTGTGGGCTCAGGTAATCCACTCACCTTGGCCTCCCAAAGTGCTGGGATTACAGAATGAGCCACCGAGTCCAGCCTTATCGAGTATATTCTATGAAGCAAATATAACACTGATAATAAACCTTGATGACGAGGAAAGACAACCATAGATCACATCAGTTATTACTTTAAGATGAACACGTTGAGTATAACACTAGAGAATGTGCGTCTATGACATACTGGCTCAAAACCCCGCAGCAACCAAGTTGGGATTTCATGAAATGTAAGGATAATTCAATATGTGGAAATGTTTGCAAACAATTCACTAGATTCATGGGGTAAACAAAAAAAGAGAAACATAATCATCTCGTTAGAGTCTGAAAATTCAGTGCTTAATTCTAATAAAAATATTCAAGCATAGGAATAAAACATATTACATTATCATGATGAGGAGTGGCTTTTATAAGCCAACCGCCAACAGTGGAATACTAGAGTCAATATCGTGATATAAAATGATTTAAGAATCGAAGCTAACTCAATAAGGCATGAAACCCAAACAAGAAAAATAAGTATTGAAAACAATCAGAGAAAAACCCAGCATTATTCACCTATGAATTATTCATTCAAAAATGGTTACATTAATAAAAATTTAGTCAAGCACAAGAGGAATGTTAAAAATCAGTAATGTTTCTTTAGAGTAACAACATAAGTTAGAAAACATTACATTAAAACACTATTTATAATAGCATTGAAAACAATTTAAAGTATCAGAGAAATAAATGTTAGCAAGAAATATGAAGAGGCAACACATCTTATTCAAAAGAAAATGGAAAACTAGAATCTCTGGGAAGCTGTACCCTGTTTCTGGGTGAAATAGAACAGACCAGCAGAGCATGGTGGTTCACCCCTGTAATCCAGCCTGGGCTAACAAAGTGAGACCTCCAGGTGGAGGTGAGAGCATTCAAGACCAGCCTGGGCAACGTGGCAAGACCTCGTCTCTACAATAAATCAAAAAATTAGCTGGGCATGGTGGCCCATGCCTGTAGTTCCAGCTACTTGGAAGGCTGAAGCGGAAGGTTCGTCTGAGCCCAGTAGGTTGAGGCTGCGGTGGTCGTGAGTGTGCCACTGCACTCCAGCCTGGGCGACAGAGTGAGACTCCAACTCAAAAAAAAAAAGAAGACTTGTTTTTCTGACTTTCCAGATAGTATAATTAGATGGCCTACTTTACTGGAGCACTGTTAAGCTTTTTGGGGCTGAGATGATCAGAGAAGCTCCGTCCCGGTTCCTCCTCCATTTACAGACTTGGGAGGTGGTTATGGAGGCAGCTGGTTTGGAAAGACAATCCTGGGGAAGTGAGTCTGGGAAGTCACTGGAACTTGAGTTCCGGGAGGGCAGGTCGGGCTCTTACCTTCACTGCCACAATCCAGCAGCTAGAGAGGTGTCTGGCGCTCAGTAAGTGTTTGAATGAAGGAATAAACTCTGATCGTTCGTATCCAGATCTGGTGCTGTGTTGTGGCCACCATCAGAGTGTCAGACATACACACGTGTTCCAGCAAAGTGGGCAGAATTGTTGCTCGTGCTGCCGCATGCACCTCCGTGTGCAATTGGAAATGTGCAAAAAGGGAGAATGTTGCACATCCTCTTGAAAAAATAATCTCTTAGTAAAGAAAGTCAAAGGCCTTGGGTGAACATGGGTATAGGTGCCCAGACACGTGGCCGATTGGGTGATGACATCCTGGAAGCAGAAGCTGCTCCTTTTCCCCCAATGCAGGAATACCCCTTTCCCGGCCGTTGTCTACCCTTTCCCAGTCCATGAGAATGTCTCGGTCAGGGGTGTCTAACCTTTTGGCTTCTCTAGGCCGCAATGAGTAGAGAGGAATTGTCTTGGACTGCACATACGTCATATAGTATACTTAGTGTATATACATAATAAGACTTCTTTTATTTTTTTATGGTTTTATTATAAAGTTTGGAAAAATGAGAACAATACAAAAGTAGTGAGAAATTTGACCTTGTTTTGGTAAAGCTAATCTACCAGTGTCTGGATCGATGGAAGTGGTTGCATCTTTTAGTGAGTTCTCAAGGTGCTTGTCAGAAATGTTTGTTCGCGTTTTGCTCTTGGTGTGCTTCACAACTGAAAACAGCGGCTCGCAAATACATGCGTTGCCAAAAAGTGATGTCGTGAATAAAGTGTGATTGTGAACTTCAAAAATGGAACGACGCCTGGGGTCGTGAAGAGAATAGACACTAAAAAACACGTGATGATGGAGCCCGCGGGCCGCGGGTTGGACATGCCTGGTCTAGGCCTTGCCTTGGGATCCTGGGATTTGCCTTTCCCCGACTCTGGCCTGGGTGTTCAGACGCCCCCACAGAGCCGGGCACTGCGGTAGACCCCCTCAGCCGCTGCCGCCTCACACAGGCTGTACCTCACTCTTGCCAGAGTGCCTGTGAGGTTCTGTAAGATGAGTTGCCGGGCTCCTCTGTTTACAGCACCCAAGATCTTAAAGACAGAACCTGCAGGCGCCACGTCGATGAGAGTCCCTGCCCTTTCAGGCCCGGGCACAGCCATCCTACGTGGGGTGTTCTCGGCCCAGCCTCCTGTTCTCCAACTTCCGAGTGGAGAGTACGGTTCTCCCAACCAGCCAGAGACGGTGCCCCAGAACATCACTTCCTTTTGCTGCTGGTGACCGAACGTCACTTGGAGTAGAGTTGATAAGGTCCCTTCCCATGTGCCTGTGCACACGTTCACCTCTCCTCCTTTGGGGAAGGCACAGAGATGGCTTTTCCTTTCTCTGGGAATATTAGCTTCAACCAATGGTTGAGGCAGGCTAGAGGCTTCTGGAAGCCGGAGCCCTAAATTCTCACCTTCATTCCGTCACTGACTAGATTGTAATTGGGGGAAAGGTCACCTCTCCCTTTGGGGGCCAGTTTGCTCCTCTATAAAGAGGGGGTTGGTCTCATGGATGGCAAGATGTGGCAGGTGACCCCTCGCTTCCGTGTTGGGCTCGGGAGTCCCTCATGTCCCCTCAAAAAACCCAGGCAGGGCGCAGTGGCTCACGCCTGTCATCCCAGCACTTGGGGAGGCCAAGGTGGGAGGATTGCTTGAGCTCAGGAGTCTGAGACCGGCCTAAGCGACATAGTGAGACCTCATCTCTACAAAAAATTTTAAGAAATTAGCCGGGCGTGGTGGCACTTGCCTGTAATCTCAACTACTTGTGAGGCTGAGGCGGAGGGCTCGCTGTGGTAAGCCATGATCATACGTCGCACTCCAGCCCGGGCAAGAGAGTGAGACCCCAACTTAAAGAAGAAAGAGCTCAGATGCAGCACCCCAGCTCTTCTTGCTTTAGACACCCTCACCAACAAGAGCAAGAGGGTCGTGCCTCTGTGCCGTCCTTGTACCAGATGACCTGATGGGCCTCCCAGCTCTCACATTTCATAGTTCAGAGATTCAGGTCGGGGAGGGGGCCCTAAGTCCTAGATGTACAGAGAGGTTCCGTGGAAAACCCCGATGGAGTTCTTTTTTAAAAGAGTGACTTGAAGCCGGGCTCGGTGGCTCAACCTGTAATCCCGCTCTTTGGGAGGCTGAGGTGAGTGGATTGCCTGAGCCCGCGGGTTCGAGACCCGCCTGGGCAGCAAGGCCTCACCTCTACAATAAATCGAAAAATCAGCCGGGCGTGATGGCGCGCGCCTGTAATTCCAGCTACTTGGAAGGCTGAGGCGGAAGGATCGCCGGAGCCCAGCGGGTCGAGGCTGCGGTGGCCGGGAGCGGCCACTGCACTCCAGTCTGGGCGACAGAGCGAGACTCCAACTCAAAAAAAAAAGAGTGACTTGAAGACGGGGGAGAAGGCCTCTCTTGCCTCCCACAAGGTCCCAGCGCTGGTGCCCCTGTGCTGCCGATGACCTTGCCAATGACCTTGCTTGGGGAGCAGAAGGCTCTGAGGCCATTGCCAGCAGCTCCTTTGGAGCCCTGGGGTTCTTCTGTCCAGGGAGAATCTGCCACTGGCCCAGCCTCCCTTCCCATGGGCCTTCTGCCAGTGTTCCTCCAAACCAAACCCAGTCCACTGTAGACGCTCGGTTAGGAGATGGACCAGAACAGGTCTAAGGGTCATACGTGTAGACGGTGCTATGTGCGTGGGAAGGTGTCTGCCGCATCTCACAGTCCAGCGATACCCATGTCGGAAGCCCACAATTACGAAAAGTAATTAAGAAAATTACTTGGAGCCAGGCTCGGTGGCTCAGCCTGTCATCTCAGCACTTTGGGAGGCTGAGGTGAGTGGATTACCTGAGCCCGCGGGTTCGAGACTCGCATGGGCAACTTGACGAGACCTCATCTCTACAATCAATCAAAAAATCAGCCGGCGCGGTAGCGCACGCCTGTAATTCCGGCTACTCGGAAGGCTGAGGCGGAAGGATCGCCGGAGCCCAGCAGGTAGAGGCTGCGGTGGCCGGGAGCGGCCACTGCATTCCAGTCTGGGCGACAGAGTGAGACTCCAACTCAAAAAAAAAAAAAAAAAAGATCCTGCAGGACTCTGGGGTCTCAGGGGCTGAACCAAATGGTTTCAACAGGAACACCGAATAATGGAGATTTTTTGAAAAAACTTTTGGAGAAATTTGAGTGAATGAAGAGAATTTTCTCAGTTGTGCATTCTTTTTTTTTTAACCTTTTCTGAAGACTCATGTGCTTCTCCTACTTGCCTGTTAAGTTATGAGCACCCTTTTGTTAAAAATCTACTTTCTGTTTTCAAATTCTTCAACACCATCACATGCATAACAATGAGCCCTCTCCCATGGGACGGGGCTGTTGGGTTGTCTTTTTGGAGGTCTCCTCACTTTTGCTTTGAAAATACAGACCATTTCATTCGTTTTAAAAAATAATGAGCTTATCCACACACAATACAAAAGCTAAAAGGAGCAGAAAGAAAAAGTATGAAGCAGTTTCTCTGGGTGAGGTGGTGTGTGCCTGTAGTCCCAGCTACTAGAGAAATATCACTTACACCTAGGAGTTCAAGGCTAGCCTGGGCAACATAGACAGACTGTCTCAAAAGTAAAAAAAATTAAGTGCAGCTAGATCCCTTTTAACATTAAAAAAAAAAAAAAAAGGAGGCCAGGCTTGGTGGCACAGCCTGTCATTCCAGCGCTTTGGGAGGCTGAGGCGAGTGAATTGCCTGAGCCCGCGGGTTCGAGACCCGCCCGGGCAACTTGGCGAGACCTCATCTCTACAATCAATCAAAAAATCCGCCGGGCATGGTAGTGCGCACCTGTAATTCCGGCTACTCGGAAGGCTGAGGCGGAAGGATCGCTGGAGCCCAACGGTTCGAGGTTGCGGTGGCCGGGAGCGGCCACTGCACTCCGGTCTGGGCGACAGAGTGAGACTCCAACTCAAAAAAAAAAAAAAAAAAGCAAAGCAAATCCTACACCTTGGGAGGCCAAGGCGAGTGGATTGCCTGAGCCCGCGGATTCGAGACCTGCCTGGGCAACTTGGTGAGACATCATCTCTACAATAAATTTTAAAAAAACTAGCCGGGTGTGGTATTGCGTGCCTGTAGTTCCAGCTACTTGGAAGGCTGAGGTGGAAGGATCGCCGGAGCCCAGCAGGTCGAGGCTGCAGTGGCCAGGAGTGACCACTGGACTCCAGTCTGGGTGACAGAGTGAGACTCTAACTAAAAAAAAAAAGAAAAAGAAAGAAAGAAAGAAAATCAAGGCATTTTCTTCATGCTCTCAGCACGTTTGTGTTCCTTAGTAGACGTGCCTACCACTTGTTTTTTTGTTCATTTGGCTTTTCAGAGTTGGAGTCTCACTCGGTCACCCAGGCTGGAGTGCAGTGGGGTGCTCACGGTCACTGCAGCCTCAACCTGCTGGGTTCAACCTTCTACCGCAGCCTTCCAAGTAGCTTCCAAATACAGGCACACGCCACCATGCCCAGCTAATTTTTTGATGTATTGTGGCGATGAGGTCTCACCAAGTTGCCCAGGCTGGTCACGAACCCCTGGGCTCAGGTAATCCTCTCACCTCGGCCTCCCAAAGGGCTGGGATTATGGGCGTGAGCCACCGCACCCGGCCAGCCACTTGTCACACATGTGTATATTATAAATGAATGTATATGTTTATTAAGGAAAGTCTTGGTGACCGAAGCCAGCAGGGCTTTGGAATTGCACTTTGCTCGTCACATCGGTATCCACATGCATTGGAAGAGAGTTAGCCGTGATGGCTCGAGTCATCCAGTTAGGCCTCGCAGGAGTTGCTGGGACTGTGCTCCGGCCGTCAGCACATGGTCCCCCAGGGCTCCGGCCGCGGCATGGGCCCCTAGTCCACCTGTCTGCTCCATACAGTACCTTGATTTCCAGGGCCCCGCCTCCTGCATGCATTTGAGAATCCAGATCGCCTAGCCGTTTTTAGTCTCCTGGTGAACCTGCACATGAGTTGAAAGCTAGTCACGTGACAATGGGCTGATGTGCTGTACGACGTTCTCCTTGAAGGTCTGATGCCACACGAGAGAGACCATGCCAGATGGAAATCTGTCAGAGGAGGAAGAGCCGTCTCTCTTATATTTTCCCTTGGAGAAGTTTAAGCTGGAAAAAAAACTTCCAAAGAACTTAACGCCATTGCAGACCAAGTGGACACAACCCACACCATGCTCATGGAGACCAGCCTGGTGGCCAGCTCCTCAGGGGCTGTTTTTGGAGTCATGAGCGTCCTGGGTTTGGCTCTAGCATCTGCCACGGCAGGAGGGCATCTCTCCCATGGGACAGGGCTCTCAGCAGCCGGGTGGGGCTGGGCAGCTGCTGCCATCACCCACCTTAGAAAATAGAAGCAATTCAGCAGCAAGAGACAAAGCCAGCAGACGTGTGTATGGTGACATCAGAGCACAAGACTTTCAGAGAGAGAAAGTTATCCGAAGTCGAGGCTGACGGCTTGTGTGCTGATAGGTCGGTAAGAGCCACCAGGGCAGCGGGGACCTTCGTGCCTGCCCGATGGCCACGGCCAACTCTAGCTTCATGGCTATGGCCAAAAATGTCGTGGCCACAAGATGCATCCCTTTCTGGAAGGCCGGAGGGGTACAGAGGGCCTTTGGGGGCGCAGCTCTGGCCGTGACCACGGGTGCCTGGGTGGCAAGTGCTGCTGGGGTTGGCTGTTCACTCGCGCAGGATGTGAACAGCTTCCTGAAGAGCCAGAGGCACCTGGAGGAGGGGGCGAGGGCAGAGATGGCCGAGGAACAGAGCGCTCTTGCAGTGGAAGGTGAGCGGGATCCGACCCAGTGCCTGGCCGGGCTGAGTCCGTGGCACTGAACCCAAAGGCAGGAAGGGAGCGACGCAGAGGCGGTCTTGGGCTGCACAAAGGTTACCATGGCGGGGCGGGTTGGCGCTAAACAATCGGATGCATCAATATGCAATGACACCTGTCCTGACATGCCCCACCCCCTGCTAACGAGGTCTTCCCAGGACCCTGCTCTCTGCTCACAAAGCGCTGACCACAGGTTTTTGACATCCTGTATGTGTGGGGGGGCCACTCCCTCTCTGCCTCTCTGTGGCCCAAGGCTCCAGCAGGGCAGGGCTGTGTCCCCCTTGTCCACGGCAGGACCCTCAGCATGTAGCAGTGCTTGGCGCAGAGCAGGTGTGTTAGAAATATGTGTTCAGTGACGTGAATGTGGCATTATGGGACAGAGAGGACACTTCAAATGAGTTGGGAAAGGACTTTTATTTGATGAGACTGGGTGCTTTCAGGGTGGTATGGCTGTAGACAGGACTTTTATTTGGAAAATAGTTTGTTTCTAGACTCTCTCATTTAGAGAAATCAAATATTTCGTTGTCAAAACGGAAACAAGAAAAACGACCAGAAAATAAAGGAGAATTTCAAAAATCATCTTTAATTTTATAGGGGACAGATGTGACCGGGTAGCAAGGCTACAGCCTGAGACGTGGGAAAGGGTCACACAAGCCTTTGCCGAAGATGTGAAGGCTCACACATCATTCGTTCGTTGTTCACTCAACAGATTTTCACCAAGTGAGGCCTGTGACGACAGGCAGAGGATTTAGCAAGTGGTTCTAAAAGTGTCTGCGTGTTGGAATTGCCTGGGAGCTGAGGGAGTGGGTGTCACCCCCAGGGACAGGGCTTTAGTTGGTCTGGGGTACGGTCTGGACTCTGGAATTTTTTTTTTAAAGCTGGGGGGTCTCATTCTGTCAACCAAGCTAGAGTATAGTGGCACAATCACGGCTCACCACAGCCTTGATCGCCTGGGCTCAAGTGGTCCTCCCACCTCAGCCTCCTGAGTAGCTGGGACTAAGGCCCACACCACCACACCACCATGCCCGGTTAATTTTTTGTAGAGTCAGCGTTTCCCTATGTTGCCCGGGCTGGTCTCAAACTCTTGAGCTCAAGTGGCCCTCCTACCTTGGCCTTTCAAAACGTTGGGATTACAGGCATGAGCCACAGCTCCTGGCTGACTTTGGAATTTTAAAAAGATCTTCTGGGTAATTCTGTTATGCAGCCAGGTTTGGGAACTACTGCATTGAGGTGTGAGGGGTTTCTTTTTTTTGAGTTGGAGTCTCACTCTGTCGCCCAGACTGGAGTGCAGTGGCCGCTTCCGGCCACCGCAGCCTTGACCTGCTGGGCTCCGGCGATCCTTCCGCCTCCGCCTTCCGAGTAGTTGGAACCACAGGCGCGCTACCACACCTGGCTATTTTTTTTTTTTAATTGTAGAGATGAGGTCTGGCCAAGTTGCCCAGACGGGTCTCGAACCCGCGGGCTCAGGCAATCCACTCACCTCAGCCTCCCAAAGGTGAGGGATTACAGGCTGAGCCACCGAGCCCAGCTGAGGGGTTTCTTCTTACTTTGCGGAACCAACATCCTTTTACCTAAGGCACATGTTCTAGCTTCTGAACACCTAGGGTGACTTCTTTCTTGCAAACTGAGAGACCTGGGAACTTAAGCTCCTTCTCATTCAACCACCCATCACGTGTGCTCCTGGGCCAGTGCCCTTGCCAGCGATCTCACCGAGTTCTCTCTGCCCTTCCTGCCAGACGGGCCATTCACCCACTGAGTTAACCAATGCACACATATGGCCCGAACACACCTCCTGTGCTGGACATCCTGCCAGGCCTAGCAGTGAACAAGACAAGGCCAGCTGTGCTAAGTAAATGGCGACCTCACCCAGCCCCGTAATATCTGGGGGCTCAAGCAAACCTGCTGTGGGATCCCTAATATACCTCAGAAGTGAGTGAACGATTCCCATTCTCTTTTCGCCCTAGTTGACCACCCTGTCTCCGTGGAACCTTGGTTTAGCAGAGGCCAAATGCAAGGCTTCCGCGAAGAATACCAGGGGCAGGGAAACTTTTAGCCGCAGTGACGAATCCAGCAGCAAAGATGATAGAAGGGGAGACCTGCAGTGGTTTGAGATAATACTTGGAGACTTCAGAAATACCTGGAGTGGGAGAGAAGTTTGCAAGAGGCCAGGTTTTTTTGTGTGTGTACAGATGGTTGGAGACCAGGAAGACCTACATATGCATGTTCATTAAGGCTGGAGCTGGGACACACTTAGGACTCATGTGTTTTCCAAGTTTTATCTAACGACATAGTACTTTACAATTAAAATGAGAAAAAAATCACTCTCTGCCACTCTGCCTCTCCCTCCCCCCTGCCGCCTCCTGTGACTTGGCAGCCATGCCTTGAGTGGCGAATCTGTTGCTCCAGCTAAGACTCACTCTACGTTCCCAGTGTCCCACATTGAAAAGTCAGTGATTTGAGAGGAGCTGTTATTGGGAGAAAATTATCCCTTCACTGCAGCATAATTTATAATCATGAATAATTGGAAGCCATTAAAATGTTCCAACACTAGAGAACTCATTAAATTCTAAATATTCATCCCCTTGAGAGAACACTGGAGCTGTCAAAAATGATGCTCGCAAGGGTCAATAAATGGGTTAACAAGAAAAAGGTTTATTTCAACAGGTTCGGTGGAAAAAAGTAGGGAAAAAATTATATGTATTCTTTCTCATCTTTTACTTTACAGGGAAAACACATCTCTTAAATTTTTACTTTACAGGGGAAACACATCTCTTAAATTTGTATGTAGAAAAACAAAACTCCACAAGAAAAGACAGCAAGGTCACAATGCACACATTTTATTATGTAAAATTTTACTTCTTTACTCAGTGGTAAGTTTTGGAGGTAAATTTGGTAATTTTCCCCCTCTTTTTTTTCCTTGTATTTTTCAAGTTTTCTGTTATGTGAATTACTGTTTTATGAAATGGAAAGAATAAATAATAAATATTTACATTAAATATTAAAAAAGAAATTTAAAAGAGGACAAACTCATAATCTGCTGGTCTTAACTTAGCTTCTTAAACTGCTTGAATGAATAAAAGGCTCTTCTTCATTACTGAATGAGGCAACAGTGGGAGGAGAATGGGTATGTTTTCATGGAAGACTGTCTCCGTGATATTAGCAATGCCTGGAAAGTTTAGGGAACTCCAATTCATCTGTCCATCCACCCACCCATCCATTTCTCCATCCATCCATCCATCCATCCACCCAAAATACTGGGATTACAGGCATGAGCCACTGTACCCGGTCACACACACATTTTAAGAGTACAGTCCTGGAGAATCTTCTGTTCCGTTCCGTACCAGCCATAAGATTTATTTCAGCCTTCCAAACCTGCAAGGCGGGTTTGGTGGCTCAGTCTGTAATCCCAGCACTTTAGGAGGCTGAGACTAGTGGATTGTCTGAGCCTGCAGGTTTGAGACCAGCCTGGACAACTTGGCAAGACCTTGTCTCTACAGTAAATAAAAAATTAGCTGGGTGTGGTAGCATGTGCTTGTAGTTCTGGCTACTTGGAAGGCTGAGGTAGAAGGATTGCCTGAGCCCAGGAGGTTGATGCTGGGGCGGCCGTGAGTGTGCCACTGCACTCCAGCCTGGGCGATGGAGTGAGACTCCAACTCAAAGAAGAAAAGAATAAATACAAAAATTTTAGGTGGCCATGAGCGTGCCACTGCACTCCAGCTTGGGCGATGGAGTGAGGCTCCAACTAAAAACAAAAACAAAAAATGGGGCTGGGCATGGTGGCTCAAGCCTGTAATCCCAGCACTTTGGGACGCCAAGGCGAGAGGATTGTTTGAGCCCAGGGGTTCGAGACCAGCCTGGGCAACCTGGTGAGACCTTGTCTCTACAATAAATGAAAAAATTAGCCGGGCGTGGTAGCACGCGTCTGTAGTTCCAGTGGCTTGGAAGACTGAGGCGGAAGGATCACCTGAGCCCAGCAGGTCAATGCTGGCGTGGCCATGAGACTCCAACAAAAAAACAAAAACAAAAACAAACCTGCAGAATCCTTGCACACATACAGAGATTCCCTGATCCGTGACCCTCTTCCCTACGAAAAGGGAAGAACTATTCATTGAAAGTTTACTACATCCTAGGAACTCTGCTAAGTGCTTTACCAACTCTACTGAATATCAAATGGCAAATAGCTACTTGAGTGCTTAACATTTTCTAAGTACTTTACAAATACCAAATACTTTACACATACTGTCTTACTTTATACTTGCAATGCACTGCTATGGTAGAATATTTATTATCTGCATTTTGTAGACAAGGTATCTAGGTAAGGCACAGGGCTAAGCCAATTGTTCGTGGTCATCCATCTAGCAGGTGGCAGATCTGAGTCAGAATCCTGAGACCCTTGGTTCCTTGCTCTTAACCACTATCCTACACTGCCTTGGTTACCCTCAGGTCACATCACTCAGGAGCAGTAGGGCTGGAATTCAAACATGTCTGTGCTTATGAGCCTAAGGCAGAAATTTTAAGCTGGAGCCTTAGCAAGTGTTGCCAATTCTGGCAACACTTACTTTTAAAATTATTCAGAGATTAGTATTTTCCACACACGCACCTCAAAACTAGTAGTTACATTCAGATTGTACTTGGCAGGGAGTTTTTACAAGTGTTGATCTAAACTCTTCCAGATTTGTCTAAGGCAAAGATTGGCAAATTACAGCCCATGGGCCAAGTCTGACCCACCACCTGTCTTTATAAATAAAGTTTTATGGAAACATGGCCACGTCCTTCATCTATGGTTTCTTCTGTGCTATAAAGGCAGAGCTGAGAAGCTGTAACAGAGACTGTACGTCCTGCAAAACCTAAAATATTTACTGCCCGGTGTTTTTCAGGAAAGGCTTTTTAACCCCTGGTCTAAAGGACTCAAGGGAAGCAAGTTTTGAGTATCTGGAATTCTGGCTTTCAAACTGGGAAATTGTCATCTGTGAATCAGGAAGTCAGTTTTGGAAGCCAGAGGGAACCCCCAGGTGATAATGTTTCTGTGAAAGCACTTTCCACACCTGCCCCCTTTCGGCTGCCAGCCCCTCCTGCAAGTTCAAGGGAAGGGTGCTAGGGATGGCTTCTGCTCTCTGGAGAGGCCTGGCCACGGGCAGCCTCTGCTGCCGTCTCCCGCAGAGCTCCCTGCCCTGCCTCTCTCCACTGGGTCTCCTTCTCCTCTTGCCACAGATCCGATCTCTCCGTGTCACTCCTCAGTTTACCCAGGGCTCGAGATGGACAATCAGGGTCCTCTGCTAGTTTCTATCTGTGTGAACCTGATTGAGGTTCCTAGTGTCTCTGTCTTGACTTTCTCACTTATAAATCAGGATGATAATGAGTTCTCATGAGAGCTGTGACAGTAAACACCGATCTCATATGTGAAGGCACCAATGCCATCCCCAGTACATGACAGACACTCGGCCTGTGCTGCGCTTCCAGGAAGTGCAACAGGACTGCCCTCAACCTGCAGCACCCTGGAGTGGGAAGCCTGAGCTAGCACAGAAGATCCTGACTTTGGAGAACTTACCATTCCTCCGGAAAGGTCATTCTATGCTGCTTTCTTCTAAGCAAAAACTTTCAAGCACCAGCAAGGCATCATTTGGAAAAAGAGAGGCCTCTCAGGTCCCCCCCCCAATAACTGGCCTTGTGGTCTTGTGCTCAGCTTCTCTGGGCCCATTACTCCTACTGGTCAAGTGGAGGCCGGGACTGTTTCAACATCAAGGCTCGCACCCAATTCTACGATCCATCGTTGACTGTAAGGATTGATGAGGAGAAAAAGCTCTGGGGTCAGGAATGAAATGACCTCCAGTCGGTGAAGGTTCATGATGCTCCAGTGACCGGGGAGAGCCAGGTTCCATGCAGGGTCCAGGGGCACGAGACAAGCAGAGCTGCCCAGGCTCTGGACTCCGCTGCTTCCTCGCTACGTGGGCTGTGACCTCTCTGTGCCTCAGTTTCCCGAGGACACGGGAAGCATACAATTCATCAGGAAAGACAGAAGCTGCACAACAACTTGGTGGTTAAGGGGGTGTTGGGACTGAAGGCTCAGAACCCATGTCACTGTCATCTTTAGAGCATGGGTTGGTTGACCAGAGTCTCTGGCTTGTTCCTAAGGATCTCACTCTTAACACGAATGGTAACACTAATGGTAGAACATTTACTGAGTGAATACTATGTGCCATATATTTCTAAGCATTTTACATACATTAACTTTTTAAATCCTTCCATCAACCCTATAAAGTTGGAACTATTAATATCCCCATTTGACAGATGAAAACACTAAGGCATGCTAAGCAACTTGTGCAAGGTCATACATCCAGGAAGCCCAGACAGTCTGGCTCCAGATCCCATGCTTTTAAATCCTAAAAGGACGCTGCTTTCTCAGGGCAGAGGAGCAGACCTTCCTGTAGGAGGGTGGTGACACTTTCTCAGGCACACCTATCTCCTTTTCTGGGCCCGTGAGCTCCGTCTGCTGTGGAGTGAGCAGATCTCCAGTCATGCTGGCATGTGGTATAAATGACACCAGGGCTCTGCTCCCACAAACCTCAATCCTGATGCCTATGGCAGGCCTGATAGACCCCACGGACACTGGTAGGGGTCTGGTAGCTCCGAGGCTCTGGTACTGGAGACAGAGAGCTGAACAAAACTCAGTTTTGGCCTCAAGGAATTCAGAAAGCATAGCACGAAGCCAAGTCTGGTGAGAATAAAGTCATGCTGCAGAGACTCAGAGGCGAGGCCAGCAACATAGGGGAGGGGCTGGAGTGTGTTGGAAATGTCCACAGAGAAATGGCCACGAGAGAAAATGAAGCAGAAGGACCGGCTGTGCAGAGAAAAGAAAGTGGGAGTCAGATGGTCCAGTGGGGGGGGGACCATGCACACCTACCTGAGGCAGAGCCCCGTCGAGGTCCCTGTCCTACTTCCTGGTGGTGAACAGACAGACAAGGTCCCTCCCTTACAGGGCCTGCAGTCTGGTGGGGATGGTCTTTCAGGTCTCTTTCCATTCAGAGTCCTCAGTATTGATTCTAAGCCTGGAAAGATGGTCTGAGACCGGAACTGGAAGGTGCCTTCTGTGCCTGGCTAGGTGTCTAGAGTTTTGTCCACAGACAACAGAAGTCTTCCATGGAGATGGAGGAGACAATCTGGGGACAGAGGTTTTAGGAAGGGTGATCTGGCTGAGAGCCATGGCGCCATGAGCCCAGAATATTTCCATTGACCCTGCACAGCTGTGTGGCCCCTTCCCTGCATTAAACAAATTGATAGGCTTTGATTTTTAGCGTATATTTGAGTGGAAAGTACAGACAGCTCCCACATTCCTGCTCCCTTCACCCCAGACCATCACCATCCAGCACCACGTGGCACATTTGTGACAATGGATAAAGCTACTTTGAGACATTAATCCCTGCCTTTTAAAAAGGAGCTTTTCTGTTCTCTCTCTCTGGAGCCTTTGAGGAGATGGCAGGATCCAGAACCATGTAGTGGTGGTTTCCAGCCAGAGTCCACGTTAGTATCATCTTTGACCTCTTCACAAGACCCATTTGCCCAGACCCCACTGGGGTCAACTGAGTCAGAACCTCTGGGTGTGCAGCCTGGGTATGTAAATGGAGTTCTGATTGGCTCCTTTGGTTGAGAACCACAAATGTATGGCCTAGAACTTGGTCAGATGGTCTCCAAAATAGAGGCATTGTTTTCCTGACTCTCTGCCGGGTGGTGCCAGCTTTGGGTACCACTTGGTCACAACGGCTCCCATGCAGCTTCTGGCATGGCTTAGTAGGTACACAGGCCTTTTATGAGTCATGAGGTAGAAAGAACTGTTCCAGAGGGAAGGAAGAACGCTGGGTGAGAAAACCTGGTTGGGTTATTCCGACGCCTGGGACTGAGCATCTGTTGAGGCTTAGATTCACCTGGAGAGATGAGTTCTGCTGTCAACAACATAGAATCAGCACTTTACCCTTGTGAGGGACACCATGGAAGATCTGCTCTAAACTAACATCCTGCAGATGGGCAGGGACATGCCCAAGAGCACACAGCTCGCCACAACTGAGAGAGCAGAGACGTGACTGCTGCTCCCTGCAATCCAGTTCTCTTCTCAAACCAAACAGTACAAGGTCCAACAATTAGGTTCTCGAACTCATCCTAGAAAAAGTGCTACATACCCCATTGTTGCATATCACCGTGGTCACCTTCGAAGTATACCCCTTGGGAAGCTATGCACCGACACCAGCACCTAGTCTACCTGTCAAAGCAATTTTGGAACTTTTTCTAGAATGGCCATCAGAGCTTTCGTTGAATTACCCTTGATGTTTTGAATGTCATCAAACGTCTTCCTTTCAATATTTCCTTTATCTTCAGGTAAAGAAAAAAGTCATTTGGGGCCGGATCAGGTGAGTAGGGAGGGTGTTCTGATACAGTTATTTGTATAGTGCTATCAGTGTAAGTGCACGGTGGTGGATTTGTGAACTTAATTGTCTGAGCTCAATAAATGACGACAGCTCTGAGGGCCATTCCAGAAAAAGACTTCCAAAACTGCTTTGATGGGTGGACTAGGCGCTGACATCAGTGCATAACTTCCCAAGGAGAGTACTTCGAAGGTGACTGTAGAGATGCTCAGCAATGAGGCATGTAGCACTTTTTCTTGGACTGTTCATGAGCCGAATTGTTGGACCTCAATACATCACTGCTGCCATCACAGCAGCCACTGGCAACTTGGGAGCAGGGAGGGGAGGCAACTCTCTGACCTCTCCTCGACGGAGGTACAGAAATGGAAACCTAAGGCCAGAGCCACTGGTCGACGCTCGTCTTAAATAAAAGTCACCCTGCCTTTTAAACAAAATCTCAGGGACTACATGTGGCTTCATTCCAGAAGCACATTCTGGCCATGCTTGTTGTATCCTCAGCTATGTGTCTGGGTCCATGTCTGTTTCTGGCACCTTCAGTACGGGTTATATGCTGGGAGCTCTGGCAGGTGCCCCAGGGAAACGTTAGAAACTGGACATGATTAGTCTGGCCCTCTGCCAGCTCACAGTCTAGTGGGGGGACAAAGATACGTACACAGACTTAAGAGAAAATCTGGTTTCTCCAGGTTATTTTTCCCAGTGGCACCCATATACGGCTGCATGTCGCCAGCAGAAGTTCAGGTGGGCCTGGGCTGAGCTTGAGTCAAAGAAAAACCTCACTGCTAAAGTCTGTCAAAACAGGAAGAATTAGGTAAGTGGAAGGAGTTCCAGCCAACAAAAGAAAACGTGTAAGGCACAGATCATGTGCTGGATAAAGACAAGTTGTGTTGGACTCTGTTCACCTGGTAACAGGGCAGGGGCCAATGCCACACCAGAGGAATACAGGTGTTGATGGGGAAGAAGGGAGGCGGGCCAACCAGTGACAACTGAGCTGAGACTGACAGTTGAGGTTTGTTTCACCTGGAAGGGGTGGAGGAGCAAAGGACAGGAGTCTCAGAGGATAGGCCCTGGTGATACACAGAGACCGAGTGGGAATGTGAAAGAGTTTGAATTGTGGGCTTGGGAAAATGAGAGTTTCTCAAGGATCTCGAGGAGAGACACAAAACAGTCATATTACTGTAGGAGAATCCAGGTGAAAGTGTAGAGGACTGACGAACAAGACACAGAGGTCAGGGCGTTTGTTGTTCGACAGAGACTGTATTGGATGCTCCCTCCGCAACAGGGCTCTGGGAATACAGGGGTGAGTACACGGCCCACACACCTTTTCTCATCATTAGAATCTAATGACAGAAGTGAGACAAACCACAGACAAGCAAACACATCAATGAATGAGGTCACTTCACATCATTCAGAAGGGCCAGTGCTGTGAAGGAAATCAAATAGGTGTGGGTTAGCGTGGTAAGAAGCTTGTTGAGACTGGGCAGTCAGAGAAGGTCTTCCTGGGAGGTATGTTTGCTTAATCTGACATCAGAAGATAAGAAATGGGGGCAGTGTTTCAAGGTAGAAGGAACAGTTTGGGCCAGGACCTAAGATGGGCATGAACTTGGCTTGAAGAACAGAGAGCGAACCAGAGCGCCCAAGCTGATGAGCAGTGGGGGGAATGGGTGGAACCAAGGAGTTGGCTGGACTTGCTGAGGGACTGCAAATGGGGGGGGGGTGTGGGTAGGGTCAGAGATGGAGAGGCTCCCTGATTTTAGGAAGGGGTCCGGGATGCCTTTGATCAACCTAGGAAACACCAGGTAAGGAGTGCGTTTAGAATGGGCCTGGGGTTGCCAGAGATGTCTCTAGGGTAGGTGAGTGCTGTCAGAATCAGCACCTGGCTCAGGGGAACAGAGCAACGCATCAGTGACAATTTGCAGAGAACTTGCCCAAGACAGAGGTGGGAGGGCATCTCCCTTCAGCAAGGTCTTTTCTTTTTGTACATTTTCTTTCTTTCCTCCTTAGGATTTTAACAGGGTTATTGCCGACTGTTGTTCCATTTACCGAACTAGGAACTGCTGTTGTCTGAGCGTCTGTGTCTCCCTCCCTCCACACCCAATGCCTACATTGAAATTCTCACTCCCAATGTGATGGTGTTGGGAGGTGGGGTCTTTGGGGAGGTGATTAGATCATGTGAGGGTGGAACCCTCATAAATGAGATTAGTGCCTTTATAAGAGGCCCCAGAGAGCTAGCCAGCCCCTTCAACCGGGTGAGGATTAGCAAACCGGCGCTATGAACCAGGAAATGGGCCCTTACCAGACAGAACACAGAATCTGCCAGTACCTTGATCTTGGACTTCCCTAGCTCTAGGACTAAAATAAATTTGTTGTTTATTAATTACTTGTTTATGGTATTTTGTTACAGCAGCCCAAACAGGCAAAGACAGAAACACAGGAGGTTTTGAGTAGAAAAGGATTTGTTTCAAGCACATTGAATTTTAGGAGCTTGTGGGTCTGTAGCTGGATGAGTCTAGACGTTAGGAGAACTTTACAGAGTCCAGTTTTGGATTTGAGACTCATTCTCTTGTAGGCAGAAAATGGTGTCAACCATAGCTTTTTCAGGGGAGTGTAGGAAAAGGGGGAGGCCCACAGCCGAGCTCCAGGGAAGACGTAAGGGAGAAGTGGAGGAAGCGAAACCTATAAAAATGGTAGAAAGGTAGTCGGAGATGGGAGTCAGTGCCAGTGCTTGGACTCCTGCAGGATTTCTGCAAGAGCAGCAGTGGACACATTAGAGCTCAGAGTTTGAAGGCAGATTTGGAAGTGACCACCTGGGTTCAGCTCCTGGTTCTGGCACTTCCTATTTTTGTGACTTTGAGCAAGTTATTTGATCTCTCTATATATCAGCCTCATCCTTTTTTTTTTTTTTGGTAGAGATGAGGTCTCGCCAAGTTGCCCAGGCTGGTCTCGAACCCCTGGCCTCAGGCAATGCACTCACCTCGGCTTCCCAAAGGCAATGCACTCACCTCGGCTTCCCAAAGGATATTATGAACGTCAGAGATGACTGGCTGGGATTACAGGCTGAGTCACCGAGCCCGGCCCAGCCTCACCTTTTTTTTTTTTTTTTTGAGTTGGAGTCTCACTCGGTCGCCCAGACTGGAGTGCAGTGGCCGCTTCCGGCCACCGTAGCCTCGACCTGCTGGGCTCCGTCGATCCTTCCGCCTCAGCCTTCCGAGTAGCCGGAATTACAGGCATGCGCTACCACTCCCGGCTGATTTTTTGATTTATTGTAGAGATGAGGTCTCGCTGCCCAGGCGGGTCTCGAACCCATGGGCTCAGGCAATCCACTCACCTCAGCCTCCCAAAGGCGCGGGATTACAGGCTGAGCCACCGAGCCCGGCGAGCCTCACCTTTTAATAGGGAATAGCAATACTGTCAGGTCTGGGATTTGATATCGCCCTTCTTGAAGTGAACACATGAGCCTGTTACTGTTTCATGGTTATTGGTGGAAAACCAGTCTGGGTCAGAGACAGCACAGCAGGCAGTGTACTGGATGGCTCTGGGAGTCCCCAAGTCCCATGGGCCTGGATGGATGCGATGCATACAGTAGGTCTGTGCTGCAGCTGAAAGACGCTGAGCTTAGGAAAGCCACCTCTTTTATAACAGTAGTAAGCAAGCTTGTTCTTTGTCCTGGAGAGATACAAGGTTCCTTGCTGCAGACACAACCCCCAGAAATGGCCTGGGGAAAGGGCAGGGCAGCCTTTGCATACCCCGCAGAAGGTGCAGGAGAAGGAGACTCAAAGAGAAATGCCTCGGAGGAGCACCTGCCTCATGGGGCTGCTGGGAAGACGAAAGGAGTGAGTACAGGTGGATGCCGCCGACAGTGCTGTGTGTGTGCCCAGTGTCAGCACTAGGGGTGGCAAGATGGAGGAGGTGGGGCTGGAAACTGCATCACATCACCTCCAAATCGGAAAACAGCCGATTGAACAAATGTCTATCGAATGGTACTATGTGCCAGGCACTGGGACATAGTACAGCAGCAAACAGCTGACCTCCAGGTGCTTACATTCTAGTACAGGGACAGACACCAAGTAAGCTATCAGGCAAGCACATTATACAGGGCCTCGGAGATCGGGATAAGGACTTGGCACTGCCTGGGTGAAGGGGAGCCACCAAAGGTCTGCACAAAAGCACATCACAAGATGATTGATCAGGCTGACTGCTGAGACAACAGATTAGGTTGTGAAGTGCGGCTAGAGAAAAGGAGGAAGCAGGAGACCTGCTTAGGAGATGGCCGGGTGAGGACATGCCGGCTGGTAGTGGGTGGCAGTGGTGAGGTACTAACCCACCGTGGCCTGTCACAGTCCCAGATGCAAGGGGAAGGATCTTGAGAACATGCGGCTGTCAAGCAAGTGGACTGAGTGGCATCCCTCAGTTGTCATCCTCGGGATACTGGGTACTGGAGGTGGAAGCCAGGAGACAGCAGGGTGAAGGGCAAGCAGTTGAAGTCAGCTAGCAGAAACTCCCAGAAGTCTGCCATAAAGGAGAACTTGGGATCATGTACTTTTTTTTTTTAAACATGTAAGAAGAGTTAAGCCTATTTAAATGCCAAAAGGACTATCAAGAGGAAAAGGTTAACCATGCAGGAAAGGAAAAGAAGGCAATGTACCCGAGAAGGCAGGAAAGGCTGGGTACAGAGTTGAGGTATAGGATTTGCCTGTGATGGGAAGAACACTTGTTCCTTAGGAGAGACGGGAGAAGAACGGGAGTAATGCAAATCGGTTTCTAAGTCTGGGAGCAACAATTCATTCAGGGAGCTAAGGTCCGATGAATGGTCTCCATGAAACGGGAAGCATGATGATCACACAGGGCAAAGTTAAGGGAGTTGGAGATTTACAGGAAATGGATATTATGGAGAACTTCAGAGATGACTGGCTGAGAAGCCAGTGCAGCAGAGGATGGCTGAAAAAGCAGAGATGAGAAAGAACAGGGTTAGGCGGGGCACAATCCCTACGGGTGAGAAAAAAGCAAGGAGCTCAGCTGGCAGCAGGGATGGAGATGGCGGACACTTCGGGAAGATCAAGTGGCCATGCCCGAGTCCAGGGGTGGATGAACAGTGAAGAGGTGCGACTGAGAAGTACGGGAACACCTTTGGGCCAGCCTGGAGCTCAGTAGTGGGGAAGCCAGAGAGTGCCGACGCAGGCCCCGCTGCCGGCCCAGTTTAGCTTCCAGTTCATCACTACAGACACAACGGCTGATGTTAGGAAGCCTGGCGGTCTCCTTTCTCTGTTACTCTCATCTTAAGAAGTCAAATCCAGTTGTATCCTTGGAGCCTCAGGCAGAGGCAACCCAGGATGAGGATCAACACACACACAGGCCAAAGAATGGTGTTTCTCTCTTTTATTTAAAAACAGTGCTTCATTACCATTTGCAAAGGCTGAGGCAGTGCTCCTCCTTTGCTTAGAGTTTATAAAAGCCAGCAACATGATCAATAATTTATACACATGGAGAGTAATACAAAAAAATAAGGAATAAAAGCTAAAGATCTAACTACTCCAACCTTCACAATTCCAGCTACTTGATAATAATAGGAGTAACCCAATGAATACTGTATGGTCTGAAAGCTACTATACAATATGATTCTTAACAAGAAGGGAAGGGAATTAGAGACTGTCACAAAGCCCTGGGATGCTTCTCTGAAGTTAGCAGGGAAACAGGACCCTGGGCAAGCAGCTCGGGTGTCCTAGGAGGTGATTCTGGGGGAGGACAGGAGCAGAAAGAGAGAAGGCTAGGTGGTCAATTACACAAGCATCCCATGTGATGCCCCCATACCCCAAAGGTACCTGTTTTGCCATGGCAATGGGAAGGGGCTGGAGAAACGGCATGTTGCATGTAGGGATGGTCCAGTCCCTGCCATGGGGAGTGGGGAGGAGAGGAGAGGTTCTGTGGCATTTTGAGCCTTGCAAAGTTTGGACTGAAAAGCTCAGAGACTCAGGTAGGTCAGCCTGTCAGGGACAAGTAAACTCCACTGGCTCTCTTCTCACTTTGCAGCCCTAGCTTACATGTGATAGCCCCAGGTTTGCTCCAGCTATTCACAAGCAGAATTGTAACACAAGAAAGAAACAATTCATATCCCTTAGGGAAAAAAGGATCAATTCATCACTCAATATATAATACAGCCAAAATGAGCTGCCAAAACAAGCACACACACACACAAATACTGTGAACAGAAAAATACAAGAAAATGACTAAGCTGGGAGTCTAGATAGGGTATAGACACTGCTTAAAGCACTTATCAGTCCCCAGAAAAACCAAACCAAAAAACATTTTTTAAAAAATTCAAAAACTCATGTACCCCCTGGGAAAACTGGTGTTGGTAAGAGGGGCAGGGGGTGGGGAAAGAAAAGAGAATTGCTGTTCCCTTTTTGCTCGCCAGTGTGAGTGGAGTCCTCCCCACTGGCATATACACAACTACCAGACACAGAAGACCAAGTCCCTCTGCTGGTGGCCTCCTGAAAGGCAAGGCTTGAGTTCTGGCTGACGAGCAGTTCTCTTGTTACCAATCCCTGCCAACCAGCACTACCATGGCTGAATTGATCTACCGTTTTCCTGAGTAAACTGTAACTGGCTACAGTTTCGGTAACATGGACAAGAACTCAGCTGCTACAGCCAACTGCGATGCTTCAGGAATCCCCTCCGTCCTTGGCTCCTCATTCCTAGTGCATCCACGTGAGGAATAAGATAACTGCTACAGTCCACTCTGTAGTTCTAATTTTCAAAGAAAGGTGCCAGGGACTCGACTGTACTCACTAAACCAGAGGGTGCGTGCTGGCTTAGGACACCCGGAGCCGACTTGGAAAGGGCCCTGTTTCATGCTCTAGCTCTTGGATGGCTATTGCCCGGTTGATCAGCAAAGCAAGTATGAAGGAAGGACACAGGCAAAGGCAAGGGAGGGAAGAGGCTTTTGGACAGTAACATTTCCAAAAATATGTAGTGTTTTATGCAACATAGAATCGGGTTTCACTGTGTATACTACAAATGGTCAAACATTTTCAAGAGCATGACAAAATAAAGACACACAAATTTACGTCTGATGTTCACTTTGCCCACTATTTTTTTCCTATCTTAAAACAGTGCAAACAGATAACTTATGCTTTTAAAACACCATGACCCCTTCCCCACCCCCCCAAATCCCTTTCCTCCTAGTATCTGGGGCAAAAACTTGCAATTCTGCAAATATTACCGTGCTAAAGGGTTGTAAGCAGCAGAGAACCGGTTGGACTTGGCAAAAGGGGAAGGGTCATCAAACATTTCCCCTTTACCCCCCTTAAATATCCAAATGCTTCCCAAACTGTCCCTTGTTTGGTTTTGTTCTCCTGCCAGAGGAAAGGGGGGTTTCTCATGCCCTTCTTGCATATCCTTGGGGTTACTTCCATCCCCATTTGATGCCTCCCTCCTATCTGGAAGCTACGTGACTAGTTAGAGGATGGTAGTGATTAGCCGACTTATCTGCTATATCTCTAGTAAAGCATATCCTAAACTAAGAGAAGTTCAGCCCCTGAGGAGTCACACAGTTGAGGAAAAGCTGCTATCATTGATTTCTATTAACTAGATCGCCACTAGCTCCCCTTAAACTAAGAGTTGAGCCCCAGTTCACTTCTTTTTCAAGGAGAAAAAATGTTGGCTCAATCAGACTGTGGCTGTTGGAGGATGATGGTGATAGTAGGTTTTCTTAAACCTGAGAGCCTTAAAAATGGTGAATCACAATGGCTGTTCTGAGTTAACGGGAAATGAACAAAGCAACAAAAGGAATTCTGGAAAAGACCTAAGGGCAGCTCTCTGGGCTGAAAGGGGGATGTTGTGGTAAAGGTGTTCCCTAAAGGTCTCCTTAAAAGAGCCCAGCTTCTAAGAGTAACATGCTCAGTAGAGAAAGTCCAGGTCATGAACTACACAGTAAAGCTGAAAAAAATCATTCATGTACTGTGATTCAGCATCAGTAAGTTTTTTGGAATTATCAGCCAGCATCCTCTAACAAACTCACAAAATGCCACCCTCCTCTGACTCTGTTTCTTGGTCCAAAGAGACCTAGAGTCAGGAATATACAAGCATCGCTGCTTTGAGGAACCTGCCTCTGATGAAGGTGACTATATGAGTCTCAAATTGTAAAAGCTGATGGGGAGGTTGATACTGTGAAATCTAGATGCTTATGAGAGTCCCAACTCAGTGCTGACATTGAAAATCAAAGACTCTTTCAAAAACAGCAGAAATCTAGTCTGTGTTAGAAAAGGGAGATGGAAGAAGCGGTATTAACGCCATCCCTGGAACGCAAAAGCCCACTGGACGACACAGAGCTTGCCTTCAGAGGCCTCAGCCAGAACCTGCTGAACTGAAGTGCACAAAAGATACCCCCAAGCTCAAGCTTCTGCTTCTTTTAAAGGTCTGTGGGAGCTGCCTCTCTGCCTTTCCCATTATTCTTATCTCTTTCTAGGAAAAAATTAGAGAAAAATACTTCAACTCATTCCCCTATTCTCCCCTGCTATGGATACAACCATGTAGAATTTGGCCTAGTCTCCACTGGGTAAGTGGCATGCCATCTTCTGAGAATGGCCCCTATTTGATCATGGGCCAGTATTTCTTTCGGTTTCTTTAGTCAGTAAAAGTTCTCCCTCAAAGCAAAAGCAAAAGCAAAATTCCCCTGCCCCCATTCCCCAGAACTGTGAAAGTCCCACATCCCATTCCCCACTCCTCTAACTAAAATATTTATATACATACAACAGAAATTGTCTTAACAGCAACAAACCAAACTTTGGCTTGGGGGGTATGTGGGACGCTTAAAAATGGCCAATGGACTGGGCAGTTTGGTGTCCCCTTATTTTATATATTCCTCCCCAGAACTAACTATAATTGCATCGAGGCCTCTAGCTTCCTTGATCTGTTTCCCCTAGCTTCAGGCACGGCCTCCCTTAGGGGAGAGAGGATTCTGAAGGGGAAGAAGATATGTATTATATACGACAGGCCAGTGTCCTCCCAGATACATCACTCTGCTTACAAAGAATGCTTGATGCTGTCATAGGTCAGTTATTTTAATTCAGGGACATGAATCAGTTATGAGTCAAGAACATGTGTGGAGGCAGGAGTTAAAAAACAAACCAAAAACAAACCCATAACAAACCAGAAGCTCCATGTCTCTGAATTACTCCCTTTAGCAGCTACCCCTTGGGTGAAAGTTCACCCTAGTACCAATGTGAATAGACCAGGGAGCCGAAAAGACCGTGCTTTTCTATTTCCTAATGCCTTCATTTTGGAAATGCTGTAGGACGCTTTTATCAGTTATATCTAATAGCTAGAAGAGAAACACTTTCTCTCCTACCTTGGTAACACATAAAATTAAAGCCAGATAGCAACAGTAATGGCTCGCTGCTGTGGCCACCGCAGGCCTCTTTCTGGCAGTATCTAAAGATCCTTGCTATTTCAGACCCTCCTTACAAAATGGGAGGGGAGCAATCTCAGGGCTCTGTATTTATGTCCCATAGTGTTAATGTATACCAAGTGTTCCAGGTGCTCAGCTGGGTGTCTTTGGAGGACAGTGAGAAACTGGGTGGAATGGCCACAAGGGCTCACGACTGTGGATAGAGAAGTGACTCATAAGGCTCTGGAAGATGATTCCTATGGCTTTGGAGCAAGTACAAAGTGCCTCTGCCTGCCCTCACATGTCCTCATCACCGGAGCTTCCAGGCTGGATAACCTAGAGCCTGATGCTTTACCTTTTCCTAACGGAGTCTTTATTACATCTTTTATACTTTGTACTTTCTGATGCCAGAAAAACAGAAGGAATATCAGATCTTCTAATATTCCTTTTCTCTTCCTCACCCTCTTTAATGCTTTGAGTAATTTGCGCTTCAGATCCTCGAGATGTGCCCAGATACCTGGAGGAAATCTGGTCACTGGCTTATTCATTCTTCTGTCCCTGGGTGCTAAATTCCTGAATCTTAAGGACATGTGAGCAGGGTGTTAATAAAAGAACAAATGAGCTAAGCTGTGGTTCAATTAAAGGGGAAGTGGCCCAGCAGGAATGCTGGGTTACAGGAAAGAAAGGAAATGATCTTTTTCACACTCCAGAGTTCATTCTGAGATCGGTTTCCTAATGAGGTGTTTATTATCCACAGTCTGAGGGCATGTTTGGAAATATAAATACTATAATTCCAAAAACGATGTCAACTGTCTCAGGCTGTGCATGTAAGATGATTGTAAAAGGAATGGAGAAGACAGGATGGAAGAGGAGAGGAAAGCGCCTTTTAAAATTCTGCTTTACAAGCACAAATTCCTATCTGTCAGTATGTGGATTCCAGCCACAGCCAATCAGAACTACCTGCCAAAGACCAGAAACTCAGAAGACTAGAAGAATATCCTGTTGCAGAAAAACCTCTTCCACTTCTGCTCAGCCTCCAGCTATTCAGCACCAGATACACTTTGGTAATTCTGTCTGCCGATTACTGATCATATGCATTTATCAGCTCCTAATGTCTCTCCTTCTTCCTTGACTGCCTCTTCCGTGATTGATAGAATAAGCTAAGCACGGACATAAAGACATGGAAATGCATTATTTTTTTGTTTTTTTTTTTACCACAGTTAAAAAAAAAAGAAAAAAAAAAAAGAAAAAAATGCACAATCTTTGGAACAAAAGAATTAAAGGCAGAAATTTAAAGGAAAAATACATATTCAAAGAACATAGTGAGGTATAAAAAAGTATTCTCTCTTTTTTTGTGTTTTTTTTTGTTTGTTTGTTTTTCCTCTTCATCTTGCTATAGAGTTCCTCTACTAGTAAATATTGCAATAGCCAGGCCTCATGAACTGGGGGGCTGTCCCATTTGCAGGGGTCTCACGTCACTTCAGTAGGGGGCAAATCGGCTGTAGCCACCTCGGTATAAACTCGCCTGCAGTAATTAAAGACATAAAAATAATGAAAAGGTTGATTAGATAAGCATTAAAAAGAAATAAAAATGTCCTGAGATGGGATATTTGGAAAAAGAGCTTCCTCTGAAGCCTGACAACAACGATCAGATGTTGCCTTGTGCAATAAAGTCAGGAAACCCACTTCTGCCTCTAAGGTGCTCAAACCAGAGTCCAACACGTTTATGGCTGACCTGATGATATCTCAAGGAAAGTGTGATGATAGTTTATTTCATTATTTACATGAATTGGCATAGAAGGGAAATGTAATAGTTTAAAACTAGTTCTGCAAATACTGTGCTTTTTAAAAGCACACGTCTTTGTTTACCCTGATATCTTGATATATCCTTACAACCCTCCCTGATATCTTGATGTATCCTTGCAACCCTGACAAAAGCAGCTTGCTGATTTCACCCCTACTCCCCACATTACCTGCTATAGTGCACGTTACTTCTGACCAGTCTCTCTGCAAGTGTGGCACAGCCCATGTTTGAGATGGTGCTGTATCTAAACCTGAGTTTATCTTTAATGATAAAGTCTATTGCCTCTATCATTTGTAAAATACACCAACTAGGTTGTTTCTTGACATATTTGAATGAATATACATATATATAGAGAGAGAGCTGGGGTTTTACCCAGGCTTTATCTCTGTGTTTTATCAAATGACTTTATCTAATGGCTTATCTCTTTCTTTCTTTCTTTCTTTCTTTTTTTTGAGTTGGAGTCTTACTCTGTTGCCCAGACTGGAGTGCAGTGGCCGCTTCCGGCCACCGCAGCCTCAACCTGCGATCCTTCCACTTCAGCCTTCCAAGTAGCCGGAATTACAGGCATGCGCTACCACGCCCGGCTGATTTTTTTTGATTTATTGTAGAGATGAGGTCTCGCTGCCCAGGCGGGTCTCAAACCCGCGGGCTCAGGCAATCCACTCACCTCAGCCTTCCAAAGGCGCGGAATTACAGGCTGAGCCACCGAGCCCGGCTGGCTTATCTCTTTCAATTAGAACTTCCCTAGGGATGTGATCTTTCTTGGGTTATTCTTATAGCACAGGATTTATATCATTTTAGCCCTAAATAAAACCCGAGGAACTCTACCACTGTGTTTATACTGTATGTCTCTACCTCGATCTAAACACACATTCCCTCGGAATCCTATTTCTTCCTTCCACAAATCTTCATCAGTGAAAATTTAGTGTGAGAAAGAACTGACTTTCTCATATTCCTTCAGGTCTTACATTTTGCACACTGCATTCTATCTCTCTCTTCGATACTCTGTGCAGGTTCAGAGGAGTTTCTCAGGTGAATTTTGGCTTGGAGAGAATGCCTGGCATGAGGAGGTATCAATGTGGCCTGTCTTTGTTGTAGCAAGTGAGTCCCAATCACTGCAACTGGAGGCATCCAAACCGACACAATGTTGCAGGGAGGATGCTGGTTAGGGGAGGTTATTCTAGATGAGCTCTGTAAATTTTTTCTGTACCTTCATGAAAAAATATTTTGCCATAACTGTTATTGATAACATAGTTCCAACTCCTTGTAAGGCTGAGGCGGAAGGATCGCCAGAGCCCAGCAGGTCGAGGCTGCGGTGGCCGGAAGCGGCCACTGCACTCTAGTCTGGGCGACAGAGTGAGACTCCAACTCAAAAACAAAAACAAAAACAAAAAACCATATTCTCACAAAGTGTTCATTTGGCAATTTCTAGTACTATCTACCAGAAGGCATAGGAAGCGCAGAGACATCTTTTGCATTTACATCTGAAACACATCCATTAAGTTTTTTGAAAAGCTTATTGTGAAAACTGGAGAGGCTGATACTCAAGTCTTTGCCAATACCTATCAATAAAACGATGCCATAGGTATGCACCCAACATTTGAACCAATAAAAAACATTAACCTGTTCCCTTATTTCTCTCTCAAATGATGCCACTGCTCATGACAGACTGTCCCTATTTCACTCCTTTCTGCAGCCCTTAACTAGGCCATGTGAATTATAGTATAAGACACAGATAAAAAGGGTAACATGAAATTTCCAGATAGACTTGTGTGGCTTTAATAGACTTGTGTGGATAAAGGGCTAATTTACTACCTTCCTGGATCTTTTGTAGTCTGTGGATAAAAGTCAGAAGGGGTAAAATGGTTTAAGAAAAAAGGATAAATACTCACCACAGCGCCAACTCCATAGCTAGCGGCAGGGGCAAGGGCATGGTAGGGGTCAGCTGTGTACACCCTGCCATAACTGGAAAGAAGAAACATAATCAGAGAGGTAAAGGAGAGACTACGGTCTAAAAAAAATGAGAGAGTTTACTGTGATAAAGGCTTGTGAGTTACTTGATATTGGATTATTATTAGGAAACTGACAGAATGAAACATTTATATTTCTATTCCTAAATGTAGTAACTGTGAAAAAAATCTGAAGTATTTCTATACAATGGAAAAGAAGGGAGCCAGAGACAAGGACAAGAGAGACTGTTGTCAAAGCCAAAGAAGAGACAAGAACAAAAGAGAGGGAGCAGAGGACGGAGTCAGTGCTTGTGGTTTAGGTATGAAAGAGGCCATCCAGAGAAGGTCTGCAAAAAGCCAAGGCTGGCAGGACGCATTATGTGCTAAGTTCTGTTGTGGAAATGGCAAAGGGAGGAAACGGAGTGATGTTCGGGATGGGACAGTGTTCATGTTCCCAACGCTCACCTCTCACTCAGTACATACCCGTCGCTGTAAGCGGCTGCAGCGGCTGCAGCAGCGGTGGCTGCGGTTGCAGTAGCAGGCTGTGCATATCTGTAGGCTGCATATCCACCCTACAGGAGACAAGAGAACTGACTTTACAGATACCTCTCCCCCCGGGTGGACAGAAGAACACGCACCCACCCACACGCAGACATACACACTTGTAGACACAGGACAGACACAAACACAGACACACGTGGGAAGAAAATGTTTCAAACTGCATCAGTCTGCATGTTATTATTCCTCTAATAGAAAACTAAGTTCCACTCAATGCAGGGATTTGCTTTCCAATTTGTGACAGTAGTAAAAGTAAACTGTATCCCATATCTGTTAAATGTAGGAAATGAAGATATGATTTTGGATCTGTCTTACTTCACAGTCTTTGGTAGAATTTTCAACAGGGAAAATATTCACAGAAAGTTGGGAGAATGCTGACTGCCAAGAAGTGTAAGTTATAGAGTTAAAACATATTACACTTATATGTGCTAGCTTCAGATTCTCTGATGTGTGCTCAGACTGATTCATGACTACGAGGCTACAGCACCTAACAGAAAGGTCAGATATAGAGCTCTGTTCCATCTGGCATAGCACGCGTGCCAAGAAGCTAAGATAATCAGGCAATTTAGAAGGAAAAAACAATGTGAATCGGGGTCGGCAAACTTTGGCCTGTGAGCCAATGCAGCTTACCACCTGTTTTTGAAAGTACTTGTGACAGATACGTAATGGCCTACAAAGCCAAAAATATTTACCACTTGGCCTTTTGCAGAAAGTCTGCCAATTTGGATCTACATTTCAGACTCAAATCAGATCACAAATTTTTGAGGATTCTTTGGCTGGATTGAAATAGATCAGGAGCCCCACTCCCAGCATTTAACTGCATTTACTTTCCTTCTCTAAAAGGTTTTGAGATTCTTACAAACTAATCTCATAGCAGGCTCTGGAGCTTTTCTTCCAATGGTTCAAATATCCTTTCAGTCCTAAAGAGTTTCAAACCATCACATCCTTCTCACCTCAGTTTAGGTGAACCAAATATGCAAAAGGTTTTCACCATCAGGGTGAACAATATACTATTTCATTAAATACTTCAGAGACAATCACAACAATGAATGCCACACGAGATAGGCTATTTTAAAAATGGCAAGCCTGAGGTTTTATTCTTTTTCTTTCTTTTTCAGAGACAGGGTCTTGCTCTGTCACCCAGGCTGGAGTGCGGAGGTACAGTTATGGCTCACCACAGCCTTAACCTCCAGGGCTCAGATGATCCTACTGCCTCAGCCTCAGCCTCCTGAGAAGCTAGGACTACAAGGGTGTGCAACCAAACCAGCTAAGTTTTTAATTTTTTGTAGAGATGAGGTCTCACCACATTGCTCAGACTGGTCTTGAACTCTTAGCCTCAAGCAACCCTCCTGCCTTGGCCTTCCAAAGTGTTGACATTACAGGTATGAGCTACCTTTATTTTTTTTTTCTTTATCCTTCTAGAATTCATCTATTTTACTTAAACCTAATTTGCATGTAAATTTCTATTACTGCCCTTCCCTTTCACTACCAAAACTATATTCAACTGGACAGCACTTCAGTAGTGAACAACAGCATAAATACTTTATTTATGTAGATTAAGAGTGCCCACTTCTCATGGACATCTGAAGCTTTCTGCCCTGTGCTTTCTACTTTATATTCCTTCAAATGTTTGATTTTTGCAAATCTACAAAAGACATTTCAAATTTACTTAGGTATTTCTTAGAATTGAGAACAAGTATTTTCTAATGTTCTTCTTAGCCATCATACATAGCAGATCCTAGCTTGCTTCTTTTGTTTCTGTTAACCTTATTTTGGAAATACCTATAATTTCTTATGAGTTTCTAAAGTCTTTTGTTTCTTTCTTATATAATTTATACTTTTTTTAACGGAATAAACTGTACTGCAAAGGAAGATTTACTTTTGCTCTTTAAGTTTATGCTGTTTGAGGTCATCAGAAGTAGCTTCAAATGTACATTTACAAAAATTCCTGGTAGGGGGAAAAAACATCCCTGATTGGCTGTCAACAGCTACGTATTAGTCCGTCTTTGATTTTCAAGTAAGTACCTTAAAAAAGTAAATATTTCCTCCTCAGTTTCAAATTCTTCTACCAATATATAAATAAGAAGATTCTAATTAATATTACCCCATACTGACAATGAAATGGTAAAGGAGGGGGAAATGGCAGGAAGCATCCTTGGGGGCTGTTTGGGATCAGCATAGATCCTTGGAATTCCAGCCATGTCTATGGGATAGGCAGGTCAGACTGATCTGCACAAAGCTGTACATCCCAGCCACAACAGATAATTAACTAACTAAAGTATTTCTTTACCTTACTTCTTTTTTTAAGCTACTAAAGTGAAAATAAAGCAGTAAAAACTTTTTTTAAACAAAAGTTAACTAGAGTTGGAATTTTAAGCCTTAAGTTAGCCCTAAAGGGACAAGTGTTCATTATAACTAGAGACGTTTATATTAATTTAGAATTAAAGTTTGCTAGTGTAAATTCTATAGCAGGGTTATCTTTTTTTTTTAAACTTAATTTTTTTATTTTAAAGATGTGGGGCACAATTCAGGGTTAGGTATACAAATGTTCATTATACAGATATCCTGGTTGATGAGGTGTGCAACAGGGTTATCTTTAAGTAAAACTTCTTTGCAAATGAGGATAATTCAATACTATGCTCTCTAGTATTCTTCCAAACGTCAAAATAATATTTAAAAATTTAAATAGTGAGGGTAATAAAAGCACTTAAGCCCAATTCATGTTTACCTAAGTAAAACTTTAAAAAACTGAAGTCCTATGACAAATGGAAGACATATAAATTCTTATTCAGGGATTCTGAGGCTCAAAAGCACTCATCTGAGGGGAGGTTTCAGGTTCTCAGAAGGCCTGAGTGTAGATACTGGGGTTGCAGTTTGAGTATTCTATCCAATCATAGCTTTGAGTTATATTTTAATTCAGGAAACAAGAAGTTTTAAGTGAGGTTACCTACAGAACTGTCTTCCCCTCACCCTCCTAGGCTAGCAAGAAGTCATCAGAACGTTAGTGGCTTAGGAATAATGCTACTGCTAACTCAAACAATTTAAAATGGCTCAGACTGTGAGAAATCTTTCCTCCAATCCAGAAAGAGGATGGAGAGAATTTATTTGCAGTAGTTTTCTTCTTTTATAAGTAAACTCTGACTTTGAAGTTTGAATTTGATGAAGATAGGGACACTAATGTTTTATTGACAACAAAAGGCTCAAGCAGAATATCAGCATTAAGAAAAAAACACATCAGTAGTTTTTAAAAAGTAGATAATATTTCAACATGACTATTCTCTAAATTATTTTATGATAACGGCTTTACCGAGAGGGATATGCTTAGGATGGATGAGTGATATTCTACCAATTTGGTAATCCACCAATGACTACCTTCAAAGTAGAAAAATTAAATCACATATCATGGATTTACTCCTCTTAGATATTTATTTCAAAAATATTTTAACTGCTGCTTTAGTTATTCCACAAAATGTAAGACAAAGAAAGTTCAGATGTATTTATTTATTTCTATGTCAGATTTCCGAGTGCATAAAAATTCTAGTCTGAGAAACTGTTGTCTCAACTTTTACTCCTACTAGCAAATCTGAAGCCTTTTTATAAAACATGAGAACAAAGTGCAGTTTGAAACACCAAGGTTTTCAATTCTGTTTCTTAACTTTTTCAAAAAGAACAAGGATGGGAAGAGGGCAGGAGAGACAGGGTTCAGGCGTGGGGAGGGATATGGCGCCACATTTATTAATCACATTAAAAACTAAGCATGCCAACATCTGGAGCTAAAACAACCAGCAAAATCACCACGTTCAGACTTATATTGGCTAACTCTATCTATCCCAGCATTCTCTTGGGACAGCGGTTTGCCCTAGGCTCTACCACAAGCTCGGTGAAGTACACAGCCTCAATTACTAGAGCGTGCAGCCACAACGACCTGGTATTACGGAAACAGTCAGTCACCACTTGAGTTAACATTCCATACCCTAACGACTGGCCCCTCCCCATCCCAAAGAAATAGTAAATCTTGCCCACCCTAGCCCTGGCCCACACCACAATGTTAATAATTATAACAAGCAGTAACCCATCTGTTATATCAGAGAAGGGAACAGAGACTCCACTGAGAGATTTAGAGTGAGATGTTAACATTTCTTCAGCTGACTGCACAAACAAACAAACAAAAAAAAAAAAAAGAGGAGAAATAATTCATTTGGAGATATGAAGTCATGAAATAGCTGATGTGTACTGCTTTTAACCATGCACTGATGCAAAACTGAAGCAACCATTAATAATAAAAATTAAAAAGGACATATGTATTTACACACAATCAGACCTGTTTGATCTGAAGCAGTTTGCAGATTCTATCTGTGTGTGATTTGAAATAAAACAAAAAATGGGGATTAGCATGGCCACAGCACACCCTAATGTAGGAGGGCACACACGGACTGCTTTTGGAACTCTGAGAGCTGGATAAATTTTGCACAGCTAAGCTTGATTCAAATATACACACGCCCCTTTAAAAAGAATTACTTTCTTCTTTCTTTGCAATTCATTCAGAATGACTCCTACTGTCCCCAATTGGGGCAGCCCAATGCTCTATCACTATCCTATTCAACCTGCCTGATCCTGCAACATAATCCAGTCCTTACAGCACTCACGTGTATGCATACCCCTCTGTGAACAACCAGATACTGATCCACAGCGTTCTTCTAAAAGATTTCCTATGTTTAGAAATTTTATTTTTTCACATAAATATCTGCTTTCAATTTCCAGTTTTTTCAAAGGAAAATGCCTTCGAAAAGTTACTTTTAAGATCCTTTTCTACAACGTCTTCTGCAGTTGTTAAAGGCTCAGTTTTTCATGGTTCAATGCCATCTCCCAGGGATTTGTCTACTCTGCTTTGAATCAATTTTATAATTTTATTAACTTTATAATGATGCCACGTTGACCACAACTTTTCTGCACAATTCTATAGCTGTGTTTTAAACTAGAGCAAAATGGAAGGGTTCTAAATATCACCCTTCCTACATCTGACCTTTACCTCCATATCTGTTAGTTGAATCTCACACCGGCAGACTTTTGTCTCATCTTGATTTAAACCCAGCTTTAATTTTGTTACATTTTTGTTTTAGGTTTACATTAAAACAGGACTTTGGTGAGCATGTGATGTCAAGACACCTTCTTTCTACCTAGAAGACAATGACATTATGTGACACTGAGGAGGAGAGTGTGTATTTCAAGACCAGCAGACAAAAAATGAAAGCTTGTTACCTAACATGTAGTGTATAGATCAAAGAGCAAGTGGGGAGGGGTGAGGGGCGGAATGGCAGGTACAATGCTTAAAATCACTACAGCAGAACAGAGATCTATTCCAACTCGCATAGGTTTAATGCTGGGCTTCTGGGAATCACTTTATTTGTCCTATGTGATTTTAAGTCCCCTCTTTTCTCTCACTACCTCTATATCCCTACTACTGATAGTCACTGCTCTGGGAGTTCCTGCACAGAATTCTTATGTGGGAATACAGCATCTTTGATTAAATGTGAATAATACAGAAACTTATAATAATGGTAATACTGTTACTATTTTTTATTAGGAGTCCTAAATACTTTGAGAAATTGTTATGAAAAATTTAAAAGTATTTAAATTTTATCTTATTATTTAAAATTGGGATTAAGGGAAGAAACTGCTATGATTAACTTGAAATTTTCCACTTAGGCCGGGCTTGGTGGCTCAGCCTGTAATCCTGCGCTTTGGGAGACTGAGGTGAGTGGACTGCCTGGGCCCATGGGTTCGAGACCCGCCCGGGCAACTTGACGAGACCTCATCTCTACAATAAATCAAAAATTAGCCGGGCGTGGTAGCACGCGCCTGTAGTTCCAGCTACTTGGAAGGCTGAGGCGGAAGGATCACTGGAGCCCAGCAGGTCGAGGCTGCAGTGGCCGGGTGGCCACTGCACTCCAGTCTGAGTGACAGAGTGAGACTCCAATTAAAAAAAAAAAAAAGAAAAGAAATCTTCCACTTGTAACTTCTATGATAGATGGCAGATGATCTTCAGTGAATCAAACTTCAAATACTTCACTACTCCACATCTCCCTAATTAAGTCAACACCAAAATCCTGCTGTGTAGATACATAAATAAACTCATTGGATTGTGAAAAGTCATTCACTGTTTGCTTTCTCCTGGCATGAAGCTATCAGCAAACCTTCTAACAAGTTTGCTATTATCCAAGTGAAAGGAAAAGAGGGTAAGGGAAATGCATGTCTAAATTTTTAAGGCCTAATATGTCTAGACTTTTAAGGCAACCTCAAGCTTCTGTAGGAGCACAGTCCAATTACTAGACTATCACTACAGCGCTCAATGTGGGATTCAGGAATCTATTTGGACAGAGTTACTTCCTCTCTTTTTTCATTTCTTTCACAGTAGTAAGAAAATGTCCTCAACTGCTAAGATCTCCAATATAAAAAACCAGTTTAAACACCACGAGTAAATGTGATTGACAAATTAAAAGAGGTGGCAGTGATGGGACAGTGCATATAACACACCTGGTGTGGATATGTGGCAAGGGGACAGAAGCACTTTATTTTGGAGAAAGTGCTGTTATATAAGGAACGTGACTGTGTGCACTGCTGAGGTAGCAGGGCTTAGATCACACGCTCACAAGTCTTGATTGTCCAAAAAAGCCTCTGTTCCCATCTCTAACGTGGAGCCGGAATGGTTAGTATAATTCAATTTTTTCACTGCAATCCACAATCTGATTGATTGGCAGGTCACACTGGCACTCCTACCTGAGGTATTTTAGCGCTAATGATTGGTTCCTGTAAGACTATTCTATAACAGAACACAGGAAGAGCAGTTCAAAAAACACAGCTGTGGAAGGAAAACAATCATACAAAAAGCCCGCTAAGGGGCCCACCAGCCTTTTCTTTCCTTTGGATGCAAGCATGCTTTTCACAGGATGAGAATTAGAAGTAGTTTGTTATCCCATTTAAAAAGCAAATTAGGGTGAACTATACCTTTTCTACTGGTTGAAAAGAATGGGTTGGGATGGACACATAATCTATCTGCCACACTCCCAAATCCTGTCATGGTGGGTCTCTTTACAAACTAGGGACACAACTGCTAGATCAGTTCTCCAGAGAGGATGTGCTATAAAAGAAACAGAAAGAAAGAAAATGGCTAGCAGGGATCACTGTCTAGGAATGGGACAGGGAAGGAGATTATAAAAACTCTCCACAGTGAATAAGCCTACACTAGTAGAACTTCAGCAAAACCAGCAACGTAAAATCTTTTCCCTTGTGTCTTCTCTTCAAGCTCTGACGTGGTGCATGATTTACACGAGATAAGCCCTCTCCTTCCTTCTATTCTCACACGCATTGCAGAGGAAGTAAGAACTAAATGTGTATTGACAGATTTCCACAGACGGGAACGCACAAAGAGAAGTAGGACAAAATCAAGGCAAAACTATAGTTCTTTGTTGTTTTCGTGTTTTTAGGAAGTATCCTTTGTTCTCCCTTACAAGTGGAATACAGAATACAGTTTTAAAGGTTATTTTATATTATGCCTAACTCGACCATTACCTCATAATGTATTCTTGCTTTTCATTTTGTAGGCTTGGATATTATTTCAGAATTAGTGACCAACTTTTTTCTCCAAGTAATTCTGCTTTAAGATAGTAACTAAGTAATAATAATATTACTGTTAATTGCTTTTATTAACAAGGGGCCACTTACCAAAAAATATTTTGGCAAGATTACTGAATTACTTCTGCTTAGCTTGATAAGGTAATCCAGTTATTAGATTAAAAAAAAAACACCTTAAGAGTATTTTCTTGATAGGTATAGAGAAAAAATCAAATCTTTCAATAAAATCTTACATTGTAAAGTAAGGAAATGGGAGAACTGTAAACAAATATTTGGTTGACTTAACAAAGGCAAGTTGTAATAAGTCAGAAGTAGGCCGTATGCTTAAAAATTCCCAAATAAGGAAGCTATTAGAGGAAGCTATTAGAGGAAAAACAGCTTTATATAAGAAAATAATTCAAACGGAAAAGCTTGCTCATTATAATAGACCAGGTTTCAAGAAAATGATTTAAATAACATAAAAATGAGCTTCATGAGACGATGAACACTAATGTATATGGGAAAATATAAATGCTAACATCATATGTAAATATGTGTATTTAGAAACATGCAATTTAGTGTAAAAGTAGGATATATTTCCCTAGTCCTCAAGTTCTACTGTGAACCTGGGAGGGGGGCAAAAATATCTTTCATTACTTCTTGAAAAAATTTTTGTGGAAAGTGGTGGATTTTAATTAAAGTAAAAAGAGAGATAATGAAATATGGATTTGTTGGGCTTTATGCGTGGCTATATAAATAATGCATATAATTTAAAATCATAATCTCTCTAAGGAATGTATCTATAAGTTATAGGGTTGAACTAAATCATGGCTAAGTTTCCTTTAAGAGGTTGTTAAATTAAGGCATACCTTAAAGACGAAGTAGTCTAAGTAGTATAGGTGAATTACCAGTAAAAACTTCTGAGTAAGCCGGGCTCGGTGGCTCAGCCTGTAATCCCGCGCCTTTGGGAGGCTGAGGTGAGTGGATTGCCTGAGCCCGCGGGTTCAAGACCCGCCTGGGCAGCGAGACCTCATCTCTACAATAAATCAAAAAATCAGCAGGGCGTGGTAGCGCGCGCCTGTAATTCCAGCTACTCGGAAGGCTGAGGTGGAAGGATCGCCGGAGCCCAGCAGGTCGAGGCTGCAGTGGCCGGGAGCGGCCGCTGCATTCCAGTCTGGGTGACAGAGTGAGACTCCAACTCAAAACAAAAAAACCAAAAAAAACCCACTTCTGAGTAAATTAAAATTTTAGAGTGCTTGAGAATCTCTGATAGACTGAGAACACAGTTCACTAAAAAGGTCACCTTACGAATTTTGGGAGGTAAGGATGGATGTAGAAAGAATTTCTAGATAATTTTAACCTATCCCGCAGAATCATTCATGCTGACAAGTTTTTCTAATAAAATTCTTTCTTAACGACTTTAGTGATTAGACCAAGCTTGCATTCAGAAAAAGACCATCTGGAGAGGTCATAGTAAAAGACTTCAAAACTCGGAAACTTCTACTGTCAGTTAGATCACATTGTCCATATATTTAAAAAATATGTGACAAATCAATCGTGAGACTTCAGTTGTAGCTAGACAAGTCAAACAATGAAGTACATGTTAATATGACTAGCAGAAACAATAATTATTGTATGATAGTCAGATGGCTGTAAGAAGAGTCTAGGTTGCTAATTATGTCACTCATTACCTCCTGCCGGCTCTTAGAAAGTAAATATTTGGCATCTTCTCATTACCATACGCTCTTCACTGGCATCAACTCCTTATTTCACTATTACAAGATAATGTTCTTTTAAAGTACGTAATATAGGAAAACACACAGTTCATAAAGCTTATTGCCACCTACATAAACCAAAGCTCTAATAATCTAAAGAGGGATGTGAAATGAGAAGAAAAGCAGAAAAGGGAAAGAGCTGGTTTAAGACTAAGCTAGTCCTGCTATTTATGTATGCAGATGACACGACAGTAAAAAAAGACTTTAAACCTGCTGATCATCTCACAAACAAATGAGTGGTTCACAGAACATCTGTGGGCATAGGGAAGGGAAAAGAATATGTCCAGTAGACTGACCCTAGCAATGATCTGAAAACCCAAAGGCTTAGGTTTTGCACCCAGGGGCAAGCGCAGTGGCAGAGAAGCATGCTTGCATTCTTAAATATATAAATATATATATATATATATCCACAAGGAAAAATAAAAATAAAAATTAAATAAATTATATTAAAAAGAAAAACCAAACCAAACCAAAGAAACAGAAAAAAAAAGGCTGGCTTGTCAGGGGATGGGGTCGAGAAGGCCCCAGTGTGTGTACTTACATAGAGGTCAGCACCGTAAAATCCGTCCTGGTAAACCACACTGCAGAAAATCCACACAAAAACAAAAACAAAAAAACAAAAGAACAGAAACACATTCCGGTTATTGAGGACGGCAGCATGCACATGCGCTCTACATAGGCAGGTGATGTATGAATATGTCACCCAGGCTTGGGGCCTTAGCAAGTTGGTGAGAAAAATGTCAAAGTGCACACGCGTGGTATGCAGCTCCAGGACATGCTAGGACAGAGAAGGTGTGCAAAACTGGAAGACACAACCTGGATATCTGGTAATTAAAGTAAGATTAACACAATAAAAAGCACTCCTAGAAGAGCCTATTACAGCTATTCAAAATCTGCTGGACTTGAAACACAAACTTCTTGTATACGGAGTATTTTAAAAAATAAACTTGCTCTAGGAGGAAGCTTTTCTTTGAAGATCTTAAAAGGGGGGCTGGGGGTGGAAATGAGTTTAACGTGAAAAAAAAAGAACCCAAAGAATTCCATTAGGGCAGGATCTGTATGCAAAGTGTGGTTTAAAATTATGTTTAGTATTTTGTTTTCAGTTTTGTAGTAATATGTACATTTTTTTCTGATACCCATACATCACCTGTTTTTTACCCTGCACATTAGACATGCGATAAGATTTGGCTGATCACACAAGCATGCAAAGTATTATTATTCAGCATTTTAAGAACCAATGCAACACCTCAGAAAAACAAGTCAATCAATTCTGACCAAAGTAAACAGAGAAATGTAATTAAAAAAAAACAAAACAAAAACACAACCAAAAAATACCCACAATGCATTGCTTTCACAAGCAGAGATAATGAGCTAAAGGTTAAGGTGATTGGTCCAAGGTCCAAGAATTGAAAGGTGCAGTGGGGATCCCAGATAGTAACAATATAATCCAGAGTGGGAAGGAGTAACTGGAAGATTTTAAGGGTTCTTTTATGACCATAAAAGTATTCATGGAATTCTGAAAAATACAATTGATAACTGAAGTTCTGGGCATGACTAAGGATCATCCTGTCTCATTGAAAAGAGTAAATCTGAGAAGGTAGCTGGGTAAGAATAGAAGAGTTTATTTTCCTGTTTGGATAATGAATTTGTATCAGACAATGCATGACTTAAAAAAAATCCTGAGCAACACTATACAATTATTCTTAAAATGTAGATTTTCAACTGTTTGAGGTACTTTTGTGCATATGGACTTTCCCCAAAACATTATTTTGGGACCAAAAGACATGGACTAGCAGTGAAGATTTAAAAAATTTTCTTCTTTATATTTGTTAAGTCAAGATTTGGCTGTTTTAATTTAGATGGTCTATTATTTATTTAACTAAACAAACTGGAAATTTTCACCACCACTTCTCTGTTGCAACAAACAAGCTGGTTAAGTATGGTCATCAAATCATATTTTTAACTTGAATATGAAATAACTTGCTTCTTATAGGTAGCTGAAAAGGTACCGAATTTTATTTCGAATGACATTTTGTTGTACTTACAGGACAGTATGAGCGCACTTTGCAAAGTCTCAAATATGCTATGCCTTCTTTGTATCACACAACAGGGAAATCAAACTCATCTTTGATGTTCATTTAGCAAAGTCTTATCCATTTTCATAGTCTCCAATTGCAGCTAAAGTCTGATATTAGAAAGTAATCTGCCTCTCAATTGCATTTTAGTGACTTGTTCATAATGAGAAGGCTGATAAAATAGAAAGCACTGGGGCCAAGTGGTGATTCATTAACCTTTAAAGATTTTCGAGGGGATAAAGGCAAAGATTAAAAAATATTTCTTCTACAGAGGACAGTGTTGACATTAAAAACATGAAAACATTTTACCCTAAGTGAAATCACTTATTGGGAATATTCATTTAAGTTCCAGAAGAATTCCAATATTCCCTGTATTGAAATGCCACAAGGAGGCCAGATCACAATGATTAATAAAATTAGTTTACTAAGCTGAAAAGCAATTCTAGGCCATTCCCCATGAAATACTGGACTTATTCCTTGCCATCTTCCATGTAAATATGTGATTTAGTTAATAAAAAAGAAAACATGGGAAATTTGGGTTCAATGTAATGCATAGAATTTGATATGATTAGACACAAAGATAAAATAGCTTTTAAGCAAATATATACCTGACACAGACTTGGTAGAGAATGGGTTCTCAAGTTTGGCCAATATATTGAAATGACCTACATTGAATAGGTATGAATTCAACTACTTTATAAAGTAACTCAGGGATGTTACAAAATAAAGGAGTCCCATGTTTCCGATGAGCAGTCTCTCTTTGCAAATATGAGGGTAAACTCTCTCGGACTGAAATGGAAGACACTTCATGAACAATTTTCCTAGTGTGTAGAACTTCCAAAAAGTTCGCTCTTAGGTTTCCCTTGAATATTTCTTGATGAAACAATACTGCATATTCACTTCTTTAAAAGAGATGTCAGAGGTTGAAGGTCAAAGGTCAAGTTGAGAGGAAAAAAGGATCAAATTAAAAGTAAGTAATGGCAGAAGATGGAGATGATGGAATGCATGTGATTTAAATATCTATAAACTGCAAACAAAAGTTAATTTCTGAAGCAGTTCCCTTCCAGTGTCTTTTGGAGCCTGCCCACTTCAACATGCATACTTGCCTTGTCTAATAAAAATGCTTTAATTCTGTGGAATGGAGAACTTCTAATGGTATGTCCATTTGCTCTATGAATGAATGAATGCTAAATTAGTACACCTCAAGGCTAAGCCAATTTTCCTGTCAGAAAAGGACATACAAAGGAGGCTCATTCCCTTTATATTTTAACTAAGTAGCAGCCAATAAGCTTCTCTGCTGCTACTTATTCCTCAAGAATACAGGAAAAAAATCCATCTTAGGCAGAGAAAAGATAAAGAGAGATGTCACATCTTTGAAGAAAGAAAGTCTTTAGTACAACTGACTTCCAAAAGATCACTCTTTATAAAAATATACATTTTAGGTTGACACTGACAAACAACTAAAAACAAAACCTGCCGTCTTCACTCCTTATCCCCATTCAGTAACAAAGGATTTATTTGTTGCTATGGAATCAGTCCACTGCATGAGACACCCTCCATACAAAAATCAAACGGTGAAGGATGCTCAGCTACATTAGTAGTTTTACCATCATTCAGAAGCCAACTGCAGTTTAATTCCTCCTACTTCTCCCTTTCTCCCTTGATTCAATTGGACTTGGTTCATCTTAGAATTAACCTCTTTTAATCCATTTCCTACAAAGAAAGCAAATCCATTGTGGGTAACTAGCTCTGCTGCTCACCACCCAGGCAGTGAAACCAAAGGGGAGGGCACATGTGACAGCCTCAGCCCCAACATGGGCTGGTGATAAGGGGGTGAACACAGCAGATGCAGTCTCGTACTACAATCTCGAGCTCCTCTTTTGGTTCTCTGTAGTAATGTTAATCCATACTCGTGCGCTGCCAAGTGAACTCCATGCCAACACACTGCTAGTAAACACGAGCCGGTTCTGGCTAATGTCTTAAGCCATTACCATAAGGGCTTAAGGTGGCCAAAATGAAGATCTATACAACGAATTAGCATTTTGATACATTCTGATGATGGTATATATTTTTTTGCCATCTAATCTGTTAATTTGCCAATATTCATGGAATGTCTACTATGTGGCATGGCCACATCCCAGAAGTTAAGAAAGGGCCATGGTATTGTTTTGTGGTGTAGTTGCTTATTTTAGAAACATACTGATTTTGGAATCTAACGCTTACCCTGGATAGGCGGGGATGGCTGTTGGAGGTACCGCTCGGACTGCACCATATACTGTCCGCCCTCTGCCCCTCAGATGGGCTCCTCTGAAAGCGGCTGCCGTGGTGGCTGCAGTTGGGTAAGGAAAGCCAGGAACTAAAGGGAGACCCAAAATATGACAGAAATGTCAACTTGCATTCAATAGCAGGTATATAGTCACAACTTGCTGTGAATCAATTACAGAAAAAAATGAAAAGGTATGAACCACATCTTTCCTGAAAGATATTTATATATATTTAATATATTTATTTAAATTTAATATATTTATTATTCAATAAATCTTCTACCCTGGATCTCTGAATGGGAAATAAATGGAGAGACTCAATATACAAAATCAAAAGATTCCACGCCTCATTCATTACAAATCTTGGGTCAGTTTTCTCTGCTTCTTCCCAATTTTGGTGTTACAATGCAAGTTGCTGAGAAACAGGTCAAGAAGCTCCGAGAACAACTGCCATAACAAGAGACAGACTTTTAATTACTGTGGACAGTTTAAATCAGATTGATATAAACTCCCAATGGGCCAATTATTTATCTTGTTTCCAAGTGTTACTATGTGACTATAATAATTATTCCTCAAAAGAATATTATTTTTGTATTTTTACATGGTGTCAATTTGCAAGGCATACAACAGTCTTTAGACATTTCATTAGTCAATTTCATCCCTGTATCTAAATTGTTTTAATTCAGAAATATAAAGTGAGAGGAAAACCAATCCTCCTCTGTCCTTTAAAGAGGCAGACAATTTCTCAGGGCCTTGTATCTTTTAAAGAGGCAGACAATTTCTTTTTTTTTTTTGAGTTGGAGTCTCACTCGGTCGCCCAGACTGCAGTGCAGTGGCCGCTCCCGGCCACCGCAGCCTCGACCTGCTGGGCTCTGGTGATCCTTCCACCTCAGCCTTCCGAGTAGCTGGAATTACAGGCATGCGCTTCCACGCCCGGCTGATTTTTTTATTTATTGTAGAGATGAGGTCTTGCTGCCCAGGCGGGTCTCGAACTCGCAGGTTCAGGCAATCCACTCACCTCAGCCTCCCAAAGGCGTGGGATTACAGGCTGAGCCACCGAGCCCGGCTGAGGCAGACAATTTCTAAGGGCCTATTTTACGTGTGCCATCCTCTGGAAAGCATGCAGAGCCATTGATTCCATGTCCATTGAATCCTGTTTAATTATACCTTTTGCTGGAGTAAAATGGCTTAGGTCAAAATGACTAGACATATTAAGAGAGCTGAGAATAATCAATAATACTGAAGGAACTTTTAAGTGATCCTTTAAGGGTCTGAGGTTGATTTGCAGAGGAAATACATAATTTATCCCTACTTACTTCTTTTGTTTTCTTTATTATCAAGTACAGACTAAAATATTTTTCATATGTCCTCACCCCCTCTATCTTTTCCAACTATTTTTACGGCAATCTTAATATTGTGGTCAGGAAAATTCTAGCATAGGTTAAGCAGTTCAGGTTACTGTAATAGTATTTAACATACCTCCTAAGAATGTTTCCTTTTCAGGATGTATACTAAGGGAAAAAACCAAACTAGCTAGCTCATTATTGTTCACTCACAATAGTCAAAATCCATGCCAGGCCAACATAGGCTACTTACTGATTAAAGGAATGTAAGTGTTGATACCCCCTCTTCCTGATAGGGGCACTGCCGCATCATTGCCTAGGGACACATCTGCTTGAAAGCTGGATGCTGATTTATTAAAAAAATTTAAAAATGCAAAAAGATTACAAAAGACTAGCACACTGACAAAACAACAGATGCACTTATAGTTAAATAGCACACATGGAAACATTAGCTTAAATACTACCTGCATATAACTCAGGGCCATATACAGCTCCAACTACTGGACTTAATTTCCAACCTGAAACAGAAAAAAAGATCAGTGAGCATTTAAGACTATGTGAGGAAAAGGATGATAAATGCACGTCAAGTTGGCTTCAGACATCTCTGGGGTTACTTTTGCCTTTTAACAACCTCTCTTTAGAATGCCAGCTTGGGGTTTATATGAGATGGTAATGGCATTGTCTTTAAGCAGGACTAGCTCACAGTGAAGGGACAATGAGGGGCTGGGTGGAGTGGGGTGGGAGGAAAGAGAGAAACAGAAACAAATTGGGAAGGAAGGAGGAAGATGGAGAGGGCATGAGGAGGGAAAGAAAGAAACATAAGTAAATCCTGGATTTGGTTTAGTGCTTCTAACAAAACTACCCCAGATGACCTATTTTTAGTTTAGAAAAATGAAAGGAGACAGACTAAATGTCATTCTGTACCACACTGTGATGTGCTTTCTTAATCCTATTTACTATTTTAGCTGTTTTAATAAGGGTATTCTTGAACTAAATTCAAATCTGACCTATACTTCTGACTCCATGTTCAATTATACTATGCTGGGAGTCTGGGTAAACCAAAATCTCCTTTCACTGGGATTTCACTGGGATTCACCAAGTAAAAAAGGAAAGATATGCAGTAATAAGACTCACAGTACATTCCTAACTTCAGTGCATGCCTTCTGAGGTTTTAATTGGTAATGAATATATTTAAGTTAGTCAGACTTTTTAGCTAAAGAACACTAGAATGCTGTTGAACATGAGCTTAAACATTTGTAAATGTCAAAAGTTTCCAAACAACTTTATGCTTAATGTCAACTTTATTTCTTCTTTCCCTTTTTTATATTTATAGAATTAAGGCAAGTATGAAAACAAAAGGAAAAATATACTATTGGCTACTGATAGTGAATGAATAGAATTCTTATGAAAACTTTCATTTTCATCAATAAATAGTTATTGAATTTTACAAATAATAAACAAACATACCCTATATTAGTTTTCTGAAAGACTGACTTTTTAATTGATTTCTTTTATATTATCTTAAGTTCCTAGCATTGTGTCATTGCTACTCTATAAATATATAAATGGAAAGAAGAAAAGGTCAATTCTATTGAAATTACCAGATTTAAATGACCATAAGCAAAGACATTATTCAAGAGATAACTAATTCATTCTGATTCAATCTAACCTCTCATTCATCATTTTATGTGCTCATGATGGTGATATTTCATACAATTTTGGCAAAATCTGGGTTCAAGTTCTACTTGAATTATAAGAGCACAACTGTTCTGCAGTGTCAAATACCAGCAAACTGCACAAATATTGTATAATGCTTCTGCACAAATTAAGTGATTCCAACCAATAAGTGAAAATGCTGAGAATTCACCAAAAAACCCCCAAGTTCCAAAAAACCAACAACAAAACCCAGTACACTCTTCTTAAGACCACTAACAAAGAAGCAGCAGGTTTCTTGAATACTAGAGGCTTGAATATTAATTTAGAATATATATTTTTAATCACCTTTTTCTTTCCCACCAATGGCACTATTTTCTGAGCACTCCCTTTAAATCCATACAATGAATGCACATTGATATGCTGTTAGTAATAACTGGGATATGTTTAGTTTTATACAACTTACAACGTATCTTCACAGATATCATTTGACCTTCACAAAACCCAAAAGAAAGATAAGATAGGTACCACATCTACAACCTTAGGTAAGTACTATACTTCTCCAGACCTCATTTCCTAAATTATAAGTTGAGAGGGTTGAGTTTTGATGACTTCTAAAGAAACTTCTGATGCTAAAATTCTGTGGTCTCCAATTTAAAGATCTGAAAACAGAATGAGGTTAAGAAATGGGTCCACTGTCACAGAGTAAAATGAAAAGTCAAATCTAGAAGTAGAATTTCTGTTTTCTGAATTCCAGTAAGTGGGCCTTTCTGTCACACCATTTTCCCTTGAAAATTTAGCATGCTTTGCCTCTCCTTTCTATTTTGTTTACATTGTTTTTTTTTTTTTAATTGGAGTCTTACTCTGTCACCCAGATTGGAGTGCAGTGACGTGATCACAGCTTACCATAGTCTTGACCTCCTGGGCTCACAAATCCTTCCACCTCAGGTCCTCAAGTAGCTGGGACTATACCTGTGAGTGCCACCACGCTCGACTAATTATTTGATTTTTTTGTAGAGACAAGGTCTTGCTACATTGCCTAGGCTGGTCTTGAACTCCTGGGCTCAAGCAATCTTCCTGCCTCAGTCTCCCAAAGTGCTAGGATTACAGGTGTGAACCACCATGCCCAGCTTTACATTGAGTTTTTATTAAGATGTCAGAAAATTATTTTTGAACAGTAGTGGAAATAAGAAAACAAGAAGTGGGAGGTGGTATATCACATGATTATATCACTGACGAAATGAGTAGAAAATGTAAACCCTGCTGATAAATCTGTATCATCTGTGTAAAAAAACTGGGCTAAATATATTTATTGAGGACTTTAGAGTAGTGCTAGGTTAAGCAGGTGTTATACTACTAATATATTTCTTCTTGATTTAAGAGAATACTGGCACATACAACTACATTCTAGACAGAGGGTTTAAACTTTTTTTCTAAAAGCCACAGAAGCTCCCCTTTTATTCTTGATAAAATTTTACGCAGAACCCTGAAATATACAACAGTGAATGAGAAATTCCTCAGACTAAAGCAGAGCTGGAGATGTTGGGATCCAATCCATTTGGTTCCCTCTTTTTTCTCCTATGAGTTGGCTCTGGAGAACACAGTCTGCAAAACCACTTCTGGGCTGAAGATAAAAATCACATTCTCTCTATTTAGAGAACACGAATCTAGATTAAAGTTAACAACTGATGTAAAAATTCTATTTTTGTTAGGACAAATTCACTGAAAATTTCCTTCTCCATGAGAATTGCTTATAAAATACAACCCTCCCCCCATGTCATCTCTAGGCCTTCTAAGAAGAGCAAGGGATTCAGAATTCTACACATGATTAAAACATATTTATACTTCCAGCTTACTACACTCATGTTCTGATGAGGAGAAGTCAGTCGTAACAGTGAGAGGCAGTGTGCACCCAGGGATATTATGAACCAGTCTGACATTAAATACAAAGAACTACAGCAGCTGAAAGAGAAGGTGCTCAAGTGGGCCCCACATGGGGTTATCAGGCAATTTCTGATGGCACGTTTGTACAGAGCAGAATACCAAACTTACTGAGAACATAACACCTTAATAACTAAAGAACATGGCTTAATTCTAACGAAAAAGTTAATTTGTAAAGACAAGATACTCTCCTAGGAAAAGAGACGTCTTCAACATAAATTAAGCTGTTTTAAGATTGCAATAAAGAAATTCTTAGATGTTTATAAAAGGTTCATATATTTACATGAGAATAGACAACATACTTCTGAAGATGATGTAATTTCTTACCATTTGCATATGGTGTGACCATCTTCTTATTGGTCATTACTCGTGCTGTAGCATTATTCACCTAAAAATAAGTAGAAAGAAAGGGAGGGAGGAAGTACAGCACATTAGGGAATATGAAGTTGCTTAACCAATAACATAGCACTTAGTTTAAAATGTAAATTTCTGAAGCATTGATTTAAATAATTAACATAGTAATATAAAATATTAATATATAGTACTTTAATTAAAGTTCTTATTAAATGAGGCTAACAAGAGTAAAATGCAGTTTCTTATTCTCCAAATGGAAAACCAGGGCTACTTGACCAGTCAGGACTCCAAAGAAAAAAACACACTTGCAAATCCTTTGGAGATCTTGTAAACAGAGAAGTCTCTGCATTAAGGAAATGATGGAAAAAGGCAAGTAAGAAACATTTACATTAGCAATTCATGTTGAAGTTTGTTAATAAAAAAGAGGCTCGCCACATGGGTCATGAAATAGATTCATGGGAAGATAATAAAATAAACCTATTGATTTAAATTGTCCTAATGTTCATGTATGTTCAAGATTTTACTGTCTGAAGTTAATAAAAAAATACTGAGATTTAAGATTCTCATGTTGACTGTCTTCAGAATAATTATGAATTTTCTAGACTACATGGTCTATTCATTTAAGAATAAAGTTTCCAGGGCTGGTCATGGTGGCTCATGCCTGTAATCCCAGCACTTTGGGAGGCCGAGGCAGGAAGACTGCTTGAGTCCAGGAGAGATCAGCCTAGGCAACATAGTGAGACCTCATCTCTACAAAAAATAAAAAAATAAGCCAGGCATGGTGGTACACTCCTATAGTCCTAGCTACTCAGGAGGCTAAAGTGAGAGGCTCACCCGAGTCCAGAGACTGAGGCTGCAGTAAGCTGTGAACATGCTGCTGCACTCTAGCCTGGGTGACAGAGCGAGACCACTACTCAAAAAAATAAAAAATAAAATAAATAAATAAATACATAAGTTTTCATAAGGCCTTTAAAGTAGACACTTAAAAGAAATGAGAAGTCGGGCTCGGTGGCTCAGCCTGTAATCCTGCACCTTTGGGATGTTGAAGTGAGTGGATTGCCTGAGCCCGCAGGTTTGAGACCCGCCTGGACAACTTGGTGAGACCTCATCTCTACAATAAATCAAAATGAGCCGGGCATGGTAGTGCGCGCCTGTAGTTCTGGCTACATGGAAGGCTGAGGCGGAAGGATCGCCGGAGCCCAGCAGGTCGAGGCTGCGGTGGCCAGGAGCAGCCACTGCACTCCAGTCTGGGTGACAGAGTGAGACTCCAACTCAAAAAAAAAAAAAGAAATGAGAAAATAAAGCATTTTAAAATGATACTCTCTACCTTCATTACAGAGCTGCATAATTTAAACCATTCTCAGGGTATAAAAATAGGTGTTTCAAAGATGGTGCTGCTGAAAAAGATGAACAGAACTTAGAAGCCAGGATACTGCAGCCTAGTGTCAGAACCAGCCTTAAAGTTCTTACAAGGAGGGGAAAGTCCCACCACAGAATCTGACTTATACTGTGGTCGGTCACAAAACATTCCAATTTTAAAAAGAATTATAAAATGTAAATGTCTAATTTTGCCTCTTCAAATTTACACTGTGCTCAATTTGTGTAGTGATAAATTTGTGCTATAAAAACACCAATTATAGGTAGAATTAGAACTCAAAAACTTCTATTAAGATCTGTACAGTGAGGAAAGAACTTGAAACTCCATTTACTCTAGTTTGACCCACCAAATAATATCAACATTTCACATTTAAAAAGAAAGAATGGGATACAACAATGAGACTGAGAGCATGCAGTTAAAAAACACACACACACAAATAAAAGAAAGAAAAGCAATCAATTTTGGAAGGAAGGGAGAAAGTGAAGAGCAAGGTTCTCACAGACAAGGATTAGAATGGAGCAAGAGCTAAAACCAGCTGCTGGAGCAGAAAGCAACCAAGCACTTAAAAGGAATGGCCAGAACCAATCAGAAACCACCAATCAGCAAAGAGACCAACAGCTGCATGTAACTGAAGGGGTGAGGAAGGAAGAACAGGGAAGAGGACAGGAGCGAGGATTTGGGTCACGATAATAACAAGATATAAAAAAAGAAAAGAGATATCAGGAAGGGTGTTACGGGCAGGAAAGAGAGCTGTCACGGGCAAAGAGAACAGTCAGAGCTACAAACAAAGGTTGGGGAAAGAGGAAAAGTAGGGAAGGAAGTAGGGTCAGGAGGTGCATTAATAAAACCAGCCAAACTGGAGTTCAGTAACTCTGAGTAAGATGTGCAAGGGGGAAAAATCACCATGAAGTCAGTAATCAAACAGCTCAGACTGCTACAAAACAATATATACATCCAAAGTCCAGGCGGCATTACTCAACAGCATTGAAAATAAAAGGGGGAAAGGAAAAGGAAGAGGAACAAGTCAAATCACATTTTGTAGTGTTAATGTGAGATGGCAGATGGACTTTTTCTTTCTTATTTAATTGTTTTGTAATTACATTTTTAAAAGCTTCTTCTCTAGTGCTTTTGTTTCACTTACCGCCAACGGGCACCATCGCCAGCATTGTGTATAGTTACCATGGAAAGAGTGAGTCAAGTGAAGGGCCCTAAATGCTAAACCATTGGAAAGGAGGGGAAAAAAAGCAAAATATGCAGACATCTTACTCAAAATGGTGGCTTTTATATTTAATACTTTTAAAAATTGGGAAAGGGGAAAGGAGCCAGTTAACCTTCAATGTGTTGTCAAAAAGGGCTGGTAAATTCCAGGTGGCTGACTTAATTGCAATCACAGAACATTTGCTAGGCAGCCAACAAACCATCTATTTGAGGATCTTATCAGTAAAAATTTAAGAACTGTTGAAATTCTTGGTATTAGATATATTTTTAAACTACAAGAGTTTTGGATTCTTTCCTCCCTCCCCATAACCTCTATATATCTTCTACTCCGTGATCATCACATGCACATAGAGGCAAACTGGCCTCCTAAGAGAAAGGATATTGGCTGGCCCCTTGATTCACTACAGAACACAATGTTATAAACTGGATAGTTTTTAAGCATTTTTAAAGTTAGTTTTGCTTAGGCCTGATCACAGGAATCCAGAGTCTTGCAAACCGAAGCAAAGGAAAAAAAATCAAGAGAGCAGAAGAATGAACGTTTTGGAGGAAAAACGTAAATGAAAAACAAACATACATACGCACACACAAAATCAAAATTAAACCTCCCAAACAACCAAAAATAAAATGAGTTGAAGAGGCAGATAGAAGTGTTACTTTAATGCAGTTTAGTGCAAGAAGGTGAAGAACACAGAGATACAAACACGCATACATGTGCACACGCACATACAAACAAGACAGGCTTCCAAATGTGAAATAAGTGAGGCAATACAAAAAAAAGAGAGAAATAAAAATATAAACCAGAAATTGAATTATTGAAGACATGCACCTCGATTTTACGGCCCTCTACCACGGTGCCGTGTAATTTCTCCCTGGCCCTGTCTGCATCAGCACTATTCTCGAAAGTTACGAACCCGAATCCCTGCATGCAGCGGGAGAAGGGGGGAAAACATGCGCATCGTTACATTGAAATACTGATCTCTCGGTAAATAGAGAAAAAATATCACAGTGTGAAACTGACATCAGCAACAATTCAGCAATACTCTCCCCCAAGTCACATTTTTGGTCCATGCATAGTTTGTAAAGGAAAATTAAATCCAATAAAAAAAAGAACTGTAATAATAGTAACAACTTAATTAACAGCAATATAACAATAATAAAATAAAACAAAAAGCATGTGAGGCCAGACCAAAATTAAGGTATAGAGTTACTCGGGTCAAACTACTCAACCAAGAATCTGAATATTTTTTTAAATGTCCTACCTTTCTCGATTCAAAGCTGTTAATTTAACGTCCATGTCCCTTTACGTAACACTAAAAGAGACTTAATTAAATTGACTCTCTGACATGCCAAATCTATTATTCCCTAGTAATGAGTACATAAAATCTGACATCCAGTTTCAGTCATTGCATAAGAAGACTTTTTAGCAGGTCTAATCATTTTAGCCCCATGTTGTATTGCATATATCACTATTCATTCTGTTGGGAACAGGATAACTTATGACATAGTCAATGTATAATTTTGTATGTACTAAGTATGGAAGAGGAGAGCATTCATGTTCTTCTAAGCAAATGAAAGTATCACTAAGCAGTGGTCAGTCAATTATGACTTTTCTTCAATGCCAATTTTAAATGACCAGACTTGGAACTTATAGTAAAAATATGTCCAGTTGAATTTCAGAAAATTGCTAACCCCAATTTGCCTAAATTACACATTTGTTAATGTTTATACCTGCTATTACATGCATTAGCAATTTTCTATATTAGAGAAAAAAGGAACAGTCAATAAGCAACGGGAATGAGATTTACATTAGTGGTAGTTATATACCATTCAATAGGAAAAGAGCACCATAAAACAACAATACAACTGCTACAATGAGTTAGAATTAATTTATTTGTCCTTTGCAGATGCTACAAAAATAGGATAGAGTTTTAATTCATTAAGTAGACAAATCATGAGACCAAGGAGTTAACTACCTTCACTCCTCTGTTTACATACTACCAATTTCAACATCAGCAAGATTTACTATATACTTACATGACTATTTCATAAAGTACACCAGCCTCATTCTGGGCGCTTTGCCCTCATCTTTCTCCTCTGCAACTTTAATTCTATAAATAATTTCTTAAGCTATATCTGCAGAGTGGTAGATTCTTAGGATTTTCTGGAAAATCCTCATTTTCCAATAGCTTTGTTGTCCCTCTAGCACTTTTTGACTATTCCATTGTAGGATAACCCTGAACCCTTTATTTTTAACTGAAGTTCCGCCTTGCTGCTTAATAACATGAGTACTTCCATACATGAAACATGTTCTTAACTGAGAGGGTAAACAGTGTACATTACTCACACAGATTTCATGAAAGCAACTCCATCATTTTGAAAGAGTTCAGCATTCTAAGCGAATATGTGGGTGGGTGACATTTAGAGATTTCCAATGAATTACCTCTACTCACAATTTGGATATCAAAATTCCTTAAAAGTGCAATGCTAAGCTGACAGAAATTTAAAAATGTATATTGCTTGCAATAGAACTATTGGTAATTTTAGTTAATACTCCTCTAAAGAATGTATAAATATGTTGAAAACATTAGTGGCAACATATTTGCAGAAACAAATTTTGATGTCAACATGTTCTAGCCACTTTGATAACTCAAGGTATAAAAAGGGCATGTTAATAATTACATAACTCAGCATCTTCACTAGCATCTGCTGAAGACAAGCAGCCAGTTCTCTAATCCTAGAAAGTCCTTCAACAGGAAAGTAAAACTTTTCAAGAAAGGCCACAGATAGTGATGAGTTTTTACTCACACTTTAGAAGCACTGTAAGCTGTATTTCAACTGATTATAACAGTCATAAATTTTATGCCTTGGGTTAAATTAATAAATTATAAATTAATAATTGGATTGCTATTAAGTTATAGAGACTAATCCCTAGGTTTTTAAAAATTTTAGCGTTATAATTATCTATCACCACATATTCATATACATACTTGTTTGTCTTAAATATAACCATGAGGTGGAAAGGATACATATATTGGTTTCATTTTTAAGGTAAAGAAGCTGAATCAAACTGAGGTTAAGTACCAAAGATATAGAGCTAATGGTGAGAAAATCAGAAATTAAGCTTTGTAAATCTGAGTTCAGTATTCTACTTACTAAACTACATTAGTTCTAAAATCCTTCTAATTTTCTTTTTCAAATCTAACTGCTAAATATCTTCTATGATGTTCCTTTCTGGAATGTGTTGACAGAACATCAGTAATACAGTAACTGCATCCAAAAGAATAGAAGGTGATATCATAAGCGTTGAAATTCCACAGTCAGCAGATGACAATGTTTAACATTAATAACTGTTTGTATAGGATTTTGTCAATAGTGACTTCAATATTCTGGAACAAAATTTCACTTCAAATATTTTAGAAGTGTTTTTATAAAGGTGCTTATATACCAAAGAAAATGCCAATCAAGATACCAAAAATATACAAATAAAACAATCTTTATAAGCATCTTTTCCTAGGGTAACAGAGAGAAGAAGACCTAGTCGATGCTTTGGGATACTCTAATATGAAATACAGAGTTAAGAGGATTTCTTTCATGCCTTTGAAAATAAATAGACCTTGCGGTAGAGACAGAATAATGGCTCCCCAAAGTTGTCCATGTCCTAATCCTTGGAACCAGTGAATACGTTGCCTTACATGGCAAAAAGGATTTTGCAGATGTGATTAAGTTAATGATCTTGGGATAGGGAGATTATCTTGGATCATCCAGTTGGGCTCAACGTAATACAGTGGACTAATACGGCCACTGTACTGTGCTTGTAAGAGAAAAGGGGGAAGTAAGAGAGTATCAGAGTAAAGCAGCCTGAGAAAGACTTGACTGGCCATTGCTGGTGCTGAAGACAGAAGAGAGCTTCAGAGGAATTTGGGCAGCTTCTATAAGCTGGAAAAGGCAAGAAAACAGATTATTCTTTAAAGCTTCCTAAAGAACACAACGCCTTGATGTCAGTCTAGTGAGACCCATATCACACTTCTAACCTCCAGAACTGTAAGACAATAAATGTGTGGTTTCTCACCAAATTTGTGGTAATTTGTTCAGAAGCAATAGGAAATTAATATATGTCTATCTCAGATTTAAAGCCTATGATTAGTAAGGTGAGAGGTATAACTAGCATTTTTTAGAGCACTGTTCTTAAATACTTCTCTCTCATGATGAAATTTAGTTAAGCAAGTGATTTTTCCATCAACCCCACACTTCATGCTTCTTCATTCTATCACATTTACAAATCAGTTTCAATAATAACTCAACCTTAAACATTTTTAAATGTATTGTTTTGTCAGTAAAACTGAGCATTTTAGAAAAGGTGCCAGAAACTGTGCTAAGGATATTTACAGGTTATCCAGGCTTAAAAGTTACCAGCAGGAAATTCTGATTACATGAAATCATGTGTTAATGTCACTTCATTCTTAGAAATCTAATTGACATTAAATCTGGTCATTCTGATTTCTTGTTTTGAAGAAAGAGTTAATAAAATTATGTCAAGTCTAACACACTTTTCTTAGGACAGCTTCAAAATTATTGTACAACACATCAAACACTGAAACATAATAATCAGCCTGCATAGGTATAATGTATAACAAATAGATTACAGCAACCATAACAAATAAATTTAACCTGAAACTCTTAACAAGAGGAAATATATCAGGTATATGAGAATATGAAGAATTTTTGTTATCTACAATCTTATTAATAAAAATAGAGTCAGGCATGGTGGCACATGCCTGTAGTCCGAGCTACTTGGGAAGATGAGGTGGGAAAATTGCTAGAGCCCAGGAGTTTGATGTTGCAGTGTGAGTTATGATCATGCCATTGCACTCCAGCCTAGGTGACAGAGCAAGACTCCATCGCTAAAAAATGATAATAATAAATAAACACAAAAACAGATAAACAAAAAATAAACTTTTATATTTTTAATTTTTAAAAATGATGTTGATGCATTTGTCTGCACCAGCACTATAGACAGAAATATAACATCAGTCACATAAATAATTTTAAATTTTCTGATAACCACATTGAAAAAGCAGAAACAGGTGAAGTTAATTTTAGCAATGTATTTTATTTGACCCAATTATATACAACATATTATTATTTTAATATGGTATCAATATTAAAACATCATTAGTGAGATGTTTAACATTCTTTTGTTGTGCTCAATCTGGTGAGCACTGAACACGCAAAACACATCTCAGTTCAGACTCTCCACCTTTCAAGTGCTCAATGTGGCCACAGAATGGGACAATGCAGGTTTTTATGCTTTATACTCCTATTTAAGGTTCTCAATCCCCAAAGTCCTTCTATGTTAACAATTTAAACACACCCGTGATACATTAGTGCTTTACCAGCTATCTTAGCGACTTCTGGAAGTCAAAGAGTTTATCAGGTGTATGATTGTAGTTAAAACTTCTACAAAGTAAGACAATTTCATCACCTGTTTTGACTTCCATTTATCAAGGACATAGAGGAGAGCCAAGTAACTGTCACCTTTTTAGTCTGGCCTCAGGCAGCAATAAATAACAAGCAATAGGATAAGCACTATAAAAATGTTTTTTAATTTGTGTAATCTTTGAATTTTTCCATCTCAGAATAATGAGAAAGAAAATTTACCATGTAACTTTTAAGGGAGAAATCAAAAGCAGACGATCTCCTGGGTATGGCCAGAACACAGAAATTAAAAAAATAAAAATAAAATAAAACTAAAAACTCATAAAATGGTAACAAAGGAAAACTAAACAAAGCCCTTTGGAAATACATGCACTGTTAATTCAGTTTTAATAAAAAACATTTCACTTCAGCATTACCTATCACATTTTACTAAAAATTGCAAAGGCCTACTTAATGCAATTTCAAAAAAAGTACTTTGACCATATATTGAAAGAAATAATTTCTATTTGCATGAAATTAAAAGCCAGGGTAACAGGCAAAAAATTACAGCACATTATTCTGTCCAAGGAATAGGAACACAGGTTTTACCTTCCCTAACTCCAGCCTAAACTTTAGCCCAACCTAAACCCAGATCCTCGTTATTCCAGAAATCCACCTGAGAGAAGTAATGAGAACACATTAACTAAAAATTTGCTAGAATAATTTGAATGTTCCTATTGTAAAGAAATGATAAATATTTAAGGTGATAGATATCCCAATTACCCTGATCTGATTATATGAATGTATCAAGTTATCGCATGTACCCTCCAAAATAGGCACATCTAATATGTATCAATTTTTAAAACACTTATTAGAAATGTCAATAATTGTTGCTGTGCTCTATTATGTAGTCCTTTAATGGATTTAATTAATTGGCACTGTCTGAAGAGGTGAACAGTTTCTATATATTCAATATTTACAATACATCTCTTCAAGTAACAACTGTATCAAGATTATTTCAACACTTTACAGAACATATGTTAGAATCTGTGTATTCTTTTATTTAATAAGCTTGATAATTATCACAGAAAGTTGTTATATGGCTGGGTAATAGTGAATAAGGAGGTGGAAAGTCTGAAGGTCAATGATGGAATAAACTTTTGAAAAGCAATTAAGTCACAAAAAAGTCTCTAGCAGAGAATGCAATGTCAAGAATACTGGGGGTTAAACTAAGTGACCATTATTTAGGGTTCTGTTTTAAAATTCTATGTTAAAAAAAAAAGACTGACGGATACACAAGAATGTCAATAGTAAATATTCTCTTAAATAAACCATGTGTGCTTTTCTTAGTTCTTTCTACTTTTCATTAAGCACCACTTTTTCCTTTTGAAAGGGTGTTTTTTAAGCTGTTACTCAAAAGACCTATAAGTAGAGTAACACTACAGTTTATCATTCACACTGGAACATTCTGAGGGAGAAAGGAGACATTATTAATAATCATGCTAAGATAACTGGTACAAATTGGGGTTGTCTTGGACAGACAAGGACATATGGCCACTCTACCTAGACATTATCTTATTAATCATTACTATCTTATTGTCATTAATGGTGAAATTTAGAAATGAATAAAGCTTACAAACTCATATAAGTCTTAATAATCCATTTTCAAAAGGATAGTCTATCTTCATTTCAGTTGATCATAGAACATCAGATATAGCTAACTCCTATGTTTTTACAAACAGGAGTGGGGAGTAAAAAGGCTAAAAAAAAAAACCACATGAAACAATTTAAATATGTATGTATACAAGTGTGTGCATGTATGTGACATAAATTCATTCCATAATTTAGGTAAGCCAAACCTAAAATAGGAAACTCAGAGAAGAAGAAAGGAAAATAGTCAACAACAAAGAAACTCCTTTTTGGAGCACAGCAGTTCCACTCTATAGGCAAGCTGAAAAGGCAGAACATTGGCAGGCAAGGAGGGAGTGGGCATAGCAGTGTAACACTGTTTATTTATGTTTTCTTTTCTTTCTTTCTTTTTTTTATTTCAATAGCTTTAGGGGGCACAAATGATTTTTGGTTACATGGATGAATTGTATGGTGGCAAATAATCTTTTCAAATGTGTGAGTTTTCGAACACTGGGTGGACAGTCTCATTGTAAAAAAAATAAGATATGGTAAAAAGTTGCTTTTTGTTTTGGAACAATTCAATTAAACACTATTTTACATAAAAGTATTGCCTATTTCAGAATAATTTTGTGACTAGTTTTTCCATTACTACTTCAAAAAAAATTCAATAAAGCTAATTTCTGTACAGAAAAGCACATAAAAGTCAGAGCAACTCTTAACTAAACAACAGGCCCACATAAAGTCTCCTTTCCTCTGGTTCTTTTCAAAATACCTGATAATTTTACAGTTAATCTCAAATAGATATGAAATGAGAAACTGAACTTAATTCACAAAAAGAATTCATTAACATATCTTAGGTGGATCCCAGAGAAGGCATCTATGGGTCTGATTCTAAAATAAATCTCTATTAGGAGCCTAAGAACAGTTTCAGGGGAACCTATTCCAGGGCGGAATTTTAGGTAACAGTTAAGAAATCAAAAGATGAAAACAAGGTTTTGCATCAGCCTTGAAAGCAAATCCATGGCAATTCTGAATTCTGTGCTTTGTTTTTAAAACATTTATCAATTAGTACATAGTCTGTGCTGTGCACCCTTTAGCAGCCCAAAGAAAAATGGGGCAGTGAGGATACAGTATTAAGCTGAGAGAAGCAGCATACGCTTTTAGATTCTCCCAAAAGAAAAGAAAGGCTTATGTTTTTATTTTAAAATAAAAATTACATGGGAGAAATAAGTGGATCAAGGGAAATTTTACAAAATTTGGTAGTAGGCAAATCCTTAAAGTCAATGAAAGAAGCCTTAAGAAAGATCAATTTCCTTTGCTTCACAATAATTCAGTCAAATTATTTTCTTGGTAAGGAACAAGTCCTCAATACCTGATGAAAACTATATTGGGCTTCCAGTTGCTAGAGTCTAGTTAAGAATATATTAAGTGCATACATTTAAAACCAAAAACATTTAAACCACTACTTTAGATAAACAATGTGGTCAATAATCTTCACGTAATTTATTCTACTTTTGTGTGCTTCTCATCTCTAAACCATTGTCATTTCCCACCTTGTAGCTAAAAAGATCACACAAAAAAATGCAAACGAAGCAACAAAAGAATAGAAAACCACTGTGATGAAATTACAAGCATAAATAGTTTTACTGGTTGCCATTTGAACAGACTTCACGTTAAAAAAATACTTACCAAGTACTGGAGAAAAGTTCTGTATAGATATATTAATCGTTTATTGTTTGTTTGTTTTAACTGAAAACTAGAAACTTAGAGTATAATTACCTCTTTAATAATTAACACATAATTGTTAAAGTCAGAATTAAATACTTTTAGTGTTGATACATTCTATAAAGAAAGGGAATAATAAGGAACATTAGAACAGTGCACACATTTTTATGAGTACAGATGGGGCAGGAGGTATATATGACTGTGTATGTTATCAATTTCCAAAGTACAGTGAATTTGAAGTATAAAATTGAAGAAAGGTAAATATTAGCTCATTTGTTGGCTTTATTTAACTTTCCTCAAATTACATTCTTAGGAGATTTAATTACAGCCAAGAGCTATTTTCCAAGTTCAGCAGACATAACCAAATGACAATTAATTAAAATATTTCCCCAACCTAGAGAAATCAAAGTAGAACTTAATGTAGCAATAGCATGGTAAATATTTATAGGCTTGGCCACACTAGTTTCAGTGGGGTATATTTTATTTGTTGAACAATGAGAAAACTTTCAAATAAAACTTGCCAAAATTCAGTTCATCAAACATTTTTTTCACACCACTGTTTTGCCATTCCTTCATTCCTAAAAACCTTGCTGCTTATTTTAATGCTTAGAAATTCTAAATCATACAGACTGGGAATTAAATATAGTAAACTAATGGGGGAAAATAAATTTTAACTAAAGGTTTCATTTCTTACATAGAATACATATAGAAGAAAATACATATATAAAAATATATTGTTACTACTTTCATTCTTACGCAAAAGAACTCACTGTATTTGTAATTTAAGTGATTCTACATCCTGAATATCGCCTATCTTAGTAATACTTAAAAGGAGGAAATCAGTTCACAGCGAATTCCTGAGTCACTGGGAACTCACTGTATTTAAGCCTTATCAAAATTTATTCAAAAGAGAGAGCCAGTCAATAGAATAACTGAAATAATAAATTTGTTCTAAATATGATATTTTGAAGTTGGATTTCTAAAAGCTGAATTGTTCTGACAGAATTCAGTATTCTCATTGAATTTCACTTTTTTCTCTCTTTTTGCTCTCTTCCTTTAAAATAGGAACATGTGGGCCAAAATGAAGGCGGACAAAGGACTGTCTCCTATATCCTGTGTCCCTTACTGTCACACTTTCCCCCCAGGTTTCTCTGTTGCTTATCCTATTACCCTCCCAAGGTAAGCTACAGAGGATAAAGCTGGGCCATATGATGGCTCATTTTTAGAGATAATCTAACCCATGGTGGGTACTTGGGATACTTTGATGCAAGCTTGAACAACAGTTTCTGTTTTCTAAATACTTACTATTTAAAATAAAACAAAACTCAAAACCAAATCAAGCATACTTGATATTGAAATGGAGCTTACCTTAGAGCCACGTTCATTAAAGATGATTTCTACATCTAGGATTTTGCCAAACTGCTGCAGAGACAAAAATAAAAACACTTAATTATGGTCAGCTTTTTATCCACATACTTTATTCTCTTTTGATATTGGAATAGTAGGTTTTTTCCTCCTTCTTTACTTATTTAAATCCCACATTTGTATTTGTTGGTAAATCCTAATACTGGTTTCTGATTTTTCCTCAGCACTGAGCTGACAGTTTCTCCTTTTTCAGTCCTTTCTCAGTTTACTCACTCAGGCATTACCCACTTCTACATGTGGAAGCTGCTGTCCAAAGATATTCACAGTGTTACCCCATTATATACTTCTGTGGACAAGAACTGGGAATTTTCCTAACTACATCTCTAATTTTTAAAATGGCTGTTTTAAGAAGTAAATTCTACTAAGTAGAATGATATGCTCTTAAAGGCCACCTTACCCCTTTTTTCTTTATTTACACAAGCAAACCATATAGACTGTGTAAAAATTAGAAAACATAAACAAAAAAGGAAAAGGGAAAACAGAAAATGAAGATAGCCTGCAATCCCACCACTGTAACATTTTAGTACATAGCCTTCCAGGCAATCCTTCATCATATACACTTCATGCACTGCTTTTTTTTTTTTTTTTGAAACTTGGCAATCGATTATGAGCAATTATCTAATTTTTTTTTTTTTCCTGAGTTAGAGTCTTACTCTGTTGCCCAGGCTGGAGGGCAGTGGCACACTCCCAGCCACTGAGCCTTGACCTGCTGGGTTCAGTTGATCCTTTCGCCTTAGTCTTCCAAGTAGTTGGAACTACAGGCATGTGCCATCACACCCGGCTAGTTTTTTGATTTATTATAGAGAAGAGGTCCTGCCAAGTTGCCCAGGCTGGTCTCAAACCTGTGGGCTCAAGCAAACCTCCTCGGCCTCCCAAAGTGCTGGGATTATAGGCGTGAGCCACCGAGCCCGGCCAATTATCTAATTTAATAAATATATATCTGTGTTACCATTTCTATAGACTACATGCTATCTGCCATGCTATTTTTGAAACAAACATTGTGAACACTTACAATCACAACTCTCTTCAATCATGACTTCAGTAGTTTAACATTTGGAAGAGCAAACAAAGCTAAAGGCACAAAGCCTAAACTCTATTGTTAAGCATAAAGTCTATAATTTTGGGAGAAAAGGGGAAGTATATATAGGATTCAAAGCTGTAATCAATACTTGAATGAACTGAATTAAAGGTATATGCAGTAAATTTCCAGGTATCTTTTTGAGTACTGGATTCATACCTAATTATTGATTTCGCTTGAATTTCATACCAGACTTGAGAAAATGTGGAAAAAAAAAAACTGAAATGAAAAGAGTAAAAGAGAAATCATGCTTTTCCACTGGACTGAATCAATACTATCTTTATCAGAAGATATGTATTAAGAATCCTAGTTTTCTAGCTAAGACTTTTGTGTTTGATTTAACAGAAAACTAGAAAAATCAAGAACAGGAACATATCTTATTCTACACAGGAAGACATTTTATCTTCCTTATATGCCCATCCTATAAAATTAAGATTTCTATGGTGTTTTAGAGTTTGTTTTGCTTTACATTTCCTAATGCATTCTTGTAACATCCTTCTGGAGTAAGAGTAATGATTGCCTTTTCTTTTATGGTTAAGAACAATGAGGTTGAAATAAGCTATCTGTCAAGTTTACAGAGCTAATAAAATGGAGCGTGGACTCTCTACTCTTTACCAATGCTACTGACCTTCCAAATGATAGATATTAATAACCATGTGGAAGAAAACAAAGCAACTAGTTATCTCTTGCAAGGAAAAAGTTATTGCTTTTGCATCTTAGGCCTTATGGGAAGACCATAATACACTTCAAAAAATCACTAATTTGGGCGTGAGGGTTCACGCATGTAATCCCAGCACTTTGGAGGCCAAAATGGGAGGATTGTCTGAGCCCAGGAGTTCAGTATCAGCCTAGCAAACACAGTGAGACCTCAACTCTACAAAAAATCAGTCAGGCGTAGTGGAGAGTGCCTGTAGTCCCACATACTTGGGAGGCTGAGGTGAAAGGATCACCTGAGCCCAGGAGGTGGAGGCTGTGGTGAGCCGTGATTATGCCACTGCATTCCAACCTGGGCAACAGAGTGAGACTTTGACTCAGAAAAAAGAAAGAAAGAAAGAAAGAAATCACTAATTGGCCTAGGCAGATCTTCAATGGACACTGTTTTTCTGACTCAAGAGAAACACCCCTCCATTGTACTCCATTCTCAAAGACCTCCAGAGTCTAAAGATTCGATATTATTTCTGATAATTCAAGAGAGAACCTAATAACTCATGCTTCTATGTAACCTAAGTCCTTTATGCTACCCTTTATCTTTTCTGTTGCTTTCTTTTCTGTAAAGATGGAAAACAGCTGGTTACCATTTTCTGTGTAAAAGCTCTTCAAGTACTTCAAGAACATCATTAAATCTCAACTCTGGCCTTCTCGTCAGTGTGTATAATATATCCAGTAGTCAGCTACAAATGACAGAACTTTGATTCAGTGTCTTGTCACCATAAAGTGGCCACAACCAAGACTTAAAGAAGGGCATTTTTTTTTTTTAACAAAGCACCAGACAGCTATCCTAATGGAATGTAATAAAAACTATTGACTATCTTTTGATCAAGTTACAAGTTTGGTCAAATTCATACAAGCAACAAAACACAGGCTCAGAAAAAATTAAGACTCTCAGAAGTCATTCACTTTCCAAGAATTTAAATCTTTGCTATTACACGTATTTTCTTTTTCTTTCCATGATGGCCATTTCATGAGGAAGTAAACAGATGACAGAACACATTAGAGGCATCAAATCAATCTTTTATACCTGTTTTTATATATTGGTCTTGACACTGTTGAATATGAGCAAGGAAGTAAAAATAAAATCCTGAGGTACTGTCTGCCTTCACATGTATTATTTGGTTTAATTCATAACACTCTGAAAGGTAGAGATTACTAACTCTATTTTTATAGATGTGATATTCAAGTTCAAAAAGGTTACATGAATTTCCCAAGTTCACATGCAAACAGAATCTGAACCCAGGCTCTTTGATACCAAAATCCATACTCCTTTCACTTTAATGAACCACTGCTAAATATGTCTTTCCACATTGTGAATCTTCTTAGACACTACAAAGGCTGAGTACAGAGTGGCAATAATGCCTCCCTGAACCTAGTCCTTTGGTCCTGTGGTTGAAGGGGTAGGAGGAAAGGCAGTATTGTGCAGGGCTTATATGGAAGGCAAAGAAAGAACTAAGAAGGTGACAGGATGAATAAGCGGAGGTCACCAAACTTATTTGCACATTAGAATCATCTGGGGATCTTGTAAAAATACCTAAGCCCGGCATGGTGGCTCAAGTCTGTAATCCTAGCATTTCGGGAGGCTGAGGAGGGAGGACTACTTGAGCCCAGGAGTTTGAGACCAGCCTGGGCAACACAACAAGACCTCCATTTCTTTACATTAAAAAAAAATAAAAACAAAACAGAGCAAAAAACATAAGCCCAAGAAATATCCCAGGTCAACTGAATCAAAACCTTTGGACATAGGCCTCAATACATTTTTAGCTTCCCAGGTGATTTTCAAAGTGCAAATTTAAGATTCACTGCTCTAAAAGAATGTGTACGCTTGCTCTTTTAAGTGAAGCTAAGCATATAATTGATATGTTTACTAATCAATTATATGCTTAGTTTCACTCAAAAGAGCAAGCATACACACTGGTGGGTGAGTGGGGTGACCCTCTCGTCCTCCTTTTAGCACTAAAAGTCTCATGTCACTAGAAATCCCTCAGTCCCAGCAAACTGGGTCATATGGTCACTTCATATGTGTGACAACTTGCAAGGTCATGGTTAGAGTAGACTGGGTGTTAGAAAAAGGTTTCTAAAGACTGATAACAATACTGATTTACCTCAGGATCTTTTTCAATCTACTTAAAGCTGAATCCTAAAGCACTAATGACTAATAACACATCTGGTGGATTAAATTCTATTTTAATTGTGAAATCCATAAAAGAACTTAAGAGACTTACCCCAAACATCTGCCGGAGGTCAGGGTCCCGGAAGCGGAAAGGAATATTAGAGACATGCAGCCGTTTTGGGGTAGATTTACTCTCTGAATTTTCACTACTTTGTGTCTGTGACTGCTGGCCGTCTGTCTGTGCTCCACCTTCTGTCTGCTAAGCAAAGAAACAGACAACACTGAATGAAAAATAAACACAGTTACTTCACAATAATTGTGTAAAATACTTAAAGTCCTTCCTCATAGCAATCACTTCCAAACAGCGTATTTTTAAGCAAAAATTATAGTTGTCCTTTCAAAGAAAAAAATCTCCAAATATGCCATCTATGTTCCAAATGCTATAGTCTACAAACACAATTCTTGTCTTGTGAGTACTTATAGCACATTAGCAAAATGGAAAATAATGGATACAGAATACTTAAGTGACTTGTCCAAGATCACATGGAGATACATTAGGATAACTGAAGATGTAAAAATAGTTCCTTAGTCTTTATTCTTAGATATTTAGGAAAGCTTTCAATTTTTAAAAAATTCTTTTCTAACTCTGAGATCTTCCTATTTTGAAAATAGAGAGTCTGTTGTATTTAGTTATGGGGGGTCTCTCATTTTTGGCCTATTATCGCAGGTTCTCTCATGTAAATAAAATAAAGGAATATTTTTATATTTCATTCCTTCTCTTAGAGTTTATCACCACCAGGTTGCCAAGTTATTATAATGACATTATTCATGATGAGAAGAAACCTAGTATCAACTGAAGAAGCTTCTTATTTTGAAACAAATCTGTATTCTCCTCTCTTATTTACGCAATTCCAGTTAACTTCAGTGCAGGGGACTCATCCTCCTGTATCCCAAAGGGTCTTTAGTGAGTCTAACTGTTGGAAAAAGACTTTGAGAATCCTTGACTAATCTGCTACTCAGCATATAAATGCTAGATTTGCACAAATCCATAGTGAAAGAGTATAAATAAAAATGGAGATGCATTTTTAATTACGAATCTCTTTTGCAACATCCCAGGCACACACTTATCTCATTATTTTTTTTCACTAAATCTTCAAAAAAGTTGTTACGTTAAGAAAATTTTTGACAAACCTCTGACAGGTGTGACACATTCTAGGCATGCAATTACGAAGTATTCACCTGGAATTTAAGAACCTTATTATTTACTATTCCACAGAGAATACCAAAAAAAAAAAAAAAAAAAGGTGCATGCAAACTGGAGGCTTGCTGAGCTGATTAAAACAACATACTTTTAAAACGAGTAGAACTTGCTGTTGTTATTCTCTCAATCGATGTGGAACTGAGTCCCTAACCCATTCTTCTGGGTGACACAGGACAAATCCTCTCCCTTTGACCCAATGTTCAGGCTATAAGAAGCTGTGAATCAGATACTTTTGGCTTAGAGATGTTAGCAACCATCTTGATATGAAGTTTAAAACTTAAAGGATAATCAGGAATAAACTGAACAAACACCAGCTTTTCATGTGTCGATCTAAGTGATGGCAGCTTTTTAATCTAGTTTCATTCAGACCTTGCAGATGGCTTAAATGTGCAATGATTAATGTGATATAAAAATAGCAGTAAAGGGAAGAGCTATAAAGCAATGTTCTGTGAAAGTGTAAGGTTTTCAATCATTAATCTGAGCACAATGCAGACTAAACAAAATAAATTTCATTGAAAGATGAAACTCACTAAGTTTCACTAAAACAGCATCATGGACACCAACACGCAGTCAAAGCAATAAGCATCAATTACAACTAATGCACTTTTAAGCACCTTCAAACTTGCCTCTTACATCGCACAGCTGGATCACATAAAACTCTCTCTTCAATCACACTTTAAAACCACCAGAACTGAGCTGTAAGATGACAATGTATCACTCTGAGGAAAGTTAAAAAGACTGAGTCTACAGGCTCCAAATCACAGTTTTATAAACGACTCATATATGTAGTCCATGTATTCTGTCACAGTGTATGTGAAGTGGCAGGATGAATGAAAACTAATAACCACTTCAAAGCATGCTGTCCAAGATACTTATCTGTTGCTCTGGGTAATTCTTTGCTGTTCTGATGACACAATTTAAGATCAGAAATCAGACTAGTTAATTTTCCATTATGTAGTGAACACTCATATTTTTTAAAAGTATGAAATCTTTAAAGAGATCTGGCAAGTGGAAAAAGTGAACTATCATTTCCAAAATTCTCAAGCTTTTAATCTAATGAAAATTTTAAATTGAGGTTTAATATTCATAGATAAAAATGCGCAAATCATAAGCATGGAGCCAAATTAACTTTCCCAAAGAAAGTACACACATGTAACCATCAAATTAGGTCAAGATACAGGATTCCAGGAGTATCTGAGGGGCCCACTCCAGTCACTGTTCCCCTGCCAAATGATCACCACAATCCTCATTTTATCTCCATAGATTACTTTTGCCATTTAAAAACTTAATTAAAAAAAACAAGCATACAGTACAGACTCTTTTGTGTCTGGCTATTTTCACACAATATATTTATGTAGAACACACATATACTGTTGTAATTTTTCCATTCTTATTCCACTGTATAAGTAACAGAATTTATTTAAGCTGCTGTCCGTTTCAGCTTTTAAGAATAATGTTCCTATGAACAGTCTTGTTTGCATGTCTTTTGGTACACTCAAGTAGGTATTTCTGTTGGGTGGGTATATGTATATATCTAGGAGTGAATTTTCTGGGTCAAGAATATGTGTATGTTCAGCTTTAATAGTACTGCCAGTTTTCCAAAGTGGCTGTACTAATTTATACTCCTATCAAGTGTGTGTAAGAGTTTTACTTGTTCTTAGTACTATCATGTTCATTTTAACTGGTCTAGTTAGTATCATCATACCATGGATTTAATTTGCATTTTGCTAATGATTAATTAAATCGATCACCTTTTCATATGTTTAATGGACATTTTGATATCCTCTTGTGAAATGTCCATAGATCCTTTGCTCATTTTCTATTAGGTTGACTGGTTTGGGCTTGATTTGTAGAAGTTTTTTGTAAATTTTGGTTATAAGTTCTTTGATAGAGGTATTGCAAACAATTATCTTTTGCTGCTCTGTATTCCAGCTCTCAGATTTTTGACAAAAATACTTTAACTGGATGGTGTCATTACCACCAAAACGGTTAATTCAAACACTCCATTTTTGAACAGACACAGTTATCTTTTCCATTTATTTGCTTCCTCACTAGAACAAACAAACATTTACTCTCCACTTCCCTACCTCTGACTCCTCACCTAGAGGTGTTTACTTTCATTTCTATCCACTTTAGTGAGCCTGTCATTTCAATCCCCATGGTTGAATCTGTCTACAAAAACTGCAACCCTGAATAAATCCAACCATCAGTTTTACCTAATTTTGAAACTAGGCAGGTAACAGCTTCAGGAGGAAAATCATTCAACTGGACTTTTAAACAGCACAACAGATACACAGTCACCAAAACAAAAAGGGCCCTCAACATTGCCCAGTAATCTTACCAAGTTTCTTCAGTGAGCTACAAGGGGGACAAAAACACCGAAAACAAACCCAGAATTTTCTTTTAGAGGGCATACTACATTCAGAATGTGTTCTTCCAGATCAAACAACCAACCAAAGTTTGTATCTGGAAGTTCTGAGAAACTGTTTAGCAGTTTGGTTTTATTTGTTTCATTTTAAAGATGTGGGGTACAAGTCAGGATTTGGCACGCAAGTGGTCTCGGTACCGGTGAAGTCTGAGTCCCTCAGAGGCCCTCATTTCGCCTGGATTAGGATCAGGCACCCTTATAGATGCTATTTACCCCCCCACCCCACAGCAGTGTACTGCTATTGCCAATCCCTTTTGTGTCGTTTATGACAGGTGTTCAGGGTCCACTTATGAGTGAGAACATGTGGTACTCAGTACTTTGTTTCTGTGATAGATCACTGAGTGTGACAGACTCCAAATCCATCCAAATTGCTGTGAAGTCCATAGTTTTGTTAAGCAGTTTTTGGCTCAAAACAGCATGAAATGTGTGCCCTACCCTCCCTATTCACCTGATCTCATCCCAGCGACTTTTTTGTTTGTTTCCCTGGATGAAAAAAGCCCTCCAAGGGAAACATTTTGATGTAGAAAAGGTGAAACAAAAATGGAAGAGGCTCTCAAAGGCATTCAAATCGACGGGTTTAAAAACTGTTTATAGCCATGGAAAATGTCTTGATAGATGTGTTGTATCAAACTGAGAGTACTTTGAAAGTGACTGAAGTTTAAACATGTAAGAATAAATGTACAACTTTTAAAATAAATAAATTCTGGGTTTTTTTTTTGGTTCCCCCCTCATATGTCCCTAATTATCTACAAATACTATTCCAAACTTACTTTCCTCTCTTTAAACCTCAGATCATTTTTTCTTCGCACTTACACAATTGTATTAAAAACGAGAATCTCTATAAAATAGAAACTATTTCTTGAATATCAGATCTAAGCCTAATATTTTAATTAATATAATTATTTCAACTCCTGAACACAATAGTTATTTTATTTATTTACTGTAGAGATGAGGTCTCATCAAGTTGCCCAGGCTGGTCGTGAACCCATCCTCTCACCTCGGCCTCCCAAAGTGCTGGGATTATAGGTGTGAGCCACTGCGCCTGGTATTTTTTTTTTTTCTTCGAGTTGGCGTCTCACTGTCGCCCAGGCTGGCGACCACCACAGCCTCGACCTGCTGGGCTCAAGCGACCCTTCCGCCTCAATCTTCCAGGTTGCTGGAACTACAGACGCACGCTACCACACCCAGTTAATTTTTTAATTTATTGTAGAGACGAGGTCTTACCATGCTGCCCAGGTTGGTCTCGAATCCACGGGCTCAGGCAGTCCTCTCGACTTGGCCTCCCAAAGTGCTGGGATTATAGGCTTGAGCCACTGCACCCGGCCCATTTTTTTTTTTTTTTAAGAGGCAAGGTCTCACTCTGTTGCCCACGCTGGAGGGCAGTGGGGCCATCATAGCTCATTGCAGCCTTAAACCCCTGGGCTCAAGGAATTCTTCCATCAAAGTGTCCTGAGTAGCTGGGAATACACGCACAGACCACTGTGCCCAGTTAATTTTTAAGATTTTTATGGAGATGGGGGTCTCACTATGCTGTCTAGGCTGGTCTTGAACTCCTGGCCGCAAGCAATCCTCCTATCTCAGGCTCCTGAGTAGCAGGGACTACAGGTGTGAGCCACTGCACCTGGCCCTTAAAAAAAAAAGACAGGTAGGTACAGGCACTATTTTTTTATTCTCATATTTCAGATGAGTAGTCTGATCAATAGAAAGTCTGTTTAAGTAATGAAGCAGGGATTCAAACCCAGGCAGTTCGACCCCGGAGTGCAAATTCTTAACCACTATATTATACTATACTTTACAGGTATTATTTACTTTAATCCTCACATAACTCTATCAAGCAAGTACTATTATTATCCCCAATTGACAGAGGAAGAAACAAAGGCATCAAAATGTTATTTGTCCAAGATTATGTAGTAAGTGGCAGAGTAGGAATTGAAACCTAGGCAACCCAATTTCAAACGCCAAACCGTTTCCTTTCTAGTACTGCATTCAACGACTCTTCCATCTTATTAGAAGGGAGGACACATGTGGATCCTGGCCTCTCTTACTTTCTTAGGACCCTCATCTGATGGTGCAAGTCTCCTGGGGTGAACACAGGAATGGGTAAGAGAGAGGGAAGGCTACAAGAGAGGAGACGAGGTCAGGTTATAAAGGGGAAGGAAAGGGAGAGAAAAGAAAACCAGCAAATGTGCTGGCATCTTATTAAGAAAAAGTCAGAGAACTACTAAACTGATAGTGGGGCTACAGAGTGGTTTTCAGTACATAGTGGAAGTAGTAAAGGCTGACTGTCCAATATTAATGTAATTAAATGAGATCACATCTCCCACCTAACATCTCCCTTGGGTTTATCTATATGATTACTAATTGCTGAAATACACAAATCAAACACAAAAAGTAAATAAAAGTTCTTAGGCTTTATCTTTGTGAAAAGTAGACAAACTTCTAAGAAAAATCTCTGTCAGTAATAGTATTTTGGTTTGCATTATTTTCTACTGTTAGCTGCTGAACAGCTTTACTGACTGTATAAACAACCTCCCAAGGTTGTGTATTTCCCTTTTGTGGTCATTCTCTGACTTAAAGTATCCATTGGATAGAGGATAAAACAGAAGAGGCTGGAGTCTGTTTACTGATAGTTTACAGCAATGACTGGCAGCAGTGCTGGCCTGATGCAATCATATGGCTAAATCCTATATACACCCACCCTTCAAACAACTCATCTTCCTGAGTGCAGGAACACAGCACAGGAGTCTGGCGTTGCTTACATTTAGCAGCAATCAGATTTTTAAGTCTCAAAACCTCATCCTACATATGAGAAATAAAAATGGTGAGTTTTTTTTGGATGACCTCAAATCTTTAAAATTCGTGTGTGTGTGTGTGTGTGTGTGTGTGTTGTGTGTGTGTGTGTGTGTGTGTGTGTGTGTGTCTCACTCTGTCACCCAGGCTGGAGTACAGTGCATGAGTAGGGTTAATTTTTAAATTTGTTGTAGAGACAAGGTCTTGCCAAGTTGCCCAGGCTGGTCTCACACCCCTGGGCCACACACTTCTTGCCTCTGCCTTCCAAAGTGCTGGGATTACAGGGATGAGCTACTGCACTCAACCCTAAAATTTTTATAAGAGGATTCATTTCCATGAATCCAAATGAACCCAAACGGGTTCATTTCCATGACTTTCCTATAAAACAATGGAAATGTCTTAACTGTTTATACATTGTGAACGAATGTCCGTCATGCTCTGAAAGAGAACACTGGGTAATACAAGATGAAGTATGACTCCCAAGTCTCATCATAAAAAGACCGAATGCATAATCAGAGATTCTAAGGGATCTCTTGATGATTTCAGAAGCAATATTTTGACTTCTTGATTATCCATTTTCTTCAATATTTGTTTTTCCTCTTTTATCCCCCCAATAGATGTCTTCAATTCTTATTTACACCTCTGTGAGGCTATAGGAGAAGAAAATGCAATTTAGCACAGAGTATATTTTTTGAGAACCTGATTCATGTCTGAAAACATCCATTTAACCATCCTACTTTAATAACAGTTTGGCTGGGTACAGAATCCTAGTTGGAAGAAAAATCCCTTCAGAATCTTGAAGGCAACTCTCAACTGTCTTCTAGCTTTTAGTCTCACTGTTGAGAAATCTGAAGGGAAGATGCCTATCTCTTAGTATGTGATGCTTTTCTACACTCTCTTGGCTTGCAGGACTATTCAAATACGTTTAGTGTTCTAAAATAAGTCCATAGTAACATGCTTTAGTGGGGGCTTCTTTTATTTTCACATATTTTGCTAATGGTTTTGTGGTTTCTTTCAAGTTGGAAATTAGTATCCTTCAGTCCTGGGACGTTTTCTTGAATTATTCTGCTGATGATTCCCACTCTGCACATGTTATCTTCCTTTCTGAAACTCATATTATTAAGATACTTATTGGATCTTCTGAACTGGTCCTCTAATTTTCTTATCTCTTCTCTTGTATTTTCCTTCTTCCTGCCTGTTAGCTCTATTTTCTGGGATACAAGTACTTAATCTCTTATCTGAAACCCTGAGGTCAAATGTATACCAGAAATTAGAATTTTTTGGATTTTAGGAAGGTAATAGGATATATAGCCTATAATGGGACATCCTCCACTCTGAGATCTGGGGCAGTGATATTTCTTCAGCACAATCTACAAAAATTATCAATAGGTTGTCATTTTTGCTGCAAACTTATGCAAAATCATATGATTCTCAGAACTTTTTGGATTTTGGAATTGTGAATAAGAGACTACAGGCCTCTATTTCTTCCATTTCATCTTCAAGTCCATCAGTGATATTTTTCATTTTGTTACCATGTTTTTAGTTTCAAGGGCTCATCTTCTCTTCTAAACTACTGTTTTGTTCTTAAGTAGATACAATATCTTTTCTTTTATCTTTGAGGATATGACTGTATTGGTTGCCTGGGAGCAGTGGGGAGGTTCCTTACTCCCCACTAGGTTTCTTTTTTCCACATTTTTTTGTTTTTGTTGTCTATCTTCCATGTTGTAGGTGTTCTTCAGGTATCTAGTAATCCTTGGTTGTCTGTCCATGACTAAAACTGCCGGGGGGGGGGAAGGGAGGGGGAGAGGGAAGAGGGAAGGGGTAGCTGGGTAGCTAAAAATCGGATTGCAAGTTCTGAGTGGGGGGGTGGGGAGTTTTGGTGACTTTGTGACTCATTCTAGGTTGTGAGGTAAGCAATTTGTTTCTTAACTCTTTCTTCTTGAGCAAATCAGGTTCTCCAGAGAGGAGTCTTCCAGTCTTCTAACTGATACTACCAGTTTCTGAAACTTTTAACATTTTTATGGTATAAGTAAAATCAGCTTTGGAAAAGAAAAAGTAACTCAGAATTAATAATAAAATAATAAATATTTAAGAAAATCTTATAATACTGTACAGATACAATTTTAGTGAAGGCAGCAAAATAGGCAAAATAGCCTGTGCTTGCTTTGAGCTGACATGTATAAAATATTTTTGGAAACACTGCTGGCTTCCAAAATCACCTTTATATTTCAAGTGAAAGAGAGTCTGTACTACAGCCCTTCATACATAATGAAATGCAGAGGTAGCATAAGCAGAAGAAATTGGAAATGAGACATGGTTATCACCTAATGGGAAGTCTAAAATATAAAGTTTTTTCCTTCCTCTGCTCCTTAGAGTCTAGAACTACTTCAGATAAAAGCTGAGGATAATTAAAATATCCTGGGATAAGGAGACATGACAACTAACTACAATGCAGGATCCTGCATTGGATTCAGGACATCATTGAAAAAACTGACTAAAATGTAAATAAGGTCTGTACTTTACCAAATAGTATTACATCAGTACTTCTTATTGCCTGGTTATGAAAATTATGCTAGAGCTGTGTAAGATGTTGACATTAGGGAAAACTGGATGAAGGTATGCAGGAAGTTTCTGTACTAATTTCACAACTTTATTGTAAATCTAAAATTATTTCAAAATTAAAAGTTAAAAAAAGAAAAAAGTATTTTGGGATGACAGATGCTAAACTCTTGAGTATTAAAACACAAAGAATGTTTAGTTGATTTAATCATTATATATAGGCACAGCTGTAAACAAATACTTATGATTGTATTCAAAATGTAGTTGGGACTCTATTCCCAGCACTGCTGGAGTCCAGAAGTTCTAGATCAGTCTACGCAACATAGTGAGATCTCGTCTCTACAAAAAAATAAAAAAATTAGCCAGGCGTGGTGGCATGTGCCTATAGTCTCAGCTACTCCAAAGGCTGAGGTGGAAGGATTGCCTGAGTCCAGGAGTTCGAGGTTGTGGTGTGTCACGCTCATGCCACCGTGCTCCAGCCATGGAGTGCAATGAAGTGAGATCCTGATACAAAACAAAACAAATTATTGGCTTGGTGAAGAAAAAAACCTCACATTTAATCTAATATTACTGTTACCCATTCCACAATTGGAAACAGTTTAATTCCTAAGCCTCATGATTTTACATACAAAGAACCCAGTCACATGAAGCTTCATCTCCTAAACCATTCTCTCTGAAGACTTCCTGATTTCAAGAACAAAAGTATAAATCATTCCTAGTTGGGCTCAATTTCTTTTGGATGGGGGATAGTCTTCAGACAAGGTGTCCAAATGAATCCTATTCATAGGCTTATTTTTACAATAATACAAAGTCAGTCACATTTAATGCAAGGTTCATAGTTCTGAAAACAGCATAATTTAAGACTAAACCTATCAAAAGATAGATTTTTCTATTAACTGATGAAAGTAGAGCTGCCATGTGAATTACCATACAATTCATATTTGCTTTGAAATTAGGCAATTATTAATAAAGTCTTCATTTGGAGTGGTTCAAACTAATTCAAAATTTGCATGAAAGTGAGATTTCATTAATTTTTTATATCACACTATTTCAAAATCTGAATGATTCAAATTTGATTACAATATGATTTGATGTATTTTTATATCCAAGAAAATAAAACAGAAACATCACAGCCAAAATATCTTTTAAGTTCACCTAAAGGATACATATGCATGTGCATGTTTCAAGAATCATAAAGCAGCCGGGTTCGGTGGCTCAGCCTATAATCCTGCGCCTTGGGAGGCTGAGGTGAGTGGATTACCTGAGCCCACGGGTTCGAGACCCACCTGGGCAACTTGGTGAGACCTCATCTCTACAATAAATCAAAAAAATTAGCCGGGTGTGGTAGTGCATGTCTGTAATTCCAGCTACCTGGAAGGCTGAGGTGGAAAGATCGCTGGAGCCCAGCAGGTTGAGGCTGCGGTGGCCGGGAGCGGCCACTGCACTTCAGTCTGGGCGACAGAGTGAGATTCCAACTCAAAAAAAAAAAAAAAAATTAAAAAAAAAAAGAATCATAAAGCAGCACTTCCCAAATGATAGAACACCAGTTCTTTAGGATGTTAACTGGTATTTAATGGACAATTGGTTTCTTGGTTAAATAAATTTGGAAAACACTGAACTAAACAAAGTTAATAGGTTTCTTGTGAATTTCCAAGAGGAAGAATTCATTTTTCTCTGCAAGAATATGTTACACATATCATCTATTCACTCATTTGTTCATTCATTTCTGTATAGCAGGCTGCAAAATTCACTTTTCAAATTACTGCTTTTCCTTTTCTTTTTTTGAGTTGGAGTCTCACTCTTGCTGCCCAGGTTGGAGTACAGTGGCATGCTCATGACCACTGCAGCCTTGATCTGCTGAGCTCAGATAATCCTTCTGCCTCAGCCTTCCAAGTAGCTGGAACTACAGACGCACACCACCATGCCCGGCTACAAATTACTGCTTCTATCTGACTGGATTTTAGGACATGAGCTCCGAAATGTGTGAGGGGAAAATGGCAAAGGAGAAAAGAGATGTAATTGGATGGTCTGCTAATATGTATTGTTTTATAAACCAGGGACTGCCTATAACACTTTCTTTGAAGTGAAATAATTATATACTAATAGTATCACAGCCAATATTTTTTGAGCATTTACTATGTGCCAGGCATCATACTAAGTACTTGGTATTCATTCTCTCATCTAATTCTGAAAACAATCCTATGCAGGAGAAATTATGACCACCATTTTTACAGATGAGGAAAATGAGCATTGATAATTCTCACCTAGTTACACATTTAGCAAATAGAAAGAACTGCAAGCTGAACTAGCTCAACCTTATTTCCAGGACTCACACTCCCTAACACTGTATTGTGTGATTCCATTTTTCCTTATAATATTTTACCTTTTTTTTTTTTTTGAGTTGGAGTCTCACTTTGTCACCCAGACTGGAGTGCAGTGGCCGCTCCTGGCCACCACAGCCTCGACCTGCTGGGCTCCAGCGATCCTTCTGCCTCAGCCTTCCAAGTTGCTGGAATTACAGGCATGCGCTACCATGCCCGGCTGATATTTTGATTTATTGTAGAGATGAGGTCTTGCTGCCGAGGCGGGTCTCGAACCCCGCGGGCTCAGGCAATCCACTCACCTCAGCCTCCCAAAGGTGCGGGATTACAGGCTGAGCCACCGAGCCCGGCTGTTTTTGTTTTTTGAGTTGGAGTCTCACGCTGCCTCCCAGGCTGGAGGGCAGTGGCATGCTCCCGGCCACTGCAGCCTTGACCTGCTGGGCTCCAGCAATCCTTCCGCCTCAGTCTTCCAAGTAGCTGGAACTACAGGCGCATGCTACCACGCCCGGCTAATTTTTTTTATTTATTGTAGAGATGAGGTCTCACCAAGTTGCCCAGGCGGGTCTCGAACCCGTGAGCTCAGTAATACACTCACCTCAGCCTCCCATGGCGTGGGATTACAGGTTGAGCCACTGAGCCCGGTTAACACTCTCTTTTAATATCTGCATTTCCTCTGTTGAAATCTGTTATTCTAACTGGAATATCTGAAGAAAAATATGGCTTCACAGATAGTTAGAGAAGGAAGGAGTATTTAGTAGCCTGTTCAGACAACTATGGATAGTCTTCTTTGATAATACACTAAAACTTGGTAAGTGGTAGTATTTTTTTTTTTTGAGTTGGCGTCTCACCCTGTCGCCCAGAATGGAGTGCAGTTACAAGCTCACAGCCACCCCAGTGTTGACCTGCTGGGCTTCGGTGATCCTTCTGCCTCAGTCTTTCAAGTAGCCGGAACTACAGGTGCGCACTACCACACCTGGCTAATTTTTGAGTTATTGTAGAGACGAGGTCTTGCCAAGTTGCCCGGGCTGGTCTCGAACCCACGGGTTCAGGCAATCCACTTGCCTTGGCCTCCCAAAGGGCTGGAATTTACAGGCTGAGCCACTGACACTGGCCTAGTGGTAGTGTTTTATTTTATTTTATTTTTTGAGTTGGAGTCTCACTGTCGCCCAGACTGGAGTGCAGTGGCTGCTCCTGGCCACCGCAGCCTAGACCTGCTGGGCTCCGGTGATCCTTCCACCTCAGCCTTCCAACTACAGGCGCACGCTACCACACCCGGCTAATCTTTTTTGATTTATTGTAGAGATGAGGTCTCGCCTGTCCAGGTGGGTCTCGAACCCGCGGGCTCAGGCAATCCACTCACCTCAGCCTCCCAAAGGTGCAGGATTACAAGGTTGAGCCACTGAGCCCGGCTAGTGGTAGTATTTTAAAGGTTAAACGCAGTGGTGAATCTGAAACCTTATCAATGAACTGTTCATACATTGTTACTAAAGTCCCCTGGACAGTCATGAACTTTGCATGACTCTTTTATCCATGATTTTGTAACATTAAACCTTGGTCATTTATAAAATATTGGCTTACTGAGTTATGGAGCACTTTCAAATGTCAGCACATTTCATTATACAAGATCTGTTCCCCTCCATCACATTTGTTAATATCATGACTGAGCTCATCAGAATAATCTTTAAGTATTGAGAATCTGTCAAACTCACACTGGAGGAAACAAGTCTCTCAAAACTCTAATTTTTGCAGGAAAGATGGAATTTTACCAATGGAAACAAATAGTGTCAGTTTTTCCATTAAAGTGACAGAGCCTATTTCATTTTCAAGAAAATGTCTGCCAGATACCCAAGTCTAAATACATGTGTACAAATACATATGTCCATTAGGTGTCCTTACAAGAAAAAAATGGTGCTCCATGAAAACGGCAGTTAGTTCAACTCACAGTTTAATCACACAAATTTTTTTTCTTTAGACAATGAAAATGTTCTGGTGTATAGCACAGATGTTTTATGAAAACATTCTACTTTGTCACAAAGAATATGAAAAAGGTCATGTACTCAATTGAAAATTAATAAAATTAATGCTTTTTACTGCTTTATCAAGAATATTCTTAAATGAATATCCTTTTATTGTTTTCCTGTGACCCTGACAGTAAAGAATACAATGACTGCCAGGAGCACAGTTTGGTGCCGCTGCCTTGATTCATGTTAAGGTTCTGGCAATTTTACCCACTGACTGTAAAAGTCAATATGGTGAGAATAGCAAGCAAGGTCTTGGTATTATTATGAAAACAGTTTGACCTTGTAAATCTCCCAAGAAGTTTTGGGAAGTGCCAGCAATATCCTTCAATTCACTGTTTAGGAGAAGTACCTCCTAAAAGCATCTCTTAATAAAACCACTTCCCTACTCTCTCTCCTTCTAGTACTTAGCTGTATTTTGTTTTCCTACCTGGACTTCTATAGGTTCATTGAGGGCCAGGTACAGTAATGTAAGTATAACAAGTACATACAAAACATTTGTTATAATGACACTACAGTGATATAATTTTTAGGAAAGAATGCAGGTTTTGGGATCCAGATATCCTGTGTTCAAATTCTCACACCACCATTTATTAGTTGTGTGATCCTGGACAAGTTCTTGAATCTCTCTAAGCCTCAATTTCTTCATTTGTAAAAGTGAAGTAATAGCAATACCTATTTCACAGAGTATTGTGATAACAGAACAGGCAAAGTACATCAAAAAGTATCTGATACAGAGTAAGCACTGTTACTATTAAGTAGCTATTGGGCCTGTTTATGTATATTAAAAAAATGTATTTAAGAACTGATATGGGGGGTGGGGAGGGGAGGAAGAACTGATGCTTTGATTTAAAATAAGGTAGTTTCAAATTATGTTTTGAAGAGTAAGGGGAAATAAATGTTTTTTCTGTTCCTAATTATCCAGTTGGGAAAACTTATTGAAGTGAAAGACTCAATAACATGCTATGTCTCCTAAGTAAAAAATCCCAATTATGTCAAACTAAGAAAAATAAAGTATTTACATTATATAGGAGAATGCAGGATAAATGAATTCTGTTACCTAAGCTAGCATGTTAACTCATTATGTTTAATAGTATTCTTCTGACACCTTTAGAATAACTACAAGCTTTTCCCCTTTCATTAAAAAACACAAATAAGTGTTTACCAATTTGTGCTTACATTCATTATATACCAGTAGGTGTGAAAAAAGAAGGAAAGTATGGTTTCCTGCCCTCAAGAAAAATAGAATCCAAGAGGTAGTTATATAATATGTACATAAATATAAACCTCATATCTGAAGATTATCCACTGAAGTTTGTCTACTTCAAATGTGCTGGTTATTTATACTTGCTGCCATTTAGAAAAATGTCTAAATACAGAGGAACTAAGGTCCTTTCTTCTCTGCAGGCAGGCCCACTGATGATCAAGTGAGTGCAGGCACAGGTGGTAGAACCCTAACTGCTATCTCTTTTGCTAATGCACAGTATGGGACAAACTGACTGTCAAAATAAACTCTCATCCTAAGAGCAGAAGCTTCTAACCCAATGTTAAAATCAATTTCTCAAATACATTTAAAAAACAAAATTCCAGATTTCAATGTTTAGTTCTCATCTTTATATAAGTCCTTTCCTTTTGTTCTCTCCAACAATAAGGCTATCCACATAAACAAGATCTACCCTAAAATGCAGTTGTACCTCACAGTAATAAAAAGCACCAATAGTACAAATAGGAACAATTCATTTCAAAAGATCTGAGATGGTTAAAAGTAATTATCTTAAGGATTATTTAAGCAAGTGAATTCCAAAGCATTTCTTAATTTTTCTCACTACAACCCTGTAGGCTGTAAGCCTCATTTGATAGATCAGAAAACTGAAACCTGGTAAAATGATTTATTCAAGATGCAGTAATTACAATAAGGGTAGTACAGTCTTTGACTATTCTCCTTCTTATTTTACTCATCCAATCAACTGTCAAATCCTATCTATCCAATATTCTATCTTCATAATTCTTCTTGAATTAATTTCCTCCTCTACATAACCACTGCAATCCCCTAGTTCAGAACCACACTACTAACTGTAAGTGTAAGACACCTTCCTAACCAGTCAAACTTCCTCTATTCATCTTGCATACACTGCAGTAGATCAATCTTCTGGAAGGACAATTCTGCTTACTTCATTTCCTTGCTCAAAACCTTCAATAAAGTCCACATTTCCTAGCTTGGCATCCAAACACTCTTTCCAATTTGTACTTGACTGACTCTTCTTCCACCTTACTTTCCAACAGTCTCCATCAATGCCTAAAACTTCAGTTAAACGGAAACTCATGCTTTTATCCAAGACATTTTGACCTTTCCTTTCTCTCCAACTTTGTTTTGATAAATGATGGACTTAACTTTTCCTACAATTATCTATGCTTGTTCAGATTCTCTTTTTTTCTTCTTTGAGTTGGAGTCTTACTCCATCACCCAGGCTGGAGTGCAGTGGCACGCTCACAGCCACCACAGCCATCAACCAATTGGGCTCAAGTGATCCTTCCACCTCAGCCTTCCAAGTAGCATGAACTACAGGCGTGCGCTACCGCACCTGGCTAATTTTTTTGATTTATTGTAGAGATGAGGTCTCGCCAAGTTGCCCAGGTTGTTCTAGAACCTGTGGGCTCAGGCAAACCTCCCACCTCGGCTTCCCCAAAGTGCTGGGATTACAGGCTTGAGCCACTGTGCCCGGCTGCTTGTTCAAATTCTAATCACTGTTACTACAAGGTCCAGATCAATGCTGTCTTCATCAAGAAGCTTCAGCTTGTCTCTCTTCAGAACTGCCATTAGTACACCTGTACCTACTTTCATTTTTTTCCTCAAGAAATATTTACTGCATAACTACCAAATGTTGGGCACTGTGATAAATCAGAGAATGTAAAGATGAACACATAAGGACATTTTCTTTAAAATCTTACAGTTTAGTTAAGGAGACAAAAGTGAATAAAAAAAATCATAGCTTATGAGGATTGACAATTAAGTTCACGAATTCATCCTTAAAAAAAGTGCTCATTGCTGAATAACACTATGGTCACCTTCGAAGAACTCCCCTTGGAAAGTCACCCACCAATGCCAGTGCCTAGTCTACCTGTCAAAACAATTTTGGAACTATTTTTCTGGAATAGCCATTAGAGCTGTTGTTGTATTACCCTTGGTGTCCTGAATGTCATCAAAATGTCTTCCTTTCACTATTTACTTTATCTTCAGATAAAGAAAAAGTCATTGGGGGCAAGATCAGGTGAGTGGGAAGAGTGTTCTAATACAGCTATTTGTTTACTGGCTAAAAACTTCCTCAAAGACAGTGCTGTGTGAGCTGGTACACTGTCATGATGCAAGGGCTCTGGAACCACTTTTGCATGCAACTTTTTCATTCCAAGATTTTCAGTTAAAATTTTCCTATTTCTCTATTGATGTTTATTTGGTCTGCCATGCTTCTCACAGTGACCCTATGATTTTAATGCACAATTCAATGAATTCTTGCTACTTTTTGTCAGTTCTGCTTATTACTGGTTGTCCTGACCTCTCTTCATCAGTGATGCTTTCTCTCCCCTCAGAAAAACACTTAATCCATTTGTACACTGATGTTTTCTTCATGGCATTATCCCCATAAACTTGGATTAACTTGTCCCTGATTTCACTTCCATTCTTGCCAAGTTTAATGAGAAATTTAATGTTTGTTCACTGCTCTAATTCAAGCTCTGACACTCCTGCGATGGCAAACAAAAACATGCAATAACAATAATGGATGTCACTCAACAAGACACAGTCACATGTTGACACAAACACAGCTATGAGACACTGGTATACCAAGGTTATGAAACCTTTCTGAGTTGTTCATAACAGTGCTGCCAACGTAAGCGCACTGTGGCAAGTTCACAAACTTAATTGTAAGACCTTGTGTATGTTCTATAAAAAGTGGTTGACTAAGGATTCTACCTGAGCCCAAATGAAGGCTATACAAATTTGACGTTGCCTCGAAAAGTCCAGGAAGGTTTTTCAGCAGTGATGATACTTGGACTGAGTGGGAAAAGATGCAAAATGCCTGCTGAATATGTATAGGACCACTGAATATATATAGTACACAGTCTTCTTTCACTGTGTTGGAGATGAGGAGTCTGAGTGGTAGAGTAGAGACTATGGATTTATAATTTCCCAACTATGAAAGCCCAAATATACCACAAAGGGTTATTTTAGAAACAGTGAAATACTGTTTGTGGAAGCAATTTTTAAACTGAGAAGTGCTATACAAATGTAAGATGTCACTAATTAATTTATAAATAGCAATGTTTCCTATATACCTTTTAACCTTAATTGGCCATATGAATTACTAGACCATTTTTAAAAACTAATGAGTAATCAAACTAGATAGACTATTTTAAGAGATACAGAAGCAGATAATAAAAGTTTAATATAAAAATCTAAATGTTGTCAAATCTAGGTCTTATGATGTACTGCTTAATCTGTCTATATATATAATACATCCTTTCTAGGCACTCCAAAGGTAAACAGCTTAAGAGCAACGAATTCATCCTCACTTCTAAAATGTGTAATTTTTACAACACAAAGTGTACCTTGTCCACTATCAGAGGGAACGAAGGTTACCTAGAAGCCCAAACTTCACCTATATGTAGCTATTTTTGTACTAAATCCTCACTTGTGCCTCACAACTCTATAATAATTAAATAAATTAAAAAAATAAAAAATAAAATGTAAATTTTTTTAAAAAGCAAGGGCATCTTTCAATCAGAGTATCCAAAACCTTTCTCATTTTATTGTTAATAACATGTTAAAGTTATAGAATTGTGCTATTTCTGTTCAGAGGTGCAACTCAAAAGATTTTCTATTTCTTCCTCAGCTATTTTTAGCACCACTAAACTCACAATATATACATATGAATTACTATTCTTATTTCCACATCTCTTTAGGAACTGAAATTGGTTGATTTGCGAAATTATACAGTAAACAGTTTCTGATATGGGTGAGGAACATACGTCTTAACTGTATATATTTATATTGAAGAGTAAACTTGCCCTCAGTTTCATTAGACATATACAATCCAGGGGTCTGAAACAATGGTAGCAATAAGGGCAAAAAAGAGAAAGAGAAATGGGCAATGGTGAGGAGAGGTGTATTGAGTAACTATAAAACAACATGAAATGATTCAGGGAAGGGACTTCTGGCAATGACGACACGAACAGGTCAGTGAATCCTTTCCTCTAAACAAAGTGATGATAAGAAAATTGGACAAAGTTGTCAGAAACAGCCATTCCAGGATTCTGGAAATCAATCAAAGGCAGATAATAAACAGAGAAATTTCCCAAAAAACTGCTAGAGCTTAGGGAAAGACCATCAGGAATCTGCAAACTGAAGGCTTTGAAACTTAGTTTTATCAGGGTAGGGACAAAACCAGCAGCTTTCACTGCAAGAGAGGGTAGACCTGACTTGGGGCAAAAGGGGAATGGAAGGAGTGATAGAAAACCACAGCTTTGTCAGCGGAAAGTGGAAAGCTTGGTAGGACCCTAACAAGGGGAACAGTTTTTCTAGCTCGAGGTTGTTGTCTGATTAGGGTGAGTGGTGGACCAGCAAGAAACCTGAAGGGGAGATTCTGGAAAGAAGAGAATCACAGAAAGGCTAAATATGCTCTCCTTACATCCCTGAGTGGCTTCCAAACTACATGGATGAGGAGGGGAGACATGAGAGATCTCAACAGAAAAACCCAAGGCAGACTTGAGAAATGCAGAACTTTGAACGCACTTCCCAACCCATAAGCAGGTGGATCAACAGAGGGTGAAAGTTTGAGCACAACTTTGGCCCTAATGATAGGCTAACCATTAAGCTATAGAAACACAGGGGTGACTCCCAGAAGGGCTAAAGAGTAAAATGAAGAATGAAAATCATTGAGGAGAAACATCAGCAGACACACACTGTACAGGAGTCATATTCCACGGTTTAATTATGGACAAATTACTTAAAACACACACACATTTCTTTCAGAAAAATAATACCTCAGAGTCACTCTAGTACATTACTAATGAATAGGAGAACATGATCTTAAGCGAACTAACTCAGGAACGGAAAACCAAACATTGCATGTTCTCACTTATAAGTGGGAACCAAACTAAGGATATGCCAAGATATAGAGAATGGTAAAATGAACATTATAGACTCCGAAGGGGAGAGAAGGGATAGAGGGACAAAAATAAAAAATCACCTATTAGGAACAATGTGCACAGGTGGGGGTGGTGGATACTCTTAAAGCCCAGACCCAAAACTATCTGTATCCCCCAAAAGCTACTAAAATAAAAAGGAAAAAAAAATTACTAAAATGTCAATTTTCATTAAAAAAATTATAAGACATACAAAGAAACAAAATTGTGACTCAGATTCAAGAAAACAAGCATAATTAGAAACAGGCTTAGGCTCAGATGTTGGATTTAGCCAACAACTTCAAAGTAGCAGATATATAAATATATTTTTAAAATTAAAAAATTTGATGACAAGAAATATCAACAGAGACATATAAATTATAGATGGAAATTCTAGAGTTGAAAAGTATAATAACTGAAATAAAAAATTCACTAGATGGGCTCAATAGCAGATTTGAGTTGGCAGAACAAAGAATGAGTGAACTGAAAAGAAGATCAACAGAAATCATTCAATCTAAAGAACACAGAGAGAAAAAGATTGAAGAAAAATGAATAGAACTTCAGATTCTGTTTAGACTCAGAGTGAATTTTAAAAAGAAACGAAAGCCCTGTGGGAGAACAGTATGTATAATGTAATGTAATGTAAAGAGACCCAGGAAGAGAGGAGAAAGGAAAATAAATATTTGAAGAAATAATGGTCAGAAAATCCTAAATTTGATGAAAAACATTAATCTGCAGATCCCCAAGTATCAAAAGAACCCAAGTACAATAAAAACAAACAAAATATGATATGATCCCTGGTAATTATCACAAAGAAACTGCTCAAAGTCAAAACCAAACAGAAAATCTTGGACTCAGCAAGAATAAAACAACTCATCACTCAGGATTAACAGCTGATATCTTATCGGAATCAGCAGACTCCCATGGGGGTGCAGTGGAATGACATTCTTAAATTGCTAGAGGTACAGAGGAAGACTATCAACCAAGAATTTCACAGCTAACAAAACTATCATTCAAAACTGAACACACACAAAAAAGACAGTCTCAGATAAACAAAAACAGAGTATTTGTTTCAAGCAGGCCTACCTTAAAGAAAATACTAAAAGAGGTCCTATAGGCCAAAAGGAAATATCATCAGACTATAACTTGGATCTACAGGAAGATATGTAGATTACTGGAAATAGTAAATTTCTTTTAAAAACATAAGATTTTTAAACTTGTCAAGAGACTGAAAAGACAAACCACAGATTGGGAGAAAATATTTGCAAAAGACATTTCTGATAAAGAACTGTTAGCCAAACTACATAAAGATCTCTAAAACTCAACAATAAGGAAATAAACAACTTGATTAAAAAACAGGACAAAGACACCTCATCAAAGAAGATACAAAGATGAAATAAGCACATGACAAGATGTTCTACAACATATGCCATCAAGGAAATGTAAATTAAGACAACAATGAAACCACTTCACATCTACTAGAATAGCCAAAATTCAGAATACTGCCGTTACTAAATGATGCTGGTGAGGATGTGGAGCAACAAGAACTCTCATTCAATGCTGGTGGGAATGGAAAATGGTACAGTTTGGTGGCTGCTTACGAAACAAAATGTACTCATCATATAATCCAGAATTACACACACACACACAAACACACACACAACCATCAGTAATAAGTTGTGATAACTCAAAGATTTAATACCTTGATCAAGCACTAAGAAAATACAAGAACAACACAAAAATAACTCATAAAAAGAGAGATTTAAAAGGTACAATAAAAAGTTTTTAACAGGAGTCATCTAGAAAAAAAAGATGTGAAACACAGTAAAATTGGAGACATTATTCGGCCTATATTGTCACAATAAAATATAAATAGATTAAATGCTCCAATAAAAAGATGAAAATTTCTAGACCAGATAAAGAAGTAAGATTCACATTTGACAAGAAATACACTGAGATTAAAAGCAATTGAAACAAAGTAATGGAAAAAAATATCCCATGTAAATAATATCCATAAGAGGGATGAAGTATTTATATTAATATCAGACAAAACAGACTGAAGACAAGAAATAGTAATAGAGACAAAGAGAGGCATTTCAGATTGGTAAAAGAATCATGTGGTTAGGGATATTCTGTTGGACAGACCATCTACTAAACCATGAAACAAGTCAATAAAATTTTAAAAACTGAAATCATATGAAGTACATTTTTAAACCACAAAGGAATTAAATTATAAATCAACAAAAAAAAAGTATTTGGAAAATCTCCAAACATTTGGAAATTAAATAACACACATCTTATGCAACCTACGATCTAAGAAGAAACCATAAGAAAGTGTTTTTATGTCTTAAATGAGACAAAAATGAAAACACAATAAGTCATATTTCACAGGATGAAGCTAAAGGGAAACTTAAAGGGAAATGTATGGCTTTAATCACAGAAAGAGAGAAAAATCTAACCTCAGTCACCTAAGCTTCCAACTCAAGAAGCTAGGAAAATTAGACCAAACCAAACTCAAAGCAAGTAGAAGGAAAAAATAATAAAGATCAGAGTGGAAAAAAAAAAACAAAAAAAAACAACAGAAAAACAACAACAAAAAACAACACAGCCAAAAGCTGATTTTCTGGAAATATTTGCAAAATTAATAAATCTTAGCTAGACTGACCAAGAAAAGAAGAGAGAGGACATAAATTACTAAATAAGCAGCCTAGGCAATATAGTGAGACCATGTCTCTACAAAAAAAATTTAAAAAAAGAGCTTGGGTGTAGTGGCATGTGCCTGCAGTCCCAGCTACTTGGAAGGCTCAGGTGGAAGGATCTCCTGAGCCCAGGAAGTTGAAGCTGTGGTGAGTTGTGATGCTGCTATTGTACTCCAACATGGGTGGCAGAGTGAGACTCTGACAAAACAAAACAAAACCCAACTGAGAATGAAAACAGGGATATCACTACAGACCTTACAGAAATTAAAAAGATTATATGATATTATCATTTTGAATAACTTTATACCAACAAAATTGACAATTTACATAACAGATAAACTCCTAGAAACATACACATTACCTAAACTAACAAAAAATAGAGAAGTAGAAAAATAAAACAGAAAGACTGATAACTAGAATAGAAATAGATCTAGCAATTAAAATACCATTTTAAAAGCCTCAGATATATATTTTATTTATTCTTTTTCACTTCTTTAGTTGAACAGTTGTTTTGGTAGGTGAGTTCATGATCATTTGAAAGTTATTTGGAAATGCAGCCAGTACAGCAGTCTGTATATTCATGATTCTAGAACACATGCTATGGAAAGCCTCACTTGCTACCTGTCAGGCCTATAAATTATCTCTTGTAGTCCATTACTTATGAAGTGTAAAATTATGTACTTATATACAACTAATCAACACTGAAAACATAACATGCTTTTAAGGAAAGTAGGGATTTTTTTGATGGTCCAATGCCTAATAAAAGAAAATGAAAAGCTTTTGCAGGTTAAATTCATCCTTATGCAACAGAAGCTTCTACTATAAGACTATCTGGAAGTAAATCTTATCAAGTGGCTTAATGGCTAAATAAAAAGCTCTCCTGATAATCAGATACAGGTAAGGAAAAAATAAATCTAAAAACTAGAGAAAAATTTTTCAGCATGGAGCACAGAACATTTCTATTTTTAGACCTCACAATCACAGACAATACAATTTCCTGTATGTTGATATATGACATTTCCTTACTTCTGTTGAGGTCAAAGAGGTAGGCTGGGGCAAGGGAATCAAATCAAATAAAATACAGAGTTTGTATTTTATTCTAATTGTGTTAGGAGACTATTAGAGATAAGCAGAAAAAAGCACAATTTCCATTAAAAAACCATCTTGGTGCTATGTGGAGGATGGATAAGTTAGGCAGCAATATACAGGAAGTGAAGTACTGATGATGCTGACAACATTTTACAGGAATTAAACTCTTAAATTGCCTAACAGCCTCTTGGGATAAGTACTATTATATTCATTTTACAGCAAATTAAAGCAGAAAGAGACTAAATAACTGGTCCAAGGGCATCCAGCTTAGTAGGGGCCGTATTGGGATTCAAATCCAAGCAATTTGGTAGAAGAGAAGTAAGATATAGAGAGGAGGTTGAAGTAGTAAAATGTTTTAATGTTATGACTGTCAAGACTTGCTAATGGAGAGATGAAGAAAATAAACAATGACTCCTAGGTTTTGCTTGAGCAAGAGTTTGACAGTATAATTATGTTGAGAGAGGATATAAAATAAGAGAAAAAGGGGTTCCAGGGTCTAAACTTGGACTATTGCACCATTTAAAAGTTGAACAGAGAAAGGGGAACCAGAACAACACCCGCTGCTTGGCAAGAATATTGGAGGAGCACAAAAGCCAAGAGATGAAGCCAAAAAGGAGGAAGGAGAGTGTGTAGGATGCTGCTGAGAGATTGTATAGATGAGAAGAGAAACGGGACCATGAGATTTAGCAAAACTAAGGTTACTAGTGAAGCTGAAAAGAACAGCATCTGCCTAAATTTACTTTCACCACTACCCTTTCCTTGTTATACTGTCTATCTCATCTCTAGACTGGAAGCTCCCGGGCAGTGACTGAATTTTAATTCTAAATCTTTGTCTTCTAATTACAATGGCTGGAATAGAACGGAAATTAAGTCAATGCTATGTAATGAAAAGTAAATGCTGAAGTAACTGAAAGGGTCTTCTGGTCTTATGATTAAGGTGAAGATTTCCCTATGGCTGACATGCACCCTTCTACTTTTGACCTCATAATTCACATACCGTAAGAGATCCGTTCTGTGTGCTGGGTGAGTTGCTACTCTGCTCTCCGTGGGCTTGTGTACTTCCGTAGAGTGTCAGGTTATGCTCACTGGTCTGGCCGGCATAGTCCTGAGTGTGTGGCACTCCATATTCTGTGGGAATTCCATTCTGTGGAGGTGGTGGAAATGGGATGGCAGTAAAAGGCTGAACCATTGCGTCAGGAGTTGTTGTTGGCTCCTGGTTACCCTAAAACAAACAATGAGAAAAAGAAAAGTGACTTTGAATCCTTGTTATATAACTAATTTTAAAGTGAGTATAAAGAATTATCTGAATATTCTCTCACTTTACAGGTAAAACAGAGCACTTATTAACCTGGGACTGGGGAAAATATTATTACATATACACATGTAGACATACGTATGCAGATACACATCCAACTTATGTCAATCTGTGGTTACTAGACAGGTCCACAATTACCTTAAAGTGGACTAGATGCCAACGGGTCAAAATTTTTCCTTTAAACCAAGTTTAAAAAAAAAAAAACTCAAAAAATTTCTCACACAGGATAAGCTTTAAGAGTTAAAATTAGTTTGGGCCATTATTATTTTCTTTAGGATACTCTCTAATCCTTTAGCAATTCTCAGGAAGAAACAAATTTCCTTAAAATTACAATTCACGGCAGTTGATAGAATGATATTATAAATTAAAGTAATAAAAAATAAAAGTCAGTTTTCTCTCTCACACACACACACACAAAATAAGGTCTCAAAAGCAGGCTGGGCACGGGGTGGTTCATGCTGTAATTCCAGCACTTTGGGAGGTTGACGTGGGAGGATTACTTGAGCCTAGGAGCTCGAGACCAGCCTGGGCAACACAGTCAGACCTCATTTCTACAAAAATAAAGAAATTAGTCAGGTATGGCACTATGCAACTGTACTGAGGGATGCTGAGGTCAAGGTTGTGGTGAGCTGTGATAGTGCCACTGCACTCCAGTCTGGGTGACGGAGTGAGCCCTTGACTCAAAAAAAAAAAAAAAAAAAAAGTCTCAAAACCAAACAACCTGGGTCTCTAGATTTTTAGGGCATTGAGTTCATAAGAAAGTATATTACTACAAAAATTAATCCTTGAATATCAAGGTAGAGATTTATTTAAGTCTTGGCCATTAAGTTAATAGTAAAATAAATGTTCCTTAAATTCAAAATATTAAGCAAAAACCTCACAGACCAAAGAGAATTTGGAAGTGTTTTCATAATTACTGCTAGCACAGCTAACACCACAGCAGTATACACCTCCATATAACACCCATTCTAAGATGTTTATCTGGGATCCAGTTTGATATCTGAAATGTTGACAAAATACACAGTAACTATGGGAACCTGTGAGGCCATTTTGGCTCTACAATCTCTTACTTCTGTTCTGAATTTAAGTTCAGTTACAAAAGAGTTTAAATTTTGTGTTACAGATTTTGCAAAAAACCTCACTACCCTTCTTTGTCAACAACTGGCCTCCTGACCTCCTATTTTATTCCATAAAAAGAAAATCATTATTTTACTGAAGACACACATGTCTGTAAAGTCTTGGGCCACTTGTTTTTCTGGAAACAGTTGACAGAAGAGAGGGAGGGAAAAAGAAAGGGAAGAAAGGAGGAGAAATAAACTTTAAGTCAAAAGAAAAATCAACTAGGAGAAAGTACTAGTAACAGGTAAAATAGATGCTGGTTTATCACTAGTGCCAGAGTGGCTTACACAAACTGATAAGACAGACAGATACACACACACACACACCAAGAGAAAAGGAGGCAAAGGATATGATTGATAATTTACAGAAGATGAAATGCAAACAATTAATTCAAACACTCAACTTCACTAACAGTTATAAAAATTCATATTAACACATTCGCAAATGGCAAATTTTTCACTTTCCTAATACTGAGAGTGGGTGAAAATAAAAAAAAATCTGAAGCTGGTTATTTATTTCTTTATTGCCACTTTTTTCACAATACAGCTGGAAGTTGCAGACATATCCAGTATTTGCCCAAGACATCACTCTGACTAGCATTCTGTATTTTGTATTTTTATTCAGATTATAAACACGAAAAGACAATCTTCAACGATGAGGCAAATTCACGTCAGTGGCAACCAGGAACAGAACTTGGAATGATGTAAATTCTCAGCAGCAGTCGCAAATGAGTTAACATAAAAATAAGTCCAAGTTTTTAGTCATTATATAAGCAAACATTTTAAACAGTTTTATTGAGGTATATATACATTTCATATAATAAACAGTACCTATTTATAGTATAAAATTTGGTAAGTTTTGATATGTAAACTTATACTCTCATGAAATCACCACCACAATCAAGACAGTAAACACATATATCAAAAATTTCCAAAAACTTTCTTATGCCTCTAATAATAAGCATGTATGACTTTTGTAATAAATCCTACAATAAATCAAAAAAATTAACCAGGAATGGTGGTGTGGGACTGTAGTTCCAGCTACTTGGAAGGCTGAGGAAGAAGGATCACCTGAGCCCAGCAGGTCGAGGCTGTGGTAGCTGTGAGCGTGCCAGTACACTCTAGCCTGGGCAAGAGTGAGAATTCGACTCGCAAAAAAGTTATACAATCTAAAAATTTAGCTGTCCCAGTTTCTAAAAATCATTTCTATTTGGTACTAAAAATTGTTTTACATAAATTTTCCAGTTTTGCTCTTAGAAAATATGCTATGAAAACCTTAAATTTTTTTTACTCAAAATACTTTTTGGGAAAAAAATTCTATCTTTGTTACTCATCACTATGTAACTTCGTGTCACTAGATTGGGATACTGTGTATGATTTCTCCTTAGCTATTCTGGGCATCCAAAGAAGGGGATAAAGATAATCCTCTCCTTTCTTCTTCAAACTATTCAGTGCTATATCTAACTGTATCCATCCAGCCTTATGAAACATACTGCTTCACAAGCCCTCACTGGATTTACCAGTTTGAGGATGGATATGAAAAAGAAAAAAATTCAAATTCTGGTGGACTGGTGAATGAAACCAAGAAGAGCACCAAAGGTCTCTATCAGAACTACATGCCCACTCCAGGCATAAATATAATCTTACAGGAATCCACAGGAAAGGCCTACCAAAAAACTGATAAAGGCTAAAACACACGGCTTTCAAGTTAGGATTAGCACAGCCACAGGGACTTTCTCGTGCTCTGATGCTGCTTTTCTCGGACACCTTGCTTTTTTCACTCCAGCCTCCATTCTCCACCCCAGGCAGCTGGGAATGAGACTCTGGCACATGAGTACACATATGAATTCTCCCACAGGGGTAGTCTTGAAAGAGCTGGCTCAGCCAAGTGAGTAAACACATCAGTTAGCAGTGGGAGATGGGGAGAAAGGTAAAAACATTTTCTATGATCCACTTGTGTTCTACACACTGGGAGTTTCACAGAAATATAAGACAGGTGGAGGTTCTGTTTTTCTGGAAGAGAACTGTAAACCTCTGTCAAGAGGTGCATTATTTTGTTACTTATAAAAATTTTGTTTTGTTAAAAATCTAACAACAATTATGTTTATATACTAAAGGAATGAAATTGAGATAGGAGTGGTTTCTCATTTTCTCTCATAAATCCTGTAATGTTTCCCTAAGTATATTTCCCTAAGTATATATTATTATTAAAAATGATAAATGATTTCAGATTTCTGCCAAATTTTCAGGCCATATTCTGAAGTTCTAAGTTCAGAAGACAAGCACAATAGCCCCCAGATAAACTATGAGATGACAATTCCCATGATTACGTCTAGGCATGAATTTACCTCTATGTTTATTTTTGTTTCTAATACCATAGGCTCAACTGCTTAAGTATAGTTCATCTGAGAAAATAAATTATAAACTCTCTCTTATAGTCCACAAGGCTAGACAGAATATCTCTTTTCTCTAACTTTGTAGTCTATAAACTTTTTCCCATTTTCAGTTAGAAGAAATTCTTTGTTCTCCTGTATTCACATGGCATTTAGCTTGTACCACTAATGTGTACAAGACATTTAAATTCAAAGCCTTGGTCAGACACGGAGGCTCATGCCTGTAATCCTACCACTTTGGGAGGCTGAAGGAGGAGGATCACTTGAACTCAAGAGTTAGAGGCTGCAGTGAGCTATGATGTCACTGCATTCCAGGCTGAGTGACAGAGTGAGACCTGTCTCTAAATAAATAAATACTTTCAAAGTCTCATACTTAGCAAATCTAAACATGTGTTTTAACTCCCCCATTAGGTTAAAGTCTTTATTATGATGGGTGGGGATTGTGTAAATACAATGTAGAATCTCACATGGTGCCTAATTAAATACGAAGTGTTATACATTTATTAAATACAGGAAGATTAAGACAGAAAGTCACGTGTGTATAATATAGCAAATTGCTTTGTTTGGCTAAAGTAGAGAGCATAACAAGGGATAATACATAATGAAACAAATGTGAATATCTTGGGTTGGCAGCAAATTGGAGAAGAATAGGGATGGTAAGGCAGAAGTGGTGTAGCATTAATAGGAAAGAAAAGAACTGACATATATGAGCTTGTGCTTTATGCACAGGATTCCTTTCATCTTATAAACAGGCTTTAAGAGTGCTGGCCTGTTGGAGTGAAAATTAGATGTAACTATTAATTTCTGAGTTTAGAATGATTTCATTCTCCTTTAAATCACAGATAGTAGTAACAAAGGTGATGCATGGCCTTCTGGTGTACATGCGAAAAATGCAAAATGTTTTCATTCTAAATTCAAATATGCACTTGTCCCTTGGTCACTGCAGGGAATTGGTTTTAGGACCCACCTCACTACCCCCTACAAATACTAAAATCTGTGGATACTCAAGTCCCTTATATAAAATGGCATAGTATTTGCAAATAACCTATGTATACACATCCTCCTGCATATGTTAAATCATCTCTAGATTACTTATAATACCTAACATAATATAAACATGTAAATAGTTGCTATGCTATAGAGTTCAAAAAATAATGACCAAAAAAGTCTGTACATGTTCAGTACAGATGCAACAGTCCACTTTGCCCACCTAATATTTTCAATCCGCAACTGGATGAATCTGTGGATGTGCAACCTGCAGATATGGAAATTTGACCATACAATCACAGTAATCAGGTCCCATCCAAGAGCAACACTTTCATCAGTCTATTCCCTCACCCACAGCAATCTCAGGACTTCAACCATCACCTACCTACAGGCGACTTCCAAATATTTTTTAGGTCCAAACATGTGTTGTCTCCCAAACTTTCATGGGTGATAAGGTAAAACAGAAGAAAGAGGAGGAAGCTAAAAGGAGGCTTGCATTTAAATCCTGGTGATAACTCTCACCAGATATGGAAGAATTGCTTAACCATTTCTAGCCTGTTTCTTCATCTGCAAAATGGATTGTTTACTTCAGAGTGTTGCTGTGAAAACTAATTGAGAGAGCAAGTGAAACTGTTTTGTAATTGTTTCTTTAGCATAGTTTCTGTTCCTATTGAATTATTCCAAATATTGTTTTAAATCAATTATTTCTAATATTTAAACATCTACAACATGCTGGTCTTTAACAAGAGGACAGGCAAAATGGCAAAAAACCTTAGAAGGTAAGAAAGGCATGTAAATTAATCAAGGTTACCTGTGCTAAAAATAAAGCAATGTATAAATTACTAAAAGAGAACACAGAAGGAATATCCCAAAATAAAATGTTTTTCATTTTTCTAAGATAATTAAAGTCTATGTTACCTTAGAAGTAACCACTGCATATTTTTGTTTATATCTTTTCATTTATTTTTCAGCTTCACTCTAATTTTTTCAGTTTGGTAATCTTGAGTCCCAGTTATAAATATAACCTACTACTGTATTGCTTCTAATCAATAGGCTGAAAATCCGAATAAAAGTTCCCCAATGTCCATATTATACACATATACACACATACATATATATACACAGTCAGAATGGATCATAAATACAAACAGATCAGTATTAGTTTTATTCACACCATCATAAAGCAAATTTATTCTCTATTTAGGTAGAGCATATTCTCACCAGCTTATCTCTACTGACAATGCCCGTCATTTTGTAGTGTTGTATACAAATGGAAATTCTGTAGGATTATAATAGAAAGAAAATATTTTTGCTTTTAAGTATTTTACAAATTATATTATTTTTATCCCCTGGGAATTGCTTAGATAGGCACAAATTTCAAGCTCTAACTGCCTTTGTTAAAAAAAAGAAAGTACCTAAGCAAAAGGTCTATATTATTCTCAGATCTGGTACTAAAAGCAGTGACTTCTGCTGGAAGCGGTGGCTCATGAATGTAATCCCAGTACTTTTGAAGCGAAGATAAGACAATTGCCTGAGCCCAGAGGTTCAAGACCAGCCTGAGCAACTTGGAGAGACCTTGTCTCTACAATTAAAAAAAAAAAATTAGCTGGGCGTGGTGGCAAGAGCCTGTAGTTCCAGCTACTTGGAAGGCTGAGGTGGAAGCTTGAGCCCAGCAGATTGAGTGCAGTGGTCATGAGCGTACCACTGCATTCCAGCCTGGGCAACAGAGGGAAACTCTGACTCATAAATAAATAAATGGCGGTAACTTCTGCCCACATGTCTGCGACAAGAAGAAAAGACACATGACTCTTATCTCAGAGAGGTAAGAGGAGAACACTGGATTTAAAATTACTAAGGGTAAATTTTAAAAAATTGATTCTGTAGAAGAAAACCAGATCTAAAAAATCTAGAAGAATAAAATACACACAAAGACAAAACAATGCTCATCTACTAGACTTAGAGCAAAATTTATTCCAGACTCTTTACTAAATACTTAAATGTGGCTCACATCTGCAATCCCAGCACTTTGGGAGGCTGAGGTGAGAGGACCGCTTGAGCCCAGGAATGTGAGACCAGTCTGGGCAACAAAGTAAGACCCCCATCTCGGGGGGGGGGAATTACAAATTGAAAAATAAAAATAAATAAATAAATATTTAAATTTAATTGTGCTATTCCCAAATCTCCTTCTTTTGATATCTAAAATATCTTGTTTAAGTCTAAAGACAGCCAAATTACCTATCGGGCTGTTCTTATTTTTTTCTTGAAACTAATAACCTAGAGGGAGAGCTACAGAATAAGAATGTTTTCCTTTTCTTGTCTCAACAAAATTTCACAGTCTGAATACCCAGGGCAGAAACTGCTCGTGTTTAATAATCCTTTTAGATAAAAGTAATACTTTTCTCTTTTATAATAAACTATACCCAGAATCATACATGTTACATAACCTGTAGGTAAATTTGAAAGTGAGAGGAATAAGCTATACATGAAGTCTCCATGTAGTCTCCAAATATTTACATGCAAGTTGAATTTAAAAAGCTCATTTTTCACTTGGTTGTTCAGAACTCAGTGGATGGCTAGGAGCCCAAGGACGCTCATAAAAACAGTTCATACAATAATGCTTATATTATTATATAATTTTATATAAAATTACATATAATCTTATTATATATTACTATATAATGCATTATTATAATAATAATGAAATGGTAATTAAAAAACCTACCCTGTTGAAACGTTAAATTTAAGAGAAAACATCTGATTTCAAGTAAGGAGTTTAGGGACACATCTAATAATACAATACCTGGTCTAATGCAGTGAAGAACTATTTCCATATAACCAGCTCTCTACACTTACAAACTCATCTTTTACCTTGTTCTTTAAGAGTAGAAATGCCCATATTTTATTGTGTATAACAACCATTTAGGAAACATGTTTAAAAATGCAAATGTCAAGATCTCTTCTGCATAGATCAGGACTCAATGGGCTGGAGCAGGGCCCTGGTACTTTTGGTATAGGTGGTTTGGGTACCACACTCTGAAAAACACTTTTTAGAGGCTTTGGATGGCAGATTGGGAGAGAATCACGGTTGCAGCATACCTCCAGAAAATGTCCTGAAGCATCTACACATCTAGAAGAGGGACAGCGTAAGTTTTAAGAGGAAGGTAACAGTGGCTATAAATGGAAATTTCCTGAAAGAAGAGGATTATTTTCTTATATGGAGCCTACAGATAAAAAAATACACACTAGTTTTCTAAAATGCAAATCTACTGAAATGTAGACCTTACAATGGATCCTTTTTTTCAGAGTGGGTAACTAAAGAACCAGGACCCAAACTCTGAGTGTGCTACCGCCATGAGGAGAGATGCACTGTGGGAGGATGACCAGTGCAATTCTGAGCTATTGTAAACAGACAATAAAATAAAATAAATAAAATAAAACAGGTAATATGATACACTCTACATCAATGCTTAGGATAAAAATAAATGACAGAGGCTGGTATATATGGTCAAGGGCAATTATAGGCTTGGCTAACGAGAACATTGCAAACTTGCCTCCAAATCACTTGTCTTCAAAACACACCACACACACACTCCTCCTCTACTCAGAGAGAAAAGTCAGACTGGCCTCTCCCCTGAGGCTGAGTTTTGCCATCTCACAGTAATGAATATTTAAACAGGAAAATAAATATTTCAAAACAAAGTCATTCAAATCAATATTCTATTTGGTTAAAAGTGACAAACCCTGTAATAGTCTTAATGGCCTCAATCTCTTTTTTTGTGTGTGTGTGTTGGAGTCTCACTCTGTCGCCCAGACTGGAGTGCAGTGGCCGCTTCCGGCCACCGCAGCCTCGACCTGCTGGGCTCCGGCGATCCTTCCTCCTCAGCCTTCCGAGTAGCCGGAATTACAGGCATGTGCTACCACGCCCGGCTAATTTTTTGATTTATTGTAGAGATGAGGTCTCGCTGCCCCAGGCGGGTCTCGAACCCGCGGGCTCAGGCAATCCACTCACCTCAGCCTCCCAAAGGCGTGGGATTACAGGCTGAGCCACCGAGGCAGGCTGGCCTCAATCTCTTAAAAGTTCTTTCTTCCATTTCTCCTTAAAGCAGTATTTAGAACCTCAAACATCCATGAATCATGTCTTCCACTGGCAACAAGGCACTACAAAATCTCCTCTGGTCCAGTTACCTGTTTCCTTGGAAACAGAGGGCCTTTACATACAATTGATGGATGATTATTATTCTTCTACCAAATTTTTTACTATAACTTAATTTACTTTTTATCTTGTCTTCATGGACACTTAAGTTTGTATCTTCTATATGCTAAACTGGAATATCCTTACAAATAGTCTTAACTCAGGTTCAGAATAAAACATCGGCAAGGTGTTACAGTGTCTTCTGGATCACAAAATATTTAATTATGTTTTGTAGATTTTATGTTGGGCATTTTATTGTAGTCCACTTTCTTTAAAATAGGAAATTTATATGATATACATATAGTAACAGACAAAATTTTCCCTATCCTCTTCCCAGAACAAATCTGCATTTTGTTTATAACCACAGTAACATGATAGTTTATATTTTCTCTAATCATTTCAAGTAAAGTCTCTAAGTCACAAACTTCATCATAGCTTCTCACCAAATGAAGTGATATTGAGCACACAGTAGTTGATCTTTAGAAAATGCCTGCTAAATTGAATCAATCAGGTAGCTGAATACTTGCTTCTGCAGTATAAGTCTATTAAAAAAGAAAGGCGCCTGTTTCTCAAAAGCTTTATCAACTCTGCAGAAAGCTTACCACAATATAAACAATCATTCTCTTAAAATACATATAATAATTGGAAGGCTACATGTGGGAATCCATGTTATGTACAGTGGAAAATGAAAAGAAAAAGGAGCTGGGCTCGGTGGCTCAGTCTGTAATCCCAGTGCTTTGGGAGGCAGAGGTGAGTGGATTGCCTGAGCCCGCGGGTTCGAGATCTGCCTGGGCAACTTGGTGAGACCTCATCTCTACAATAAATAAAAAATTAGCCAGGTGTGGTAGCGCGTGCCTGTAGTTCCAGTTACTTGGAAGGCTGAGGCGGAAGGATTGCCAGAGCCCAGCAAGTCAGGCTGCAGTGGCTAGGACTGTGCCACCGCACTCCAGTCTGGGCAACGGAGTGAGACTCCAACTCAAAAAAAAAAAGAAAGAGAAAGGAGTTGCTCTTCCCAAGGCTACCCAAAGAAACTTTCTTTTAATGTTTTTCCTTTCTTTTAATTTTAGTCTCAACCTAATCAATTCTTCAAGTAGCTGCCAGAATGATCTTCCTAAAATAAAACCTAAATCTGACATTGTTAATGAGTCTAGGACTAAGATCCTAGACTCTCAACGTCTACAGTCTCCAGTCCAAACACCTTCACAAGCAAGTCATGCCCCTTGCACACTTCATCAATTTAGCTTCAATTCTTGCCATCAAATATATATTAAGTACTTATCATGTGTGAGACATTCCATTCTAGCCACTGGGGAAACAGTGATTAAAAAGACAAAGTCCCTGCTCTTACAGAGTTTACATTCTAGTATGAAGAGACAAATAATAAACAGGCAAGCAAAAACAATAAACAGATGGTGTACTGTGAGAAAAATAAAGTAAGAAAGAGGGCACAGGCATATTGGGCTAGAGGAACAGAACTTCTATACTCTACAGGGTGGTCAGGGAGAGTTACATTTTATTAGACCCTTTCAGAAATTAAGGTAACAAGCCATGTGTATCTGGATGGAAGAGCACCCCCAGACAAAGGAAACACAAATGCAAGGCCTGGAGGTAAAAAATACATTCAGCTAATTCTAAGGCACTAGGAACACTGAGGCCTCAGAGGCCTGTGTGATTGGATTGCAGTAAGTATGGAGCAGAGTAGAAGGAGATGAAGTGAGAAAGGTAGCAGCGGGGAAAGAGCAGGGTCTGTAGAAATCCTGTACAGTTTACAGCCACTACAGGGATTTTGGCTTCCACACTTCACTAAGTTTTGAGCAGACAAGTGGTGTGGCCAGACTTGGGTTTTAAACTGATCACTTGGCAAGGCAAAAGCAAAAGTAGATAGACCTGCTATTGCAATAATTCACCTGAAAGATGACAATGGCTTGGCGTGGTGGTACTCTAATGTCAACTGAATCCTGAAAACCACCTTGTGCTGGTTCATTTCCAGTTACACCTACTATTCTTTCTCAGAAAGGCTTTCTTCTTTTTACTCATCTGGCTAATTTCGTATACAATCTTTAATATGTAGTTCAAGCATTTCCTCCTCTCTAGAGGTTTCTGATTCACCCAAATGGGGGGAGGGGGGATATCACTTCCTCCAACTGTCCTCCTCAACCTAATACTTAACTCTGTTGTGGTACTTATAATCTATTACAATTATGTATTGTCTTTATAGAATATGAACTCTTCGGTAATTGTCCAAATCTAATTCATCTTTGTATCCCCAGTGACTGCCTTAAAAGCTCTAAGTACTTGCAAAATAAATAAAACATGTTACAACCTAGTAGAGAACATAAATAACTGCAAACTTTAGTTACTTTTAAAAAGTTCTAACTAAAATTATATGATAATACAGGAAAAACACAGCATGGGGTAACAAAGGTGACATAAAGAAGGAAAGACAGGAGATCAGTGAGGATACCACAAACTTTGGAGGGACTTATACTAAGGCTTAGGACGACAACATAGGCAGAGGAATATAGATTAGAGTGCCCATCCTAAAGACAATCCAAAGGCAGAATCAGCAGAACCTGGCAATGAGCACAAGGGAGCAGGAGATGATGACTAGACTTCAATCCTAGGGAACTGTATGCTAATAGAGAGAGAGGCAGGAAAGGACAGGAAAGGAGAAAAGATCCATTCTAGAAGTCGAATAAGATTATCCTGATATATACTAATTAGATTTTATCTTTTAATATTTGAAGTTCATTCCAACTGCATTCTAAAAGATCTTTGATAGTTTTTTACAGAGTGCTTTTGTTAATTCATTTTACCAAATGAATACATGCACACTGATGGCAAATCAAACAGGTACAGCAGAGTTTATGATGAAAAGCAGCAGTGTCCTAACCCTTCCCTCCATCAGTCCGCTGGAGAGTGACCTTCTTTTCCTTGTTTTTTATAAGGCAGAAAGGTTCCAGAGCTGAGGGCTGCCATTTGGGGCTACTGACTCCTCTGACCTCCTACTGAGGCCAATGAAGGAAAGGGTCAAGGAGTTAACTGTATGGCAAACTTTGTTTTCTTCAAACATTTTGATCAACTTCTTTAGAGTCAAACATTCACAGCTTTTTCTTTTGTTTTTCCTTTTTTAATACTGGGATAAAGGGGCATTAGCAGTACCTGGCTATTGTCGTTAGGAGGGAGTTGGAAAGGATCTGGCAATGCCAGGTAATTATCCCCTATGTAAACACCGTATCCCTCTGTTTTCTGCCACTTCCTCACTTTTGCTCAGAGATCTCTTGAAGGTTCCTGCTGGACAGATGGTTTGCCACACCACTAGAAGTTTCCTTGTATTGGGCTAGCTTCAGTTTTCCTCCACTGCTTAAGTCCAGGAGTTTGAGACTAGTCTAGGCAACGTAGCAAAACTTCATCTCTATAAAAAAATAAAAAAATTAGCAGGGCATGGTGGCACATGCCTGTAGTCCCAGCAATTCTAATTGGATGGATGAGGTGGGAGGATCACTTCAGCCCAGGAGTTTGAGGCTGCGGTGAGCCTGGGTGACAGGGTGAGACCCCTGACTCAAAAAAATAAGATTTCAACCATAAGCAAACTCTAGAATTTCAAGTTCCACTATGGATTTGAGAAAGGTTAGTTAAATATAAACTTCCACATTTATTTAAAATAATCCTTTAACAACACAAAGATTTATTAAAAGCAAATTATAGCCGGGCGCGGTGGCTTAAACCTGTAATTCCAGCACTTTGGGAGGTCAAGGTGAGAGAACTGCCTGAGACCAGGGGTTCGAGACCAGTCTGGGCAACTTGGTGAGATCTTGCCTCTACAATAAATCAAAGAATTAGCCAGGTGTGGCGGCATGCGCCTGTAGTTCCAGCTACTTGGAAGGCTGAGGCTGAAGGATCGCTTGAGCCCGGCAGGTAGAGGCTGTGATGCCTGTGAGTGTGCCACTGCACTTCAGCCTGGGCAACAGTGAGTCGAAAAAAAAAAAAAAAAAGCCAATTGGAGAAGATTAAAAGGAAAAGAAAAAGTGTTTACTACAATTCTTCCAACTGCCTCTGTACTTGGCGTTAATAAACTAGGAGCATTTAGATTATGGGAAGCAAAGTCACTCAGAGAAGTATCAGAACTAAATGTATGCTGTAAGTCATAATCCAAGTACCATCTACAAGAACACCCAGAACTACGTAGTACAGTATTCTAAATCCTCACAAACACAAATGATGTGCAAGGGCCTAACCACTCTCAGAAACAAAAAAAAAATCAAGTATTTACCAGTCAGAATGCCTAGTTCTTCACCTCCCTTCTTTCTTACGAATGGAACAGTGGCCAAGATCAGAATGCAGTCTAAAGGGAAGGAAGCAATTCCTGTTACCTGTTGATCTCTAACAAATGGATCAATACAGCATATCATGGACTCTGATCCTTTAGCCAGGAATGGCAATGAAATATAAACCAGTGATTGCAACACTTTATCCTCCATCATTATCAGACAAACCTAGAGAAGAAATTAGGGTACTATATTAAAGTAGCTATCAAAAAAGTGATTATAAATAGGCTGTTATTACCTGTCTTGAAGAGAGAATATTCAACTTAGGAAAGTTGGTATGCAAAAAATGGAAATATGGGTATCAGAAAGCAGCTACAGAGCACCAAAAAGAAGCCATCTATACTTTAATGGTTGCTTAGTAACAGCAACATTCCCAGATTTCACTTCACATTGCCTCCGAAAGTCAAGGCAATTCAAAAAGCATACAAAACATCTTGAAGCATACTTAAAAAAATAAAAGGATTTATCTATTTCTTCTCTCCATTTACAATCTTCCTAACCTGGCACTTCATTATTATTATCAAATCAACTAGACTATCCAGTTTCATTCAAGAATAATTTTCCAGGAAAAAATGGCAGCCTAAGAATTTAACTTTTTATTCACTTTAAGATTTTTCCCTTTCAGAAATGAGGAGCATAAGGGTCTGGTACTTTAGCCTCTATGGACTAAACATCTTTAGTTAAAGGTTTAAATTTCCTAAAAAGGGTGCTCTGACAGTAGAAGGAACACCAGACTGATTATGAGAAAATGTGTTCTAGGTCCAAATCTGCCATTACATTGCTATATAACCTTGGACAACTCACTTCCTCTCTGGACCTAATTTGTAAGACAAAGTTCACTTTAGCTCTAGGAATCTGTAATTCTGTGATAAAGCGGCCTTATTCAAGGGACAGGACATAGTAAGCAAAAAATAAAATAAAATAAAAAGAAGAAGAAGAAGAAGAAACAAGAAGAAGAAACAACATCAGGTATTACCATGAAATTAAGTATTTTCTTCTGTAACAGAGAGCTACAAAATGGCATCTGTTCTCTCGCCCAAAATAGCTAAGAGCTAGTCTAGAGAGACAATACTTTTGGCTTCTCTCTTATCCTGCACAACTGCTCCCCATATGAAATACTAAGCCATCCAATTCTAAAATTTACGTGCTAAGACAAAATTTCAGGAAACTAAAGTCAAGTTGATCAAGTCTGTACTTATCGTACTTATGCCAAAGGAAACTGAGGCTATAAGAAAAAATTTGATGTTTCTCAAAGTTTTGGTCAAAGGTGAGTTTTAGAGATTTGGCAGGGGAAGGTAGGACTTACATATATATATGTATATATGTATATATATATACATATATATAAAGGAAATTAAATATTAAGGCCTCTATTCTTTATATTATACTTAATGTAATACCTATCATCAAAAAAAGGAATGGAGGAAGCACACTGGGCACAGTGGAGTATGTCTACAGTCCCAATTACTCAGGAGGCTAAGGAGGGAGGAATGCTTGAGCCCAGGAATTTGAGTCCAGCCTGGCAACAGAGTGAGACACCATGTCCAAAAATAAAAGAATAATAATAATAAGAAGTAGGGATAAAAACAGCATAAACTTTAGAAAGAGAAACAGGGGCTAAATCCTGTTCTATCATGTATTATTTGTATGACTTTGAACAAATCACATAATTTCTCAATGTCTCAAGTTTTTCATTTGTAAAATAAAAAAGGAGGGTCACTAGCTAACAGGATACTTATAAGAATTAATTGAGATTCTTTGCTTGGGTTTAAAGAAGTAGTAGAGATAAAAAATACTGCTATTATCATGATGAAAGAAAAAAAAGGGGGAAGAGTAATATAGTCCAAAATATAAGTACTAACAGCTGAGTTATCTTCTTTAAGTTTTCCATGTTCTTTTCAAACAAAGTCACATCAATACAAACATTAAGAGAGGAAAATCACGTTCTTCTTACTAAAGGCTTATACAAAATATAGGCTAAGTGAAATCAAGCAGAGCAAAATACATACATTTCATGTTTCTCAAAAATGTTCCCTAATTCCTCAAGAGAGAAAACTTTGAAGCATATGTAACAGTCTTGCCTTATCCACAGGAGATACATTCCAAGAACCCTACTAGATGCCTGAAACCACAGATAGTACTGAACCCTATGCATACTATTTTTTCTATACATAAATACCTATGATAAAGTTTACAGCATAAAGTAGGCACAGTAAGAGATCAGTAACAATAACTAATAATAAAATTAGACAATTATTACAATACACTGTAATAAAAGTTATAATGAATGTGATCTCTCTCAAAATACTGCACCTTAATATTTTTGAACGGGAAATGCGGAAGGGGAAATTGGATGGGGGACTGCTATGCTTGATGACCTTTTGGTCACAGTTGTTATGCTAGTCAAGTGACCGTTTTAACTGAAGTTAAGAAAGCTCTAGGCAGTGCCATCCACATTCTTTAGGTCCACAGCACCTTTCAATAGAAAGTTGTAGACAATCTGACTGCACCATATATAGCAAGACTGAAACAGACTAAATACCGCTTACTGAGGTTTCCCAAGGTTCTGTGAAAGTGTGGAACAGTGATCACCCTTTTCACAGTCCAAAGTGTCCCTATCTTCTGTACTGTTTAATTGAGCAAATTATACTTTGAATTTTCTCCGTCCCTATTCTGCTAGAATTGCAAGAGTAGGTAATACATAGGAAAAAGGATGTTTCCCCTTTTCCACAATAGAACACAAATGATACTGAACTACAACATAGAAACTCATTTTTCCTGTGTTCTTGCCTAGGTATTCCTACTAATGAACCATTTTTACCTTTAATTGTACCAGTCCTAGACTCTCTCAAACACCCTACCATTAAAGTCACTCAATACTAAAGAATTTGATCCTAGATTCATATAATGTCTTACATAAATCATACAAATATACCCACACAAAACAATAATGCTATAGCCTTTCTTCTCACCCTTTCCACTTCTGCCAAACTTCCCAACTAATTTTTTCCTCACATGATCTTATAATAGCACTTTACTAACATCATATGCATGTAATTTACTATACTCCACTTTGTATTATAATTACTTATACATCTTATGCATTCTTCCCTAATACTCCTTGAAATTACTGTTCAATGATTTTTACTCATTAAGAATATATTCAACGAGACCCCGCTAAATTTTCATCCAAAAATATGAGGGTAGACCAAAAAAAAAAAAAAAAAACTACAACCCGGAATTAATTTTTGGAGGATGGGCCCCTTGTAGTACAGGTTTTCTCCGCTAGAGAAATGTTCTAGGAACCCATCAGTATCAGTGCACCAGCTAGCTTTGTAGTGAGAGGCCGAGTTCGGCTTCAGTGAATTTTTTTTTGAGATTCTTTCAACATGTTTGCCCATTTCATGATGGGTGATTTACAAGTGTACCTGCCTACACTGTGCTGAGTGTTTCAGCGGTTTTTACAACAGCATAACCCCATGCCCCACCCTAATCACTGGATCTCACCGGATGAAAAAATTCTCAAAGGGAAACATTTTGCTAATGTGAAAGAGGTGAAACAAAAAATGGCAGAGGCACTAAAAGGCATCAAAATTGATGAGTTCAAAAACTGTTCTGAGCAGTGGAAAGTGTCTCAATAGGTGTATTACATCAAATGAAGAGCACTTTAAGAGTGACTGAAGTTTAAACGTATAAGAATAAATACACAATTTTTAAATAAATTAATTCTGCTTTTTGGGAGGTCCCTCCTCTCTTCTGCTCCCAATCAGGATGGAGTAAGAAGTATTTGATTTATCTTGCTGCCTCAAAGAACTAAAAAACAGGAAAAAAAATACATGAAACAACAGCACTCAAGACATCGTAACAACAGCACTTAAGTCAAGTAGGCAAGGGAGGACAATGATAATCGTGAGACAGGAAACAAGCAAGCTGAGCTTTACAACTTCCCCAACTTACTCTGTGGAAAAAGTTTCCAGGCTATGGCAGGGAGGGGGGCACACAGATAGAGTCTGGTGAGCTTCAAGAATTGAGGAGCTAGAGTTATGAGTCTGGGAAAGCCACAACAGCTAGAGTTCACAGAGAACAGAACCAGAGAAGAGAAGGTTGCACAGAGAGAGCTCTAAAGATCTCAAAGATTCAGTTGAGCAATGACTGCCATGGCTATGTGTGAAACTACCTGAAGCTGGGGAATGAGACATCTGAATGAAATAAAGGGAATAGTGCTAGGAACTCACACAGTGCCAAGAATACAGCCTGCTCTTAACAGTCAGAATAGAAAATCTAATGATTTAAGAAGCATTGGTTAGAGCACTAAAAAGAGTATCGTCTCAGTAGCAGGGAAAAATTAACCAGAGACTAAACACAGCTCTGATCCTGTCTAACAAAACTTAAAAACAAACCCGAAAGGATCAACCTATTTCAAAGAAAATTAGCTGTGCTGTAGACAAACTTCAAGAATATATAAAATTTAGCCGGGCGTGGTAGCTTGTGCCTATGGTTGCAGCTACTTGGAAGGATCGCCAGAGCCTGCACTCCAGTCTGGGCGACAGTGAGACTTCAACTAAAAAAAAAAAAAAAAAAAAATTTATCCAGCATCCAATAAGGTAAATTCACATTGCCTGGTATCCAATAAAAAATTACCAGACATGCAAAGGAGCAGGAAAATACTATCTATAATGCTGAGGAAAATAAATTAATCACAACTGACCCACGATTAATACATATGTTAGGATTGGCAGACAAGGACATTTAAACATCTGTACTCCATATGTTCAAGATGTGCAAAGAAAAAAAAAATGAGCATGTTAAGAGACATGAGAGCTATAAAAAGATCCAGATCAGAGTTCTAGAGATAAAAGCTATAATGTCTAAGATTCTCACACACACACACACACACACACACACACAGTACTGTATTAATGGCAGATTAAACGCTGCAGAAAAAAAGGTCAGTATACTTGATGACACCACACAGAAACTATCCAAAGGGAAACACATGAAGAGAAAAAAAGACTTAAAAACCAATGAAGAATAAGCCTAGAAAATGACACGTAATGGTTACAGTCTGCTATATATTTGGGCTGACCAAGCTTTTCAAAAGTAGAATGTAAAGAATCAAACTCTTTGTCATCCAGAGTGGAATGCAAAGGAGAGAGGAAGATGGCTATATACAACATACCACATTTGCTAAAATCTCATTGTCACCTTTCTACTTTTCTGTCTTTGTCATGCCCTTCTTCCTCTTCCCAGGAGGCAAAAGCTCCTACGCCATTTACCTTCGTGCTATCTTCTGGATATGCACAGCATTTCACCAAGGTTGTTTTTTGTGTGTCCCCAAACAGCTGTTTATTCCAAAATTTCTATCTACTTATAATTAATATTTTTTAGTAACTAGACATAAATGATAAATTATTCATGTAAATTGTTGCAATTAGTCCAGGACAGTCAGTAAAAATTCTAGAAGTCCTATGTTTTCCACATACAATTCAAGGAATAATTCAAGGAAGTAGAAAATGCAAAAACAACAAAATATTCAAGGCAGCATTCAGTAGAGACTCCAAATATTTGCGGATTTTTTGAGTTGGGGTCTCACTGTGTTGCCCAGATTAGAATGCAGTGGCAAGATCCTGGCTCACTGCAGTCTTGACCTCCTAGGCTCAGGCAATTCTTCTGCCTCTGTCTCCCAAATAGCTGGGATTACAGGTGTGTGTAGCTGGACTACAGGCATGTGCCACTACACATGGCTAATTTTTAAAAATTTTTTTGTAGAGACAAGGTCTTCCTATGCTTCCTAGGCTGGTCTCAAACTCCTGGGCTCAAGCAATCCTCTCACCTCGACCTCCCAAAGTGCTGGAATTACAAGCATGAGCCACTGTATCCATGCCAAATATTTGGCTTTTACGTAAAAGAGATCAAACCACTCCAGATGACAGAACTAAAAAGAGTGAGATGCCAATAAGAAAAACAGATTTTACATCATCATAAGGAAAAATTTTCTAGTTTGGGCCAACAATGGAACTATTTATCTTACAAGGCTCGTGGCTTAATGAAAGAGCATGTAAATTTGGAACCAAATAGATCTCAAGTTTGAAATTTACCTCCATCTGTACCTAGAGTCACCAGGCTGCTTGATCTCAAGATCTCAAAGACTCATGCAAAAATAGGCAAAAATTACTTACCTCAAAAGGTGACTGGTAAGTGATACATAATATGACTATAATACTATATTTGTAAATGTGATATGAAAACAAAATTAAGTGATGCAAAGTAGGTATGCAAAAATGAAGTTATTTCAATAGCAGTCATTATTAGTGGTGATTAAGAACAGGAATGCTGGAGCCATATTCCTTGGGTTTCCTCATTTTTACAATATGGACATTATAGTACTGCTGCATAAGTACACAAAGTTACTGAAAAGAATAAATAAATATATGTAAGGCATTTATGATAGTGTTTAATACATGGTATACACTCTACAATTACTCTTATGTAATATTATTAAATAATGTGAACATTATGAAATATAATAATGTAATTATTTTATTTTAATATTTTGTTTTGTGATATTATAATAATGAATTCGTTTTATTCAACAGTGTATTCCATTACTGCAAGTGTTTCATCAAGGTCCTGACCAAGTCAGAGATGGAAATTTCAGAAGTGAATCATAGTTTCAACTAAATTAATTCATTTACACATTCAACAAATATTTACTGAATATCTAATACTTATAAGAGGCATTAGATACAGTGGTTAAGAGTACTGAGTCCCAAGCCAATCTGCGTGGGTATTAGTCCCTACATATCTTAGTAGCTCTGTGGACTTGGGCAAATTACCCCACCATTATATGCCTAGTGTCCTCTTTTGTACAATGGGGACAATACAGGGTTTTTGAAAGGATTCAGTGAGTTAATGTAAGTAAAGTACTTAGAACAGTATCTGACATTAATACATCATAAATATATGTAAGAATTAGCTATTTTATGATATGTGCCAAGCACTGTTTGAGACATTGGGAATATAACTGACTGCTGACAAGGTCCCTGACCTCATAGAGCTTATGTCAGGGGTGAAGGGAGAGACAGACAATAAACAAACCAAGCATATAACAAGCAAGGATGCTCACTAAAATCAGTAACAAGTAAAGAAAAAGCAGGATGAGCGTATAAGGAGTGATGAGGGAGTGCTAGTTTGGATAGGAAGGTCCAAGGAGAGGTCTCCCCCAAGGAGTAACATTTGAATTGAGCAAGTTGGGTGGATATCTATGGGAAGAGCATTTCAGGCAGAAGGAAAGACCCTGAGCAGAAGGGTCTAAAGTGTGTTAGTGAACAGCAAAGAGGCCAGTGTCACTGGAGTGAAATATGGAAAGAAAAGGGCAGAAGGAAATGGGGCAAGAGAGACAGCTAGGTTCCTGATCACGCAGGGTCTTAGAGATCTTTGGAAGGCCACAGGATTTTATTTAGAGTCCAGAGGGAAACAACTGTAAGGTTTAAGGACAGGAGTGTATCATAAGGAAAATGCAATCAGACTTGTATTTTAAATGATTCACTCTGGCATTGACCTCTAATGAATTATTTGATTCCAAGGCTTCCTGAATTTGACTGCCTGAAAGAGGTTGAGCACTGGAGCCCAATAATAAAAGTGCTACAATCACAACAGCAACATATTTGCTGCAGGGATATTCCATTTGTGCTTTGGTGGGTTTCATACACAGAATATTGGGAAGAAATGTTCAACAAAGACTTGACAGTGGTTTCAGAATGTTGGGGGAAAAAGTGAGAAATTATGATTTCAGAAGGGAACACTTGTGATACCAATAATGTCAGACTCCAGAGAGGAATGGTAGACAAGAAGGAGACTGGGGTTGGTAAAGGTGGCTGGATTATCAGTATGGCTGGTTCCTAGAAACAATCTGTGTGGACATTACATATAGATGTCCAAGAAACAACCCAAGATAAGGAATTAAATGATGAGAAGTTAAAATTTGTGCAATCCACAAAAAGTTAAAAGAGATGAAATTGTTCACATATCACAATCTGCACAGATATAAGTTTAGAATTTTCCAGGGAAGACCAGAACCTGAAGAACAAAACCAGGAATTTGCTTATGCCCTATCACCCAGAGGGATGAGGAATGTCATTACCTTTCAACATGGAGATGTCCTTTGTAGCAATAAGAATTTAAGTAGTAGGTTGTCAAACACTAATACCCAGACTCAATTGCAAAACTAAGGAGAATGAGAAAGGAAAAAATAATGGAATGAAGAGGTAAAAAATAAAGCGAAAAAGTGTGTGTGGTTTGGGGATGACTGAGAAGGAAAAACCATTTAATAAACGAAAATTGCAGAATCCATCACAGCTCCATTTATGAAATTTTAGGTAGCTTTTCAGGAGAGCTGAGAAAATTTTAGAATAGCAACTTTTCAAGAGTCTTGGCTTTGGCTTTTGGTTATAATTTAAGATATAGAGCAGTGTAGAAGAATTCAGAAAGAAACCAAATCTCTGGAAAAAGTAAGGTTTTTGTTGTTGTTGTTCATTGAAAAGGAACATAAATTTAGTCTCCAACCCACAATCCCCGCCTATTCCCACCCCCCCACCCCCCTACTTCCCCAAATCCTGCACAGCCCATAGAAAGTAGAAAGAATGCCAAAACACACATTGTGGGCTGCAGCTCCTGGAGGAAGGGTGGATGAGGCTCAGTGGCAAGGGAGTGGGACTGGCAGGCAACGAACGGAATCACTTGAAAGCAATGTCACAAAATGGAGACTAAATAGTCTGAGGACTCCCAGTATTCACAGAAAATGGAATATAGTAGCAATAAAATATTGCAATAGATTCCCTACTTCAAGTCTTTTCAAAAAACAACAAACAAAAACGGAAAGAACAGGAAAAAAAGGAAACAAAGCAAAACATACCTGCTCTCTTATCTGTCTTTAATTAAAGCATAAAATACCCTCCCTTTTCTCTTCTCCCAACCACCTAGGAACAGAAGAGTGAACAGGCAGCAGCTCAGGTGAAAGACTTCAGCCATCCAGTTACAAAGAGGGGAGATAGCAGACAATAGAACTGGTGATTCATTACAAAAGAATACACTCCAGAGCGGCCTGCCGCCACATGGACTCACTGCACTATTTAAAGGAACAGCAGCCCCCTTTCCGACCTCCCTTACTCCTAACACCTTCCCTCCTCTTGGTCCTGATGGAAAACAGATTTTGAAGAAAATGCCAGCGAAGCACTGAGCTGTCCAAGAAAGGGAGGGCTTTGTGTTCTACAGAAACTGGCAGTCTTATACCACAGTAGAGTACAGAAATTTTCTTTCACATCCATACTGTAAAATCCTTTCCTCTCTGCCTAGTACACTTTCCCTTTCAACAATAAATAATATAACTGAGTTTCAGTCTGGTTAAACACTTTTAAAAATGAATTATTGTTGAGATCATTTGCAATTCTGTTTATTGAATTTTATACATAAGAATGATTTCTTTTATTCTACAATGCTATTTTCATAGATGTGAAAAGATGCAATAATTTGGTTCACATGCTCAAAAATAAGACCCCAGTGAAACACTCCTACAACGTATACACGAAAAGATAAGGTTATTTTTAAAAATGTCACATGAGAATGTCTACTATATTAAAATTTTGTGATTAAATTGCCAAGCACTGATTACTTACTAAAAGTGACAGAGCAGTTTGAGAATTAAAACAAAAACTGGCCTTACAAAACTAAAGCATATATAATAATAAAGCATACACATTGTGCAAATGCTGATGTGGATCTAATATTGTAAATGAAAATGTCAGCTACTGAAAGCCATTCCTCCACCAACTGAGCAACGGAAATTAGGGACTATAGAAAAGGTATGAGCAGAAGATGCAAAGACTCTAGGTGGCAAAACAGTGAAAACATATCCCTATCTCTCTCTTAATATACCAGGCAAGATGTAAAATATTATAATTAAGCATTTAACTTTGATAACCCAGCCTTAACCAGTACAGACACTTTATAGTGAAAAAGTTTATGCTACAGATCATTATCAAATGTTGGGATTGGATGTCTGGCTAAACACACACACACACACACACACACACACACACACACACACACACACACACACACCACAACAAAACCACAGGATAGATTTGGTCCAGTTGGCTATTTTTCTCCCTAGATTATTAACAGCTATGTACATTAACAGTGAAATGTGTATAAGAAAACAAATATGCTGGAATATTGAAAATTCACAAACTTGAAATTCCATCATTTTCCATCGTGTAATTTCATGATGGGCAAAAACTAGTTCTTTCCTTCAGCATTTAACACATCCTGATAAAACATGATGGTGTTAGTTTATCTATTGGCATTCCTAAGCACCCCCAAATCCCTTTTTCCAGTAATCATTTATTTCTTCTACTTCATTCCTAAAATTAAGTTTCCTTAAAGACTGATTATTATGACCACAAAACTAAGTGTGCATAAGTATGTGCATTCTAACTTATGTTCACACATACTGTGCTTAACAGCAGCTTCTCTAGAAACTAAGGGGGAATGCTCCAAGAGGCCACAAAAATTCATTATAAAAATTCCTAGTGTAGATAATCCTTTTGCTGATTTAAAAATACATATAATGAAAAGTCAAGTTATTGAAAGGCTTTCTCAGTAATACCTGAGAAAGAAGAGCGCTATTACCCTCTAATACAGCCAGTTAATAAAACTCGAATGAGGGCTCCAATGTTAAGCAAGTATCATCTTCCAAGCAACAAAAAGAATCCAGAAATAGGTTTTGTTCATTTATGGAAATTTAAAAAAAATTAAGTAATATTCCAAAAGAATTAATTAGACTGATGATATAAAGAAGTGGAAGAGAAATATTTCAAAGGTTTCTCCACTTTCTAAAAGAGGGTGGGGCTTCTTGATAATTTCTAAACTTGGATCTAATGAAAAATTACTTTGGAAAGACATATTTTTTGAAACTGCCCTTTCCTATGGGTCACAATGGGAAAATCTCCCTACAGGTTTCTCTCCTTCCAAACAGCACTGCAGGGCATTATATAACATTTAACGGAACAGGATTCCAGCTCCCAAAATGATGCCTCTATCCTGATAGCTAGTTGCCCCTCTCGCCCTCCGGTGGTGACTTGGCGAAGAAGAGAAGAGAGAATACAAAAAAGGGCAACCTCCTTAAAAGGAAAGCATTGTCCAGTAATGAAATTTCCCTACAGTGCATAGAAGGCTGGAGCAAAACGGATCCTAAGTCTGAGACTAAATGGCTTGTATGTTCTATAATGCAAATGATTTCTCATTGATAAATCACAGCCTCATCATTTCCTCTCAACCTAGACATAAAGAAAAAAGGGTAAAGGAATATACAGGAGGATGCCAATAAGAAAAATTGCCCCGCCAGGGAGAACTGTGGAAGAGCATTCACCTTTCCATTTGTCAGGAATGACTTGCTAAAATGCAGATTAGATATTGCCTGGCATGACCAAAAAGAGGCAGGGAGAAAAATGCAGAAAGAGGCAAAGTGGGGAGAGAAGGAGGGAGAGAAGGAGAGAGGGAGAGAGTGAGGGAGACAGAGAGGAGAAGGGAGAGAGTGGGAGAGGAGGAAAGAGGGAGGGGAGGAGAAGGGGGAGGGGGGAGGAGGAGGAGAAGGCAGGGTGGGGGAGAGGAGGGGAGGAGGAGAGTGAAGAGGAGAGGAGGGGAGGGGAGGGGAGAGGAGAGGAGAGGAGGGGTGAGGAGGGGAGAGGAGGGGAGAGGAGAGGAGAGGACAGGAGAGGAGAGGAGAGGTTTTCCATTTCCCATTCCCTCTCCTTCAAATGTCTTTTAAAGGCCGTGCGACTGCCATTTATACATTCAGATTTGCTCTCCTGTCAGGGAGGGGCTCGACCTGCCGCTTTACACCTGGATGCTCCTAATGGGAATCTTCTTTGCCAGTAACAAAGCCATGAAAATGAAATATTCTTTCCTAACCTTCATGTTTAGAGTGAAAGCAGCAAAACTGCAAATCCACAGCCAATTCTGAGAAACCAAAGTGAATCAGGAATCATATTTCCCTATAACACAAATTCTTCTGCAATTCTTGAAAGGAAGTCAATCCCGCTCCCCTCTTTTTGGCAGTCTACAAGAATTCTTCCTACCTCTGCAGTCTCTCTCCCTCCCTCTTCTCAGAACCAAGACAAAGAGGTAGACAAATCCCCACAGGGTCTTTCCTGAGCTACAGCTGCACAGTACAGGAAACAGGAATCTGCTATGGAGCTGAGGGAGGGGGAGAAAAAAGGATATGGATACATAACACATACATAAACGGACTCAACAGACACAGACCAACACTTTTCAGCTGAAAACAATAAACCTGGCCTTTTCTAAGAAGACAGTAATAATTAAAATTCTGCTTACTATATCCCAGCCCTAAATATTTGTTTTGAGCCCAGAGACAAGAAAAGAAACATACGAGGAAATGCAAATCTTACCTGAGTTACCATTTTCTTTTTCTCCATAAACCAAACGGAATAGATGATAAACCCCTCAAAGCAGTCACGCTGGGGCACACCTCCACAGCTTTCTTTTCCACCCCCCTCCCCCCCCAAACTAGCTAGTTAAGGGTGGGTAACTGATTTCCCTTTATACCGTTTTCCTTCCTTTTTCTTTCTAATGTTTCTTCCTTTCTCTTCTCTTCCTCTCTGGCAGTCTCTCCCCCTCCTTCTTTCTCCAGCTCCCTCCCATATCTCAGGCAGATGGCTGAAGGAAGCCCCACCCCTGAATGCCTAAGGTAATTAATCAGAGTAGAGCCCCACCTCTTCCTCCTCCCCCCACCCCCTCCCAGCAGGCTGACATCTCCTAACTCCAGAAGCAGGCCTGCTAGAGAAAGGCAGTTTGGTGTGCGCTTTGCGCACGCGTGTGTGTGCGTGTGCGTGTGTCTGTGTGTGCGAGAGACAGGGAGGGGGAGAGGGAGGGAGAGAGAGAGGGAGGGGCAAGCGCCATGTGCCGGCATATTTTAAGAATGGTGGCATTAATTATACTGCACCGGAAGCATTCATAGCAGCGTACTATCGTTAATACAGATTTAAGAGAATCCAGCCATATATATCTGATGATAAATAAAAAATGAAACAAAACTATTTTTTAAAAAAACATTTAAACTGATAGACACTTTATGGATGTAGTGGATTTAATGAAAGATGCAAAGAAATGAAAAGCTGTTGAGTGACCACTGACTGGAATGTTTTTCAAGGAACAGGAATAGGCATGAAGTTGCTTGTCTTGGATGACCAAACCAGTCTAATGAGAGCAAAAGACTAACAGAGAGGAGGGAGATAATTTAAGTGCTTATTTTACCTACCGTAAAAACCCGGAGATTCTTAAAAAGGTGTCTACACATATGCCCACTTAAGACTTCCAGCTTCAGCCAGGCTCGGTGGCTCAGCCTGTAATCCTGTGCCTTGGGAGGCCGAGGTGAGTGAATTGCCAGAGCCCGCGGGTTCGAGACCCACTTGGGCAACTTGGCGAGACCTCATCTCTACAATAAATCAAAAAAATTAGCCGGGCGTGGTAACGCGTGCCTGTAGTTCCTACTCGGAAGGCTGAGGACGTAAGGATCGCCGGAGCCCAGCAGGTCGAGGCTGCGGTGGCCGGGAGCGGCCACTGCACTCCAGTCTGGGTGACAGAGTGAGACCCCAACTCAAAAAAAAATACTTCCAGCTTCATTAAAATTTCCCAGAGTGGGTTCGGTGGCTCACACCCATAATCCCAGCATTTGTGAGGCCAAGGCAGAAGGACTGCTTGAGCACAGGATTTTGAGACCAGACTGGGCAACATAGTGAGACTTCATCTCTACAAAAAAAAAAAAGCTAGGTGTGTTGGCGTGTGTCGGGGGAAAAAAAAATTCTGGTTAACTGAGAATTTGCCCTTTGTATTCCAATCTTCTTTGTTTCAGCCTCTACTGAAGAAAGCAGATCCTTTTTAATAAATAAGTTGGACAACTGTGTCATTATTGCAAATAGTAACTGTTACTATAGACTGCTAGAAATGCAGTGGTCCATATTTATAGACTATAGTATATACTGTGTAGTCTATATCTATAGATGGTTTAGGACAATGTTTATTGAACACAAGTTTCTTTACAATTCTCTTATTAAAATGATATAATGACAAAAGCATCAAATATAAGGTTCAATCCAGAAGTCCTACTCTGCCAATTCTGTCCTTTACTAGTGATCCTGGAAAAGTCTTTAACCTCTAAATATAAATTTCTTAATTTCCCTACTTGATATTATTAAATATTCAAATAAAATAATCTATGTGAATGTTTGATGAGTTTATGATTTTATTTGTCTAATAAAAATTAAGATTTTTCTAACATTTTTTAGTATCCTAATAAATAGGATCCTATTCTAAAGGATTTATTATATATCTATTTTTTTTTTTTTTTTTGAGTTGGAGTCTCACTCTGTCATCCAGACTGGAATGCAGTGCCCACTCCCGGCCACCGCAGCCTCGACCTGCTGGGCTCCGGCGATCCTTCTGCCTCAGCGTTCCAAGTAGCTGGAACTACAGGCACGTGCTACCATGCCCGGCTAATTTTTTGATGTATTGTAGAGATGAGGTCTTGCCAAGTTGCCCAGGCGGGTCTCGAACCCGCGGGCTCAGGCAATTCACTCACCTCAGCCTCCCAAGGCACACGCAGGCTTATAGGCTGAGCCACCGAGTCCAGCTATTTATCTTAATTGTGAAATATTTATTATGTTATAATCTCTAATAGACTACTCAAAAGTCAAAGAGATCAATACCAAAATCAACCTTCTCATTTAAAATTTTTATTTATGCTTTTTATAAGTCCATGGCTAATATCAAAAGTTTCCCATTTTAAAAATGAACACCTAAAGAAATCAACTCCACACAAATCACACTGAGGATACAGTGTTTAACTATCTCCATGAGAATTGTTGGGTAACATGTAGAACCGGGATATTTAAAATGTGCTGTATAACAGGGCTGTTTGGCACATTACCTGTGTAATATCATCAATACCCACCTATAAGTTAATAATCGTTTTGACAATTCTAAAAAGAACATAGGAACTACAAAACCATCTGTATAACCTGGAGACACTGGTGCAATCATAGCTACTTACTGAGCACTTACATATGCCAGCCTCTATTCTGTGCAGTTTACAGATAACTGTATACTTTTGGTATAATCCATAATATATTTAAAATGCATACAAAAAATAGAACCTTTAATATTAGAAAAAAACAATTATGAGAAAAGTAACAGATCAGTACTAGGCTCGTTGTTTTTTTTTTTTTTTTTTTTTGAGTTGGAGTTGGAGTCTCACTCTGTTGCCCAAGCTGGAGTGGCAGTAGCATGCTCACAGTCACCGCAGCACTGACCTGCTGGGCTCTGGTGATCTTTCCGCCTCAGCCTTCCAAGTAGCCAGAACTACAGGCGTGCACTACCATACCCGGCTAACTTATGATTTATCATAGAGACGAGGTCTCGCCAAGTTGCTCCGGCTGGTCTCAAACCCGTGGGGTCAGGCAATCTGCTCGTCTTTGCCTCCCAAAGTGTTGGGATTACAGGTTGAGCCACTGAGCCTGGCCTAGGCCCGTTCTTATTTAACAATTTTAGAAGTGATATGGAATACAGAACATATAGTGTTCTCTAAATGTGCAAATGAAATGCCCATCAGGAGTCAAAATGCTGTCATAGTTTTTAAAAGACAAAGTGAGGTGCTGACATTATCCTGAAAGACAAAATTCTGAATGTCATAAAAAAAAAAAAAAAGACAAAGTGAGTAAGCAGAAAAGGAGCAGGTGGGTTGCACTGGAAGCAAGAGCAACCTAGTGTGCTTATATAAAAAATTGTAATCATATTAATGGAATAACTGTGTTTTCAGTTCTAATATATGAAATAGGAAATAAACCTCAGAATCACTGTATACCATTCTCTGAATCCACCGGTTCATTATACTACTCTAGCCAAAAAGTCTCACGCACCAAGAAGACAGACTCCACTACACACACACATGGTTAGATGTGACTATGGCCTCTGTAGACCACGGAGAAGAAACAAGGCCCCAAGAGGAGATTTTTTTGTTAAATAAAAAGGCAAATGAGGGTTTACCACATACAAAAAGTTTATGACTAGGATAAAGGTTTCCTCAGGCCAGGGATTCACTCATGCTGCCCTCTACATTTAGAACCAAGATTTTACACTGCAAATAACAGACTTAAAAATTCATTACAAGAAAGAGGTGGTACAAGCTAGAGATAAAAAATATTAAAATGATTTTTATAAATTCACTGAATGACAGGATCATAGTGAGCATTTAGGCTGGCACAATGATACTTCAAAGTGTGTCCCTGACTTTAAAGGCTGGCATTATAGAGGACAATTTGCTCCCTGGTGCCCACGAGAGAGAAGAGCAATTGAATAGTCTGTGTCTGACCCAGCAAAACTGGAGTCCTCTGGTGGCTAAATGTGCCCGGTTATGTACCAAGGAGAAACTCATTTAAGAGTAACTCCTGTATGTGTGTTTGGGAGGGGAGGAACAAGCAGGGACTGAGGACGGGGCCAGGCACATTGAGAATGTCAGCTAAGGGAGGAGGCCATGCCCAACTGCATGGACCAATCGCCAGCTTCCAGCACAATGACTGGGACACAGCAGGCACTGAAGAAATATTTACTAAATAAACAAATGACGGAAAGGGGCATTTTTGGTTGTCCGATTCCTTGATTGTTTCCTCAGTGTTTCATGCAATCTCCAGAACCCCAGCTTCCTTTTTTCCTGTGTTGCTCAATTGAAATTTGCCTTACTGAAGTCACCAAAGACGTCTAAATGATGACTAAATTCACAGGACACTTTATGTCTTCTTTGACTTACCTGTGGCATTTGGTATTCCCTCCTCTGGGAAACTCACTCTTAGCTTCAAATGATACCAGTCTTTCTGATTTCCCTCTTTCTCTATTCATTTCTTTCCCTACCTTAATCTTTCTCTGTCACCCTCTGAATGTTGCTGTTATTGCTTGAGGTACCATTCTCAGATCTCTTTTTACTTAATACCAGAGACTCTTAATCCAAGGTGCATAATTCTTCACATAAGCACCCCAGTAGAAATTTTTTAATGAGCCTTTCCATGCAGAGAGGAGCCATAATATAGATCAGATTCTCAAAGAAGTTAATACTGCTGAATATATTTGCCCTGGGTGTTCTAACTCATTCCATCACTTCAATTAACCTGAACCCCACATTTCTATTTCTAGCCCGAACATCTCCCCTGAACACCGCGTTTCTGATCTTATTCCCTTGAATATGGCCGTGTGTATGGCTAATTCATCCTCCAAGGCTTACTTCAGGGGATGCCCTACTCCAGAAAGTCTTTCCTGGCCCTCCCTGCTACCACATCTGGATTAGGCACCCCTTATCTGTGTGCACACTTCACCTTAGCACCTAATCCATGGTACATAACTAACTGATGCAGTTATTATTCTGTTTAACTATTATTAAACTATGAGCAGTCTGAGAGTAGAACTGTATTTTATACCACAGTCCCAGTTTTTAACCCAGTGTCTGAATGCACAGTGAATGAATAAATGTTTGCTGAAATCAAATGATGCCTTTATATATCCATATGTGGGTACATGAGAATGAAAAGTATCTCTATAGCTATCAAATTATCATAAAAACCTTCTTTCTTCCAAGAGCATACTTGGAAATATCTTCAAATTTATAAATTTACTTCAGTATCTTCAATATCTTTTAGAAATCTGAAGCTGAAAGAAGATTAAAAAGAGTGTGAGAAAAGCTTATTTTCAACTTTAATAGTTCAAATTCTAGACAAAACAATACCCACTCATTAAAAAACAAAAACACCTCACAACTTTAGCTGCTCTTGCTCTTCACAATTTTACATAAATGTGACTCAACTTCCCTACCTTCCACCCCCATACCAGCAATACTATAAAAGCAGATCCATCAAGTGTCCTGTCTAGAAGGCAGGGCTTGCTCTCATTTTCCCAGGCTGCCTTGACACCCAAGTGAAAAGCAACATTAAAGGGAGAGCACTTCCTGCAATAATAAAAACTTGTTCCTACGCTCTTCACAGCACGCCCCCACACAACAACCCTAACTACGTGTAAATAACAATTTACACCTAACAGATATTAAATACTTTTCCAGAGGCATCTCTAACACCATTCCACTTTAATATCCTTTGCCCCAACATTCCCTTTAGCATAAATGAAGTCAAACTATAGCAAACTCTATTATTTCCCTAACTTCTTTTCTCTAGTTTAGGCAGGGTTCAGTTACATAGACCCATTCTAGGAAAAATGGTGAGGGAAATGTGAAACTGCTTTAGACCTAATATGCTTATACAAAACAAATAACCCTCGTATTTCTGTCCCTCAAAATCAAACCTTTAGAACGAAACCACAAATAACATACACTAAGACATTAGAAGGGCCAGAGAAATTAGAAAACATTAATCCATAACTTTAAGACATCCCAGATCCTAGATAACTAGAGTCACATATACAACTAAAATTATATAAACAGTCTCTGTATTCTGTAAGAGATTAAAGACAAGATTCTCAGACAAATATTAAAAGGGGAGGGATGTTAAAAAACTGAGCAGTAACTGGATTTTTAAGAAAATAATTCACGATTAACTTGTGAAAACTGAAGTGTGCTGTTTTTTCAATACTGAAATACTCTATGCCTCTATCATTAAATTGCTGGAGACTCTGCTGTCTTGCTCACCAGTATATCCCTATGCCTGACATAGTATCTGGCACACAGCAGGTACTTCAAAAAACATCTGGTACACAATAAACTAATTCAGAATGAGAAATTAAAGAATATATATATAGCTCTAACCAAGGTCATCTTGCCACAAGGAACCGGAAAGCCTAGGGATTAATTCCCTACTGCATTTTGCAGACCTGAGCATATCTTCGATTCAAAAGTACCCTTCAGGCAGGTAATGTTCTGTCTCTCAGTCTTTCAGATGCCTAATACCTTCAAGCTGTACTTGGCTATCCTAAACCCTCAAATCAGGACACTTAGTTATAGCTCGCAAGACCCTATTTCCTCTTCCTCCAACTGCCCCATTCGTCATTTAGGTGAAAGGTTAAGTAAAAGTGCCTAAGGAAACACTGTAACAGTAGGCAATACCCATAACTTGCAACAACAGTTACGTTTAACAACCCATTTTTAATCCAAATTTTTAATCCAAAAGAGCATCTATAAGAATAGTTTCGAGCCGGGCTCGGTGGCTCAGCCTGTAATCCCGCGCCTTGGGAGGCTGAGGTGAGTGGATTGCCTGAGCCTGCGGGTTCGAGACCCGCCTGGGCAGCAAGACCTCATGTCTACAATAAATCAAAAAATCAGCCGGGCGTGGTAGCGCGCGCCTGTAGTTCCAGCTACTTGGAATGCTGAGGCGGAAGGATCGCTGGAGCCCAGCAGGTCGAGGCTGCGGTGGCCGGGAGCGGCCACTGCACTCCAGTCTGGGCACAGAGTGAAACTCCAACTCAAAAAAAAAACAAAAAAAAAACCAGTTTCTTAAATAGATTTTTCTAGGAAGGGAGATTGTATTCATTGTCTCTTAAATCATAGCAATCATAGCAATCCCCTACCTATTTACTCTGCTTATATTTTAAACTGATTTGGCCCAGATTGGGTTCTTCAAAAATTGTAACAAATAAAACAATCATTTTCAATCACACACTCTTAAAACTGGCATGATTTTATTAACAATAAGAGCAATGAAAGGTCAAGTACCCAAAATGCTTTATTACCTCCTGTTGAAAAGAACTCACTTTATTTCATTATCTCAAAACTAGCATTTCTAAAAATAACTTGATTAAAAATAGGTGTAAAACCTTTAATTAAAAAATACTATTCTAGCATGTCTCCCATAATTTCCAATTGCATGATACATTAGTATACAATCACAAGCATTGTGGTATGAGGAGCTTTGATTTAACTAAGCATAAGAATTTGACAGAAGCTAAAAAGAACGTTTTATAACCATAGTTGAGATAAGAGTTCGGGTAGCAAATAACCACCTACTACTCATCTATAAATGCAAGGAAAGAAAACTGTTAACTTAAAGTATTAACAAACAAAACTATTAACTTAAAGAATTAACAAATAAGTAAAATAGCTTTGAATCCTTCACTTTGAAATTATTGTTTTAGTCCCACTAATTTGCTGATATAGTGGAATGGAAATGCACCCTTAAATTTTAACATCCTATTACCTCCATTTTTAACTACCTTAATTTCAGATAGAGTAAACCTACTAAATGGAGCAAGGCCAGGAAAGTGTAGTTGCAAATACTGAGCTCCATATTTACCAGTACTACATCTTCATGATCAAAAAAACGGGGGGTTGCAATTCATCTTATTATGAATGAATAAAATTTCACAGCAAAGAATGTTATCAAATCATGTCATAATTTCTGAACAGAAATTCTTTACCCCACAATTGGTGAGAGTGGTCAATTTTTTGTACCTCAAAAAATTTCACTTACATAATCATTTGTTCACACATTTTCAATATCTCACTTCCCTTGGGAAATATTTTTACTTTTGATTTCAACTTTTTCCTCAATTTTACTTATGTTACAGTTAATACAACTCCTATACTTTGCTAGTTGGGTCTTAGGTTTTACTTTACTGTTCACAGATGTTTTTCGTCAAAAAACACATCAATATTTACTTGTAAGAAGATATGGTTCTAATCTAGTCTCAAGACACTGCCAGCCTTAAGCTGTTACATAGACCAATCTATTGTTTTATGTCAGTAGAGAAATAGTTCATAATAAGTGAAATACACAAATACACCAAAACTTCATTATGGTAATTATAATATATTCTTAGTTCAAATAATCCAAAATAACAGAAACAGTTAGTTAACCTAAAATACACGATATAGACTAATGTATCAGAATTATAGTTAAAGAGAAGCATAACCACAGCCTCTCACAATGATCCCAATACTGGTAGCTTTAGACTTGAATGAGAGTTGTGAGTTCACTCTGGAGAGCTCACCCAACTGGCTCAAACAAAATTAGCTTGGTTTAGTCTTTAAGCCCAAAATGCCTAATAAGATGTACTAGTTAGTTCATCATTTCTTTTAACCCTATGCATTCCTGTCTAAACTGCAACTTTGGTGCTCAATATTACAGAAATGGCAATTTGAAAGAAAAAATAATAATTAAAGGACATGAAAACACAAACTAAAACAAACTGATAGACCAAGAAGTATCTATAATTCAGAAATAACTGTATTAGTGTTTTATTTTCTTTGTCTAAGTTTCATCACAATAAATATTTTAAAGAATCATGACATGTGAAAGATCTGGTCCGACCTCTTCAATGTATATACAAGGAAACTGAAGTCAAGAAAAACGAAGTTATTTGAGCATGAACATGGAGGTGGTTAATACTACAGCTGGAACCAGAACCCAGGACTCTAAATGCCAGCTTTACTTAAAAATTTACCGCTTACAAACTTACTGCTACTAATTTAAATGCAAATAGATACTCAGAAATATGCTTGCTAATGACCTAACATTTTTTGATTCTACATTTCAACAAGTTTTATAAAAAAGATGCTACTAATTTCATCACAAAACAGTCTAAAATGTTAGACTAAAAGTAGTCTGAAACAGCCTGAGTTGGGAGAAATGTCCTCTACTATATGTTAACCTTTCTGCAAAATACAGCAACATTTGAAAACTGACATCTGCACCTCTCATCTGCCTAAAACCAAGTCTAAAGTTTATTATATAATATGATTGTTTTGTTATGTTACATTTCTATTGCCCAGCCCACCCTGTTTAAAACACACACATGCATGTGCACATACACTCATACACACAAATCTCTCTGAAGTTTCAGAACTTGAAAGTCAATTACTCCTGCCTGGCTACCAATACTGTAAATTCAAACCACCTACTACAGCAAATTAGCAAAAACAAAAAAACAAAACCTTGGGAAATCTATGTCCTGAGTGGTACGAAGTCAAAAGACAGAAAGCCTGTAGGCATTTTATTCCACCATAAACCTTCATATCAAACTAGAAAATAAATTATAACCCCTAGCTTACCTGGACAACAGGATATTGATAATCCATACAATATACACCATACATAGCAAATGGGTAAAAAAAAAATCTTCAGACAAGGACAGTATAAAAAGTGTCTAATGTTTTTGCCTTGTTTGATCTGGCTGTCCTGTCCAAAGGAACTAGGTAGCACCAAAAAAAAAAAAAAAAAAAAAAAAGGCTTGGCTGACTTCCAGTCTACGAAGATAGGTATGCTGGCTCAGCTGATAAACTCAGAGTGTAGTTCAGACCAGGCCTCCACCGGAACAGGATTTAACAACACACAGAAGAAATATTCAGGAAAAAGCAAAAAGCTCCAACTGAGTTACTAGTTATAGACAGAAAATTACACTGGAGCTTAGCTGTTACTGCCAGTTTTAAACTGACAACTCTAACAGAAACTCAAGAGGCAGAGAATGACAGCCAGGTCATTCTCCTTAAAGGCTTCTTAAACTGGCACACAAAAACGGTAGGAAGTATAAGGTATCCAGGAGCCAAAATAATATATATGTTGAGACTTTAAGTGCGTCAGAGAGAACACTCCCAATCCAGGACATTGAAAGGCAGATGGGACTGGTATTATTTCTCTACTCCTTCTTGGGCGGGGAGCATGTACCCGTATGTGTGTGTGTGTGCGCGCGCGTGTGTGTGATACACACACACACACACACACACACACACACACACCCTTCCCACTGTCTCCGGCAGAGACAGGTGTTAGGATTAACAGTATAAAGTCCTTTTGCAATGGAAAGGAATGGGAGAAAAAAGTCACACTGATACACACAGTAAAGGGATCCCTTTCATGACACTATATGTTTTTGTATCATTTAACACCTCCCTCACTGTGCTTTAACAGAGGCTAGAACAGCTGGCGGGATCAACACTAGCAAAGAGGAAGGTGGCCCCAACTCTGAGGCAACATGAGTCCACTGGAGGCCTCCAGATACGAAGGGTACACTCTCTCAGCTGTTCCAGTCAAACTTGTAAGGATTAACTCCGGCTGTTTGCAAAAAGGTGGGGGTGGAAAGGTCTTTCAGAAAAGCCAGTTGCTTTTCCTCTTTTAGAAAACTGCTATACCCCTGCTACCATTACATGCAAACACACATGTGCACACATATTTTTATAACAGATATTAAAAGCAATAACAAACATGGACAGGTGTTAGGTTAGTCTGACAAAGCATAGCAGGTTAAAGAGTTGGCTTTCAGAACTTATACTTTTAGTTCCCATCTAAAATCAGAGAACTGCTAAGTAATTTTTAGAAAAAGGACACAGAGTGAGCACAAAGTGAAATGGTTATTAAGAGACACACCACCAGTTAAAACTATTGCTTCTAAGAATCCTCTATAAAAGACAAACATTCAGAAGTTCAAAATGATAAATAATTCTAAATTAGTTTCAGGGGCTGTGATCTCCCTAATCTTGGACACCAGCGATATTGTGACATGCTTTTAAACTATGACGATCAAATGCAACTGTGAGGGTATCTGCGAGAATTCATGCATTACCGTGCTCTCCAACCCCCATAGTGCAATTTTTCTCCTTTTATGGTCATTGAAATTTATTTTAAGATTGTTCAGAAAAAATTATTTTTTAAGAGTCAAAATGGCCTTAGTACATCTAAGGGATAGTCCTCTTAGTTCAACATTTACTTTAAATCAGTTCTAACGGATCAGGTGAACCACGTTTCAGATTTATCTTCAAATTGTTGGTACTGATCCTATGTGTATTACACACGAAGGACAAGAATATACCAATTCAGTATAATTAAAAAAATTAACTAAGCATCTACTACTACAAGGTACTGTGCTAAGCACTGAAGAAATGGACAGACACAGTCCTGTGATCAAGGACTTTACAGTTAATGGGAAAAATAGATGAAGACTTAGGTAAAGCCAAAAAGCAGAACAGCTATAGCACAAAACTAAACATCACTAGTAACCTCTCACACATGAAGAAAAAATTTTAAAATATTACTTTTAATATTAAAAGAATTCTATCAGAGCCTCATAACATTTTAGATGTGACTTGCCACACTTTAAGGGCCTGTAACACATAGTTGGCTCGCCTTAGGGTCCACATCCATGAATTCAACCAACTGTGATAAAAACTATTAGGGGAGAAAAAGAATACTGAACAACAATTCTTAAAAACACAAATTTAAAAAACCAATACAGTTTTAACAACTGTTTACATAGCATTATAAGTAATCTAGAAATGATTTAAAGTCTGTGGTAGGATGTGCATACATTATGTAAAAATTGACATAGTGGTTATATAAAAATTTTGTATAAGGGACATATATATATATAATAACATATATCAATATACTATATATATATAATATAAGGGAATTGAGTATCTGCAGACTTTGGTATGGGGGGGTGTTCCTAAACCCAACGCACCCCCACTGCAGATACTGAGGGATAACTATACATTCAAGTGGTCCCCTATATAGCTATTACAATGGTAATTAAGAAATAAACAAAAGCTGAGCACCTATGGTAGTTCCCTGTAGCCCCAGCTACTCAGGAGGTTGAAATAGAAGGATTGCTTGGCCCAGGAGGTCAAGTCCAACCTGAGTAACAGCATAGCAAGATTTCATCTCTTAAGAATGAACAAACAAACAAACGAAACAACAAAACGAATGTTTCTACAATAAAATCTACACTAAATTTCCTCTTCTAATCAAATCAATGAATTCTCCAATCCTTCTTCCTCCCTGTGCACTTTGCCATTTCATACTCATTCTACTTCATTTCATACTTAGCAGCACAACAGTACTGGCCACATATACACTGTAAACTAGAATCTTATTTTTTAAATTTTCAATATATATATTTTTTAGCTAAGATGGGATCTTGCTGTGTTGTCCAGGATGGTCTCGAACTCCTAGGCTCAAGTGATCCTCCTGCCTTGGCCTCCCAAAGTGAGGGGATTACAGGCATGAGTTACCACCCCCAGCCCATAAACTAGTATCTTAAATCACTATTGAATCTTCTAAGATTCCTCTTGAAATGAAGACTGGAAAACGATAATGTGTCTCATGAACCAGAGAGGGTCCTATAATGAACTATGACTGATAAACTTCATGAGTTAATCCAGTTCAACATCTGGTGAATTAATTACTGAAGATAAAATTCCCAGGTGCTGCTGTATTCAAGGTGAAAGACTGTAATTCAAATGTTAAAAAAAATTGACATAATGTAAGCCTGAAAATGTCCCTAAATATGTTATTGAGGGTCTAGTCAATTTCTGGAGATTTAAATTCTCAACTATGCATACAAGGTAAAAAGATGTGATATTATTAAGTGAAAAAAAGCATGCTGTTGAATAATATGTACAGTATAATTCCATATTTATAAATGAAATTATACGTGGGTATGCATGTATGTATCTATGTGTACGTCAATCAATAAATTAGGTATGTAATTAGTAAGCTTTATTGAAAAGTCACATATAAGTTATACATATATGTATGTGCACATGCACGTATGTATAACTTAATGGTTGACATACATGCCAGTATATGCCATATATACACATTACATATATAACATATATACATGCATCAATATATGCCACACATATACATTTTATATAACATAACACAGAGTACTATATAGAAATGTAAGACAAAACCAATACCTCCAGAGGATGGGTTGCAGAATGGGGAGGTGGCTGTTTGTCTGTTATTATTTTGGAGATAAATTTAAGTATGTTTAAATTAGCATTTATTGCTCCAATAATTTATCATGTCAAAAGTTTAAAGGAACTAAAACAGATTTTACTTTTAATACAAATGCTTTAAAAATTAATACTCTCTCAGTCTCTATATCATCACATTTGCTTTACCTAGCATAATGGTATAACTATAAACTCTCATTTAACTGGAGGACATGTGAGAATTTTTATGTTCAATTTTAGACCCCAATGTTTACTAATGTTGCCCAGTAAAACGCTATGTTAGCTTTCCTTCCCAATTCACTTTATTTTAATGAAAGCAAGTGAAATTCAAGTATAGCCATAAAAAAAAAAGACTGGCGGATACAGACAATAAACTATATTAATTATATGCCTTATCTAGGTTCTGCCTAAACAGCACCCAGGCCTCACTTAAATAACTAGCCCTTTAGAAAAAAATGTCAAAATGATTTAATATTTAAATTGTAACTCCCTATACTTCATCTTGCCTTTTTAATCCACCTCTTTTTGTAAAAATTTTTAAATTGGCATAATTTACAGACCAAAAGTTTAGCCAAGCCAAAATTCTTTTTTTTTTTTTTTTTTTAGTTGAAGTCTCACTCTGTTGCCCAGACTGGAGTGCAGTGGCACGCTCCCAGCCACCGCAGCCTCGACCTGTTTGGCTCCGGTGATCCTTCCACCTCAGCATTCCAAGTAGCTGGAACTACAGGCATATACCACTATGCCCGGCTAATTTATTTATTTATTTATTGTAGAGATGAGGTTTCGCCAAGTTGCCCAGGCGGGTCTTGAACCCAAGAGCTCAGGCAATCCAATCACCTCGGCCTCCCAAAGCGCAGGATTACAGGCTGAGCCACTGAGCCTGGCCACCAAGCAAAAATTCTAAGAAATACTTACATATTTTAAAAAAGTGAACCTTTCATCTGTAAGATAAAGCACACTACAAAAAAAAAAATCAATTACAAACATTAGGGCTGAAGAGCTTCTTCTTTCCTGATATGGTCCTTATGCACAAAAATATAGCCTTAGCTATTAAAAGAAAGAAATTTCATGCACAGATCAGAAGCTCAACATTACTGGTTCAGTATTTTTGCCATTATCAAAGTGATTTTTAAAATACAAATAAAAAAGAAAATATCTTCAACTTAGAAAGCACTACCACTAAGTAATTCTCTCCCTCAGAACACATTGGGTATTTCCCTAAATTTTTAAATACTGTCATATTCACTCAAAAATTTTAGAAATAAAAAGACTGATTTTCCACAATAAACTTAGAGTTGTTGGCTGATGATGCGAATCTAATTCATTTGGAAAAGTATACTCTCTGTGTAACATTATGGATGTTTCAGTGGTATTAAAAGCCCTTGTATACTGATATTTAGAAAGACAAATACAGAAAATGGCATTTTATGTATATTTCTACACATCTCATTAGCAAAGAGATGCAATACAAATTCATTTTTCAAAGTAAGTTTCAAAACTCGGCACACCTAGAACATGTCTGTAAAGCAGAATGCTTGACATCAGAGAGAAACAGACCTGGTAATTCAAGATCTAGACCTAGAATAGTGCTGGCATTTAAGAGTGAGATAACTAGAAATTATCAGAGATGTATAAAGTTTAAGTTTTACTAAGGATAAAGTATATAATCTGCAATCAGTCCCATGGCAGGGGACATAGTTGGTGACACTGTAGTGTCATTTGTACATCTACAATCCTTGACCTCAAGACTTAGCAAGCACTGGATACATTCAGTCAATCCAATTTTTTTTTTTTTGAGTTGGAGTCTCTCACTTTGTCACCCAGACTGGAGTGCAGTGGCCGCTCAGCTACTGCAGCCTCGATCTGCTGGGCTCCGGCGATCCTTCTGCCTCAACCTTCCAAGTAGCTGGAACTACAGGTGCGCGCTACCATATCTGGCTAATTTTTTGATTTATTGTAGAGATGAGGTCTCGCCAAGTTGCCCAGGTGGGTCTCGAACCCGCGGGCTCAGGCAATCCACTCACCTCAGCCTCCCAAAGCACGGGATTACAGGCTGAGCCACCGAGCCCGGCTCAGTCAATCCAATTAACCTGAAGATATTTAAGATCTTTCTTTTTCTCTTCTATTCTATCATTCCTGTTTTTTTTTCTCTCCTTTACCTTCCCGTCCACCTATGCCACAATCCTGCCAAGTGGTCAAGAAAATTAGCTATGCCTCAGGGTAGAATGTTTTTAGCAAAGATAGTAGAGATTTCTGCTCTGAGGTATAAAGTTGGTTTTAGCAGCAATATTCTTGGAAGGTACCAAAGATTGCTGTATACTAAGGTAATATAGAATTTCAAAAAGAGTTCTGTATTACCAGTCCTAGAGGACTGGAAAAAACAAAAACAAGAGATAGGACTTAAGTTAGACAGATGAAGATGGAGGAGAAGGGGAGAGGAAAATATAGCAAAATATGTCATTAGAAATGCACAAGACTGACTTAGGGCCGTGTGACCAGTCTACTTGACTGTGGGTGAATCATGGGAAATGACAGGAAAATTAAGTAGGAATCATTGTGGAGTGCCTAGAATCTAGCTATGTATTTTGGATCTGATCTTTAAAGATTGCTCCAGAGGAAAAGAGTACTACAAAAATGATGCTTTGTGAAAATGGCTCTGGTGGTTGCAGGTAAGAAGAATGTAAAGGGAGCAACCTGAAGGCAGGGAGACCAATTAGAGGCTAATATTACAAAAGGTTAAGATTATAATGCAAAAAACCACAACGAGTCTTAGGAATAAGGAAGGTACAGATGTAGAAGACATGACAAAAGACAGCATCCACAGTAACTGGAGACTGTTCACATGTAGGGTATAAGAGAAAGGGTAATTAAATATAACACTAAGGTTCTAATTCTAGCTGAGTGGTCAAATAAGAAAAACACTGCTAAAATAGGAAAATCTGAAGCATAAACTTGTTTGAAGTTATGGTAGGACATCCAATAGAAAACATTAAACAGGCACTCAGGTGGAGGTGCAGCCCTACAGGAAAGGTCAGATTTAGAGACCAAGAGGAGCATAGGAGAATCAGCCAAGGCCATAATGGGATTGAAATTTCTCTCCCACACTGGTTTAGCTCAGAATATTTATTAAACATCAACAATGTACTCCAACAAAAGGAAAAAGATACATAAATAGAGAAAAAAAGAAAGACAGGGGTAGGGAATAAACAGAGAAAAAAGATAAATAGAAGAAAAGAAAGACAGAGGTACAGATAGAAGGGAAAGGGCTGAAAATAGAACCTTAAGGAATATTCACTTCAAGAAGGAATAAATAGCAACAGAGGATAAAAAGACTAAGCAGGATGGTGTACTATTCACAAAAGCCAGCACATAGAGGACATCTGTTACTTTTCTTTGACCCTGCATCCTTTACACTAGGGAAGGTATTTCATAAATTGATACCAGAGATGAATACACAACAATGTCAAGTAGAAATCTAGAAAGGTTAAAGAGAATGAGAATTTAGGGAAAAAAAAAGAATAAATTTAGCAAACAGGAGCTCTAGAGTTGAGAGCACTGTTTTAGTAAAGGATGATAGCAAAACTGATAAACTCAAGGTCAGAATGAAAACGACACATAATGTCTGCATAAGATTTTAACAAAACTTTCTATCCTGGGATACTTGGTTTCCAAGTAGCAATAAAGTACAAAACAATTATTGACCAACTACCTACTCCTGCTTCTATTAAGGTAAATTTTTATTTTGTTTTGTTTTTCTCCTGTGTCTTGATAATATTGCTTTTTTCCTATTTAAAAATGTCCAAATTGTAAAATGGGACCCTCCAGGTCTATCTTGAATGCCATCTGCTACAAAGCTCTCCCTGATTGCTTTCAACTAGAGATGACTTCTCTTTCCTCTAAACTTACATGGTAATATTTGTTTTTAGGCATACCTGTTTTAACTATTAAATGATTTCTTTAGCCGGGCTCGGTGGCTCAGCCTGTAATTCCTCGCCTTTGGGAGGCTGAGGTGAGTGGATTGCCTGAGCCTGCGGGTTTGAGACCCGCCTGGGCAGGCGAGACCTCGTCTCTACAACAAATCAAAAAAATTAGCAGGGCATGGTAGCGTGTGCCTGTAGTTCCAGCTACTTGGAAGGCTGAGGCGGAAGGATCACCGGTGCCCAGCAGGTCAAGGCTGCGGGGGCCAGGAGCAGCCACTGCACTCCAGTCTGGGCGACAGTGAGACTCCAACTCAAAAAAAAAAAAAAATGATTTCTTTAAGGGTAAGACATGTCCATCCTTGTACTTATCTCAAAGAATTAAGCTAATATCTTTTACATAGTATATGCCCATCAGTATATTAAAAACAGAGGGTCTGCAACAACTTGAAACTACAAAACACAAATAACTGAATTAATCACCATGTACAGACCATTCCTAATTTATTCATTAAGTCAAATTCATCCATTCAACCAAGATATCCCCAATATCATGTGAGGTTCTAGAAACAGAAAAAAGCATTCAAAGAGCAGAAAATACAGGAGACAGAAAGCAGAAAATAATAACAACCAAAATAGTCATTTGATAAATGCCATACTTAATTACAATATGGCTTGAGAGAAAATAAAGCAGCAACTGCTACTGTAGCCACAACTACAAGCATTAATTTCTTAGGGTGAAGAAAACCAGGAATATTCACAAGCAATTAATGCTTAAAATGAACTGCAAAAAACTAGCAAGAGTTTTCCAGAAGGATTAGGGTGGTGGGGAGCTTCGAAGCAGTGCAACAGCATTCCAAACATCTAAAACAGCATGGCATAAATGAAGCCATACTTACAGAAAGGCAGACAGGTCAATAAAAAATAAATAAATAAAAAAGTCAAACGTCTATTTAAAAATATCCCTAAGAGTTCTATTTGTTCTAAAATACCATACTGATGAATTTTCTACACCAATGGAAATGCTTTAAATTAAACCTATCAGTAAACAGCAAATCACAGTTAAGTATAGAAAGACTCCTTGGCATGACACATGGAACAAAAAGGAAGTATGGGTAATAACAGAGTAAACTATGGTATGGTTGAAATGTATTACTCTATTTTGGAATGAGAGACATGGCATGCAAACTGTGAGGCAAGGAATTAGCATTTTTGTGAAAAGTGTCTTTCATTAACCTTTCATTCTAAATCAGTACTACTAAGAAATAAAACGTGTCCATAAATGAGAAGACAGTAGTTATTTACTTTAAATTCGGAAAGATAATACATAAAGGTTAAGGGGAAAGATGTAACTTTTAAAGCAGAAAATAACTGCAAATATTCTTTTTTTTTTTTGAGTTGGAGTCTCACTCTGTCGCCCAGACTGCAGTGTAGTGGCCGCTCCCGGCCACCGCAGCCTCGACCTGCTGGGCTCCGGCGATCCTTCTGCCTCAGCCTTCCGAGTAGCTGGAATTACAGGCGCGTGCTACCATGCCCAGCTAATTTTTTTGATTTATTGTAGAGATGAGGTCTCGCCTGCCCAGGCGGGTCGCAAACCCGTGGGCTCAGGCAATCCACTCACCTCAGCCTCCCAAAGCCGTGGGATTACAGGCTAAGCCACCGAGCCCGGCAACTGCAAATATTCTAACACTGTTAGGAAACTATGTCTAAAAATGATTTCACACACACTATCTAATATAATAGAGCTTTTCCCCTCAACAAAAACTTACTATCTCAACTAACTCATATAATATCTCTGTGGTAAACTGCAATAAGAAAAAAAAGTCATAATATTTCATAGCTCCTCCATCTAGAAGAGGAATTTTTCCTCTACCCCTTGAATTTGGTCTTAGCCTTGTGGCTCACACTGGCCACGGGGATATTAGCAAATGTGACTCAAGCCGAGGCTTGACAGTTGCCTGTTCCCTGGGGCTTGTTCTCTCTAGCTACTCTCTGAAACTCTGACACTACTGTGTGAAGAAGGGTGAAGTCTTGAAGAGAGAGCAAGTGGAATGGCTGTGAGCTGTTCCGCTGAGTGGCCCCCCCACCCCCCAACCAGCCAACCTGCCAACTGCCAGACATTAAAGGGAGAAAATCCTAGACCATCTAGGCCCAGCCAACTCTGTACAGACCAAAAGAACTCCCCAGATTCCTGACCCACAGAATTTTGAACAAATAAATGATTAAGATTGTTTTAAGCCACTCAATTTTAGTAAAGTTTATCACGCAGCAAAACCTAGCTGACACAATCTCACTGCATAACATTAAGATTGCAAACCTCAATACTGACACCAATACCACACTGTCTTACTATAGCTTGAAATTAGGTTGTATTAGTTCTTCAACCTTGTTTTTCTTCTTCAAAGTTGTTTTGGCTATTCTAGGTCCTAGGCATTTTCATATGAATTTTAGAATCACCTTGTCAATTTCTACAAAAATCTGGTTGGGATTCTGACTGGGGTTACACTGAATCTATAGAGCAGTTTAGGGAGATTTAACATCCAAAAATATAACCCACATCTTTATAATAAAAATTAAAAAAAAAAAACCAAACAACAACAACAACAACAAAAATCCAAGAATATTGAGTCTTCCGGACCATCAACACAGTATATCTCTCCAATTCATTCCACCATTCAAATAAAGGGTTTTTAAAGATTATGACTCTCTTTTTCTAGGCATATACTGAAATCAAATGCTAAACCTGAGGTTTGTGATACTCACCATTTTTCTTGAGTTCACTAGATCCTATAATACTTATATCTCTGTAATACTGTGTCAAGAGAGAAAAATCAGATCGGTGAAACAGAATAGAAAGTTCAGAAATAGATTCACAGGTGCAAAGGCAATTAAGTGAAGAAAGAATAGTCTTTTCAACAAATGGTGCTAGAACAGACAACCACAAACACTAAAAATAAACGGAGACCCATACTTTTCCACATACAAAACTTAAAATGGACCATTTACCTAAAAAATGTAAAACATAAAGCTTCTAGGAGAAAATTTTTGTGACTTTGGATCAGGCAAAGATTTCTAAGCTATGACACACAAAACGTAATCCATAAAAGAACAAATTAATACATTGGGCTTCGTTTAAAACCTCTGCTCACCAAAAGACACTGGGAGGAGAATAAAAAGATAAGCTACAACTGAGAGAAAATATTTGCAAAGCATATATCTGATAAAGGACATGTATCCAGAGTATGTCAGTACACTCAAAGGTCAATCATAAGGGAAAAAAGTCCAATTTTTTCAATGGAAAAAAAAATTAAATTGTTTTAATGCAAACTTGACTAAAGAAGATGGTAGGTAAGCACATGAAAAGATGCTCAATATTGTTGCTCACTAGAAAATTAAAACCACAATAATATCACTACCTACATATTGGAATGACTAAAATTAGAAAAGTTAACAATACCAAGCATTGGCAAGGCTATGGAGGAGTTTCATATACTGCTGGTGGAAATGTAAAATGGTATAACCAATGTGGAAACAGTTTTGTAGAAGTTAAACATACACCTACCATATAATCCATTAATTCTATTTCTAAGTATTTACCTAAGAGAAGTGAGAACACATATCCATATAAAGATGCGTATATGAATACTCAGAAAACTTACCATAGCCTAAAACTGGAAACAACCCAAATATACATCAAGAGATAAATAATGAAAAAATTGTGGTGCATCCACAATTAACACTACTCAGAAATAAAATGAACAAACTATTAGTATATGCAATAACATGGATGACTCTCAAAATAATTATGTTAGGGGCAAGAAGCCAGGCAAAAAAGAATATTTACTGTATTATTCCATTTTTATAAAATACTAGAAAATGCAAACTAATCCATAGTGACAGAAAATAGATCAGTGGCCGATTGGTGATGTGCTAGAGAGGGAAAGGAGATGTTGGAAAGATTACAAAGTGGCACCCAAGGAAACATATGGAGACGTTAGTTATCTCAGCTGTGTGGTGATGATTTCATGGGTGCACACATACATCAAAACTTTACAAATTGTAACTTTTAAATATGTGCAGTTTAATGTATATCAATAAAGTTGTTAAAAAATTAAGATAATGAATTCCTACCCCACTTAATGCAATGTGTTTGGGAAAGGTTCGTTATTTATTCCCTTAGGGAGAAGGGGGAATAGCAAAGGGCAATGGGGAAAAGCACTAGTGCCCTAAAACACTGCAGAAAAAGAATTAAGAACAGGGACATTGGTGATAAATTAGGGAGAAGATTGAAACAGAAATAAAAAGGCAGGTTTTTCTGAAAATTACTTCTGATAAGTTTAGGTTAGACTTCTGCTATATACCCGTTAGGACTTGTACACAGTCTTTCTGATTTGTCACGCACATCGTTTCTGTCTGTCTCACTCTAGGAGGTCAGGGACTACATAGCCTCTCTTATTCCTTAAAGTATCTCTACCACCTGGCAGGGTGCCTGGTTGGTATACATAGGCAACACTCCATGTGGGCAAGAGTTTAGGGTTCTGTCAGGCCAGACTACTTGGATTCAAATCTTAGCTCCATCACTTCCTAGCTGTGTAATTTGGGAAAAGTTGTTTAACACCACTCTGTCTCAAGTTCTTCATCTGGAAAGAGAGATAATAATAGTACTATTCTCATAGGATTGTTGTGATGACTAAATCAGTCGATATATGAATAGATCTGGCATATAGTGATTATTAAATTATAGCTGCTGTTATCATCACTGTTGTCATTGTCATCGTCATCTCTGATAATTTAAGAAGAGCATTTAAAGCAGATTGAGAATTATCTGAATTATAAAGCCAGATCTACATTTGAGGAATAAGCGGCCTCAATAGGAGGCAGAAAGTATGTTAAAAGTGATGTAATTATTTTAGAGGAAGAAAGGCAGCTGGAGAGAAGTGAGGGTAGGGCGGGGAGAACTCCTACACATACCCAGTGTAGGACAATACATTTCTGTAGAATAAATCAAATAAGATCACACTTGACCAAGAAGGGACTATTAATACGTAAAGGAAGAGAGAAAATACAAGTGATTTTTATGCCCAAGAAAATCTCCTAGGGCAAAGTAGGTAACATGTTCTTTCTTTAATAGTACTGAAAAACAACGAGACCATTCTCCAGTGTTCAAAATAAAAAGCTTAAACAAAAGGAGAGGCCACGGGGTCTTGCCATGGGGTCTTCCATGTGAAACTACTACCCCTCTTCTAGGATAGTGTTCACCATGCTTATGACTTACAGATAACTGTCAGACATGTAAAAGCTCCACCTGACTTGCATCCCTACTGGGGATGGGGCAGGGCTCTGGTAGCAGCAATATAGCAGTGTGGGAATCCTTGGGTTGGCACCAGACTCTTGCTCCATTCAGACCTGTAATCTCTTCTGACTTTGATTTAATGCAGCAATTACTGGTAATGCGGTTTGAAGGAGATAAATGCCCAGTGTAGCCAGCTGTCACTTACCCTGCTCACGATGCAAGAACATTTTTAAATTAAAACTCCCTTTATGATAAAGGAGCTGCCTCACTGAATGTTTCTGTGCAGCCCTGATATGGAGCTTCCCCCAAAGCGGATTAGAAATCAAAGTTGCCCCTCCTCACTTCTGGAAAGCATGCATATATACAATTACTCCAGCACCTCAAGTGAGTCCCTAAACCCTAAGATTTTTCCACTCATATAATTAGATCCTGGTAACAACTTCTTGTACTTCTCACGATCACAGTGTCAGCATTGCATGACTGTCAATAATGACAACTCATCTCTCCTTTTTGCAACAACTGAATATATTTAAAATATTTTACAGGCCAGTTTCATTTTCACTCATAATACAATGGCTTGCTATACTTTTTATATCTAGGAATCTTTGAGTAATTAAGTCATAAGTGAAATAAACAGAAGGGATGTTTATGTAAGGAATATAAAGAACTACATCAGTCCAAGTCAAACTGTGTAATGTTGGCAAACTTGTTAAAAACAACAATAATGGCTGGGCACAGTGACTCAAGCCAGTAATCCCAGCACTGTGGGAGGCTGAGGTGAGGGGATTGCCTGAGCCCATGAGTTCGAGAACAGCCTAGGTAACTTGGCAAGACCTCATCTCTACAATAAATCAAAAAATTATTGGTAGTAGTAGGAATCTGCTGGGGAGAGGAGCACACCTCATCAACAAGGGTACATGTATAATGAACATTTGTATACGTAACCCTGAATTGTACCCCACATCTTTAAAATAAAAAAAAATTAAACTTAAAAAAAATTCCAAAAAAAAATTAACTGCGTGTGGTAGCATGCCCCTGTAGTTCCAGCTACTTGGAAGGCTGAGGCAGAAGGGTCACTTGAGCCCAGCAGGTTGACACTGGGGTGGCCGTGAGCATGCCACTGCACTCCAGCCTGGGGGACACAGTGAGACTCCAACTCAAATAATAATAATAACAACAACAACAAAGCCGGGCTCGGTGGCTCAGCCTGTAATCCCGCGCCTTTGGGAGGCTGAGGTGAGTGGATTGCCTGAGACCGCGGGTTCGAGACCCGCCTGGGCAGCAAGACCTCATCTCTACAATAAATAAAAAAAAAATCAGCTGGGTGTGGTAGCGCATGCCTGTAATTCCGGCTACTTGGAAGGCTGAGGCGGAAGGATCGCCGGAGCCCAGCAGGTCGAGGCTGCGGTGGCCGGGAGCGGCCACTGCACTCCAGTCTGGGCGACAGAGTGAGACTCCAACTCAAAATAATAATAATAATAATAATAATAATAATAATAATAATAACAACAACAACCACCACCCTATAACTAGAGGAAAAGTAATCATATGGTGCCTCCAGAGAGAATATTTGGTACAGGTTTACTGGTTCCTGAATCAATTAATAAAACTTTTGATCCAATTACAAAATTTCCCATCTCTGAAAGTAGAATAAGAAAAAATGATAATTTATGGTTAGCTAGGATCTATTATTTTGATTGTTTAGAAAGGATGGCCAATGACAACTATCATTTGAAAAAATAAAGAAAGAAACAGAAAGCACATGGTTCAAATCAGTCACATTCTGCAAAGTGGAAGCAAAGAGACCTAAGACAAAATGAGTATTTTGTTTTCGTAATGCACATAGCACAATTTCAGTGTGAAGGTCAAAAGTTAAGAACTGATTATTTGTTCCACTATAGGAAAGTAGTGTCACAGTTACAATTAACTCATCTAATATTTGTTTACTAAGAGCCTCTAAACTCAAATAATATTCCACTTTCTGGAGAGCACCATATGCCTTCTCAGAAAATCCAAGACTAAGACTAGATTTCCTCTCAAGAGGGCTTGCCAAGACCTACTTTAATCTTAGATATAACAATACAGAACTAGGCTGGGTATGGTGGCTCACGCCTGTAATCCCAGCACTTTGGGAGGTGAAGACAAGAGGATTGCCTGAGCCCAAGGGTTCAAGACCAACCAGGGCAACTTGGCAAGACCTCATCTCTACAGTAAATAAATTAAAAAAAAAAAAATTAGCCAGGCATGGTGGCGCATATCTGTAGTTCCGGCTACTTGGAAGACTGAGGCAGAAGGATTGCCTGAGGCCAGCAGGTCGAGGTTGCAGTGGCGGTGAGTGTGCCACCTCACTCCAGCCTGGATGACAGAGTGAGACTCCTACTCAAAAAAACCAAAAAACAAAAAACAAAAAAAAACAACAACCAGAACTGATGTTATTCTTGTAATATCAATGCTACTCTGGAGAAGTATGCATGCTCTTTGTGAGAATACTGTTCTTCTCTTTCAAAGAAAGAAGGACAGATAGCTATAGAGAGATAATTTTGGAAAAATAACTACATGAATATATATGTGTATACATATCCTTCCCTTTGAAAAATAGCCTGGCATAATTAATAAGATTAAAGAGGGATTTAGGATAAATAAGATGAGAGTTAACCTGATCCTTACAGGATTAAACCCCAAATCCTAGTATGAATCCAACGATTTTTTGATAAACACCATATAACAGGATTAAATCAATAGCTGCTTTTGTTTTCATATTGGAAACACTCACAGTTAGCAAATCCAGGCCTATAGCATATCCTTTAGTTAAACACTGGGGAGTTCAGGGCTAAAAAGAGGGCCTTTTACTCTGACTAGACTTGCTGACTGCCCTATCTCCATAGGTCCAAAACCCCTTATCTTTAATTCCAAAGTCCAAAAAGCCAGGTGCGTTGGTGTTATAGTGGTGAGCATAGCTCCTTCCAAAGTTCAAAAAACCTAGAAAACTAAGGTTCTTTCTTCCCCATTCTGTATCCCTTCCTCTCACCCTTTTTTTTTATAGTGGTGGAAAGGGGATTCACTTAGTAACAAATGTGACCTAAACCAATGTGTACATAAGGCTATTATGGTGTGGATATTTTAAAACATTTAGCTGCAAATAGATGAATGAGTGTAATTACAAGGTGTTACCTATTCTAAATACAAGTGATACTCTAATATAGAGTATATGTATTGCACAACCTTTCTAAAATCCAAAAGATTCCAAATTATGACACATATCTGGTTCCAAGAGTTTCAGATAAAGGATTGTTGCATCATTCTTTCTCCTAAAAAAGGAAGCTATGACATGAATAATGGCAAATTAGGGAAACAAAATTGCTGACAAAATAAGCAACAACATGCCAAACAATGGCTATCAAACTGCAGCCTGTGTGTCTAAGATGGATAAGCACTGGGGATAAATTTGAAGAGGCAGAGACCCAGCTGGAACCATATATGCTGCAGACTGGCAATTACATTTTAATAATGACCAGAAAAAAGAATAAAATTTAAGAAAAATTTCTAACAGTTTGGTTTAGGGGTAAGTTTTTAAAACCTGTCATCAATCAAAAGCAAGCAACAACAAAAAACATTGGGGGGGATATACCAAAAAAGATAGCATGAAGGTTTATTCAAACTGCATAATTTTAAAAAATATGGAACACTTCATGAATTTGCATGTCATCCATGTGCAGGAGTCATGTTCATCTATGTAATGCTCCAATTTTAGTAAATGTGCCACTGAAGTAAACACCAAATTGTATAATTAGATCATATGTATTTCCTGAATACCTTTGCAATCCTATAATTCTTAGAATTTTCATTCCTTTTTTTTTTTTTTGAGTAGGAGTCTCACTCTGTCACCCAGGTTGGAGTGTAGTGGTATGCTTATGGCCACTGCAGCCTTCACCTGCTGGGCTCAGTTGATCCTTCCGCCTCAACCTTCCAAGTAGCTGGAACCACAGGTGTGCATCACCACGCCCAGCTAATTTTTTTATTATAGAGATGAGGTCTCGCCAAGTTGCCCTGGGTGGTCTTGAACTCCTGAACTCAAGCAATCCTCTGCTTTCGCCTCCCAAAGTGCTGGGATTACAGGCATGAACCACCACACCCAGCAGGCTGAATTTTAATTCCTAAAATAAAATTAGGCCGGGTGTGGTGGCTCACGCCTATAATCCCAGCATTTTGGGAGGCAGAGGCGACAGGACTGCCTGAGCCCAGGGGTTCGGGACCAGACTGGGCAACTTAGTGAGACCTAGTCTCTGCAATAAATAAAAAAAATTAGCTGGACATGGTGGCGTGTGCCCGTAGTTCCAGCTACTTGGAAAGCTGAGGCAGAAGGATCACCTGAGCCCAGCAGATTGAGGCTGCGGTGGCTGTGAGTGTGCATCTGCACTCCAGCCTGGGTGACAGAGTGAGACTCTGACAAAACAAAACAAACAAAAAACATCAACAAAAGGCAAATAAAATTAACACAGAAAGGCAATTTGGAATATATCATATGTGCCATTTATTTCTTTTATAGCATTTAAATTAATAATTTAATTTTCAAACTCACATTTATATTTATAAATTAATTTCAAACATTATTTCAAATTATTTCTCATGGAATATTTATATTTATAAATTAAGTTTCCTACGTTTCTTTTTGACAGGCATACTATTCAATTAACATGAAACTACTGACTTTGCTTCCAAAGATGGAGAATACATACTTTACCCTATTCCTCTCATTAAGCAATTTAAAACCCTAGATGTTCCACATATTAAACAAACATAAGAAGACTCTTAAAGGTGGAGAGAAGAAAGCAAACTACTAGATAGGGTGGTGAGTTCCCTGAGTTTTCTTTTTTTGCCTCATATAGCCCAGACTTGGAGTTGAAAGACCTGGAAACCCCAACAGGCACAGACAAAAATGCTCCCAACAAAAGCCTCCTCTCAACAACCAGAGGACAAAAAAAAGGGGCAACCTAGCAAGACACACACACAGATGCAAAAGTGGCAAAATGATAAGGAAAAATTACTTTTAGTCAGGCTCGGTGGCTCAGCCTGTAATCCCGCGCCTTTGGGAGGCTGAGGTGAGTGGATTGCCTGAGACCGCGGGTTCGAGACCCACCTGGGCAGTGAGACCTCATCTCTACAATAAATAAAAAAATCAGCCAGGCGTGGTAGCACATGCCTGTAATTCCGGCTACTTGGAAGGCTGAGGCGGAAGGATCGCCGGAGCCCAGCAGGTCGAGGCTGTGGTGGCCGGGAGCGGCCACTGCACTCCAGTCTGGGCGACAGAGTGAGACTCCAACTCAAAAAAAAAGAAAAAAAGAAAAATTCCTTTTGAGGTTCATGGAGTATATTTATTATCCTGCCTGAGATTGTGTCATAGGTATTTACCTACGGCAAAATGCCATCAAATATCACACTTCAAATGTGTATGTGAATCTACAAGTATCTCAAAACAGCAAGTGTAATGGGAAAAAAGAGCCTCTACTTTGCATTGAAATCAAGAATAATCTGAGTACATCTGCCAGCACTTCTATATTTTGCCACAAAATGATTATGTTTAATATTGTAATTTATCATATCATGTGTTTCTTCCTACAGAATTACCAAACTATTTTATGGGCTTTACAATGTATTCTTTGCATTCACAGACGCACAGCTACCCACATCACAGGACAAAAATCAGTGTGCAGACACCTTATCATAACAGCTTTTTAATTTATTACTCATGTTTCTTAAATATACTAACTAAATGCTGTTGCTTTAAAAAGCATTATTAGAATTTAAGAGATAAGCCCTTTATTATGTTTGATTAGCTTTTTTCATTAGCATTCTTTGAAAGCTATTTTATAAAGAAAAAATAAGGACTTCCATCTTTTATATGATCATCCATTTCACAGTTTAAAATTTTTTTACTACCACCAAAGGATGTTCCTTTGAGTCATCTTAGCCAAAAACAAAATATGAATATGAAACAAAAGACACAAACACTTTTAGATATGATTATTTAACCAAATGTAATATCCAACATAGCATATCATACCACTTTTTAAAAACCAGTTTTTATATTACCTATATGAACTACTGAAACAGAAACAGAGGGGGGAAGAAAAAGGGGAGGGGAAAGAGTGGGGTTAAGATAGAAGTTCTAGGGTGGATGTGGTAGTTCATGCTTGTAATCCCAGTTCTCTGGGAAGCTGAGGTGGGAGAATCATTTAAGTCCAGGAGTTCAAGACAAGCAGGCGCAAGGCAACAGAGTGAAGCTCCATCTCCACAAAAAAAATTAATTAAATAAATAGCCAGTTATGGTGGTGCTTGCCTGTAGTCCTAGCTACTTGGGAGGCTGAAGCCGAAGGATTGCTTGAGACCAGGAGGTTGAGGCTACAGCTAGCTAAGATGATACCACATGCACTCCAGCCTAGGTGACAGAGAGAGGCCCTGTTTCTTTACAAAAAAAAAAAGGGTGGATGTTCTGGTTCAAATCATTTAAGAACCAAAACTAATATGGAGAACCTTCCTTGAAAGTCTGGGTAAATACTATAGTATACAAGTACCTCCCATTTAAAATGACAACAAGCCAGGTATGGTGGTGCATGCCTGTAATTCCAGCACTTTGGGAAGCTGAGGTAAGAGAATCCTGAATCCATGGGTTCGAGACCAGCCTGGGCAACTTGGCAAGACCTCATCACTATAATAAATAAAAAATTAGCCAGATGTAGTGGTGCACACCTGTGGTTCCAGCTACTTGGAAGCTGAGGTGGAAGGATCACCTGAGCCCAGCAGGTTGAGGCTGCAGTGGCCATGAGTGTGCCACTGCACTCCAGCATGGGTAACAGAGTGAGATTCCCATTCAAAATATGCATAAATACATAAAATTAAAAAAAAAACGACAACAGTGGGAAAGAATCCATCACAGAAACTTTGGAACAATCTTTTAAAAATAGGAATAGCATGCACATGATTACTAAGAAAAAGAAAAGTAAAATCATGTTTCTTATGAAACTGCTTCAAAAAGGATTTTATTCACCACCCAAAATAGGGAAAATCAATCCCTATGTTCTAAAACATCTGTGAAGGCAGAAAGGAATTTTGTTATCAGGATTGTCCTGCTCTCTATTTCATTCCAGCTAGGTCTCACACACTCTGCCGAGCTACAGGGCTAATAAGTTTAGGGGTTCATTCCTACCTTCACTAGAAACATATACAAGTACTTCTGTGACAGGGCAATGTATGGATTCACCATCTAAATCAAGTCTGCTTTGTGTCCCCAGTACTTACAACAATGCTTGGTCCATAGTAGGTTCGCATAAATGTATTTGCTGAATAAAAGAAAACAGATGAGTAAATGGTACCCAAAACCTATTTGAACCCTTAGTGCTCAGGCACTTCACCAAAAATCTTATCCCTAAAATACTGCCTGGGGGATTTGCCTCAGCATCAAAATTCACTTGCCTAGATGGTCTCCGTGGATTCTTCGCTCCATCCCGCGAAGCTGCAGTATTGCCTGGTCTTTCCTTTCAGTTCTTACTCAGCCCCAGCGAGTAAGCCCACTTTCTGACCCTAGTTTGTCTTAAACATTCAGGCCTTCACTCCAAATGGAGTACCTGGATCCAGTCTGCTGCCTCTGCCTTAACCAGAAGCTGCTGTAGGCCAAAACACCCAGTTTCACAGTAACCACTGTGATCTTGATTCCATCTTGCTGTTCAACATTACCTGTGGTTTTAGTGTGGAAGTTACATGACTTGGAGCAAATTTATTTTTGTTGCTTTTCATATCCTACAACTCAATTTGCTAACAGTATCTTTTTATGATGTATCTTTTTACACGACAGGTTAAGTGACTTGACCAGACTCATAATGAATGACAAAGCTTATATTGCAGCTCATTTTCCAGGATTTTCTATCCAGTCCATTAAATACTATATCTCATACCTCAGCTGTATAAATTATCTTCTATTTTCAAAAAGACTGAATAAAGAGTCTTGAAAAGAAATTAAATCTTTAAAATCCAGATTCTGTTATCATCAAGAGTACAGCTCTAATGCACGTTTTTACCTTGAATTTAACCCATTTTTCATCTATATGTCAAGCAACACTAACCATCTTTTAGCCTCCAAATACTTCTTATGGTACCAAGTTCACTATATTTTCACTAAGTATGGAATCTATTAGGTGACACAGAGTGACTGTGTTTTTAATATGGTTGGGCTTCACAAGGCCCATGATCTCCTGAAAATTGTGCTGCAACATGTTGTAAATATGTACATTTTAAGCCAGGCTCGGTGGCTCAGTCTGTAATCCCACGCTTTGGGAGGCTGAGATGAGTGGATTGCCTAAGCCCGCGGGTTCGAGACCTGCATGGGCAACTTGGCGAAACCTCATCTCTACAATAAATCAAAAAATTAGCTGGGCGTGGTAGCGCACACCTGTAGCTCTAGTTACTTGGAAGGTTGAGGCAGAAGGATCTCCAGAGCCCAGCAGGTTGAGGTTGCGGTGGCTGGAAGCATGCCAGTGCACTCCAGTCTGGGCAACAGAGTGAGACTCCAACTCAAAAAAAAAAAAAGTACATTTTTTGGGGGGACCTGATCCAGAGCTTTCATTAGATTCTCAATGATGTTCAAGATCCAAAATAAAGATTAAGAGACAACAGACTGGAAAGTTAACAAGGTCATGAAATAATTCTCTCTTTAAAAGAGCTAACCAGCCGGGCTCGGTGGCTCAGCCTGTAATCCCGCGCCTTGGGAGGCTGAGGTGAGTGGATTGCCTGAGCCTGTGGGTTCGAGACCCGCCTGGGCAACTTGGTGAGACCTCATCTCTACAATAAATCAAAAAATCAGCTGGGAGTGGCAGCGCATGCCTGTAATTCCAGCTACTCGGAAGGCTGAGGTGGAAGGATCGCCAGAGCCTAGCAGGTTGAGGCTGCGGTGACCGGGAGCGACCACTGCACTTCAGTCTGGGTGACAGAGTGAGACTCCAACTGAAAAAAAAAAAAAAAAGAGCTAACCTAGCCGGGCTCGGTGGCTCAGCTTGTAATCCTGCACTTTGGGAAGTTGAGGTGAGTGGATTGCCTGAGCCATGGGTTCGAGACCCGCCTGGGCAACTTGGTGAGACCTCATCTCTACAACAAATAAAGAAATCAGCCGGGCATGGTAGCACGTGCCTGTAATTCCAGCTACTCGGAAGACTGAGGCAGAAGGATTGCTGGAGCCCAGCAGGTCAAGGCTGCAGTGGCCGGAAGCCAACTCAAAAAACAACAACAAAAAAAGAGCTAACCTACTCAATCATTCCTATCTATCATTTCTAATTTAGGTATTTTCTTCAAGCCCATTTCCTAATTCTACCTCTTTTGAATGTTTTCCTTTGATTAAAGAGCTTTTACCTTCACTTCTAACCCTTACCTCCTTTCACAAAAATCCCATTCCCCTTCTCTGCTAAAGGCTAGGCCAGAGTCCAACTCCTAGCCTAGCCCCACCCCACTGTGATTCTGTCAAGTCAGGGACCACTGACAAGAAACACTCCAGCTCTAACATTTCAACTGCCTTACTAAGTGACTAGTCCACTAAAAGAAACCTTTGTGGGGTTTTGTTGATTGGCTGGTGTTTTTTTTTTTTTTTTAAACAGTTATTTAAGCTAATCTGGCTTTAAGTCCTCAAGAGAAGGTCTGGTGTCAAGAATATATTACCCCTTACAGAAGTATCTGAATTTTTCTCAAGTAATTCCACATCTTTTAGCTCTAATAACATACTTATACTGCAAGTTCCAAAGACATACTTCTCTTGCAGACTTACCGGAAATTCTTTTAGTCACCATTAGAAAATTAGAAACTCTGAACTGGTGTTTCTTAATCATTTTTAAAACCCTTGAGGTTTTTTGTTTGGTTGGTTTTTTGTTATGTTTTGCTTTATTGAGTCAAGGTCTCACTCTGTCACCTAAACTGGAGTGTAGTGGCAGCCTTGGCCTTCTGGGCTCAGGTGATCAATCCTCCCAAGTACTTAAGACTACAGGCATGTATCACCACATTCAGCTTTTTTTTTCTCTTATTGGTAGAAAAGAGGTCTCACTATATTGTCCAGGCTGGTCTTCAACTCCTGGGCTTAATGAATCCTCCCACCTTGGCCTCCCAAGTGTTGGAATAACAGGTGTGAGCCACCACATCTCAAAATCCTTGTTTTATAATACTTTTATCTTCTGAATATTCCACCAACCCAGAATAGCATGCACAATCTACTTTCTGAAATGTTTATTATGACTTAGAGACTTAAACATTCTTTTTCTGAACTGTATACTCTCTTACACTAACCCTGAGATTCTTATTTATTACTCCCTTTCATGTCTGAGTGAGATCATAGCTCTAAACATACAGAATGTAAATATGGACTTTTGTGGCAAGGCCCCTTCAAAAGGCTCAAAATGGCAGTCTATATGCAAAAGAATATGGGTAGCAGAAAAGGGATTTTCAGCCACTGTCATGCCATTAAATAAACAATAAGGCTGGGCTTGGTGGCTCAGCCTGTAATCCCAGCACTTTGAGAGGCTGAGGTGAGTGGACTGCCCGAGTTTGTGGGTTCAAGATCAGCCCGGGCAACTTGGTGAGACCTCGTCTCTATGATAAAATAAAAATAGCCAGGTGTGGTAGCACGTGTCTGTAGTTCTGGCTACTCAGAAGGCTGAGGTGGAAAGATCGCTGGAGCCCAGAAGGTCCATGCTGGAGTGGCCGTGTGTGTTTTATTTTATAAAATAAAAAAATAAATAAAAGAAAATAAACAATAAAACTTAATATGGTTGGGAGGAGAAACCCCAGTATTATCTGGTTGACTAAGAACTGTCATGTGACAATCAATAAAATACACCGAACTACACAGAAAATATGTGGATTCGATGGAATATTATGCAGCCATAAAGAAGAACAAAATCATGAACTTTGCAGCAACCTGGATGGACTTAGAGTCTATAATACTGAATGATCTTTCACAGAAACAAAGAATTGAGTATCACATATTCTCACTCATAAGTGGACCTTGAAAAACTATTGTAATACTATAAGAAAAGGATTGACTGTAAGTGGGAAACTGTGGGGGGCTGGGAAGGTGGGATTGGCAGTAGTTGAAATCTGCCTGGGGAAGGGGGGCATACCTCATCAACAAGGGTACCTGCATAATGAATATTTGTATACCAAACCCTGAATTGTACCCCACCATTTTAAAAGAGAAAATTAAAAGTTAAAAAAAAAATACATGGATCACATGATGAACATCAACTATACTGTAAGAGATAGATATACATGCAGACAGTGTAGGAGACTCAGTGAGATTTATACAGAACATATGCTTTTTGGACAAATGGCTAATAAAAGCAGGTTCCAATTTCCTCCCCAAATAGGACATACTATATTTTCAGGTTTTGACCTCCAGTCATTTGAACTTTCAGGATCTGTCTGGAGACAACAAGCAGGAGTTTAATGAACTAAATTCCTTTGACTTCTTATTCAGAAATGAATAAAAAAACATCATTCTGCCCACTTACCAATACACTGAGAGGCATAACTACAGAGAATATGAAACTCAAAGAAAAGAACTCACTGGGGCTCTCAATGCATTCTGGATTGCCTTTCTTACTATTGTAAAATCTTTTCCACATTAGAATCAGCATCACATCCCCACTCCTCTTGCTTGCATTTAGTTCCATGCTTTTGATACTGCTCATTTCAAAGCTTTACTCTTCTTGCTCCTACTTCTTCAAGCCAGCTGGCTTCACTCAACAGTATCCTGGGGGAGGTGGTATGTTGGCTACCTCCCTTGAAAGACATTCACAAAGGTCATTATCTTCATTTGTGCTAACAACCTGGGGAGAGACAGATGAAGGGAAACTAAACTTTGGCAGTGCATAAACATGTTTCCAAGACCCACGCTCTAAATCATAACCGGGTTTTCCCAAGCAGTACGTATTATATGGCTGAAAGAGAGAGGAACAAAAGAAATGTGAAGGTCAGAGAAGGGAATTATAAAAGTAGTAAGTTCTGAAGGTTCAATGCAGAAAGAAAGGCGTTCTGAACAATAGTAAGGGGTGCATCAGATTGAGGGTAACCTCATCATGTAACACTGAAAATGCAGGGAAATGGTGAAGTCCTGGGAACACGAATGAAATTAAAATAAAGGATGGTCAAGGAAGAAACTGGGAAAAGATTGATCTGCTACAGAAAGAGTTAGATCCAAATGATCAAATCTTAAGAATATATCAGAGTAGCCTAATCTAATCTGAGCTGTTATAATTCAAGGGGTTCAGCAAGGTTTCACTTTTCCCAGCCACATGAGAAGGAATACCATCAAACTCAAAGCAAGAAAATGAAATCAAGATCCAGTAAGCTGAAAAAAGTCACTGTCTTTTTTCAAAATGGCAAAAATGGTTGACTGTGAACTGAATCGGGGTTCAGTGTTGAGTTCGGGACCCAAGAGAAAATAGAGGGCAACTATGCACCAGGTGAGTAGACCAGCCAATCTAAAAAGGAGCTCACAGACAGTGAAGGCATCAGATTATCTGAAGACCAAGCTGACTAGTGGGAAAGTAGCTCCTTAACACAAGCTAGACTAAACTTTAATTCAGAGTAGAAAGAGTCAAATTTGTAAGCCCTCTGTATCCACAGTTGGACAAGGAAAGGGCAGGCAGAGGATGACAATTCTAAGCAAGATGATGTGCTAGAGTTCAAATGAGTTCAGCTCCTACCGAATCCTGATAAGTATCCAGTACGTTGTCCAAAGTACTTTGAAGAGTTTATAGGAAAAGCTAGAACGGCCTGCCCTTGACCACCTACCATGGATTGCTCTTAGAATTCAACAAGTTAATGACTGTAAAATGCTTAGTATTAACCCTAGTAAATAGTAGGCATTCAATAATCAGTAGCTGATAATCAGCACCTTTATAATTATCACCACCATCATCACAATACTCATTACCACATCGCGATTATAGATTTTTAATTCTAAAAGCAACAGCTTTAAGCTACAAAATTTGTTACTGAATGGTTTGTTTATTAAGACTATGCCCATTAGACTAAGAATTTATATTAATACTAGGGCAAGACTTTTCCCCACTCATAGCCTAGTTCCTACAATAGTCCTAGTGACACCTTTTCTGGCAAACTTTCTCAATTGGTCATGCAAATGTTAGCACCAACAGTCTTGTACACATGTTACCCAAATTGCTTACATCCTGTGAAGTTGATTTCAGTTTGTTGTTGATAGTAAGAAAAGGAGAAAAGACACTGAGACTGTAGAATGACTTTCCAGTGTAACAGATCAAAAGGGAGAAATTAGAAAGTATAGCACAAGTCTTCCCTCAAGAGTAAAAAATACATGATTGTCATCTCATCAATTATACTTAGTGATCTCCCATAATGAATTAGATGTTTAGTAAAAGCATATGTGAAGAAAAACCATATCACTAGCCAACTCAGAATAAATTCTAAAAAATAATACTGTGAGGAAACTCCCCTAGCAAAGGGCAGTAGACTATAATAAAATAAGTCAAACCTGTAATAAAGTGATTAAAAAGCAATTTACCTGGAGTAAGTATAAGTTAAAGGTTTTCAGTATGTTTAACCAAAAGAAATACAAAATATGTCATCTACTTCCTACATTTTAAAAAAGCTAATAAATATAGTAAACTTATAAATTATCAGAAAATATGTCCAATTCAGGAAGGGGTAGATGGAGACGGAATATAACATATGAGTTATAAAAAACATAAAGCATCAAAGTGAGAGAAAAAGAAAGAAGGGCAAAAGCAGAAGAAACATGATATAATCCTAAATACCTTAGGGAAAGAGGACGATAAGAGCGGGAACTCAACTGGAGCTACTAATGATTGGGCTAGAATGCATAATAACCATCCACAGCTCAACACCTCTGTTTTACTGACAAAGGAGCTGTGGCCTGATGAGGTTAAGCAATAAACTGGAGTCTGCACAGCTAAACAGCGGCAAGTCTATCAAGGTGGCTGGCACACAGCAAATACTCAGAATTTTTATGAATCAAAAAGATGTGTTATGGGCTGAATGTTTGTACTCTCCGGCCCAAAATTCCCATGTTGAGGCCCTAATCCACTCCCCACCCAACCCCCATAGCCCTATTAATAGGTGGAGTCTCTAAGGAATACTTAAGGTTAAATAAGGGGGGGAGGAGGTGGGACAAAAACAGGATTAGTGTTCTTATAAGTGACACCGGAGAGAGTACACTCCCCCTTCCTACTTCCCTACCTACACAAAGCAGACACGTGAGCACAGAGCTAGATGGCAGCCACTTACAAGCCAAGAGACAGGCCTCAGAATAAAACCTACCTTGATGGCACCTTAATCTTGGACTTCCAAGACCAATTTTCTGTTGTTTCAGCTGCCCAGTCTATGGTAATTTGTTAAAGCAACCTTAGTACACTAAGACAAGTGCCAAAGTCTCTGACAAAGCATTCAAAAGAAAAAGTTTAAACTATTTAATAAACCTAAAATATAAATATTATCTTGTTCCCTCTTTCCTTTACTTTTCTGTTAGAGATGGAAAAGAGAACCACTTGGACCACTGGCTAGGCTTAATTTAAGCAAAATTCCAGATAACATTCTTAAAAGCAAAGCTTCTCTAAAGGTACCTACAGGTAGCAAGAACTAAATAAATTTTCATTCAATTAATGAATGGTCAAAATCTATTCTGTACTTACAAAAGGAGCATATCCTTTACCCAGTCCCCAAACTGCAACACCAGTCGTAAATAATAACTGCTCACAGGTGTATGTGTGCATGCATGTGTGCACATGTGTGTTGTTTTGCAAGCCATCCATAGGATACAGACTGCCATTTTAAGAATCTGAATAGGTTGGGCTTGGTGGCTCAGCCTGTAATCCCAGCACTTTGGGAGGCCGAGGTGAGGTTAAGCAATAAACTGAGCCCACAGGTTTGAGACCAGCCTGGGCAACTTGGCAAGACCTTGTCTCTACAATAAATAAATTTTTAAAAAAGGGCAAGCCCTTCAGGGCCCCTCCCATTGTGGGAGCTTTTCTGTCTTCTCAATAAATCCTACTTTCTCACTTAAAAAAAAAAAATTAGCTGGATGTGGTAGCATGCGCCTATAGTTCCAGCCACTTGGAAGGCTGTGATGGAAGGTGGCCGGGAGAGTGCCACTGCACTCTAGCTTGGGCAACAGAGTGAGACTCCAACTCAAAAAAAAAAAAAAAAAAGAATCTGAATAAGTTCCCAAACATCCTTTCCCAATCCACCTACTCTCCTAGCCCCTTCTTATCCCCTTAGCAATTTAGCTTTCATATTTTAAAATTTGTATTTTTATTGGCAAAAAAAATATTTTTCACATTACAACAAATTTTAAGAAATCTGATTCATATATTTTGTTCTGTGAAAAGTCAAAATCAAAGTAAAGAGCTTTACTGTCCTATTCTAATGTAAATTTCAAAGTTGTAGCTAAAATTTAGTTTATTTCATAAGTGAAAGAGGTAGGTTTTTTCAATTCAAAGCAAGGCTGGGCGTGGTGGTTCATGCCTGGAATCCTAGCACTTTGGGAGGCGAAGAAGAAAGGATGATGTGAGTCCAGGAGTTTGAGACCAGCATGGAAAATATAGCAAGACCCCATCTCCATAGAAAAAAAAATTTAATTAAAAAATAAAAATTCAAGCCGGGCTCGGTGGCTCAGCCTGTAATCCCAGCGCTTTGGGAGGCTGAGGTGAGTGGATTGCCTGAGCCCGCGGGTTCGAGACCCGCCTGGGCAACTTGGCGAGACCTCATCTCTACAATAAGTCAAAAATTAACCAGGCGTGGTAGCATGCACTTGTAGTTCCAGCTACTTGGAAGGCTGAGGCGGAAGGATCACGGGAGCCCAGCAGGTCGAGGCTGCGGTGGCCGGGTGTGGCCACTGCACTCCAGTCTGGGTGACAGAGTGAGACTCCAACTCAAAATAAATAAATAAATAGATAGATAGATAGATAGATAAAAATTCAAAGGAAAATGAAAGTTACTGAAAAGAAAATACAAATTACCAATAAACAACAGTAGAAAACTAACACTTTTAATTATGTCTTACAGTACTGTTCATCTCCAAAACTGCTGGCAAGGAGTACGGTCTCAATAACTAATGAATGAATGAGCTAAATAAACTAGGATGTACCAAAAAACCAAAAAAACCCAAAAAACCCAGAATTATTTTTTATAGGGCAGACAACTTGTAGTACAGGCTTCCCTGACTAGATGAGCGTTCTAGGAAGCCAGCAGCATGGTGTACCAGCTAACCTTGTGAGAAGTGGTGTTGGATTTCAGTAAATTTTTTTTGGAGATTCAGTGCGTTTGGTCATTTCATGATGGATGATTACAGGCATACCTGCCAACACCACACTGAGTGTTTGGTAGTGTTTGACCCCAAATGGCACAACCCCCAGGCCCCACCCTCCCTATTCACTCAATCTTGACCTAAGCCATTTTTTTTCGGTTTGTTTCCCTGGATGAAAAAAGTCCTCAAAAGGAAACATTTTGCCAATATGGACGAGGTGAAACAAAATATAGCAGAAGCACTAAACCGAAGAGTTCAAAACTGTTTTGAGCAGTGGGAAAAGTGTCTCAATAGGTGTACTGCATCAAATGGAGAGTATTTTGAAGTGACTGAAGTTTAAACATGTAAAAATAAAGACAATAAATTAATAGATAAATTCTGGTGTTTTTTTAGGTCCTCCCTCATATAATAAAGAATAAGAAGAACACAGAGGTTATAAAAATGCAGGGAGCAGAATTTTAAAAGTAGCATTTTAATGGTCTTAAATTGGCATAACCTTTTTTCTGGGGGTTAATGAAATACGCCCAGAAACAAAGGTTATGCCAAGAAAAGGGAGCAGAAAGAGTACTGTTCTTCTTGTAACTTTTATTAGGTAATATGCAACAGGTAATATCATAGCTCACATTACAGATGAAAGACCCTTCAAGTCTCAAAATAAAACTCTTTTTTAAATGGATGCCTAAATGGGTTCACTTCCTATGCTTTGAAAAGGACATTATAACCATTACATAATATATCTAAAATTTACAAAATGGGTCATATTCTAAAAATGCACTTTTATTTCTGTTGTTTAGAACTTTGATCACATTTCCCCATTAAAAGACACAAACACCAGCAAATGGTGACTGGGTTTCTAGACCATAAGAGCCTAGTAATATCATTTGGGGTGGGGAACACTTAAATCTGCTGTATCAGTAACGCATCTAAACTAGTATATATCTGAAATAACAGTAAACAAAAAGCAAGATAATAAAAAGTGTTGTGAAACAGTCAAAATCAAATTACAAATAATGCCAATGTAATTAAATAAGAAGTGATTTCCCCCCAGATCACCTTGCATGTTGGTTGAGTAAACATATTTAATCACTAACTAAGAAAGCGGAGACTTCTGTGGAGATTGAGAGGAAGGAGTAGGCATACGTTCAAGAGTTGTAGTGATTGCTGCAGCTTTTCAAAAAATAATTTCAATTTTATTTCAATACCTACAACATTTCCATTTGATCTGCCACAAAAGTAACTCTAGTCGACCAATCCTAAGTAAGGTAATGTTTAAGTTGATAATGAAACAAAGACATGAAGATAAGGAAAAGGCAACACAGCAAGATTTAGAAAAGAAGGGAAAAATAATGCTTAATCAATACTTGCTAAAAGGATAGGAGGGAAGACAGAAGGGAAAGAGGGGAAACATGGATATTTACAAAAATGCTGGAAGTGTAAAACAGAGATGGAGGTGAAGGGTAAAAGAAAGCACCCAAACATTCCTGTAATATTTTTTAATGAGGAGGAGAACTGGTGATAAGGAGCCCCTGAACCTGTTCTCAGCAGTGCTGCTCAGAAGAACAACTGACTCACATCTGCTGGGATGGGGTCAGAATGTTAACAATCATAATAGCCAACATATATTGGACATTTACTATGTACCTGGGACTGTTCTGAGAGCTTTACATGGCTCAAGACAACTCTCTGCAACAGATACTATTTTGATTCTCATTTTATAGCTAGAAAGCACGGTAATTTGCCCAATATCATTCAGACAGAATGTATCCAGATTTGAAACTCCCTCTACCGGTCCCTGGAAAGTGAGAGAATGACTGATGACAACTACAAAGAGAGTTCCACCTTATACATTCCTATAGTTTCTAAGTATTCCCTTGTTACTGAAAAAGAAGCAAAGGAAAAAGTAACAAGTAGAAAACCTCTGGAATTTAGCACCCACTTGACAAATATTTACTGAACATCATTCACTGCTAATGAATAGGATACAGCAGTGAACAAATCAGACAAAAATCTCCAAAGGAAGAGACAGGCAGTAGAAAAAAGACGTTTTTATAATACTCAGAAGTGCTACGGAGAATTTAAAATAGAATGGCTTTTAAAAGATCTTATTGAAAAGGCAACGTTTGAGCAAAAATGTAAAGGTGGTGAGGAAGTAAGACATGAGGACACCTGGAGAAGAATATTACAGGCAGAAGAAACAAGTACAGCCAGCTCTCCCTATCTGCAGGGTTCCACATCCTTGGATTCAACCAACCACAGAGGGAAAATATATGGGGGGGGTGGATGGTTTCATCTGTACTGAATATGTACAGACTTTTTTCTTGTCATTATTCCCAAAACAATAGAGTACAACAACTATTTACACCGCATCTGCATTGTATTGGGTAGTATAAGTAATCCTAGAGATGGTTTAAAACATATGGGAGGATGTATGTAGTTATATGCAAATACTATGCCATTTTATATAAGGAATTTGCACATCTGTGGATTCTGGTATCCAAGGGAGGTCCTGGAACCAATCTCTCATGGATACTAAGAGGCAGCTGTACAAAGTGCCTGGAAAATTTGAGGAACAGCAAGAAGGCCCATGTAGCTGGAGGAGAATAAGAAATGAGAAGAACAGAAGGAAATGAAAGTCAAAGAAGTACCCAGGAGCCAGCTTGACTGGAGCCTAGAGCAGGGACTCTGGCTTTTCCCAAAAGCTAAACACATCAGTGGATTTTGACCATGATCAGATTTATATTTCAAAAGAATTAACTCGGATGTTGTAATCAGAATAAATTATTCAGCATCAATGGTGGGGGCAGGAAAACCAGGTAGGAGACTATTACAATCATCCAGGCAAGAGAGAAAGGTACACCAAATCAGGAAATAAGTAGCATAACTAGTGAAGTAGCATTGAATTTAGGCTATTTTTGAAAGGCAGAAGCTAAAAGTTGTGCTAATTAATAGGACAGGAGTGAGGGATAAAGAAGAGCCCCATGATTAAGTTTTGTTGGCCCAAGCAACAGAAAGATGTCATTAATCGAATAGAAGAAAGCTGTGGGTATAACAGGTCTAAGGGTGGAGGAAGGCAAGTGAAGACCAAGGAGGAGTTCAGCTTTGGGCGTGCTAAATTTGAGGTAACTATTACAGATGGAAAAGTCAAGCAGGTAGTCAGATACAAGCTTCTGGGGGAAGTCTTGCTATAGGTAAACATTTGAGAGTCAGTAGCATATACACAGAATTTACCCTTGGCATACCATCAGAGCCTCCTGGGTCCAATTTTTCTTTTTGAGCAGTTCTGTTTGTGAAAATGTATATTTTATGATTTACTCTTTCTTAGTGGTATTCAAAAAATGTTACTAAAAATATAAACTCATTGGTTCCCTTGAACCCTTTTATAGATATAAGATTCACTATGAAATTTTGGGAATCTTATTTTTCCTATATCTTCAAACATTCTTATTATCAACCTTTACCCATTAACTATTCCAAGACATTTAAAAGAAAATGACTAAAATAACAAAATGAAACAATGTCATACTCAGGAGAATGATGCAATAGTGAAATTAATAATGGCTAACACATTCTTTAGTTTTCATATTGTATTATACAAAGTATTGCATCATCTTTCAAGAAGGCATTAAAGAAGACTGAAGACACTATCTTCATGGTTTACGATATTTTGCATAGTTCTCACTGAACACAGTTAAGTATCCATTGTGCTTTTTTGTTTGGTTGTTTTGCCTTGTTTTACTTTTTAGAGATAGGGTCTCACTCTGCCATTCAAGCTGGAGTGCAGAGGGGCAATCATATCTTACTGAGCCTCAAAATCCTTAGCTCAAGTGATCCTCTTGCCTCAGCCTCCTGAGTAGCTGGAATTACAAGCATGCATCACCATGCCCTGTTAATTTTTTAAATTTTTATTTATTATTATTTTTTTTTCCGGGACCAAGAGATTTATTAAAGGGGCTGTTACAGAGAGGGTCTGTAACCGAGAAAAAGCAAGAGAGAGAGTGAGAGAGAGAGAGAGAGAGAGAGAGAGAGAGAGAGAGAGAGAGAGAAAGAGAGAGAGGGAAAGAGGGCGAGAGAGACTAATTTTTATTTTTTAAGAGATGAGGTCACTGGGCTCGGTGGCTCAGCCTGTAATCCCGCACTTTGGGAGGCCAAGGTGAGTGAATTGCCTAAGTCCATGGGTTTAAGACCCGCCTGGGCAACTTGGCGAGACCTCATCTCTACAATAAAAAAAAAAATTAGCTGGGCATGGTAGCGCGTGCCTGTAATTCCGGCTACTTGGAAGGCTGAGGCAGAAGGATCGCCGGAGCCCGGCAGGTCGAGGCTGCAGTGGCCTGCCACTGGGTGACAGAGTGAGACTCCAACTCAAAAAAAAAAAAAGAGATAAGGTCTCACTATGTTTCCTAGGCTGGTCTCAAACTCCTGGGCTCAAGTGATCCTCCTGCCTCAGCCTCCCAAATCACTGGGATTACAGACACAAGTCATGGTGCCTGGTTTTAAGTCAAGAATCTATAAGTGAACGATATATTTCTAAGGACAAAATGGAAATATAATATTCTTTTTTAAATTTTTTAATATTTTTAGTCAGATTCTTACTCTGTCACCAAATGCAGTACCATGATCACATCTCACTGCAGCCTTGATCTCCTGGGCTCAGATGATCCTTCAACCTCAGCCTCCTGAGTAGCTGGAACTACAGACACGTGCCACCATACCCAGCTAATTTTTTGATTGTTTATAAAGATGAGGTCTCACTATGTTGCCTAGGCTGGTCTTTAACTCCTGGGCTCAAGCAATTCTCTCACCTCAACCTCCCAAAGTGTTGAGATTATAGCCATGAGCCACCATACCCATTCTGAAAATATGGTATTCTTATTCAGTTCAAAAGAAATAATTCCTTTGTGTAGTTTTTTTACAAGAAAAACTCAGATCATCCCATTTCACTAAAAGGATTATGTGACAGTAATCTCTCATCACTTATGTTTGTGTGACAAAATTTACTCAATACAGTTCATAAGTAATCAAATGCTGAAGGGAAGTATACATATAAAAGTAACTGGAATTAAACAGATGATGTAGAAATAAAACAACCCTTTCAATTGATTACTCAGAATAGCATTTATAAATTAAAAAATAAAAATGTTTTGCAATTATAGAGCAAAGAAGACCTCCATCTTCTTCAATGAATTATATATTGTCAATTAAAAACCTTCAAATATTACGAGAGGGGACCCCCCTCCCAAAAACCAGAATTACCTTTTGGAGGGCAGGCCCCTTGTAACACAGGCTAAGTGTTCTAGGAACCCATCACCAGCAGCGTACCAGCTAGCCTTGTTGTGAGAGGCTGCATTAAGCCTCACTGAATTTTTTTTTTTTTTTGCAGATTTCTTTTTTTTTTTTTGAGTTGGTACACCCATGGATATCTTCAAGATGAGCCTTCTTCTACCTTGGGCTCCAGCTAAAATAGCTAGAAGTCATTGAGAGAACTTTTATGTAACTGGAAGTACCCAAAGACACTACCTGTGATTTGCTCAGGTCTTAAGGAAAGGCTTTACAGTCACACCCTTAGCTGTATCTTTAGGCCACCATTCTACTGTAAATGCTCTTGAACTGATCTTTGTCATGTCCTAATTTTACCATCATTTGACATCCAGAAAGGCTGAGACTTTTCAAAACCATCAAGTTCTGGCTCCTTTTTGATTTAACAGTGCTTCCCTCAATTTCTCTCCCCTCATACTTTAAGCAGCAAGAAGGAAGCAGGGGCACCTGCAATGTTTTGCTTGGAAGTTTACTTATCTAGATCTCCCAGTATTAGGCAACTTACTGATTTCCACAAAACTACAAATGATAGTGTTGCTAAACTTTCTGCCACTACAAAACAAGGCTCCCCTCTCCTCTAGTTTCTTGAAGCCCTCATGACAATATCCTCCAAAGTCCCAATTTTTACAAATAACATATTCAAGTGACTCTCATCTTTCACTAACTCCTCAAAGTCCACTGCCCAGTTCCAAAGTCACTCCCACATTTTGGATTTGTACTACAAAGCACCCCATTACTGGGACCAAAATCGGCATTTATCTATTTCTACGTAGCAACTTACTCTTAATCACAGCAGCTTCAGACAACATTTATTATCTCAGTATGTGTGTATCAGAAATCCAGCTGGCTTAGCTAGGTACCTCTGACTCAGGGTCTCTCATGAGGCTGCAATCAAGCTGTTGGCCAGGGCTGCAGTCATCATGGCTTGGCCAATAGGGATCCACTGCCAAGCTCACTCACCTGGCTATTGGCAGGCCTCAGGTCCTCACTGGTTATTGACCCTGGACACCATTGGCTCCTTACCATGTGGGCCTTTCCATGAAGCTACTAAACTCAGCCGGGTGTTTCTCCCAGTGTAGGAGCTCTGAGAAAGAAAACTAGAGAGGACAAGCACCCAAGATGAAAGTCACAGCTTCCTTGTCACCAAATCTTAGAAGTGACATCTCATCAAGTTTTGCCATATTCTATTCATTCAAAGTGAGTTGTTAGGTCCAGCATACACTCAACGGAAAGAGAATACATAAGGACATGAATACCAGGGGGCAAGGATCACTGGGGATCATCTTAGATGCTGCCTAATATAGACTAGTTGAAAGCATTACAGCATACTGGCTAAGAGTACTGACTCTGAAGCAAGACTGTTGCATCTGAATCTTGCTTGCCCTTCGTAAGATGATATAAGAAACATGGAATAGGATAATAGTTATGAAAGCACCTGCCTCAGTGCCTCCTACATAGAAGGCATTGGGAATTCTGTTTTCTTATCCATTCCAATCCCAGTTTTCTTTAACAATCTTGAAAAATTCTCTGGTACTGAATGCTAATCTGCAAACATCCAGCTGAGTCAGAGCAATATGGTATGGAGCAACATGCAAAACAGATTTTGATTTTCACTGAATCCAGAAAAATTATTTTTAATAAACTTAATTTAATGAAAGCAAATAAGAAAACAAAAGGATAAAAGGAAACATCTACAAATTCTGAAATACAGCACGTGGGAAAATAGACACAATAGCAACTGATCCTCCCAAACACATGCACCACAACCCGTCCTATCTCTGGCCTTTGGCATTTCTATTTAGTGAGACTTTCAGTCTAACTTGTATTAAAAAATAATTAATCGCAATAATAATAAAAATGTTTTTTTTACCTAATTGGCAATTACAAGAATTACACAATAAACAGATCATTAAGAATATTTTTATTTAGATGTCAGTTTATCTGAGGAATAACATTTAACAATGCTACTGGGAAATAATCATCCCCATTTTACAGATGAGACACAAGAGCATAAAGATCATACGACTGTGAGTAATCACACAGCAGGTGAATGACTCAGCCAGGGACAAAACTGTAAATAACATACGATATGATGCACAATGAAACCATAATCCCATATTTCTGATTTTCGCTGATATGGGAATCTTGCTAAGAAAGGCCGGTGATTAAAGGGTTCATCTTACATAATTTGACAGACAATGAAAGGTAGGTCTTGATTTATTTAACCTCTGAATTAATGGTCTAGACTTAAATAAGTAAAACACCATACAACCATACAAGTTAATATACAAATAAGACTGTACAGCACCTAAATATTTGAGTTAAGTGAAACCTAAACCCAATATTTTAGTTGGATACTTTGCTACATAGATAGTTCATTACAGCTAGAATATCTAATTAATCTTTTATCCAATATTTGTGGAATGTCTATTCTATGCTTGACTTACAGTACAAGTAATATATGTTCTCTTATTTATAATAATGAAGATTTGGGAGGCCAAGGCGGCAGGATCGCTTGAGGTCACGAGTTCAAGAATAGCCTCAGCAACATAATGAGACCTCCTTCACTACAAAACATTTTAAAAGGCCAGGCTCGGTGGCTCAGCCTGTAATCCCACGCCTTTAGGAGGCTGAGGTGAGTGGATTGTCCGAGCCCGCGGGTTCCAGACCCGCCTGGGCAGGCGAGACCTCATCTCTACAATAAATCAAAAAAATTATCCGGGCGTGGTAGTGCGTGCCTGTAGTTCCAGCTACTCGGAAGGCTGAGGCGGAAGGATCACCGGAGACCAGCAGGTCGAGGCTGCAGTGGCCGGGAGTGGCCACTGCGCTCCAGTCTGGGTGACAGAGTGAGACTCCAACTCAAAAAAAAAAAAAAAACAACACAAAAAAACAAGGTATTAAAATCTTAAGGGATCATCATCGTGATGCAGTCCATCACTGACTGAAATATCATTATGTGGTACATGACTGTTCATATTTCCAAGACAAAGAAGAGAAAAGGGAATTAGTAAAGGAAGACTACAATTCCTAAAAGGTACTTTTCTTGTTGTTAGGAAAAGAATCTGAGAAAATGTATCTTGGAAGTGGTAGTCTCCCATCTTCCCTACACACCTTGTCAATACATATGTTTTGGCCATGTTGATTTTCAACCCCTGAAAACAGAGAATTTAAAATTTCCAAAAATGAGTATTCGTTTACTTGGCAGCAAATTTATTCCTTAATTTACAAATTTTACAATGACAAAATTTCATATCCTGGTTTGAAACATGACAAAAAATACTTGTTTAAGGTTCAATGTCATTTTAAAACAGTCAAGGCAGTTTTCTCATACAACTGAAGCTTACCATCTTTTAGCGCTCATGAATGAGATCTTCTTCTCTAACTATTTAAAAATTTTATGTTCACTGACAAACCTTGACCTCAAGGTCCTCTACCTTCTACCTGAACAATTACGATGGTAACTAATTTCTGTGCTTCTATTCCTTCCCCAAACCATCCTATCCACCCAACCAAATTGCAAAGCAGCATAGATGCTCCTCAACTTATAATGGAGTTATGTTTTGATAAACCCATCATAAGTTGAAGACATCCCAAGTCAAAAATGCATTTAATACCCCCAATAAACTCATCATAAAGTTAAAAAATCATAAGTTGAACCACCATAAGCATCAGGGACCATCTGTATTTCAAGAGGGCTAAATGTTGCTGTACTAAATATTTTTCATTACTTCTTTATTTTCTACAGAATAGTGACGTAGTAACTCAAGATCCTCCAATTTATTCATCAAACCATCTCTTCCATTTCTGCCTTTTCAACATTATTGGTCTCTTCATTATTCCCCAAACTTTCCTTCCTTCTTTTCACTTTACAAATGTCCAAACAGTGCCTGCTATATGTCAGGCATCTTTCTAGGCAGTGAGGATACACCAGTGCCTTCATGGGGAAAGAAAGACAATAAATAAATACATGGTATGTTGCATGGTGGTAGGTGTTATGGAGAAAAATAAAGCTGTGGAAATGGGTGCAGAAAATGCTGTACAATGGGGTAGGGAGTTAACATTTACATTGGATGTTCAGGACAATGTGACATTTGAGTACGGATCTCATGTAAACAAGAAAGGAAGTCACGTTGATACCTAGGGAAAGAGCAGAGGGATGGGTAGATACAAAGGCCCTGGGGCAAAGGGTGTACTTGATATATTCAAAGAATGATGAGAAAGTCAATACAATCCCAGTGCAGTGAGCAGATGAAAATTGTAGGAAAAAAATGAGGTCTGGATTGCCTGAGCCCGCGGGTTTGAGACCCGCCTGGGCAGCGAGACCTCATCTCTACAATAAATCAAAAAATCAGCCGGGCGTGGTAGCGCGTGCCTGTAATTCCGGCTACTTGGAAGGCTGAGGCGGAGGGATCGCTGGAGCCCAGCAGGTCGAGGCTGTGGTGGCCGGAAGCGGCCACTGCACTCCAGTCTGGGTGACAGAGTGAGACTCCAACTCAAAAAAAAAAAAAAAAGATCATTCTGGCTGCTGTATTGAGGAAAGACTTTGGGGAAAGAGGTGGGGAAGAGGAACAGAAGCAGGGAGGCTAGTTTGAAAATTATTATAATAGAATAGACAAGAGATAATGGTAGCTTGGGCCAGGATAAAAGCAATGGGGCTCATGAGAAGTTGTCAGTTTCATGTTCATTCTTGACACCACACCTTTGCTTATGTCTGTTCTCTATGTGGCTAGTCTCCATTTCGTTCTGTCAGAATCTAGCTTAAGTCATACCTCTTTCAAAAAACTTTCCCCAAACAATCCCTTCTTCAATGATTACCTACTTTTCTGAACTCCTGCTTACAACTACTTATACCACTTACCAACTGGTATGTAGTCTTTGCTACAATGTGTGGCTATTTATCTATTGAAACTCTATGTCCTTTTATTCTGCTGTCCTTGAGAAAGAAAAAACTTTACAGATATTGGCATCTTCATTTTGCTGCCTAAAATAGATATCCAATAAATGTTTGCTGATAATCAAGTTACATCACTTGGAAATTATTATCCCTCAAAAAAATCATCAGAGCCAGGCATGGTGACACACATCTGTGGTCCCAGCTATATAGGAGGCTAAGGAGGGAGGATCATTTGAGCTCAGGAGTTAGAGACTAAACTGGGCAACAAGTGAGATTCCCACCATCTTTAAATAAATAAATTAATAATACAAAATTTTAAATAAATAATAAATAAATGATCATAAACTAACTTCCTCCTTAAACTGCCAAAGTCAAAGAAATGCTGTCCCAAGGAAACCTCTGTCCATCTCCCAGGCCACATGCCATCCTGAACTACGCTCAAGTACACAACTTAGTAGTCACAACTAGTTTCTTTAGACAAATGGCTTTCAAAGTGTGGTCTCTGGACCAGCAGAATCAGCATCACCTGAGGACTTATCAGAAATGTTAAAAGTTCCAGGCCTATCTAGAGCTATGAATCTAAAACTCTGGAGGCAGGGCTCAGTAATCTGTTTATTCTGATGCACTACCAAGCCTGAGAACTACTGCTCTGTCTTAGAGATTTAGTTAATTACCCTGTTTTTTTCAAGAGACTTTCAGAATAGTTTCATCCTGGTTCACATCCTCATTCACCTCAATCATCACCAGATGCTCACGCCTTCCTGGTGGGGCGCCCCAATCCAGCTCAGTAGATCTGTTTTTCTTTCTGATCCTATCACATACTCTTCATTGTTCTCCCAAGCCCTGGAAATCATAAGCTATCCTCAGCAAACTCCTCTATATACTTGCCCTCTTGCTTGTGATGCTCCCTTTACCTTTGTGCTCTGAATGAAACTTGACCACCCCGGAGAGTATCACTGCTTCTGTAGTAAAAGCTTTTCTTTTACCTATCATATCCCGCAGCAGGGGCAAGCATCTTCCTTGCTCCCCACCACCATACAGCGTGGGACCTTCTAGGCAACCTCTTTGCTTCCCAGTACATCTTCCAAAGTACTCCTGTTTCCTCCACCCAAGCTGCAGACATGACCTGCTGACCTCCTGCAGTCTAAGCACAGGGCTCTCTGGCTTCATCTCCATCATCAGTCTTAACACTCCATAGAGATACAACACTTTGGTCTTTGTTTTTAAAGCTTTTAGCACCAACTATATTTTCTCACCATTTCACCTAAACCACTCATCTAGCATCATATCCTAACACAATCATCACCTATAAAAATGTCAAACATTCTATTACCACGCCATCAAGAGTTTGTTTGCACTATTAGTTTTCCCACTCCAGCAATTCTCCAGCCTCCTTAAGGTCTCAGTTAACAAACTGATCCCACCACTTTTTCACTACCCATACTCCTCCTCATGACCTTACTTCCCTCCTAAGCCAGATTAGATCCTATGGTCCAATACTATACACGTCCTTTCCAAAGTCTTAATACCCTTGCCCCCTTTTCCCTTAGTCTAACTCATCTGGTAAAACCTCAATCCCTGGTTAGATCCAACTATTCATGTATTCCTCTCTGCATCTAAACAGAAGATTATTGGTTAAAAACCACACAGCTGACTTGCCACCACTCACAGCAAGTTTATGACCACAAACGTTAAGCCTACTTCATCTCTCTAGTAAATTTATTACCCATTTTTTGAGAAGACTATTTCATACCTTGCCACTGTTCTCAACTACAGTCATATGTCACTTAACAACAGATATATGTTCTGAGAAATGCATCATTAGGTAGTTTTGTTGTATGACAGCATCAAAGTATGCATACACAAATCTAGACAGTCTAATCTACTACACAGCTAAGCTATATAGTATACCTTATTGCTCCACTTAGTGTTGCTACAAAAGAATACTTGAGGCTGGGTAATCTATAAAGAAAAGAAATTTATTTGTCTCACAGTTTTGCAGGTTGTACAAGAAACATGGCACTGGCATCTGTACCTAGTGAGGGCCTCTGGTTGCTTCCACTCACAGTAGGAGGGGAAGGGAGACAATGTGTCCAGAGATCACATGGTGAGAAAGAAAGCAGGGTGGGAAAGGTCCAGACTCTCTTTAACAGTCAGTTCTCATAGGAACTAATGGAGCTAGAACTCATCCACTGCCTCCCAAGAAGGTATTAATCTATTCAGGAGGGATCTGCCCCCATGACCCAAACACTTCCCCTTAGGCCCTACCTCCAACATTGGAAATCAAATTTCAACATAAGATTTGGAGGGGTCAAACAAACCACATCCAAACTCTTAACATTTACAAACTTGTATAAGTATATTACTGTACTGAATACTGTAAGTAACTGTAACACAACGGTAAGCATTTGTTTATCTAAGCACATTTAGACATAATGTACTGCACTACAACTTTACCACTCAATAGAGATTTGGAAGCTCCATTATAAAATAATAGAACCACCATCATCTATGTAGTTTGTCATTGACTAAAATGTTATTACTGAAATGGTGTTATACAGTACATAATTATACAGGGAGAACACAAAAAGCCCAGAATTTATTTATTAAAAATTGTGTATTTATTTTTACACGTTTAAACTTGTCACCTTCAACCTTCTCAAAACCTCCAGATAAAAATTTTAGTTGACCATTTACATTATGATTTGAGAAAGAAACATCCTGAGTTGTGACAAACAGGTGACTGGTTCTTCCACCAGGACAATGCACCTGCTCACACTGTGCTGAGTGGTCAGCAGTTTTTGACTAAAAAACAGCATGACCCTCATGCCCCACATTCCTTATTCACATGATCTTGCCCTGAGTGACTTGTTTGTTTGTTTGTTTCCCTGGATGAAAAAAGTCCTCAAAGGGAAATGTTTTGCCGATGTGGAAGAAATGAAACCAGAAATGGCAGAAGCACTAAAAGACATCAAAATAGATGAGCTCACAAACTGTTTTGAACAATGGAAAAAGCATACTAATAGGAGTACTGCATCGAATGGAGAGCACTTTGAAGGTGACTGAAGTCTAAACTTGTAAGGCTTAGTGACTGAAAGAAGTCTAAACCTGTAAGACTTAGTGACTGAAGTCTAAACCGATAAGACAATTTTTTAATAATTGAATTCCATTTTTGGGGGAAAACGGAATTCGCCTCATACGTCTCCAATTCTTACACATCTACTTTCCAATTCTTACACATTCTTACACATCTACTTTCAGCTATGCTCACCTTATTATGTCACAGAGAAAGGACTTCCTCATCTGCCTGAAACCAATGCCACCAGCCTATCTAAGATGGCTTTCAATCACACATTCTGCCCTTCTTCCTATTAGAAAGAAAAAAGTATTTCTGGCTGGGACTAAGGAAAATCCCTCTTCTCTGTGTTGGATATAACATACTTTGCTCCAGCAACCAGCTTCTTTTTTTTAAGCATCTTCTATTTCTTCCGTTCTTCTGGGAATTTTCCCACAGACATAAAACATTGTCTTACACCCATCTTTTAAAAATCTTTCTTTTAAAAATCCTTCTTTGAAGCTGGGCGTAAGGGCATGTGCCTGTAGTCCCAGTTACTTGGGAGGGTGAGGCAGGAAGATCACCTGAGGCCAGAAGTTCAAGACTGTAGTGCACTGTGATCAGACCTGTGAATAGCCACTGTACTCCAGCTAACACATCATAGTGAGACCCCCAACTCTAAAAAAAAATTTTTTTTTTGAGTTGGAATCTCATTCTGTCGCCCTGACTGAAGCGCAGTGGCATGCTCCCGGCTACCGCAGCCTCGCCCCGCTGGGCTCCCGCGATCCTTCCGCCTCAGACTTTCAAGTAGCCCGAATTACAGGCGCATGCTAATTTTTGATTTATTGTAGAGATAAGGTCTCGCCAATGTGCCCGGGCGGGTCTTGAACCTGTGGGCTCAGGCAATCCACTCACCTTGGCCTCCCAAAGTGCTGGGATTACAGGCTGAGCCACCGAGCCCGGCCTAAAAAAAAATTCTTAAATGAAATTAAATGTTTAAAAATGCTTCTTTGAGCCTATATTGCCCTCCAATTCTTTATTCTGCTCCACAACTAAACTATATTGATTGTCACAACATCCTCACCTACCAATTAACAGTTCAACCCATTCCAACTGGCCTTTTATTTCCATTATTCCAAAGCTCTCTTACCAAGTTTACCATTGACCAACATGCTACCAAGGTCAACAGTCAATTATTTGTTCTAAAGTTATCCAAACTCAGCAGCACTTCTCCAAATTCTGAAATGTAACACATTTGCCTAAATTTCTTCTACCCCCACCAAATTTGTCTCAGTATCCTTCAGACCTCTATTAAAATAAATCATGACTTTGATCTCAGCTCTGTTTTTCTAGTTACATTTCTTTCCTAGACTTTAATTTGAACTAATGAATTTCAACCTTACACTCTAACTCACATAAATCACATAAATGGAGATCTTTCGAGCTCCAGATCCATATCTAATGGCCACTGAACTTCTCTACTTAAATGTCTAATAGTTATCTTGAATGTAACAAGTCACACCATAAATGTTTTTTCTGCATCTATTTTCTGTTTCATTCTAAGGAAATAGCCCCTCCATCCTAATTCCATGAGCCAAAAGCTGAATAACTCGGATTCCTCTTTCATCTCAGCACACACCCAAGCCATCTTGCTTTGTCCTATCAAGCTGCTCTCCAGCGTCTAACCACCACCTCTTGCTTAGACTACAGCAACAGCCTCCAGACGTCACCTATCACTCTTTCTTCTCTTCCTTCCCTTTGTTTTTTGTAGAGATGAGGTCTCGAGGTCTATGATGCTTAGGCTCATCTCAAACTTTTGGGCTCAAATGATCCTCCCACCTCAGCCTCCCAAAGTGCTGGAATTACAGGCATGAGCCACCATGCCTGGCCTCACTCCTCCTAAAGAAAGTCACTCTCCTGCTTAAAACCTTCCAGTACCTTCTTAGTTTCACCAGTACCTTCTTATTTTCACCAGAACAAGATTCAAATCTCCACCATGGGGAATGATGTGGTCTTTGCCTTTCCTCCAGGCTTATTTACCTTCCTACATTTGTTTTGCTCTCTACATTCCAACCACACCACCCTTCTTTCTGTCCTACGAATACCCCAAATTCATTACTAACTAATGACTTTGCTACTCCTGCTGTTTGTAATATGTACCTCTCACTTTCTTTTTTTTTTTTTTTTGAGTTGGAGTCTCACTCTGTCACCCAGACTGGAGTGCAGTGGCCGCTCCCGGCCACCGCAGCCTCGCCTGCTGGGTTCCGGTGAGCCTTCCGCCTCAGCCTTCCAAGTAGCTGGAACTACAGGCACGCGCTACCACGCCCGGCTGATTTTTTGATTTATTGTAGAGATGAGGTCTCGCCTGCCCAAGTGGGTCTCGAACCCGCGGGCTCAGGCAATCCACTCAACTCAGCCTCCCAAAGGCGCGGGATTACAGGCTGAGCCACCGAGCCCGGCGTCTCTCACGTTTTAACAAGATTGTATTTCTTTTTTGTTGTGCTGTCTTTTGAGACAGGGTCTGACTCTGTAGTCCAGGCTAGAGTTCAGTAGAATGATCACAGCTCACTGCAGCCTCGAACTCCTGGGTTCAACTAACCCTCCCACCCCAACTTCCAGAGTAGCTGGAAATACAGATCCAAGCCACCATACCTGGCTTTGTCTGTTTGTTTGTTCTCCTTTTAGTAGAGAGGAGGTTTCCCTATGTTATCCAGGCTGGTCTCAAACTATGGGCCTTGTGATTCTTCTGCCTTGGTCTCCCAAAGTGCTGGAATTAAAAGTGAGAGCCACCACATCTGGGCGAAGATTGGATTTCTTATCATTCAGGTCTTTTTCACCCTAGCTAAAACATTCAGGGTTATGTTACCTTGTCTTCTCTATAGCACTTAGTTCCTGAAACTATCTTATTTGCTCACATATTTACAGTTTCTCTTCCCAGTTAAAAAAAACAACTGTTTATGGGAAAGAACTTTGTCTCTTTCACTGATCTTTCTGCAACCCTTAGGAAATGACTGACATACAGTAGTCACTCAATAAATGTTAACTGCTTGAATCTTATATTGTTAATATAATAATCTGTTTAGCCCTTAAATCTTTCTGAGATGCTTAAAAAATACATTAAGTCAATTTCATTTGAGGTATAAATATAAATTCTGCAATCATAAAAACCTCTCATTACCAATATACAAATTTGACCATACCTGACCCTACTTAAAGTCTACCAGTGACTCCTTATTGGAATAACAAACAACAAAAATGTTAAGCTCTTTAGATAATTGGGCCTCTATAATGACTAAATTCTTACCCACCATTATTCCATTCCTCCCATGCATACAAGCCACATGGAATTACATATGGTTCCCCACACAAATACACTGTTTCACCCATCTACTCATTTTTGGAAAATCAATCAAAACTGGAAAATCAATGACCCTTTCTACCCCTCAACCACTCTGCTTTTTTGTCTCCTCCTCTGCAAAGATTTCTTGGAACTCCCAGATGCTGCCAGCTCTCCTGTCTTCTACCTGCTTTGCCTCCTGCCAGCAAGAGAGCTCTCCCTACTCCTAATGCCAATCCCATCTATTCAAAGCTTAAGAGCAATCATCCCTCTTCTTCTCTCATATATTTCACTTCTATTCATTTGTTCAATTAACTTTTAAACATGATCAAGTGTCTTCTACTTAAAATATAACAAATAAGGATGCTTCTTCCCACATCTCTTCTAGGTATCCTCCACATTCCTTCAGAGTCAAACATTTCCAACAACTGTCCATACTCACTATTTCTACCTCTATTTCCTTACCTCCTCAGCAGACTCCACTCAGGCTTCTGCCCTCATTATTCTATCAAAATAGCCCTTACTAAAGCCATCTGTGATCTCCATATTGCCAAAACCATGACATTTTTCAGTTCTTTTTGCCACACTCTCTTACCTTTATTTCCTAATGTTCTGGTTTTCCTTCTAAAGAATAAGATCTCCAGAGCCTAGTTCCCTGCTTCCAGACCTAGAAAGCATGCTATCTAAGCAGTATTTCCTTTTGAACACCTCAAAGTTACCCCCAAACACCAAATACAAAAACAAACCCATTATCCCCTTCATCTTCCCTTCCACCAAAAACCTGGCCCTCTTCCCAATGGTAACAACAGCCTGTCAATTTCACTTTCTGAATATCTCTTATCCAGTTCTGCTTCTTTCCACCCCATGCCATCATTACTATTCCCCATCACTTACACTCTGACACAACAATCACCTAAATTCTCTCTGCTCTCAGCACGTTTACTCTTCTCTAACCTGTATAGATATAATTTTTTTTAAAAAAACAAAATCTAATTATAAACTTCACTTCACCCTACCCCCAATCCTACCTAAAATCTTTTAAAGGTTTTTCACTGTCAAGTACCAATGAACAGTATCTGGCCATACACGTTATCTGAACTGAATCATGTCTACACTTTGTGATAACTTAAGGTACTATTAAGTCGAATTCTCTAATTGTGTAGCCCAATTAGAATGACAAAACGGTGAAAAAAAAGATTAACCCAACTGAAGCCTAAATAATAAAGTGTCATTTTCGTTGTTATTTCCTTATATTTACTTAGCACAAAATAGCTTCCAAGAAACTTTCACACAGGTTATCTCAATAATCTGTTAGTCCCAAAAAATTAGGAAACTAATGCTCAGAAACACGATACACTGGAAAATGGCACAAATGAAACCAAAAATGATCTTTTGACTCACAATCCATTATCTCCAAGTTTTGTGATAAAGCCATCAGTTACTCACTACTTGATTTCTAAAATGGCTGGTATATGTTTTTCTAAGATTATTCCATGAATGTTCCCAAGAACTAACACATTCTTTTCACAACCTGAAAAACCAAGATATATAAGGTTAAGTAACTTGTTTCAAGCAATTAATGGTGATAAAAACAGAATTCAGGTTTCTTTATTTTCATTTCTCTATTCTAGCCTTGTCATGCCAAATGGTAGTACAGTACTTATCCATTCCAAGACCCCCAAGATACATTCCAAGACCCCCAGTGGATATCTGAAACACTGGATCGTACTGAACCCTATATATACTGTTTTTTCCTATACATATATACATACCTATGATAAAGTTTAATTTATAAATTAGGCACAGTAATAGATTAGCAATAATTATTAATAATAAAATAGAACAATTATAACAATATACTATAATAAAAGTTATGAATGTGGTTTCTCTCTCACTCTCAAAATACTGTAATATCTTTGGAATGCAGCTGGCAGTGGGTAACTAAACCACAAAAAGTGAAGTCGTGAATGAGGGGGGACTGCTATTGAACAAATAAGAGAAAAGGTTAAGCGTAGTATAGTAAGCTTTAGGGCTAGACAGACTCAAGTTCAAGTCCTAACTCCTACTATTGTAAATTGTATGACTTGTAGCAAATTACTGAACCTACTATTTTCTCATCTGTAAAATGAAGATAATCGTTAACTCCCAAGTGTTTTGAGGACTATGTGAGGTATATGTCACTCAATAGACAGTTTAAAATAAAACAACATATACACTCCCACAAAACATCAGCTTTTCCCAAAAGATGATAGTGTAAAAAGAAATAAAAGCCATTGGTTTAAAAATATGGGGGATGGGTACGGTGGCTAGTGCCTGTAATTCCATCACTTTGAAAGGCTAAGGTGGGAGGAATGTTTGAGCCCAGGAGTTCAAGATCAGGCTAGGCAACACAGTGAGACCCTGTCTCTACAAAAAATTTAAAATTAGCCAGGCATAGTGGCATGCCTGTGCCTGTAGGCTCAGCTACTCAGGAAGCTGAAACAGGAGGACCACCTGAGCCCAGGAAGTCAAAGCCATGGTGAGCCGTGGTCGTGTTACTGCACTCCAGCCTAGGTGACAGAGTAAAACTCTGACTCAAAAAAATAAAATAAAAAGATGAGATTGAGTTTCCAGCTCTGCCATTTACTGTCATGTACTCTCTTGGTCTCTTTCCTCATTTGTACAACAGAGATAATGATATTTAGCCCTTAGCAACGTTGTGAGAATGAAATAAGATAACATAAAAAGCACTTTCTTAATTGAATAGCATCATACCAAAATCATTATCATCTATGTACACACACTCTCCACCGGAGTGTTATAAATTTGTTAAGGGCACAAAACAATTTTAATCATCTTTGTATTTGCAACAGCTGGCTCTATCCATTATAGGCATTCATTAAATGTTGGCTGAACTGATTTATTATGACAAAACAATAGCTCAAAATGACAACTAAAAGTTTTTCAATATAGAATATGAGTAAGAGACTGGGCACAGTGGCTCAGCCTGTAATCCCAGCGCTTTGGGAGGACGAGGTGAGTGGATTGTCTGAGCCCACGGGTTCAAGACCCGCCTGGGCAACTTGGTGAGACCTCACCTCTACAATAAATCAAAAAATCAACCGGACATGGTAGCGCATGCCTGTAGTTTCAGCTACTTGGAAGGCTGAGGTGGAAGGATCGCCAGAGCCTAGCAGGTCAAGGCTGCGGTGGCTGGGAGCAGCCACTGCACTCCAGTCTGGGTGACAGAGTGAGACTCCAACTCAAAAAAAAAAAAAAAAAAGAATATGAGTAAGAGAGAGCCTGGTGCCTGTCTAGCTAAGATCAGTTCAAACAGGAAGAACACATCCTACCTTCTGGGAATTTAAATAAATGGTCCATAATTTTGTTTACTGGATATAAATTATATAATCATCAAACAAGTAAGTTCCCTAAGTACAGAAGCCATATCTGTCTGTCTCTCTCTCTCCCTGTTTTTGATGATGATGAGAGAGAGGGAAAATAAATGACAAAATGAATACTTAACAATACTGTACTCCTTCACAAAAAACATTCAGAATGAAAAATGGGGATGTTCTCAATCAGGAGGGACTCTCAATGAGGGCTCCCTACCATGAGTACTTAAGATACAAATTAAGGAGGAAAATAGTTCACAAAAAAATAGTTTGTGTTTATCAAAGTTCTCCTTATATGAACTCAAAGACATTCACAACACTATAGAGAACACACCCTGGGTGGTGAGTAGTTTGTCTATGCAAATATTAAAAGCAAAAACTCAGTTTGTGCTATTTACTGAACATCTCGTGTGTGCCACACTCAATCAATATGTTAAATGCGTTTCTAGATGATCTCAAATCTTTACAACAACTCCACATTATCACCATTACTTCCCTACATGACAAATGAAACTGAGGCTAAGAGAGGTTAACTTGTTCACAGCCAGACAAATGGCAGAAGTGGGATTTAGGCCTAGTGACTCTAAACCCATATTCTTTCCATCATAACATGCTGCCCACTGATGCTATCAAAATCTCTAAAAGAGGATGACAACAGAAAAGTGGGGAGACGATCTGACAAAGAAGCATGTATAGAGTACAAGACGGCATTCTGTCTCAGAGTTCCAGACACACAGAAGCCAACTGATGAGCTGCAACCAACTACACAAACTAACAGGCTTGAATGAGCTGTGACTTTTACTCTTCAGTTCTATAAGTTCAATTCAGAGATACTGACGACCAAACACAGTTCAGTAATTTTTCTAGAATACTCAGAAACAGTGCTTTTGACTCACTACTGTTACTAAACCAAGCAGACAATGGAGGCTTTTTGTGTGATATGTTTCACAGCTTTCTCATATTCACCAGGACGTAAACATCTTTGCACAATGGAGCATCTTTTGGGCATAACTACTGCTACATAAATTCACTTTACAGAAAAGATAACTCCAATTCTGTTATCTTCTGGATGTGGAAACTGAATCTCAGAGCAGTTAAATAATCGCCCAAAGTCACATGGTTTGGTACGGGCTAAACCTCGACTAAAACTCTCATCCCCTGTTCTAGTCCACAGCAGCTCCTCAGTGCCTCCCACTTAACATCTGGCCACCTAGATTTCTTTCTCTATATCTGGTTATTATTAAACTGTGGCTCCTTATGGACATCCTCACTGAGGTCTACAAATGTGTGGGACACTGGCATAGATGATGCAAATAAAGAGACAGGGCTGACCTGCTTTTTGCATTTTCTAGACAGTGCTACCCAAACTTTCTGATATCATGGTTACACATAGGAAATAATATTTTTTTTTTTTTTTGAGTTGGAGTCTCACTCTGTCGCCCAGACTGGAGTGCAGTGGCCGCTCCCGGCCACCGCAGCCTCGACCCGCTGGGCTCTGGCGATCCTTCCGCCTCAGCGTTCCGTGTAGCCGTAATTACAGGCGCGTGCCACTATGCCCGGCTGATTTTTTTATTTATTGTAGAGATGAGGTCTCGCTGCCCAGGCGGGTCTCGAACCCACGGGCTCAGGTAATCCACTCACCTCAGCCTCCCAAAGGCGCGGGATTACAGGCTGAGCCACCGAGCCTGGTTGGAAATAATATTTTTATGGCACCAAGTGGCAAACAAATTAGGGTGTATATGATCAAAGTGGCCAGGGGAATCCCAAGCCCCACCTGGCTGCTCCAAGGGTTGTGGGGAGTAGTTACCTGGGCATATTTGTATCTCAATCCAGCATGAGGCATATTGGTAGGGAAGCTCTGTTCTGGGGCTAATCAGTAAAGAGAATTGAGATAAATATACAAATAACTGTAATATAAGCATGAAGGAAATAACTGAAGAGACTGTCACTGTCTGCTTTCATCAAACATAAGAGAGTGGAAATGAGATTAATTCAACTTGCTTCCTTTCATAACTCTTCTTCCAGACAAATCAAAAGATAGAATAGCCCATCCTTCAGGTCACCAGTGTTTATCAACCCCGCACACAAGGTTGCAAAGTGCCTAGACACAGACGACTAGTTCACAGGAGGTGAAAACTACTTAATACACATTAGTGTGTCAGAAAAGTTCAAAGTTCTTACAAATACTCCAAAAATAAATCAGTAGAGGAGAGGGAATTATTTCAAGGTCATATTCAAACATGAAGGGAAAGGCAGGAAAAGGAGCCCCTTCCAACACACACACACACCCTATAACCAAGCTCCATCTCTGTAAATCCAGTTAAAATCTGTCTTCTGATATTTATAAATTTAGCCTGCTTGAGCCAAGTAGGTTCCAGCAATTCCAGACATCTGGGCTGAAGGGCAAAGGGTAAAGGGAAACTTCTAAAAGCTGGCTAGTAGCCAAGGGCTTCACATCTAGTAAGCTCCCTTAGCAACACACAACAGCTGTCTGCTCAAGAGAAATACGGCCATCTTTGCAAGGGACTATAAGATGCTCTTGTTTTCAAATGGGGGGGGCAGAGGGAGAGCATTCTTTATTATTTTTGCTGTCATTCTCCTGAAGTTATCACATTTTATAATTTTCAAACTTTTCCAATCCCAGAATGTTTCCCTCCATCCCAAATTACAATGCCACAATTAATAGTAAATTAAAATAAGGTAAGGTATTAAGTTCCTGGCAAATACATACAATGCTTGATAATGTGTGATTATTAATTACTATTCTAGCTGCTACAGACTAGGTTTCTAACTATGAGTAAGTCACTCTTTGTGACTTAGGACTGTTGTGAAGGACAATAAAAAATATTTGATAACAACTTACAAGAACTTATTCCTGATTAAGAATCTTGATACCTACTGGCTCTCAATATGTAAAGAAATGGGCTGATTATCAAGGTCAATGCCTCCAAAATAAAACACAAGTAAGGGTCTGACCACCAGGAAGGCTACGGCCTCTGAAGTAACCAGCTCACTGCACTTGCCCCACTTGCCTTCTCCAAACCTACCAAACCCAGGGGAAGGCACTGCGCAGGGAGTTTAGCCCTTATGCCTAAGTCTGACAAGATAAACAACATTAGGATAAAAAAAAACAATGTCACAGTCACTGCTAAGGTTTAAAATCCTCACACCTGTGACTCAAAGGGGATGTTGGCAGTCTGTGCTCTGTGAGGAAGGCCATTTGTGCAAGAGCAGAACCTCGCAGCTTTCCACTCCTTATATGTGCAAGTGCAAACCCTCACCCACAGCACTCTGTACTCACCCAGAGGTACATCATGTCAGACCGGGCTGCTCAAACTCAGCAGGCAGTTGATCCTGGACTGCAAAAAGGCACTTCAGTGAAACGTAGGCGAGAAGGTGCCAGAATGGGGGGCAAGGGTTCAAGGTGGGGAAACCTCCCCCAAATCACTTGAGTTTAAAAAAATCCTAAAAAAAACTGACCAGTCTCCTCCTCCCCCTCCTCCCTCTTCTCTAGCTGACTGTTCTGTTGTTCTCTCTCCTCCCTCTCAGCCTCCCTCACCCTCCCTCTCCCCTTTTCTCTTCTCTCTCTCTCTCTCTCTCTCTCTCTCTGGGAGTTCCCAGCCCTGAGTGTCTAAACTGGAGTGTACAGCATACTCTCTCTGTATCTGCCTTCAGGGAATCTCTGTAATTCTACTTCTAGAGACACAATCACCACGCACAAAGATTATTGCAAAAGACAGGGATGGGCGGGGTTAGTAATACGCCACCAGCACCAGTTTCTAGTGCTAGATATAAATTCGTTTAAGATGAGTTCGTTTAGACATGAATGAAGCAATCAAAAACTCTGCCCTCTAAGATCAAGGCCAGTGAGCCAAGCTTCCCCTCTGCCCCAGTTCTTCTGGAGTCCCTTGAAGGAGACAAGCATACAACAGAACCTGCTCAGAGCCACAATCTCGTCCTCACACCACCATTTTTTTAGAACATTTCAACATTAACAATTCTTAATCTTATAAAATTTTAAAATACAGGAAACTTAGATATAAACTCAAATAAGATTTTCGTCTTTTTTATTACTACCACCCCAGTTCAGATCAACATAGCCATCCTCCTGAAGGGGGAAAGAACAGGGGCTTTGGAGTCCAAGTGGATCTTAAGCCCCTAGCATGTTACAGACGCTTTACTAGGTATGCAGACGGGGTAGGATACAGGCCTGAGTTTGAATTCTGGATCTATAATTATTATCATTATGGCCTAGAGAAATTTTTTAGTCTGTCTAGGCTTCTGTTTGCTCAACCAAAAAATGGGAATTAGACTCTCTTTGGAGTTGCTGTAATCAGATCAAGTAATATGACTATGTAAACTATCTGCCATATTCCTGGTGACCACATTTCCTAACTTTAGCTCAGTTAAAACACTTATTACGTGTCTCCTATATGCCAGGCAAGCTTTCATCCATTATATCCAATGGGAGTAAGTATTTTCAAATCACCTGTCCTAAAGGTTTTTATTCAGAAATAACTGAATTATCCTCCATTTGCCAATGCCTATGCTCATCCCTTACTTCCCTGTCCCATTTCTCTACATTCAAACCCAAAAGCCCATCCCAAGTATGAGTGAGCTCTTCCTCCTCTGTGGGGCCATGTGTTTATAACATGGCATTGACCACCACTGCCGGCTACTGCTGCAGGTATTCCTGTACCAATCTTATCTCCTTTCTACATCTTCCAGGGTGGAAACCTAAGATCTAGTCTTAGCTCATCTATTTTTGGCCATGGAGTCTTTTCACAGTACCTGGCACATAGCAGGTGCCCAAAATATTCAAAGGATCATGTGTTTTAAGGAATATTCCACTCCTTCAACTCATTAAAGGAAAAGCAAAACAAAAGTACCAACAAAAACAGGAGGCTTACTACCTTCCTGCTGCCTCAGGGTTCTGGCTCCTCCTCAGACATGTTGAAACAGCTCCCTCCTGCTTATAAAATCTCCAAGTAAGGTTTGCAAGTCTCATACTCAGGTTAGGCCCCGTGCAGGCACAATGACCCTCCCTACTTACCTTCCCACTGTGATGCCCTGGTCTTCGTTACCTGCCAAGGTGGAGTTTCTTTTTCTCCTAGGCTAGAAATAAAATCACCTTACTTTTTCTTTCACACTAAATATGTACCTTCTGCAGGAGAATTTATAATGCCTTTTCTTTCCTCCTACCTTAAACTCCCAGTTCATTGAAACGTGGAGAGGTAAGACAGGTATTCTTAGCCTTACCCCCAACCTTTTCCTTTTTCTTTATGCAGAACCTCTCTGCTTCCTCTGAAGGGAGGATTACCTCATTTCCAGCGCAAAAGAGGCGTAAGAACTTCCAAGCCTAAAATAGAGACCGTTTTTTTCTATTTAAAAATAAATAAAATAAACCATGACTTTCCATAAAATGTTACTTAGACTCTTTTATATGTCCATAATCAGTTTGTATACACAACTTTCCTCTAATGTCATAGCCCCCACGCCCTAAATCTTAAGTCAGCAGCGCTCTCTATACTCCATTCTAAGTAACTATATTAAAGCCACATTGATACAGTTTTAGTTTTTTTCAAATTCTTTGAAGAGTTTATTACTCAGCATTCATTCATTCTTCACCAAGTATCAATAAATAGAATGAAATTTTGTATATTCAGACTGTAACTTTATGGTGTTACCTTTTAATCAAGTTTGGGATGGGATAAAGATAAAAACATATCTGCAGGAGAAAAATACAGAAAAAAGAAACCCTCGAAATAAAGCAGGAAAAGTTTAAATTAAAAAAACTATATACCTAACCCTGAATTGTACCCCACCTCTTTAAAATAAAAAATTAAATAAATAAATAAAAATTTAAAAGCCTCTGAAAACTACCTCTGAAACTTCCATGGCTAGAATCATTATAAACTTCTTTGGAATCACAGGAGAGGTTTGCAAATTCCGATTATAAACATATCTGTTCCTTTTCTGATCATAATGTTTAAAATTAGGCGGTAAGTCTGATCAGAAATAAAACTCTTCTGCTTTCTTCATACACACCCACAAAAACAAAAACTCATAGTCGAGCTGAGGATCTTTTTAATTCATGCTCCTGCATATCCACATTTTTCCACTTAAAAGAAAAAAGAAATGAAATAGGAGGAAAAAAATTTATATTCAATTGTCAAAGTCAAATAAAGGATACCCACAAATTATAACTACGTGGGATTCATATTAAAAGACAAAAAAGTCTAATAAATCCACACTACAAAGACATTCTGAAAAGAATCAGACAGATTAAAATGCATACATACCTCATTCTATCAGGAGAACAAGTTATCAGAATGTGTGACAGTACTCTGAAGCTTATCTGCTTCTCTATTGGTCAGAGGAAAGAATGCGTCAATTTGAACACTGGAGAAGAAAACTCTTCTACAGGATCCACAGAGAAAGTCTCTGGCATGCTTGCTTCTGAGAAAAAAAATCAGATGATCTGGGACAGCAATATGGGTGCTGTCAATAAGTCTAACCTTGTATCCTGAATCCAGCTTCTCAAAGTGCTAGCTTTTATAGTGTAAAGATTCTGAAAGAGTTTGGAGCAAAAAGGGTTTGGAGTCACAGTTTAGATTTTATGCCTCAAAGTCTAATAATCCAAGACATCAGTTATTTTTGCAAGTTTCTCTGTGTTTGTAAAAGGCTGGTGGAGGAAAGTGGGCACATCTGGGGAGCCAGCACAATTTCTCAAAAATATACCTGGAACATCAGGCACTAAAAATTTTTCAAAAGAAATCAGAGGCAACCCTCAGTATATAATTAATATTCCTTTCACTTTCAGGATTGGTAGAGATAAAACACTCATCACAACAACACTGAGTTAGAGAAATGGGACATATGTGAACTGTTCCTGAATTTGTCATAAAAAAAAAAGAGGAAAGAATGGGGCTCTTTTTACTTCGTTTCCTCTCAGCTTAAAACACTACTAGTATTATCTAAAGACACCAGTTTCTCCTTATAATGTTTCAGTCATACTCTTAAAGGACCTCCCTGACATCTAACTAACTAGTTCTGGTATCCCCTCCACTCCAATTTATTTTACCTCATGAAGTCCTCCCATCCCAACCACTATTTTTATTATCTACCCACTATAGTTCTGTCTTCCACCCCCTCTTGTCCAACTTTGATGCCATCTACTATAATTATAATCCTTCTCTTGCAAATACCCTCAATCATTTGTCCTCTCCATCACTGTCATCTGGTAAAACTCCAAGCACCTGTGCCTAATCCGTTGAATGTTGCTGGAGTAAAATCACATAACCAACCTGACTTCACTACATATTCATGATCACAAACCTCAAACAGGTACTTGACAACACCGAGGAATCCTACCAAGCTGCCCTTTGAAGTTTTCCTACTCTGCAAAATGACTATTTCTTGCCTTCTCCTCAAACCTGCTTCATTCTCACCCCACCACCCACTTTTAGCTAATTTTCTATCTAAATATGTAGTTTAAAAAGAGAAGCATTCAGAATCGTCTCACCACCAAATCTAAAAATCCTACCTAGAAATACACCCATCTCCTCCTGCTTACATTCTGTTACAATGAAGGCGTATGTCTCCCATCAAAGGCCCATGTCACTATTCGTACTTCACTCCCTAGCATCTACCAAACACTTGGCAGTTCTGTCAATCATCCATTCTCTCCTGCATCACTGGTCTCTCCCCTCTTTACTCATCATAATCATGCCCCAAAACAAACTTATGTTGCATCCTCAGAAAACCTCCCCTCTGCTCTCATACTGTCCCCTCTGATGGGGAAAGTGTAAACTGGTACCACTACACAGAAAGGTAGTTTGGCAATATCTATTAAATTTTGAAATGTGCATGTTCCATGGTTCAGCAATTCCACCTACCAAGTAGCCTATCTTAGAAAGTTCCCACAAGTATAGAAGGAAGTTCATTAAAGCAATCTTTAAAAGCAAAAAAAAGTTTAAAATGTAAATATCCTACAATAGGTAAATGACCAAATAAACCATGAGTTTTTTCTCCTTTGACCCCCTTCACCTCCCTCCAGCTACCTACCCTGTTCACTGCATCAGAGTGAAATTTCTCAAAAAAGTAATCTATACCTGTCTCTACTTTTTTCACCTCTCATTTCTTCTTCAATCTACTCAAATTAAGTTTCCAAGCCCTCTTCTCCATTCAATCAACTTATCAAGGCCTACTACTTCCATATTACTTAATCCAATGGACATTTTGCTGTCCTCAGTTTATCTGATCTCAGCAGGACTGAACAAAGTTGACAACCATCTTAAAATATTTTCTTCTTCTAGCTTCTGAGATACTACAATCTTGTTTTTTTCCATGCCTCATGATTACTCCTCCTTGGTATCTTTTCCTGGTCTCTCCCTTAACAGACCTCTAAAAAGGAAATGTTCCTTGGGGCTCAGTCCTGAGTCATTCATTCTCTTCTCTCTCTGAGTTGTCTCATCCATTTCCATCACATCAAATACCATCAGTTTGCTAAGAATTACTGTTATATCCCTAGCCTAGACCTCTTCCCAAGCTGCAATACAACTTCTTAGTCACCGCACAACCATGTCAAGCACAACATGCACAAAACTGGGTTCTTAAATCTCTACCACCAACCCCCCTTGAAATCTGGAATGCCCTGGCTTATTCTACCTCCATAAATGGTACTAAATGGCAGTTTTAAAAGCCAGAGACCCTTCCCTCATCCTTTGCATCCCATCCACAGTAACTCTTGTGTGTCTGACTTCATGCGATCTCCACCATCACCTTAACCAAAGCTGCCATTATCTCTTTTCTGTACTTCACAACAGCTCCCCCACATCCATTGCTGCATCCCTGCAAAACATTCATCACACAGCAGCTCAAGAAACTTTTTGAAACAAAAATCAGATCATACTGCTTTCCTGTTTCTATAGTATCACTATACAATTTTTTTTCTATCCAAATTCCTTATAATAGCCTATACAGTCTAGGTGCCCACCTCTCCAATCTCCTTTCATACCCTTATCTCCTCTCATCGCTGCTCTAAATACACTGATTTTGTGTCAGTTCCTGACCTAGAGCAAGTCCATCCATCACCTCCATACCACGTACCCCTTTCATTTCCTTTTTGTGAAATCCCTACTCACTCCACTTTCATTTTTGCAACACTGGCTCCTTCTTATCTTTCAGGTCTCAGCTTAAATATCACTTCCTCAAATGCAATTCTCCAGACTTCTCTAGCTGGAAGTCTTTACTTTGGCACAATCCTATATTTTCTATTACTGCGCCCTGTTGATTTTCTTCCTAGCAGTTATTAAAATCTCTAATTATTTATGCATTTGTTTTCTATTTCTATTTCTATTACAAATTTGTCTATTAGACAGCAATATATTGTGTATGTCAGATACAATTGATATTTCCAACTATGGGACATTTTATCCCTTGACTTTTTGTCAAGGGAAGGTCAAAGTTATTTGTAGGAGTTTTTGGCACTCAGGCAAATGTCTAACCAAGTCCTATAAATAAAGTTAGAGTGCTACTAATTTCACCCTAGTTACCAAAAGAACTCAAGCTTTGCCACGGCTATAAACCATAAACACATGCTGGCACCAATGGCTTTAAAATGTTACTATTTGAAATAATCGTAATATTAATATAAAAAGGCATTTCCAATTTAAGCTAATTTGATCACCTACATTCCAAACTGCCTCCCTTCCAATATTGTAAATGTATTCTTCACACAATAAAATAATAACATCTCAATTTAAACTCCACTTTAATAAGCATGATGTATAAAAGTTAATTAACTAGAGTCTTGAACTATGTTATCCAACACATAGCTAGCTATCGTATGTAGTTATTTGAATTTAACTCACTTAACATTAAAATTTCAGTTAGTCATACTAGCCACCTGTCAATTGCTCGAGAGCCACATGGCTAGTGGTTATTGTAAAGGACAAGGTAGATATGAAACATTTGTATCATCACAGAGTTCTATTAAACAGAGCTGTTCTAGAACACAATAATAATCAGGAGGCAAAAAGGCCCTCTAAGTATCCAGAATACAAAAATGCTCATGCATTTTCATCAGCAGGAAACCTCCATCAGGCCTTCACCCCAAGTCTATTTTTATTTCAGAAATATTCCTCTCTTGGGCCACGCATGGTGGCACACACCTATAATCCTAGCACTTTGGGAGCCCAGGTGCTAGAGACCAGCCTGAACAACAAAGCAAGATCCTATCTCTACAAAAAATAGAAAAATTAGCCAAATGTGGTAGTGTTCACCTATAGCCCCAGCTATTCAGGAGGCTGAGATAGGAGGATCACTTGAGCCCAGGAGTCTGAGGCTGCAATGAGCTGTGATTGTGCTACTGTACTCTAGCCTGGGTGACAGAGCAAAACTCTGACTTAAGGAAAAAAAGAAATAAATATTCCTTTCCTGGCTATCTGACTATTTGCCCAGCAAAAAGTTAAAAAGTAAATTAAGAAGGGAAACTAGGAAGCAGCAGGGAGTAAGTACTGAAGGAAAAAGAAATATGATGTTAGAGGCAGCCACATCAGAAACAAAGGAGGCAAAGAGAAAAAAAAAATCTAGAAAGCAAATAAGATATATATATATTTAAAGACAGACACCCAAACAGTGCTACTTAGTAAAGCAAAACCAGCAAAATCTCCTAAATATCACTTCTACATTCCCAAATAATAATTGATGTTGACAACTGCGTTAAAACCATTAAGCAAAGTGCCCACTATTTTACTGTTAAGAAATACATGCTATAGTTATATAACACATTTTAGAAAGATTCATTTCCAAAATGACTAAATCTTAAACATCTTGGTTCTTAAAGAAGGGAAAATCCTCTCAGCTAGAATAAACTCAACCCACCAAGAACACCTGATTCCTAAATTATCCTGTATAGTTAAATTCAATTCAAGAGTTCAACTAATATGAATAAATGTTGTTTACAGAGCAAGTACAGATATGAGACTAATGTTTAATGAATTATGGCTCATCCACACAAAAAAACACCACACTGTAATGACCTGGGGGAGGGGAATGAGGAAACTCTTAAAATACCATTATGAAATACTCTAATACAATCATGCACTGCATAACAATGTTTTGGCCAATTATGGACTGCATATAATACGGTGGTCCCATAAGATTACATCATATTTTTACTGTCTTTTTTTTTTTTAAGATGTGAGGTACAAGTCAGGGTTAGATATACATATGTTCATTATGCAGGTATTCTTTTTTTTTTTTTTTTGAGTTGGAGTCTCACTCTGTCACCCACACTGGAGTGGAGTGGCCGCTCCGGGCCACTGCAGCCTCGACCTGCTGGGCTCCGGCAATCCTTCCGCCTCAGCCTTCTAGTAGCTGAAATTACAGGCACGTGCTACCACGCCTGGCTGATTTTTTGATTTATTGTAGAGATGAGGTCTCGCCAAGTTGCCCAGGCAGGTCTCGAACCCGCAGGCTCAGGCAATCCACTTACCTCAGCCTCCCAAAGCACGGGATTACAGGCTGAGCCATCGAGCCCAGCTTGCAGGTATTTTTGTTGATGAGGTGTGCCCCTCCCTTCCCTAGCAGTACTGTCCTTTTTCTATGCTTAGATATGCTTAAAGACACAAATACTTACCTCTGTGCTATAACTGCCTATGACATTCAGTACAGTAGCATGCTATACAGGTTACGGCCTAGGAGGAATAATCTGTACCATATACCATATTAGTAGGGTACATATCTAGGGTTAAGTACATTCTATGATGTTTACACAACAACAAAATCACCTACCAACACAATTCTCAGAACTTATTCCCATCACTAAGCAATGCATGACTGCATACGTCATTAAATGAAAAAAGAAGCGTTCATAACAATGTATAGTACAGTACCAATAATTTTTTTTTTATTAAAAGGAGGAATTATATACAAGAAGATAAAAACATCCCGTGACTCTAGGGGAGAGAAAATGGGGAATCACGACAGAAATGAGAGAGCAATTTTTCACCATATGACCATTTTGTACCTTCTGAATATTAACTTGTATTTATTAACTCATGTATTTATTTATTCAAAAAATAATACTAATCTTAAATTTTATAAAAGTTATCATCCCAAGAAATAATTTTTCTTTAGCCTTCAAAAAAGTTACACTTTTTCCCTTACCAATGACCAGACACTTAAATACTGCATACTTATATTTTATTATTACTAAATTATTTCATACCATTTGAATTCCTAATAAACTAATCGATCTTTTTTTTTTTTTTTGAGTTGGAGTCTCACTCTGTCGCCCAGACTGGTGTGCAGTGGCCGCTCCCGGCCACCACAGCCTTGACCCGCTGGGCTCCAGCTGCTGGGCTCCGGCGATCCTTCTGCCTCAGCCTTCCGAGTAGCTGGAATTACAGGCACGCGCTACCATGCCCGGCTAATTTTTTGATTTTATTGTAGAGATGAGGTCTCGCCTGCCCAGGTGGGTCTCGAACCCACGGGCTCAGGCAATCCACTCACCTCAGCCTCCCAAAGGCGCAGGAATACAGGCTGAGCCACCGAGCCAGGCTACTAATCAGTTTTAAAAAACTAAAAGTTGGGTGGGATGTGGCCGCTCATGCCTGTAATCCCAACTCCTTGGGAGCCAGGGCAGGAGGATCGCTTGAACCCAGGAGTTCATGGCTGCAGTGAACCATGGTCTCACCACTGCACTCCAGCCTGGGCAAACAGAATGAGACTTTGTCTCAAACAAACAAATAAACAACCTCAAAGTTGAACTTAAAAATGGAAACTGCAATGCTCCTTATTATCTCATATTAAAAAAAAAAAACTTTGCATAAAGATGTATGCATTCACCCTACCCCTCTTCGAAAAAAAAATTATCTTATTGAAAAACATGACAAATAAGGACCAGTTGAAAAATCTCTCAGGGCTACAGAATGGTCTTCTATACCACATAGGAGGCAAGGTTAGGTCACTCTAATAATCCCTAAAACTGTAAATGCTAGTGGTTTTCCAATATTTTTTCTTCCCTTCTTCTTTAGCAACAAAACCCCAGTTTTCATTAGAGCACATTGTCACATGACACCAACCCCTGCAAAAGACTGTATCTCCCAAACTCCACTGCAACTGGCTGTGGCAATAAGACAAAGCTTTGGCCAATGAGATATAAGCAAAAATATTATGTGGAACTTCCCTGAAGTCTTCTTAAGTAGGGAAGAAGACACTCCTTTTTTCCTCTCTACAAGCTACTTTATAAAAATACAGAGCAGTAATGGCTGGAGCTGTAGCAACCATCTGGGTGCATCCTACAGACAGAGAAGCAACAGCAAGGATCTTAGATCCTTGATAACCCTGAGCATCATCCCCACCCTGGACTGCCTACTTCCAGACTTATTTTTCACAGAAGACAAATCTCTCTCTTGTTTAACCCTTTTTTGGGAAAGAAGGGGAGGGAGTTCTGTTATATGCAGCTGAACTTAATCCTAAATGATGTTTTCAACCATAAATTATTTTATTTTAACTTACAAATCAAAACAATTTCATTTTAAACAACAAAAAGCTTTTTTACATTTTAATTTTATTTATTTATTTTTTGGTGACAGGGTCTCACTCTGTTGCTCAGGCTGGAGTGCAGTGGTGTGATCATGGCTTGCTGCAGCCTCGAACTCCTGGGCTCAGGCTATCCTCTCACCTTAGCCTTCCAAGTAGTTAGACTATAAGCATGAGTCATCATACTGAGTTGATTTTTTTTTTTTTAATTTTTGGTAGAGATGGGGTCTTGCTATGTTGCCAAAGCTGGTCTCGAACTCCTGACCTCAAGTGATCCTGCCACCTCAGTCTCCCAAAGCCCTAAATTATACACGTGAACCACTATGCCCAGTTAGAAAGCTTTATACACATCAACAGTGTGCAAATCTAATGATTAAGAGACCATCAAAGAATCGTGAAATGTCTAGGCCAAGAAGTCAACTAGTATATCCCCCTAATGTACTGTCCCTAACCATTCCTAACCAAAATGACAGAAACAAAACTTTAACTTAACCACTCCTGAATTCTAGTTATGAGAAAAGGTCAAATATATGCACTCTTATTTTCTTGTCTGCAAAATGAGGTTATTAATGCCTATATTACAGGGATGTTGTCAGACCCAAATAGGGTGCTCCTAAACTTACAATAGTGTTACATCCCTAAAAACACATATGTGGAAATATTGCAAAACAAAAATGCATTCAATACATCTAACCTACCAGACATCATAATTTAGTTTACCCTACCTTAAAAGTGCTTAGAACATTTACGAAAGCCTACAATTCAGCAAAATCACCTAACACAAAACCTACTTCATTTATTTTTTTTTAAAAATTGACTATCTAACATAATAACTGAATCCTGCACTACAAGTGAAAGACAGAATGATTGTATGGATACTCAAGATATGGTTTCTGCTGAACACATTGTCTTTATACCATCTTACAGTCAGTTGTTATGTCAAGTCAACCTAAATTGAGAGCTGTCTGTATGCTAAACTACTCTGTAAACAAAGTATTATATACTAGCATTACCATTTCAATTATCACTATAACAACTAATTGGTAAACATGAATCACAAAACAAAATTAGATGAAAGCAACTAAGTAGGCAGAAATTTAGGCTTGGGCCCAAGGAATTCAGGGAACTTGTGGAGCCTCTTTCACCAACTTTCCTATCTCTTTATCTTTCGGAAAACATTGCCCTAGGAACTCCAGGGTCCTTCTTTAAACCAGAAACAAGAAGGAAGTTGAGAGGTTCTAAAGGGAGAAAAAGAATAACAGCAGCAAAAGGCTTCAAGTAACTAGTGAATGTGCATTTGAGATACATAACCCTGCTTCAGCATTTCACAAGTTGTCAAAGGCTAGCCCAACAATTTTTAAAGTAACGCTTTCTAAAGAATTTATTCATTCAAAAGAAAAATGTTAAACACACATAGAGATATATAGTTTCTACTTAGTATCCAACAACCTATCATTAGAGTGCCATCTTTGAGAAATAAGGATAACATGTGAGTTCCTCCAGCTCAGGAAGACATTTTTTTTAACCTTGCTTTCTTTTTAGGTGGAAAAGAAGTCAATTTTTAACCTGTGCACTAAAGCATAGGCAGTTCATGTGTAATCTATGTTGATGATTGAAAATCATATTATAGCTATTTATTTAACTTCAACAAGGTCATGAGTTTCTTGCTCTTAAAATATAGTTTAATATCTTTAATTATTGTACTTGAAAATTATTTAACTTTTCCAAAATGTGTTTAAAGTTTGGAAAAAGCAAATGAACTCACTTCTTGAAGCTATGAATGCATCTGTGAGACCACTTTAATCCAGCACACATTATATATGAGTCACCGTACTGGTGTTGCGTTGTTCAATTAGTTATATTTTGAAAAGTAGTCTATGCTCAAATAACTCTGAGAACATACTGCAAGCAATTTTACTATTTGCCCAGTTTCAGATTTTCACAATCTTCTAATGGAATACTAAAATTAATAGATTTTTTAACAAATTTCTTATATACTCACAGGAAGAAAACAAGCTATCCAGGGGTGTTAGAGATTAGCTGACAGGCAGACAGATGCCAAGAATCTGCTGCACAATTTAAAGGGCTGCAATCAGGATAACAGGAATGTGAGAAACAGACACAGATAGCTTAAGGGTTTTTGCTTCCCAGAAGGGACACCAATGGCAGGGATACCACTGCCCATTTATATACCTTTCTACTCTGACTAACTATATTCAAGAAGCTTTAATGTGCGAGATTCCTAGAGAATTAGAACTACCCCTACACCTCCGGTAGATGATATATTTTACCTAGAATGCCAACTTATGTGTTCTAATACAAAAAAAGGGGTTGAGGGTCTTCTGAACTAGCACAAAAAATTAAAATCACATTATTTTCTGAAAAAATAGTACAGATTTCTATCTAGTACATACTCATCTATTGAGCTCGATTATTCCATATCAGATCTAACAATGGTTTCAACATCAAAGTCTTCCTAAAAATTAGTACATAGCAAACTCTATAAACTTATTTTCAGGCTATGACTATATTTTTAATACCATAAATTAGTTCAGTGGGACTTTAATTATTTCTAAAACACAGTTTATTTTTAGTAAATATAATAGTCCCCCACATGGAAGCTACAACCATGCCAAAAATTTTCTAAGAGGAGATAAAATCCTATTTATAGACCTATCAGTTGCTCCTTGCTTAGGTTGTAACATAGTTTCCACTTTAAGTCTGATATGACCTCCGGGGACTTCTCTGGTCTCTACTGTTCCTTTCATTCTGAAGTTTCCCACATTTATCTTTATCTCCACAGGGTACTTAAGTTAAGCTACTAAGGAGGAAGGGAAAAGGAAAGAATCTCCTTTCCTGAAGCTTCTCCTACAGGAGAATTTTAGGTAAATCTCAAGAACTTAAGTAAGGAAAGAGGGGAGTCCTACATTTGGTGGTTTTTTGAGAATGAACTTCATATTCAACAATCATCAAGAATACTGCTATACAGTAATCCATGCATATGGCAAATGGGAATGGCAATAGAGCCTATGGGTTTCTTAATCTGTGTCCTGATTTAAAGTTAAAAGTTCTCCATCTTTTAAAAACTCAACAAGAGGGCTAGACTCGGTGGCTCACTTGTAATTCTAGCACCTTGGGAGGCTGAGGCAAGAGGACTGCATGAGCCTAGGAAGTTCAAAACCAGCCTGGGAAACAGAGACTTCACCTCTACACACACACACACACACACACACACACACACACACACACACACACACACAAAACAGACTTCACACACACACACACACACACACACACACACACACACACACACACACACACACAAATTAGCTGGGAGTGGTGGTCCACAACTTTAGTCCCAGCTACTCCAAAGGCTGAGGTAGAAGGATTGCTTGAGCCCACAAGGTCGAGGCTGCAGTGAGCCATGATCGTGCCACTGCCTTCCAAGACTTAAATTCAAAAAAAAGAATTAGCCAGGCATGGTGGGCCTGTAGTCCCAGCTACTTGGGAGGCTGAAGCAAGAGAATTCCTTGAGCCCATTAGTTTGAGTCTGCGGCAAGCTGTGATCGTGCCACTGCACTCTAGCCTGGGTGACTCAAAAGAAAAAAAAAAGACAATAAATGCTTTAATATAGAGAAGATGGTATCCTCTAATCAAGACAAAACTAATCAAGGGAACCAAAAAATAAATATACAAGACTTATTAAATTGTTCCTAAAAATTGTGAGGAAAAAATTGTTGGTTTTTACATTAGCTGCTGGTGTCTTCATATCCCCCACTTGAAATGCTAATTGGTGGAAACTCCCTACCCCAATACTCTGCAGTTATGACTCCACCATCAGTTCTAGAAGTCATTAAGTACCTCACTCTAATCCAGTGAGCCATCTGCACTGCTTCCTTTCACTAACATAACCCATCTCAACTCCAGTTCTTCCCTACTCCATACCCTGGATGAAATTTAACCCCCCCTTTTTTACTGACAAATCCTACTTAGTCCCTTTCATCTCTGAACCCCAATAACATCTGCTGTCCCTGGTTCACTTATTTTTTACAGTCTTAATCATATACTGCCCTTGGTTGTTATTTCCATGTCTGTAGGTCTTGTATCCTAAATGAGACTGCAGCAGAGATAGTGTAGTATGGCTACTTCTCTTATACGAATCACCCACAGCACACTAGGAAAGCCCAACACAGCACGTGGTAGAGTTGAATCACGAGAAAATCCTGAAGAGAGGAAGGGAAGAAGTACATGAGCATTAACTGATACCAACACAACTTTCACTGGATTCTCATCACCATTATCAAGAGCTCAGAGATGATGGACACAGGATGTACCAAGTGATGGGGCAAACAAAACATTTCCTTCCCTCAAGAAAATTCTTCCAGCTGTTTCAGTCACCTCTGCTTTACTTGTCCTTTAAGGCCTGCCTGTTTCTGTCCACCTCCTGTTCACAGTGAAATCCTCTAATTCTTTAGGGTCTGAGGATATACAGCTAGTTATTTAACATTTTCACTTATAACAAGGGACAGATTTAAACTTCAGCAAGAATAATTTATGCTAAAATCAGTAAAAGTTACCTGATTGTAAAAGTTAGTAAACACCAGAAAATACTTCTTAATTTGCTTTTCAATTGTGAAGTAACATAAAGTGCTATTTGCCTTTTTAAAATAAGACATATGGGTTTCCTTAAAATAAGACATATGGGTTTCCTAGGATGATCAGAGCTAAGGCATGGGCATAGATGATCAAATGAATTTTCAAGATCATTTTCCAGAGGCAGCACAGCATTGCAAAAAGAACTTAGGTTTGAAAGTGAAACAGACCTAGAATCAAATAGCAGAACTGCCACTCATTAGCAGTGACCTTGAGAAAGCTACTCTCTGTTAACCTCTGGTTTGTCATCTATAAACACAGAGTTATTATGAAAATTAGAAATAATGTACATAAAACACCTAGCCCAGTGCCTGGCTTAATAAATTACAACTGTTAATAGATTTACCTATTGTCTTAGCCCACAACAAATGACAGAAAATGGCTCCTTGGAAAATCTGACATTTGGGGGCTTCTACAATAATTTTTTTAAATTGAAAGTAATATGGTATCAATAAGAACTCACCTAAAGAAAGCTATTTTCTCTGTGACAGTAAAAGTAAAATCTGTAAGAAGAGAAACACAAAGTATTCTGTTGGGCAAGATGCATCTATCAAATAAGATGGCTAGGATAATTTATAAACAAAAAAATAAAGTTCTTTCAAAAGGGGAGCTTCTCACAGGGGACAGATATATCATAAGGACTCTAGGTAGAGAGAGTCAATGTTGTGGTATCTATATCACAGAAAAGCTAAAGGTAAAGTTGATTTTGTTTAAAAACTCCTCAAAATTCCATCCCTCCCTTAAACCATAGATACTCATCTGACAATTACAAACACAAGGCAAATAAAATATTCGCAGCTGCATGAGAAAGGGAGGTGATGAAGGGGTGGGAGGAGCTGGCTATAAAGAATGAGAACTTCTCCATGGAGGAAGGAGAAAAATGCTGCTTTCAGGTGATAGAGGAATACCTATGTCATTCACCTGCTCTTTAGCAGAGCTGTGTAAGAGGAGACAGCAATGTTTGGTCCTTCTAGACTAAAAGCTGCTGAGGAGTTAAAGTTTTCAGAATATGAGAGCGAAAATGCTGGCAGGACTTCCAGGGCTTTTTTAGCCAGCCCAGTGGAATGAAAGAAAGTCTGGGCACTGGAGCCAGATGGGCCTTCCTAGCTAAGTGACCTTAGGCAAGTTGGACAGCCTCTCTACCATCCACTTTTCTCATCTATAAAATTGGGTGAACAGCATTTGCCCTGCAGAGTAAGAGAATTTAATAAGGTAACAAATAAAATGAAAACTGCTTCAGAATAGGCACTCAACATAGGCTAAATGCTTTTCCCCAAACCTCAGGCTAGCAATACTTAAAATGCCAGTGGAGTATACAGAGATACTGTATACCATAAATACTCGTTCTCTCCCTTTGCTTTTCCTCTCATTTTGCATAAAGGAAATCAAGTCCAAAAGGGAAAGTAACTTTCCCAAGGTTACACTGCTAATTATTGGCAGAATTTGGGCTAAAAAACAGTTCCTTCAAGCTCAATGCATTACACCTTGCCTCATTAGGAACATTCCCACGAGGATGGGCTCTGGGAGTCAATGCAAACAAGAAAACAGGCTAATTGCAATGCCGGCCTTTCCCTGTGATTCAGACACCCAGGAGTTAAACACTCAGCCTCAGTTAAGGCTCCGGAGAGCTGCAGTCTGCCGGCCTGCTGGCTCCTTATGGGAGGAAGCCACAGAGACTCTGAAATCCATTCCTCCATGTGATTGGTTGGTTTCCAAAGGGGTGGGGAAGAGGAAAAGGGAGAAGAATGTTTACCCGACGCCCATGGGGTAAACAACAGCAGGAGCATCTGCTCAGGTTTTCAACTAATCTGTAATAATTCTGAACACTTGACCACCAAACTCGAAAAACTATAACTTCTGACCTTCATCAAAAAGGCTATTCTTTAAAAACCAGATCCTTAGTAATGCAATCTGGACAAACAAATGCAAAAGGACAGCTTAATATTTCTCTACCACAGAATAAGTTCCCAATGCTCACGCTCTAGGTGCTTGAAATCAACACCACCACTACCCCTCCTCCCCTCTTGCCATTAGAGAGAGAAACTAGCCCCCCTCACTTCTACCCTATCATTTTCCTCAAACTCTGCCATTTCAGAGACATGACAGGATTACACAATCACATTCTTTCCTCTGAAATGTTCTCCATCCTCTTTAAGGGGAACCCCCTCTTTTTTAAAAGGCTGTCTTCTTGCAAAATATAACCTCTCTGTAATTATGTTAGCACACATATGCAGAGCAGAGAGAAGGGAGGGTTTGAAGAGAGAGAAACCCAATACCTTGCCAAATCCATTGGGAAGTCTGCCCAAGTTATTAATCCAGGACGGAGCCACTTAACTAAATTAGTTGAAGCAATGCCCTTCAATCCTAGCTAGATTTTTTCCCCCAGGGGAAAATGCAGGAAGGATCTGTCTCCTAAAAAATCTTATTACCCCCAACAAGTCTTTTTTTCCCTCAGAAGTTTCTCTCTCCCATTTCAAAGCTAAATACAAAATACTTCTGTTCTGTGTAGCCAGTTAGAGAGACAGCTGCTCTCCCTGTACACTACAGTGACTCCACATGACTGATCGGTAAAGGGCTGCTGAAAACTGCATTCCCTTTGTTCTCACATACAGCCACAACTAAATTCCCAAGTCCCAAGGATGTAAATCCAGAGTCAGGGTGAAGAACTGAAGTAAAACGGAAAAGAAAACCTCCTCCAACTGACTAAAACCTGAGGACCTTTTTTTTTTTTTTTGAGTTGGAGTCTCACTCCGTCGCCCAGACCGGAGTGCAGTGGCCGCTCCCGGCCACCGCAGCCTCAACCTGCTGGAATCTGGCGATCCTTCCACCTCAGTATTCCGAGTAGCTGGAATTACAGGTGCGTGCTACAATGCCCAGCTGATTTTTGATTTATTGTAGAGATGAGGTCTCGCTGCCCAGGCAGGTCTCGAACCCACGGGCTCAGGCAATCCACTCACCTCAGCCTCCCAAAGGCGCGGGATTACAGGCTGAGCCACTGAGCCCGGCTACCTGAGGACCTTTTAAAGACCAAGTCCATACAGGAATCAGCTTGAGCTCACCTTAGTGTGGCCCCAGAAACCAGCACCAAGTCACAGCCTCTCCCAGGCCCACCCTAAACAATCTGGAATTGTTGGGAAGACCCATTTCTCAAAAACTGTGCAGGCTACAGATGCCTGAAATCACTCTCACTCAAAGGACAATAACTCCTCAACACTGGGTCCAAAGCAAAGCAGCTCCAGGAAATAAGTGGCAGAGGCTCCTTATGTCTACTCTGTGTCTCTGCTCTTTAATCCCAAAGCCAAATGTAATCTAAACTATGCTACTAATGCCCTTTGCTAACACAGATGTCTCATTTATAAATCCCAGGGAACATAAGTGACTCAGTTCTCTTTCACAGGAATGCTCAGCAAATTAACTAGTGAAGGAGGTTCAGCAAGGTTATTAAAAACATAGGCTTCAGTGTCAGACAGACCTTGGTTTAAATACCTGTTCTGCCACTTTCTAGCTCTCTGACTTACACTTCACTGAAGCCCAGTTCCTTCCTCAGTAAAATATGGCTTCTACCATCCACCTTATAGAAAGAGTGGTTGTTAAGAATGATGAGGAGTTGAGGGTATGGGCATATATGTGTATTTAGCCTAGTACTTGACGCATAGTAAGCATTTGATGTTTATTTCTAGTAGTTGTTTCTAAAGTATTATTAAAGACTGTAAAACATCTTCCAGAAAGGAATAACACAGCCACCTGACAAACCTTATTAGCATTCCTGCACCTTACTCAGCCTATCACTGAGTGATAAACAGTATAAGAATGCCAATGATTATTTAATGACCATACTGAGCAACTGCCAGGTGATGGGGAGAGTGAAAGATACCTCTCCCTATGAAGAAGTTTATGGGGGGGGAAAGGAAGTAAGAGGAGGAAGGAAAAGTACCAAAGGGGGTCTCAAGTATGAAACAGTTACTGCTCAGCTTAAGTGTTCCACTATGAGGAGGCACCATTAAATCTAGCCCAGCAGTGAAGGGTCACACCGAACAGATCTGTTAGGATCATGGGGCAGGAGAGCACTGGAAAGCAAGGTCCATTCTGGGGTTCTATACACTAAGAATGGAGAAAGGGAACAGTGACATATGTGGGAATGTGTGCAGTGGGAGAAGGACTTTGGTCTTTTCTTCTTCACATTATACTAGGTAAAAATCATACCTGGCATGGAGCTGACAACCACCATCAAACATTTCTCAGCAGGAGCTATAGGATTAGTGCTTGTTCGGTTAGTGCAGCAGCACATATACTTTTTAGACATGGGCCTTTGAGGAATTACAATCATGTAATCACAAACAAATATACTTACTGGACACAGTGTACAGGGGGTGTTGAGGGAGACTAGAAGGAACTGGGTTCTATGAGTCAGTGGTGTCCAAACTCACAAACCAGTGCTCTCGCTCTCTTCCTCTTACAAATTTTGATCATCATAATCATAAGCTGCCAAACTCTCTCATACACCTTAAAGCCTCCACTGCTGATGGAGTAGAGCAGGGCTCAGCCACTCCTTGGTCATGACAGTACATGTACTTCAGGAAACAGTATTACACTGGGAGAAGAGCAGTGAACTGAGAATGAAGGCTTAATATCACAGACCCAGCTTTGCCACTAGACCTATAGGGAAATTAAGACTATGGCCTTGGGTAAGTTATCCAAGCTCTCCAGGACTCAGTTTCCCCAAAAGTAGAACAAGGGTGATAAGACACAACCTGGCTCTGACATTCACTGACTTGGGGCCTGAGGGCCAAGCTGATATCCCCTACCTTGGGTTCTTGTTTCAGTGTTACAGCAGACATGCTACAGCAGAGCCAGAGTAGCAAGAGAAGTGATGATTACAATTCACTCTCTTCTAAACCAGACTAAAACCTCAGCCACAGCACAAACCACCACAACATTCTGGAGTAAAACTAAAAGGTTTTGAGACTTACAATCCTGGCCCAGATCATTAATTTTTCTCTCTGTTCCTTGGATATTAAATAAAAAAAGCAAGCAATAGGAATCAACAGGACAGCGGTAAAGCCACTTGGCACCTGGCAGGGCATATCCTTTGCTTGCAAAAGGAGTGCTCCAAACACTATAGCTGAGAAGAACATACAGGGGTCCTAGAGTCAGAATTCATTCCAAAAACAGGAATAATGAGTGCTATTTCTGCTCAATGGATCAGCCCTGAAAGGGGTGCAATCTCCACTGCACAAACTATACAGTCAGAAATAATCTTGCAACTGCCAGCACTCAACAAACTGGCACCTCTTTGGAGAAGACTCTCTGGGGACCCAGAGCTGCAGTAACTGAGGGAAATGTATCCAGATTAGATCAGCAAAGGCCTCTCTGGTTCCACATGAGCTATTGTAGGGGGCAATGGCACTGGCCAACGCACAAGATTTACACAATGAGCTCCCTGAGTCCTGCATGTGTTCAGGTCAAAGGAGCTGCTGCTCTGCTACAAACGACTCATGAAGTAACACACGCCAACTGTCCTATCACCTAGGCCTTTAGTTGCAATTCCTCAAGAAGGCTTGATACGTTTGTTTTCCACAGGAGTCACCCATCCCCCTTCATCTTAAATGAAGAGTAATAATCCTTATTTATTGACTCATTTCCTTCATCCTTCTCCTCCCATAAAAAACATAAATAAGGATACGGTACATAGAATAGAAAATTAATTAGCAATTTAAAAGTGAAATAGTGATACATGCTATAACATGAAAACATTATGTTAAGTGAAAGAAGCCAGACTAAAAACCCCCAGAACTACATATTGTATTGTGTACATTTATACGAGATATCCAGAACAGGCAAACCTATAGGGACAAAAAGTAGACTGGTAGTTGCCTAGGGCTTGGGGAGTAGAGGGATATAGGCATTAAGAAGTGATGACTCAGCCGGGCTCGGTGGCTTAGCCTGTAATCCCGCGCCTTTGGGAGGCTGAGGTGAGTGGATTGCCTGAGCCTGTAGGTTCAAGACCCGCCTGGGCAGCGAGACCTCATCTCTACAATAAATAAAAAAAAATTAGCCGGGCGTGGTAGCGCATGCCTGTGATTCTGGCTACTTGGAAGGCTGAGGCGGAAGGATCGCCGGAGCCCAGCAGGTCGAGGCTGCAGTGGCTGGGAGCGGCCACTGCACTCCAGTCTGGGCGACAGAGTGAGATTCCAACTCAGAAAAAAAAAAAAAAAAAAAGAAGTGATGACCAAGAGGAATAAAGTTTCTTGTGGAGTGATAAAAGTGTAGTAAAGTTGATTATGGTGATGGCTGAACAACCGTAAGCATACTAAAAGTCACTGAATTGTATTCTTTAAATGGGTAAACTGTATAATATGTGAATTATATCTCAATAAAGCAGTTTAAAAATGCCCCCAGGAGATCACAGTCTCTTTTAGGAAGGGAAATTTAGTGAGGAAGATTTGATTATCCTAGCTATCCGTGTTTCCAATGCCTGCCCCTTCCTTCCTATCAATTACTCATTTTGCTATTTCCACACTCTGCTCTGCCACAGTATCCAGCTCAGGCTTCCACCTTTCCTAAGATAACAACTAGGATGATGTTAGCTTTGTTTTGTTCTTCAAGTCTACCTCTGCTCTAACTTGACATTAGTGTCCTTCCTTACACATTTAGTTTCCTTCTGCCCCAGCAGAGATAGTAAAATTAAACACATACATACACAGAGCAGTGGCTAATGATCTGCCATACCATGAAGAAAGAATGAGGATAAATGATAATATTAAAGCACAGGTTGGGGAGTTTTAACAAATTTGGGCTCCAATCAAAGCATCTGGTCAAGATACTTTCAGACTCACTCTATTTCCACTTCTGTAAAATGGGGGAAACAGCAACAAATGCATCTAATAATGCATGTGGTTATTATAAAAATTAAATGGGAAATCCATGTAAATGATTATTATGATGACTAGTCATAAAGATTCTCAATAAATGACCACTATTAATGGAATTCTTATGGTCTGTTTTTCTCATGCTGTTCCACAGCGCAGACTCTATGTCAAAAGCTAGTAATAAAAGCAAAGTGTTGGCACCACCAAATTGTTCATAATCGTTTTCCTGACTATTCTAATCATTCTTGTTCTCAGATCCCAGCCTATTCCTGATTTTTGGCTTTTTTACTTGAATTTGTCTTCCTGTTTCTGAACATGCTTAACCTCAAACATGGTTAGTATTACCTTTCCAGTTCCATATTCCCTATACAACCATAATCTGTATTTGTCACCTTATTTATGATACTTTAAGTCACTCTGGATAAACTGCTTACCCACAGTATCACAGCACTCAGTATCCTACTCTTTCTAATCATGAGATCAAAACAATTTAAGACGAACATGATGAAGATTATAATAGAATCTGACAAGCTTACAATGGACTAGGAGATAGCCATGAAATGATGCTGGCGAAGTAGCTATTGGCATGAAAAGATGCTCGCAACAGAGAAGGGGCAAGCTGAAAGCGTATTGCAAGTCTGTACAATATGATTGACATTTTGTAAGGGATTTAAACATGTGTATACATGCAAACACAGATGCACAGAAACAAGACTAGAACAACAAACAACAAAAAGTTAAGATAAAGGACATTATATTAAGGAAATTTTAATTTTATTCTTTTGGTTTGATATATATTCTAAATTTTCTTTGATGAAGCCATATTATTTTTAAGAAAAAGATTTTAAGGACTTTAAAAAAGAATTAGTTTAAATAATGTAATGCCTCTTAGCATTTTTTTCAGCAGCCACTATAGTATGGCTCTGTAGTCAGAAAGACCAGAGTTCAAATCTCTATTCTACCGCTTTTTAAAAAAGTTTTAAAACAGTTTATTAGCTAGAAAAAGAGAAGGAAAAAGGAAGACTCATGGCAGAAAGACCTGCCATGGGCAAGTTTCTCAAAAAAGAAAATCTGCTACCACTTATATTATAAGTATGACATTGGCAAATCACTTAATGCTTTTAGATGGTATTTTCATCTGGAAAATGAAGATGAAACTCCTAGCCAAGTACTTGGTATGTGGTCTTCAGTAAAAACCAGTCCCCTTAACTCTTCCATCCCTTTACCCTGTGGCAGTGGTCCTCAACTTGCGTGTGCATCAGAATCCCCAGAGTATGTTAAAACAGACTGCGGGAACCCATCCTCAGAGTTTCTGATTTAGTAGGTCTGGGGAAGAGGTAGAGACCATGAATATATATAAGTTCCCAGGTGATGCTCATGCTACTGGTCCGAAGTCACACTTTAAGGTGCTCTTTCAGATCAAAAATATTTCAGGAATACTTGCCCACTGGATACCAAATTAAACTAGAGGCTAGCACTGCAATTTACCCAAAAGTTCAACATTAAAACATGGGATTATTTACCCCTGGACACTGAAGGAACTGGTTTCCACTTAAGGTGGTAAGCAAATAGCAATCATTATTGCATTTGGAATATTCTGGTTCCAGCACGGAAGAAAACATCTGAGAATGTGGATAGGATCAAACAAAATGCAAGAGACAGACACTCCATCAACCCACCACAAGTCGTGCTGTGTCTGTCTGGTAACTTCACTGGGATAGAAGGGTAGATGCTAGTGTGTCATGAAGCATTTGCTTTGCTCTGGGTGCCCTCTGTTGACGAAGACTGACATAGCCACTTCCTCCTTTCCTCCCTTTTCTCTTTCCACCCCAGGGCCAAGAGTCCTTCCAGTGTGATTCAGACTTGAGGAAAGGTTTCCAGTTATGAACTATTTTCTAAGCCATATGTAGGCAAGACAGACCTTTTCTTCCTCCAACTTTCGTAAGCCCCCTTCTCCGTGTGTTTGTATCTGCAGCTTATTGCTAAATATTAACTGCTTTAGGACTGCAGAACAAGAAGTGAACAATACTTAGCACAATGGTATGAGAAATTTAAATCCCAAACGCATTTCTCTTCAGAAATGATAGAATTACCACAAGGGGAATAGACTGCTTGTGTAAGGAACACATAACACAATATGAAACCCTGTTGATTGGTATTAAAAAATACTAACTGGTGAAATTCTTAGGGTTTCTGTAGAGAAAACTTAAAAAAATTTTATTATAAAGATGTGGGGTACAATTCAGGGTTAGGTATACAAACATTGATCATGCAGGTACCCATGTTGATGAGGTATGCCCCTCCCTCCCCTAGCGTTTCCCTCAACTGCCAATCCCACTCCCCCCCCGCCACAGTTTCCCATTACTGCCAATCGCTTTCTTATAGCATTATAATTGTTCCAACTTTTTAATAGTACCATTCCTAACTAAAACAACTAAAAGTATAATGAGAAAATTTTAGAGCTGGAAAAAATCACTATTAACCATCTTCTCCAATGTCCTCATTTATATGAGGAAACTAAAGAACCCAGAGAGGTAAAGTGACACATACAAGGTTACAAGATTAGTGACAAAGTCAAGTTTGCTGACTCCTTCATAACTTAGGCTTTCTACTATACTATACAGTTTTCATTCAGAAAACATTTTCATTTAGCCATTACCAAGACAAGGATAATCACATCTTAACCACTTCCATAGGAGGATAAAGAAACTAAAAACCATGTAATAATTCATGGGGCGGCGGGGGGGAGGTGGGTGGGTGTCCTTTTTCTACTGTTAAAATTAGGCCTTTCCCAATGTCAATACTTCCTTAATAACAATTATTTAATTAAATTATTTTTCACAGGATTAAAAACTGCAGCATCAACAAGAAATGTTTAAATCAGGACTATGGTCTGTGGACCTTCCCCAGTTCATTGCTTATTTTTGTACAACCCAAGTACAGTCCACAAGCTAAGATAGTTTTTATATTTGTTAATGATTGAAAGAAAAATCAAAAGCAGCTAAATATTTCATGACATATGAAAACTGTATGAAATTCAAATTTTAGTGTCCACAAATAAAGTCTTATTAGAACTCAGCCATGAGCATTCCTTTTCCATCCTGTCTATGGCTGCATTAGTGCTACAACAGCAGAGGATATTGTAGAATAGCTGCAACAGAAACTATATGGCCCCCAAACTTAAAATATTTACTCTCAGATCCTTTACAGAAATAGTTTGCCCATTCCTGTTCTAAATCATTGGTAAATGTGATGTCTGAACCTTTAGTCCAATCTGAAGTGCTGGGTTGTAAGTTCTATGGAGGCCCACGCCTCAGTGGTGATGAGTTCTCCAAGCCATTTAGTGTGAGTCCTGCACAAGGTGAGTGGTCAGTCTATACTAACAGATTTATCTTGCTTCTAGAGAAGCTGAGGATACTGTGCTAGATTTTTGGCCTGTTTTTTAGTTTGGTTTTATTTATTTATTTTTTGAGTCAGGGTCTTGCTGTCACGCAGGCTGGAGTGCAGTTTCTCAATTAGAGCTAAATGCAGCCTTGGCATGCTGGGCTCAAGTGATCCTTTTGCCTCAGCCTCCTAAGTAGCTAGGACTATAAGGCACCCACCACCAGGCCTGGCTAATTTTTGTAGTTTTTGTAGAGATAGGGTCTTGCTATGCTGTCCAGGATTTTTTAACTTAATACTTATTAGCAATCTACTTATTAGCAATCCTATAAAAGCATCTCATTTTGCAAATGAGGAATCAAGCCTAGGAGAAGTTAAAAACAAAGCTCAAACTAGAATTTGAACTCAGGTCTGTCTGACACCAAAGTTCCTTGACTTGTGGGCAAAAGGAAAGCTACAAGTCAGGGCTCCAAGCCTTCCATATCTTTTCTTTAATTTATGTACTTTTTAAAGAGATAGAGTCTCACTCTGTTGCTTAGGCTGGAGTGCAGTGGCACAATCATGGTTCACCGCAGTCTCAAACTCCTAGGTTCAAGCAATCCTTTCACCTCAGCCTCCCAGATAACTAGGACTACAAGCTCACAGCACCATACCCGGCTAACTTTTATATCTTTTGTACAAGAACCATTCCATTTGCCTTTTTTATAAATGTCATTCATCCATGGAATTTCTTTGAAAAAGAATTTGCTGCTAATATTGTTTTAACCCTTTAAGTCTGAAGATCACTACACCTCACAAAAAAGAAATACCAACTATATGCCACTTAATACTACCAACTTTGGAAAATCTCTCATGAAATTGGAACTCTTAATTTCCTTATCCACAATACAGACTCACTGGGGTCTCACCAAGATCAAATGAGAATGAATACAAAAGCGATACATTTTTTTTTGAGTTGGAGTCTCACTCCGTTGCCCAGATTGGAGTGCAGTGGCACGCTCCCGGCCACCACAGCCTCGACCTGCTGGGCTCTGGTGATCCTTCTGCCTCAGCCTTCCAAGTAGCTGGAACTACAGGCATGCGCTTCCACACCCGGCTAATTTTTTGATTTATTGTAGAGATGAGGTCTCGCCAAGTTGCCCAGGTGGGTCTTGAACCCGTGGGCTCAGGCAATCCACTCATCTCAGCCTCCCAAAGTGCTGGGATTACAGGCTGAGTCACCAAGCCCAGCTTATAAAAGCAGTATGTAAACTATACAAGACTATGGAAATAATGCAGAAGTATCATCCTTTAGTAAAGGAGAGCAAGTGGGGGAAAGAATAATGTTTGCTGCTGACTAAAGAAAAATCAAACACGCAAGTAAAATGTAAATAAACAAACATTCAAGTAAAAGACATATGCCTGGTGGGAATATCATAAATGTTGAAATCTAACACATTTAGACTTAAAACCTAGATTCACTCATTAATAGGTAGTATTAGGTAATGACTTCATCCCTTTGAACTTTGATTTCCTCACCTGCAAATGGGATTAAATAAAATAACACTTGCTTTATACGGTACTTAGCATACAGTGTTTCACACACGTTAGCTCTCTTTTCAATAGCACATCTCTCCATGCCCAGACACATGTTACTCTAAAATTAAGACACATATGCTAGGATTAATGTATGGGCTCCATGTACCAGCAACAAAATACTAGAATTAAAGAGCTAGAAGCATCTTTTATCTTAGATAATTCAATGATACACACTACACCACAAAGCTTATAAGAGCATAGGCTAAAGGCACTCTAAAGGAACAAAGATCCTAATACAATAATACGAGATACATGGGAAAAGTTCTACTAATTCAATAAGGATATTTACTGAGTGTTTTAAGAGCCTTCTATGGCTCCATAAAATGACAGATTTACATTTAATATCCACTTGACAAAACCCATTAAACTTGTTAGAGGCACTCTCTTGTGGAAGATCTAGCTTTTTAGGCATTAATTTTTCATACCACTCTGGCAAGGCAAAGGCAATAAAAACCTAGCGAAAGGCTGACCAAAGTTTTCCCCCAAATAGTTCCTGTATTTCAAGAAGGGTGAAGATGAGTTTACCTTTTAATTTATCTGTTTACCACACTTTATCAAACTTGTATTGGACACTTACTTTGTGCAAGGTATTCAAGAAAACCAGCAGTGTGCCAGGGTTTTTGTTCTCACAAAATTGTGTGTGTCATCAAACCTTTTCACCATAATGCAACAGTAATGACAAAGTGCTATTACAAAATAGAAACCATGTGCCCCTAAGGTGCAGTGGACATTGACAGTGCATCAGACAAGACTTCACGGAATAAATAGCATTTGAAGTGGGATTTAAAGGATGCACTGCATTTAACCCTTTACACTCGGATGACCCCTCTGAGGGGACATCATAAATTTAGCAAACTACTCAGATGTCCCCTCTCAGAGGACATAAAGAGACTGCTAGTGATTATACAAGACAAACTTATGCCACTGCAACTTTTTCAAAAAAGTATGTTTCCTTGAAGTTTTCCATTCAAATTTCACAAAAAGGCAAATAAAGACACGGAATATATACTGAGATAAAATCAATCAGTTGAGAAGTGTTTTTCAGGAATTATGAGTGCATCCTTCCACATCTTCATCAAACAACAGACTGGACAATAAATTACATGTTATTAATGTGGGAGAAAGAAAATGAGACTGCATTGTCTGCTCGAATAGAAAAACACCAGGTGAAAGACATCAAACAAATTACTATTGCACATGTACCAATGAACCTGCAACACGTGTCGGTGGATGTTTCACATACTGCCACACGCTAGAAAAATATAAAACATAATAAGAATTCAAACCCTTATCAAATCCCCAAGCTACACTACCTCGCCCCACAGTATGGCTAGAACACACAGTACTTCACATGAAGGAAATGGAAAAAGACTGAGGTCAGGTCATGGAAGACTCAGAATATCACACTCGAGTATTTTCAGCAGAGAAAAGCTGAGCAGAGTAATAAGACTTCAGTGAGATCAGAGCTGTGCTTTCATTTAAATGCATGTTTACATAGTGAGTAATAATTATGCCACTACACTCTGGTCTGGGTGACAGAGCGAGACACTGTTTCTAAAACATTAAAAAATAATAATAACAAAGAAAATAAAAACATTTAATCTACAACTGAAACACATATCTATATTGTCCAACAATTATGAGAACTTTTGCCTTAGCTTATACTAACTAGTTGGTTTCATTCTAAATCAATCTGCCAGTGACTGCCTGTTGAAGAGCAAAAGACTAAAGAAATATATCAAGCTTCTTAAAAGTAACTCACAAAATGGTAACCATGGGTGGTTGTGAGAAGACCTTCTACTGCTTTGTGGTATTAACCACTACAACAAGACTATGGCTACTAACTACTTAGCTGCTCTAAGCAATTCTAGACAAATGAATTTCCCAATTTCAAAAGTTACCAATAAATGAAATTCTGTAATTTTCCTTTATAAATAGTCCTAGTGATTAATAATCCTTAGTCAGATAATTCTTTTTGACAGTCACATTAAACCTCTCATTACAATATAAATCAATTGCCTATATACAAAGGAATAGGCAAATCTACCAAAAAGCCAAGCAGTGAGATTATGATACAACCATTTACAAAATACTAAGCAAATGGGTCAAGAGTTGACCAACGATCACAGTCTAACAATCACAGCAACCCTAAACTTAGCACAAAGAGGGAAAGCTGGGGTGAAAAGTCAAACTGTGGCATAAAAGACAGGCTGTGGCAAAGAAACCAGGTAAAAAAGAGGGATGAGAATAAAAGCCAATCATATTTTTAACACTATTGGCATAAGTCATTCATCTATCCACAAATCCTAGCAACCCTGAAGTACTGAGGAGGTAAGAAGTAAAAAAGCTTCCATCATTTCCACAATGAAGTATAACGCTTCCAAGAGCCACAAAAATCAAACCCATTAGAGCCAAAGAGTCCTTAAAGGAAAAAGAAGAATCCTGGACCCAGAGATAAGAAGATGAGAAGAGACTTTCTAGATTACCTAGACAGTTAAAGGTAGAGGTTAGTGTACCTACTTTCAGAGCATCAAGCAGTAAGTCACTCTTGACTTGGGAAATTTTTAAAATTTTAATCTTTTCAGTCATCTTATAGTATCCTCACTTTCACAGATGTGAAAACTAAGCCTCAGAAAAATTAGGTAATTTGCTCACATGTAATTTGCTTCACAATAGTTCCCAGGCTCACTTGGATCTGAACCTAATAGAAATCTCATATAGACATGTTAAATGAATTAAAACAATCAGAAACAATTAAGAGAGATTTCATAAAGAAGATTAAGTTGTGGGCAGAAATATTAAAGGATACTTAGGATTCTGCTGCAAAAGGGAGAAACATTTCAAACAAAAGGCACTAGGAGGAAATAAATGCCCAAGATAGATATTTGAAGGACTGTGAAGAGACACATAAAGTGGAAGAAATATGCGACAGGTTAAAAATGAGAAATACGGTTGGAGAAACTGGGACCAAATTGTAGCCTGAGCCTTGAATGTCTGGCTCAGTTTGTACCAAATTCTGCTCTAGTCATAAAAGTCTAAAAAAATGACTCCCTCTTTCTATTGATGCTGCCAAGACCTATATGAGTCAGATAAATAAACTTACACAGATTTCATTTCCTTCACAAAGACCTATTTTTCTCAGAGATATGACAAAGCCATATTTTTGAAGTAGAAATTTCAAATCTACAGATAAAATTCATCTCACATAGTGAATGAGAATCAAAAGTAAAATGAGAAAATAGATTTAAATCACAGAATGTGACAACTAATCATTTCCTTGTAAAGTTTCCCTAAGGCCTCTTTGCCATAAAATAAATGAGAAAAATAATTTACTGACCCTATTACATGTCATGAAATTTACATATGTTATCTCTAATCCTATAACAACCTTTCACAGTAGGTGTTATTCCTATTTTATAGATGAAGAAATTGAGGCTCAGAGAAGGAAAAAACTTGCCCAAAGTCATTTAGCCTGCCAACAGCAGGACTGATACTTAAACCCAAAGCATGTATATGTGTGTGTGTTTGCATGTATGTGTGTGTGTGTGTGTGTGTGTGTGTGTGTGTGTGTGTGTGTCTACAGAGAAATTTCCATGAAACAGCCTAATATAGAAGCTACAGTTTAAAAAACATTTAAAAAGTCAAGGAAATTGGCTGATCTGCTCTCCCACACTCCTTCAGATGTGCACAAAGCAGTAAATTTCGCTTCACTACACCAAGAGCTTTCTTGTCCTAACATGCTTCCACTAAGGATCCAGAAATGGCTGTGTCAGCCAAGCACAAAGCCAGTATACACCTGCCAATCTTTCTTGGAGCTACCACCAGGCCTGAGCAAAAAGAGGTCAATGCCTGTTTTCATAGCCTCTTTCATAAAAAAGCTATTCAGAATTTATCCAAACTTAGCAAATAAGGATGTAAAAACACTTTGTTTTCTTTAATTGAGGGGAGAAAAATATGTTTTACAAAATCTCACAAATGAGAAAAAAATTTTGCAAATTGTAAATCTAACAAAGAACTTATATCAAGAACATAAACCAAATGCAAAGTGTTTGACAAAAGACTTAAATAGACATCTCACCAAAGAAAACATATGAGTGACTAATAAACACATAAAAAGGCACTTAATCATTAGAGAAATGCAAGTTAAAGTCACAATGAGAAACCATTAACAGTTGTTATAATAAAAAAAGTTAGATAAAACCAAGTCACTCTGGAAAACAGTTTGCAATTTCTTTAAAAGTTATGAGGCTGGGCATGGTGGCTTGCACCTGTAATCCCAGCTACTCAGGAGGCTGAAATGGGAAGATTACTTGAGCCCAGAAGCCCAAGCTGCAGTGAGCTATGGTAACACCACTGCACTCCAGCCTGGGCCAAAGAGTGAACCCTTTCCCAACCCATCCCCTCAACCCCTGTCTCTCTTAAAAAAAAAAAAAAAAAAAAAGTTATGCAAAAGCTTACCAATAGCCTTAGCAATTTCACTGCTAGAAATCTACCCAAGAGAAATTAAAATGTATGTCCACACACAGATATGTATATGAATGTTCATATTGAATTTGTTCATGATAGTCAAACTGGAAACAATGCAAGTATCTATCAACTGGTAACTGAATAAACAAAATGCTGATACATCCATACAACAGAATACAACTCAGCAAAAAAACTAATGCTACAGTGATACATACTACAACCTGGGTGAACCCCAAAAACATTACGCTAAATGAAAGAAATCACACACAAAAGACTAAAGATATCAAAAGATTACATATATCATATGACTCAATTCATATAAAATGACCAAATATTGAAACTTTATGAAGTCAGAAAGAAGATAAGCAGTTGCTGGGGGAATCTGAGGTGGCAGCAGGGACTGACTACAAAAGAATCTGAGAGAATTTTAGAGGATAACGGAAATGTACTAAAACTAGACTGTGCCACAACTCTGTAAATCTACTAAAAAACACTGAATAAGTACACTTACATTGGGTGAATTTTGTGGTATAGAAATTATATCCCAATAGTTTCTTTTAAAAGCAATTGCCAAATACATATATTTATTTCCTGTATAGATTTAGTAACTCTAGGGGAAACAAGTATATAATCATATTTTATCATTTGGGTATAAAAATATTTAGATAGTTATAATAATGTAATTACCATGTAATCAAAAATCAATAATAAATACTGATATGACCAACAAATGGTTTTATTAGAAGGAAAGAGAGCGATAAAATTGCCAATTTCTTATCTCCAACAGTAGGAAGCCAAAGAATAGTGCTGATAATTGAAAAATCCAGAAACAGCAGAATAAGCATGCTATTTAGAGGCATGGCAATAGGAAGCAGAAGAAACAAAATGGTCTCTCCCAGAGGACAAAGCTTGTGAACTGTTTGTGAACCGAAATGATCTAAAATGCAATAGTAAAGTTGATTATATGTTTTGAGAAAAATACTACAAGAACACTAGACACTGCAGCATTACCAGTCCTTTACCCACTAGAAGGTGTAAGGACAATATCACAGAATGGCCTAAACCACTGATGGATGAGACTTGATGTCAGATGTTGAGGTGGAGCAACCATTTGTAAAAGCCTAGCACCCAGGTTTAAAGTGGGTTCTAGACAATGTAATGGGAAGAAAAAGTGATTTCACATTTTCTGTTATTTAAGAGCAAAGCAGAAGTCTATTTAGTTTAAAAAAAAAAAAAAGGACCAACCAGAAAGAAAAGAATATTAGTATAGATTGCAACATACAGAAGGGGTTACATTTTACTTATAAACCAGTCTTAATCCAGTCTCCAGCTGTCGAAGGGAGGCCTTGGGGCTGGAGTGGAGAGACGGAGAGTAGGGGAGTGACTTTTAAAAGGTACAGGGGTTTCCTTACGGTTGCTTTTTACTGTGCCAAGTAGCATTTTTATTAGAGAAAGCCAGGATAACAAAGGACTTAAGAGTTGGCATTGGGGCCCTTTTTCTTGCCAAAGGTGGGCACAATATTGACAAAACACCGGTTGTACTACTGCATTATCCAGTTGGCCCAGATTGTTTTCTTCTTCTTCTTCTTCTCCTGTTTGGCCACCTTAGGAGTCTGACCTCTCATTTTCCCAACACAGGCCAGGGAACCATGGACTTTACCTTCAAGCATGCAGTCGGCTATTTCCAGAGTGGCCAGGGCCTCCACCCCACACTGGCTCAGGGCAGCCTCATCCTTCAGGAGTATGCCTGCCAGGAGCACAACTTGGTCTTCTGGGGCGATGCCCTCCAGTGAGGCTACCTGAGCCTTGATATGGGCAACCGTCTCCCACTTGGTCGCCTCAAGGATGTGTAGCTCCTGGGCATGGACAAAGAACTATGTGTTGGCGACTGAACCACGGCCACTGCTGCTGCTGCCACAAAGATGAAATTGAGAATAAGGTTGCATTTTTAAGGACAACAATTATTAGCATAATGTTTTCAAAGAGCTGCTATTCATTAGTGGATCCAGAAAATCAATTTTGGTCAATCAATTGTTGGTCACAATCAAGAATGTTTTGTATGAGATGAAATAGAATGGGAAATATCACAGTACCTACAAGACAGTAAAGATAAGTAGTATTTGTTAATACTAATTCTAAGTTATAGTCATACATATGTGTGTGTTGGGTCATGACATAAAAGATATTATTTACTAGGGGTTGCAGTCTTTTATTAAATTCAAAAGCATGGAGTGAGAACTTGAACACCCTCACCATGTCCTCCATTCCAACTCTCCCCAGGGGAAGAAAAGTAGTTATTTCTTTTTCACCAAGCCAAAAGAGTACTAAGCATTTGTTGTAATCCACAACTCCAAATCAAAATAACAAAGCTCTGAAAGTTCACTTGCAAAAACTAGACTAAAATAAAGTCCACTCCAGGGATAAATGAAAAAAACAGGCTAGAAAAAGGAAAGAAACAAAACAAAACTAAAAAACTATTGGGGCGGGTACAGTGTCTCATGCCTATAATCCCAGTATTTGAGACGTCAAGGCAGGAGGATTACCTGAGCCCAGGAGTTCAAGACTAGCCCGGACAACATAGTGAGATCTCATCTCTACAAAAAAATTTTAAAAAATTAGCTGGGTTTAGTGGCGCATGCCTGTAATCCCAGAGAGGTTGAGGCAGAAGGATCACCCAAGCCCAGGAGGTTGAGGCTATGGTGAGCTCTGATCATGCCACTGCATTCTAGCCTAGGTGGCAGAGTGAAACTCTGATTCAAAAATTATCGTAGTTTTAAAAAAATTCTTGAGAGGAGCAATTGAGGAAAACTGTCAGGGGACGGAGGGGCACACTTCATCAACAAGGGTACCTGCATAATGAACATTTGTATGCCTAACCCTGAATTGCACCCCAACTTTAAAATAAATAAAAAAAACATAAAGCAAATAGTACACATAGATGGAAAGAACAATGTTTTCATGGAGTAACATAATTGTAGCAAAATCATTAAAAAATAAAGAAAGCATCAATGTAAAAAGAAATTACTGAGCGGAAAGAAAATATGTTCAAAGTTCATTTTTAAGTTATTCTCTACATTAAAAGTACAGCTGCCATTCTAAATATAAGCCTATATTTGTCTAACTCATATTTGTCAATGTAAATCTCTCCTTTGATACACCCACTTGTTTCTGTAAATCACTGAAACATATCCACATAGTGGCTTTCAACAGAATTTTAGAAAACTGAAGGGAAAAAATGTAGGTTTGAGGAGTCACTGACAAGTATTTTAAAAATCAACACAACATTAGTTTTTTTCTTTACATTTAAAATACATAAAGATAGCTGGGCTTGGTGGCTCAGCCTGTAACTCTGCGCCTTTGGGAGGCTGAGGTGAGTGGATTGCCTGAGTCAGAGGGTTCGAGACCCGCCTGGGCAGACGAGACCTCATCTCTACACTAAAAATCAAAAAATTAGCCGGGCGTGGTAGCGCGCACCTGTAATTCCGGCTACTTGGAAGGTTGAGGCGGAAGGATCGCCGGAGCCCAGCAGGTCGAGGCTGCGGTGGCCGGGAACGGCCACTGCAATCCAGTCTGGGCGACAGAATGAGACTCCAACTCAAAAAAAAAAAAAAAAAGATAAATTTTAGACCATAAGCTATTTTAACAAATAAGACAGGAAGAAAACCTGACAGAAACAAATTATTCAAGAAACCTTCAGGTTATATAAAGACTTTTCATGCTATGTTCTCCAAAGATTCCAGAATATCTTGCCACACTAGCAAAAGAAAATTCACATTTAAAGAAGAAAGATACTGAAAGAAAAATTAAAAAGGGATATATAAGACATGGAGGCTACAAATCTGAGGTTCAAGTCCAATTCTTCCACTTACTACCTATGTGAAATTGAGAGACTTGTCTAAAAATCTCTGTCTTGGTGTTCTTATTTATAAAATAGGGATAAGAAAGCCCAAACTACCCAGTAGACTATTGTGAAGATCAAAACTGGATATAAACAAGAGCCCTTTGTAAACTGGGAAGTACTTTACAGATATTAGTTTCTACAATTTACTAAAATTCCTAGCTTTATATCTTACTCAACACCTGAACCCAAGCAAGATTCTGTACTCTCTCTCATCTCACATGTTAATGGCAACTCCTATACAGTCCAAGTGTTAGACAATGGAATGTGCCATAACTTAAGGTTCTAAGAAAAAAGGATTACACCGTGGGTATTGCAAACTCGGTATTACTTTCAACACTTCAGCATTCAAGTGTCCCACCGACAAGCAACTCTTACTTAGTTAGGATGTCCCAATGAGGCAAAACAAATTATCTCTAATTCGTATGTATCTGCTGCTCTAATCTCCTTCCCCTATGTCCCACTCCCAAATGGAGTTGACTAAAACAAAATTCAACCAGGTCACTACTAAGGAATACAAAGTTGCTGACAACAAAAGTTAGTCCTCCCTACAGTTGATTATAGGATAAGTTCTTTTAATCAACCAATGTTCTCCATTTTCTAGGTCAAATATGCTGTGGGATGCTTCTGGCAATCATACCACCCAAAACTAGTTAGCAATTCTCTCACATCCTCCCCCTAAATCCTTCTCCTAGTAGCTGAGGTGTATGCTTACCAAACGTCACTTGTGTTTATTCACCTACCTACTTATAGAAGTTGCATGTTGTTACAGTTATATAATTAAATGCTATATAAATCAATGAAAAAAAGTTAGAAAATTTTCTGTGAAAATAGCTCTAATTTAAATGCTTTGAGACTACTTAATAAGAAAGACACTAAAAATCTTTTGCTCAGTACAGTTAAATGACAACTGTAAAAGACTGAGCAAGAAAGGTATATCATATAAATCTAGATAGTTTACCCAGTTTTCTCTGAATGTCATTAAGGCCTTGTTCCTCTTTTAAAAAACAAACAAATTAGAATTCATAGATGATGCTTTGTAAACAAAGTACATGCAAAAAAAACCCCCAAAAAACAAGTAGTATTAGCAGTTCTACTGATACAATAGACTTTGACCTCTTAACAGAACATGTATACCTTCACATTTAAATGTTCTAAATTAAAAAAAAAAAATTCTAAGTTTAAAAAAAAAAATTATTCCTGCCGGGTGTGATGGCTCACATCTATAATCCAGCACTTTGGGAGGCCTAGGTGAGAGAACTGCCTGAGTCCACGGGTTCAAGACCAACCTGGGCAACTTGGCGAGACCTCATCTTTACAGTAAATAAAAAAATTAGCTGGGCATGGTTACGTGTGCCTGTAGGTCCATCTACTTGGAAGGCTAAGGCAGTAGGACTGCCTGAGCCCAGCAGGTCCAGGCTGCAGTGGCCATGAGCATGCCACTACACTCCAGCCTGGGCAACAGAGTGAGATTCCAACTCAAAAAATAAAAAAATAAAAATTAAATTTTAAAAAAAGATACAAAAAAATTATTTCCCAACTTCAACTAATTGTTTAAATTAACCCATGGCCTACTAGTCTTGATTACATCAGGTAAAAGAACACTGACAGTATTTCTTTAATTATAGCATCTCATACATCCTAGTTTACCTAGAACTGTTTGAATGTAATTATCAGCATCCTCTTTCCCTCTCAAAAGTGCCCCAACTTAAATGATAAATTTATAGAGTCAACTTAAAGACTATACAGCAGACATCAAGTTGTGGAACCAAGAGGTAGTAAGGGAACAGCCTTAGGACCACTGCTATACTTTCTAAGAACTTCCTTAAAGTCATGCCCAATAAACAATCTTAGCAAAAAACAGTAAGCTTGCTGTGCAGAACAAAGCACTCTTCTAAGCAGACCACTGTTCCTAAGCACCTCCTATATAAAAACTCCGGAGCTGATACACACAAGTATTCTCCCATTTAAAAAATATTACAAACCCATAGAATATTCTAGCCTTATTCAAGGCTTAGGAACACACATAAGCACAAGCACATAAATAAAAAAGAAACAGCTAAGAATCTAAACCACTAACTCCATCAGACCACCAAATGAAAAGCCTTCATGGCCTTAGATAAAATATTTAGCTTTACTGAGCTAGTTTTTACTTCTGCAAAACTGGAACAATGTTTATCTCCTCCATTTCCACAGAGAAAACACATTAGCAAGTACAGTGAAATGCTCCGAATGCTTTATATAAGCAATGCATTTCCATCCCATAAAGCTTGTTAACTGATCAGGAAAGAAGTTGAGGTGACCCCTTGCATAAAAAAGCAAGAGAGGGCAGTGGGTTTTCCCGCCTCCTTTTCTTGCAGTTCTTAATTCAAATGTACTGCTGAGGGCTTATATAAAATGATGAAAGATCACTGAAACAGTGATCTCAGATCACTGAAACACTGAAATGCTGATCCATTTGATGCTAACAAACTTAGTTACAATAATCCTTAGCCAAAAGTCATGGGCTCCCAGATCTGTGGGTGAGCTTCAAGAAGTCTATAAAGCCCCCAATTGATAAATAAAATAATGTGAGTGAGTGTACACTCTCACATAACCACATCTTCCTTGGGTGAATCAATCCCCAGTATAGAAGAAAGAGCCCACGCAAAAAAAAAAAAAAAAAAAAAAGACTATTTCAGTTCTTACTCAGCTACTAATTTTAATTGTTACCTAGGATAAGTCACTTTACCTTTGTGTGCCTGATTTCCTCATCTTTCCAAAGAGAACATTTGCCTCATCTACTTCAAAAGGTAGATGGGAGGATAAGACACAAAAATAATGCTGAAAGTGTTCCACAACAATTAAAAAATTCTATCTTTTTACCTCTTCTAAAATCACCATTAGATGCTGATAAAAATACTCTTTGGGGTTGGTTCTTATCTATTTAGAAAAGAACAGCAAAAAAATAAGGGAAGCAAATAAAGGCACACAATTAAAATCCACCTTTACCCCATTCCCCAGCACCTACATTTGCTGAGCCAAAACCATGGTGAGGAGATGTAAAGATCACAAGTTCCATTTTTGCCCAGCTCAGGCTGTTCAGTGACCAGTGCTTCACACTGATAAATGCCTCCCAAATCTCAGCACAAAGTGAAAGTTCACAAGGTTAGCGCATTAATTAGCAGTACTCATTTGGATTCTGTATTCATCAAATACAACAAGCAGCTACTCAATATTTGCCTGTTTGCACTACTTTAAGATCTCTAATTCAAAGATTCAACCAGAGTACAAAATAAAGCCCAAGAAAATCAACTAAAATAAACCTGTCACCATGAGAATGTGGCTCAAAGTAAACCAGCAGCTTTAAATCACGACAAAGGGTCTGCACAGGCCTACAGCAGAGATAGCATAAGTAATGAATGTGCAGGTTACAGAAGTAGGTCCCTGTTACAAAAGAAAGGAAAACTAAAGTAGTTCCCAGCAAAGAGACTACTTTTGTACTTTAACAGATTCCTATTAACTCCGTTTGCTTAGCTCCTTATTGATTTGTAATCCCCACAGGAAGAACATGATATTACACAGTACCCTTTCAGATGATTTTAAACTCAGTAAGTCTATTTCCATACTTTACATCTATTAGCCTAACTTCCTAGATCCAAAATAAGCAATATCTTATAAATAATGAAATATTTATACAAAGAAGGACAAACATATGGACTTCACAGCAACTTGGATGGATTTAGAGTCTATCATACTCAGTGATCTATCATAGAAACAAAGAACAGAGTACCACATGTTCTCAGTCATAAGCAGACCCTGAACATTTACCATAATACTATAAGAAAGGGATTGGCAGTAGTGGGATACTGCCCAGAGGGGGACAGAACAACATCAATAATGGTACCTGATCTCAAACGAGGAAAAGTGGGAACCAAAGGAAGGCCCCAACTTTACCTGTACAATGACCACTTGTATACCTAATCCTGAATTGTGCCATACATCTTTAAAAAAAAAAAAAAGAAAGAAATATTTCCATTAGTATACAAGATTAGATTAAAAGACTAACCACGATCCTTTATATATGACATGTCCTAGATGAAAAGTACAGATGAAACAGTGAAAAAATGTCACTCCATTTAAAGCAGCCCATAGGATTTCAGTTCTCAACCTTGGCTACACAGAGGAATCACCTGCAGGGATTTCTAAATATTTGAATGGTTAAGCCCACTGTTAGATCTACCCAATTAAAATCTCTGGGGGTTGAATCTCCAGGTATTGTTATTTTTTTCTGATGTATGGCCAAGACATAAAACTACTATCAAAGGGCATAAATTTCACAGTTTATAGAAGCTCTAGGGCAGACCCAAACCAGAAGAGGGAAAAAAACAAAAACATTACATTCTCTTTAGACGTGGGGTATCTCTCACTAATTTCAATTTCAACAATGATGATCCCACTGGGAGATGAACACAAAGAAGAGCAACAATCTCTCTCCAATTCCTACCTGGGTGGTATGATATCAACCCAGCACTGAACTTTCAAGAATTGGACAAATACTCTACTGAAAGGCCCCAAATAGGTGATTACTGATTATGGGCTATCATCGTTTTTAAGATCAGTTTCAGTGGCTCTGATGAGATTCAATTAACTTCTGGAAAGGGAAATGATGTTGAGCACCTCATTTAGCACTATGACGACTCATATCCCTTAAATAAGCCTAACAATGGTGGCTTTTTTTGACAACCCTATAAGTTATCCCGGACAGGCATTCAAGAATATTTCTAAGAGTTACTCTTTCAAATCTCTGAAGAATGTCAATATCCCCAAACAGCAAGGAGACAAACTTCATTCAGAGGCTAGATGACTTAAGCCAAGACATTTCTCTAAGAGGCAGCCTTACTTATTCTTCTATCCTAACTTTATTTCACCCTCAGCTGTTCACACCTCCAAACAGCAAAAAGATACAAAGGGCATTTTATACACTCACCTAAACCACACTGAGGGTGTCTCGTAAGAAGCAATTCTACTCTGACCCTCAATAAGGCCTGGGCTTTTTTCTAGTCATCCCCTGATCTAACAAAGAAAGGCAGGCAGCAAAAACTTCACTTTCTTAAGCAAGACTTCCCTGATTAAAACCATAAGGCTGAATTCCCTCAGGAAGGAGAATGGAATTTTCTTGCTGCAGATTATTGCAAGGACTCAAAAAATCTGTGCTAAGTGGCAGAAAATAAAGAGACAAGGCCAGCATTGAGAATTACGAGGAATCAAGAAAACCAGGTCAAAAAATTATTATATAGCCTCAGGAAGAAAAAACAAAAGCAATCATGAATGTGCTTGGGTGACTGTTTTTTCCTACGATATCCACAATTTTAATAACATGATTATAATACCTTTAGAATTAAGGAATATATTTAACTTATATCTCTAAAAGTAAATTTATTACTGAAATGAGCCATACTACCTTCCAAAATAAGTAATTTCAGAAAAAGGTCTTTATCATAGCATCCTCTGATAAAACATACACATCATCTGAGTTATAAACAGCAGATACCAACCTGGTTATCCCGCGCTGGGAATCCATGATAACCCGGAGTCAGAGGCTCGTTCTAAAAGAAAGAGAAGAGAAAAAAAAAGTCAAACTGTAAGAGGAAAGAAAATGTTAAGAGTATCAAAATAATCCAAATTGACCAAATACAGATTCCTGCCCTGGTTCCTAAATGTTCCATTGCTGTATTCCACTTTACCTCACTACAGTTAAGCCTCTACAATGGCAAAAACAAAACACAAACAAACAAAAAGCAGTATTTGCTTAAGAACACTATTCAAGCAGGTCTCGGTGGCTCAGCCTGTAATCCCGTGCCTTTGGGAGGCTGAGGTGAGTGGATTGCCTGAGCCTGCGGGTTCGAGACCCGCCTAGGCAACTTGGTGAGACCTCATCTCTACAATAAATCAAAAAAATGAGCTGGGCGTGGTAGCACGTGCCTGTAGGTCCAGCTACTTGGAAGGCTGAGGCGAAAGGATCGCCGGAGCCCAGCAGGTCAAGGTGGCGGTGGCCGGGAGCGGTCACTGCATTCCAGTCTGGGCCATAGAGTGAGACTCCAACTAAAAAAAAAAAAAAAAAAAAGAAAAGAAAAAAAAAGAGCACTATTCATAAACACTATCTTCCTCTTTGTGCAGCAAAATCGGTTTCCTTCCCAGCATATTTTAAACAGGGTGCTATTGAGAGTAGGTGCAGAATAATTCTTAACTTCATATTGTGGGACTTTGGCATCCACAGCCTAAATTCACTTAAGCCAGTAAATACAAAATACTGGGAAAACTGAAAACTTCCACATTACCAAATATCTGTTGTCTGGAAAGGAGACAAGTATCACCCCTGTTGAGATCTGTCTCTTGATCCAGAAAAGTTTTAGCCTCTCCTATCAATCTGTTTTCCCTCTATTCTTTTAAATCTAGATGAAATTCTATCTCTGTTCAAGGTAGAATATCCCATATCATATGGACTCAAGTGACTTTTAACTTAAGCTCACTGCAAAGACCCTGCACCTTGTTCATCATGAGGTTTCCCCCAAGATCCAGCATAGTGTCTAAAACATGGCAGACACCCAAAAGACTGTGTAAATAAATAAGTGGAGTTAAACAACTAGCAATTATATAGAATACAGCCACCAGTTCAATGACAGACAATCCAAGTTCTTCTTTTCTATTTCTAAGTCTCTATTTTGGACATTTTCATATTTATAAATTAGTCTCCCCAAAGGAAGCGCACCAGGCTTTAAAAAAAAAATTTTGAGTGCCAAAACAACCTGGAGAAAGAATAAAAAAGTTGAAAGACTCACACTTCCTGATTCCAGAGCTTACTACAAAGCAACAATAACCAAGAGAGTGTAATACTAGCATAAGGAGCCAGGCAAGAGAAAGAAATACAGGATATTCAACTAGGAAAAGAAATCAAACTATCTCTGTATGCCAGCGATATGACCTTATACCTAGAGAATCCTAAAAACTCCTCCAAAGACTCCTAGACGTGACACATGAACTCAGTAAAGTTTCAGAATACAAAATCAATACACACACAGATCTGTAGCACTACTATACACCAAAAGCAACCAAGCTGAGAATCAAATCAAGAACTAAATTCCATTTACAACAAGAGCCAAAAAGCTAAAATAGCTAGGAATATATTTATCCAAGGAGGTGAAATATTTCTGCTAGGAAAACTATACAACACTGATGAAAGAAACTGTAGAGGGCACAAACAAATGGAGAAACATCCCTCATGGATTGGAAGAATCAACATTGTTAAAATGACCATATTACTCAAGGTGATCTACAGATTCAACATAATCCTTATCAAACTACCGACATCATTTTTCACAGAATTAGAAAAAACTAATCCTAAGATTAAAATGGAACCAAAAAAGAGTCAGAATAGCCAAAGCAATCCTAAACAGAAAGAACAAAGCTGGAAGCATTAAACTATCTGACTTTAAATCATACTACAATGTTGTAGTAGCCAAAACAGTATGGTACTGGTACAAGAGCAGACACATGAACCAATGGAACAGAACAGAGAATCTGGAAATAAACCCCAATACCCACAATCAACCGACCTTTGAAAAAGCAGACAAAAACATACACTTGGGAAAGGACACCCTATTCAACAAATGGCACTAGGAAAACTGAACAGCTGCACGTAGAAAAATGAAACTTGATCCCTATCTCTTCCCATGTAAAAAATTAACACAAGATAGATTAAAGACTTATATGTCAGACCAGAAACCATAAAAGTTCTAGAAGGAAACCTAGGAAAATCTCTTCTGGACATTGACCTACACAAAGAATTTATGGCTAAAACCCCAAAAGCAAATGCAAATACATACATACATACATACATACATACATACATAAGGGGGCCTTAAACTAAAAAGCTTCTGTACAACAAAAGAAATAATCAACAAAGCAAATAGCAAACCTACAAAAAAAGAGAGAAACAAAAAAATCTACAGAATGGGAAAAGATGTTTGCAAACTATACATCTGACAAAAGACTAATATCCAGACTCTACAAATGTCCAACATCACTAATTATCAGGGAAATGCAAATCAAAACCACAATGAGACACCACTTTACACCGATCAGAACTGCCATTATTTAAAAAAAATAGATGCTGGCATGGATGTGGAGAGAAAGGGTAACTCTTACACTGTTTATGGGAGTGTAAATTAGTACAACCTCTATGGAAATTGGTGTGGATACTTCCTAAAGAAATAGATCTACCATTTGATCCTGCAATTCCACTACTAGGTATCTACTCTAAGGAACAGAGGCCATTGTATAAAAAAAGCACCTGCGCCCGCATGTTCATTTCAGCACAATTCACAATTGCAAAGATGTGGAATCAACCTAAATGCCCATCAACTGATCAGTAGATAAGGAATATGCAGTATATATACACTATGGAATACTATTCAGCTATCAAAACAATTAAATATTGTCTTGGATGGAAGTGGAGAACATCGTCCTAAGTAACTCAGGAACAGAATATCAAACAGCACATGTTCTCATTTATAACTGAGAGCTAAACTAAGGATCTGCAAAGGCACAGAGAATGATATGATGGACAATGGAGACTCAGAAGTGGGTAAGAGAAGGGGTGTAGGGGTGAAAAATCACCTATTGGGTACAATGTGCACAAGTGGGGATGGTGGGTACAATTAAAGTCCAGACTTCTTTGCCACTGTACAATGCAACCACGTAGCCAAAAACTACTTGTACTCCCTACAGCTATCAAAATAAAGGAAAAAAATTTAATGAGGAAAAAATATACTAGCATAAAGACAGGGATACAACTGAGTACAGAAGTAATAGGAAAAAAATAGTATTCGTAACAAATGTACTGAGACAACTAGATATCCAGTAAAAGAATGATGTTGCAACCCTACTTCCTACCATATAAACAAAATTAATTCAAAACAGATCACATCAAAAACTATAAAACTCTTAAAAAAGAAAACACAGGATTAAATCTTCATAACTTCTGGGTAGGCAATAGTATCTTTAATATGACACCATAAGCACAAGTGACAGTGGAAAAGAGGTAAGTTAGACTTCACCAAAATTAAAAACTTTTGTGTTTCAAATGACACCATCAAGTAAAGACGATCCACAGAAGGGGAGAAAATATTTGTAAATCATGTTTAATAAGAAATGTGCATCCAGAATATATTTAAAAAACGATTACAACTCAACAACAAAAAAATAAATAACCCAATTTAAAAATGGGCAAAGGATTTAACACAGTTCTCCAAAAAAATGTGCAAATGGCCAATAAGTGCATGAAAAATCCTCAATATCAAAAGTCATTATTCAAATCAAAAACACATTAAGAATCCACAAGAATGGCTATAATAAAAACGTCAGACAAAAACTAGTACTGGCAAGGATGTGGAGAAATTGGAATTCTTATATATGGTGTTAGGAATGCAAAATGGTAAAGCTGCTTTGCTGTTAAACAGTTGGGGAGTCCTTCAAAATGTTAAATGCCATATGACCCAACAGTCCCACACCTAGGTTTATAACTAAGAAAACCGAAACCATGTGTCCACACAAAAAGTTGTATATGAATACTCACAGCAGCATTACTTCTTAATAACCAAAGAGTAAAAACAACCCTCAAGTCCATCAATGGATAAAGTATGATACATCCAAAATTGAACATCATACAGCAATTTTTTAAAATGAAGTATGGCTACAAGGATAAATCTTAAAAACATCATGCTAAGTGAAAAAAGACACAAAAGGCCACAAGTTACTATTCCATTTGTATGAAATGTGCAAAATAGGCAAATCCATGGAGACAGAAAATAGATTAGTAGTTCCAGGTGATGTGGAGAGAAATGGGCAGTGACTGCTAACAATTAGGTTTATTTTGGGGATGATGAAAATGTTCTAGAATTAGATACCTGTGATGGATACACAGCTCTGTGATTATACTAAAAAGCACTGAAACCCTAAAAGCCCTTCAAAAAGGTGAGATGTATGGTCTGCGAATTATATCCCATTACATTTGTTACTTCAAAAGTAACAAAAGGCAGTGAGTGGCTCACGCCTGTAATCCCAGCACTTTGGGAGGTGGGGTGTGGGGGGAGGAGCACTTGAAGTCAGGGGTTTGAGACCAGCTTGGGCAACACAGTGAGATCCAACTCTTAAAAAAAAATGTAAATAAATGCACAGAAAAAAATCTAGGAGGATATACAACAAACTTCTAACAGTGGTTACTACTAGGAAGAAGAATAAGATCTGTGGAAGCTTGAAGGGGCATTTTAAAAAAAAATCTAAATTGTTTGAATTTCACATTTTACAAAATTAAAATTCATGCATTACTTATGTTCATAATGTTTTATAACTTACAAATCCAACTTCATATAATCTAACGTAGTCCTCACAATGCACAAAACAGGTTTTATAAACCTCATTTTATAGATGACAAAACTGAATTCAGAAAGCTTCCAAAGATTTGCTCAAAACCAAATAGTTCATGAAAGGGGCTGAGACACTTTCAGACGTAGGTCTTAATTCTATACCCAATACCTCTACTACTTCATGACAACTGGAAGAAACGTTTCCACATTTCTCTGGTCTGAGCAGGTATAACTACGGATGTCTAACAATCTGCTGGTCTGAGTTTTGAATCAGTGTAAAAATAATAACTAGTATTTAAAGCAGAAATGAAATTACAAGGAAAGCTAATGGAACAGATGAGATGGAAACCAGATGTGTTAAAGTCCAAAAAAGAAAAGTTGTTCGTAGCTGCATGCCTACAAGGAGGTGTTGCCTAGTAAGATTGAAAGACTTAGAAACTGACCCTGCCCCAACACAGAGACTGCTAAAAAATAAAAAGAAATATATCAGAAATAAAATACTACCCACAAGAATCTTTATTAACTACAGAAGTCAGCAATTAACCTGTTTAGAAGCACATGGCTAGTTGACATGTGAAAGTACAACAGAAGGATCCTTAAGTAACTGTCAAATAGAACAACCGCCGTGATCATGTGTGTGCGGTGGACACTGAAAGAAGTGATACACGCCAAGAAAATAACTCTTGACTTTTTAATTCTCCACTGACTGCTTAAAGCGCCCATATGAGATCGAGCATGGTGGCTCACACCTGTAAACCCAGCACTGTGGGAGGCTAAGAAGGGAGGACTGCTTGAGCCCAGAAATTCAAGCCCAGACTGGGCAACACAGTGAGACCTTGTCTCTACAAAAAATTAAATTAAAAAAAAATGAGCTGGGCTCGGTGGCTCAGCCTGTAATCCCGCGCCTTTGGGAGGCTGAGGTGAGTGGATTGCCTGAGCCCGCGGGTTTGAGACCCACCTGGGCAGCGAGACCTCTCTACAATAAATCAAAAAATTAGCCAGGCGTGGTAGTGCGGGCCTGTAATTCCGGCTACTTGGAAGGCTGAGGCAGAAGGATCGCTGGAGCCCAGCAGGTCAAGGCTGCGGTGGCCGGGAGCGGCCACTGCACTCCAGTCTGGGCGACAGAGTGAGACTCCAACTCAAAAAAAAAAAATGAGCCAGGCGTAGTGGCATGTGCCTGTAGTCTCACCTACTTGGGAGGCTGAGGCAGGAAAATCACCTGCACCCAAGGAGTTCAAGGCTGTGGTGAGCCGTGATCGTGCCACTGCACCTGACCCTGGGTGACCAAGTGAGACCTCGACTCAAAAAATAAAAACATAAAGAGAAGTTTTCATATGCACATGTTTGAATACTCCATTTAAGCAGAAGAATCCTTCATTTATTCAGTAAGAGTAGATTGAACAATTGCTTTCTGACAAGCACACATGCTGGTATCCTTTCCCTTGAGGAGTTCAGAGTCATAATAATTACAATAATGCAACTGATACCAAAACTAAAGTCTATAAAAAAGAACAGAAGATCTTTTTAAAAGGTGTGTGTAGGCTTGAGGGGGTGGGTAATAACCTCTGACTTCCTGTTAGGACAAAACCTCCAGCAAGTACTATGATCTTTCTGCATGCTGCAGTCATTCTTTCTGCATGTTGAAAAAAAAATGATTTTTACAGCCATTTTTGTAAATGCTTTCTGGAAGTTATTGATAACTTCTGAATAATTAGCCAATATACTTTCCCAGAATACTGGCAAAATTAATAAAAAGGTGGTAAAAATATTGGTAAAACTACCCAGAACACTGCAGATGAGAGGAGAAAAAAAATACTATTTTATTAAGCATTTTATTTTATTTATTTATTTATTTTTGAGTTGGAGTCTCACTCTGTCACCCAGGCTGGAGTGCAGTGGCATGCTCACGGCCACCACAGCCCTGACCTGCTGGGCTTAGGCAATCCTTCTGCCTTAGCCTTTCAAGTAGTTGGAATTACAGGCGTGCGTCACCACAACCAGTACTTTTTTTTTTTTTTTGTAGAGACAAGGTCTCACCATGTTGCTCAGGCTGGTCTGGAAACCCATGGACTCAGGCAATCCTCTTGCCTCGGCCTCCCAAAGTGCTGGGATTACAGGCGTAAGCCACCACACCCAGTCTCTTAAACATTTTAAAAACACAGTTGAGAGGTGCTATGAGGCTTTAACAATACAGAAGATCAAAAAGAATTACAGTTGTGACGGACTATACTACCCATAAATCCTAAGCAATGATCAATAAAACACTAACCAAAATGAAGGTGCCTGAGAAACCTAAGAAAGACACCACATTGCCAATTTCCCCTCGCTTCACCTGCTTAATAGATCATGTGTTGAATATCCAGAGTTTTATTACAAAAGTATTTCTTACTGGCTTCCATCACTAATGAGGGTTGGCTAGGAGCAGAATGCAGAAAACTGGTAATGCACAATGAAGTTAAATAAGCAATTAAAAAAATAAATCCAAAACCTATCCTGTTGCCTTTCTTTTATGTCTAATATAATCAAATCTATTACACAGAATGGAAAGGGAAGAATACTGAAAATGGAACAAAATTAATTCCCGCCACTCTGCAATTTGGGGAAAGTAAAAGGAAGCAAAGGAAGAAAAGAAATGAAGCTGTAGTCTACAAACACAACTTGGACAATGGTACAAGCTCAGATTTTTTTCTTTGAGTTGGGGTCTCACTCTGCCGCCCAGACTGGAGTATGGTGGCACGAAAACAGCTCGCCACTCCCTTGATCTCCTGGTCTCACTCTGTTGCCCAGGCTGGAGGGCACTGGCACAAAAACAGCTTGCCGCTCCCTCGATCTCCTGGGTTCAGGCAATCTTTCTGCCTTTGCCTCCCGAGTACCTAGGAATACAGGTGTGCACCACCACACCTGGCTAATATATATACATTTTTTTGTGGTAGAGATGAGGTCTCACTATGGTACCTAGGCTGATCTCGAGCTCCTGAGCTCCAGCCATTCTACCACCTCAGTCCCACAAAGTGCTGGGATTACAAACGTGAGCTACTACACTGGTCTCAGATTTTTCATTAACTTACTCCCCAGCTGAAAATGTATTTCATATCACCTTCAAGCATTTAACAACAACAGAAGATTTAGACTACACTGACTGAAATAAAAAAGGAAATCAATGTATTTCACTACCTTATTTGCAGCAAGTTAACTGTTTTTCAGGTATTAAGCCTATTTTCGAATTGGCACATGGAAAGAAATACCATAGGCAACAGAAGATGCATTACTAATCCTAGCAACAAATACCTCTGGCTCAAGAAGAGAGACTGCTAAGCAACCACAGGGCATAATTCTGCTTCCAAATCATGTAAGGTTCAAAGTAGCTAGAGATAAGATGAAGTCTAATAAGGGATATGAATCTGATAATATCTAACAACACGGTCGCAACATAAGGTTCAACTGTTAACTGGTAAATTAAGCTTTCATGTTATAATAAAACAACCCACACCACCTCCCCATCAAGACAATCAACGATGGTTCTCTGTTATACTCACCACTCACTCCTCATTTACCCTTTTCTTTTTTAATTAAACATGCCCTGGTGGGAGGTGGGATTAACAGTAGTCAACATCTGTCTGGGGATGGGGAGACACCCCTTATCAACAAGGGTGCCTGAACAATGCATATTTGTATACCTAACCCTTAACTGTACCCCACAATTTTAAAATAAAAAATATGATTAAAAAATAAATAATAAAATAATAAATAAATATGCCCTGGTTCAAGCAATATGTCTCATGGTAAAAATCTGACACATTTCCTGGTCCTTGAAGTTCATCTTTGGAACACACTAAAATTTCCTTTTTTTCAATAGTGGTCGTAGGTATCTAAGAAACAACCAATCAAACCTCTTTTCTTTACAGATCAGGAAGCTGAGACTGACAGAAATGCCTTGTCCACAGTCATTCAACTAGGCAGACATAAAAGAGAACCTAGAATTCAGAACTCTCAAATCATATAAACTATTCATTTCAGACTCTGCTAATTGTAGATATATGTAACTCCTTTCGTGATGCAATGGAAAGGCTGAACTGAACTTCAGGAGTCAAAGAGACATAGATTCAAATTCTGGCTGTATCACTTTCTAACTATGTGACTCTAGCCAAATTAATCTCTCTGAGCCCAAATTTTCTCAGCTGTGTAACAGATTATAAATATATCGCGTAAAGGTGATAGTAAATGAGATAATCAGGTGAAGCTTATCTGGCACAGTATTTAAAATACAGAAGAAGCTCAAAAAAGAATTCCTTTCCAGCCCCCACGTCTATCAGTTGCAAATGACTTGAGGGAAAATATATAGTTTGTGGGACCAAATCTCACCAAGAAGTGCACTTCCAAGAAAAATCAACCTTTAATTTTTTTTTTCATTCTAATATCAGCTCTTTAAAAATATATAGCAAAGCCAGGCTCAGTGGTTCAGCCTGTAATCCTGTGCTTTGGGAGGCTGAGGTGAGTGGATTGCCTGAGCCCGCGGGTTCGAGACCCACCTGGGCAACTTGGCAAGACCTCATCTCTACAATAAATCAAAAAATTAGCCAGGCGTGGTAGCGCGCACCTGTAGTTCCAGCTACTGGAAGGCTGAGGCGGAAGGATCACTGGAGCCCAGCAGGTTGAGGCTGCAGTGGCCAGGAGCGGCCGCTGCACTCCAGTCTGGGTGACAGAGTGAGACTCCAACTCAAAAAAAAAAAAAAAAAATATATATATATATATATAGCAAATAGCCATCCAGTCTCACCGAAGGTGCTCAAAAACTAGACAAAAATTAGTGATATTATAAATCTATTCCAGTAATCAAGGATATAATAAATGAGATTACCATTAATGTGACCAAAGAAACGTTGCCTTTTGTGACATACAGTCTCACACAGCATAGCAACATTTCAGTCAACAATAGACTCATAAATGGTGGTGGGCCCATAGGATTATAATGAAGCTGGGGTAAGGTGTGCTGGCTCATGCCTATAATCCCAGCAATTTGGAAGGCTGAGGTGGGAGGATTACTTGAGGCCAGAAGTTTAAGATCAGCCTGGGTAACATAATGAGACCTTGTCTCTACAGAAAAATTTAAACATTAGTCAGGCATGACAGTGTGAGCCTGTATCCTAGCTATCCAGGAGGCTGAAGTGAGAGGACTGCTTGAGCCCAGAAGTTCAAGGATGCAGTGACCTAGGATCACATCACTGCACTCCAGCCTGGGCAAAGAGTTAGATACTCTTTTTTTTAAGTGGGGGTAGGTATAATGAAGCTGAAAATTCCTATTGCCTAGAGACAGAGTAGTGCTACAAGGGTGATGCCAGTATAAACAAATCTACTCTGCTGCCAGTCATATAAAAGTCTAGCACATACATATTTAATATATAATGATAACAAATGACTATTTTACTGGCTTAGGTTAGTTACTACACTGTGCTTTTTATCATTATTTTAGAGAATACTCTTTCTACTTATTTTTAAAAAAGTTTACTATAAAACAGCTTCAGGCAGACCCGTTAGGAGGTATTCCAGAAGGCACTGTTATCACACAAGATAACAGCTCCATGCATGTCTTTGCTCCCAAAGACCTTCCAGTAGGAGAAGATGTGAAGGTGGAAGACAGTGAAACTGATTATCCTGACTCCGTGTAGGCCTAGGCTAATGTGAATGTTTGTGACTTCGTTTTTTAACAGAAAAGTTTTAAAAGTAAAAAATAACAAAACTTCAGCCGGGCTCGGTGGCTCAGCCTGCAATCCCGCGCCTTTGGGAGGCTGAGGTGAGTGGATTGCCTGAGCCCGCGGGTTCGAGACCCGCCTGGGCAACTTGGCAAGACCTCAGCTCTACAATAAATCAGAAAATTAGCCGGGCGTGGTAGCGCACACCTGTAGTTCCAGCTACTGGAAGGCTGAGGCGGAAGGATCACCGGAGCCCAGCAGGTCGAGGCTGCAGTAGCTGGGAGCGGCCACTGCACTCCAGTCTGGGTGACAGAGTAAGACTCCAACTCAAAAATAATAAAAAATAAAAAATAAAAAAACTTACAAAAATAACTTTACAGAATGAGAATATAAAGAAAATATCTTTGTACAGCTGTACAATGTGTTTCTGCTTTAAGGTAAGTGTTATTACAAAAGTGTTAAAAAGCTTAAAAAATTTTAAAGTTTATTAAGTTAAAAGGTTATAATAGCTAAGTTAAAATTATTATTGAAGAAATAATTTTTATAAATTTAGTGTAGCCTAGGTGTACAGTGTTTATAACAACCACAGTAGTATACAGTAATGTCCCAGACCTTCACACATACCACTCACTCACTGACTCATCCAGAGCAATTTCCAATCTGGGAAGTTCCATTAATGATAAATGACCTATACAGGTGTACCATTTTTTAATCTTTTATACTGTATTTTTACTGTCCCTCTTCTATGTTTAGTTATATTTAGATACACAAATACCGTGTTACAATTGCCTACAGTTTTCAGTACAGTCACAGTATTCAGTTCTTTACAGGTCTATAGCCTTGGAGCAACAGGCTATACCATATAGCTTTTGTGGTGTTAGTAGGCTAGACAATCTAGGTTTGTGTAAGTACATCCTATGATGTTTACACAAAGACAAAATTGCCTAACAACACATTTCTCAGCACATATCCTAGTCGCTAAGCAACGCACGAGTGCACATGCATCATACAACTAGGCAGTTCAGTCTGCTGTCATCAATCCGTGCTTGACCGACACCCTCAGTTCTTTAAATTTCCTTTACAAATTCACTCTGCTCTTGATTTTTTAAATTACAATACAATCATGATGATAAAATTATATTCTGAATTACATATAAATAAGAAATAAAAGTCTCCGTTAATCTATCTCTTCTAGTACTAACGTTTGAGATCATACTATAAATATTCTCCAGCAGTTTCCCTTTTTATTTTTTTAAAAAATAGTGGTTAAATATAAATAAATTTACCACGTTAGCCATTTTAAAGTATACACTTTCTGTGGTATTAAGTACATTAACATTGTTGTGTAATCATCGCCAGCATACATCTCCAGAACTTTCTGCTCTTCCAGCTGAAACTCTGCACCCATCTAACACTAACTCCCTATTTCCCTCTCCCGCTCCCCGCTGCCAGTCACCATTCTACTTTATATCTCCATGAATGTAACTACTCTAGGTACTTCATATGAATGGGACCAGACATATTTGTCCTTTTGTGGCTGGCTTATTTCACTTACCATAATATCATCATGGTTTATTCACATTGTAGCATGTTCCTTCAAGTCTGAATAATATTATTATATTAAAATTGTATGTAGACACAATTTTATGTATATACCATTGTGCATATAAATACTAGATATTGTTTCTCCATTCATCTGTCAATAGATACTTGGATTACTTCCACCTTTTAACTATTGTGAATAAAGATCCTATGAACATGGGTGTAAAAAATATCTGTCCAAATCCCCACTTTCAATTCTTTTGGGTATATGCCCATAATGGAATTGCTAGATCATTGTCAATGACCAATGATCATTGTCAACTAACCCTTTTTAAATTCCCACCAGGAATGCATAAGAGTTCTAATTCCTCCACATCCTCACCTACACTTGTTATTTTCTCTGTGTTTGTATGTTTAGTAACTGCCATCCTAATGAGTGTGAAGTATTCTCTGATTGTGATTTTGATTTTTATTTCCTTGATGTTGAACACACTCTCATGTGCTACCAGCCATTTGTATATCTTCTTTGAATAAATGTCTATTCAAGTCCCTTGCTTTTTTTCCTTACTGTCTTACCAACTATTGCTAGTTCTCAGGGGGTTTTGCCTAAATTTTTATTGTCTTGCCATTTTTTAACCAGGGCATTTGCTCTTTTTGTGTTTGAGTTGTAGAAGATATGTGATTTGAAAATATTTTCTTCCATTACTGGGTTGCCTTTTCATTCTGCTGATAATGTCCTTTGATGCATAAGAGATTTTAATGTTGATGAAGTCTAATTTATCTGTGTTTTCTTTTGTTGTCTGTGATTTTGGTGTCATGTCCAAGGATCCATTGCCAAATCCAAGGTCATGAGGACTTATCCCTGAGCTTACTTCTAAGAGTTTAATAGTTTTTGCTCTTAGGTTTAGGTCTTGGATCCATTTTGAGTTAATTTTGGTATGTATGGTCTAACTTTTTTTTTTTGCATATCTTACTGATTTTTAAATTTCCTTAGATCTCTGTTCATTTGCCATCTTCTTCCTGGTTTCTGAGGGGTTTGGAGTTAAACATCAATTCCACCCATATACTGGTTATCAATTAACTGATTCTCAGCTCCAAATTTCCCCTTTCTTCCTGCTGTGTGGAAATGGACATGGACCCTTCAAATATTTTTCCTTTGCCGTAGGCATGATGTCACACTTTGTCAGTAGAGGGCACAGGAGATATACTCTACTGCAGAGGAAAGGGATTTGCTTCTGCCCCATTGTGCTGGCCTAGCAAGGCTCCTACATGACAAGCAGTTTCCCTCCCTCCTTGCTGGCTCCTACAGTGCACAGCAGCCAGAAGCTAGCAACTTCGCCCAGTAATCCTCTTCAAGCTGTACACAGCAAAGCGCCTCAGGTGACACAACTCCCTGTGAGCAGCTTGCCCCCATGTACCATAGAGGGTAGATTTTTAGCAATTTCAAAAAAGGAAGACCACAGGGACTTCTCTGCCATTCAGAGAGTCACAGCCATGCCCTCTCTAACATGGTCTAGGTCTCAGTTCCTGGGCTGGGGAATATTGGAGGATATTGAGGGAGACAAATCTTTAGGTGTTCTACCTCGGTCCTAGGGCTAGCTGCTATTATATGTTAATTATGTTTTATCATATATCAATCATATTATTACATTATAACTGCTATTATACTACATTTGCTGTTCTTTGGTGTACTCTTTACTTCCCACGAACCAATCCCCTCACTACTTCAATCTCCTCTTATGGGAAATAATTCTCTATTAAACTCCTGTTCCAAATTACCAAGTAGTCTCTCTCTCTCCTGATTGGACCCAGACTGACAGAAGTGCAGTAGAATGAAATGTTAACAGCTACTTACTATACACTGGAGAGATATTATGCTTAGTTTTTTTATATACATTATCACTTTTAATTCTCATTAAAGCCTTGTGATATATCACTTTATAGTAAGAAAGCACATTCAGGTCTATCTAACACTAAAGTCCCTGCTGGCTTTTCACTATGGCATTGATTTTCTTCACATACCTAACAAAACATTTTTTTTAAAAGCTGAACATCTATGTGCAGAAAGGAATTCACATAGCAGATCTGACTGCTATCCTAAGAAAAGGCAGCTTGTAGGCTGAGTGTGTTAGCTCAGCTTGTAATCTCAGCACTTTGGGAGGCCAAGGCGGGAGAACTGCTTGAGCCCAGGAGCTCAAGACCAGCATGGGCAACACAGTGAGACCCTGTCTCTACAAAAAACCAGCTGGGCATGATAGTGTGCACCTACAGTCCCAGCTGCAGGCTGAGGCAGGATCACCTGAGACCAGGAGGTCAAGGCTGCTGTGAAGTGTGACATGTGCCACTGCACTCTAACCCCGGCAACAGAATGAGACCATGACTCAAAAAAAAAAAAAAGCAGCTTGCAAGGTCGCCTTTGGTTGGTATTTGGGAATTTAGATTTCAGAAGGGTTCTATTTCCAGAACCAATCAGAGTGGTTCTTATCAGTTAAAACCCTTGGGAATCTGGAGCTTGGATATGCACTAGGGATAGAATGCCTGTGTTGAACAGTCCCCTCCACTACCACCCCCACTCAAAAAATCTCAGTACTAGGTCTCTAACAAGCTTCCTTGGTAGATAACACTGTCAAAACTCACTGCCTGAGGAACTAAGCATATACTGTGTGACACCACTGGGAAAGAATTCTTGGAAACCGGAATCACGTTTCCTCTGGTCTTCATCCCATGCGCCTCTTCCCTTTGCTGATTTTCACTATATTCTTTTCACTATTATAATCCTTATATTCTTAAACTGTTATAAAGCATAGTAATAAGTATGACCCTATGCTTAGCTCTGTAAGTCCTAGAGAATCACTGGACCTGGGGTAGTCCTGGGGACCCCCAAAACAAGCTATGGCACACCAAGCACATTTTGTTAAATGCTGAGGACACAAAGATGAGTCAGGCCTCTGCCCTCAAGGAAATATAGTCTAGTTAAATTTCTCTTCTTTCATTCCTCTGATCTTCACTTCTTAGTCTATTCACCACTTAAAATAGAGTAGATACTTTTCCCTGAGCTAAATCTCATTCTTAGTGCTGAAATACTAAATAAATATTTTAAAAGTTCATCAGGCAAAATCTGAGATACAAAGCTCTAATAAAGGCTACACACACTTTTTCTTTATGTTCCTGGTCTTATTGTGTTCCTTATTAAAAATAAGTTGACAGTGAGTGGATTGCCTGAGCCCGTGGGTTCGAGACCCGCCTGGGCAACTTGGCGAGAACTCATCTCTACAATAACTCAAAAATCAGCCGGGCGTGGTAGCACGTGCCTGTAGTTCCAGCTACTTGGAAGGATCGCCAGAGCCCAGCAGGTCGAGGTTGCAGTGGCCGGGAGCGGCCACTGCACTCCAGTCCAGGCGACAGAGTGAGACTCCAACTCAAAAAATAAATAAATAAATAAATAAATAAATAAATAAATAAATAAATAGACAAACGCTTGTACACTGCTGGTGGGAATGTAAAATGGAGCCACTACTATATAAAACAGTCTGGCAGTTCCTCAGAAAAGTTAAATATGGAGCTACCATATGACCCAGCAATTCCATTCCTAGGTACATACCCAAAATAATGGAAAAACAGGTATTCAAACAAATATTTGTACTCATATGTTCATAGCAGCACTATTCACAATAGCCAAAAGTGGAAACAACCCAAATGTCCATCAATGGATTAAAAGATAAACAATTGTGGTATACACATACGAAGAAATATCATTCAGTTATAAAAAGGAATGAAGTACTGATATATGCTACAACGTGAATAAACCTTGAAAGCATTATACAGTACTAAGTGAAAGAAGCCATATACAAAAGTTCACATATTATCTGACTCCATTTATGTGAAATCTCCAGAACAGGTAAATTCATAGAAAGAGAAAGCAGATTGTTGATTGCCAGTGGCTGGAGGTAAGGGAAAACAGAGGATGACTGCTTAATGAGTAAGGGGTTCTTTTGAGGGTGATGAAAAAAATGACTGAGCTACATGGAAGTAAAATAGATACAGATTCAAAAAAGGTGCTATATCTCAATTTGTAACCTGGAAAACTGAAGATTCAAAGTGATTCTAAGCTGTGATACAGATACTGATGCAGTAGAGCATGTACTCATTTTTTTTCCAAAAAAAAAAAAAAAGAAGATAAAAGTCTCTAAGTTACTATATAATTTATATAGATTTTGAATATATACATAAATTAATAAATATTTTAAGTAGACATTTGTCTATTTCATCCACTTCCCTAAAAGCGTATTACCTAGAAGCCCAAACTTCACCTGCATGCAGCCTACTTATGTAGTAAATCTTCACTTGTACCCCACAACTCTGTAATAAATAAATACATTTTTTAGAAGCTTCTTTATTTAGGTTAGCCCATCCTTTCAAAGGAAAAACAGCATAAAGATTTATATTCAGGATTTCCTCATATTCAGGCATATATAACACAAACATATACTTTTTTAAACTCTGGAAGGATATATCCCAAAATGTTTACAGTGATATGTTTTTGGTGTTGAGCTTGGATTTATGAGTTATAAATGTCTTAGAAGTGGGGGAGCTCCCCGTCTGCATTTTCTAATTGTTCAACAATGAACATATATTATTTCTACTTAACCATCAAAAAATGAAGATAACAGTATCTACTCAAGAGATGCTGTGAAGATTAAATGAGATGATATACACAAACTCCTAACACAATATTCAGCACAAGTACACAATATTTGTTTGATATTTGCTTTGTAAATTTTTCTCAGGATTACCTACAGCAAAAGCACTCATTTTAATCCAGGCCTGGATCAGCTCCCTAAATAACTACAATAATAGTCTCTTAGCTGATCTAGCTGCCTCCATATACCCCTTCCCAGCTTTCCTACTAGGGCCAGGGTTAGTTACCTAAAGCACCACTCACATCACTCCCATGCTAATGGCCCTCCACTGCTTACATGATTAAGTTCCAAACATCCTAAGCCTTGCCTCACTGGTCATTCCCTTTTTCTTTCCATTTATTTATTTCTTCAACAAACATTTACTGAGGGATTTTATGTGTCTGGTACTGTGGTAGGAATGAAAAGAAATTAAATTAGGTATTCTTCTCTCAAGGAACTCACAGTCTAATAAGGGAGACAGGCATATTAACTAATAAATATAAACCATGCAATAAATTATAAATATAAGGCCCAGAGAGAATAAGTGCACATAGTTAATAATGGAGTGGGAGGCCAGGCTCGGTGGTTCAGCCTATAATTCCAGCACTTTGGGAGGCCGAGGCAAGTGGATTGCCAGAGCCTGTGGGTTCGAGACCAGCCCGGGCAACTTGGTGAGACCTCATCTCTACAATAAAATAAAAAACTAGCTGGGTGCAGTAGTGCGTGCCTGTAGTTCCAGTTACTTGGAAGGCTGAGGCGAAGAATCGCTGGGAGCCCAGCAGGTTGATGCTGGCTTGGCTGTGAGCGTACTACAGCACTCTAGCTTGGGCAACAGAGTGAGACTCCAATAAAAAAAAAATTGAGTGGGAAAGAAATGAAGAAACTACAAAGAAGAGAACTTACAGGAGGCAAGATTTGAATGGAGTTTTGGAGGGTGACAACAAATAGCTAATTTCCAGATATAAACTCTACTCAATTTACTTCACACCTCGGCATGTTCTTACACATCAACTCAAGTAAAGCCCAGCAAAGTCCTACCTCCCTTTACAACGTTTTCTTGTAACTCTAGCCCAGTGTTTTTCAAACTGTGGGTCAAGACCCATTTATTACTTACAGAATGAATGTAAGAGGTCTCAAACATTATTTTTAAAGAACATAATAAAGACTGGAACCAATTCTCAAACTTTTTGGTGTCAGAATGTTGTAACATCACCTATAGAAAACCAGCCCTTCCGCAATGCCCTTTGAAAATGAGACGTAGCTGTTCAATGGGACTAACACAAATGAAATCCTTTGCTACTCGGCTTCTGACTCAATTTTTCTGTTTCACAGTCACCAACTTAGCTTTTAATGTGTAAAAAAAAATTTTTTTGTTCCATCTCAGCCTTCCAAGTAGCCAAAACTACAGGCATGCACTACCATGCCTGCTAATTTTTTATTTATTATAGAGAAGAAGTCTCTCCAAGTTGCCCGGGCTGGTCTTGAACCCACAGATTCAGGCAATCCACTCACCTAGACCTCCCAATGAACTGGGATGACAGGCTGAGCCACCAAGCCTGGCCAACATGTGACACTTTTAGGGCAGTTCCAGATAGGGGAATGAAGGGGTGCAGGGAGATTTACCCCAAAATATGGCTCTCCAGTATGAGTATTTTGAACTAAAAGCCCTAAAAAAATCAATAGGCATTGGAGGAGATTTTTCCTCTATCTTCATAAGAACTACTTGGGCCCCCCCAAGAAGAACAATTGCCTTTCCTTCCCTTCACTGTTATCTCGTTATCTATTACAGGAAAGGAAGGTAAGAGTGTAATCAGCATTGGCCCAAGTTTCCACAATCTATGTCTGTCTCTCAGGTTTCGGTTTCCCCCATCCGTTCTACCAATCATGTGTTGCCCCGCAATAGAATTCCTCTTCTCCCCACTCCCATAATCCATTTCACCAGAATGCAAGCCCTCATTCTTCCTGTAACCTGAGATACATTTCTGTAATTCACTGGGAAGTTGGGTCTTCATTCTGAAGGCTCATGTGTATACACGTTAAATAAAAATGTGTATGACTTTTCTCCTAATTTAAAAAAGGAACACTGTAGCATTCTTAGAAATTGTTAAAGACCCTAAAAAGCTTTTGCTTATGTGGGTTATAACTATTGATATTTGCCTATTAGAGACTATAACTGAGTAATTATTAAAACGTTAATTTATTTTAAAAACCAGCAATAAATCATTATGTGAACCTAAAAAATATTTCATAAAAATAAATTTAATTAAATGTTTAATTTATTTAAAAATGAGAAGAATGTCACTATTTTACATTTTTACAAATATCTTTAACATCCAACTTAAGATGAATGGATTCTCATACTTGCTTCTGCATTCAATCTGTTTCAATACTATTTTGGTTAAGGTATATGAAGGAAATCTGGTATTCCAATGATAAGTCTTTGGAAAAGGCAGTAATATTTTAATAGTCTTTTCACATATCTTTGAATATTCTTCTTTAATACTATACCAAAGGTTATTTGCAATGTGGCATCTGAAATCATATCAATGAGTTTTTTCATACTCTGTCAAATTAAAATCCATTGCACTTTGAATGAACTTTTTGCCTAATCATGATTTTGTAACATTATGTATTGTGCATTTATAAAATACAAGTTCACTAAGTTATAAAGACCTTCTCAATGTTAACACATTTCATTATGCAATAATTTAAAAAATCACATTAACAAATATCACCATCAATCTCATCAGAAGTCTTTATAAGTACTTGAGCTGTCAAGATCATAGACTGGAATATAAGTTTTCCAAAATTCTAATTTTTGCTTGAAAGCTCAAATCTTATCATTGGCAACAAATATTATTACTGTTTTCCTTGAAATGACAAGGTCATTTCATAATTTATAATAAAATGTCAGAATAACCATAGTCTACCAGTTGTTCTTTCAAGTAAAAATGGCATTCCATGAAAAAAGTTCAATGAAAAAAAATCCAGATGACAACTCATTCACACACAAAAGCATTTTTCCTTTATATAACCATCATACTTGGTATAAAACAAACAGTGCTTTAAGTGTATTATTCATGTTGTCACACAGAAGATTAAAAAGATGCATAATTAAGGATGGAGAATTAACCAAATTTGTACCCCTTCATCAAGAACATTCTTAAGTGAAGCTTGTTTATTCCCCCTTCTTTAACCGCAAGTGTATGGCAGTGAAGAATATAATTACTTAGTAGTCATTATATTCTTTTGGTACAGGCAAGTTGTGGCATAAGCCCATGTTCTAGTTTTGATATGTCACAATACTCTGCATAGTGAGGTATGGCAGGGAGGACAGTTGTTGGAATCATACTAACCTATGTCTTCGGCAACTTACTAGCTCCATGACTGTGGGAAGTTAATTCCTCTTTCACTCGCAAATTCTTCACTTTTTAAATGGGAACACTACCCACCTCAAAGGGTTTTCACAAGGATTAAGATAATATATGCAAAGTGATTTATACAGCTCCTGTTCCTTAATGAGGTAGCCCTGCTAAAGAACAAAAATGGTATGAAACAATGTCTTAGTTGTATATAACAGTTCACCAACATACAGAAACACAGGCAGTTCTGACAAATATGAGGGGCCACAGAAATCACCTAATTCTAAACCAGTTACTTTACCAGCACCCTCTTCACCTTGGACCATACTCATATAACACAAACTGACCTTACGGAGAAAACCAAAGTAGCACAAGGTTTTAATGTCTTTCTCAAGCTTTTAACAGAAGTTGGTGCAAACACAGCCTCCTACTCATAACAGTTCTGTCAGATAGATAACATTATTCCCTTTAGATTGATATGGTTAAGATTCACTGAGTTTAAGAGATGTGTCTAAGGTTTCACAGGCGGTTAGTTAACAAAAGGGGGCCTGGAACCCAAGTCTTCTAATTTGGGGTTCTTCCAACTGTAACTTAGAAATCTAACTGAAAAGATGAAATTCACTTTGTGTAACCATTGATAATTATCTGCATCTGGATCTGAATGGAATAACAGAAATGATTATGTGAATAGTTATTATGACTGAAAATGCCAATTGATAACCATCAACAAATTAGTTTGTGTTGTGCTATTCAATTCAAACTCAAACTGAAGACTTCAAAAGCTGTGGCATTAATAAATAAAAAAGATATATTCTAATTAGCCTCCAAATAAAAAGGAAATATATACCAAAGGAATATTCTGTATACCTGAATATACTCAAAAAAATCCCTTTAAGATAGGCTACCATGTTGACTATTATAGGCTAAATTTAAATTAACAATTCTGCCCCAAAAAGATCACTATAGACAAAATAATAATATTTTAATTTATTTTATACATACATATATTCCTATTTAGCTTTTATGACAAGTCTCTTCACTCACATTATATTCAACATGATATCAAATCACCTCTGCTGCTTATTCGCAGAGTAACTTAGGACCTTTCTGGGCCTCAACTTTCTGATCTGTAAAATAAATATGATTATGTCTACATCTTGCAAGGATATTAAGTTTAGGCATAATATAAAGCAACTAAAAGTGGGCCTACCCTATAAAGAAAAGTTATTATTCTAACAATTTTTATTCTATGCTTTGAGTTCACAATCCAACCTTATCCCTCAGTCTCCTAACATCTGTAAGACTGAGTAAAAGTTGACCTTTCCTACTTTGCTGTTGCTTCCAATGCCCTACAGGTTACAACTGCCAACTCACTGACCTAAAATACCTTATACTTTTGTTGTCCCCAAAGCAAGTTCCTGAAATTCCTTTTATTGTAGTAATTCCAAGTCATAAAGAAGCTAATACTCATTATTTATCAATTCAATGATCTGATAATTCCCATGTTAATTCCTGCTTGGCACCAATCTAAAAGACTTCAAACCCATCTGAGGGTTTTATGTTTCTTCTTTTTTTTTCCTTCCTTCACACCAAGTTTCAAAAAACACAAATTTCATTTTTTAAAACATATGGTCAACTATTAAGAACTTATAAAAGAGCTGCCTCCATCAGATCTCATCAAACCTTGGTCCTATATCAACTCAATTATTCAACTTCTATAGTTCTTCTAGTCCTCTTAGATAACAGTCACCATTAAGTAAAAAGCACTTTGTAGAAAGAGCCAGAGAAAACTATATTATAGTTTTCTGTAGGAACAAGTAAGTAAGATAGTTGGGAAAAGGGCAAGAGGCAAGGAATTCACAGAGATGAGATGGTATTAGGACTCAAGTGGTGGCCGTTTCTGAGGGACTAGAATTTACTATACAGATTTGTCAATGAAAGGTTGAAGGAGAGGGGAAAGGAAAAGGCACTAACATATGCGGGCACTGCAAAGCACCAAATAATTTATATACACTATTTCTGGATATTATTTCCATTATCAAGTGAAGAGAGTGAGGTTAAATGACTGAACCAAGGACAAATATCTAGTAAATGGTAGAGCCAGAGCTACAATTATAACTCTTTTTTTCTATTACATGATAACAAAACGGCTTAGTCCAGAAAAGCATTTATCCCAAAGCTATATACTGCCAAGCTATAGGGAAGGTAAGTGTGCTCATCAACACACTGACTTGGCCAGACTGTTTCTCTTCCAGCAATGGGAATAACTCAGAGCTAATTCATCTTTAATCTGTGGTTATCACCCAATTATTCCCATTAGTAGATGAAAAGCAGTGCTTCTTAAACTTTAGTGTGCAGAAAGGTCACTGGGTATCTTGTAAAAATTCAATGAGCTGTGGGTGGCACCTGGAATTCTTACATCTCCCAGGAGATGTTGAAGCGTCTGGGTCTTGGGCTAGAGGCTCTACCACCTAAATACTAATAAAATCTAATTCCCTCAATCAATTACACTCAGTGCTTCCCAATCCTTTCTGATCACCTGGGAATCATTTCAGAACTACAGACTTCTGGGTTCCTCCCTCTTGGATTAAGCGGTGTCTGGGATGAAGCCCAGGTTGATTTTAATACAGCAGTCCCTTGGTGTCCAGGGGGGATTGGTTTTCAGGAACGCCCTCAGACACCAAAATCCACAGATACTCAAGTTCCCATATAAAATGGTGTGGTCTTTATATATAAGCTATGCATATCCTCCCGGATACTTTAAATCATCTCTAGATTACTTATAACACCAAATACAATGTAAATGCTATGTAAATAGCTGTTATTCTGCATTTTTTAGTTGTATTATTTTTAGTGTTGCATTGTTAATTTTTATTGGTTTTTAAAAAAATATATATTTTCAATCTGCCATTGGTTGAGTTCTCAGATGTGGAATCCGTGGATGTGGTGGACCAAGTATACAGAACGGGACTACTGGGCTACACTATCTCCAGGCACATTCTAACGCATATGTCTATATTTCAAAGAAACACACAATTATTAATCACAACAACTACATCAAACAGTGTCTGGGAACATACCAAATGACTAAGTGCTTTGCATATTAGCTTACTTAATCAATCATCAAACCACTCTGTAAGGTTAGTACTTATAGAATTACCATTCCCATTTCATATATGAGGAAACCAACAAACCAAGAAACTGCTACTTTTCCAAGGTCAGTTAGTGAGTAGCAAAACAGGAGTTCATACTTGAACCAGTCTGATTCCAAAGAGTCTGTACTCTCAGACACACCACCTAAAGCTGCTTACCACATTACCCAATGATAATGTCACTGATTTTAACAGACACACTTGAACAAATAAATTCAAATGGGTCAGCTCAGAAGATGTCGCCCTGGAAAGGCTACATTCTTATTCCTCAGATGCTATCATCATTCAAAACACTGCCACTGTAAAACTAAATAATCTAAGAGCTCTTGATCTGAAAATAAAAATGCCTTCAAAACCAAACCTATGGCTTTAAATATCTTTAAATAGGATAAAAGCTCATCAATTGAGCATAGATTTGATTTTTTGACAACACAAAATCAGAAAATGGGTAATCAAAGAAACCCAGAGTCTAATGAGGTATATTTTAATGAAAAATTTGATGTCAGGTATTTTCCTCATAACTCATCTCTGAAGCCGATTCCAAATGAGAGTTCTTTATGTTTTGCGCAGTGGTTATATCACCAGAGCCAAGGTGACTATTTTGAAGGACAATATCATTTGAATGCACAGGTTCTGTTATATTTGTTTAAACAAAACAAAATAAAACAAAACAGCCTCTTAGTCACACCAAAAGAAACACATGTGCCCTCCACTATCAATACAAACATGTACGTGTTCAGAACAACTGTCTTGAAGCATGCAGTTTTCCTTTCTGCTGCAAAAGCAAATGTTCCGATTTTCTTTTCAGATTTTCTTAAGTTGCTTTATTTACATACACCCATCCATATAAAAAATAAATACCATAATCAAGCATGAGTGAAACATTCAGCTGCATGCAGCATCATAAAAGGCATTATACAAAGGTATATATCCAAAATATGCACACATAACGCCCTCACATACAAGGGATAGAGGCACACACAAATGCTACAGGGATATAACTATTAAAAAGATATTACATTTCTACACCTAGATGAGCTCCTTTGTTAAATAAATACGTCCTTTTTCAACAAAGAAAATATTCTGCAAATTCAGAATGATTTATAGATTTTTTTAAAAAGTCAGGCATTAATGCAGATCAGCACAATTCCACACAACCAACCTCTCTGCTTGAACTGAACTTCCCACACCTTACTGAAGCCACAATTCCCCTGCATAAACTCCCACTCCACCACCCCCCACACACACCCAACTCCCCACCAACCTCACAGGGGTTCCTGGGCTGGTCCATGGAATCTGATGACATCACTCTCTTCCTTCCTGGAATTCTAAACCCTGCTGCTCTCCCCTTGCACACAGCTACCATCTCCATGGCAACCTCACCTCCTCCTGCTTCCCTATTGGCTTCATGGAACAGGATACACAAAAAGGTTTTCCGTTCTCCCCACACCACCGCCCCCCCGCCCCCCACACCAATGATGCTTTCAACAGGAACCTGAGCTAAATTTAGCTACTTGGGATTCAGAGTCCTATGACTAAGAAAACACAGAAAAATGTCCACCTTCTTATATTCTACCCCTCAACCCCACCCCAAAGTGGCTGCTTCACTTCTTCCTCTCTAGCCCCCAACCCAAAAGTAAGTGGAGATATCTACTGAGCATTAAAAACAATCAAACTGTCTGTCCCACATATAAGGTTGGCAGAGAGAAAATTCTCACACTCACCTCCTCCCAACAGGAAAATGTTTAAAAGAGAACAAATAAAAGTAGGCAAAAAAAACCCCAAAAAAACAGCTGGGACATTGTAGGTGCTGAACATCCTAAGCCAAAGATTGGGAACTCCACACCTAAAAGCAGAAAAGTCTCTAACCTCTAGAAGATTGAATTCTCCGGCTATTTTTGTAATGTGATTTCCTCCATCATAGGAAGAAAAATGGGGAGGGGAATGAGGTAAAAAAGACTGCACACGCCAGTGAACAAACACACTAAGCCTGGAACCACAAATTCTAGGTCCAAATCCCCACCCCAGAGACTGACCTACTATGTAAATTGGAGCAAGTTCTCACATCCTCGTCTAAAAAGCAAATCCCACACAGGGATATTATAAAAATCACTGGCAAAATTAATGTAAAGTAGTTTCACTTGCTGAGCTTAAGGGACTGAATAGAGAGTATGCTGATATTGTTATTAGTGAAATTCCTATGGATATTAACAGAAATGAATAATCTCCAGAGGAAGAATCTGGACTTCTAGAAAATGATTCTTTTATAATCATAGATCTACCATAAAATGCATGAAAGTTCTTGAATCATAGACAGTTCCTATAAAGGTTTCTACTCTAGTAAAATCTAGCTATATTCACCTCATATATCAGCTGATTTGTAACTAGGATTTTCTTTGCTTAATCCAACTCTAATTTTGAAATTGCTATTCATTCTCCCCAAATGATAATTCAATATGGACCAGAGCTTCATTTTCCAGCTTATATGCCCACTTCCATTCTAGGGAAGTAATTCTTTCTCAGAGCCATATTTGATACCAAGGCAGGGAATCAACCCAATGGTTATGCCCTATATGACTCTGAAAGACAAGACATCAATTGTGACCAAGTAGGAAAGACTCCAAGCAGGTCAGAGTCTTGTAGTAGAAGAGGAAGTGGATAAAAATAAGACACACCCAGGAAAATTATATTTTTGGTTTGCAGGGCAGAGATTCAGCTCCAGGGCACCAATTCTCCAGGGGGAAAAAAAAAAAGACACGAAAGGAAAATAATTTAGTATAATAATAATCTGCCCCAAACAGAACTTAAACAATTTAGAACATTTATTTAGTAAAGTCAAAATGTCCCTCTAGTTAACAGATAGGCATCTACAGTAAGCTTTACAACTGTTACCTAAAACAACAAAGGATACAGTATGTGCTAATAAACAACTGAAACTCACATTCCAGTGGAGGGGGCATATGATTAGCCCATCTCTGAGATATTTGCTTTATTTCACTCTTTGTTGACTTCTACCAAGCCATTTTTTATATGAAAGCATTCCTGTGTACACCACTTGTCAGATGTAACTATTAGAGCACTATCCCAAAGGACCTTCTTAACACTCTTAAAAACATGGTCACCTTATTCTACTATGGGAAGACTGAAGCAGATTCTGAAATTGCCCATCAAATCAATCACTGAACTTGACTTACGTTATAACGATGAAATCTATCAACAATGGTCTGGACTAAGTGGAATGCTGCAAATAAAGCTCTATTTATCTACTCTTCCATTCAAACATGCATTAAGTGCACTTATATAGTGTGCCAGGAGTATTCTATGTGTTGTGACTATTTCTCAAAAATAAAAACAAAAAACATCAAGTAGTAGATATTCTTTCTCCACTTTGCAAGCAGAATTCCAGAGATGTCAAGTGATGAAGGTTATATAATTCATTATTTAATTTTCTTAAAAAGTCAGGATGCTAACCCAGATCTGTTTGCACTCCTTTCAAAGCCTCTGAGTTTTTCTACCTGGCTTCCTACTCACAAAGTTAGAAAAAACATCTAGAACTCATTTCGTATCTGTGTTCTCTTATGTCTTCAATAAGATATAGGTTACCTGATATCAAGGTAAAAGTCATACATTTTATGTATTACTAACAGTATTAAACCCTATGTAGGCACTCAATACTTATTATTATTCTAATCCTATTATCCTAAACTTCTGGACAAATGGCAATGATTCTACTCAGATCTTTTAAAATTAAAATTAGCTTGAGAAATTACTTGCTGAAGTGAAATGACAAAACTTCAGATAACATATTCTGGAATTTAATTTTCTAATATTTGAGATGAAAAAATTATCACTATCATAATGCCTATACTGGCCCAGTCATAATGTCATAATGCCTACACAGTCCCATTTGTTAGTTTTCATCCACAAACCACAAAAAGTCAAGACCTATAAATTAGATTTATGATTTCTACATTCTACATATAGAACCAGAGCATTTCTCCAGGGATTTCACTAAAATTAAATCAGCTGATTAGAAGACCATGCTAAAGAGGCCAAGGTCATGCCTCTGACACCCATGTGAACCAGTTAGCATCACTCTCTACTAGAGCCTCAATACACACTCTGTTGTAAATATACACCCTTTGTTTTACTGAGAAAGTATGGTAAATAATCACCTCTTCTTAAAAACACGTGCCTTCTGATGTCAAATATTAGAATCAGATTTTATTCTTTAGAAAACAGCACTGTTCTTTCAGAAAATATGCCCAATCATTCATTCATTATTTATGTACTGAATACCTACCACATATATCAGTTGATCTCAAAAGGGTAATACTGAAGGACAAATAAAGTTCTGTGTAAGTGCAGTGTAGCCAAGGTGTATATAGTATGGTCAAAGAACAAAAGAAGGATGACTAGCTCTAGAAGATGTCATGGAGAGTGAGCAGGAGTTTATTTAGGTAAATAAGGAAGGTAAGAGCCTTCCAGGGAGGGAGAACAAAGATTTGCAAAGGTATGGTCATACAACAACATGGCAAACTTACTAAGGTCAGGCTGAGAATTGACAGGTAGAGAACTGAGAGGAGGCAAGGCAAAATTTTTTAGATTTTGTTACCTAACCCAGATTAGGTTTTCCTAAAATGTTTAACTCTGAATTAAATTTTCAAAAAGTAAAGGAAGAAAAATTTTTAATACCATGGAGTTTTGTTCTCTTTATGGTCTCCATGATAAGAATAAAGGCCATCAGCCGGGCTCGGTGGCTCAGCCTGTAATCCCGCACCTTTGGGAGACTGAGGTGAGTGGATTGCCTGAGCCTGCGGGTTTGAGACCCGTCTGGGCAACTTGGCGAGACCTCATCTCTACAATAAATCAAAAATTAACCAAGCGTGGTAATGTACACCTGTAGTTCCAGCTACTTGGAAGGCTGAGGCAGAAGGATCGCTGTAGCCCAGCAGGTTGAGGCTGCGGTTGGCCGGGAGCAGCCACTGCACTCCAGGCTGGGCGACAGAGTGAGACTCCAACTCAAAAAAAAAAAAAAAAGAATAAAAGTCAGAATGAGTTTCCTCCTTCTGAAAATAAAGCTTTTAGTGGCTGAGAACCTTCAATGAAGAGTTTCTTCTGTCTGTAGATTAAAATCTAAATTTGCTGCCCTGTGAGGCAGAGTGAAAGTTTCTTTATTCTTCGCAGAGAATTATTATTATTATTATTATTATTCTTTTCTTTTTTTTTTTTTTGAGTTGGAGTTTCACTCTTGTTGTCTAGGCTGGAGTGCAGAGGTACACTCATGGTCACCACGGCCTTGACCTACTGGGTTCAGGTGACCCTTCTGCCTTAGTCTTCCACATAGCTGGAACTACAGATGCACACCACCACTCCTGGCTAGTTTTTGTGATTTATTGTAGAGATGAGGTCTCACCAAGTTGCCCAGGCTAGGCTCAAACCCCCCGGGTTCAGGTAATCCTCTTACCTTGGCCTCCCAAAGTGCTGGGATTACAGGCTAAGTCACCATGCCCAGCCCAGAGAATTACTTTTTAAAGTGGTCAACAGAGTTTATTCATCAATTCCTTTTTTTTCTATGGCTGTTTGAAACTCATTGTATTGAATATTTGCCAAGAAAATTTAGATTAATTAAAAAAAACTTTCATCCCCACACAATATCCCTAACACATAAATACATAATAAACATATGTGCATACTCACATCCTACCAACCTGATAGGCAACGAATTAGTATGAGAGGGAAGCTATCTATCAGTTCTAGCAATCACAGAACAAAAGTAGAATTTTTGTTTTTGTTTTGTATAGACAAGGTATCGCTATGTTGTCCAGGTCTAAGAACCCCTGGGCTCAAGCAGTCTTCCCTCTTCAGCTTCCTAAAGTGCTGGGATTACAGGCATGAGCCACCATGCCCGGCCCCAAAAAGAGGATTTTTAAAGTAATTTATTGAAAGGATTTTATATACAGAAATCGTAAGTACACAACTCAATGAATTTTCACAGTAAGCCCACCCAAGTAACCAGCACCTAGGTCAAAAAATAGAACACTACCAGCACTACAGAAAGAAGCCCATCTCATGTTTTTATAGTCATTCTCATGAGCGCACAACAAATGACTTTAACACCATAAATTCATTTTGCTTGCTTTGAACTTTATATAAATGGAATCAGTCATTCATGTACCATTTTGTGCTGGCTTCTCTCACTCCACCTATTTGTAAAATTGATCCATTTGTTGAGTGTATTCCATCTTATATCATAATTTATTGGAAAAAGTTTCAGTAATAGTGAACGGCATCTGTGCTATTTCCAGCTTGGGGTAATTACTAAAAACATTGCTGTGTATATTCTTGTACATGTCCTTTGGCACACATATGTACACATTTCTGTCAGGTATGCCTAGGAGTGGAACTGCTGGTTATAGAGTACCCTTATGTTAAGCTTTGGAAAATACTACCAACTGCCAGTTTTCCAAAGCTGTGCCAATTTACATTCTCACTAACAGTGCACAGGGGCTCCAGTCACTGAACATCCTCATTAATGCTTGGCAAAGTCTGCCTTTTGCATTTGAGTCATTCTGGAGGTAGTGTGATATTATATCATTGTGGTCATTTGCTTCTCCCTGATGATCAATGATGTTGACCACTTCTGGGCCATCTGAGTATCATCTCTTGTGAAGTGCCTATTCAAATATTTTGCCCATTTTGCTACTAGGTTGTTCAAACGGTTGACTGACAGGATTTCTTTTATATATTGATTTGTAGTAGTTATTGATATATTCTGGATACCAGCCAGATACGTATAATGCAAATACCTTCTTCTACTCTGGGGTTTGGCTTTTTACTTTATTTTGTTGTTTTGTTTTTTGAGACAGGTCCTCCCATCTCAACCTCCCAAGGAACCAGGACTATAGACATAAGCCGCAGTACTCACTCAGCTAAATTATATGGTAGAGACAGGGTCTTGCTTGCTATGTTGTCTAGGCTGGTCTTGAACTCCTGGCCTCAAGCAATCCTCCCACTTCAGTCTCCAAAAGCACTGGGATTATAGATGTGCACCACCACACCTAAACCTGCCTTTTTACTTTTTCTTTAGTTGGAGTCTCACTCCGTTGCCCAGGCTGGGGTGCAGTGGCACGCTCACGGCCACCCCAACATCGACCTGATGGACTCCAGCGATACGTCCACCTCAGCCTTCCAAGTAGCCGGAACTATAGGCACATGCTACCATGTCCAGCTAATTTTTTATTTATTGTAGACACGAGGTCTCTACAATAAATAAAAAATTGCCCGGGCTTTTACTTTCCTAATGGTGTCTTTTAATGAACAGATATTTCTAAGTTTAATGTAACCAATTTATTGTTTTTCCTTTTTTCTTTTGAGTTGGAGCCTCACTCTGTTGCCCAAGCTGGAGGGCAGTGGCATACTCACGACCACCGTAGCCTTGACCTACTGGGCTCAGGCGATCCTTCTGCCTCAGCCTTCCAAGGAGCTGAGAATACAGGCATGTACCACCATACCCAGCTAATTTTTTTATTTATTGTAGAGATGAGGTCTCACCAAGTTGCCAAGGCTGGTCTCGAACCCGTGGGCTCAGGCAATCCTTTCACCTTGGCCTCCCAAAGTGCTGGGATTATAGGCGTGAGCCACTGCACCCGGCTATTTTTTCCTTTATAGTTAGTGTTTAAGTCCTGTTCCAGTAAAGAAAACCATGAAGACATTCTCCTATATTTTCTTCTAGAAACTTTTATAAAGTAGCATTTAAAATATATCTTTTTAGGATTCCCAGGCACATTCTCTATGTGTATACAAAATGCACAAGTGACGTTTTCTTCTACCAGATAGTTAAACAACTCAATCTGTGAATTAAGCAAAATTAAACTCATCAAGCTTTTATCAAGTGCCTCTTATGTCCCACATTAGGTGTTACAAGATGTGAAAATAATAAGAGATGCTCACTGACCTAAGTGAATGTTAATCTTAGCTAACAGAACGACACTCAAATATTGGTTTGAGTGTTTAAATAAAATTGAAGATTTGACATTAAAGTCCAAAAATAATAAGTAATTTTCCACCATCTTCAGCTATCCAAGCAAACTTCTAATTCAACAATGAATAGCAGGACAAAGGCATTGCTTTATTACTGCTACTGTTTCTGCACTACACACATCTAAATCCCAAATCATGTATCACTCTTCATAGAGTACAGGAAAGATCTTAAATAAAAAAGTAAGTTATGAATCCAGTATTTTCTAATCCAACTGCCTAAAGGAAATAGTAGAATCCAGAAATAATGCAATTTTTTCCAGAATAAAAAAAAAAATCTAGGTCATTTCAGCTAGAGAAGAGTGGGGCAGGGAAGGGAAAACATGCCTACGTATACACGTATGTTTTCATACACCCACACAATCCTACGTTTCATTTCCTAAATGTTTTCTAATTTTCTTGACTATGACTTATCCTTTTCTTCCTGGACTTGGAGGAAAAGCTTACTTAAAAAAAAAAAAAGGCAAGCTTAAAGAAGAGTTCCAGTAAGTTAGAGATCAAATATATTCATGACTCCTTTTTAGAAAGAATAAATTCAAGGAAGGTCAATTCAGGACGAAAAGTTGAAAGGGGTTAAAGGAAAGAATAGTCACTAAACCAATTTAGATGAGCTGAGAGTTTTTAAAGCAAACAGAGTCATCGAGTTTTCTTTATTCTCCTATTCTATAATAAGTCTCAAAATAGAATTGTGCTCGTCTTCTAAACACGCAGAGCAGGAGGGAAAAGAACAAGTGTTCTAATTCTAGAGGTCAAGGTGAACCAGATTCTTCAGACTGGCCTTCTAGGTCTTAAACAAATTTTCTGAAATAAAGCAAGAATCTATCAGTGGAGTTTATCAGATGAGTAGTTCAACAAGAAGAAAAGAACCCTTATGGAATTAAAACTATTTATCAGGAAAATTTTCAGTCAGTACTCTGACCCAAAAATAATAGACAAAGGGTTTACCAGGACCTAAAGATTAAAGTATTCAACAGGAACCATTAACTTCCTATGGTACTCATTCATTCAACAAACTTTCATAATATGTACACCTACTATAATCTCGTAATGGTAGGTACCACAAATACAGTGGGAAAAAACAGATGTAGTCTTTGCCCTCAGGAAGCTTAGTCAAATTGGGGAAAAAGACACTAATTACATCAAGTAAATAAATAAATATTTAGTTACAAATCTTGATAAGCGCTAAAAAAAAAGCAAAAAACTGCTATAAGAATCTTCAGAGTAGGGTTCACCCCTATCAATTCCAACTTTTTTCCCCCAAGTTCTACTCGTCTCCAACTCCCCACCCCGCCGCCATGTATACCTATAATGTGAATGTAAATGTAAATGTGAATGCAAATCAACAAGATTTCACAGTATGGTCTGAATCTGAAACTACAAATGGGTGCCTCTGCAGGACAGCACTTAGAACAAGGTCCCCAACCAGGTCAGTGGCCTGTTAGGAACCGGGCCATGAGCAAAGCTTCATGTGTATTTACAGTCATTCCCCATAGTTCACATTACTGCCTGAGCTCCACCTCCTGTCAGATCTGCACTGAAAAGCCTGCCTCCATTCCCCACATCCTATCTTTGTGAAGCTTTGTGGGTTTTCTGCAGTGACAGCAACCAAAAATGACATTACAGAGTAGACTGGACATAGCAATACACTCTGGGTGTCACTGTCTCCCATCACCCTTAGATAGAACCATCTAGTTGCAGTAAAACAAGCTCGGGCTCCCAGTGATTCTGCGTTACGGTGAACTGTATAATAATTTCATTATACCGGAGTGCCAAAAAAATGTACATGTATTTTAAGAGATGTCTGCCATAATCAGAAGTATCAGGATGCTGATGGTAACCACTTTGAGCACCTCTTACAATTGCAGAAGTCAAACGTGACCTCTTTTCTTTTTTGAGTTGGAGACTCATTCTGTCACCCAAGGTGGAGTGGAGTGGCATGCTCACAGCTACTGCAGCCTCAACCTGCTGGGCTCAGGCTATCCTTCCACTTCAGCCTTCCAAGTAGCTGGGACTACAGGTGCGTACCACCACACTAGGCTAATTTTTTAATTTATTGTAGAGATGAAGGCTCACCAAGTTACCCAGGTTGGTCTTGAACCCATGGGGCAAGGATTGCTCAGGCAATCCTCTCAACTCGGCCTACCAAAGTGCTGGGATTATAGGTGTGAGCCATCACGCCCAACCCAATCGTGACTTCTATTCATTTCATTATTACAATTCCCCTTCCCCAACACTAGTTTGTGGAAAAACTGTCTTTCATGAAACCAGTCAAAAAGGTTGGAGACCACTGCTTTAGAATACTTGACAAGTGCATATATACCAAGACAGAAGAAGGCTGTAAAGTAAAGTGGGGTCTCGAGAGTCCCTCAGACACCCTCCTTCCACACTGCCCTAGAAAATGAGAGGTGTTTGTCTGTCTCTAGATCAGAACCTCTGTCTTCCGGCCATTTCAAAAGCAGCTGTGGCACAACTGCATGTGAATCTACAATTACCTCCAATAAAAATTTCAATTAAGAAAAAAAATCAAGGCCAGGCACAGTGGCTCACGCCTGTAATCCCAGCACCTTGGGAGGCAGAGGTAAGAGAATTGCCTGAGCTCTGGGGTTCGAAACCAGCCTGGGCAACTTGGCGAGACCTGTCTCTACAATAAATCAAAAAATTAGCCTAGTGTGGTGGTGCATGCCTGTAGTCCCAGCTACTTGGAAGGCTGATGTGGAAGGATCGCCTGAAGCCCAGCAGGTTAAGGCTGTGGTAGCTGTGAGCGTGCCACTGCACTCCAGCCTGGGTGACAGGGTGAGACTCTGACTCAAAAAAAAAAAAAAAAAAAAAAAAAAGCAGCTTTTGGAGTCTTGGATCTTTTCTATAAACAATGACAAAATGGTTTGCTCCTTCTCTCCAGTATCAGCTTTTTATATATTAGAAGCAAGAAGTTAGCATGTATAAAAAGCGATAAGGGTGACAATAAAAATATGTTTAAAGTGATTTTAGAAAAAACATTTCTCATTACTATACTCCCTTTAGAAAAAGAGTTTCTTTCTAAGAAGGGTTTGGGATTTATATATGACTGAGGGTGTGGAAGAATATGTATCACCTTTATACCTAGGATATAATGGGTTGAATCTGTCTCTCTGATACTTCAAGCTGTGTGACACTGGGCATGTGCAGTTTTCTCACCTGCAAATGGACGTGAAGCCACCTATTTTAGAGTTCTGATCAATTAAATGAAATAGCATGAGTCTGATCACTGCCAAATAATAGCCACTCAAAAAACACCTTAGCTGTCTTCTCTTCTTTACACTTATTCAAAGACAGATTTTAAAACATAAAGACAAGAAAGAAGATCCTACTGGTAAACTGAGAATGTTATTGCAAATAGTTGATATTTATAAACACAGGTAATTCTCCATCAGTTACAATGCTATATTGCTAAGACTCATTCACCATGTGACTTGTCTTAAGCTATCCCAATTTCAAATACTCTGACGGATTATTCCCACTAATAACAAAACATCCCAGAAATTCAAATATTTCAGCATCCAAACTCTATCTTCAAGACAACTTCACTGCCTAGAAACAACACTAAAATTTTTCATTAGACAATATATTCCACGTTTGGCTCAAGAAAAAAAGGTGACCTTCATATTTATAGGAGGACAAAAAGAACACTAAAAGACAGATCAGGAAAACAAAGATGTTTTCAAAAAAAATGTTGCCAAGAGCTTTATGACTACAGAGTATGTTTTTACTTAGTCTACCCTAATAAACTCACATTTATGCAACAACATCAACACGATAGCTAAATGAATTAGAATGAAATTGCAAAGACTTAGATGAACCTCTGGAACAGCAGTTTCTATAACTATCAGCTAGATCCAAAAAACTGAGAGTCTGTACAAAGCATACCCTCCTCAAATCTAATAGGCAACTCAAATAGAACCAAAACAGAAAATCAAATATATACAAAAAAGATATCCCTGGTGGAGTCTAGAGGACCCAGAAGAATGATTCATAGTGGCTGCAGCTGAGCGTCATCATAAAAAAAATCCTCTTTTCAGTCATGCAGAGCGCCTGAGATATACTGCAGTAGTTGGGAAGACAGCCAAATGGAGGCCCACGTCAGACTAGGCCCATGTCAGAGCCCAGCATGCATGCTCCCTTGGCAAAAATGCTGCATGGAATCTGAATGCAAAACACTTTTCTGCCTTTGTTGGGTTTAAAGTCATTGTCAAACTCATCCCTTGGCACACAACCAGACAGGGTCAGTTATACTCAGTTTACAATGTAAATAAATCATCCCCATGCCATATTGTACTCTAAACCATTCAGAAAGAGTGCGGGATTCAAAAAAATGGAAAATATAGAATGGCTTGCTTTTCCAAGTCTGACTCACATTCTCACATTCCCAATACCCATTTCTAGCAAACACCTCTCAGTTCCAGAAAAAAAAAAGCCTTTCTTAAATATTCAGCATTTGTCTTTAATTTAGCCATTCCTTTCTCCTCCTCTTCTCTGCTTCCATCCCACAAGAAACATATATGTACGTGTGTATATGTATGGATGGATACACATATATACATACATATATTCTCCCCCACCTTTAGTGTTCCCTGAAATCAACTGCAGAAGAGATGAGAAAGGAAAGGAGACTGGAAGGGGGAGGCAAATAGGGACAGGGAAAATGGCAGTTTACAGACTGAGGCACAAAAAGAACACGAGATGGTTGCTCTTGAGTGCCAGCAGTAAGGGCTGTTTCTGATTAGGTGAACTGCAGAGCTGCACAGGAAGTACTCAGGGGGCTCTCTTGAGCAGCCCCATCCCAAACACATGGAAAACCTTTGTACTGCAGCAGAATCATCTGGAATCAGTTAGGACTAAGCGCCTAGCAGGCCTTTCCTTTAAAAAAAAAATCTATAAAATCACTCAGCTCGGTTTTCCCGCCTGCAACCTTCTCAGTCCTTCCTCCCCAGGCATCCTATTAGAGTATATTTCTCTATCTCCCCTCTTAGGGTCCCCACAAACAAGAGTCATAGAACATAAAAGATTCAGAGAGCTAGTGTCCTCCCAGGACCAGAAGCCCCCAGAAAATTACAGCCTTTGTGCAACTAAAACACCATTTTACACAATTTGGGGTTTTGTTTAAATGCTATTTTTAGAAATTCAAAGTGGCTTGCTTCTCTTAAAAGAATTTAAATGAAGCATATCCCTTATGAAACTTTTTTCATTTGTTTTGTCTTCTAAATATCATGCAAAAAGTAGAAAAAATAAACTCTGGCATAGTTCTCCTAGCATTCAAAAGGAAAAATACTTTTCCATTCACAATCCTAAGTTAAATTCCCAATATCTGTTTCTACAAAATTGACTTTTACTAATGCTTTTTACAAAATAAAAAAAAAGAGAGAGAGAGACTTCTCTGGTACTGTGATAAATGTCTAGGACTAAGACTTAGGAGACCTGGACAATAGTCTTGATGGTCATTAATTAGCCATATGGCTAAGAATAAATTACTTATCCTTCCCAGGTCTCTATTTTTTCATCAGTAAAATATGGGGGTAAGGTAGATTCTTTCCAGCACTAACCCCTCACATGCAACACACATAACAAAACATGAATGTGCACACAAAACTGGCCTCCAGTTTCACCTAGGAATCATCACTTTAAAGTAATTTTCTTATTGCCTCCAAAGACTGTACAGAAAGGAAGTATGTGTGTTGTGGAAAGAATGGACAGTCTGTCAGTTCGGCGACTCTCCTGTGAGCCACATTCCCCGTTCTCATGTTGCCTAGAGACATCATAACCAAGGCATGTGAAGGGATATACAAGACTAGTCATCTAGGCCCAGCAAACTGACCAAAGAAGTACAGTAAAGACCTGGAGAACTGAACTCACTGATAAGCTACTGAAATATAACTGTCCTTTGTGCTCAGTTCACAAGCTTCTTATTTAATTGATCTCAGTAAATATTTATTGAATCTACCCAAAAGATTCAAATACAAAAAAATTAAGGAGATGTCCTATCCTCAGGAAATTTAAAATCTACCAGCAAGACACAGAAATGGTCAAAGGTCATTTTGGTTCAACACTTAAAACGAGGAGGTAATTATGAAGTATTATGAGAGTCCCCTCACTGAGACTTCTTCCAAGAGTCTTCCTTGAGGGTCTATACCTTTTTAGAGCTCTTTCTCCTATTTTCTTCCTTCTGTTAAACTGTTCTAATAAATCTGAAAATTACATTTCATCATGAAATTTAAAGGCCGGCACTATAAACTGTCTAAACAGTTATCATTGTGTTCAATAAACATGTAATAAGTAGTTTATATCTATAGAAAGGGGCAGACCTACATAAACCATTTCCCCAAGCCACACTGGTGACAATCAGAGCAGCAACATTGACAACTGTCTCAACAGAAGCACCATATTTATACCTATGGCAGTTGGGAACCACTTCTTGACCGTAGGCTGAGTTCTAGAGATTAAGAACCAGTAAAGCAAGTAAAAGGTTTGAGATCAGAACTGTTGTTTGTTGGCAACCTTGCCTTCAGACACCACTAGAATGGCAGAAATTGCTGTCGACCACATGTGACGTGTTCGGCAAAAGGTACACACCACACAATATGTGCCTCATCTCAAGTCAATCAAACCATGTTTTCTTCATAACTACAACTGGTCTAGTTCTTAGAGGGCCTGTTTTACCATTTCACGCCTATAAGAGAAAATTGATACTATACGGACTGCGATCTCTTTCCTTAATCTCATACCCCAAGTAACATGAAGGATGACCTTTCCTTGGCCACAGCATTGTGTCCTCCATTCTATGTAAGCTTCCTAAAAAACATATTCTCTCATATGTCCCCGCTCCCTGCATGGCAAGATTTCAAAGGCATTCAGAGAAGTAAGAATCTATGAAGTGGGATTCCAGATAGCAGGTCACATTTCCTCCTGGACCCTGGAAAACTGAACTGTAGGAGTGCTTATGAGTGACCTGGACCACTCCTGAAACATTAATACACTTCAAATTAGGCACAAAGAACTTGGCAGCTCGGCTCACTCCCAAAGCAACTCTGAACAGAACTGGACTGATCAGGATTCTTCGTGGCAAACAGCAGTGGAAGGAGCCAATCAAAACCACTGGCCCTGCCAAAGAATTGTCGTCTTTTCCTTAAAGGGAAAACACTTCAAGGTGTGTGTGAATGTATCTGTATTTACAAGAAGAGGAGTTTTTAGATTTCCTGAACTCCAACCTTCAGCTAGTTTTATTTCTATAAAGTCCTTTTCCTGTATTTGTTCTTCTCTATAACAGCACCAGCATGGCCACTGAATGTAATAAAAAACAGGTTAGAGTTCTACAGAAAGATGCCACAATCCTAACACTGCGTTTGACCAAAGGAGGCAGGGCATCATCCCCCTCATCTTACTGCCACCCCTTGAGGGCAAAATTCTCTCAAAGATTCTCCCCCTGGGTCCTATTCTTTTCCCTACTGCCTTCTTCCCTCTTCTGGACCCTCTCTCCCCAGCCATTCAAAACTCAGCGGAAGTGCTGAATTAAACTGCATCCTTATGGGAGTATCTCAACAGCAGAGAGGCAGCATGGTAGACAGAGCTTTTCGGGCTAACTGTGAAGAGCAACTTTTTTCTGTTGAGTTTCCAACGCATTAGGGAAGAGCACTTCTGTAAAATGCAATAAAATGAATTACTAAAAAAGTGAAATTTTTTTTTCCTAATTTTTCATTAAAAAAAATTTTTTTTTGAGTTGGAGTCTCATTCTGTCACCCAGACTGGAGTGCAGTGGCTGCTCCCAGCCACCGCAGCCTCGACCTGCTGAGCTCTGGCGATCCTTCCACCTCAGCCTTCCAAGTAGCTGGAACTACAGGCGTGCGCTACCACGCCCAGTTAATTTTTTGATTTATGTAGAGATGAGGTCTCGCCAAGCTGCCCAGGCGGGCCTTAAACCCATGGGTTCAGGCAATCCACTCACCTCAGGCTCCCAAAGCATGGGATTACAGGCTGAGTCACTGAGCCCGGCTTAAAAAAGTGAAATTTTTAAAAAACAAGATATAAAAAAGTACAAGTTCAACTCTTTATTATTGAGTCAACACTTATAAAATTATTCTATCAAATTGCTATAGAAGTTTCTAAGTGCTTACAATCAATTTCTGTAGCTATCTTACATAAAGTGGTAATAAACAGTGAACTAATTCCAGTCCACAAATAACACTTTCATCAGCACTGGTATAATGAAAAGAGAGGCCAGGCACAGTGGCTCACACCTGTAATCCCAGCACTTTGGGAGGCCAAAGCGAGAGGACTGTTTGAGTCCAGGAGTTTGAGACCAGCCTGGACAACACAGCAAGACTTTGTCTCTACAAAAAAAATAAAAAAACTAGCCAGCGTGGTGGCACGTACCTGTAGTTCCCAGCTATTCGGGAGGCTAAGGCAGAAGGATCACCAGAGCCCAAGAGGTCGAAGCTATGGTGAGTCATGATTATGCCACTGCACTCAAGCCTGGGCAACGGAGTGAGATCTTGACTCAAGAAAAAAAAGAAAAGAGAACAACCTCTGACACCATATAATCCTACACAGTTCAATCATTTACTAGTCATATGACCCTGGGCATAATCATTTAATTTCTCTGAATCTCAATGTCTGCTTTTATAAAATAGGAGTGAAATATTGTCAAATACTCTGCAGAATTATGGAAGGATTAGGAAAATGTAAGGCCAAGGAGCCTAGCACAGAGCCTGATTTACATTAGGAATCCAGTAAAATAACTATTACTATTGGTTTTCTAAGAATTTTCTTTCATCATTCTCTTTCAATTCAAAGGTAACTCTAATTCCAACAAATCCGAACCTTGGGAGTTAGCATTTTCTTAGCTAACTGTAACCAGAAAAATCCAGATCTATGATTTTTTATTGTCTTCAGTATCTTTTCCATTTTGAACTCAGGGAAAAAAATCCAACTTTTGTTGTGCCAAAAATGAATTCCCATTTGATTTCTAGTGTTTTCCATTTTACCTAAGATCTATTCCAATTTCACTTCTAGTCAAACTATTTCCAGGTCAATCACTAATTGTTATCATTCTAATCTTGCCATTGTTGCTATTTTACTAAGTATTGAGTAGCTACAAGAATATTTACAAATCATGTGAGGGCCATAAAGAATAACCAAAGCTCATGTCAGTAGAATGCTAGTTCGTCCTCCCCTCAGTATGTTGTGAGGCCCTCCTTCACCACTGGCCTGAAAGATCTGCTGCTTCATGATCCATATAATCTTCAACGAGTCACACCCCTTCCTCAGGCTATTTCCTACCTACCACATGAAGAGGTTGAAAAATGTGGTTGCTGACATTCTTCTCAGCTCCTATTTGATTTAAGCTAGGTTGCATACTTTAAGCACATTCCATGCTAAATCCCCCTGGCTCCTTACCTTTCTATTTTAGACAATTCTAGCAGCCACTGTCCTACCCTCTAATTTGCTGTGTTGACTGCCCCCACTAAAGACTCTGGCCACGACCACCAACAGCCTTCATATTTTATTCCCTGTTCCTCCTTCCTTTTCTCAACAAGCACCCTCCAGTCACCAGGGAAAGCCAATTCCACCTGATCCTCCAAGATGTCCACTTCTCCCCAAGCCTAGATCTATCCTCTTACAAATATTTCCCTTGTGTATTCATAGCCTAAGAGCTATATGGAAAGCCCCAAAAATACAGTCCAATATTTTTATGTGCCAAAGCAGCTACATTTATAATTTAAATGTAATAAGAGAATATGAAAAAATATTTACAAATGCATGTCTGAGAAAGGACTTGTAACAAAAATATATAAAGAGCTCTCAAAATGAACTTAGCAAGAAAACAACCCAATTAAAAAAGCGAACTAAAGATTTAAACAGATCTATCATCAAAGAATATGAATGACAAATAGGTAAATGAAAGATGCTAAACATTAATTATTAATATTTAGAGAAATATAAATTAAAGCCATAAAGAGATATCACTACGTATCTATCAGAAAGACCCTTATTTTTTTTAAAAAAGGCTGGGCACAGTGGCTCAAGTCTATAATCCCAGCACTTTGGGAGGTCAAGGTGAGAGGACTGCCTCAACTCAGGGGTTCAAGACCAGCCTGGGCAACTCAGTGAGATCTCGTCTCTACAATATATCAAAAAATTAGCCGGGCATGATAGAACGCACATGTAGTTCTGGCTACTTGGAAGGCTGAGGCAGAAGGATTGCCTGAGCCCAGCAGGTAAATGCTGGGGTGGCCGTGAGCATGCCACTGCACTCCAGCCTGGGCGACAGAGTAAGACTCTGACTTTAAAAAAAAACAAAAAAAACTAGCAATACTAGACATGGGAAAGTATGTAGATACTTTCATTGCTGATGAAAATCCAAAATGATATCGCCACTTTAGGAAACAGATTGGCAGTTTCTCATAAAGTTAAACATATACTTACCAAATGATCCAGCAATCTCACTCTTAGGTATTTACCCAAGAGAAGTAAAGACATAAGTCTACACAAAAATCTACACACGTGCCAGGCATGGTGGCTCACACCTATAATCCCAACACTTTGGGAGGCCAAGGTAGGAGGATAGCTTGAAGCCAGCAGTTCAAAATCAGCCTGGACAACACAGTGAGACCCCATCTCTACAAAAAAAATTGTTTACATTAAGTGGGCATAGTGGTATGTGCTTGTAGTCCTAAGTTACTCAGCATAACGGGGTGGAAGGATCACTTGAGCTCATGAGTTCTAAGCTGCAGCAAGCTATGATCGCACCACTGCACTGCAGCCTGGGTAAGAGCAAGACCCTGTCTCTACATAAGTAAATAAATAACTTTTTAAAAAAGACTAACAGTACACTGATGTTGGGATAGAGGACATCACCAGATTTGATGGACTGAGAAGAACATAGCATTATTTTTGTGGTACTCCTGCTAAAAATGATACGACTGCTGTCATGAAGAAACAGACAGACTCAGATCTAGACTCTTTAAAAATGTCAAGGACATGAAAGGTAAAGACTAAGGAATTGTTCTAGACTGAAGAAGTCTGAGGAGACACGCAAGCAAATGCAATACATATACATATTTTGGATCCTAGACCAAAAAGGAAAGAGACTTTATTGGGACAGTTGGCAAAATGTTAATGGGGTCTGTGGATGGATGGTCATGTTGTATCAATACTGATTTTGACTTGGAGAGCTGTATGCTAGTTATACAGGACAGCCCTATTTTGGGGAAAAGACACTGGTGTGTTTAGGGGTGAAGTGATATTACTTCTGCAGCTTGCTCTCAAAAAAGATAAGAAAAAGAATCAAGATAAACACATACGCAAGAGTAAAGTAGGCAATGATGCAATTGCAATAAAATACTAATAAATGGGGGATCTGAATGAAGAAAATACAGAAGTTTTGATATTTTGTGGTTTTATAGTTGCTCTGGTAACTTTAATTGTGAAATTACTTCAAAATAAATTATCAAGGGAAAAAAACGATAGCCATCCACTGCCATAAATTTAAGAGCACAGTGTCTTTGTTTCTCACAAGAAAAGCTTTAAAAGCTCAGAAAGGTTAAAACCTGGTTGAAGGTCCTGGAGCTACCAAGTGCCAGAACCATTCTAACTCAGGTCTCTCAAACTCTGGAGCCTCCAATCTTCCTCTACAACATGTTACCTCATTCAAGAAATAGGTAACCATCACAAAATGAAGTATGTGGCAATATCTGTACAGCTCGCTGAGAATGTAAAATCAATCAGATTATCCCTGCCCTCAAAGAATTCAGTCTAACAAAGACAGCCTTTACCTATAAAGTAGTGAAGGGTAATAGGTGCTATGGTTTGCCTCTACTTGTGCAGGGAATGTTGGTCTCTTACTCTACCACAAATTGATTACGGCCCATTAGAAGGTGGATAACATTCGAGGTATAGAGGACAAATACATCAATGGACACAGCAGAACATGCTTAGATCATGGAAGTGAAAGGGCCCTATATGACACACACACACACACACACACACACACACACACACACACACACACACACACACACACACACACCCCTCTCCAAGGTTTGAATAACCATAAAGAAAAAAGAAGGGAATCTGTGAGTACATTTGAGAGATCCTCAGAGATGTTGTTTGCTTAGTTTAAAGAGGTCATTTTCTAAAAAGTAGTGGCTGTAGTGAAATTAGAACTCTACGGCACAATTACTAAACTGGATCACTGCCAGAAGTTCTACCCTGGTTCTCTAGTCGTTTTCTTCCCAAAGCAAAGGAACAACTCTTGTGTTTGAAAGAGAGCAAAAGTTGTTAAATCTCTACCAAAACACCAAGCATCAAGTTTACTTTGAAACCCAAACTTACCCCCAAAGGGTAATTGACGGTAGGCTTTTCCATTAATTTTGTGCAAATGGATTTCTTCTGGTTACAAATCAACCGAGAACAGAGAAGTTCTATACCTCTTGCTACTGAGTTTTACAAGCAGCTTAAGTACAGACCATATATAATTGAAGTCAAGGGAAAGAGGAAGACTCAACAATAAACATGGCAATTACTGCCCTCAGAGAACTTATAGTTTATCAGGGGAGACAGAAAAGTTCAAAGAATGCTATGGAATCATCTAAAAAGGATGCCTTCTAGATTGGAATGGGATTAAGGTCAGGAAAGACTTCTTGAAAAGGAAATACTGCCAGGCATAGTGGTTCAAGCCTGTAATCCTGGCACTTTGGGAGGCCAAAGTAAGAGGACTGCCTGAGCCTGCAGGTTCAAGACCAGCCTGGGCAACATGGTGAAACTTCGTCTCTACAGTAAAAAAAAAAAAAATTAGCAGCTGGGCTCGGTGGCTCAGCCTGTAATCCCGCGCCTTTGGGAGGCTGAGGTGAGTGGAATGCCTGAGCCCGCGGGTTTGAGACCTGCCTGGGCAACTTGGTGAGACCTCATCTCTACAATAAGTCAAAAATTAGCCAGGCGTGGTAGCGCACGCCTGTAGTTCCAGCTACTCGGAAGGCTGAGGCGGAAGGATCGCTGGAGCCCAGCAGGTCGAGGCTGCGGTGGCTGGGAGCGGCCACTGCGCTCCAGTCTGGGCGACAGAGTGAGATTCCAACTCAAAAAAAAAAAAAAAAAAAATTAGCCTGGCATGGTAGCGCGCCTGTCATTCCGGCTACTTGGAAGGCTAAGGCGAAAGGAATGCTGGAGCCCAGCAGGTTGATGCTGGGGTGTCACTGCACTCCAGCCTGGGCGATGGAGTGAGACTCCAACTAGAAAAAAAAAAAGAAAAGAAAATACCATTTAGCTGAGATCTAAGGAATAAGAAGGCATAAGCCTCAATTTGCACATGTTTTATTTTGTGGAGAATTTTCTGAGCAGACCAGGTAAAAAGCAATACAAGAAAAAACATACACAGGCAAAGAGTAGAAAAAATTCGCAAGTGGTTCCATTCTGCTAGGACATGAACACTAAGAAAGAAGCCTGTGAACAGCTCTTAGTAGTGAGATAATAAACATTTAATCACCAAAACAACTCTATGGTAGTTATTATTTGCTTAATTTATTAATGAGAAAACTGAAGCTTGAGAAAAGTTATGTAGATTGAACAGGACCACACAACAACAAAAAATTGCAGATCGACTATAAAATCCATCCTCTTTCTGTTCCATTCCCCCACTCAAAGTTGTATCCAGAATGTGACCAGTTCCTTGGCTTCTACAGACAAATCACCTTTTCCCTGGTATTCAGTCCTTGATATTTAACACTTTCAAAATGCAGACATTCACCAAAGTTAATTTTAGCCCCATTTGGGGATCAATTCCTCAGTAAAACCTAGTATATCCATTTTTATTTCTACCAATGTGGATTTGTATACAAAAATGAAACATTTCCCCTTTATGTTCCAGAAGCCCTCCAAAATGAAGGCAGCAGCAAGAAAACAGCCCACACAGAATTCATTGTGTACTCTGTAATGCACAACACATCAGCATCTATTTTATCTGGCAGTAGGAAGAGATATAAGTTAGGACCCCACAATTATCCCTGTAGAGAGGCACACCAAAGGGAATGTAGGCCTAACAGCTACAATAATGGTAACACAAATAGCCATCAGTACTTACAGCCAATATGCCAAGAGCTTTTAGACACCCACATCCCTACTGCCTCCATTTCCCTCCATGCAGGTGGGCAAATTCCTTTCCATTCTTTTCCAACCCACATAATTCCAGAGATAGATAATCTGGTGCTAGGAGCATGAAGCAAAGAAAGCTGCTATACTTTTGAACACAAAAGACCAAAAAGGAAGGGTCCTAACTCCCCGCCCGGTGTTCTGCCCATTAAACCAGTATTTCAGTATTCCTTCTACCACCTAAAACACAAAAAGGTAGCTCCTGTGACATCCCCCAGGTCCCTTTTTCTGACAACCACCCTGCCCCAGCTAGCTTAGGTACCCTCTCCCCCACATCTCTCCATTTACTCAATTCTCTCAATGCATTTACAGTCTGGCTGTACAGACTGTACAATCTGGCTGGTACCCTGCTCCCCACTATAACTGGGAACCCCTGGGGATAGGAACTATGTCTCTGAGTCTGTCTCTCTCTCCCTCCATCCTTCCATCCCTCCTTTCACATCCTCAACAGCCAGCATGATGCTGGACATACAGGCGCTAATTAAAGATTTGCTGGGTGATTAAAAAAGAACTGCTGAATGTACAGGGAAGTGGGTAGTGGAAAAGGAAATGGTTAGAGAGTAATTTGAGGTCTGAGGGTCCAGGACATCTGAATAGAAACCATGCCACAGTCTCTATACTGGAACAATAGGTTGAGTGCAATAGTTACAAAAGAAAAATCATCCTTTAATAGTATTTAATAGAGAGCTTTAGAATAAGAGATGAAACTAAGAGTATCATTTTAAAAAAATATTAATCATATTTATTACTTTTATGTCCCCAAAAGCAAAACAACAACAAGAGAGTGTGGCCTACAAAAACACCCCAGCCCTACCATTCGGCTCCAGTTCCCAACACAAATAAGTAGCTTTTCAGGGCTCCTCTTTCTTTGATATCTGTCTTATTTACTGCTTACCCTTACCCTCACCCTGTTCATTCTCCCCTCCCCAGCAAGGCAGCAAAGAAACAATGAATGCATGACAATATTCAAGAATCCTCAGAAAGACACACCTCCTCAGTTCTCCTAAGTTTATCCTGAGGCCTAATGGCAAGATAAGCAATTGTTCCCAATTGCAGTAAACTTCATCTGAGTGATGAATGTAGTTACCAACTTCTCAACAAGGTGCTGGGAACAAAGGAAGATCTCAAAAACATACTTTGATAGTGCACCTGCCCAACACTTCTTCTGCAACCAAAAGACTTTTACCAGCTCTTCTTTGGCTCTGATCCACCAGCTACCTTCCCCCTCTCCACACCAGACACATCTGCTCTTGAATCTTCCTTACTAACTATACCTGTCAAAATCAAACAGAACCTGATAGAAAGGTAAGACAGGAAAAGGATTCAATATGATTCTGAGATTGTTTCCAATTAAACCCTGTGACCATACTTTTTCTTGGATTCTTTTTTCTTTTTTTTTCAGGTGGAGTCTCACTCTTGTTGCCCAGGCTGGAGTGCAGCAGCACGCTCACGGCCACCGCAGCCTCCACCTGCTGGCCTTAGTGATCCTTTTGCCTCAGCCTTCCAAGTAGCTGGAATTATAGATGCACGCGACCACGTCTGGCTAGTTTTTGTAATTTATTGTAGAGACAAGGTCTCACCAAGTTGCCCAGGCTGCTCTCGAACCCACGGACTAGGCAATCCTCTTGCCTCGGCCTCCCAAAATGCTGGGATTACAGACTGAGCCACTGCACCAGTCGGATTCTTTTTTCTACTGAAGAAAACTATAATAATTACTTTGGAGAGGTGCTGATTTTTACTAGATTTTACTTTGAATCACTGTAATAAGATGTCACAGCTAAAACCAACCTCAGGCCGGGAGCAGTGGCCCACGCCTGTAATCCCAGCACTTTGGGAGGCGGAGGCAAGAGGCAGGGGTTCTAGGTCAAGCTGGGCAACTTGGTGAGACCTCATCTCTCAACAAATCAAAAAATTAGCTGGGCATGGTGGCGCATGCTTGTGGTTCTAGCTACTTGGAAGGCTGAGGCAGAAAGATAGTCTGAGATCCAGGCTGTGGTGCTGTAAGACTGTCAGGGCACTCTAGCCTGGGAGATAGAGTGAGACTACAACTCAAATTAAATTAAATTTAAAAAAAAAAAGCAACCTCAGAAATAACCTTATCATATCCCATGTTTCACAAATGGAGAAAGGCCCAAAGCTAAGAACTGCCTAACTACAATTACACAAAAAAATTCCCAAACCAACAAGTCCTAAATGGCAAGAGCTGTAGCAAATGTTTCCAGTGTCCAACAGTGTTCAGCACTTGATAAATGGCTAGTGAACTAAACCAAATGAACACAACTAATTCGTGAGTATCTAGAACTATGACCCATCACCGTTTTACTTGAAGTACAATGTTTTTTCATCACATGTGACTAGACAGGTAGAGTTTATAGAAAATTTGGAATTCAGGCTCTCTTTCCCTCAATAACCAGGCACATTTCCTTTTACCTCTGATAGCTCTCTATGTTCCAACTGCTCTAAAAATCATACATTTCTAAACTTTTAATAATTACCTTCAATTAACTAATCTTCTTAATGACTATCCTCTTTGGGATCCCTCCTTACACCTCAACAATTTACAACAACATACAGAAACTTGTCTCCCTTCCCTTGGTTGTAACCACCAAGCCAATGGTTCTCAACCTTGGTTGCATACTAGAATCACCTGGAGAAATTTTTAAAAAACAAACAAACAAACAAAAAAACCTGATTCCTGGGTCCAGCCCCCAGAGTTCCTGATTTAATTGGTCAGGATAGGGTATGGCCCAAGCATTGAAAGGTTTATAGGCTTGGTTGGTTGGTTGGTTATGTATGTATGTATGTATGTATGTATGTATGTATTTATTTATGAGTCAGGGTCTCACTTTGTCTCCCAGGCTGAAGTGTACTGGCACAATCATTGCTCATCACAGCCTGAACCTACTGGGACTACAGAAACACACCACCATACCAGACTAATTTTTTTTATTTTTTGTAGAGATGAGGTCTTGCTACATTGCCCAAGCTGGTCTTAAACTCCTGGGCTCAGGCAATCCTCCTGCCTCTGCCTCCCAAAGTGCTAGGATTACAGGCATGAGTCACCATAACTGGCCCCTCCCCTGGTGATTCTCACACACAGCTAGTTAATGTTGAGAACCTCTGCCCTACGCCTTCAGAAATTCACTGCATGGTCCATTATATAATCTAAAAATAACATGTACTGCCAGTTGTTCTGGGCTTGCAAAACATTAGCCTGCTCTGCACCAAGGCACAGTGTGTTACTAGACTGAAGGCACATTAGAACTATACCCTTGTTTCACATCTGTTATATAAGACTTTGGTAAACATGTTGGTAAAGCTCTATAAATCATTAATGATCATGAATGGCCAGCATCTGGCTAAAAGACTACAGAGCAGGAAAAGATGTACTGGGGTACTTTGACTCAGAAACACATTCAGTGTCTGGTTTTTTGTTTGTTTGTTTTTTTTTCAACCAAGGATCCAGAGCCCTTTAAATCCAGATGGTGTTTCTGTATCAAAAATAGCTTTTTGTGGCATACGAACAAACTCAATCCCAAAGAAGCACAAAAATATACCATGTATTTTCATGCCTCCATGACTCTGCTCATACCAATATCTATGCTAGAACACCCTTACCCTGCCAACATTAAAAACTCCTATTCATCTTTCAAAGCCCAGTTTCAATATCTCCTTTAGTCCTTCATTCAATAAATACTAAGTGGCAGGCATTGTTTCGGGTAACAGAGATGCAATGTTGAACAAGACACAGACACTGGTTTCAAAATGCTTACATTCTACTTGAAAAGTCAGATAGTACACAAAGAGACAAATTAAAATAATTCCAAATAGTGGTTAAGTGATTGGGAGAAAATTGACAGCATAATGTGACAGAGTAATGGTGGGTGGTAACTTTTCCAGGGCAGACTCATTTGTTCCCTCAAGACCAAATCAAGAACAGGAGACTTTGCCATATTCTCTTTTCACACTCCCAGAAATGGCTCTTGGTATATACACAATGAATATATTGAATGAACAAAAATTATAAGAGTAAAAAAAAGGGTAGAAGTAAAAAATGAGCAGAAATAAACATAATCAACTAAGAGTGAAAAGACAAGAACCCCAAGTGATCACCATTACCTACAAGATTCCAGCAAATCCCTTCCTCTCTTCTGTAAAATAGGTGGACTAGATTAGACTGGGACTGTAATGCTCACCAGAAGTAACATAAAGAGTGAAGTGCACAAGTAGAGACTGTGCAGTACTGGAGCAAGCAGGTAACTTCAAAAGGGAACACCAATGCTTAGCTCCTGCAGATTGCCTGATGCAGGAATGTGGACCCAGTGCTTCCTAGGGAAGCCAGAAATCTGGGTTTCATGTGAGCTCTCTCAATGTTTAAATGTTAAATCCAAAGGTCTTTAAAATACTGTGCTAGCCAAACAAAACCCCAAGTGTAGAAGCCAGACTATAGGCCTATAGTGTGCAATCTCTGGCCTAGATAATCTCCAAGTCTTTCCTAGTTCCAACAGTCCACGGCTCTAAATGAAAAATCTTTACAAAGAAAAACACTGAAGAGGAGACAAGAAGATTAGAGGACAAAAAAGAAGTCTCCTCCCCAAGTGTTCCAATCATATCACAGAAAAGTCTTCCTCATAACTCATCAGGCAACAAATCCTTGTTACCTGGAAAAAAAATGCACAGGACAATGAAAAGACCAATTCTAACCTCTCCTTTAGATGATAAAAGCAGCAAGTCCACTGTATTTTTAGTAATCTGGAGCTGAACTGCCGTGCTTTTGTCCATGTGTGCTTAATAAATATCCCTTAATGTGTGCTTAATAACTTAATAAATATCTTAAGGCAGTCAGGAATGCTGAAACGGAGGCACAACCATGTGTATACACAGATACACAGAAACCTCACACAGCACAAAGTAAGGAAATCAATTATGCTGAAGACTGGCAAGATGCCCCAAAGACACAGCAGGAATTTGATATGAACAGCAGGATGAGGAAGGAGAATGAATAATTCAGACTCCCTGATTCACTTAACAAAGTCCTGTCAGGCACAAGCTGAGACCCATGGTTTGTGGGCTGAGCTCCCTCAGCTAAAAAGCAACATGAGCTCACTGACTGAATGGAAAGCCCACTGTGCCTGCTGTGAAAGTGGGAGAAGGAAGAAATGAAAAACCTGCACCTAGAATATAAGTCAAGTTATTTTTCTGAGAGCCAATTCATCATAAAAGACCAAACTTAAAAGCAGACAATGTTTTCATACTGTCATTAGCAAAGGAAAAAGAACATGCCTATTTTATTTATGCCCACCCTTAAGAAGGCCCCCACTGAACTAAAAAGCCCAAAGTAAACAAATAATGGGGAATACAAAAGAAAGAAATATCACTCAGAACAGTTAAAAGTATAGACATCTTCTCCACCCTCACCCTCCCACCCCTAAGGTTTACAGAAGTTACCAACATTAACCACCTTCAGGCAGCAATGATGACTATGAACTTAGGGACTTTTCAAGAATTACTTAACCTAAGTTCCACGTGGTTTTCAGACACAGACCTATTCTGAAAACAGATACAGATCTATCCTAAGCATTAATGAGTCACTGTAAACTCCTAGTTTGTTGGAAAAAAGTTTTGTATAAAAATTTTTTTAAACATGCTACATTTTAAAAAATGACATAGGGAAGCAAAAGAAAAGTGAACAGTCCAACCTGTTTTCATATGTCTTTATGATAGGTTTGGCATTTTATCTTCTACTTTTGTTTTTTAATAACAAGAATAAGATATCTGTAATCATTCAGCATTTCAATCTCTCAAATCTGTGATACCAATGCAAATAACTACTTCTGTCTAATATTTGTGAAATGTTACTTATAAACAACACATCCAGACTATATTAACTTCTGAATGTCACAGTACTAAAATCATTTTTGAACAAAAATCAAGGGAAAATCACAAATTTGGGGTGCTCCTCAAATCCTTCTAAGGCTATAAAGACACATAAGTTCTATGCTATGATGAGATTCTATATATACTAGTTGAGGAGCAGAAAACAGATTTTATCAAACAATTACTACCACAAGTAAATGCACTTAACATGAGCTCATACATTTAAAAATTATTTTAAACATTAACCTGATTCCTCAAAGTTACCAAAAGCAACTAACAACTTCCTAAAATTCAGATGGCTGAACAGGAGATGTTTCAGCTCTAAAAGCAAAGAAGACATAGTATCAAAATTGAAAGTAATTAAATAGCAACCTGCTCCTTCTGATGATAATAACCAAATTTTCCTGTTTACATCAGGTCAGTCACTAGGGAATTTATCTGTCAGCCTGTCATCAAGAGGCATGTGATACAACAGCAGTAACTCAAACCAGAGAACCTATTAGAGGAGACGGACTACACCAGATGGAAAACTTTTGCTCACATTCTGTATTACAAATCATAACCAAGAGTTCAGAAGGCAAGTTCCCAAGGGTCACAGACCAAAAGGGGCCCAAATTTTCAAATGCTTAATGACCGGTGCATCTAGAAATGAGATAATACAAAGTCTTACCTGCCCTTTCTTTCGTCAAAGAACAATAAGGCCACTGTTGATCTATTTTACCAAAGTGGAAAATGGATGACTATCTTCTCAAACAAGAATAAAATTTATTCTATAAATTATTTGGTGAGGATGGGACAAATGTGTGTTTTGTTTTGTTTTTGAGACAGGTTCTCGCTCTGTTGCCCAGGCTGGAGTATAATGGTGTAATTATAGCCCACTGTGGCCTCAAACTCCTGGGCTCAAGCAATCCTCCCATCTCAGTCTCCGATTAACTGGGACTACAGGTATGTACCACCACATCTGACTAATTTTTAATTTTTTTGCAGAGACAGGGTCTCACTATATTGCCCAGGGTGCTCTCTAACTCCTGACCTCAAGCCTCCCAAAGTGCTAGGATTACAGGCGTGAGCCACCACACCCAGTCAAAAAGTATTTTATTTAAAGTTCCCCAGATAATACTAATGGGCAGCTAAGATTAAGAAACACTGATCTAACTAAGTCTTGAGACAAATAAAGCTACTTAACTAGAAAAACCAGGAACAAAACATTAAAAGGAGGTGTTGGTCTTTGAATATGATCTTTTTCTGAAATGATTATCTTTAGCAAAAGAACCACATCATTCACCCTGAAAATCTGGAACATATGTTCTATAGGAATAAAGTCTTTTCAGTTCTAAAATCTTATAATCTATACAACCTTTAATAATCAATTAAATACTTGGCTTACTATATATCAGGCCCTGTGTTAGATACTAGAAATCTGACAAGAAAAAAACACAGTCCCTATCCTCAAGAAACTAACAATTTGGTAGGAGAGCAAAAGACTAAATGTGCTAGATTTTATTTATTGTTTAAAATTGATGAGAAAAGATACAGGAGGACAGATTTAAAATCTAGGAGAGAGAACCAAGTAGGACTCACCATAGAAAGAAAGAAAAGTAGAACAAAAGTGTAGGTTTGGTGGCACAAAGTTCAAAAGCATTCCAATCTGATGGCTTTTATTCCATCTATAAATTAAGAGGCAAGATTTCCTGCTGTAAGAGAAAGGAAAGTGAATGCAGGACAATGAGGAACATTTGGAACAGTCACTGTGGCAAATTCCCAAGAGGTCACAGAAAGGCTGCCAGGTAAGAGTCAAGGGTCCAGGAAAGGTTGGAAACCAGAAAGGCAGATCTAGGTCTGGGTTTCACTAGGAATGTAAAACAAAATTATAATAGAGGACATTGGTCAGAGAGCTGTTAAAGTGAAGGACCATGAAGTCTGAACAAGACAATGAAGGGAGCAAAGGCAGGGGAGTTAAAAGAAAGGTAGAGAACACAGAGAGGAACAACGTACCAGATTTCTCAATGACTGGTGAAAAGATGTAGTAGGAATAACAGAATGAAAACTAGAAGAGTCTCAATGAGAAAATGAAACACCTGTCTTGAAATTTTCAGAAATGAAGCACTTTCAGAGTGACAAAGCTCAGGGTGTGGTCTTAGAATGGGTAGTGAAAGTGAGATCAAAGGCAGTGAAGCAATTAAAAAACTGGGAGAGAGAGGACTACCTAAGGCTCTGTCTGGGTGGCAATACTTACAGTGGGAAGAAGAGCCCGCGATCCAAAATTCAGAAGTTTTTACTTGTTTTTTAAATGGGGGGTGGGGGAAACAAATGACAGCACTGAGTAAGAGAAGAGGGTGCATGAACTTTAAAGGAACAGGAAATTTCACCCAAGGGCAGAGGTTTATATATGAGCACTGGAGAAGGGGAGAGAAAGGATGACAGAATACTGACCACCCTAACAGAGGACAGCAGTCCCCAACCTTTTTGGCATCAAGGACCTGTTTCATGGAAGACAACTTTTCCATGGATGGGGAAGGGTGCTTTCAGGATGATTCAAGTGCATTCCATTTATTCTGCAGATCAGTGGCAGCATTAGATTCTCATAAAGAGCAGGCAAACTGGATCCCTCATAATAGGGTTCATGCTCCTATGAGAATCTAATGCTGCTGCTGATTGGACAGGAGGCAGAGCTCAGGCTGTCATACTAGTGATGGGGAGTGGCTATAAATACAGATGAAGCTTCACTCGCTGCCCACCTCCTGCTGTGTGGCCTAGTACCTAACAGGCTACCAACCAATACCGGTCTGTGGCCTGAGGGTTAGGGTCCCCGGCGTGATACAGGAGAACAAGAAACACCTAAGCCAGGCACAGGGGTGTGTGCCTATAGTTACAGCTACTCAGTAGGCTAAGGTGGGAGGACTGTCTGAGCTCAGGAGCTCAAGACTAGCCTGGACAACATAACATGACCTTGTTTCTAACTTTTTTTCTTTTTAAGGAAGAAAGAAGCATCCACCATGAGGGAATAGAGAGATGTGACGTCCTCAGAAAAAAACAAATGTAGTTAAGAGAAAGGGGTAGGCCAGGCATGGGGGCTCAGGCCTGTCATCACAGCACTTTGGGAGGCCGAGGCGAGAGGACTGCCCAAGTCCAGGGGTTCGAGACCAGCCTGGGCCACATGGCGAGACCTCATCTCTACAATAAATCAAAAAATGAGCCTGGCGCAATGGCACACACCTGTGATTCCCGCTACTTAGAAGTAATAATCTCAGCACTTTGGGAGGCCGAGGCAAGTGGATTGCCTGAGCCCATAAGCTCAAGACCAGCCCGGGCAGCTTGACGTGACCTTGTCTGTACAATAAACAAACAATTAGCCGTGGTTGCGTGGGCCTGTAGTTCCAGCTACTTGGAAGGCTGAGACGGAAGGATCACTGGAGTTCAGCAGATCGACACTGGGATGGCTGTGAGCATGTCACTGTACTCCAGCCTAGGCGACGGAGTGAGACTCTGACTCAAAAAAAAAAGAAAAGAATGGTAGCCTCTGGTCACTGGAGAGAGGAAGCATCATGAGACTCTGCAAGGAAGAAACCATGGTCTAGAATATCTATTATGCCAAAGCAGACAAGAAAACTCTCTGGGTGAAGTCAGTTATCTGGACCAATTCGGGCTGATGAGAACAGGCACCAGATTCAGGCATCTAGCACCTTCAACAATAATGACTGACCCATCAAGAAATAATGCCAAATAAATAACGAAGGCCTCAAGATTCAAGAATGTTGATGCCTCTAATCAAGAATAAAATTTTATAAATGAAGCAATTAACTTTTTACAAACCTAATATATGTACCCACTCCTGTGCTAAGTGCTTTATTTGCAATATCACATTAGTTCTCACAACTCTAAGAGATGAAAACTATTCTTAACATTTTACAGATGAAGGAACTGAGCCTCAGAGAAATTGAGAAACTTGGTAATAATTTTATTAAACAGCAAAGTCAGCAGAACTCTAAATCCCAAACTCTTTACCAATGAGTTCCACTTGGCTCTTACCTTATCACACAGTGGATGCTGCCCAGATACTTAAATACATACCTCTTAAATATACAAACCAAAATATAATTATTAGAGAGAACACAAGATATAAAAGGCATAGTCTTCAAGAAAATTAAGTCTGATTATAGACAAGAGACAATCACAAAAAAACAAAAGCAACAATTCAAAACTATATTGAGGCTGGGCTTGGTGGCTTAGCCTGTAATCCTAGCACTTTGGGAGGCCGAGGCAAATGGATTGCCTGAGCCCGTGGGTTCGAAACTAGCCTGGGCAACTTGGTGAGACCGCATCTCTATAATAAATAAAAAATTGGCTGGGCATGCGCACCTGTAGTTCCAGCTCCTTGGAAGGCTGAGGGGAAGGATGGCCAGAGCCCAGCAGGTCAATGCTGGGGTGGCCGTGAGCGTGCCACTGCACTCCAGCCTGAGCAACAGAGTGAGACTCCAACTCAAAAAAAAAAATATATTGAAATATGAAAATGACAAAGATAACAAGAACTTAGAAGACACAGTATCCAGATTCAAAAAAAAATCTTTAATTCTCTGTCAAAGACAACAAACTTTCTAATAACTGATTCATCTAAGCTTTCAGACTTTCAAACAGACAAGATAACGTTAAATTCCTTAGGAACTACCTCATGAAATCATACTAAGAAACAAACAAACAAAAAAATGAGGTCAAGTGGTCTGAACTGAATGCTTGCTCTCCTGAATCTTGAACCCTCCCCAACCTAAACACTTCCCCCTAGTATACCTAGTTTCCTTGTACTAAAGCTCCATATTGACTCAGAGCAGACAGAAATTTACCCTTATATTTATTATGTTTCCTGGGCCATTTATCCCACAAGTCTTGGCTCAAAATAAACTCCAGAGGTTTAAGGCCTAGCCAAAAACAAAAGTTACAGGAGGGGAGCCATGGATGAACCTACCTCTGGAAACACCTAGATCTCTGCCTTATACACTCCTATATTCCCTCACAACACCTTCCACTCAATCTCATGTATAAATGAACTCCCCTCCATTTCCCTACTTGTAGAATAGAAAACAGGATACCTGGCTTTACTTTTAAACCACTGAGAGACAGAATGAGATACAGAATGAGTCTTTTTTTTGAGTTGGAGTCTCACTCTGTCGCCCAGACTGGAGTGCAGTAGCTGCTCCCGGCCACCACAGTCTCGACCTGCTGGGCTCCACCGATCCTTCTGCCTCAGCCTTCCAAGTAGCTGGAACTACAGGCGCGTGCTACCACACCCAGCTAATTTTTTTGATTCATTGTAGAGATGAGGTCTCACCAAGTTGCCCAGGCGGGTCTCGAACCCGCGGGCTCTGGCAATCCACTCACCTCAGCCTTCCAAGGTGTGGGATTACAGGCTGAGCCACCGAGCCCGGCTCAGAATAATTCTTAAGTGGTGTGAATCTTAATTAAGAGAAATATGATGTACAAATTCATAATACACTACTGGTTTTAATACACTTATCATGGCATGTCCAAACACCTTTACTCAACTACTAAGAATCAACTAAGGAACACTTAAGATAGAATACACACAATATATGCATATACCTGTGTTTAAAGCCCAAGCAAATCTATAACCCTCACCCCCCACAAACAGGACCATTCTGACTATAGGTCACAGTTTGTATGCTCCAAATGAACAGATTTGTTCCAAGTAATACTGCTGAAGTAGTAGCTGATGGTAAGAAAACCTTCAGCCATTTTCAGAGACAGTCAGTGAAACAAGCATGCCAAACAGGGGAGAGCAGCAGAAAAAATATGTGAGGGTAGCGGTTTTAAAATATGCCCACAAATTCTCTGATACTACTCCATTCAAGAGGTGGAACTTAAGTTTCCTTCCCTTGAAAGGAGCTGGACTTGCTTCTAACAGATAGCATAAAGCAGAATTGTAAGATCATCTTGTCCCAGTCTAACCAACAGATGACTGAAGACCAGCCAACAGCTTGACTGAAGCCTCATGAAGATCTTGACCTAGAACTATATAGTTAAGTTGCTCCCAAAATTCTAATCTGTACAAACTATGAACTGCTTGTTGTTTCAAGCCAATAAGTAAAAGGTAATTTGTTACAGAGCAAGAGATAACTAATATAGACAGTATCATGTAGTACACTATGTTATGAATCCCAAACTATCATTAAAGGTTCCTCCAAGGTTCTGGAAACAGATGCTGCCAAAAAGGAACACATCAGTATTGCAGTAACTTCCTCTTCTAGTTAGAGCAACCTAACTAGAAAATAAATATACACAGGTATATGCACATATTGTGTGTGTTCTAAATTATGTACTCCTTAGTTGATTCTTAGTAGTTGAGTGTGTTTGGACATGACATAAGTGTATTAAAATCAGTCGTGTATTATGTATTTGTACATCATGTTTCTCTTAATTAAGATTCAGACCACTTAAGAAGGCCAGAAATGTGGGCCATTATGCAATTTAAAATTTTGTAGCAGTCACATTAAAGAGTTAAAGAAAAAACCCAAAGTAATTTCAATAATATATTTCCTTGAACTCAATATACTTAAAATATTAGCATTTCAGCATGACTGTATAAAAACATAGTTGATTATTTTTAAAATCTCAATGTAATAGCTTACACTCTTTTTTGTACTAATTCTTTAAAATCTAGGGTATAGTATTTTACACTTAGAGCACATCTTGAAGGTCAAATGTGGCTAGTAGCTACATACATCAGGTCTAGAGAATTTCTTCTACAGTTTGTCACCCTTTTGGAAACATGAGTACAGAGTCAAGAGAGGCAAAAGTAAAAGTTTTTAAATAGCTAAATAATCCTTCTTTTCTTTACTGAGATACCTCATTTGTACAGGTTCCCAAGCTGGGAACGAATAGCCTTCGTGGAAGGAAAGAAGGAGGGAAAGGACAGTACTTACTGTTAGGAAGAGGAAGGACCACTTTGAAGAACTGAAAAGAAACTAATTCTTCCTACAAAACACAAAACCAATAATCAGGGTACAGAGAACACCATCCAAATTTTTATTAACTGATAGTTCCCTCAGCATTCACTCATTCACCCTACATTCATCTGAAAAGGAAAGGACGGGTTTGGTGGTTAAGCCTGTAATCCCAGCACTTTGAGAGGCCAAAGCAAGTAGACTGCCTGCGCCCGCGAGTTCGAGACCAGACCAGGCAACTTGGTGAGACCTCATCTCTACAATAAATAAAATAATTAGCCGGGTGCAGTAGTGTGTGCCTGTAGTTCCAACTCTTGGAAGGCTGAGGCAGAAGGATCACTGGAGTCCAGCAGGTTGACACTGGGGTGGCTGTGAGCATGCCACTGCACTTCAGCCTGGGCGACGCAGTGAGAGTCCAACTCTCAAAAAAAAAAAAGAAAGAAAAGGAAAGGAAAGATGGGGCTGGGCACAGTGGGTCATGTCTATAATTCCAGCACTTTGGGAGGCCGAGGAGAGAGGATCCCCTGAGCCCATGGGTTCAAGAGCAGCCTAGGCAACTTGGCGAGACTTCATCTCTACAATAAATAAAAAAATTAGCTGGGCATGGTGGTGCATGCCTGTAATTCCAGTTACTTGGAAGACTGAAGCAGAAGGATTGCCTATGCCTAGCAGGTTGAGGCTGCGGTGGCTATGAGCGTGCCACTGCACTCCAGCCTGGGTGACAAGTGAGACTTTGACTAAAAAAAAAATAAATAAATAAGAAAAGGAAAGATGCAGTTTGTTCACAAGCAGAAGGTTTGAAAGGAAACAAAGGGGAAAAAAGCAGAGTGAAAGAACATTGGGCTTTCTCCAAAAATACTTTCTCCAGTTAACACATTTGCCTCCCCTCCCCCAGCAATGTTATCTTCTAGGATCACTGCTTCAAAGGAAGACAAATCAAACCCAGAGCCAGGAGACAGTGATCCCAACAAGAAAATCTACTCCAGTACAACCAAAGTCGCCCTTTTCCTCCTCCTGCTCCTAGTCCTTAAGGAGCTAGATTCAGATCGTTATGGAAAAAAGCCCAGCTGTGTGAGTCATTGCAGCCACCCCAAGGGGCCTGGGCAAAATTCAGAGGACAGCTGGAAACAGCTGGTTTGAGATCAAACTGCAACTAGGAGGGAAGGAGGAAAAAGAGAATGAATTCATAGCTATACGTGATCCCATTCTGGTCTCTGAAAGACTGGCTTTTATTTTCTCTCCCAAAAGAAAAGTTTCTTCTCCCTTCTTACTTAAGATTCTTATCCTAATGAAGAAAACAACAAATGATTCACCAGCTGGGCTCGGTGGCTCAGCCTGTAATCCTGCGCCTTTGGGAGGCTGAGGTGAGTGGATTGCCTGAGCCCGCGGGTTGGAGACCCGCCTGGGCAGCGAGACCTCACCTCTAAATAAATGAAAAAAATCAGCCGGGCCTGGTAGCGCATGCCTGTAATTCCGGCTACTTGGAAGGCTGAGGCAGAAGGATCACCGGAGACCAGCAGGTCGAGGCTGCGGTGGCTGGAAGCGGCCACTGCACTCCAGTCTGGGCGACAGAGTGAGACTCCAACTCAAAAAATAAATAAATAAATGGTTCACCAATAAAGACCCCGCTGAGACTAGTATCCAACCTATTACGGAAGATATCACTCCCACCATATGTCTCCCACAATACAGGGTAAACAAGAATCTATAAGGTGAGGAAGGAACTATTCAAAAGTACTGTAGACCACTTTGGAAGGCCAAGGAGGACTGCTTGAGTTCAGGGGTTCAAGACCAGCCTAGGCAACAAAGTGAGATCTCAACTCTACAACATTTTAGCCAGGCACAGTGGTGCACACCTGTAGTTAGCCACTCAAGAGGCTGAGGCAGAAAGATCGCCTGAGTCCAGGAGGTTGAGGCTGCGGTAAGCCATGATCATGCCACCGCATCCCAACCCGGGCAACAAAGTGAAATCCCAATTCATTTAAAAAAAAAAAGGAGCTGTAAAGGCAAGATACCACTGACCTGAATACATCTCTTGAAAAAGAAAAAAAGTTTCCAGGAAATAGGTAGTTGAAATTTGGAAGAAAAATAGACCCAGGAATAAACATGTTATTTATTAAAGAAAAAATGCCAGGGGAGTGCTTCTATGTACAACTAGAAGACAGCCAGCCTCTGGACTTCTAATCCAATTCCTACTGGCCAAAAGGATGCAGATCTTCAAACATCAATCATGAGGTCCTAAAGAATAAGGTGGCTGATGCCACTGGCTCAGATACTATAGCCAAATGAAGAACAGGTACCTTTCCTAAACAAGAAGTTCTCAGAGTTTGATAGGTAAGGGACGCATAGAGATTAACTGACATCTGGCATAAACTAATACTGATCTCATGGGCTTTGGTAATATGAGACACAGGAAGCTAATGAGCATTTTCTCCTACCTAGTCTCAACACACCCAGACATCCATCCTGCAAAATCCCAGGGCTTATAGTTCAAATGGTCTTGATTAATACACACCCGTGTGTGGTCAGTCTTGGATTCTTCAGTTCTCTCAGACATACACATAGTAGAAGCAGTCCATACCTTTCAAATTTACCATCCAAACCATCCAGGAGGACAGAATAATTACTGATTTCAGAAGAGGTCTAGAGAGATCTTTGAAAGTCCATGAAAAGCTCTTTGATTGTCACAGTTGTTCACCTGCCACCAGTAACACTGTTCCTAAAGTAAGATACAAAGGTTTGAAATCCCTCTATATGTTCTCTGCTTCTGGGTGTTGTTTTTTTCACATAGAACCTTATTTCTTCCACAAATAGTATCTTCTAAGTACTGTATTTACTACTATATCATATATAGGTTCCTTCCAACTAATTTCCAAAGAAAGCCATTGGAGATCCTATAAACAGTGGAAGGAACTGAGATGGGGAATGAGTTCAGAGCAAAGTCTGGGTCTGAGTACAGGGCCAAAGAACCTTGGCCTCCCAGGTTTAAGATTAAAATAATTAACAACATCTTTGTTAAAAAGAATTTAAAAACTTTTTCAGTTGCCTTAGGTCACATTCTGCATTGCCTTTTCTTCCTCCTTTATGTTTCTCTCTTCCAAGTGTACTGCAAGTCTAGAATTGTATACTAAATTCTGACAATTTTTTTTTCTGAGTGGGAGTCTCACTCTGTCGTCCAAGCTGGAGTGCAGTGGCACACTCACGGCCACCCCGGCCTTGACCTGCTGGGCTCTGGAGATCCTTCTCTCAGCCTTCCAAGTAGCCAGAACTACAGGCATGCACTACCATGCCCGGCTAATTTTTTACTTATTGTAGAGATGAGGTCTCGCCAAGTTGCACAGGCTGGTCTCAAACTCTCGGGCTTAGGCAATCCACTCACCTCGGCCTCCCAAAGTGCTGGGATTACAGGCCGAGACACAGAGCCTGGCCTCTCATACAATTTTATACTAAATATAGTCTTCTCTTTCTCACCAACAAAATAGCAAGACATGACCCTATACCATATTTTATACCATCAATTTAAACTGCCACTTAATTTTGGCTGAGTCTATATATCATCCAACCAACTCAATCAAAAGCTAATGGACCATCCCCTGGATCTTACATTTCCTGCCCACACGTTCTCACAGAGTAGAACCTTAAACAATACCTCTTGATTAGGTTATATCTCAAATAAAATGAGTGCAGGGGGGAGATAAAGAGACTGGATCTAAAATGAACAAAATGAGGAAGCAGTAAAGATGAGCCTCCAGAGGTGGGGAAGAAGAAAGGGTCCGACCAAGTCTTATGAGAAGATGACATCTAGGGCCTCTGCACCTCCCTCCCCATGACTGTCCAAACTCGCCGTAACACAGCTAAGTTTCCACAGCCACTGGCACTTTCCTCCCCTTCTCCTGCAGTATTTCTGATGATCACGATAACTTCCTTCCCAATGAGCCACCGTGACAGCCACTGTCATGGTGATCAGCGATGATTTGAATAAGTCTAGTCATCTGTTTTCAAGGGCACCTTGAGGAAGCCAACAGTTGAGAACACCCCAGGCCAGCAGGAAGGGGAAAGCAGCTGGGGGGAAGGGGGTGGTGCTGAGATTACTTACTATCAGCTAAAAGGTCAGAATGTATTCAACTAGATTTCTTGAAGGCATAATTTATGGGGAGAACTTTTGTCTTAGATATGAAATACAAAACATATAGAAATGCATTATAAATTTCACACATTTAATATCTAAAAGTAAAAAATGTGAAAATTATAATTCTTGCAACAATGCTAAAACACATAAACTATATTTAAACAGAGTTTTAGAGCTGGAGGGCATTTCTAGGCAATAAAGCAATATATTAGTAATTCCAACACACACTATATTCCAGGAGTTCAAGCACTTGGCTTTAGATACTACATATATGCAACATGAGTTAAGAATGTGAAGCTTTAATTTTTGCATTTTATGATTTGTGCTAATTCACAACTTTTGTATTATACTTGACTTTATTCTAAGAAGAAGAAAAAAAAGGAAGGAAATCAGGGAGGGATGGAAGAAAGGGAAAAAAAAGAGGAAGAAAGGGAGAGTGAATGAACACAGGTACCCAAGATGACTTTTTATTGCCTATGATACGAAAAAAGCATACAACTCAGGTTCTCAGTATCTACCTTCCTTGAATGTTTTCCTTCATTTTTTCCTCTAACCTCTCTGAGTTTTTCTGTTCATTTGTTCACAATCTTTTGTCATTTTGCCTGTTTTCTTCCCAAGTCCCTATACTTACCTTGCTACATCTTTCCCTTAACCTAACTCCAACTCCAAATCTCCCCACAACATAAAAGTAAATCCTACGCAAAAGCCAAGAAGAAACTTTAGAACTGAAAGTTCTTTACAATGTTACAGATCATCTGATCTAACCCTTTAGGTAAACTGAAAGATTACATAATTTGTACAAAGTCACAAAACTAATGAAGGATAGAATCAAAACTAAAACCCAGGTTTTCCCATTAAAGTACTGAAAGAAAGCACAGAAAGTTAATTTTAAATCTCAGAGTAAAAGTCTTCTCAGGAAGAAACAGGATACAAAAGTGTTACAAAATAAATACAAAATAAATAAATATATATTTGCTTACATTAAAATGCTTTTGTTTGGCAGCAAAACATATACACATATACATACATATGCATAATGTATATGTATGTATACACATATACATATGTGTATATGTGTATACATACATATATACCACAAACTCAAAAGACAAATGACAAATTGAATGGGAAACTTTATGACATGAAAGACACAGCTAATTTCCTTAATTTATAAAAAGTTCCTATTTATCAATATGAAAAAATAATTATTTCAAGCTTGAGTTCAAAACAAAAGAAATACAAATGACTTTTAGAGATTTTTTAAAAAATATTCCTTCTATTTAAAAAAAGACAAAAAGTCAAGATACCATTTTTCACTTAGACTGGTGAAAATCAAAGTGCAGTAACATACCAAAAAAGGTCATTCTAGTTCGGACTTCACAGAGTATAAAATTTTGGAGGCTACTTGGCAATACCTATCAAAAGTTTAAATGTGCATAAACTTAGAAACACAACAACTCCACTTGTCAGAATCTGTGTTCTTGCACTTACCGTATGTGTTTCCTGGAACACATAAACAGCACTTTTTATAGAAGCACAAGACTGGAAACAAGTTAAATGTCTACCAACTGAACAAGTTTAAACAAATCACAATTCTAAAAAATAAACTAGAAAATCTTTCTATAGAATACTATGTGGTCAATTAAAAGAATGAGGTTGAGCTGCATAAACTGAAACAAAATGTTCCTCAAGGTGTTTTGTTCAGTGAAAAATACAATAGCAAAAACATGGAACCAACCACGTTGCCCACTGAAGCTGGACTGATGAAGAAAATGTGGTACATTATGCACCCATAAAGAAGGACAAATATATGGATGGATTTAGAGTCAATCATACTCAGTGATCTATCACAGAAACAAAGAACAGAGTACCATATGTTCTCACTCATAAGCGGATCTTGAACAATTATAATGCTATAAGGAAGTGTTTGACAGTAATGGGAAACTGTCAGGGGAGGAAGGGTGGGATTGGCAGTTGAGGGAAACTGCTAGAGGAGGGAGGGGCATATCTCATCAACAAGGATACCTGCATAATCAATGTTCGTATACCTAACCCTGAATTGTACCCCACATCTTTACAATAAAAAAAGAAGAAAAATAATGAAGACCCTTTAGGTATATTAATAGGGGTATCTATCTACATACATATACATGTAAAGAATCTCTCCAGAACATAAAAGAAACTACTAATGTTTCTATCACTCCAGCACTCCAAAAGGACTCTTCTAGTTCTAAAAAAAGCTCCTATATTCTTTGAATTACTAACCTCCAAAATTACTTTCTTCAAAACTTTCCCTGAACTCTTGAACCCTAAGCAGTGAAGACCTCTGTTCCTTCTCAAACCCTTCTTTGCCCTCTTACCAGCTCATCAACTGAGCCCACTGATATCCCCTTCTCCACTTTTACAGCTCTGAATTTTTCTCTACTGTTTTCTTCTTCTTCCACATCCTGACATTAACTCATTCTTCCCATAAACATATCTCACAGACTTCCAAAGTCAGAAAGCCATTACCGGGAGTTGGCATTCTTTTTTGCTTCCCATTGAGACTCTTTTGATTCATTTCATTCATTACTCAGCAAACATTTATTGAGTGACAACAGTGTCCCATGTATTATAATAAGTCAAAAAGAGAAACCTAACACCTGGTCCCTATCTTAAGAGACTTGCAGCCTAGGGCAAATTTTCCAATTAAACTTCTTACGAAATACAGGAGAGGGGAAGAAACTGGACGTAGGGGGTCAATCTTCAAATGTCCAGCTACACACAGCAAACTGATGGCACTGGGTACCTCTTGGGAAGGAACAGAGATTCGAGGTGGTGCTCAAAGTAGTCACTGGCATTTCATGTTTGAGTTTTTGGCTTTTTACATGGAAGAATATATTTGCATGTTAATTTGCAATTAAAAATAAATGCTAAGAGGTAATGTCTATCGACACATAATGCCTATCGACACATAAATGGAGTTCCACAAACGGTCACGACATGAAAGAACAAATGGATGTGCAGTGTTCCAAAGCAGAGTGGAAGGGGAGAGAGCAACCATATTTAACAACCATTGCCTTTTACTCAAACAAGTTAAGGCAGAGTTTCTCAACCTCAGCACTACTGACATTTTGGGCCAGATAATTCATTGTGGGGACTATCCTGTGTATGTAGGATGTTAAAGCAGTATTCCTGGCCTCTACCCACTAGATGTCAGTAGCATTTCCATAATTATGAAAATCAAAAATGTCTCCAGACATTATCAAATGTCCCCTGGGGGTAGAGGGGGCAAAATCACCCCAGCTGAGAATCACTGAGTTAAAGCTTACACATCTTCCTATTTCCTTAACCTCCACAACTCTCTCAACTGCCCAATAATTTTAACGCTTAGTCTTCAATTACGTCAACATTCAAGTTGACAACACTTCCAAAATTCAAAATCTAGATTCCGAGTTTTCAACATACTTATTTCCAGGAATCTCTACCTCCACCACAGCCATCCGCCAGATCCTTAGGCATCACCACTCCCCGAAACTATTTTTTTTGTGCTTTATAAAATTTCGCTTAGCACAATGGTTACAGGCCTTATTATTATAATTCCATTTCTGTTAATCCTGCCACTTGTTTGTTTTATAGCTACTGCTGACATATTCCCCAATTTGGGTTTTTTTTTTTCATTTTATTGTAAAGAAGTGGGGTACAAGTCAAGATTAGGGACTTCAGTAGTCTACGTGCAGATAAAGCCAAAACTCTTGTTTTTTGGTTTTTTTTTTTTTTGCGTTGGAGTCACCCAGGCTGGAGTGCAGTGGCATGATCACGGCCACCCCAGCATCAACCTGCTGGGCTCCGGCGATCCTTCTGCCTCAGACTTCCAAGTAGCCAGAACTATAGGTGAGCGCTACCACGCCTGGCTAATTTTTTTGATTTATTGTAGAGAGAAGGTCTCACCATATTGCCCAGGCTGGTCTCGAACCCATGGGCTCAGGCAATCCTCTTGCCTCACCCTCCTAAAGTGCTGGGATTACAGGCTTGAGTCACTACGCCCGGCCAGCCAAAACTCTTCTAATGTCAAGATCTCAAACTCATATGACAAGCTCTTTGTTTTCTCCTACCTCCTTATTCCACCTAAACTTGCTCATCCCAATTCGCCAATGCTTGGCCCTGGGCAATGTGTACTTGACCCCACTCATGGACTTCCAGGTACTATCTGATAAAGTTAAGAAATAACAGGACCTCCTCAATCCAAGCTAGCACTTAACTGAGATTTAGCAATTCTTTTATTCCACTTCTTGATGAATCCTTATTCCACAAAAATAGCAGCTACTTTTAAGTCTTCTCTACTATCCTCAAGTATAGTCACAACCCCTGCCTGCAGACTATCATTCTTCTCTAACTGAAGAAAGACTGAGTTCCTGACATAAGCTCATTCACCTTCCCTTCTCATAACCTCATACACATTAGGTGCTCAAGAAATATTTGTTAGTGAGGAAAAAACATGATGGCTTAATACTGGCTATATTTAAAAGAACAATTTTCAAATTAGCCAGGCAAGATGGCACATGCCTATAGTTCTAGCTACTTGGAAGGTTGAGGCAGAAGGATCGCCTGAGCCCAACAGGTTGAGGCTGCAGTGGCTAGAAGCGTGCCGCTGTACTCCAGCCTGGGCAACAGAATGAGACTCCAACTCAAAACAAAAAACAAAAACAAAAAAAGAATAATTTTCATGAGGAAAAAAGAGATCTAAATGCCATTCCAACTCAAGGTTGTATTCTATAGTACTAAGTCACCTTGGGAAAGTCAATATGCCTCTCTGGTTTTGTAAGGCTACTATCACCAACCAATAGCATATGATGCTGTTGCAAAGGGATCCTTATAATTCTTAAAGCATACTGAGGTTTTAGAGGGATGCATAAACTATAAACTTCAGCAACAACTGACCATACTGCAAATAAAAAGTGCTGCCCACAAACGAATTCCATAATTCAATGAGATGCAGAAAAGTACCTTAACAAAATGACAGAACACTGACAGCAAGTCCACATGCTAAAGAGCCATCACTTGGCACTCTATGGAGACTGATAAATATTTTGATAGCAAAAATTGCTCTGTGACAAGGGATACAGGCCTTAAATAATTAATTGGCATAGCTTTAAAATTAAGTGTCCCATTTTCACCTAACCCTGGTGCCTTCTACAGGTACAAGTTTATTGTCAGTAGAGACAGGCAGCATATGAGTTCCACTGACAGATTCTCTAGGTCCCTAATAAATCTAAGGCATAACACTTAGCACCAGCTTTTGTCTCATGAGGTAATTATGGAATAAGAAGCTTGGCAAAGCTTCCACAAAGTAGAGTCAATCATTTCCCAAAATGTGTTCTAAACTTTTTTTCCTGACCTTTAGCTTATGGTAGCTTAGACAAGTATCTTAAAAGCATTTCTAGTCAGCCATTTTTGGTAACTTGTGAGCAAAATTATTTTTAGCTGAAAAAGTTTATTTCAATCCTGCTCTCATAACTCAGAAGCATCTGACCAGGTTTAGTTCAAGCTTTCCAGAATAATTTGTCTTTGAGTGGATGCAAAGCATAGAACATTTCAGCTTCAAAGGAGAAATTTTCTCCTTAACAGGCATGAACAATCACACTAAGCAAATACACAGGATATGTGAAAAAATATCACTTGCTTACCTGTCACTGACCCCAGTATACTATAGAAACTAAGCACTTAAATGTTCATAAAATTTTCTGAAAACTTCTGATGGACAAAACAATGTTGTTACAGTATTCTACTCTATGAAGAGCAATACACATGCCCACATGGTAAAAAACTGCTTAACACAAATTCAAATATAATAAAACAGAGCATAAGTTTCAAATTATTTCCATGCACTACTCAAACTATGGTTCCAAATAGAGGTAAAAGTATCTTCTAGGGTGAAGGCAGATAAGATATCCTGCTGGAAAACAGCACAACTACATATATAACATAAATAAGTACAGGTTTTCTTTGCTTTCTTTTTCTTTTTGAGTCAGTCTCACTCTGTCATCCAGGCTGGAGTGCAGTGGCTCACTGAGGCCACCCCAGTGCTGACCTGCTGGGTTCAGGCATTCCTTCTGCCTCAGCCTTCCAAGAAGCTGGAACTATAGGCGTGCACTACCACACCCAGCTAATTTTTTGATATATTGTACAGTCAAGGTCTCACCAAACTGCCCAGTCTGGTCTCGAACCCCTGAGTTCAGGCAATCCTCTCGCCTTGGTCTCCCAAGGCACGGGATTACAGGCTGAGCTCCCGAGCCCGGCTTCCCACTCATCTTGATTGGGGTGCTTTTAGTGCTGCTTCCTCCTGAAGGAACATCCTTCTGTGAGCCTTGCTTTTCCTCCTGTAGGCTGCAGTCAACACACAAAACTACTGTTTGTGCATGGCTGAAGACCGTGGTGATTTTATAGCATCCTGGGCATTTCACGTCCATGAAGCAGGAGTTGGGGCTCTGCACCAGGCGCTTCCTCTTGTGTTGCCTCTTCTCCTCCTCTGGAGAGGGATGAAGGAGGTCCTTTGCGAGAGACTTGTTCTCGTGGGTAGATCGTCACTGCCGGAAAGGGAGCACTTTGATTTTTACTCTTGATGTATTTAGAGCGTGTGCTGTGTCTGTTCATAAAGACCTGCCTAATTGTTTTAAGAGTTGCATAGTGCTCCACTGTATAAATATACCTTATTTTCCCAAACTTCACCTGCATGTAGTCTACTTAGGTAGTTAACCTTCATTTGTAACTCACATCTCTGTAATTAAAAAATAAAAATAAAAAATAAATAAAAGCTTCACAGAATAAGAAAAATAAAATAATGTATATTATTTTATTTAGCAGATTTCCTGTATAAGAACATTTTGGGCCAGGCATGGTGGCTCACGCCTATAATCCCAGCACTTTGGGAGGCCGAGGTGAAATGACTGCCTGAGCGCATGGGTTCAAGACCAGCCTGGGCAACTTGGTGAGACCTCATCTCTACAATAAATAAAAAAATCAGCTGGGCGTGGTGGCATGTGCCTGTAGTTCCAGTTACCTGGAAGGCTGAGGTGGAAAGATCGCCTGAGCCTAGCAGGCTGAGGCTGCGGTGGCCATGAGTGTGCCACTGCACTCCATCCTAGGCAACAGAGTGAGACTCCAACTTAAAAAAAAAGAAGAACATTTTGTTTCTTTCAACCTTCTGCTATTTCAAATAACGTTGCAATGTATATTCTTATACACAAATATACACGAGTATCTGCAGGATAAATTCCTAGCAATGGAACCAATGGGTCAAAGAATATGTGCATTTTACATTTTAATTGCTAAATAGTTCTTTAAGGAAGTTATGAGACTTTTCAACATCACAATATGAATATCTATTTCTCTACCTACACCTTTACAAATACATTATAATAGCAAATTTGTATTCTAATTTATAGTTGTTCCTCTCCCAATAAGCCTCAAGTCCCACAAGAACACTTCTTCAACTCTATAACCCCTGGGTCTATCAGTTTTTAACATGTGGTAAGAATTCAAATGTTGTTAAATAAATGATATATGTTGTTAAATAAATGACTAAGCAAAAGGAAAAGGGCAAGGACTTTTGCATAAAAAGAGGTTGACTTTTAATAGAAAGAATAGCAAAACTGCTTAATATATTAACAATTTCTCCCCTTTAGAGACAAAGGAAGAGAGGAAAAGAAGAAAAAATGGATGGATGAGTGGATTGATGAATTCTGATCTAAAATGGTTTCTCCTAGAGGTTTTAAAAAACCAGGCAACAGGTTGATGCGGAAGGATCACTTACATCCAGGATGTTGAGGCTGCAGTGAGCGATGACCACATCACTGCACTATAGCCTGGGCAACAGAGCAAGACTTGTCTCAAAAAAAAAAAATTGAAAAAACAAAAACAAAAACAAAACATTAAAGATTCATATCTGTCTGAAATAGTTAAGTCTTGTCCTACTTTAAAGTAAAATATACAGGCTATCCTCAAAATACTGAAAGGCCTCAAATGCAACTCCCAAAGGCAAAGGAACAGTAAGATTCCTTCTCTAAAATTGTCATAGGATACCGAAGCTTCTCAAATTAATATTCTTTCTAGGCTGGGCACAGTGGCTCACACCTATAATCTCAGCATTTCAGAAGGCCGAGGTGAGAGGATTGCCTGAGCCTATGGGTTCAAGATCAGCCTGGGCAACTTGGTGAGGCCTTATCTCCACAATAAATCAAAAAAGTAGTTGGGCGTGGTGGTGTGTGCCTATAGTTCCAGGTACTTGGAAGGCTGTAGGAGTTACTACTAGGTGGAAGGGATGGCCTGAGCCCAACAGGTCGAGGTTGCGGTGGCCAGGAGTGTGCCACTGCCCTCCAGCCTGGGTGACAGAGTGAGACTTCTACTCAAAACAACAACAACAACAACAAAATTCTCTCTACACAACGTCAAAAAAACTGACTGACTTGTACCCCACATCTCTACAATAAAATAAAATAACTGGCTCTCACCACTTGTGGCTCATACCTATAATCTCAGCATTTTGGGAGGTAGAGGTGAGAGGACTACCTGAGCCCAGGGGTCTAGACCAGCTAGGGCACTTTGGTGAGTCTTCGTCTCTACAATAAATTAAAAAATTAGCCAGGTGTGGTAACGCACCTATGGTTCCAACTACTTGGAAGGATGAGGCTGAAGGATCACCTGAGCCCAGCAGGTCAAGGCTGCAGTGGATGAGTGTGCCACTGCACTTCAGCCTGAGTGACAGAGTGAGACTCAGACTCAAAACAATAATAATAATAATAATAATAATAATAATAATAATTGACCCTCATCATGTATTATACAATCACACAATTGTTAACACCTCATGCATTCACTTCTGTATAGTATCCAGCATAGTTAATACTAAAAATTTTTCAGCAAATATAATAAATTATCAAATTCTGTACCCCTCTGGTCAGCATGTGTTTGCCATGGTCTCTGATGTCCTGCTTTGTGCTGTAACAACCACCATAACAACAAATAACACATAAAACTATACTGACTTGTTTACTACAACAACCTGGTGAGGGAGAGACTATTATTATCTCCATTTTACAAATAAAGAACTGAAGCACAGAGGGGTTAAGTAACTTGCCTAAAGGACACACAGCTAAGTATACAGACAGAATGTGAATCTATGCAGTCTGGTACCAGAAAGGACCCTCTTAACCCAATATTTTAATACAATGTGATAAACGCTCTGATAGAGCATTTTGGTAACATATACAGTTCATATACATATTCACAGTTTTGGTAACATATACTCTGTGAATACCTCTATCAGAGCAATTATCACACTGTATAAAAATTACCTACATACACATCTACTGCTCCTCTGCAAATTCAAGTCAATATACCTAGCAGTACAGGACCCAACAAATTCTTCAATGGGTTTTAGGTTAAGAGGTGGAATAAGAAAATCCCATTTCTACTCCTCGGGTCCACACTTCACATTTCCTAGGCTGGTACTTCTGTTCCTATGGACCATTTCCAAGACTCATCTCTTCTAAGGTAAGATCTACATCTCAAATGTGTGCTGCTTCCCTAAAGATAATGGCCAGACTTCTCAAACTGCCTTAGGTACATCCTTGGGGTCCTAAAACACTGCAGAGATCCACGTGATTCCTGCTGGGTAGAATGCTGGCAGCATAGCTCCCACCCCCCCAGCAGCCAGCAGACTGGATGGATGACTCTTATCAGGAACATGGAGTAACCTGAGCTACCTGTCAACCCATCTCTCGACTGCTAGGACAGGCGCTTTCTGCTATCAGGTTGCACAAAAGACTGGAAACCTTATACCGGGTGTGAAGGAAAAGCAATAGGAGAAATAACACAGCATCTGGTGCCCTGCCTGCTTCCATTCACTACCTGGAGAAGGGGCACTAACCGGTGTGACTCAGACCACAGACACCAAGCATGCTTGAGTATTCCATTGCAGAGCCTTGAGACCACAAAGACTGTATGGTGAGATTAGGACTAACTGAAGGTCAGCATTTACCTATGTGAGATGACACATCCCCACTGGCCTCATTCTCATTCTCCAAACAGCTAGAGTGCTACTCCCTCTATAATATTCTCATGGACACAAGGGGCTACTGCAGAAGCAGACTTGGAAAAGAACAATTTTATTTCTTATCTTAAATGCAGAAGTGTGTAAAGATTAACTGAGCTAGAAGCAATCCTAAAATTGAAATCCTTTAATCTATATCTGAATTAGAATCCAAATGTCCAGTGAACAAAAACTATATATATAGCTTATATAGTGTTTAATAAAGTGTGATAATTGCTCTGACAGAGGTATTCACAGAGTATACGTTACCAAAGCACTATTATATATATGTATGCATATACAATATCACAAACACACACACACATTTTCCCTGTTTGTTGAACCATAACTACTTACTTCCCATCAAGTCTTAGTCAGGGGAGAGGGCATATCCCAGGGGAAAAGAGCATTCACTCAATCCTGGGGCTTTCCACAAACACGGGGGGGGGGGTTAAGTGCAGTTAAGGTCATTTATGACTGCTGAGATGGGAACATCTATTAGGAACTAAATCTTCCTTTCTCACAATACAACACAAAACTTGGTTCACTGAACAGCATCCTGACAGCAGTGGCATTCAATCAGGATAAACCTGGGCATTTGGGATATGTCTGGTATACAAGATGTCATAATGAATAAAAATCACACTGCAGTTAGATTACGTGTGCAGTGACTCAAGGCAGAACCTGAGTATCATTACTAACTCAATGACATATAGGATATCTGACCCACAATGTGCCCTACCAGTGCAAAAAGAAAAAGAGCACTGACGGACAGATAGAGAGCTAGGGGTACCTATCTTTTACTCAGACATCTCTAAAAGATATCACCAGTCAGGGATTTGTAGGGTAATTATGTGAAAGGATAGAGATGCTGATTAGGCCTCCAATCCTATGATTCCATGATTCCACTAAAATGCAGAATCCTACTATATGAGGTCTTGTACTAATCAGTCATCCTTACCAGAGACATTTAGACAGGGTTTTCTCAGTAGACCAGATTCCAAAAAGATTACAGAGGAAAAAAAATCTACAAACTGAGAGGAAAGGATTCCAAATAGACAGAAAAGCAAAATGTATAATAGTATGCATATTAATACTATCATTTGAGTTTTTAAAAGAAACATGTAGCACTATCTCTGGAAGGATAACTCACCATACTGGTTACCACCAAGGAAAGAAAATATGTAGTTGGAAGAAGGCAGAGTTTTGTTTGTTTTTTTTAAACTTCAATCTTTGGCATATTTTGAATAATTCACCATGTGAATATATTATATGCATAAAAAATTTAAAAGAAGAAATAAAAACTCCATACAAGAAACTCTCAGAGAAATTCCACTAAGTAGTAAGAAACACTGAGAAATGAAAGGTTCTGTTGAGCCTCAAAACCAAAGGTTTGAGCTTACTGCCTACTGTCACAGACTCTCTCTGAGCCCAAGATATGTTGTCCATAAAAATGAGTATATCAACTATTTTCCATAACTAAAACAGATAATTTTTAGACGCCTTCTGCTGGGATTATCTTATACCATCCACTATCAATCCATTGATTGGTCTGTTGTTGAATTTAATGTTTGATCAACATTAAATCAGAGATGGGATAACTTTGTGGCAATAAAAAACCCCACAAACAACAAACCATCATGCATACCGCAACCAATTATCCAAGCTCTACATGAATCAGCTGTCAGGTAATGGGGAGTGTTTTTAATATTAAATATATGGCATGCAATGAAGTACCTATTCGCTCCACTCCTCATCGGTTGTACCCTTTCTATCTTAAGGGCCATAAAAAAGCACTGGATAAAGAGCTGCAAGACCTGAGTAGGAGCACTGGCTTTGCCTCTTCCTAGTCATGAGGCTTCAAGAGGCATATTTTCACACCTGAAAAATGGAAAGAATCATCGCCTATCTTTTAGGGTAGTGGTAGGGAATAAGGCTGCAGTGAGCTAGGATCACACGACTGTACTCCAGCCTGGGTGAAAAAGTGAGACCCTGTCTCTAAAAAAAATAGTCGGGACCAGGCGCAGTGGCTCACGCCTGTAATCCCAGCACTTTGAGAGGCTTAGGCAGGAGGATCATTTGAAGACAAGAGTTTGAGACCAGCCTGGGCAATACAGCAAGTCTCTGTCTCTACAAATTTTTTTTTTTTTTTAAATAGCAGAGCGTGATGGTATACATCTGTTGTGCCGGCTACTCAGGAGACTGAGGCAAAAAGATCACCTGAGCCCAAGAGGTCCAGGCTGTGGTGAGCCATAATCACACCACTGTACTCCCGCATGGACAACAGAAACTTCCACTCCAAAATAAAGAAATGAATAGCTGGACAAAGTAGTTAATGCCTGTAATCTCAGCAGATTGGGAGGCCAAGGCAGGAGAACTGCTTGAGCCCAGTAGTTCAAGACCCAACTAGGCAATATAGCAAGATCTTGTCTCTACAAAAAAAAATTAATGTAAAAAAAAAAATTAGCTGGTCATGGTGGTGTTTGCCTATAGTCCCAGCTATTCGGGAGGCTGAGGTGGGAGGACTGCTTGAGCCCAAGAGTTTGAGGCTGCAGTGAACCATGATCATGCCATTGTAATCCAGCCTGAGCAACGGAATAAGATCCTGACTCAAAAATAAATAAATAAATAAATAACATAACACAAATGTAATGTGCAATTTTAGTCACCATGATTCAAATCTGGAGACAGTGATTCAGAAAAAGCAACAAAATTATTAAAGAGATTTTAAAAACACAGATTATATAAAAGTTGATCTATTTTTTTCAATAAACATTTACTGAATTCTCATTATACTATATCCCTGGCGCTGATGAAGAGAACCAAGGATACAAAGATTAAGAGACTGATCCTGCTTTTTAGGAATTATAAAAGCACTAGGAAACAAGAAAATAGGACAGAGTAGTAATAATGAAAACTGCAATTATATATTGAATACCTACTATGTGTTAGGCCCTGAATTAAGCATATTACACACATTATCTTTTACTTCTTACACTAATTCTATAACATTTTACAAAGGGAAAAGCTGAAGCTTAGATAGGTTAAGTAACTTATCCAAGATCACACAGCTGTGAAGTAGAAAAGCTAGAATTCTAGCCGGGCTCGGTGGCTCAGCCTGCAATCCCGCGCCTTTGGGAGGCTGAGGTGAGTGAATTGCCTGAGCCCGTGGGTTCGAGACCCGCCTGGGCAGGCGAGACCTCATCTCTACAATAAATCAAAAAATTAGCCAGGCGTGGTAGCACGCACCTGTAATTCCGGCTACTCGGAAGGCTGAGGCGGAAGGATCGCCGGAGCCCAGCAGGCCGAGGCTGCGGTGGCCGGAAGCGGCCACTGCACTCCAGTCTGGGCGACAGAGTGAGACTCCAACTCAAAAAAAAAAAAAAAAAGAAAGAAAGAAAAGAAAAGCTAGAACTCCACCTCAGGTCCGTCTGCAAGATCATTCTACGTTTTATAATCTTTGAGTGGGAAAACCTTTACTAAGCACCACACACATACAAAACAGAAGCCACTAATGAAAACTTTAATGAATCCTATTACATTAAAAAAGTGAACCTCTGATACATCAATGAAAAAAGCAAGGAGCAAAAAAATGTATAGAATATGCTAGTATTCATGAAAAAAAGGAGGAGGAATAACAAACAAATAACAGTGGTTACTTTTTTGGTCAAGGGGTAGAGGCAGCTGGGAAATAGCGATGAGAAGGAGGAATTGCATGAAATATACTTTTATGAACTTTGAGTTAGGGATTAATTTAGAGGTAGGGAACCTGGGCACAAATCCTGGTTTGGGTAAGTCAGTTGGACAATGCTGCACCATATCTCAGTACTACAACATTTGCTTATGAAAAGTATAGTGCCAAGAATGGCTCACGCCTGTAATGTCAGGACTTCGGGAGGCTGAGACAGAAGTACTGCTTGATCCTAGGAGTTAAACAAAAGCCTAGGCAACATAGTGAGGCCTTTTCTCTACAAAAAATAAAATTAAAAATTAGGCCAGGCACAGTGGCTCAAGCCTGTAATCCCAGCACTTTGGGAGGCCGAGGCAAAACGATTGCCTGAGCTCAGTGATTCGAGACCAGTCTGAACATGGCAAGACCTTGTCCCTACAATAAATAATGATGGCGTATGTCTGTAGCTCCAGCTACTTGGAAGACTGAGGCAGAAGGATCACCTGAGACCAGCAGATCAAGGCTACAGTGACCGTGAGTATACCATTGTACTCCAGCCTGGGCAACAAAGTAAGACACCAACTCAAAAAAAAAAGAAAATTAGCCAGGTGTAGTGGTTCATACCTGTAGTCCCTAGGTACCCGGGAGGCTGAGGCAGGACTGCTTGAGGCCAGGAGCTTGAGGCTGCAGTGAGGCGTGAGAGTGCCACTGCACTCCAGCCTGGGTGACAGAGTGAGACCCGACTCAAAAAAAATAAAGGAAAAAAGAAAAGTATAGTGTGATAGTTTTTTAAATGTGCTTAATTCTAATTTTCAGTTACTTGAAATTTTTTGGCAGAATAATACCAATTATCATTTCTCAATGCAATAGAGATACTAGAATTAAATAATTTCCTTGCTTAAAATAAGATGCCAGACAAGTCAAATTTTTTAGATTTCTTCAAGTTCTTGGATACTGTTAAACCAAGTATTCACTATTTGCCTAAAACTGCACACACACAAAAAATTCATAGTGAAGCTAAAATCCAAAAAAGGGTTAATGATCCTGACAACAAGTTCAAGAAAATCAAACAAGGGATTCTTAAAATAGGGTTCCCAGAATTGAAAAGCAAAGCCTACAGGGTAACACTTACTTCAAACTACTCCCATAGAGAGAATTGCAAAGTAAGCATAAAAGAAAACTGTGTACACAACACAGATACAGGGTTATCTATTTTAATCACAACATTTTTATACAGCTGACAAAAATCACTAATAGTTCCTGATAAGCACCTTTTTGAAAGGCTGCTGCTGCATGCTTTAATGCTTAAGCCTGAAAATCGGTCATGCCAAAGTTAACCCATTGGTCTCCAACACTGTAAAACACAGTCAGTTCAAGCCAAAATGTTGCAGCAAAGAGATTTATTTAATGTCACAATAAGCAGCTAAAGACTTTTCACAAAGTAGGGGAACAATAGATGTGACTATAATGAGTAATGAGCAGCTGGGGATGGAGAGGAGGTAGTCAACAGAAATATTAATTTATATACCCAGACACAGACCCTTTGAGTATGACCAGTAACACCTCAAAGTTGTGGATGATATCAAAGCTAGCCAGTTTGTTTTCAGCTTATAAGAGCTATGAGTGAGAATATGGCTTCAAGTTAGAATACATCATACAAAATATACAGTAATATTTGTGAGTCTAACAAACAGAAACATATATGAAATAGACTGCTTAAGTCATAGCTATATAGCACTATTCTCCATTCTTTTAAACAAGCTGCTTCTCTGCCTCTCTCACAAAGAAATGGACAGCACAAGACCAGGGTACACTTTCAGAACAAGCACCACTAACTCCCTGTAAGCTTTGCCAAAGCTCCTAACTGTGAGAGGCAGCCAATGTGGAGACTTCTTGAAGTTCCAACAAAGTCCTCAAATCCACTGTGGCAGTCATTAAAAGTGACAGTGTTCCTGGAAGCTTGTATGAGGTGCAAACCAATGAGTTAAGCTTTGTGGATGCTGGGAGTCACCACAAAACATCTTCCAATTTTGCCAGTTTTCACTTTGAAATCACACAATCCCGCAAGCCCATTCCTTAGAAACCAAGAAACAACAGGTGAAAGCTGTCAACGCCACATATTTGGACTAATTAGGGGACAAGTCAGTCTGATTAGAGGATAAGCAACCTCATTCACAGATGCTTTTGCAGAGAAGAGGGAAGTTGAGGAAGGAGGAGGAGGAATAAAAAAAAGAACTACAATTCCTGCCTTCTACCCCATATTATTACCCACCCTTCCAAGAATTTTTGTGGAGCATTGAACAGCAGAATTAAAAAAAAAAAAGGCAAACAAACTTAAGGCTGTAAATGTGACTGTATGAAAATCCCCAGGAGAGGATGACCTATGAAGCTAAGCTCCACGCAACAGGGCTGACTATGCAGCTAGCTGCTTTTCCACTTGCCTAGCAGTTCGAGATAAACAGAACAGGCGCATCAAGAAGCCCCACCAACGTCCGGGGAAATGGAACCCTAAGTCCTCCTGTCTCAAGAAAAGTCACATACTCCTGAAATTAATCTTTAAATGAAATCCATATAGGTCTGCTTTGGAAATCATTCTGGCTGACAGCAATTAATAACTCCCTCTTTCAAACAACTGCCAATTTGCACAAGAAAAATCCGCTTTACAAGAAAGCAATTGAAAGAAATTACCATGAGCCTGTGTTCAAAAGTGTTCCAACTCAAACAATAGCTGCAGGCCACATTCAGACCCCACAGTGCCCCCAGGCCCTGTCTGCCTCTAGTTCTACTAGTTCCTCTAGTTCTACTGGTATACCTTCTGCCCCATCCCAATCCCCAGAGCTGGGAAAGTTCCACAGCCACCCCATCCATCCCTCACAATAAATCATGATTTGCTCACGGTATTTCCAATTAGGATCTGACAAAATCAATACAGCCAGAAAGAAAAATAAACAGTATGCCTCCTCAAAACCACATGCCTGGAATAAAGGATCCAATATTCAGTGCAAAATCTCTTTTCTTCAACAAAGAGGAAACCAGGGAACCAGCCTCTAAATGGGAAACGGCCAAACACCAGGATGTTATCTGGAGACCCAGGTCCCTAAAAAACCCAAGTATTATGGTTGAACACACCCATGTGGAAGTCTAAACCTCAAAGGCTCAGTTTTCCACTCTTGGTAAAACAGGTTTTTAAACAATTATTCAATCATTATCATTTGACAATTCAAGAATGTCATCTACTTCATACACGGTATTTATGATGTGTTCTGTGCCTTGAAACCTCAGCTGAAATGTCCAGATGCCACGTATTTGCCATGTATGTCAGAAGAAAGTGATACAACAGCATGGTCTCTCATTCTCTTAGAACCTGCTATTCATTCAGAATAGTAAAAGCCAGAGGCACTACATAGTATAACCACTCCCAGTTAAAGAGGCCCCTACCAAAATACCAAGGGAAGTCTGGCAGCTGGAGAACAGGCAAAGATTATATAGGACCCCAAACCAGAAGCCAAAAGTGAAGAGGGAGGGGAGAACAAGGACTAGAGAGAGAGAATTATTGTAAAATACTTCTATGAATCTATCTCCAAAGCTGTGATTTAAAAGAACTCTGGTAAACACCCTTATTTTCAAACATATCCAACATGAATGATCTGAAAAACAGCATGTATTTTGTGAGGTGTTTCAGCTTGGTATTTCCCCAAATGCGTAAAATCAAACTACAATACCTGATGAAATTCACTGGTTGAGAAAGGAAAGGTTAAGGCCTACAGTTGATCAAATGGTTCTCATCCCAAATGGTGGTAAAATACGCAAACTGCAACACTCCAGAATCCCTCAGCAGCACTGTAAACAGGTAGATCAACAGTTTGCTCCAACGAACTGGAACAGGATGGCTCTAATTGCCCCTCTCATTTGGGTGGTTCCTCTTTTTCCTTAACCGCACTATCACAAAGGAGCTTTTTACACATACACACGTGCATTCAATTAATATATGAGCACAGGAAACTAAATCTCAAGTTGCCATGCCCACCCAACACATTCAACAGTTAAATTCCACCCCAGCTTCTGTTTTCAGAGACCCTCTCACCTTTAACCCCGATACCAACGGAAAGATCAGGTAACATTCACCCATCACACAACACCCAGTCCTCACAGGGGCTGGAAGACAGACCAAAGGCCAGGCCCCCTACCCAAAATCTGAAGAAACAATTAAAGCCATCTGCAAGCCCAAACTGAGAAGCAGGAAGACAAAGTTCAATTCAACAAGAACAACAATTTCTTGATTGCTTGGGCTCAAGGCACAGTGCTAAATCCTATGGATCCCTAAGAAACCCTTGAAGATCTCACAGTATGGGTGGAGGGGCAGACCTTTGATCAAATGTTAATCTAAAAAGTCCTATTCAGCTGGGCATGTAGCTCACACCTGTAATCTCAGTGCTTCAGAAGACCAAGGCAAGAGGATAACTGGAGGCCAGGAGTTTCAAAGCAGCCTAGGCAACAAAGCAAGACCCCAGCGCTACAAAAAAAAAAAAAATTGTTTTAATTCGCCAGGTGTAGTGGCTTGCCTGCAGTCCCAGCTACTCAGGAGACTGAGTTGAGAAAGTCGCTTTAGCCCAGGAGGCCAAGGCCACAGTGAGCTATTATCATGCCACTGCACTCCAGATTGAGTGAAAGAGGGAGACCCTGCCTCTAAAAACTAAAAATAAAAAGTCCTATAACAGAACTATGGACATAATGTTTTGCAAAACAGCAGGAGCGTGGGAGGGATGGGAATAGTCACAAAAGGCATCCAGGAAGAATCAATATCCAAAATGATTCTTGATGATTGAGCCTTACAATTGAGCCTGAGATATGGCAGGAACTTCGGGTAAAAGAAAAACAAAAACACAAAGGTATGCATTAGCCAGGGTGCACAGTATGCTAAGGAAACTAGTAAGTCCCCAGAACGTAGAAATGGAGCTAGAATTGGAGGTGGAATAGAAAGAGATGGTACTAGAAAGGTAGGCAGAAGTGGTGCCAGAAGGACTTGGTAGGCCAAACAAGAAAATGGACTTTATCCTGAGGTCAAGCACAAGCTTTGAAATGATTTTAAGCGAGGAGTGATAGACTGGCTCTTTTAGATAGATCACCCTCTTAGTCTAGAAAGCGGGTTTGAAAAGACTGAAAAGAGATTACAAAACACAACACAAAGGCATCCGGTTCAATTTCCATAAACAAAATGAGAACAAAAAGTGCAGCAACATATTTAACTGACAAACCTTATAAAATTTAAAACACAACATTTTCACTGCCCCTGCATCCACAGAGCATTAAAACAGTCAGTGAATCTGCCACCCACCCTCCTAGTAGAGATCCCATGGGCTCTGTGAAATATCCACATCCCCAATGCAGATACTGTGATACATCAGCAGTCCTTTCACTCCTTAGCCAAGAATTAAATGTCTTTCTTTCCCTCACAAAAGACCACAATGACCAGATTCATTCCCCTCCTCCACCTTGGATGGCAAGCAAATGATGTTGCTCAGTTTAACACACTGCTCATCTCTAGTAGTTCCCAACTCTGGCACTTAATCCATTGGAAGCACGTTGACCACTACATGCTGATCAAGCAGTAAGCAGGAACTTATTGAATGCTGTATAACAGGATATAAGGAAAGCAAGAAATAAACATTTAGTGTTGGGTTCCTTGATAGACACCTTAAATAATCTCAGATATTCATGACAGTAGTTCATAAATGTATATGTTACTTCTCCCAGTTCACAGATGTGTGAGCAGGAGCTCAGAGATGTTCAAAATCCTGCCAAAGGTCATTCATTTGGTAAGTGGAGTAGCCAGAATTCAAATTCAAATAGGATAAATTCTACATTTACAATTACTACACCAAACTTCAAGTACATATGGCAACAAATATGATAACATATAAAGGCTGGTAATAATAATAGTAATGATATCTACCATTTAAAACCACAGAGGCACCCGGCGAGGTGGCTCACAACTGTAATCCCAGCACTTTGGGAGGCGGAGGCAAGAGGATTGCCTGAGCCTAGGAATTTGAGAGCAGCCTGGACAACTTGGCAAGACCTTGTCTCTACAATAAATTAAAAAATCAGTTGGGCATGGTGGTGCCTGTAGTTCCAACTACTTGGAAGGCTGAGATGGAAGGATCAGCCCAGCAGGCCGACACTGCAGTGGCCGTGAGTGTGCCACTGTACTCCAGCCTAGGGAGACACAGTGAAACTCTGACTTAAAAAAAAACAAAAAAAACCACAGACGCCCCCAGAGTACGGAATGCATATTGTGGGCCATAAGGTAGGAGAGGAGAAGAAAAAAAAAGAGAGAAAAGAGATGCATATCATTGAGGCATCATTCAAAGAAGTCACAATCAAATGTTCACAAATGGAATCTCCGAATGCTACTTAAAAAGGCGGTCACTCATGAGCATTAGTGACCAAAAAATGTTCAGACTCAAATAAAGCAGTTTGGCTATGCTCCAGAGAAATATCAAATCCTCCATACACTTTTCTCTCAGAATCTCTAAGAAAATGTTTAGAAGAAACTCACAGCTGACTGCTCACTTACTCTCTTGAGTAAGTGATTTCCCAAACTACTTTGCCCACCCAAATTACAGAAATATGTCCAAGAGTCACATGGCAGTTCTGATCCGATTTGTCCCAATCCTGGCTCAAGCGGCTTTGCACTACACTCTTAACTAGATCAGCATCAGCCAATGGGTTTATTCAAGCTGATCTGTGATGGATTAGATAATGAAACCTTAGCCATGTAAACTGCCTGCATATATTGGGGCTGCAGGGGAGAAGAATAAGAAACTCAATACTCCTAGAGGCCACCTAAAACACCAAATGCACTCGCCATCCCTCACTCCATCTGTTTGCTCGTGCTCTAATTACTGCCACTTCCTTTCCATCATCTCTTTGGCTCTTTCCTCCTGTCTTTGAAGGAAGTACACATTTGCCTCAGAATAAAGATGTTTACTATGCTTTACAAATGTACATCAACAAAAACTCAAACAAATCCACTCACTAAAACGACTGCCTTTATTGTTTCTACAAATTATTAAAGCCTGACATCAGGCCGAATGGTGGCTCACACCTATAATCCCAGCACTTTGGGAGGCCGAGGTGAGAGGACTGCCTGAGCTCATGGGTTCAAGACCAGCCTGGGCAACTTGGTGAGACCTCATCTCCACAATAAATCAAAAAATCGGCTGGGCATGGTGTGTGTGCCTGTAGTTCCAGCTACTTGGAAGGCTGAGGCGGAAGCATAACCTGAGCCCAGCAGGTTGAGGCTGCCGTGGCCGTGAGTGTGCCACTGCACTCAAGCCTGAGCGACAGAGTGAGACTCCAACTAAAAGGAAAAAAAAAAGGCCTGACATCAAACTGAAGGCCTGAGAGATGTTAAACTAAAGTTTCACTACAACATTTTTGTTTACACTAACTAGCATACAGAATTTTTCTCTATGGTCCTGTAATCTTAAGGCCTGTCTGCACTAGTATGCTTTATAACAAAATGAAAGTTAAAATTCTAGTTAGCTTCTGTTGTGTTCACAGGTCAGTACGATAGTGAAAAAATGACAAACAAGGTGGCTAGAAAATGGGAGAGGGAGTTGGGAGACAAATTCAACTCAGGCTAATCTCTAAAGTCACCCTGGAGAATAATTCTACTTTGAAACCTGGTCTGACACTTTTCATCTCAAACACATTCCCAGTTTTACATTCACAGGCGTCCTTGTGAGGTCTGGAAAAAAAATTTACATGACTATGCCTCAGTTTCTCCACCCACAGTAGTTATCATTCTGGTAATGTTGTGGGCTTAATATTTGTGTCCCTTCAAAATTCATATATTGATGCCCTAACCCCTAATGTGATAGTATATGGAGAGGACCTCTGGGAGGCAATTAGGTTTAGATGAAGTCAAGAGGGTGGGACCCACACGATGCAATTAGTGCCCTAATAAGAAGAGACCAATAACTGACTCAAATACACACACACACACACACTCTCTCTCTCTCTCTCTCTCACACACACACACACACACACGCGCACACACACACACACACACACACACACACACACACAACACACACACAGGAAAGGCCATGTGAGCACACAGCAAGAAAGTAGCTGTCGACAAGCCAGGACACAGGTCTTCACCAGACACCAAATGTGCTGGCACCTTGATCTTGGACTTCCCAGCATCCAAAACAGTGAGAAATAAATTTCTGTTGTTTAAGCCACCCATCAGTCTATAGTATCTTCTGTGGCAGCGCAAGGAAACTAAGATAGGTAGGACTGAAAAATTCAGTAATTTTAGTGAGATATTGCTCGTGAAATTACTTGTAAGAAAAACATGCTATTTTTACAACTCTACTCAAATGGTAACACCATGCTGAGTTTCAGTACCAAATACCTAAATAAGGGTACAAAGAAACATTCACAAAGAAGGAAATAATCCCCAAAATAAGCAAATGGGAAGATGAACTATTTCAACAAATACAGCATCTACAAAGCAACAGGCTACCTGAACCCATTCCCTGAGACCAGGAAGAAAGCCTTTCTATTATTAGAGTCAATGGCTAATATGAACAACTGTTGAACCCACTTGGCTAAATGGGATTTATGATGGTATGATCAGAAGCAGTTATTCAGTCATATAATAATCACATACCAACGTTTCACTGCCATAAAGAGTTTTGCTGAAAGCTATAAATAATAATTAAGGATAATCAAGGGGCAGCTTACCTTTTACAGCAGCTAAATTCCTGGAAAACTACACAAAAAAGAGAATTTGCAAGTCAAATTATTTATATTCACTAGAAAAACTGACCAAAGGAAATCCTTCTCTCGTATGTTTTAGAGAGCCTAAATTTCATACATATAAGACTTGTTTAAAATGCAATCAACCTCTAATATCCCTGCATGTGACTCACTTAACTTTCCACTAAGTTAGAGCACAGTATTTCCAAGTACCCTCTTTAATTACATTTCTCAAATTGTATGTCAGTTTTCCAGTTGAAATCGTCACTTCCTTCCTACTCCATCGTTCAGGTTTCTCTAATTTTTCTATACTATTTCCAGGGCTGCACTGATTCGTCTTCCATATACACAAAGCTTCTAGGTACTGCCTGAAAGCACCAGCCCTTCCTCTCCCAGGGTTCCCTCTGAGCCTAAGGATTACAACCCAAGGGCCACAGACTCTGGAGTGGCCTAAGCTCCACTTTGGAAAGTAATGATTTACTCCAAAAGCTTAGTGGTACAACGCAACAGGGTTCAGCGTTGGAATCTGAAGCTTAGTATTGCAGCTCCATTTAATAAGTAATTTGGGGAAATTAACCCCAGTAAATTTTTCTGTAAAAACAATTTGATCCTTTGATATTCAAAGAGATTGGGGAATCCTGTGATGGTACCCCATCCCAGAATTTCATAATTGTTTATCCCTTGACTATAGGTATTAGGTATTATAAAGGATAAACACAAAGGAAATATAGTTCCTGCCTTTTAGAAAGTTACAATCTTAGCAGAGAAACAATAACAAAACAACTAAGGGACAATACAAGATGATGCATAATTAAGCATCAATCAATATACCAGGAGGCAAGAGTAGGGTTTGGCTGGTGTGAGCTAAGCTATCAGGGAAGGCTTCACAGAGGAGCTATGACCTCAGAAAAACTCCATCTGTGTTAAGATATAAGGGGGAAAAAACATGCTTTAAGACAAACCCACATACCAAAAAGATGGGCTACACTAAGATTTTTTAAAGTGTGTGTTTACATAGGGCCTATAGGCATTTTTAAACCGCAGATATTATCTCCTCAGATTGCCCACCCCACTCCTTCTGCTCTAAGTACATCATCGTTCTGCTCTAGCGTCACTGTTCTGCTCTAGCTATCCCATTCCCCTGTTCTCAAACGCACCAAGTAATTTCTCTCTTGATACGTGTGCATCCTTGGCTCCTCTTCCTGAACCCTCTTCCCGCAAACATGTGAATGGCCCGCTTCCTCACTTCATTCGAAGGTCACCTATCAGAGAGGACTTCTCTGACCATCTTCTTCCTTCTCTTTCCCTGCTTTTTTTTTTTCTTTTTTGCTCTTATCACCACCTAATAATAGTTGTTGATCTCTTTATTAAATGCCTCTTCCCATTAGAATAGTCATTCCATGAGAGCAGGAGTTTTTTATTGTTGTGGATCACTATTACATCCCTTAGGTTAAAACAGTGCCTGGCATGTAGTAGCTGCCCAATAAACTTTAGCTCAATGAATAAATATTAAATAAATCTACATGAACACTTTTTTTAAAAGCTTTTCACCCGTTTGTCTTCCCACCTAGACTGTATGCATCTTAAGAACAGAGCACGGGACTTATACTTTTTAGAAGGTAACTAGAAATCATCTTGTACACTTTGTTTTACAACTAAGTAAGGAAACAGAGGTCCCAAAATAAAAGTTTTCCCCAGAACCATACAGCTAGTTGAAGGGAGGGGGCTAAATTAATGATTATTTGAATACCTGTGTAACAGAGTGGGTGGAACCACAACAATGAGAATATAGAAAGTGAAAAGTAAAGAACATCTACAAATATAGAGTGCAAAAAGGGTTCTCTGTGGGCTAGCTCTCAGTTGTCAATTTGTACCCAAAGGAACTAATCACTGCTTCCCCTCCTTAGTCCCTGCATTTCCAAATATCACTATCCTTAGCCAGCTCTAAAGTAACCAGCAAATAATAGACCCCAAGAGTAATGGAAGGAAAGGGAAAGGGGTCTCACTATTAACTATGATTGACAGAAACTATAAACGAATACATGCACACATAGCTATATGCACTCAACAAGTAGAACCCACTCACCAGCACCTATATCCCGTCTTCTCCCCATCATCCAATGTTAGCTCACCTCATCTGAAGTCTACCCACATTTCTCTGTTTTCCATGACCCTGAGCTTTTACTTCTCATAATCCCACTGCCTGACAGTGCCAATAGAAAATAATGCAAGAGGCAATGAAACAAAAGACTTCAAAAATAAATACCAAGAGGGTCACTTTACCCAAACCAACAGAAGTAACAGGGTGGACTCTGCAAAGGAGCTCAAGAAGCACACAACAAACAGCTCCACTTCTAACACAGGAAGTCAGGCAGAGCCTTGAAAAGCAGGGAGCAGAGCACAGGAAGTCTTTTAGCACTGCAGAGATTTCCAAGAGTGGTGTAATGGAGAGAGCACGGGAATAGGAATGAGAAGACCAGGCTTCTAGTGCTAGTTCTACCATCGGCTAACTGGGTGCCCTTGCCAAGTCACTAGTCTTCTCTGTACTGATTCCCCAGTTACAAAACAAGGCAGTTAATACCTGTTGGAACTGGAATCCCCCCCCAAAATAAAAACTATCGACTTTCCTCCACCAAAGAGTGCACTCTGCTTAAAGAACCTTCCAAGCCTATCCCGATTGGGAACCCCTGGAAAAGATGATGTCTAGTCCCTTCTATCTCTAACATTCTATGATTCTAAGGGAATCAGGCAGATGTCTGCACAGCTGCTGGTAGGTGAGCCTCGCCATTTCAAAGCAAGTATTCCCTGAACAGAGACCAAATCCTAAAACCGAGCAAGGTTTGACGCCCAACTACAAAGTCAACAAACATCATCAATACCTTCCCCGCTCCCTGCCCAAATCAGCTAGCTTATCCCTGAGCCCAGCGCCCAGAATCCAGTCTTCTAATAAATTATAAATGTCTTTATAGCCCAGGACACCAAAAAGCTCCTCGGTGTCCTAGTGATGTAGCATGCAACTGGCAAAGCACAGGAGGGACACGTCCCGTGTCTCTCTCCAGACTCATTAGCGTGTTCCACAAAGTTAATGACACTGAGCACCACGGGGTCCTCACTACACTACCAAACTCCTTGTGCCCCCCACGCTCCCGGGGCAACCGATTTAACCCACAAGCTCAGCCACATCCCCCGTGGGCTCGCTCGAGTCGTCTCCTCGCCTTCCACGCCTCTCCCTCCTTCAGCCGCCGCCCGCCTTCCCCATCCCAGCGCGTGCCGACGGCTGCCGAGAGGGTCTCCCTCTCCTCGTGAGGTTCCGCACCAGGTCCCCTCGTCCTCCACTCAGCCCAGCGGCTCTCCCTTGGGCAACAGAACCAGGGTTTCCCGGCTTCCACATCCCCCCAAGGAACTAAGGCGGGGTCTGAGAAACAAGTCATCCCAGCCATGCTCGAGGTCCCCCCGCAACCAATCCATTGTCGCGACCCCTCGTCCCCCAGGGATCGGGGCCCTCCCGGGAACACAGGGGTCTTCCCGCACCCCTCGCCTCCGGGCCCGACTCGCCCCACCTGCCAGCCAGGCCCCGACCCGCCCCCTCCCACCTCCGACCAGGGAGCCCCGAAGCCCTCCCCTCGACACGCCGGGGCGCTCCGCACCCCCGCAACAACGGGACGCCCCGTCCCGCGAGGTCACCTGCATGCCGCCGCCGCCGCCTTCGGCCGCTGTCTCCTCGGTGCGCGGCCGCTTGCTCAGGCCGGGCTCGGCTCCGTCTCCTCCCGCTCCGGGCACCGGCAGCTCCAGCTCCGACTCCCGCTTCATGCCCCGGGCGGCGGCGCCGGGCCCGAGCTGAGGCGGCTGCTGCGGCTGGGCGCCCTCCGCCATCCGCCCGCGCCCCCCTCGCCTCCGGGAGCCGGGCGACCCGCGACAGGCCACCTCCCCCTGGGCCTCGGCCCCGACAGTCGCGACAGGCGGGCGCGCGCCTGCCCCCGCCCCCCGCGTGCGTGCGTGCGTGCGCGCGCGCGGGCCCGGCGCCCCTCCGCGGCTCGCGCCCGCCGCCGCCGCCGCCGCCGCCCGCTCGTTCGCCCGCCGGGTCGTCGGCGCGGGGCCGCCGGCGGGTCGCGACGGGCACTCGCTCGTGCCCCCGCACGCACACGCGATCCTCGGCCCGGCCCGCGCGCCGCCCCGCCTCTAGCACTCGCGGAGCTCGCCCGCCGGCCCGCGCTGGCTCACTCACGCTCTCCCTCCACAACACGCCGCCCGCGGGAAGAAGGGGGCGGTCCGGGCTCCCGAGGCGTGGGGAGGGCTGTTTATTTGGGCGGAGGAGGGGCGCCAGGCAGGAACGAGCTGACTGGCCGGGATCCTCCGACCCGCCACTGTGGCAGCACCGGGAAGGCGGGGAGAGAGAAAGAGGGAGGGAGGGACCGGGATGTGGGACTCCAGCCTGCGAGGGAGGCTGAGGCGAGGGGGGCGGTGGCGGCCGAGCCCGCGGCGGGGCGGGGCCGGCGCCCCTCGGCTATCTCCGCCGCCCCCGCGTCGGCCGACCGAAGGAGGCCGGGAAGGGATCGGGGAAGCTCGGGAATCTCCGGCCCGGGCCCGGGATCGTCCTGGAGGCGCCGGCGGCGGGAGTGCCGGCCAGCGCGGAGGGGGCGGGGCCGGGGGCGGGCGGAGCTTGAGGGACCCGAGGGCAACGCCTGCTTGCAGGGCTAGTTGCGGAGAGTTGTGACTTGAGTTCACCCGTGTGGCCACCTTGGTTCCCGGGGAGGTAAGGGCACTCTATCAGAGGTAGGCTATTTGCCTGCTTCCTCTCCCGCAGAAGAAGGGGGGTCTCAGTTTGGAGGGTTCGGGAATGAAGCCACCCCATCTGGCTCCCTCCGTTTCTGAGAGCTTTTCCTGTAATCATAATTATCATCAAAACTCTAATATCGTAATACGTGATGTTTGGAAGAGCGTTGCGCTTTGCACAATGCCGTTTGAGGCTGGCGATATAGGTAGATACCATGATCTCCATTTCCCTGATGACGACCCTGACGCTTACTTAAGTCCTACGGCACAGAAAGTGGCAGATCGAGATCACAGAACACCAGGTCACATTCTCTTTTCTCTACAGCTTGCTGCCTGAGTAGCACTTTATCGCTTATTAACTTTGTGCAGATAAGAGATACCTGTGCAATAGATTCTCCTACCAGAAGGTAAGAACAAGGACTACAGCTACTTTCTCTGGGTTCCATATTGTGCCCTGGACATTATCGGAATAAAATGATGTTGCATGAATGACGTGACCTTGCTAATTAGCTTAACCAAGTTACTTCATCTCTTTGGACCCCAGCTCCATCATTTGTGAAATAAGGAGATGGTTTGGATCAATGGTTCTCAACCAGAGGCCATTTTTGCCATCCCATCACCACCACTCCCATATTTGTCAATGTCTGAGGGCATTTTTGATTGTTACAGCTGGGAGGTGACGCTGATGTCTAGAAGATAGAATCTAGAAATGTTGCTCAAATCCTGTCATGTACAGGACAGTCCCCACAAGAAAGAGTTCGCTAGCCCAAAATGTCAAGAGTGCAAAGGTCGAGAAACCCTGAGTTAGGTGATTTCTGAGGTCATTTCCAACCAGTCTACGATTTGACCTTTGAACTTGGGTTTAACCTGGCCGGAACTGGAACAATACACTAGGAAAGATCCCTGCGCTTGAGTCAGACCAACTCAGGCAAGAACCCAGGCTTTTCCATCTGCTGCCCATGTAATTTTGGACCAGTAGTGACTAAGAATTCCTACATAACAGGTGTTTAGGGCTTGCAGACTGGTTGGAAGGGAAGACTGGAGGACTTGTCTTGAAGGCGAGTTTTCATATTGAGCATATTGTTTGTATTGCTTAGACTGTGTAATAGACCAATAAAAATGACCAAGTTTTAGCTTTGCCAGTTACAAGTCATTATGCCTTATGAAAGCTACTTGTCCTAAGTCTCAGTTTCTTCATCTGAAAATTAGGATATAATAGCACTTTCCTAAAGTGATTATTATAAGGACTCAATGAGTTATTGTATGTTAAGAACTTTGAACGAGCAGGGCTCAGTGGCTCACGTCTGTAATCCCAGTACTTTAGGAGGCAGAGGCAAGAGGATTGGCTTAGTTCAGGGGTTTAAGACCAGTCTGGGCAACTTGGAGTGACTTAGACTCTACAATAAACCAAAAAATTAGCCAAGCATGGTGACACATGTCTGTGGTTCCAGCTACCGGGAAGGCTGAGGTGGAAGGATCACCTGAGCCCAGCAGGTTGAGGCTGAAGTGGCCATGAGCGTGCCGCTGCACTCCAGCCTGGGTGACAGAGTGAGACTTCTACTCAAAAAAAAAACTTTGAACAGAATGGCCTATGGTAAGCACTCAATAAATGTTAGCTATTATTGTTGCCATTATCATTTTATTTATATTTTAAATGAAAATGAAAAATGTCCATTGTCAATATAAAAGAATATCATTATCACTATTATTGGTGGTTTTTATTATATAAAAAATGACTTGACAGAGCTGCTAGAAATTCAGATGGGGCAGACAAACTCCCTAGGTCACCCCTTGGTGCAACCACTATGTTGGACAAATTATTTTTATTTCACTAAGTCTTGCATTCCTCATTTGTAAGATAACAATAATAGTCACAGTGTTGTTCTAAGGAATGAATGAGACAAAGTACCTAGTACAGTGCTTAAATATAGTAACTGCCTAATAAATGGTCATTATTGGCCAGGCACAGTAGCTCCTACCTGTAGCCCCAGCACTTTGGGAGGCCAAGGCAGGAGGATCGCTTGAGCCAAGGAGCTCAAGACTAGCCTAGGCAACATAGCGAGAACTTGTCTCTACAAAAAAAAAAATAATAATAAATAATTAGCTGAGTGTGGTGGCATGCACCTGTAGTCCCAGCTACTTGGAGGTTGAAACAGTAGGATCTCCTGATCCCAGGAGGTTGAGGCTGCAGTGAGCCTAATTGCACTCCAACCTGGGTGACAGAGTGAGACCCCCAACAAAAATAATAATAAAAAGTGGCAATTATTTATCATCTAATTTGGTTGTTTTAGCCAAGGGCCTTGAAAAGAGGAATCCATACATCTGTAAGCATTTGCACTGCCAAAGTGGAGTTCCAAGCTTGTTCTTGAGCTCAATGAGACAGCCCCAGCCTAAATCAGGGGTCTGCAGTTGGCAGTACCCCACAGCCAGATCCTGTCCAACCAAGCAGTATGGCTTTGAAGGAAAGCCAGGATGTTTTCTGGTGGCCTATGAAACAACAATGGTTTTTATTTTTTAACCTAGGGACACCAGCTGTCAGATTTCTGAAAATTTTACTTACTGAGTAACTTAAGAATTCTCCCTTCCCTACCTGCCTTGCCAAAATATTGAAACCTAAAAGATGCTAGGTTCCCTTCCTGAGCTGCCCCGTGAAGTTTGGCGTCAGGGTTGCCTGTGATTCAAATTATTGTTATTCAAGTAGCACTCAAGTCCCTAAGAAATAGACTGATGCAGCATAGGAATGTGAATAGCCCAGTAGAACAAAGAGAAATTGGAACCTGCCCTGTAAGTAAACATCATGCATTTAGCGAAAGGGAGGAGAATAGAAGCCTACGTATAGTAGAAGAGGCCAAATGCACCTGCAGCAGTACAAAGACCAGGATCATTTCTTTTGTTTACATCTGCAGCTACTTGTTTGGAAGCAGATAGTTATAAAGCATTACAGAAAAAAGAGGATATTAAAGATGATATTAAAGAATTTTTTTTTTGAGTCAGAGTCTCACTCTGTTGTCCAGGTTGGAGTGCAGTGGCACAGACACAGCTGACTGCAGCCTCAACCTTCTGGGTTCAGAAGATACTTTTGCCTCAGCCTCCTGAGTAGCTGGCACTAGAGGTTTGGGTCATCACACCCAGCTAACTTTTTGTTGTTGTTGGTTTTTTGGTTTTTGTTTTGTTTTGTTTTTTAAGAGATGAGGTCTCTCTATATTGCCCAGGCTGGTCTCAAACTCCTAGGCTCAAGCAATCCTCCTGCCTTGGCCTCCCAAAGTCCTGGGATTACAGGTATAAGCCACCCAGTCCAGCTAACAATATTTTCCTAGAAAGAATGTTTAACTACAGAAACTAAATGACTAACATTTATTCATTCAGCAAACCATGGGCAAATGTTCAGAATACCCAAATGAATAAATACAATTAATTCTTAGTACCAAAGAGTTCATAGTCCAGAGGAAGAGACAAATAAAAAACTATTGCAATGCATCATGGCAAGGAAGTCATCTCTCATAGTGGTCAAGAACATGGACTCTGGTGTCAAACAGTCATGGACTTGAGTCTTACTTTGCCATATATCTGACCTTAGGCAAGACCCTTAGCATTTCTGAGGACCAACTTCTTCATTTATGTGTCAGGCATGAGTAGTTTACCAACCCAATATCCATTCTTTTCTTACTCCTTACTAACAGAGAACCCCAGTTTTGTTCAGGACAGAAATATGCCCCCCCAAAAAATAAAAGAAAAAGAATTTCCATGCTCCCTGGCAGCTAAGGGTGACAACATTCTGGCCAAAGAGATGTAGGGAGAGGATAGCATTCTTTCTCAATTAGTAAGATGAAACCACAAGAAGAAAATGCTCTCTGCCCTTCGCCCTTCGCCCTTTGCCCTTCTCCCTTCCTCCTGCCCGCAACACAGGTTAGAAAAACAGCTGAAGTCTTATCTCCACAATAGTAAAAGCTACATGCTAAGAGAGGTATTGTGGAGCCACCATACCAGCCTGAGCCTGCCCACCTCTAATTTATAGTTATTTGAGAAAAGTAAGTTCCCGTTTGGTTAAGCCACTGCGGACAGGTTTCAGCATGCAGCCAAACTCCACTCCTAACTGATATAATCTGTAAACCAAGGGTAATAACAATATCTCCCCTGGGTTCTATTGAGCATTAAATAATGCATGTGAAGCACTTAGCATGACACCTGGTTCATAGGCACAATAAATATTAACTTGGACCTTTTTGCTACTATTATTACATCCATTATCCTTATTAATATCCTTATTATATGTGCCAAAAGCAATAGGGGTATATAGAAAGATGTTACCCCATCTGCCTGGGGGAGACAGAACAAATTTCACCCAGAATGCTGTATGTTTGACTTTAGTCTTTAAAAATGAGGAAGAATTTCCCAGGATATGGTTTCTGATAAAAGGTGAACAAATTCTTGGATGCCTTTTACATGGGCTTGGGGGGAGTTTGGTACTGTTTACTGGGCTGCTGCCAGGAGAAAACTCTGAGCACACAGCTTGGAATCAAAGGGGCATGACTGGACTCAGCTGTAGTCCTCACTGAAACGAAGACTGGACAAGGGAAGTGTGTTGTCCATCTGTGAAATGGGAACCAGAGCACCTAGCCACAGGGCTATCATGAGGCCCTTAGGAAATAATAGATCTCAGGAAAGATCTCTTCAAACGCCAGTTAATGTGTTAACCCAGCACTCTGGTTACCTACAACCATTGGATAAGCTAGTTATGTAAATCTCTTTGTTTGTAAGTTCTTTGAGAATTTGAGAGCTTTCTTAATCTCTTTCTTGAGTTTTGTGTCCCTAGCACGCAGTACAGAGCTTAACACAAAACGTAGCTATTCCAACAATCCTGAAAACATTAAAAAACACATCCCCAGGCCTAAAGTATTCCTGGGAAGAACAGATAAAGACCCACAACAGAGTAGATAATCTTAAAATGTTGTCTTAACCATGCATGCCTCTAAAGAAAGCGCTGAGAGCTAAGTTCTTCCCCAAAACTGATCACCTCTCTAATCAGAGAGAAAAGTAGATATAAATAGAAGACACCATTTTCTACTCCAAAGCTTTCTTTTCCCAAAAAAGAAAGGCAGAGAATACCCTTGATAATTTGTTGGCCAGAGGAAGTGGAAGCAACTCCTGCCATGTGGCTGGCTGATCTGGGAACAGATACAGAGCCTAATGAGAAACTGAGTTCAGCAAAAAAAGGACGTATGATGTTTAAGCCTCATTAGGACTGTAAAACCAGCCTTTCTGACACAAACCCCGCCATTGACTTTGACCTCACTTTCCTACCTCCCTCTGTTCGTGGCATTATTGAACCTGGGTTTTTCCTATAGGCCAGAACCCTGCCCCCCTTTTGCCCTTCACATAATGTGGTTGTCTGGTTTCTATTTCTGTAGTTTGATGAAGGATGATAGCAGGGTATTGAGTTGTTTTTTGTTTAGTGCAGTCCCCGCCCTCACCCCACCCACCACCCTGCACCCTGCTCTCAAGTCATGTTCTCATTGTCTGTTTTGTGCCTTGCCCTAGGTTTGTATTGCTTCCCCACAGAGTGGAGGAAGGTTTTATTTTCCAGGCGCTGGCATACATAACCCCGTGTCCCATCTTTCCTGCAAAGAATTATGGTGTTATGACAACAATTTCCCTTTCAGAAGGGAAAGGGAGGGAAGATTCAGATGAGCCCCTAATAGGAACCAAGCATTTAATCCTCACAACCAGCCCAAGAAGCAGGTAGGCTTCATCTCATTTTACAGATGAGAAAACTAAGAGCGAGTCAGAGAGGCAAAATGACAGGCTCAAGGTCACACAGGATGCTTAGTAACAAAGGAATTCCTGTCCCCTTACTCCATGTCCACTGCCCCTTTCAGTGCCTCACCCTGTCTTTGAGGACTTTTTAGGGTATTTTAGTTTGGAGAGCTACTAATAGGAAATACGGGGCAAAAAAAGTTTAAACTTTTTTCTCTGAACCAAAACTGTCTTGCTCCTGCATTCCATTGGAAGCATAAGTTCCTGAATTTGTGTTGCATCAACACATTGGGTCTTGATTGTCTTCGTGGTCCCTGTCGGCACCTGCTCAGGTGTCTTCCTCCAAGTCCCTTTCTGGTGTCAATATCAGTCCTGGCTGGCCTCCGCTGAGCTGTCCTAGCTGACCCTCAGTCGTTGACTCACCCAGATTATCAAGGACATGGGAAACCCCTGGCTGCTCCCACACTGCTCTGGGCCTTGGGAATCTCTGAGAGGCTGTCCCCGGCCCTGTGGTGTAAACCCTGAGGAGGGGTTCCTGTGTGCACCTCTCTGCTGGGAAAAGTTACAGAGTTGTGGCCTCCAGGGAAGGGAACCAGTTGCCTCTCCTTCTGAATACCACACCCGCCTGGAGCTCTGCCAGTCCCCCTTTCCTCTCTGAGGTTCCATCTAGGAAGAGGCAGGAGGCAGGGATCCTCCAGGGACCCACATCAGGCTCCAGTTCGCCTCCTCTTTCTTCTCTTGGGTGGGCTGCCAGACTACTCCCAGCTGATTTGGATTCTTTTGAACCTCTGGATTTCGTAGAACACAGTCTTCACGTCCAGAGTCATGTAGGGTTTAAACTTTTGGAGTAAAAAAGATGAGGCTTTTGAAACATAGAGACTTTTCTCTTAAGCCGTACATTTAAAAGCTTATTTTGAAAGCAAAAGCTGAGTTCTGACTCTCCTTTCTCTTTGCGTTTCCACTGTAACAGTTTTATGCCTGAAGGTGGGAGAGTGAGGGGAGTAAAAACATATGTTAATATTTTGTAGCAGAGTCCATCTCTGCACTACATCCTCCTCCTGTGAACACAGGAAGACAATTCCCAGCCTTGCTTAAAGTCAGGACAGGGATTTAGGATAACATTCTGGTCAGCGGAATGTGGGTAAAAGTGATAAAGGCTGCTTCCAGGCTTGGCCTCCAAAAACATCCTGTCAGTCTTCTAACCCTGTCTATTCCTTCCACAGCAGATGTGAAAACCATGAGCTGAAGACAGAAGAATCACAAGAGGAAAGGAGCCTAGATCCCTGAGTCATCACCTGGAGGAGAGCTGCATAAGAAGCTGCCCAGGAGCATCAGACTGTAATGTGAACAGAAAATTCACTTTAATTTTGTTAAACCATTGAAGTGTGATTTTTGTTTGTTGTTGTTTTACTTTTTATTTTTTTATTTTTTGAGTTGGAGTCTCGCTCTGTCGCCCAGACTGGAGTGAGTGGTCGCTCCCGGCCACTGCAGCCTCAACCTGCTGGGCTCCGGCGATCCTTCCGCCTCAGCCTTCCAAGTAGCTGGAACTACAGGCGTGTGCTACCACGCCCAGCTAATTTTTTTTTATTTGTTGTAGAGATGAGGTCTCGCCAAGTTGCCCAGGTGGGTCTCGAACCCGCGGGCTCAGGCAATCCACTCACCTCAGCCTCCCAAAGCGCAGGATTACAAGCTGAGCTACCGAGCCCGGTCTTGTTGTTGTTGTTTTATAGCAACTTATAGTACTTAGCCTGACCAATAAAATATCTAAATATTGTTCTGTCTCATAATCAGTATAGAAAGGGGGAATCCGAAACTTGACTGCTTTTATTAAAATCTATAAAATTGAAGATGCATAAAATGAACACCAATTTTAAGATAATATTGATGTTGAAGTAGAGTGATAGGAAAACACACAAGAATGATACCTCAAATCAAATTCCTTCTACTAGTTTAGCCTAATACCTGGCATACTGAGATATTCAATAAATTATACTTTAATGCATGAAAAATCCATTGACCAATCAGCTCTGGTAAAACCCACACCATTCACTGTTTTAGGTCTTATGGGGAAGAGCAAAGGAGGTAAAGCTAAAGAAAAAAGAAGAAGGCCAGGTACCATGACTCACCCCTGTAATCCCAGTCCTTTGGGAGGTTGAGGCAGGAGGATCACAGCCAGGAGTTCGAGTCTAGCCTGGGCAACATAGTAAGACCGTATCTCTACAAAAAAATTTTTTTTAATTTAGCCACACATGGTGGTGCATGCCTGTAGCCCCAGCTACTCAAGAGGCTGAGACCGGAAGATTGCTTGAATTCAAGAGTTCGAGGCTGGCCGGGCTTGGCGGCTCAGGATGTAATCCCAGCGCTTTGGGAGGCTGAGGTGAGTGGATTGCCTGAGCCCACGGGTTCAAGACCTGCCTGGGCAGCTTGGTGAGACCTCATCTCTACAATAAATCAAAAACTAGCCAGGTGTGGTAGCGCATGCCTGTAGTTCTAGCTACTTGGAAGGCTGAGGCGGAAAGATCGCCGGAGCCCAGCAGGTCGAGACTGCGGTGGCCAGGAGTGTGCCACTGCACTCCAGTCTGGGCGACAGAGTGAGGCTCCAACTCAAAAAAAAAAAAAAAGAGTTCGAGGCTGCAGTGAGCTATGATTGAGCCACTGCATTCCAGCCTGGGCGCCATAATAAGACCCTGTCTCAAAAAAAGTAGGCATGGGGTTGGGAGAAGTAAAAGAAAACAAACTGGGAATGTGAAATGGCAAAATGGAAGTAGTTTTTCAGATGGCATGAAAAACTTTTCCCCACTTTACCGTTTCTCACTTAAAACAATGCTTATTAGTTACTACCCCCTGTAATTTTGCCCCCTAAATGCCCACACAAAAAAGTAAAGTTACAATTCCAATTCCTATTTGTTATTATTATTATTTGAGTCAGAGTCTCACTCTGTTCCAGTGGCACAATTACAGATCACCACAGCCTCGACATCTGGTGCTCAAGTGATCCTGCTGCCTCGGCCTCCTGAGCAGCTGGGACTTCAGGTGCATGCTGCCACATCTGGCTTTTTTTATATGTATTCTTATGTTTTTGGAGAGACAAGATCTTGCTATGTTGTCCAGGCTTGTCTCAAACTCCTGGACTCAAGCAATCCTCCCACCTTGGCCTCCCAAAGTGTGAGATTACAGGTGTGAGCCAATATGCCCAGCCACAAAGGTCTTGTTCATACATCCATTGTGGGTTGGCTGTATGTCATCTTCACTCTGGGACCTAGGCTAGTGGTCATTGCTCAGCTGGGGAATAGGGAAAAGAGGAAGACAGGATAGAAGACAGAAGAACCACACTGGTATTCTGCTCTTGTTCTGTTGGCCAAAGCAAGCAGCCTGGCCAAACTTGCCCTCAACAGGGTGGAGATGTTAATTCTCCAAAAAAGAAGGGCGATGAGTATTTTTGAATAATAATCCAACCTCTTACACCCCTCCTGGAGAGGAACAAAGAAATGGGATTCAGTTCTCCCAGTCTGTACCCAAAGGCTGAAGGAGAAGCAGCAGATGCTGTTGCCACACACACGTCCTCTTGGCTAACTGTGAGAGTGCCCTGCAGGTGCTGCCGACGGTTCCCAACATCCTACACACGTCCCCTGCTTCCTAACTTGAACATCTACTGGGGTTTTCTCTGGCTGCAGGAGAAAGCTGGGCCCATATGCGGGGAAAGCCCAAGGAGCTGGAGAGATACCCCTCCCAGGCCCCGGGAGCAACCCTTTTTTGGTTGTTGCTGTTGAGTCAGAGTCTCACTCTGTCGCCCAGGCTGGAGTGCAGTGGCACGCTCACAGCCACCGTAGCCTCGATCTGCCGGACTCAGGCAATCCTTCTGCCTCAAACTTTAAGGTAGCTGGAAATACAGGTGCATGTCACCACACGGGGCTAATTTTCTGATTTATTGTAGAGACAAGGTCTCGCCAAGTGGCCTAGACTGGTCTCAAATCCCTGAGCTCAGGCAATCCTCTAGCCTCCGCCTCCCAAAATGCTGAGATTACAGGCGTGAGCCACTGCACATGGCCGGGAGCAACCCTTAAGCAAGGTGGGGAAGAGGTGAGCAGATCAATTCCCCAGTTTCCTTGCCCTTGGTAGAACAATTCTGAACTATTTCTACACAGTCTTTCTTTTTCTCTTTTAATCAGAATAAATTGATTTTATTTATTTATTTATTTTAATTTTAAAGATGTGGGGTACAATTCAGGCTTAGGTATACAGACGTTGATTATGCAGGTACCCTTGCTGATGAGGTGTGCCCCTCCCTCCCCTGGCAGTTTCCCTCAACTGCCAATCCCACCCCCCCACACCCCTGGCAGTTTCCCACTACTGCCAATCCCTTTCTTATAGTATTATGATAATTGTTCATGATTCGCTTATAAGTGAGAAAATATGGAACTCTGTTCTTTGTTTCTGTGATAGATCACTGAGTATGATCAACTCTAAATCTATCCAAGTTGCTGCAAAGTCCATATGTTTGTCCTTCTTTATGGCTGCATAATATTCCATTGTGTATATGTACCACATTTTTTTTTATCCAGTCCAGCTTCAATAGGCAGCATGGTTGGTTCCATGTTTTTGCTATTGTAAATAGAGCTGCAACAAACATATGTGTGCAGGTATCTTTTTTGTAGAGTTCCTCCGGGTATATTCCCAATAGGGGAATTGTTGGGTTATATGGAAGATCAATTTCTAGTTCTTTCAGAAATTGCCGCATTGTCTTCTAAAGAAACTGCACTAGTTTGCCTTCCCATCAGCAGTGTAGAAGCATTCCTTTTTCTCCTCATCCTCACCAGCATCTGTTGTTGTTTGTTTTATTAATGATGGCCATTCTTACTGGGGTTAGGTGGTATCTCAATGTGGTTTTGATTTGCATTTCTCTGATGATTAGTGAGGCTGAGTGCTTTTTCATGTGTCTGTTGGTTGCCCATATATCTCCTTTTGAGAAGTATCTATTCATGTCTTTTGCCCACTTTTGAATGGGGCTGTTTGATTTTTCCTTTTGGCACGTTTGAGTTCCTTGTAGATCCTAGATGTTAGGGCTGCGTCAGATATATAGTGGGTAAATATTTCTTCCCATTCTGTGGGCTGTGTCCCTGTTCTCTTGACGGTTTCTTTTGCTTTGCAGAAGCTCGTCGGTTTGATGAGGTCCCACTTGTCTATCTTATTTCGTATGGTATGGGCACTTAGGGTTCTGATCAGGAATTGGTTGCCAGTTCCAATTTTCATAAGGGTGTCTCCTGCATTTTCTAAGATTCTTGTAGTTTGAGGCTTTACGTTTAGGCATTTGATTCATTTAGAGTTAATTTTTGTGTATGGTGATAGGCAGGGGTCCTACTTCAATCTTCTGCATGTGATCAGCCAGTTTTCCCAGTACCATTTACTGAATAGGTTCTCCTCTCCCCAGTGGTTGTTGTTGGAGATTTTGTCAAAGATGAGTTGGTTGAGAAAGTGAGGTTTTTCTTCCGGAATCTCTATCCTGTTCCATTGGTCTTTATGCCTGTTCTTTATTTCTACACAGTCTTTCAAAGGACTCAGTGGGAGTGAGCACCAGTTGCCCTCAGGGGTAACTTGCTTATAAATGTACATTTTCTTTTTTTTCTTCCTTCCCTGTCTTCTTTCCCTACTGCCTCACTGTACTACCAGGGTTGACCCCCAAAATAAACCATTGCACCCAAACCCCTGGTCAGGGTCTGTTTTGAAGGAACCCAACTAACAGGGATGGAAGTTTCTCCCATCAAAGTTCTATTTCCCAGTGCATGGATAAAGAAAAGTGATATGTATACACAATGCAATATTTTTTGTTTTTTTGAGTTGGAGTCTCACTCTGTTGCCCAGACTGGAGTGCAGTGACATGCTCATGGCCACCGCAGCCTCAACCTGCTGGGTTCCGGCGATCCTTCCGCCTCACCCTTCCAAGTAGCCGGAACTACAGGCGTGCATTACCACACCCGGCTAATTCTTGATTTATTGTAGTGATGAGGTCTTGCCAAGTTGCCTGGGTGGGTCTCGAACCCACAGGCTCAGGCGATCCACTCGCCTTGGCCTCTCAAAGTGCTGGGATTACAGGCTGAGCCACCGAGCCTGGCCTACACAATGGAATATTATTCAGCCTTAAAAAAGAAGGAAATCCTGTCATCTACAACAACATTAATGAACATTATCCGAAGTAGAATAAACCAGGCATAAGAGACAAATACTTTATGATCTCACTTACATGTGGAATGTAAAAAGATGAACTTGTAGCCGGGCTCGGTGGCTCAGCCTGTAATCCTGCGCCTTTGGGAGGCTGAGGTGAGTGGATTGCCTGAGCCCGCAGGTTCGAGACCTGCCTGGGCAACTTGGCGAGACCTCATCTCTACAATAAATCAAAAAATCAGCCGGGCATGGTAGCGCATACCTATAATTCTGGCTACTTGGAAGGCTGAGGCGGAAGGATCGCCGGAGCCCAGCAGGTCGAGGCTGCGGTGGCCGGGAGCGGCCGCTGCACTCCAGTCTGGACGACAGAGTGAGACTCCAACTCAAAAAAAAAAAAAGATGAACTTGTAGAAGCAGAGGGTAGAATGGTGGTTGTTAGTAGCTGGTATGGGAGGGGGAAATGGGACGTTCTGGTCAATGCATACAAAGTTTCAGTTAGATTGGAGGAATCAGCTATGAATCTATTGCACAGCATGGTGACTATAATTGATAATCATTTATATAATTGAAATTGCTAAGAGTAGATTTTAAGTGTTCTCACTACAAAAAAATAAGTTTGTGGACTGGGCACGGTGGTTCATGCCTATAATCCCAGCACTTTGGGAGGCCGTGGTAAGAACCCATGCCTGAGCCCATGGGTTTGAGACCAGCCTGGGGAAACTTGGTGAGACCTCATCTCTACAATAAATAAAAAATTAGCTGGGCACGGTGGCGTGTGCCTGTAGTTCTAGCTCCTTGGAAGACTGAGGCAGAAGAGTTGCCTGAGCCCATTAGGTCAAGGTTGCGGTGACTGTGAGCATGCCCCTGCACTCCAGCCTGGGCGACGGAGTGAGATTCTGACTCAAAAAAAAAAAAAAAAAGAAAAAGTATGTGAGGTGATAGATATGTTAATATGCTTGATTTAATAATTCCACAATTACACATGTTTCAAAACATCATATTGTTACCATAAATATATACAATTTTTATTTGTCAATTTAAACACATATACACGCACACACATATAAAACCTATTTCCTAATTTCTGGCTATACTCTAACAATTCTTCTGTCTTCTCAGCCTCATGGCACAAAACAGACGGTATAAATGCAAACTTACTCTTAAAACAGCAACTAAACTATATACTAAGAATTTCCACATATAGAACCTTACTATTTAATTCTGAAGATAACCATGTGAGGTTAGTATCGTTATCATTCCCATTTTGTGGATGAGGAAACTGAAGCTCAGAGAGAAGTCTCTAGACACTGATATCTCTGACTGCTGAGCTTCTGACACACAGTGCAGGCTCTCCAAGCACTCATGGAGAAGCTCCTGGCTTCCTGTCAAACCACCTTGACTTTGAGACCATCACAGCTGGTGTCAGCCAGTCTCCACCTTAGATGTCTTGCTGCTTCTCCTTCTTTCCAGCCTGTAATTTAAGATTTCTCAACTGTTTCTTCATATCCATCATCATGCCTCATACATAGTTCATTCACATCCAACAAATGCTTGAGTGGCTCCTAAGAGGATTGTTCTAAGTGCTGGTAATGTGGCCGTGAAGCAGACCAGGTCTCTACTCTCCTAAAGCTGATAGTCTAGTGAAGAGAGAGGGAAAATGAGCAACAAAAATGTTAGAGTGATAAGGGGTGCTTAGAGAATCCAGAGGGTGGCAGGACTGATGAGGAGTGAGTGCTTATTTTTGATGGCGAGACCAGAGAAGGCTTCTTTTCTGAGAAGGTCGCTTAGTAAGCTAAGAGCTGAATAACAAAAAGGTGCCAGTCATGGAAAGATAAGCAGGAAAAGCATTCCACAAAGAGAAAACAGTGACAAGAAGACCCTAAAGGGAGTCCTTACTTGAGGAAATAAAATGAGGAGGGTGTTAATAATAAAACACTTGCCCTCAGATGGCATCCGTCTATTAGAGACAGGCCACAGCTTTAGTTCTGTGCTTTAAAGAGTCAGTACAAAGAGGTGGGCTCCCAGCTTCATCTCCCTTAGGACCCCTCCTCACTCCCCCCACCCATTTAGTTCATCCTCTCTCGACACTGCTTGGAATCTGGAATTTCACCCACTCCCATCCTTGGTGAAATGAATAACGTCTTCAAGACTCTACTGTGGCACTGTAGCCTACTGCGCTGGCATTGCGGTGGAATTCTATGATTCTACACTTGCTCTCTGCCTAGACAGGGAGTTCTGTGGGAGCTGGAATCTCTCTCTCATTCTCTCCACCCCCCTCACACCACCTCCACTTCAGGAATTGCAATGTTGGAGACATACAGTAAGTGTGTCAAGAAATGCAGAGGGAAGGACTCCTTCAAGGCCTGTCTGATACATAAGCTTGCCCTGTGAAATCTTTCCTGATGTTTCCATTACCCCCAACAGGCATCATGCTTCCTGAGCACTTTGCAATAGTTCCAATGAAGTACTGAACACATGATTCGTTATTAACGTGTCTATCTCTCCTCCCAACTGATACCAAGAGCAGCAAGCTCATATGCCTATAGTGGCCAAGTAGAAGAGGGGCATGACTATAGCAAGTGAGGGCAACTGCGGGCAGGAAAATAAATTTTCATATATGCTGGACATTTTGATTTTTTTGTGAAACCTCCAGATATTTCAAGGTTGGCAATTAATTACTTTGAAAGGTTAAATGAGCCCTCAAGGGATCTCTTTTTAGTGATAATGTTATTCTCACTATCTCGCACAGAAAGGACAAATAATAGTTGCTCAATAATATTTGCTGAATGGATAAACAAAACAAACTTTATGGGAGTAAATCAGAACAGCTTTTCTCAACGGAGTTCACCTTCAACACAAGTTGTCATCATTTGGTTTAGCCAAGATTAGATTCCAGATGAAATGGAGGGTGGGCTTAGCTTCCCTTGTTATATCAGGTGATGAGTTTCAGTTTGTTTATTGCTTCACTACCCTCAAATGACTCCAATGGCTCTGGGGCTTTCTGGGAAGGAGATCAAATGTCTCCGAAACAGGCTGGTTTTCACAGGTGGCTCAGCTGGATTCATACACTAATCAGACAGGCAACTCAAGATGGAGTGTTTAGAATGCTTAGAGTCTAGAAATTATGCACTAAAGTTGATAGAACCGTAGAATGTTAACCCTGGAAGCACTCTTAGCTGTCTCCTAGGGCCGAGACTCTACGGAAAAAACTGGGAAAGTGACCCACCCCAGGAGGACACAATTGTTAGGAAATCATCTCTTTTCTTTACACTGTTTTCTTTGGCTCTACTCAGAAGGCAGCCACATAAACTCCTCTCTCACCATTTCTAGGTCAGTGACTAGTCTTTGTAAAACAAACACCCAAATATGTCATAAGCCTTCAGACTGATTAACATTGTGGGCTGGCTTTTAGGGCTAATAGCAGGACTGCTACCCTGAAAGGGATTCTCTAGAAACAGAGAACTGGGTTGAACACAAATATTCTCCTGCCAGAATCCCAGAAAGGGAATCTAGGGGGTGTGATTCAAAGAGAGGGATTGGGTCTTTCCCATTTTGTATCGCCAGAATGGGTGCTACCACCTAACATAGGACTGTTTGTGTGGCAGACATTAAGTAGGTGTATGTTGACTAGTGCCCACTATGTGCTGGGCATTGTTTTAAACTGGTTCTCCAACTGTTGTCTGGACACCCCCATGGCCCCTAAGCCCCTTCAGGGGGGGTCCTCAAAGTCAGAAATGCTAAATGTTATTTACCTTTTCACTCTTATTTTCTTGTGAGGGTACAGTGGACCATTCCAGAAGGTACGTGATGTTCGACAACTTGTGGAATGTGTGCTTGTGTTTTGAAATTTTCTGATTTAACTTCAAATATGGTAAATAGCAATAAATATAATGAGTACTTTGATGTCTTCAATAATATTTAAGAGCATAAATTTTTTGAACCAAAAATCTAGAAATTCACTATTCTAAGGATATAAGAAGCCAACAAGTACTACTAGAAACAAAAAAAGCAGAGTAAGAGGAATTGGAAGGGCCTGGAAATGGGTGTGTGTGATACAGGGAAGGGTAGCAGGTGTGCAGAATTAAACAGGGTAATAACAGAATAAATTGAGAAATGAACTTCCTGGGCACAAGTGATTGGCCTCCCAAAGTGCTAGGATTACAGTCACGAGTCACTGTGCCCAGGCTTCTATTCTGATTTTTTAGTTAAACATTTCCTTGTCCTTCTGTGCAGTTTTGTTATTTATACATGTATCCATGGATAAGATCTTGTCTCGTTTTGAAAAACTAAGAAGCAAGCTCAAGCCACTGTAAGGAAGGGACAGTATTTCTAGATAAAGCCTCCCAGGACAAAGCGACCCAACAGAGTGGGGATCACAGTCTGGCTCTAGTTGTTTACAAGAGCTGCTTCCTGGGAAACCAGTGGGTACGAGGAATCTGAAAGGGCTAAGGGGTCCAATCGGGCAGAAATATGTTCCTAAGAAGGGGCCTGCTTAATGTTTTGGTTTGTTGGTTAGTTCTTCCCCTTCATCCATTGACCTATCTTCAGACCTCAGGAGTGGGCCACCACGGAACACTGATAAGGAGTTGAACCGACAGCGGGGAGAACAGAACTCCACAGCTCCGGGTCAAGGCAGGTCAGACCTGGAGAAGAATTGGAGCTCCGTTTCACTAGACATTCTTTTCCTGGAGTTCAGATCCTGGTGGTAACACCCCACTCTTGCCTGTCTATCTGCTTAGTCACAGGACTCCCTCTGGACTGGTTGAACAGGTTGCCCTCACTCTAGACAGTCTGGGGTACAACTCTCACTCTCACATAACAGATCTTGGTTCTACTGAAACCACATCTTCCTATTCCAGCAGAGATTTGTGCTCTGTGCTTCAGTGGAGCTTCTCTTTCAGCAGCTTGCTCCATGGGAAAGCATTTTGGGATCTTGGATGTTTGAAAATATTTTTGTCCAAATACTTTCTTTTTTTTTTTTAATGAGTTGGAGTTTCACTCTGTCTCACTCACGCTCACGGTCACCGCAGCCTCAGCCTGCTGGGCTCCGGCGATCCGTCCGCCTCAGCCTTCTGGAACTACAGGCGCATGCTACCACACCCGGCTAACTTTTTTGATTTATTGTAGAGATGAGGTCTCACCAAGTTACCCAGGTGGGTCTCAAACCCGCGGGCTCAGGCAATCCACTCACCTCAGCCTCCCAAAGCGTGGGATTACAGGCTGAGCCACTGAGCCTGGCTTGTCCAAATACTTTCAAATGTTCATACCTGGTAGATCTACCTGCACTGAGAACAGAAATTACAGATCATTTTCATTCAGACTTTTGAAGGTTGGGTCTGACCCTCAGTGTTACAATGAGAAGTCTGAAGCTATTCTGATTTTGTTTTTTTCTCTCTGGAAGCTTATAGAATCCTCCTTTTTTGCTCTGTGTTCTGAAATTTCACAGCGATATGTCTTAATTTGGGTCTATTTTCATCCATTGTGCTCAGCACTTGCTGGACTTCTTTGGTTTGGAAATTTGTATTCCACAGAATTGCTTGAGTTTATTTTTAATGGTTTCCTCCCCTGTCTCTCTTTTTCTTCTTCCAGAATCCATATTATTCTGATGTCGGGTCTCCCAGACTGGACTTCCATTTATTTTTCTTCTTTACTATTTTCAACTCTATTGGGGTTTTTTTGCCCTAATTTCTAAGATGTTTCTTCAACTTGATCTTCCAACCCTTCTATTGATTTTTAAATTTCAACTATCTTATGTTTCATTTTTAAAGCTCTTTCTAAATCTTGGAATGTTTTCTAATGGATTCTGTTTCTGTTTCAGTTTAGGGATGTAATAATCTTTTCTTATATTTCTGAAAACAAAGTGCTTTTTGTTGTTGTTTTAACTCCACGAATACTGTGTTTTCTTCCACATTGCTTTTTTTCCTCTGTTTTGGTCTCTCTCTTCCATGTTCAAGAATTTCATCAGATGGGAGGTATTTCTTACCTCTCTTCTCAATTAAATGCTGAAAAGCTATTTGGAAGCTCCAAGCACGAGAATGTCCACTTATGCTTTGTAGCAGTATGGTCTGGTGACTATTTGTTGAAAAACTCAGTATGTTGGGGTTCTTGTCTTCCTTTAAGTTAGTCATCGGCCAAACCCCTCCCCAGGGGGTAAGGAGGATTGGTTGCCAGAGTTCTAGGAAACAGGCTGAGTGGCAAGGACTGGAACTGCATGGGTGTGGTGTTTCCACATTCGGCATTAAAATACATCTGATTTATTTCTGTTTTTTCTGTGCAGTACTCATGTCCTCAGTTGTGCCTGGCGTCCCTCAATCCAGGGAAGCTCTGTTTTATCCTTTCCTGAGAATAACCTTCCAGACTTCTTCCGCAGTGGGGGCTGGGGGGGGGGCGTGCGAGATGGGAGGAGATCTAGGGATCTAAGTGCTTCCGAAAGAGCTCCCCCACCATTCCTTATTTTAGCACCGCCCCCACCCACTCCACTTGCAGAGGGACCTGGAGCTGCCAGTTTTTTGTCTTTGGCAGGGTCCTCGTTATAAATCGCCCGGTGCTCAGCCTTCCCCTGGTTGCCTTGGTCTTGGCCTCCCCAGGCCTGCCAAGTCAGCCACCACCAGCCTTCCCCTGCTGTGGCTGTGCCTGCCCAACCTGTTTTTCTCAACATTGCGAGTCTTTAAAAAAAAATTCCTCTTCCAGAAGTTTTAGTGAGGTTTCAGGAGGGAGCAAAATTAGATGCATATGTGCAATCTGTCGTTGAAACCTAAACTCTACCCTACAATTCTGAAACCCAATCCCTCTTTAAAATCTGGTATGGGAGTTCTCCACACAGTTATGGAGAATTCACAATTCAACTTATACCACATCCTTTGCTCCATATGACCATACACTAGGCACTCCGCTGGAATCTGAGGACACATGCTTAGAACACACATCCGTCCTTACATATCAGTTAAGCAGAAGAGATGGACATACTCACGGGAACATAATACAAGTTCATAATCCCTCACTCCAAATCCTCGGGGGTCAAATGGGTTTTGGATTTGAGAATTTATCAGATTGGAGCAGGGTAATATAGGAAATGGGTCATTACTTTCATGCCACTCCAGTGGGGCCTACAGCAACACCTAGGTCTCAAACATGTTCATGTTACTGCAGTGAAATATATGGATATTCACACTAAAAAGAGCTTAAAGAAAAGCAGACTATAAATAGCTTCACATCCATCCAGGTCAAGTTGTAAAACGGAATGGGGTTAATAAGCCAAGTCTAGTTTTCAGTTTGGGGATTTCTGAATTGTTGATAAGGCCCTGTGAACCTGTATGTCTTGGTCTCCTCAGCCGCTATAACAAAATTCCTCAGATTAGATCATTTTTAAATAATAGAAACTCATTTCTGCCAGTTCTGGAGGCTGGGAAGTCCGAGATCAAGGCACTGGCAGACTTGGTGTCTGGAAAGAGCTCTTTCTCTGCTCCATACATGGCACCTTGTGGCTGCGTCCTCACATGGGGGAAGGAGAGAACAGCTCCCTGAGACATCTTTTTTTTTTTTGAGTTGGAGTCTTACTCGGTCGCCCAGACTGGAGTGTAGTGGCCGCTCCCGGCCACCGCAGCCTCGACCTGCTGGGCTCTGGCGATCCTTCCGCCTCAGCCTTCCAAGTAGCCGGAATTACAGGCATGCGCTACCACGCCCGACTGATTTTTTTGATTTATTGTAGAGATGAGGTCTCGCTGCCCAGGCGGGTCTCGAACCCGCGGGCTCAGGCAATCCACTCACCTCAGCCTCCCAAAGGCGTGGGATTACAGGCTGAGCCACTGAGACCGGCTTGAAACATCTTTTAAAAGGTCACTAGTTGGCTGGTGGAGGTGGCTCACGCCTATAATCCCAGCGCTTTGGGAGGCCGAGGTGAGAGGATTGCCTGAGCTCACGGGTTCGAAAGTAGCCTGGGCAGCTTGGTGAGTCCTCATCTCTACAATAAATCAGAAAATTATCCGGGCGTGGTGGCAGGCGCCTATGGTTCCAGCTGCTAGGAAGGCTGAAGCAGAAGAATCACCTGAGCCCAGCAGGTCAAGGCTGCGGTGGCCGTGAGTGTGCCACTGCACTCCATCCTGGGCAGCAGAGTGAGACTCCGACTCAAAAAAAAAAAAAGGTCACTAGTTCCATTCATGAGGGCTCTGACCCTATGCCTTAGTCTCCTAAAGGCCTTGCCTCTTAATACTATCACATTGATGATTAAGTGTCAGTCCATGAGTTTTGGGAGTACACATTCAGACCGTAGTACTCCACAATGTATTAGGTTTTATAAATGAGGTTCGTACAAAGTACTGTGGGTGTACGCTGAAGGGAGAGGAGAAGGCTTCACAGAGGAGGTGATATTTGAGCTAGACCTTGACGATTGAATAGGAGGTTGTCAGAGGAGGAAGGGCGTTCTGGGCAGAGTGAGCAGCTCAAGCAAAGGCCCAGGGGTGGGAAGCCTGTGAGAAAGTCATGCTGTCTCTTGCTTCAGGAGAAAATGAGCAACTAGGCAGCTTGGTTTTGGTTCTAGAGCCTGAGTTCTTTCTTCACAGAGTGAGTCCACACTTTCCAGCTGAAGCATAAACTTTAGTAGGGATGGAATGGTGTGGGAGATGGGACTGGGGAGGTTGACAGGGATAGGTCACGGAGAATTGTCTGGGCCACATCAAGAAGTTTGAGCCTCACCCCATAGGACATCATTTCTCAAAATGTGGTCTTTAAATCCTTCCAAGGAGTCCAAGACGTCAAACTCATTTTTGTAATAATGCTAACAGATTATTTGCTCTTTTATTTCACTGACATTTGCAATGATAACGCAAAAGCAATGTTTTTTGTTTGTTTGTTTGTTTTGAGTTGGAGTCTCACTGTGTTGCCCAGGCTGGAGTGCAGTGGCCGCTCCCGGCCACCGCAGCCTCGACTTGCTGGGCTCTGGTGATCCTTCCGCCTCAACCTTCCAAGTAGCTGGAACTACAGGTGCGCGCTACCATGCTGGGCTAATTTTTGATTTATTGTAGAAAGGAGGTCTCGCCAAGTTGCCTAGGCAGGTCTCGAACCCGTGGGCTCAGGCAATCCACTCACCTCAGAAAAGCAATGTTGAATGAAAAATAAAAAAGCTTGTTTTACTTAAGCTTTTCCTTAATGGAACAATAAAATTAATATTTTTATTAGTCGCGACTTAATACATGACTTTCTAATATTCTGTATGATGGGATGGGAAGTATGTATGAAGGAATTCTGTAGCATATGAAAGTACTGTGGTTGTCTCTAGGAAAAGCCCTTATATGGTTGGTTGAGCTGTAGGTGAAATTAGCCATTTTTCTTGGAACATTATTTTTACTTGAAAGAACAACAGCCAAAACAATTTATGGCTGTTCAAAGTTCAGTATTTGGCAGACATTAAAAAAAAAAAATGAATGCAGTGAGCCTGTCGCTTCAAGTAAAACTATTGACAGTACTTGTTGCCAATGATAAAATTTGGGCTTTTGAGCAAAAATTTAAATATTGGAAATTTTACACCATGGACTTGACAGCTTCCCAGTACTAAAATAATTTCCTGATGAGATCAGTGCTAATATCAGTGGTAACATTAAATAATAAGATTTTCAACTAATAAGATTTTTCACTGAAATACGTCAATGTTTGGAAGCTTTGCATAAGTCAATGATGCAATATTTTCCACAGGATCAATGTGTGATACTGCCAAATCATGCATGGGTGAAGTATCTATTCAAAATGCGAGATAGTTCTAAGGATTTCATTTATATTGAAAGCATAGTTTACATAGCAATGAACCTTTAAGGAGCTACCACTTGTTGAGTTTTGGAGTAGTATTAAAGAAGACTACTCACAACTATCTGAAAGACTATTTAAATACTCCTTATTTTCCCAAATACACATTTGTGTGAGATCTGATTTTTCTCATAAACTTCAAATAAAACAATGCATTGCAACAGATTGCAGAAACAAAGAAAATAATTGAGCTGTTTTCTATTTAAGCCAAACAACAAAAAGATTTGCAAAACTGTACAACAATGTCATGCTGCTCACTAGTTATTTTTGTCTTGGAAGATGACTGTTTTTCACAAGAGTATTTACATGTAATGGGTTTACTATTTTATTTTCTAATTTAAAAAAAATTTATAGTAGAGATGAGGTTTCATCAAGTTGCCTGGGCTGGTCTTGAACCCACGGACTCAGGTTTTATTTTTAATTTAATACTTTGAAATAGTCTCACATTTAATTTCAAATATGGGCTGGGCATGGTGGCTTACACCTGTAATCCCAGAACTTTGGGAGGCTGAGGCAGGTGGGTTGCTTGAGCCCAGGAGTTCAAGACCAACCTGGGTAACATTTGTCTCTAAAAAAAAAAAAAAAAAAAATCAAAAAATTAGCCTGGTGTGGCGGCATGTGCCTGTAGTCCCAGCTACTTGGGAGGCTGAGGCAGAAGGATCACCTAGCCAGGCGCTGGAGACTGAAATGAACTGTGATCATGTCACTGCACTCCAGCTTAGGCAACAGACTGAGACCTCAACTCAAAACAAAAACAATTCTAATATGGTAATTGTTGATAGATGTAATCTACATCAACAAAAGCTCTTTGGGGTCTTTAATAATTTGTATAACTACTAAGAGGTCTTGAGACCAAAATGTTTGAAAACCATCACTACAGATAAAGAAAAGTCAGTGGTAGACTTGAACAGGGGGATAGATTTTGTTCTAGAAAGATCCTTCTAAAGGCAGTGTGGAAGCTAGACCAAAGCGGAAATAGGTTGCGGGTAGGCGCTCCCGTCAGGGAGTGAGACACGATGAGAATGGAAGTGGCAGTGGAGACAGCAGAAAAGAGAACTTTGCAAGAAACCATCCAGAAGTGGAACCGACAGTAGTGTTGGCTCTCCGCCCACTCTCCCCCAGCCATTGCTCTTCCCCCACGGGATCCCTTTCATCTAAACTCTTTGTAGTCTTGGCTGTCCTGTCCAATGGACATCAAACTTAAGGTGTCCTGCAATGAATTCTTCATTTCAGTCAACCCAAACTTGCTCCTTATCGTCCTCTTCATTTTAATAAATGAATAAGTAAATAGCAACTCCAGTCGTCCAGCTGCCTAGGCCCAAACTGTGGAGGCATTAAATCCAGCAGCAAATTCTGTCATCCCCACCTTTAAAATGTTTCCAGGACGCAACCTCTTCTCGCCATCCTCGACTTCCTCTTCGACCTCATCTGCCACCCTCTCCCTTGCTTGTTCTCCCCGTCATGCTGGCCCTGCTGACCCTAGACTCTGCTAAGCATACTCTTACCTCAGAGCCATTGCGCAGGCTGTTTCCTCTGCCTGGATCGTTCTCCCCCCTTGATGTCTACACTGATAACTCCCCTACTTGTTTCAGATCTCTGCTCAAATGTCTCCTTATCAGAAAGGCCTCCCATCCATGCACAAACTTGTTCCCCACATCTCTCTGTCACTCCTGCCCTGTGGTACCCTTCTGGTCCGCCCTTGTCACCACCTGGTGGGTTATGGGTTTATTTTGCGTGTTTGTATATTTTATGTTTCCCTTAAGTAGCATGCAAGCTCTTTGAGAACAAAGATACTTGAAGTCTGTATCCCCGATATCTAAATGAGGCCTGGTCCGGAGTAGATACTTGATATTTATTTATTTTGAGTTGGAGTCTCACTCTGTCGCCCAGACTGGAGTGCAGTGGCCGCTCACCGCCACCACAGCCTTGACCTGCTGGGCTCCGGCGATCCTTCCACCTCAGCCTTCCAAGTAGCTGGAACTACAGGAGCGCGCTACCACGCCTGGATAATTTTTTTGATTTATTGTAGAGATGAGGTCTCATCAAGTTGCCCAGGCGGGTCTCGAACCCGCAGGCTCAGGCAATTCACTCACCTTGGCCTCCCAAAGCGTGGGATTACAGGCTGAGCCATTCAGCCCGGCCCTCAATATTTATTTTAAACAAATGGATGAATGAATGATTTGTCATCCATGTATGTAAGTTTTTGTATGAAAAAAATGTTTGACTGGGTGTGGTGGCTCACACCTATAATCCCAGCACTTTGGGAGGCAGAGGTGAGAGGATTGCCTGAGCCCATGGGTTTGAGACCAACCTGGGAAACTTGGAGAGATCTACAATAAATAAATAATCAGCTGGGTGTGGTGGCGCATGACTGTAGTTCCAGCTACTTGGAAAGCTGAGGCAGAAGGGTCGCCTAAACCCAACAGGTTGAGGCTGTGGTGGCTGTGAGCGTGCCATTGCATTCCGGTCTGGATGACAGAGTGAGACTCCAACTGAAAAAAAAAAAAGAAAAAAAAAAGTTCGGAAACCACGAATCTTTGGACAGGATGCTCTGTGCCTGACATAATTCTTGATGGCACCTGATACAATAACTCACATTTACTGAGCTCTAATTCCATGCTTACATATAAGTATATGCTTATTATAAACTATATATGTGCTTTTTAGGTATTCTGTTATTACTCTTTCTAGAAACCTATGAAGCAGATGCCATTATCCCCGTCTTACTGATGAAGAAATTGAGGCAAAGAGAGATTACATAACTTGCCCAAGAGCACACATAGTGTCAGAGCAAGAGTTTGTACCAAGCAGTTTGGCCCTGCAGTCCACTTTTTTTTTTTGAGTTGGAGTCTCACTCTGTCACCCAGGCTGGAGTTCAGTGGCATGCTCACGGCCACCTCAGCGTCACCTGCTGTGCTCAGGTGATCCTTCCGCCTCAGCCCTCCAAGTAGCCAGGACCACAGACATGCGCTACCATGCCAGGCTAATTTTTTTTCTTTTTGAGTTGGAGTCTCTGTCGCCCAGACTGGAGTGCAGTGGCTGCTCCTGGCCACCGCAGCCTCGACCTGCTGGGCTCCAGTGATCCTTCCGCCTCAGCCTTCCAAGTAGCTGGAACTACAGGCGCACGATACCACGCCCGGCTAATTTTTGATTTATTGTAGAGATGAAGTCTCACCAAGTTGCCCAGGCGGGTCTCGAACCCACGGGCTCAGACAATCCACTCACCTCAGCCTCCCAAGGCGCGGGATTACAGGCTGAGCCACCGAGCCCGGCTTAATTTTTTTTTTTTTTAATTTGTTGTAGATGAGGTCTCACCATGTTGCCCAGGCTAGTCTCGAACCCACGGGCTCAAGGCAATCCTCTCGCCTTGGCCTCCTGAAGTGCTGGGATTATAGGCTTGAGCCACTGCGCCTGATTGCAGTCCACATTCTTAATCACTCTGTCGTGATACTTGGTTCTAGGAAGACCCTAAATAACTAATATGAAGAGATTGGACTATGATCTCTCAGATGCTTCCAGTTCCATGGGTCCATGAGCTTGAGATTCTACCTATTTACAGTGCTTGTTGCTTACTAAGTAGGTAACTATTTGTTAAACAAATATTTATTGGCTGTTTGCTACATGACAAGATTCTATGCTTGGCATTTCACATATATCTTTTTTAATCCTAAGAGATAGGAATGATGATGTCTATTTTATATGGAAACTAAGGACATGATGGTAATGATATTCCTCGTACGGATGGGGAAACTGAGGCTCACAAAACTTAAGAACTTGTCCAGGGTCGTGAGGGCGGGAACAAGATTCCAGTCCTGATCTCAGGTCTACTTTGTTTCCAAAACTCGAGCGCCTGTGCCTGGTCCAGCCTGCTTCTCTTCCTGCATGGAGGGAGCCTTCAGGGCCCTGTTCACAGGTCCTGATGAACTCATGGGGAGGCCTGTAGGGATGGGGGCTGCCTCTTGATCTCCCAGGCAGAAGATCAGCGCCTGAGGGCACCAGCTTGGTCCAGAAACTCTGGCTGTGAAGACAGTAAAGGGTGAAGAATTCTTTCTTTTTTTTTTTTTGAGTTGGAGTCTCACTCTGTCGCCCAGGCTGGAGTGCAGTGGCACGCTCACAGCCACCGCAGCCGCGACCTGCTGGGCTTAGGGGATCCTTCCGCCTCAGCCTTCCAAGTGGCTGAAACCACAGGCATGTGCCACCACGCCCGACTAATTTTGTGGATTCATTGTAGAGACGAGGTCTCGCCATGTTGCGCAGACTGGTCTCGAACCGCTGAGCTCAGGCAATCCTCTCGCCTGGGCCTCCCAAAGCTCCGGGATTACAGGCTCCAGTCACCGCGCCCAGCAAGCATTCTTAACAAAGCCTCACGAGGCGTCCCTTTTATTCTGACCCACTCCTTTCCCTCCAGCCTGCTGGGACCAGTGTCAACCACGGTGACACAGATCAGGCCTCCTTAGCCGACAGGCCAGGCCGGGATCCCCAGGTAGTTCCGCCGCAGGCGCCTTCCACCCTCGCCCTGCTTTCCAATCAGGCCTCGCCGAGGCTGATGCAACCTCCCGCAGCCGCGTCGGGGAGAGGGAGCGAGACCGCCAGGAGCAAGTCCAAAGACACGCTCATTCGGAGACCACAGCGAGCGGGGCGGAGACACGAGCCTGGCTCGGGCCCCGCCGCCCCCCGCCGCCCCCCGCCCCGCCTGGAGACCAGGCCGGGTCACGTGGCTCACGTCCCCCGGGCGGGCCGTGCAGATGGAGTCGCAGCCGCCGTCATACCCCGGATGACAAGCTCTCCAGGTCTCCGCCCATTGCAAGACGGGAAAGCTGGCGTTTTCTTAGGGTTTTCCAAGAACGCCCAGGGGCGCGGACGTGTGCCCAGGTCCCGGGGGCCGCCCGCAGCCCGCGAGCTGGCGGGAGCCGAGGCTCATTGGCGCCCCCTGGAGGCGGGCCGCTGCCGGCGCCTTCCTCCCCGGGTGGAAAAGACGCGGCGTGCTCCATCTGTTTCGAGAGCTGTGGCAGCCCGGGGAGTGTCTCCTAAAACAAACAAACAACATACTTTGTACAGTCGGGGGTCTCGCTATGCCGCCCAGGCTGGGCCTGAACTCCTGGGCTCAAGCGATCCTCCTGCCTCGGCCTCCCAAAGTGTTGCGATCACAGGCGCGAGCCACCGCGTCCGCCCCACTAAAAAGGTATCTTGTGCGCGAGAGGGAGAAGACATCTTCACGTGGCCCAAAGTGGCCAGGGGCCCAAACGATCGCAGTTTTTACTTCACAAGAGGTTCCCCCCTATTTCCGCTAGGGCGCGCGCGCGCTCCCTGCCAGATCAGTTTTCGGGGTCCCCTGGCCCGCGTGCTTGACTGTCCCCAGGTCACCCCGCTTGGCCGGCGATGCGCTCGGCAGGGAAATCGTACACCCGCCTCTTGAGGGTGGACACCCGCGGGCAGCGATCTCAACCACGCTGGGAGACCCGGGAGTTCGGCGTGGCGCGGGAATAGAATGAGAGAGAGAACGTTTTCCGGGTCGTCGGGGCCAGCCACTGTTCTAAGTCCTTTTGGCATGTTCGTACCCATTGGAGTCCCGCAACAACCACATACGGTGGACACTGTTATTGTGCCCGTTGCACAATCGGGACCCCGAGGCAGAGGGAGGTTAAGTGGCTTGCCGCCATCTCACCTTAGGGAGGGCAGAGCAGGGCTCAAACCCAGACAACCTGGTGGTGGACCCCCATGCTCCTGCCGGCCACGCTGAGCTGAGTGGAGATGACCCAGAAGGTGAGGGTGGTGGGGGTGTCCCGGAATGGGGACAGCAGAGATTGCCATTGACCACTGCCTGTTTCACCTCGACTTTATCTATCAGGTTGGCCAGGCTATAGTCCAAACACTAATCTGGATGTTGCTGGAAGGTATTTTGTAGATGTGGTTAGTCTATAATCATTTTACTTCAAGTAAGGGAGATTATCCGAGATAATCTGGGTGGGTCTGATTTCTGTCCCTTGCAAGTCTTTAAGAGTAAAATGGAGGCCGTCTGTCTCTTGAAGAAGTTATGTCCTCAGGCTCAGCTTGGACTGGAGAATTCCAGCCTTCCAGATAACCCGCTCTACAGATTTCAGACTTGCCTAGCCAGCCCCCACAAGTGTATACACTAATGCCTTGCAATAATCTCATGTGCATATATCATGTGTGTTGCATACACACAATCATACACACGTATATCCCACTGGTTTTGTGTCTTCCGTTTCTTCAGTTGAGCCCTGGCTGATGTAATGACCCAAGGCCGGGCAGATGCCTGCGAGGGGAGCTGATGACACTTCTTTCCAGGACTTGCTCCGTGGGAGTCCCCTGTGACTCCCCTTCAACGGCTAGCTGCAACCCAGAGGAGACTGGGAGAGTCTCCAGGGGACTGAGGCTATGCTTCTGTCATCAACGGGAATGAAGAATCAACAAAGAAATTTAGTTCAGATATTGAAAAGTGAAGAAAGTGACATTTTGCACTGTCAAGTTTATGGGCTGAGACTCACACCTCATACTAACAGTCTGCACCTACTTCACGGTGCAATGGCGGGACAGAGACACACCAGCGCTGACCAAACCTTGGTAAGAGCAGCCATCGTTACTTTATCTGAGAGAGTTCCAGGGGGGATAGTACCATGCTGTACTTACTTTTTTTTTTTTTTTTTTGAGATGGAGTCTCACTCCCCTTCCCAGCCACTGCAGCCTTGACCTGTTGGGCTCCGGCAATCCTTCCGCCTCAGCCTTCCAAGTAGCTGGAACTACAGGCACACGCTACCACACCCGGCTAATTTTTAAAATTTATGGTAGAGATGAGGTCTCACCAAGTTCCCCAGGTGGGTCTTGAACCCGCAGGCTCAGGCAATCCACTCACCTCAGCTTCCCAAAGCGCGGGATTACAGGCTGAGCCACCGAGCCTGGTTTATGTACTTACATTTTTTAAACTTAATCCTTGCAACAGCCTTGTGATGGCAGGAGGGCTACTGGTTCCATTTACAAAAGAGGAACTGAGACCTGGAAAGATAGAGTGATTACTCCAGTATTTCATGCCTGGTGAGTGAGAGCCAGGATTCGAGATCTTGGCTGTCGGCTGCCAAAACCATTTTTTTTTTTTTGAGATTCAACTTCTCAGGTTCCCCTTACAGTTATAGGTGGCCAGGTGACCATGTTCTGGCCAGTGAATATAAGGAGAGTCTTCTGAGGAACATTTTTCTTTCCTGGTTAGAATAGAGAGAGGAAGAGAGAAGGTGAACTAGATGGAGAGGATGGGAAGGAGGGAGAGAGAGAGGAAAGTTCAATCATCTTGCTGTTCTGGCTACCCTTTTTCTTCCTGTCTTTGGAGACAATTGTATGAGAATGTAACATCTGGGGCTGTGGCAGCCATGTTACAACCAAGAGGTGACAAGCCTAAAAATGAAAAGGTAGCATACTCCAGATGGCAGAATGACGGAATAGAACGTGGGTTTCTTTCTTTCTTTTTTTTTCTTGAGTTGGAGTCTTACTCTGTCACCCAGGCAGGGCAGGAGTGCAGTGACACACTCACGGACACCACAGCCTTGACTTGTGGGTTCAGGCAATCCTTCCGTCTCAGCCTTCCAAGTAGCTGGAACTACAGACACACGCCACCATGCCCGGCTAATTTTTTGATTTATTGTAGAGATAAGGTCTCACCAAGTTGCCCAGGCTGGTCTTGAACCGGTGGGCTCAGGCAGTCCTCTCACCTCAGCCTCCCAAAGTGCTGGGATTATAGGGATGAGCCACTGCCCCCGGCCTGGATTCTTGATGATATAGGAGAGCAACTAAGGTTAGTCCTGGAACTGCCTACTTCTAGCTTTCTTGCTATATGAGATCAGTAAATATTTGCATGTTTAAGCCAATTAACAATTTGATGGTCTCTTATTTGCAGCTGAAAGCGTTTTTGACCGATACCTTGCCACACTGGAGCTAGGGAAAATATCTCCTTCCCACAGAGTTAAAATCTCTGAGACCATGAAACAGAGATAGGGCCCGATAGAAGACCAGAAAGAGTACAAGTTTGTGTTCAAATTTCACCTCCACAACTTAACAGCTGTGTGACTTCGAGTAAGAGTTTAACTTCTCTGAGCTGCAGTCTAATCATCTGGCTTCTGCTGATAAATTGAACTATAGGAAAATGAGGATAATAATATTTACAGATTTTTTTTTTGAGAACTAAGTGAAAAATGCATGTTTGCTTATTCTTATAGAGATGTGGGGTATAATGAGGGGTAACCCTGTAGGTAGGCTGCATGCAGATGAAGTTTAGGCTTCTAACTGGCCCTCACTCCTCCTCGTAGTGGACGAGGCGCCCTTTGTGTTGTCACATGACCCCCCCTTCTCCCTCTCCTAGCAGTGCCCAGTGACTGCCAATCCTGCCTTTGTGCTAATGTAACTAGTGTTCAGGGCCCACTTAAGAGTGAGAACATGCAGTATTGGGGTCTTTGTTTCTTTGATAGTTCACTTACTGTGATGGTCTCCAACTCCATCTGACTTGCTGGGAAGTCCATGATGTTGTTCTTCTTTTTGACTGAGTAATACTCCATCGTGCATATGTACCACATTTTCTTTATCCAGTCCACTTTTGATGGGTAGCAGGGTTGGTTCCATGTGTTTGCTATTGTGAATAGTGTGGCAATAAACATGCGTGTGCAGGTGTCTTTTTTTGTAGAGCGATTTATGTTCCTCTGGGTATAATCCCAGATGAGGCATTGCTGGATCGTATGGAAGATTGATTTTTAGTTCTTTTAGAAATCGCCACACTGCTTTCTGTTGAGGTTGAACTAGCCTGCACTCCCACCAAAAGTGTTCCCTTTCTCCCCACCTGTGCCAGCATCTGTTGTGTTTTGATTTATTAATGATAGCCATTCTTACCGAAGTTAAGCAGTATCTCATTGTAGTTTTGTTTTGCATTTCTCTGATGATTAGTAAGGGCTGAGCATCTTTTCATGTGTCTGTTGGCTGCTTGTATGTCATCTTTTGAGAAGTGTCTGTTCATGTCCTCTGCCTACTTTTTGTTGTTGTTGTTTGAGTCGGAGTCTCACTCTGTCATCCAGACCGGAGTGCAGTGGCATGCTCACGGCCACCGCAGCCTTGACCTGCTGTGCTCAGGCGATCCTTCTGCCTCAGCCTTCCAGGTAGCTGGAACCACAGACATGAACTACCATGCCTGGCTAATTTTTTGATTTGTTGTAGAGATGAGGTCTTGCCAAGTTGCCCAGACTGGTCTCAAATCCCAGGATTCAAGCAATACTCTTGTCTCTACCTCCCAAAATTCTGGGGTTATGGGTGTGAGCCACTGTACCTGGCTTCTCTGCCCACTTTTTAATGGGGTTGGGTTGTTTTTTCTTTTCATTTCTTTTGAGTTCCTTGTAGATCCTGGATGTTAGGCCTTTATCAGATGCATAATTTGCAAATATTTTTTCCCATTCTGTGTGTTGTCTCTTTACTCTTTTGATGGTTTCTTTTGCTGTGCAACAGTTTTTCAGTTTGGTAAGGTTCCACTTGCCATGTCTATCTTAGCTTTTATGGCATTTGTTTTTATGGCATTGTTCTTGGTCAAGAATTTGTTGCCTGCTCCAGTGGGCATAAGAGCATTTCCTATGTTTTCTTCTAGGAATCTTATAGTTTGAGGTTTTTTTGTTTTGTTTTGTTTTTGAGTCGGAGTCTCACTGTCACCCAGGCTGGAGTGCAGTGGCACACTCTTGGCCACTGCCTCAAACTGCTGGGCTTAGGTGATCCTTCTGCCTCAGCTTCCAAGTAGTTGGAACCACAGGCATGCGCCACCACGCGTGGCTGACATTTTGATTGATTGTAGAGACAAGGGCTCGCCGTGCTGCTCAGGCTGGTCTCAAACCCCTGAGCTTAAGTAATCCTCTCGCCTCTACCTCCCAGAGTGCTGAGGTTACAGGCGTGAGTCACTGCACCTGGCTTATCTGAGGTTTTATGTTTAGGTCTTTGATCCATTTGAGTTGATTTTTATAAGTGGCGATAGGTAGAGTTCCATTTTTCTGTATGTGGTCGGTCAGTTTTCCCAGCACCATTTGCTAAATATGGTCCCCTTTCCCTAATGATTATTATTGGTGACTTTTCTTTTTAATTTTTTTGAGTTGGAGTCTCACTCTGTCGCCCAGACTGGAGTGCAGTGGCCGCTCCCGGCCACCGCAGCCTCGACCTGCTGGGCTCCGGCGATCCTTCCGCCTCAGTCTTCCGAGTAGCAGGAATTACAGGCACGCGCTACCACGCCCGGCTGATTTTTTGATTTATTGTAGAGATGAGGTCTTGCTGCCCAGGCGGGTCTCGAACCCGCGGGCTCAGGAAATCCACTCACCTCGGCCTCCCAAAGGCACGGGATTACAGGCTGAGCCACTGAGCCCGGCTTATTGGTGACTTTTTAAAAGATGAATTGGTTGAGAGACTATGTTTTTACTTCTGGAATCTCTGTTCTGTTCCATTGTGCCTATTCCTGTACCAGTACCATGCTGTCTTGGTTACTGTAGCCTTGTAATGAAGTTTGAAGTCTGAAAGTGTGATACCTCCCGCCTTATTCCTTTTGTTGGGGATTGTTTTGGCTTCTGTGCTCTTTTTTGTTTCCATATGAATTTCTGTTTTGTCGTTTTCCAGGTCTATGAGAGATGCTGTTGGCAACTGGGTGGGTATTACATTGAATCTGTAGATCGCCTTAGGTAGGATGGACATCTTGACAAGATTGATTTGTCCAATCCATGAGCTTGGGGTGTTTGTCCATTTGTTTGTGTCCTACTTGATTTCTTTGCGCAGTGTTTTGTAGTTTTCATTGTAAAGGTCTTTCACTTCTCTGGTTAGGTGGATGCCAAGATAATTCTTTTTGTTGTTGCTGTGGCTATTGTGAATGAAGTTGTATCTTTTTATTTGGTTCTCCACCTGCTTGTTGCTGGTGCATAGGAATGCAACTGTCTTTTGCACGTTGATTTTGTAACCTAAGCCTTTACTAAAGTTGTTTATCTGTGCAAGGAGGCTTTTGGCAGACTCCCCAGGATCTTTTAGGTATAGAATCATATTGTCTGCAAAGAGGAATACTTAACTTCCTCTTTCCTTGTTTGGATACCCTGATTTCCTTCTCTTGCCTGATTGCTCGGGCTAGGACTTCCAGCACTATGTTGAATAGGAGGGCTAAGGGAGGGAATCCTTGTCTTGCTCCTGTTTTTTTTTTTTTTTTTTGAGTTGGAGTCTCACTCTGTCACCCAGGCTGGAGTGCAGTGGCACTCTCACGGTCACCGCAGCCTCAGCTTGCTGAGCTCAGGTGTTCCTTCCGCCTCAGCCTTCCAAGTAGCTGGAATTATAGGCATGCACCACCGTGCCTGGCTAATTTTTTAATTTATTGTAGAGATAAGGTCTCATCAAGTTGCCCAAGGTGGTCTCGAGCCCGTGGCCTCAGGCAATTCTCTCACCTCAGTCTCCTAAAGTGTTGACATTATAGGCATGAACCACCATACCCAGCCGCTGCTGTTCTTAGGGAGTTGTTTCCAGCTTTTCCTCATTGAAAAAATGTTGACTGTGCATTTATTGTAGATGACTTTTACTGTTTTGTGGAATGCTCCTTCTATACCTTGGTGCTCAAAGGTTTTTATCAAGAAGGGATGCTGGAATTTATTGAATGCTTTTTCTGTGTCTAATGATATAATCATGTGGTTCTTGATTTTACATCTATTAATGTGCTGAATTACATTTATGGTCTCGATTGCTGATCCAGCCCTGCATCCTGGGATTGAAGCTCACCTGGTTATGGTGGATGATCCTTGAGATGTGTTGTAGGATCCAATTGCTAGAATCTTGTCGAGATTTTTTGCATCTGTGTTCATCAAGGACATTGGCCTGTAATTCTCTTTCCTTGTTGGGTCTTTGCCAGGTTTGGTATAAGTATAATATTAACTTCATAAAATGAGTTGGGGAGAATTCCATTGTTCTCAATTGCCTGGGATACTTTCAATAAGACTGGTATCAGCTCCTCCTGTTATGTCTTGTAGAATTTAGCTGGGAAGCCATCGGGTCCTGAGCTTTTTTTGGTGGGTAGATTTCTTATGACTGAGTCGATTTCCTGGGTTGTTATTGGTCTGTTTGAGAGTTTCAATTTCTTTTTGTTTCAAACTTGGGAGGTTATGTGATGTCAGAAAGTCCTCCATTTCCTTTAGATTTTCTAGATTATTTACATACAGGTGTTCATAGTAATCTCTGATAATCTTTTGAATTTCTTCAGGGTTAGTTGTGACTTCACCTTTTTTGCTTCTAATTCTGTTTATTTGCACTCTCTCTCTCTTTTTAAGTCAGTCTGGGGTCCATCAATTTTATTTATCCTTTCAAAGAACGAGCTTTTTGTCTTGTTGAACCTTTCTATGATATTTTTGTATTCTATATCCTGTGTGATTTTATCCTAATGATCTGGAATTTTCTATTGAAATTAGGATTTAGCTGATCTTGCTTTTCCAGCTCCCCTAGGTGTGATGTAAGGCTATTTACTTGTGGTCTTTCTGTTTTCTTTATGTGTGTATGCAATGCTATGAGTTTTCCTCTTTTTTTTTTTTTTTTTAGTTGGAGTCTCACTCCATTGCCCAGGCTAGAGTGCAGGGGCATGCTCATGGCTACCACAGCCTTGACCTGCTGGGCTTAGGTGATCCTTCTGCCTCAGCCTTCCAAGTAGCTGGAACTAGAGATGCATGCCACCACATCTGGCTAATTTTTGTGATTTTATTATAGAGGTGAGGGCTCACCAAATTGCCCAGGCTAGTCTCGAATCCCCGGGCTCAGGCAATTCTCTCACCTCCCAAAGTGCTGGGATCGCAGGCTGAGCCACCACGCCCGGCCGACTTTTCCTCTTAACATTGCTTTCATGGCATCCTAGAGATTCAGATAGGATGTATCTTTGTTTTCATTTGTTTCCAGGAATCTTTTTATTTCTGTCTTGATTTCCATGTTGACTCAGAAGTCATTCAGCAGGATGTTGTTTAGTGTTCGTGTCTTTGTGTGTTTTGAGGGATCTTGTTGGTTACAGTACTTATTTTTATTCCACTGTGATCTGAGAAGAAGCATGGTATTATTTCAATCTTTTGCAATTTGTTCACACTTGATTTATGTCTGATAATGTAGTTGATCTTGGAGCATGTTTCATGTGCTGATATTCTGTAGATATTGGGTGGAAGTGTTCTGCAGATGTCTATTAAATCCAATTGACCGAATGTCGAGTTTTGTTTTTTTGTTTGTTTTTTGAGTTGGAGTCTCACTCTGTTGCCCAGACTGGAGTGCAGTGGCCGCTCCCGGTCACCGCAGCCTCGACCTGCTGGGCTCCGGTGATCCTTCCGCCTCAGCCTTCCAAGTAGCTGGAACTACAGGTGTGCGCTACCACGCCTGGCTAATTTTTTGATTTATTGTAGAGATGAGGTCTCGCCAAGTTTCCCAGGCGGGTCTCGAACCCGCAGACTCAGGCAATCCACTCACCTCAGCCTCCCAAAGGCGCGGGATTACAGGCTGAGCCACCGAACCCGGCTCAAATGTCGAGTTTAAATGATGTTTAAAAATGACCGGGTGTGATGGCTCAAGCCTGTAGCCCCAGCACTTTTGGAGGCTGAGGCGAGAGGATTGCCTGAGCCTCAGGGTTCGAGATCAGCCTAGGCAACTTGATGAGACCTTGTCTCTACAATATATCAAAAAATTAACTGGGCATGGTAGCGCACACCTATAGTTCCGGCTTCTTGGAAGGCTGAGACGGAAGAATTGCCTGAGCCCAGCAGGTTGACACTGAGGTGGCTGTGAGCATGCCACTGCACTCCAGCCTGGGTGACAGAGTGAGACTCTGACTCAAAAAAAAAAAAAAAAAAGCTAGGTAACAGAAGCAGCAAAAGAAAAATAGATACATTGGACTTTGTCAAACTTTATCAAAAATTAAAAACTTTTGTGCATCAAAGAACATTATCATGAAAGCGAAAAAACTTACAGAATGGGATAAAACATTTGCAATAATATATCTGATAAGAGCCTTGCATCTAGAACATATAAAGAGTTCTTATGACTTAACAACAAAAAGAAAACAACACAACTTTAAAATAGGCAAAGGACTTGAACATCCAAAGAAGATATACAAATGGCCAACGAAAGCATAAAGAGATACTCAACAACCTGTCATTAAGGAAATGCAAATCAAAACCACAATGAGATACCCCTTCACATTCACTAGGATGGCTACAATCCAAAAACCAGAAAATAAGTGCTGGAGGGATTGTGGAGAAACAAGAACCCTTGTACATCGCTGGCTGGAATGTCAAATGGTGCAGCTACTATGGACACCAGTTTCGTGTTTCCTGAAAAAGTTAAGCATAGAATTACCATTTGACCTGGCAGTTCCACTCCTAGATATATACCCCAAAAGCCTGAAAGCAGGAATTTAAAAAAAAATTGTACGTGAATGTTCACAGCAACACTATTCACAGTAGCTAAAAGGAGGAAACGACCCAAACGTGCATTGACTGATGAAAGGGTGAACACCATGTGGCCTATCCACACAGTGGAATATCACCCACCCATAAAAAGGAATGAAGCGCTGATATGTGCTACCACATGGCTGGTCCTTGAAACACGCTCGGTGAAAGTACCCAGACACAAAATGTCACGCCTTCAAGTATTCCATTTATATGGAATATCAAGAGTAGATAGATTCATAGAGAACAGATTTGTGGTTGTTAGGGACTGAGAGACAGGGTGCTGGGGGATGCCTGAATAATGAACAGGAAGTCTCCTTTGGGGGTAAAGAAAGTGTTTTGGAACTAGATGGAGAGGACGGTGGCACAACATTGTGAAGGAACTAAATGCCACAGAATAGTACCTTTTTTATTCTTTTTTTGAGTCAGGGTTTCACTCTGTTGCCCAGGCTAGAGTGCAGTGGCATGATCATGGCTCATTGCAGCCTTGACCTCCTGGGGAATTCTTCCACCTCAGCCTCCCGAGTAGCTGGGACTAGAGGCAAGCACCACCACACCTGGCTAATTTTTTTATTTTGTGTAGAGACGAGGTCTGGCTATGTTGCCCAGGCTAGTCTTGAACTCCTGGAATCAAGTAATCCTCCTGCCTCGACCTCCCAAAGGGATTACAGGTGTGAGCCTCTGTCCCTGGCTGGGAGAGTCATTTTTATTTTTTTAATTTTTTAATTTTTTAATTTTTTTGAGTTGGAGTCTCACTCTGTCGCCCAGACTGGAGTGCAGTGGCCGCTCTCGGCCACCGCAGCCTCGACCTGCTGGGCTCCGGCGATCCTTCCGCCCCAGCCTTCCGAGTAGCCGGAATTACAGGCATGTGCTACCACGCCCAGCTGATTTTTTGATTTATTGTAGAGATGAGGTCTCGCCAGGTTGCCCAGGCGGGTCTCAATCCCGCGGGCTCAGGCAATCTACTCACCTCAGCCTCCCAAAAGGCACGGGATTACAGGCTGAGCCACTGAGCCTGGCTTGAGAGTCATTTTTAAATTGCTAATTTTTTGTAATGTGAATTTTGCCTCAATAAAGATACACGCATACATAATAATAGGTCATTCATGTAGCTACTCAGTCATATTGCTTTTCCACGTGATTTTGGGTTCTCTTCGTGTCAGCCATCCTCTCCCTGGGAACTTGGTACAAAGAAGGCAACTTGACAGCATTGCCCTGGGCTGCTTCAAGTGCCTCTTGCCCCTCCCATCGCAAGTGGGGAACACTGCCCCTGCAGGGGAGCTCTTCCACCTGGTACCTGCCGAGGCCGATCAGAGTATTCATTAATCAGGGCTCTTTGTTGCAAAGAGCGGAAAACACATGTTGGCTGAATAAGCAGAAAAGAAGCTTACTACAGGGATGCTAAGCCCCAGAATTGTCCAGGGGCTGGAGACACTGGCTCAAGACTAGGCTTCTGGGATCAATGCCTCAAAACAGCCACAGAATGAGCAAAACGTCACCTCTGCTGGCTGCTCCTGTGGGACATTTCTGCACCAGGATTTCAACCTAAAGCTGAGGGCCCCCACCCTCCCCACCAACCGCCTCTTTCCTCGAGTTCTCACCTCCTTCTCCGTGGCTCTGCTGGGCTAGTCTGATTGGTGGGACCAGGTCACATGTCAGTGCCTGAACTGCAAGGAAGGCTGGGAAGCCAACATTTCTGGGTTTCACCATGGAGTGATAGGACTCATAAGACTGGCCATGGCCGGGTGTGGTGGCTCATGCCTGTAATCCCAGCACTGTGGGAGACTGAGGTGGGAGGATTGCTTGAACCCAGGAGCTCAACCAGCCTGGGCAATGCAGAGAGACCTCATCTCTACAAAAATAAAAATAAAAAAAATTAGCCGAGCACGGTAGTACACACCTGTAGTCCGAGCTACCCGGGAGGCTGAGGAGGGAGGACCACCTGAGCTCAGGTGGTTGAGGGTGCAGTGAGCCATAACTGTGCCACTGCACTCCAGCCTGGGTGACAGAGTGAGTCCTTGACTCAAAAATACATACATACACAAAAGGCTGGCTATTTCTCAAATACAGCAAGGTGTTGAAAATGTGGTGGCTTTATAGAAAACATGACAAGTAGAGGGACATATTTTTTATTCCTCACTGCTTCAAGAACCGCATGGCAGCCCTAGCTCATTTGACATTGTGTCTCTCATGATGCAGCTTGGGCCTTCTGCAAACAGAGGCCCATTCTGGACAGCCCTGGTGTTTGACTGTCCAGAACCTGTACGTCTGCCCCTCCCCCAGACTATAATCCTCCGTGTCTGTCAGTCATGAAGCCTGTCCTCTTCTAGTTAAGGGGTAGGCAAGTGACCCGGGCTGGACCGACCACTGCATTCCATGTACCTGACAGCGTGATTGATCTAGAGGGAGGCCCATGACCAAAACAGTGTCAATCTGAATTTTCCCTGGCATTGACAATGATGTGGGAGAAAGAGCAGTTCTCTTTTGCCCTGGAGTTGTTAAACGGGAGAAAGAAACGATTTGCAGTAGGAGAAAATTAGGTCAGCCTGGAGTGAAGCACAGATGAGAGATGGCAAGTCAGCCAGGAAAATATGGTTTTATCTCCTGGATACAGCTAAGCCTGAAGCCATTCCATCTCTCATTTTTAATTATGTGAGTGGATAAGTTCCTTTGTGTAGCTCCAGTTGGCTGGAGCTGGCTTTATTTTGCAACTGAGCCTTCATAATAAACTACCCTCTTCCTAGTGGGATTTTTTATATTTATTTATTTTAGAGACAGGCTCTCACTCTGTCACCCAGGCTGGAGTGCAGTGACGTGATTGTAGCTCACTGCAGCCTTGACCTCCTGGTCTCAGGTGATCCTCCTGCCTCAGCCCACCGCGTACAGGGATGAACCACCACGCTGGCTAATTCCTAGTAGAAACTTACCATGAAGCAGTTTTCTATGCATTATTTCATCTGATAGTAGATTTAAATGTAAGGAGGGAGGTTTAATAATAAAATATTGAGTATTATCCTCATTTTACACATAAGAAAATTTGGTCTTAGAGGGGTTAATGAACTTGTCTAAGGCCATACAGCTAGTTGTGGTGTGTCTTGAATTTGAACACAAGTCTTCCTATCTTCAGGTTCAGCATGTGTCCTAGAATTTTATAGTAAAATCTTATTTTCAGAAATGATCCCATTCCTCACAGTTTCCCCCAATCTTTGGTCTACTCAGGCTTTTCAAAACCAATTCCCAGTTCCTCATAACTGTTAGTGCCTGACAGCCAGGCTCAGTGGTTCAGCTATAATCCCAGCACTTTGGGAGGCCGCGGTGAGAGGATTGCCTGAGCCCAAGGGTTCAAGACCAGCCCGGACAACTTGGTGAGACCGTGTCTCTACAATAAAAAACAAAAAAATTAGCTGGGTGTGGTAGCACACACCTGTAGTTCCAGCTACTTGGAAGGCTGAGGTGGAAGAATCACCTGAGCCCAGCAGGTGGCTGCTGGGGTGGCCATTAGTGTGCCATTGCACTCCAGCCTGGGGACAGAGTGAGACTCCAACTCCAACAAAACAAAACGGTTAGTGCCTGGAATAGCTTATGGAGTTATTCTTCCTTGAGTATTTTCATTTTCAAAATGTGTGAAGACCAAGACATGAAACTCTGAAGGAGAAATTCTACCCACTACTTGTGGGTGTGAGGGACTTGGCACTCCTGGAATCTCAACCACAATACCTGGGAGAGGCCTCCCATCTAGAAATGAGTTTCTGGAACATCTAAGAATTTCCGGACGGTAGAGGATGCAGTGTGAACATGCCTGTGGAGCCCTGTCTGACTTACCAGACCCTGCAATTTGAGTTCAGCCTTAACAAAATAGGCTAGCACCTGGAGGTTATTCTGGAAGGAAAAGTGATAGACAAGGGCCGTGGGAAGTGCTTCATTGAGCACATGGCAATGATGGCAAATAGAGTTTCTCTCCACCCCTACTTCTACCCATGCATTGACAAGCATATGAGGCAGCATCCAGACTCAGTTGGTAATGGCTTCCCTGGTGCAGAAGAGGACCTTGGTACCAGCTTTCCCCCCTTTCTGGCAATGAGTCAGGCACCTTACATCACTAACCCCAAGATCTCACAACAGCCTCTGAGGTGGGAGTTTCTCATCTTATTTCCAGAGGAGGAAATGGAGGTTTAGAGAGGCTATTACTTACCTCTTGTGACAGCTGCTAACTGGATGCATCTTTAATTTAAAAATAAACAACACACCACAAACACAAAAAAACAGCAAGATTGCTTACCATTGACTGCAGGCTTTCTTTTCTTTTTTTTTTTTTGAGTTGGAGTCTCACTCTGTTGCCCAGGCTAGAGTGCAGTAGCACGCTCACGGTCACCCCAGCGTCAATCTGGGTGATTGTGATTCACTTGGCTCAGGTGATTCTTCTGCCTCCAAGTAGCTGGAAACTCGGGCATGCTACCACGCCCGGCTGATTCTTTGATTTATTGTAGAGATGAGGTCTGGCCAAGTTGCCCAGGCTGGTCTCGAATCCCTGGGCTCAGGCAATCATCTCACCTCGGCCTCCCAAAGTGCTGGGATTACAGACTTGAGCCACTGCACCCGGACGACTGCAGACATTCTACACGCAAGACACTGTGCTGCTCCTGTTGTATATATTATCTCAGCTCGCTTTCCTGAAGCTTGGGGAGGTCATTCGTCACTTTACGGATGCAGAAACCGAAGAGCCCAGTGTTGTGTCCAGTGTCACCAGCATGCAGGAAGCAGAGCCGGCTCCAGTGCCTGGACTTCTGTTGCTTCATTCGAGTTTATTCTCAGTGCAAGTTGCTGCTTGGAGGAAGAGGAGGATTCTGAGAGAGCGATGAGCTAAATAAACTATGCCAATCCCAGCTTAAGCTCCCCTGGAGAGCCTTCCAATAGACCCTCTGAGGGGATCGTGTCACCGGGCTCCACACACCAGGCTGTGCCGTGTGGGGCGGGCCTGTCGCTTTGCGACCAGTGGGCCCTCTCAGGTCTCTTGGGCACCAGGCCTCCCGAGGGACAGCCCACAGCTCCCCAGCCCCGGCTTTTCCCCGTCTGAGTGAGACAGAACTTTCTGTGTGAGAAGGAAGCCTTGGGGAAGAGCCACAGTTGTCTCCAAAACACAAAGCAGCTTGGTGCTGTGACAAGAGCATCGCTCCTGCTCCTGACTAGGCGATGTTGAGCCAATGGAGGTTTCCTCATCTGGAAAGCAAGACAGATGGCCCAAGTGACTTCTGGGCCGCTGTACATGTGGGTGAGGTGGCTGGGTCCATGGACGGTCTCTGTGATCTCTCTCAGACCCTGCTTCATTCTCATACCACGCCCCCTCCCCAACCCTAGCCAATCATTTTCCTGGCATCTTTTGAAAATTTTCAAATAAGCAGTAGTCGGATCAGTTTCCTGGGGAGCACCCACACCCCTCTACTAGAGTCCACCTGGCTCTCTTTTCAGCATGTCGTCCTCATGATCACCGAGGCAGAAGGCCCAAACGTCCTCCCCAGGGGCACCCGGGTAGAATCAGTCAAGGTGCCTTCCTCCTTCCACCCCTCACACCCCTCACACTCACCAAAGGCCCCAACTCCTTCATCTCTGTCCGTAGCCATCTGTCCAGCCACACTCAAGTCCATCCCCTGCTGCAGTGACCCTGGACCAGACCCACAATGCCTTGCGTCTGGGACATCAGAGGGAAGGTGGCCGGCCAGGTTGGGATGGGCCAGGGCACTCAGGTTTCTCAAGAGGCTGCTCTGTGCCAGGCACTGCCACACACTGTTTTTTGTGTAACATTTTTCTCTCAGAGATGTGAAAGCTATACATAGGCATCGTAGAAACTTTGGGAAATGACACAAAAGCCTAATGGACAACTGGAAACTACCCGTGAGCACCCCCATGGACAGCATGGCTGGCATTTATTGAGTGCCTACTATGTGTCGGGTGTCGAGCTTGTTACACATATTTCCTCAGCAGCCACATTCGGTGGGTGGGTATTTGTTATGGTGATCTCCAATGTCCGGTTGGGGAAACCGAGGTACAGAGAAGGTGTGTGATTTCCCACGTCCACATAGCTAGGAGAGCCATGAACGAGGACTAGAACTGAGTCTCACAGCTTGATTCTAGTGTATGCTTTTTGTCCATTTTCAGTGGTTTCCTTGACTCCTGTTATAAATGTTTCAGGCCTTTTCTGTGCAGTCACATTTGAGTGTGCACAAATATATTTATTTCATTAAAATCTGAGATCATGTTATTTTGTAACCTACTTCTTCCACTTACAGTCTTTCATTGCTTCTATTTGTATATCAATCCCAAAATAACCCTATGGAATAGAGTTTATTATTTACATCTGCAGATGAGAAAAGACTGAAGGTTACAGAATTAAACACTTGCTCTGAGCTCAGAGAGAAGTGACCTGCTCAAGGCAGTGGTAAGCAGTGTCAGTAGATTCAAACATCTGAAAAAGCTAGCCCATCTCTTCCCTGCCTCCTGCAACCCTGGTTTCACTTCCTGGGGTGTGGCCGTTGGGTGTAGGGGATTGAGTAAAGCAATAGCAAATAACGGCTTTTTGGTCAGAAGTAGAGGCTCATGCCTGTAATCCCAGTACTTTGGAAGGCTGAGGTGGGAGGATTGCTTGAGCCCAGGAGTTCGAGACCAGCCTAGGCAACATAGTTAGACCTCATCTCTATAAAAAAAAAATTAAAAAAATTAACCCAGCATGGTGGCATGTGCCTGTAGTCCCAGTTACTAAGAAGGCCAAGGCAGGGGGATTTCCTGAGCCCGGGAGGTCAAAGCCTGAGAGAGAGAGTGAGACCCCGACTCAACTAAAAAAAAAAAAAAAAATTTTTTTCTGAAATAAAAAAAGAAAACACCATTTCTTCTTTGAGGCTCCCTAAAATAGATTACACAAATTTGCCAACTGAGTCCTGGCCTGCTGTTTTCTCTGCTTGCTTTCTCCTGGTCTCTGGAATCCAGGGTTATTTTGCCTGGGGCCAGTGAGCAGATGTCCCCAACCAGCAGAGACGCTTGCCTCTTTTGAGATGGGGAGTGGTCATGTCCCAGAAGACACCCTGTGGTTGGCCCATGGAGGATACTGGGGTGCAGGGAAGGAATTCCAGAGCTCCCCAGGCCTAGGGTCATGCAGGGCTGGGTACCACTTACTTGCGTGTGACCTTGGGCAAGTCCTTCCTCACTCTGACTCTGACTCTGTGGTTGCTGTGCAGTTGGTCCCAGTTCCTACTGCTCCCCAGGGCTTCTCCATTTCCCTAGAAGGATCAGGCATGGAGGCCGAGCAAGGGATGCCCACCAGTCCCGGCAGCATCTCCAGGTCCAGAGGAAATAGTGTGTGTTTAAGAAGAGGGGAGACATCAACTCGTGAGAATCCCAGTGACCAGGACCTCTTTCCCATCTCCTACCCAGTCCCCAAAGCCTCACAATGGAAAGTCCAAGAGCTCGTAGTTAACATTTAGGGACCATATGGCAGGTGCGGCCCTAGGTGATTTCTTTTTTTTTTTGTTTTTTGAGTTGGAGTCTCACTCTGTGGCCATGGTCACCACAGCCTTCACCTGCTGGGTTCAGAAGATCCTTCCATCTCAGCCTTCCAAGTAGCTGGAACTACAGGTAGGTGTCATCACTCCCGGCGAACTTTTTTGCTTATTGTAGAGATGAAGTCTCATCAAGTTGCCCAGGCTGGTCTTGAACCCCTGGGCTCTGGCAATCCTCTCACCTCGGTCTCCCAAAGTTCTGGGATTACAGGCTTGAGCCACCGTGCCCAGCCTTCTTGTATCATTCTCTATCCTTCTATCATGCCTAACATGCTCACTTTCATAAACGCCATCGAATCTGATTAGCAAAATTTGTGAGGCAGACGTGCCACGGACAGTGGATGAGACATCTTTTGCTGCGTACTGTTCTGTGTCCTTTTATGAGATGCTCAGTCAGGTGTGACCACAACAGGTGACCTGGAAGAGGCTCAGAATCACAGTTGATGACACTCACAGGGCCTAAAACAGGAGGCATGGTACACCAGTCAGGGCTCCGGGGAAGCACCGATGTGAGTCAGGCCAGAGGGGCAGGAGTGAGACGAGAACTTAGACCACAACCTTTACTGGCATTTCCACAGAAGCGGCAAGGCAGCTATAGTCGAGGATTAGTTCACTGGAATAATTTTAATGGGCTCTAAACTAGAAGGATGGTCTTTAGTTACCTGGTACCTGGCCCTGAGATGATGTAGGTGGAAAAATATTGCCTCCTGGGTGCAGGGCCAGATTGAGAGGGCATGGCTATGGGTTGGTCAGTCTGCACATCAAAAGCATGCTGAGCTCCTATTTTTTCTTTAAATTATTAATTTATTTTTGAGTCAGGGTCTCGCTCTGTTGCCCAGGCTGGAGTGCAGTGGCACGATCACAGCTCATGGCAGCCTTGAGCTTCTGGGCTCAAGCCATCCTCCCACCTCAGCTTCCCAAGTAGCTGAGACTAAAGCCACACACCACCACGCCCAGCTAATTTTCTTGACTTTTTGTAGAGATATGGTCTCGCTGAGTTGCCTGGGCTGATCTCGAACCCCTGAGCTAGACAATTCTCTCGCCTCAGCCTCTCAAAGTGCTGAGATTACAAGCGTGAGCCACTGCAGCTGGCCTGGAAAAGCTCTTTTATATCTCTAAGAATTGGCTAACCCCAGGAGGGGCAGTCTCTCCCCAGCCAGAAAGGTTTTTTAAGATGTCAAAACATCATAATATATAGAAAGTATAAACAAAATAAACAATACTCATCACAAATTGCCCCCAAACAACCAACAAACATTGGTTGTGTGCGTTTCCGTGTGTCAGGAACTGGGGCAGCTTGCAAGGCCCTCCAGCCCAGGGTCTCTCCCTAAGCCGCAGTCATGGGGTCAGTAAGGAAAACAGGCCCCCTCAAGATCTGACGGACCTGGATCCCCTGTCATGCTTTCAGTGGCAGCATTCAGTTCTTCAAGGGCGGATAGCCTGAGGGCCTCTGGTTCAGCCACCTGAGCCTTCCACAGAGCAATTCACAACACAGCTGGCGTCATCGAAGAGAGCGGGCTGAAGCCAGTGAGAGAGTCAGCAAGACAGAAGTCACAGTCTTCTATTTAAATTAATGTTTTGCATGGTGGTCTAATACACATAGCACAAAACTTACCATTGTAACCATGTTTAGCTGGGCGTGATGGCTCACACTTGTAATCCCAGCACTCTGAGAGGCTGAGGGGGGAGGATTGACTGAGCCCAGGGGTTTAAGACCAGCCTGGGCAACATAGCGAGATATTGTTGCCACAAAAAATAGAAAAATTAGGCCAGGTGTGGTGGCTCAAGCCTATAATCCCAGCACTTTGGGAGGCTGAGGCGAGAGGATTGCCTGAGCCCACGGGCTCAAGACCGGCCCGGGGAACTTGACGAGACCTTGTCTCTACAATAAATCAAAAATTAGCTGGGTAGCGCATGCCTGTAGTTCTGGCTACTTGGAAGGCTGAGGCGGAAGGATCACTTGAGCCCAGCAGGTCAAGGCTGGGTGGCCGTGAGCGTGCCACTGCACTCCTGCTTATGTGACAGAGTGAGACTCCAATTTAAAAATTAAAAAAAAAGAAAGAAAAAAGAAAAATTAGCTAGGTGTGGTGGTGTACCTATAGTTCCAGCTACTCGGGAGGCTGAGGCTGAAGGATCACCAGAGCCCAGGAAGTCGAGGCTGTGGTGAGCCATGGTTGTGCCACTGCACTTCAGCCTGGGCTACTGAATGAGACCCTGACTCAAAAACAAAAAACAAAAAAAAAAATGTTTAAGTGTACAATTAGAACGTCCACCATTGTAGTACATATTCACCATGTTATACAACCATCACCACTATCCATTTCCAGAACTTGTTCCAGAAACTCTGCTTGAGATAATGAACATTAATTGATAGCTCCCCCTTCCCCCTTCTCATTCCCTGGTCATTACTGTTCTACCTTCTGTCTATGGATTTGACTACTCGAAGTACCTCATTAAATGAGACTCATCCAGCATTTGTCTTTTGTGACTGGCTTATTTCACTTACCATAATGTCCTCAAGGTTCACCCAAGTTGTAGCATGCATCAGAATTTCCTTCCCTTTAAAGGCTGCATGATAGTCTATGGTGTGGATACACCACATTTTGTTTATCCATTCATCTGAGGATGGACATTTGGCTCTTGTGAGTGATGCTGTTATGAACACGGGTATACAAATATCTGTTCAAGTCCTGTCTTCAGTTCTTCTGGGCATATGCCCAGAAGGAGAATTGCTGGATCGTATAGTAATTCTATGCTTCACTTTTTCTGAAATTGCCACACTGTTTCCCAAGTCATTGTGTCATTTACATTCCCACTGGCAATGCACAAGTTCTCCAACTTCTTCAAGTTCTCACGAACAGTTGCTATTCTTTTTCTTTTTCTTTGAGTCAAGGTCTTATTCTATCACCCAGGCTGGAGTGCCGTGGCATGATCATCCGATCACAGCTCACTGCAGCCTCGACCTCCTAGGCTCAGGTGTTCCTTCCATATCAGCTTCCCTAATAGCTGGGACTATAGGCATGCACCACCACGTCTGGCTAATTTTTAAATTTTTAGGTTTTGCTACGTTGCCCAGTCTGATCTTAAACTCCTGGGCTCAAGCAACCTGCCCACCTTGGCCTCCCAAAGTGCTGGGATTATAGGCATGAGCCACTGCTCCCAGATATGTCTTTTGGTAATAACCATCCCAGCGGGTACGAAGTTGCATCTCATTAGTGGTATCTCTTTATAATCTGATCTCAGAAACTACACTGCATCATTTCTGCTGCATTCTATTTATAAGAAGCAAGTCGGATGTGAGGGTGATCTGACTGTGGTATCTGTCACCCCATTGATCACCAGCGTTGATTTGACTGATCTGACTGGCAAGGTGGGTGTCCCCTTCCTCCCTCACTTCTCCATGTGCATCCTTCCTGCATGCTCTGTCCAAGAGGACCGCCATCTCCGCTAGAGGAGGACCGTTCTTCAGTCAGGGGTGTCCGGCTGGAACTCCACACAAACTCTCAAGGAGCAAGTTATTAAGCCTCGCCCACACTGAAAGGGACTGATACAAAATACTCTGAGGTGGGTATCATTGGGAGCCATTTTGGAGGGCTGCCTATCACAAATGTTAGATTATTACCTTTTCTTTTTGAGTCAGGGTCTCACTTTAACACCCAGCTTGGAGTGCAGTGGCATGCTCACGGCTTACCACAGCCTCGACTTTTGGGCTCAGGTCCTCCTCCTGCTGCAGCTTCCTGAGCTGAGGACTACAGGCACATGCCACCACACCTGGCTAATTTTTTGATTTCTTGTAGAGACAAGGTCTCGCTGTGTTATCTAAGCTGGTCTTGAACTCCTGGACTCAAGCAATTCTCTTGCTATTGCCTCCCAGTGTTGGAATTATAGGCTCGAGCCGCTGCACCTCCTCTATTATCTTAATAATGAGCTATATTATTTTGATTTAAGGCAGCATATTATTGAACTTGGCACCATTGTGTAGTGGATATAGGTTTTGTGGCCAAAAAGATCTGGGTTCAAATCCTGTATTCTTGTCTTTCCAACTGTGACCTTGAGCAAGATATATGACTTCTCTGTGACTTGGTTAAAAGGAGGGAAAATCCTACCTTAAAATATTATTGCAAGAAGTAAATGAAGCTGGGTGCAGTGACTCACGCCTGTAATCCCAGCACTTTGGGAGACCAAGGCAAGAGGACTGCCTGAGCTTAGGGGTTCGAGACCAGCCTGGGCAACTTGGTGAGACCTCGTCTCTACAATAAATCAAGAAAAATTAACTGGGCGTGGTGGTGCATGCCTGTAGTTCCAGCTACTTGGAAGACTGAGGCAGAAGGATTACCTGAACCCAGCAGGTCAAGGCTGCGATGGCCATTAGAATGCCATCGCACTCCAGCCTGGGTGACAGAGTGAGACTCCGATAAAAAAAAAAAAAGTAAATGAAATTATGTGTGTTATATATCCTATGCATTGTAGGAGCTTGATAGATGATTTATCATCAGCATTATTATCATCACCATGGCAATAACAAAACCAATGATGGAAGGCAGGCCTGAGTGGTTTTTCCTGGGTATGTCTTTATGTAAGCATCGCCGTAAGGTGGCAGCTGTTATTGTACTGGATATTTACCTCTCCTTGATACAAAATAAGGACGTGGGTACAGTAATCTCTTGGGGTTATCTAGGAAAGGGAGAGCTTATAAGAAATAATTCTGCCGGGCTCGGTGGCTCAGCCTGTAATCCCCGCCTTTGGGAGGCTGAGGTGAGTGGAATGCCTGAACCTGCGGGTTCGAGACCCGCCTGGGCAGCGAGACCTCATCTCTACAATAAATCAGAAAATGAGCCGGGTGTGGTAGCTCATGCCTGTAATTCCGGCTACTCAGAAGGCTGAGACGGAAGGATCACTGGAGCCTAGCAGGCGAGGCTGCGGTGGCCGGGAGCGGCCACTGCACTCCAGTCTGGGCGACCGAGTGAGACTCCAACTCAAAAAAAACAAAACGAAATAATTCTACCATCTGACTGGGCATGGTGGCCCATACCTGTAACCCCCGTACTTTCGGAGGCCAAGGCTGGAGGATCACTTCAGTCCAGGTTTTGAGACTAGCCTGAGTAACATAGTGAGACCCCTATTTCTGTTTAAATAGAAAATCTAAAAAATAGCAAAAGAAAGAGAGAGACAGGGGGGGGGGGGAGAGAGAGAGAGAGAGAGAGAGAAAGAAAAGGAAAAAATTCCACGACTCCCTATATTGGGATCCAGTTATTATTTCATTCTCCTCTGCTGCCCCCACCCTCAACAAAGGACACAGCCTTCCCCATGTCCTCCTGGCCCGACGGGCTCCCGCCAGCCCTAATGTCCCAACCCTTGCTTGTCTCCCTGATCCTTACACCAGCCCCACCACATGCAGTTCAATAAGCTTTCTCAGGCTGTGCTGTCTTTGCCTCCAATCTGCTTGTCATTGTAGAAGCTTCAGCAGTTCTTTCTGCTTCCATGTCCAGTCGGACTCATCCTGGAAGACTTTCTTGACCTCCCACCGGGACCTTCCACCACTCTTCAGGTAGCATGGGCTGCATCACGCAGGCTTTCTCTTATCACAGCTCTGGCGTCCACCCTCTGGAGACCCTGATCTCCTTGTGGGCACAGGGCCTGGCTCCCAGAGGGCATGAGGACTAGCAGTCATTCTGTAAATATCTGTTGTGTGCCTGTGTGTGCCGGGTGTCGGGTGCTAAGGCCTAATGTCACTCTTTCTTAGAATACACAGCCAGAGCCCTGAAAAGGAGATCCTCTGTAAAGAGGCTCAGAAGCCCTTGAACAGTCAGGGCATGCTTGGGTCACTTTCCAGGTCTCGACAGGGTTGTCAGGTGAAATAGAGGATGCCTAGTTAAATTTGAACCTCAGGTAACCAACAAATAATCTTCACTATTAATGTATCCGATGCAATCTTTAAGATATGAAATAATAAGAAATTAAATAATATGTCCTAAATGTTTATGTTTTCTGGCCCGCTTGGTGGGCCCCTTCCTAGAATGTAGATTCTCACCCTAGTAACAACTGATGTGACTTACATAAAAATCACTCCAAAGAGGCAATGGAAGGGTTCTTTTTTGGGGGGGTTGGGTCTGGGTACTGCTGCTCACTGCACTGAAAAGTAATCACTGAGACAATGAATATTGCCAGGGCAAAAGGGCTTTTATTTGGGTGATGTCAACTAGGAGAACAAAGCTCAGTTTCAAATCTGTCGCCATAACTGACTAGAATTGGGGATTTATATAGCGGGGAAGGAAAGTAACTATGCAGGAAAACAAGAATCAGGGAGGAGAAGGAAGCAGTCTTGATGGATGAGGGGTCTTGTGTCTCATTGTCAAGATGCAGTGATTTGGTGAGTTTCAGTTCTTTGTCTGAGGGTCAGTTTCCTGGGAAAGAAACTCATAAGTTTTAAGACTGGGAGGGTCAATTTCTATGTTTATTCAAAAAACTATAAACATCAAGTTCTATGGGATGATTGGACCAGTTTCAACCATAGTGACTTTGGCTTAAAGAAATGATGTAAGAGAATCACCTATAAATGGAAAGTTGCTTCAACAATATCCTAAAATCAAGGGAATACGCACCAGAAAAGATGCTGACTCAATTGTTCTAGACCATTAGGTCTGCTAGGAAAAAATGGTTTAAACTGAATAGCTTATAAACAACAGAAATTTATTTCTCATAGTTTTGGAGGCTGCAAATTTAATGTCTAGTGAGAAACAACGTTCTGGTTCACAGATGGAAGTGTCACCCTGTGCTCTCACATAGTTGAAGAGAAAGGGTTCTTTCTTTTGCTACCCTTAACAGGTTTAAATTTCAATCTTTTTTTTTTTTTTTTTTGAGTCAGAGTCTCACTCTGTGGCCCAGGCTAGAGTGCAGTGGCATGATCACGACTAACACAGCCTTGACCTGCTGGGCTCAGGCCATCCTCTCACCTCAACCTTCCAAGTAGCTGGAACTACAGGCATGTGCCACCATGCCTGACTAATTTTTAAAAAATATTTCTTGCAGAGACAAGGTCTTGTCAAGTTGCCCAGGTGAATTTCAAATGCCTGGGATGGGCAATCCTCCCATCTCGGTCTCCTAAAGTGCTGGGATTACAGGCGTGAGCCACTGTACCTGGCCTTCAGTCAATCTTAAGTCTCCAATGATGGTGGCTAGTGCATGATGCTTATTTCTGGCCTCGAAGGCCATGTCCCGGGTGGGCTGCCCATTACCGTGATTTCATGAATAGGTTGAATCAATCATAGGCTCCCCAGAGCACACACACAAACCATCCCAGCCTAAGTGGGTGCTCTCCTGGAGCAGTGCAGTAGAAAGAATGCTGGACGTGGAGTCCAGGGCACAGATCTGAGTTCTGGCTCTGCCACCTGCCAGCTGGGTGACGCTCCTTCTAATGTCACTCATTTATCTAGCAATTGGCTCTTAGAGTCCATGCTGGGTACTGCCGTGTGGATAACGCTGATGAGACATTCCTCCTAGCTTAAAATCCCCAAGTTCACCTTGCCTCTTTGAACCTCCATTTCCAAATCTGTAGAATGGAGGTAATAATATGGGCCTGCAGCTTCTAGTCTAAAACCCTTAGGGGCCCAATGTGTTTCCTAACTCAGAATTTTTCAGTTTTTAGAAAAGTTATAGGGTGTCTAGGCCATGTATTGCATAATACATAATTACAACATGCGACTAACAAAACAAGTGACTCATCATTCCTCCCCTCCCTGAATGTGCTTGCTGTTCTTCCCATTAGAAGTGGAGCTGACTTCCCTTTCCCTTGAAGCTGGGCTGGGCCTGCTTTGACCAACAGATTACGGTGGAAGTGACAATGCACTAGTTCTGGGCCCAGCTTTTTTTTTTTTTTTTTGAGTTGGAGTCTCGCTCTGTTGCCCAGACGGGAGTGCAGTGGCACGCTGCTGGCCACCGCACCGTCGACCTGCTGGGCTCCGGTGATCCTTCAGTCTCAACCTTCCAAGTAGCTGGAACTACAGGTACATGCTACCATGCCTGACTAATTTTTGATTTATTGTAGAGATGAGGTCTCGAACCCATGGGCTCAGGCAGTCCACTCACCTTGGCCTCCCAAAGTGCTGGGATTACAGGCTGAGCCACCGAACCTGGCCTGGGCCCAGCTTTTAAGAGGTCTTGTCAATAGACACAGATCTACCTCATTCTTTTAAAATACCTGAATACTATTCCATTGTTTCGATGTACCTTAAATTATTTAATCCTTCTTCTGCTGATGGACATTTAGGTTGCAATTCTGCCTTGGTCTCTTGGAGCAATGAGGTATCATGTGAAAGTCTGACTACCCTGCTGGGGAGAACACATGGAGTGGAAAGGGGCTCAGCTGAGCCCAGCCATCCAAATGTCCCCACCAAGACACCAGACATTTCCGTGAAGCCGTGTCAGATCTCCAGACTAGATCAGCCACCAACTAGATACCACCTAGTGACTGATTTTAATGCCATGTGGAACAGAAGAATCATTCAGCTAAGCCCTGCCTAAATTCCTGACCCAAAATATCATGAGATATAACAAAGCGGTTGTGTTTTAAACCAGTAAGTTTTGAGGTAGTTTGTCACACAGCAAAGAAAACTGGACTTCCCTGCAGCTCATCTGCCTTCCATGTCCTGGAGGCTGATCTTGTCTGGAAGCTCTAGAGAAGGGCAGAAGGGCAGGAGGAAGGAGAGGAGCAGTAAAATGAGCCTAGGAAGATTACTAAAGTTAAAAAGGAATGTGCCTTTTTATCCAGCAAAGACCTTTCTAGGAATTCATTCTACTGAAATACTTGCACCTGTATGACGGGTTGTGCAAGGACGAATGTTCACCCCAGTAGTGATTGTGGCCATGAACAACTGGAGGCAACCTAAATGTCCATCAGTAGAAGAAAAATTAAAGGTACATCAAAACAATGGAATAGTGTGCAGGTATTTTAAAAGAATGACATGGAGACCAGGCACAGTGGCTCATGCCTGTTATCCCAGTACTTTGGGAGGCCAAGGAGAGAGGATTGCATTGGTCCAGGAGTTTGGGACCAGCCTGAAAACATAGTAAGAACTCTTTTCTACAAAAAAAAATCAAGAATTTGCTGGATATGATGGTGCACACTTATAGTTTCAGCTACGCAGGAGGCTGTGGTGAGCCATGAGTGTGCCACTGCACTCCAGCCTGGGCCCCCAACTCAAAAAAAAAAAAAAAAAAAGGAATGCAATAGATCTGTGTCTATTGATAAAGAAGAGCCAGCAGGGTGTCAGACGTATATCATGTTCTTGATATACTGCTAAGGGAGACAAAGTAGGTTACAGAATAATATATTATTGTAAAATAAGTATATTTCCATGTATATATCCAGACTTACTTATTCTATCTCTGTATGTTTGTGTCTATATCTGCATCTGTATCTAGTTCCAGTATCTAACCACCTATCCACCCATCCATCCACCCATTCTTCCATCTATGTGGAAGGATACTATAGTGGACATTTGATGTTTCTGCCTACCTAGAAACATGCATTCCCTTTTCTGGAAATGGTACCCATATATCCTTTGGGGAACTATATCTTCCCCACATTCTGGCCCCATGGTTTGGGTAAGACTCTATTGGTCCCATTGACCTCAGGGCTGGAGCATGGGCAGGCCTGGCCAATCAGTTTCCTCAGCCACAGAGATTGGTTTTGGGCAATTAAGCTTGTCCAACCACAAATCAGGGCTGGTTGGGCGCCACAGAGCAGAGCCTGTCTTCCTTCCAAGCTGTGACTCCAGGTACAGTTCCTCAGTGACTGCAGATGCTTAGTGCTGCCTCTTCCAACCATGGTGCCCTTGTGGGGCTGCAGATTGGCTTCTGTGACCTTGAATCTCTGGGATATCAGGGCTCTGCCTCAGAACTGAGCAAACCTGCACCCTCCAGTAAGCATCATTGCTGCTTTCATTCACTGGAGTGAGTATCTCTGCTTGAAACTAAAACACCCTCACAGATACTCTCAATGATGAGCGAGAGTTGGGAGACTTTTAAGTTATTTCTCTGTATGGTCCATAATTTTAATTAGCATATACTACTTTTAAAATTAAAAAATGAAGGCATTGGACTAGGAATATCTGTTTTACACCAACTCTTTCATTTCCCTATTCCTGGCTTCTTTTAAATGGGTCTTTTCCATTATATTATTTAAAGAAAATCAAAGGAGGCTATGCATTTTTACAGCAGTTTTATTAAGAAGTAATTCACATATTATGAAGTCTGTCCTCTTAAAGTGTACAATTCAGCAGTTTTTAGCCTAATAACAGAGTTGTGCGGCTATCACACTGTCTAACTGCAGAACAGTTTCATCGCCCCAAGAAGCAGCCCGTTTCTTAGTCGCAGTCACTCTCCATCTCCTTCTCCCTCAGGCCCTGGCAACCACGAATCTGCTTTCTGTCTCCACGAATTTGTCTATTCTGGACATTTCATATAAATAGAATCATACAGTATGTAATCTTTTGTGACTGGCTTTTTCAATTAGCATACTGTTTTAAAGATTCCTCTATGTTGTAGCATGTATCAGTATTTATTCCTTTTGTGTATGTGTGTGTGTGTGATTTTTTAAAAAATCTTTTTATTGTGGTAATATTTGCACAATGAAAATTTACCATTTTAACTGCTTTAAGTGTACAGTGCAGTGGCATTAAGTGCATTCGCGTTGTGCAACCATCACCACCATCCATCTGTAGTACCCTTCTTTCATCCCAGTCTGAAAAATGCTACCCATTAAACAGCAACTCCCTATCTTCCCTCCCTTAATCCCTGACAGCTGTTGTTTTTCTTTCTAGCTCTGTGCATTTGATCATTCCATGTATCTTTTATAAGTGTATAGAAGTGGAATCATCCAATGAATATTGTATGTGTGTGTTTTGTGTCTGGTTTTACTTAGATTAATGTGTTAATGATTCAACCATATTTTAGCATGTATTAGGATTTCATTTCTTTTTTAGTCTAAATAATATTCCATTTATAGACATATATTTATGGATATATATATATCTTGTTTAACCATTTATCAGAGATTGATAAATAATATTCCACTTATGAAGATATATATAGTTTATCCATTTATCAGAGATGAACTTTGAGTTGTCTCCTTTTTTGTTCCTATTACAAATAATGGTGCTATCAACATTCATGTACAAGTTTTCATGTGGACATGTGTTTTAATTTCTCACCAGTTTATACCTGGGAGCAAAATTGCTAAGTCATGTGGTAACTCTATGTTTAACAGTTTGCAGAACTGATAAACTTCTTTTCAAGATGGCTGCCCCATTTTGCATTCATGCCAACAATGTAAGAGAATTTCAGTGTCTCCACATCCTTGTTATTGTGTGTCTTTTTTCATAATGGGTGTATTGTCTCATTGAAGTTTTGATTCACATTTCCCTAATGATGTGGAGTATTTTTCCCTGTGCTTACTGGCTATTTTCTAGCATATTTTTAATTCCCTTATTGGAGGTTTTTTAGGGGTGTTTGGTGCAGTTTTTTTTTTTGAGTCGAAGTCTCATTCTGTCACCCAGGCTGAAGTGCAGTGGCACCATCACAACTCACTGCAGCGTCAACCTCCTGGGCTCAGGTGATCCTTCCACCTCAGCCTCCTGAGTAGCTGGAACTACAGGCATGCACCACCACACATGGCTATTTAAAAAACATTTTCTGTGGAGACAATGTATTGCTATGTTGCCAAGGCTGGTCTCAAAATCTTGGGATCAAGTGATCCTCCCGCCTTGGCCTCCCAAAGTGCTGAGATTATAGGTATGAGTTACTGCACGCAGCCATTGGTGTATTATTTTAAAGTTATTTTCTTAGTGGCTGCTCTGAGGATTATTATTAACTTCTTTTTTTTTTTTTTTGAGTTAGAGTCTCAGTCTGTTGCCCAGGCTGGAGTGCAGGGGCACACTTACAGCCACCACAGCCTTGACCTGCTGTGCTCAGACTTCTACCTCAGCTTTCCAAGTAGCTGGAACTACAGGTACACACCACCATATCCAGCTAATTTTTTGATTTATTGTAGAGATGAGATCCTGCCAATTTGCCAATTTGCTCAGGCTAGTCTCGAACCCCTGGTCTCAGGCAATCCTCTCACCTTGCCTCCCAAAGTGCTAGGGTTATAGTCGTGAGCCACTGCACCTGGCCTATAATTAACATCTTAATGTAAAACTATCTAGTTCAGATAAGTTCAAAATTAATTTTTTTTTTTTGAGTTGGAGTCTCACTCTGTCGCCCAGACTGGAGTGCAGTGGCCGCTCCGAGCCACCGCAGCCTCGACCTGCTGGGCTCTGGCGATCCTTCCGCCTCAGCCTTCCAAGTAGCCGGAATTACAGGCATGCACTACCACGCCCAGCTGATTTTTTGATTTATTGTAGAGATGAGGTCTCGCTGCCCAGGCAGGTCTCGAACCCGCGGGCTCAGGCAATCCACTCACCTCAGCCTCCCAAAGGCGCGGGATTACAGGCTGAGCCACCGAGCCCGGCTAGTTCAAAATTAATTTTAATAATATACAAAACATTTACTCCAATACGGCTCTTTTTTCTCCCTCTTCATTTGTGCGGTTATTGTCATACAAATTACACTTTTATGTATTATAAGACTATTGGGCCAGGTGTGGTAGTTCATGCCTGTAATCCAGCACTTTGAAAAGCTGAGGTAGTAGGATCACTTGAGGCCAGGATTTTGAGACCAGCCTGACAATGTAGCAAGATGTCAAACCTCTAAAAAACAAAACAAGAAAAGACTATCTACACAGCTTTATAATTGTAGTTTTTTACAGTTGTTTTTTGTCAGATAAAAGAAAATAATAATAAACAAAAAACCTGTATACTCCTATACAGGTTTTATTTATATTTATTTTTACAATTACCTGTTCTAGTACTCTAAATTTCTTTAGGTGAATTTTTGTCTTGTATTTTGCAGTATGTACTTTTATTTCAGCCTGAAGGATATTCTTTAGTATATCTTGTAGGACAGGTTTCCAATAATGACTTCTCTGATTTTGTTTATTTGGGAATACCTTAATTTCTCCATAACTTTTAAAAGGATAGTTTTGCAGGATATATAATTCTCGATGAGCATTCCTTTTCTTTCAGCATTTTGAAAGTCATTCCATTGCTTTCTGGCCTCCTTGATTTCTCATGAGAAACCATTTTATAATCTTTTTGGCTCCCTTGTACTTTATAAGTGATTTTTCTGTTTTTTCTTCAAGATTCTCTCTTGGTTTTTGTCTTGACAATTTGACTATGATGAGTCTAAATGAGAACCCTTCAGGTTTATCCTACTTGGAGTTTGTTGGGATTCTTGGATGTGTAGCTAAATGACTTTCAACAGATTTGGAAGTTTTGGTCATTATTTCTTCAAATATTCTTTTCCCCCCTATCTCATTGTTCCCTCCTTCTGTGACTCTCATTGTGCATATTGGTACACTTGATGGTCTCCCATAAGTGGCTTTGTTTATTTTATTCTTTTTCATCCTTTTCCCCCCTCAGACTGGATAATCTTACTTGATCTGTCCTAACATTTGCTAATTCTTTTCCCTGACTACTCAAATCTGCAGTTGAACTCCTCTAGTGAAAATTTCATTTCAGTGATAATATTTTTCAACACCACCATTTCTGTTTTTTTTTTTTTAAATATGTAGACTGGGCATGGTGGCTCAGCCTGTAACGCCAGCACTTTGGGAGGCCAAGGCAAGAAGATTTCTTGAACCTGGGGGTTCAAAACCAGCCTGGGCAACTTGGTGAGATCTCATCTCTACAATAGATAAAAAGATAAGCCAGGCATGGTAGCGCACATCTGTAGTTCCAGCTACTTGGAAGGCTGAAGCGGAAGAATCACCTAAGCTACTGCACTCCAGCCTGAGTGACAGAGTGAGACTCTGACTCAAAAAAAAAAAAAAAAAAACCCAAAGCAAAAACAAAAAAATATGTAATTTATATGTCTTTAATTATACTCTCTAGACGGTGAGACATCATTCTCATTCTTTCCTTTAACTTTTGGACATGGTTTTCTTTAGTTCTTTGAGCATATTTATAATAGCTGATTTAAAACTGATGGTAACTCCAGCATTTGGGCTTCCTTGGGGACAGTTTCTATTGACTGCCTTTTTCTCCACGTATGGGTTATTCTCTCCTATTTGTTTGTTTGCAAGTCTCATAAATTCTTGTTGAAAACTGGACATCTAATATAATGTAATGTGACAACCCTGAAAATCAGCTTCCTCTCCCTCCCCAGAGTTTGTTGCTGTTGCTGCTGTTTGTTGAGTGGCTCCCCTGGACGAATTCTGTAAAGTCCGTGCTCTTTGTTACATACAGTCACTGAAGTTTCTGCTAGGTAGTTAGCCTAGCAGCTAGAAGTGGCCAGCTAGTGATTAGATAGAGTACATTGGGCATGCCTTCAGTGCTCTAGCAGGGCATTTACAACTCTGCCTTAGGAATACATTTCTGAATTGATTATCTGGAGGTGAAATAATAGAGGCCTCTCAGATCTTTCCTGGGCAAAAATAGAATCCTGTACACGCCTGTGATCGTCTAGACCAGGGGTCCTCAAACTTTTAAAAGAGGGGGCCAGTTCACTGTCCCTCAGACCGTTGGAGGGGCAGACTATAGTTTTAAAAATATGAACAAATTCCTAGCACACTCTTTAGCACACTGCACATATCTTATTTTGAAGTGAAAAAACAAAACGGGAACAAATACAATATTTAAAATGAAGAACAAGTAAAGTTAAATCAACAAACTTACCAGTATTTCAATGGGAACTATGGGCCTGCTTTTGGCTAACGAGATGGTCAATGTCCGGTTACATATTTTTCACTGCTAGTTGTAACAAGTGATGCAAGTGTGCATCAGTTAGTCTAGATCTGGTTGGAGATTTCAGATGTTTCATTCTGGAAAAAGTCTGTTCACAGACATAAGTGCTGCCAAAGATGGTTGCCATTTTGAGTGCATGGTTCCTGAGATCAGGATATGTCTCAGAGGGGAGAGATGCATAGAAATTAGGAAGGCTGCTTGACTTGAATGTGTCTTTCAGAGAGTCACAATTCTGCAGTTCAGCCAGTTCCATTTGGTAAATTGTATCCATATTTTCAATGCCAATAGAAAATGGGTTATGGAAAAGCTGTATGTCCTGTTCATGGAGATGAAGCTCTTTAAATCTAAATTGGAACTCCTTTTGCAACGTTTCCAGTGAATCCACACGTTTTGTTTGGGAATGTAACTGATGGTTTTTCCGCTAACAGATTTTGAGTTGTGGGGAGATGGCAGAAGTTTTCCTCCTTCACTTGTTTGATGAGGAGGCCTAATTTTACTTCAAATGCTTTCACATGTGATTGCATATCACAGATGAGCTTCCCCTTTCCTTAAAGTTGCACATCGAAACTGCTGAGTAGCTCTGTTACATCTGTCAGAAAGGCAAGGTGCCATTTCCATTCTGCATCATTGAGCTCTGGTACTTTGTTTTTTGAAAGCAGAAAAGCTGTAATCTGTGGAAGTAAGTCATAGAAATGTTTCAAAACTCTCCCTCGACTCAGCCAATGGATTTCTGTGTGGTACAGAACATCTTCATAGGCAACATTTAGCTCAGACAGAAATTCCTGAAATTGTCTGTGGTTTAGTGCATTAGCTCTAATGAAGTTAACACAAGATACCACAATTTTCATAACAGAGTCTCACTTCAGTGATTTACTACACAGCGCTTGTTGGTGGATGAGGTAGTGTATGGCTATTGGATGAGAATGGTTATGTTTGCCCATTTCTTGGTTGATGCGAGCAATTACTCCCTTCTTAGACCCCACCATGCTAGGAGCACCATCAGTTGTCACACTGGCTAGTTTAGCCCAGTCCAGCTCCAAACCATTCACAGTTTGGCAAACCTTTTCATAGATATCCTTTCCTGTAGTTGTTCCTTTGATGCTTTGCAGTGCAGCAAGCTCTTCTGTGACTTCGAAATAGTCATTCGTCCCACGAATAAAAATTAGAAGTTGTACAGAATCACGAACATCATTGCTTTCGTCAAGTGCCAAGGAAAAATAGGAAAGTTTTTTTGCGGAGTTTTGCAAATGCTGATGCAAATTGTCTCCCATTTCTTCAATCCCTCGTGTAATTGTAGGTCCTGAAAGACTCACTGTACTAAATAAATCGGCCTTCTCTGGACACATCTCTTTGGCAACTTGAAAACTTGCTTGCAGTGATGAAATATTTAGCTGCTTCTTCTTCACAAAAGTATTTTGCTGAGTTGTCAATGTATTTTTCAGTTTAATATTTTATCTTTTCTCACTTCTCCGACCAAACAATCATATTTGTCTTTATGGTGAGTTTGATAGTGTCGATGCAAATTGTATTCTTTGAACACAGACACTATATTCTGGCATATCAAACACACAGCTCTTTCCTTGTACTGCATGAAAAAGTAATCATAAGTCCACTGTTCTTTGAATACTTTTACACTCCGAGTCAATTTTCTCTTTCTTGACATCATTGTTTCCTAGGGATCCCAAATTGCTATTAGTAATATATATATATATATGTGTATATATATATATATATATAACACACACACACACACACATTATATATATATATATATGGCACTACAAAAACAATATACCAGCAATAACTTTGCCCACAGAGACATACAGACTGCACTGCCCAACAATGCAGTCTGATCAGTGTCCATCAATACAGTCTGATCAGTGTCCATCAATGCAGCCTTACCAGTCCACATCATTTCAGCCTCACCAGTGCCCATGTTGGTGGAACTCTGCTTCTACTTCAGGCTCACGCTGGTGCGGTGTGGGAACTGGCACGATTACAGAGCCGGTTCCTCCACCACCTTTCCAGTTCACACTATCCTGTGTGAACCGCACTGCGATCTGTGAACTCGCACAGGAGTCTGATTGCATGGGTCTTCTTACCCATGCAATCAGATTCCATTGCAGGAAAAAAGAAGGCATGTATGCCTTTTTTCTTCTGAATCTAGTGCAAGTTCAGCCATACAAGCATATGACTGAACTCGCACTGCTCAGAGATCACAACAGTGTGAACTGGGGCTTACACATCACACAACATACAACATCATACACAACTGAATAGCAATCAGAATACAAATGCACTTACTGTCAATTAAATTGGGTTTCCTACTCCTCGGCTGTCTGCAGAGCAGGATTAAGTTCCCATGGGGCCCTAGGCAGATTACCAGTTTGGGGCCCCCATGCGATAACACTGAGCACTGACCATTTGCATTAACACTGACTGCTGACCATTTGCGATAACACTGACCGCTGACAATTTGCATTAATACTGAGCACTGACCATTTGCATTAACGCTGAGCACTTACAATTATCATTACCACTGAGCACTATTTGCATTACCTCTGAGTGCTAACCATTTGCATTACCTCTGAGCACTGACCATTTGCATTAGCATTGAGCGCTGACTATTTGCGTTACCACTGTGATGCAACCCCCCTAGAAACCACCCCCAACCAACTAACCAACTTCAAAAAAAAAAGGCTCTCCTAACTTCAAAAAAAGGCTCTCCTAACTTAAAAAAAAGGCGCCCCTATCTGCAACAAAAAAAAAATAGACCTCCTAACTTGAGAAAAAAAAGGCCCCCCTTAACCAAAAAAAAAAAAGGCCCTACTAACTGCAAAATTAAAAAAAAAATAGACCTTCTAACTTCAAAAAAAAAAAAAATCCTAGCTTGTTCTTACCTCGGTCCTCAGGCAGCAGCAGGCTCTGCACAGGAAAGCTCATGACTCGTCCGATCACATCCGAGACTGAGAGGAGGAGTCGAGAGACAGAGAGAAGGAGGGGAGTCTGAGAGTGCGACGCACATTCCACACATGCGCACTGCGGGCCGAGTCGGCTGCTAGGCAGGACAGGCAGCGGTGGAAAAACACCCGGTGGGCTGGATAAATGTCCTCGGCGGGCAGCATGTGGCCCACGGGCCGTAGTTTGAGGACCCCTGGTCTAGACTCTCAGCTTCACATCAGCTTTTCAAAGCTTCCATGGATATCTCATTCCCTTAATTTCTCTTTTAAGATTTTTTCCAGCCTCTTGTTTGCCCCAACTGGTTTCACCACCTCAGGCAGCTGTGATGTTAAATAGTTGCCACTGATTGTTTCAACATCCATCTCCTAGGGCACTGGACTTTAATCACTGAGTAAGCTCTGAGTTAGGTCAAATAAAGACAAGGCTGTGAACAGTTTCTCCTGGGAGCTGCCAGACAAGTTCAGTGGCAATTCTCTGGGGCGTTCCAAACCCCGTTTTCCCCTCCATGGTTGCTGGGATGCTGGTTTCACAGCCACCATGGTTATAAGGTTGCTGATTTTCAAGACTACTATGCAACAGGGGAGAGAAGGGAATAGGACAAGTTAAAAGAGCATGAAGCTCATTGTTCTTACTGATATTCAGCAACTTTTCTTGAATAAACACTCAATAGATTATTACAAACTTTTGGTTAATATTAAGTATGATGAAAGTTTATTTTTGACAATTTTTGCTAGTGTTCTCATTGCTTTTATGGAGAAGAGATTTTCAGAGGTCCTGACTGCCATTCTGGATGTGCTGCTTTAAACCATTTGACTGCCATCAAGTTAATTTCCTGAGAGTAGTATTCTCTGACTTTCAAGGAAATGAGTAATACTAGCATCTACTCCAAAAGTGGCTTGAAGACAGGACCTCTGTTTTAATATCTCTGTAGTAACAAGGCCTAGGGTAGGGGCTGGTGCAAAGTAATCATTGCAAGTCCCAGTGAATAACTATGGATCTTATATTTGAAATGTGCTTTGCAATTTACAAAGAGCTCTCTCTTGATCTTATTTCACTTAGTGTGATTTAATTCAACAACATTTCTTGTTCATTAACTCCCTACCAGTCACTGTGCCCAATGTCAAGGATAGAAAGATAAATAAGACAAAAATATGCTCTGGAAGGTGCTTCCAGTCTAGTTGGTGGCACAAGATGCATGTGCACATAACAAAAAAATAGCTGTATGGAGTATAAGTTCCATGCGAGAGGGTACCCTGTCTTTTACTACATTGTATTTACAGAGTGTAGAAGAATATTTGATACCTAGAAAATGTTTGTGGCATATTAAACATGGCCACAGGTTCTTTTTCTTTTCTTTGTAGAGATGGGGTCTTGCTCTGCTGCCCAGGTTGGAGTACAGTAGTGTAGTCATAGCTCACTGCAGGCTTGACCTCCTAGGCTTAAGCCTTCCTCCTGCCTCAGCCTCCTCAGTAGCTGGCACTATAAGATGCACCACCACATCAGGCTAATTTATTTATTTTTTAGATCTCACTATGTTGCCCAGATGGGTCTTGAACACCTGGCTTCAAATGATACTCCCACTTCAGTCTCCCAAACTGTTGGGATTATAGGCATGAGCCACGGTGCCTGGCCAAAAATTCTTTTACACTTTTTCTATTGAGAGGTAAAGTTCCTTTCCTTTGGACTGGACTTGTGACTGCCTTGACCAATGAAATAAAGAAGAAGAGACACTCTTCTGGGTCCAAGTCTTAAGAAATGATTAGTTTCCATTTTTGGTTTCTTGGAACACTCAATCTTTTTCTTTTTTTCCAAAGTTTTCAAACAAAGTTCATTAGAGAAAGAAGGGAGAAAAGAGAGGGTGATATGGCAGAGTTGGCATGGGTGAAAGAAACTGTTGTAACATTCTCTTGAAACTGAGCTTCCATGCTAGAAGGAAGGTCAAATGTCCTTGAAGAGATGCCCACATGGTGGGGAACTGAAGTCCCTAGTAGACAGCCCCAGAACAGCCTACGTCAACTTGCCAGCCATGTGAGCAACCACCTGGGAAGTAGATATTTCAGCCCCAGCTTGGCCAGTAAACCATCTTAAAAGTAAATATTCTAGGCTGGGAGCAGTGGCTCATGCCTGTAATCCCAGCACTTTGGGAGACTGTGGTAAGAGGATTGATGAATCCAGGTGTTTGAGACAAGTCTAGGCAACACACGAGACCTCATTTCTACAAAAAATAGAAAAATTAGCTGGGTGTGATGGTGTGTTCCTGTAGTCCTAACTATTTGGGAGGCTGAGGCGGAAGGAATGCCTGAGCCCAGAAGGTCGAGGCTGTGGTAAGCCATGACTGTGTGACTGCATTCCAGCCTGGGTAAAAGAGTGAGACCCCCTACTCAAGAAAAAATTTTTAAGTGGATATTCCAGCTCCAGCCTTGCTAACGCAGTTGATACTGCATGGAGCAGAGATGGGCTACCCCACCGAGCCATGCCAAAATGTTAGTTTCAGGAATAAAATAAATGATGACTGTTATTTCAAGCCACAGAGTTTTGGGGTGGATTGTCACACAGCACTAGATATCCACAACAATGTTCAATAAATTTTTGTTGACTGCCTTTAATTGTTGAAGGGGCAGAGGTGACATATGTGATCTCATTAAATCTCAACAATTCTGTTGAAGCAATGTTCCCAAGATCATATAGCTGATATGTGGTAGAACTTGGATTAGGTCTCGGAGCCTTCTGATGACAAAATTAGATTTCCACATCTATTTCCACTGTACCATGCTGCCTGTCTCTAGAGAAATAGAGGTTGCTCACAGAGTCCAAGGGAAGATTAGATCCTCATAGGCTGAAATGGCCAAGGAGGGCTTTCTGCAGATGGAGTTGAGCTAATTCCTGAAGAATGAGGAGTAATTATCCAGGCAAAGAAGAAACTAATGGGCATTCTGGGGAGGGAAACAAGAAAGAGGATGGTCTTCATGAAGCCAGACCCTCTGTGGACTGTGCTCCGTACACTATTTTTAGTTGTTTGATCTTAAACTCTTAGAGTGAAATAGCCACTTTATTATTTTTATGGATTCTGTGGGTCAGGAATTTGGGCAGGACACAGCAGGGACCCCTTGTCTCTGTCCTGCAAGATTTGGAGCCTCAACTGGGAAGACACAAAAGCTGGGAGTGACTCAATAGGTGAAGTCTGGAATCACCTGGCTGTGTCTTCCTTCACGTGGACGGCCGCTGATGCTGCCTCTCAGCTGGGATGTCAGCTGGGCTGAATGTGGTAGCCTCTCCTGTGTCTCTTCATGTGGGCCAATCTGGACTTCTTCGTAGCATGGTGGCTGGGTTTCAAGAGTGAGTGTCCCAAGAGAGCCAAGGTGAAAATAATGCATGGCATCTTTATAATCCAGAAGTTGAAAGCTTCAGCAGTCATAGTATTTCTTCTGCCCTGAAGCGGTCACAAATACCTTTGCTGGCTCAAGGGGAGAAGACATAGATCAAATGGCAAATATTGTTGAAGCCATTGTTAATAAATATAACCTGTCCCAATGCATCTCATCAACGTGTCACATCAGGAGGAGATACGAGTCCGACATCCAAATCTTTACTGAGGGATCTTGATAAAATGTCAAGGATGAGCAGCCGCGGTGGAGGGGGCTGAATTTCTCACACTCAGCAACACTTAGATTATCTTTCTTGGGGGTTGGATCAAGATGGTAGACTAAGTACATGCTTTTGCTACTACTTTCATTTCCAATCCCTAGCAATGACCAAAGAAATATTTTAAAATAATAGACTTAGGCCAGGTGATGTCACTCAGGGCTATTCCCAGCACTTTTAGAGGCCACCGTGGGAAGATCACTTGAGCCCTGGAGTTTGCGACCAGCCTAGGCAACATATCAAGACCCTGTCTCTACAAAAATTCAAAAATTAGCTGAGCGTGGTGGCCCCTGCCTATAGTCCTAGCTACTTGGGAGGCTGAAGAGGAAGGATCTCCTGAGCCCAGGAGGTTGAGGCTATGGTGAGCCGTGAGCATGCTATTGCACTCTAGCCTGGGTGACAGAATAAGACCCCAAGTCAAAAAAATAGAATAAAAAATAGACTCATAATAGATCTGGAAAACTGAATGGCACTAGTGGTCCACTGATGTTGAAGAATCTCTAAAGGACAGAAAGCATATCGAATCAATTTGTTGGAGAACACCACGGCCCAAAACATGTGTAGAAGTGGATAGCTGTGGAGAGTAGAAATTTTTCTGGGAGTTTTCCAAATCAGAGACAATGCATCTGAGGAGTAGGAAGAGGCTTTGAGGCTATCACAAGGGTGGCTGCTTGAGAATTGGCATTTAGAACAGCAAGATGGACTGAACCTTTCCTGTTCCCACTTTGCCAAGTGGCAGGCAGCAATAGCACTTGGCTCCAGATGAGAGCAGTTGTCTTCGACTTGGGTGGGAAAAGCAAGACACAAGACAGTGTCATAGGCAGTGGGTGGAACCCAGGAATAATGCGAGGCCTTCTACTCCCAAAAGACAGCTTCTTGAACATACCCTCACATTTTTTCTTTTCACTATCACTTGTCCAGTCATTCCCGCAAATCAATAAAAGCAACCATAAAAGCAAATAAAATAAAAATCAAAACCATTACAGAGGAGCACCAAGCTCTACAGAAGATGGGCCAGCCTTAAAGGAAATAGAAAGGAGATTGATAGAAGGTGTTCAGTGTCCCCAGGAATTTGAGATGAGTAGCGCCCCCATGAAACAAGATGTCGTAGGCACCCTGCCCACCCTCACTCACCACTCCCACTTTGGTTCACAGTGATCTGATTCCAACCACCAGCATCTGCCTTTCTTTCTCTGAGGTTTTTTTCCCCTTGTAGTCCACTTTTCCTCTTTGCCAATTACATGCCGTGTCTGACGTGCTGAGGAATTAGCACTCCCTACTCTGGAGGCAGCCCTCAACCAATGACCAGTTGGATTTGGTATAAATGCCCCAGTTCCCACACCTCTTGGGTGAACCAACTCTGAGGTGTTTGTTCTAAACTGGCTTCCAAGGTTCCCAGCAAAGCTGGCTTGACAACACACCCTTTGCTGGCGGCCCTTTCTTCCTTGTCTTGCCTCCGCATTCCCCCACAGCTGGTTCTTGGTATCATTTCCCAAATAAGTCACTTGCATTCATTGTTCTTAAGGGTTTGCTTATCAGAGAATCCAAACTAAGCCTAACAGTAGGTAGCTATGAAAAAGAAAGTGGGTGGTGGACTGAATAACATAATGAATTAGCAAACTATGGGAAAAAAATGGAAGAAAAGTAAAGTGACATTGATGATAGACTCAGAGATTCCAATACTTGTCTAAAAGAACAGAAATAATCCAAAGAAAGAACTATTCCAAGAAATAATAGGAGAAAGTCTCCCCCAAGCTGAAGAAAAACACAAATCTTCAGATTATAAGGGCTACAAATGAAGAACTTATCCTGATGAAATTCTTGAATATCAAGGGTAAGAGAAAGTCTTAAAGGTTTTTGAAGGTAAAAACCAGACCACCTACCAAAACATGAGTTTTCATAAGTCAAGAAGCTGCATCAGCTAGCACTGAACGCTAAAAGACAAGGGAACAATCTCTTCAACGTTCTGTGGGAAAGTATTTAGAACTTAAAACTCTGTGCCTAGCCAAAAATCATTTATGAGGGGAACATAAAGACATACATAAAGATGTGAGCACCTAGATCACAGTTCCTTTCAATCAAAATGAAAAGTGATCCCAAGAGTAAGGTTTGTGGCACAAAAAGCAGGGAGCCGAGCCCTCTCCATTCCCAGGACTGCTCACCGTGGACCTCTGTGACCTGGTGGCTGTCAAGGGCTCCCACAGAGGCTCCCTCCTGAAGTCTCCTGTTTCATTTTCTGTTCCGCCAATTTGACATTTAACCACACCCCACCTGGAGAGGTCGCTTTCCTGTTTCAGTTGACTTCTTCCCTCTTTTTTTTTTTGAGTTGGAGTCTCACTCTGTCGCCCAGACTGGAGTGCAGTGGCCGCTCTTGGCCACCGCAGCCTCCACCTGCTGGGCTCCGGCGATCCTTCCGCCTCAGCCTTCCAAGGAGCTGGAACGACAGGCGCGCGCTACCACGCCCGGCTCATTTTTTGATTTATTGTAGAGATGAGGTCTCGCCAAGTTGCCCAGATGGGTCTTGAAGCCGTGGGCTCAGGCAATCCACTCACCTCGACCTCCCAAAGTGCGGGATTACAGGCTGAGCCACCGAGCCCGGCTGACTCCTTCCCTCTTGTATTGTAGTATTGTAGCTTTGCTATTCGTGTGTCTGCTATGCCTTCCCGCCCAGAAGATAAACTTTCAGTATGAGGACCATATCATACACCATCAGCAAATAATCACTGAGCCTTTTTTTTTAGGTTGTAAAATATAGTTTATTTAGAAAGTAAATTGGAGAGAGAGAGAGAGAGACAGACAGACTGAGAGGAGAGTTGCCTCCCCAGGGGAGGGGAGGGGCCCAAAGCTGGGAAACATGGAAGCCGTAGCTCAAAGAGCCATGTGGACACACCAGAGTTTAACAAAGCAATGGCCTCCCTGAGCCTTAAAGGGATCCATCTCTTATTCCCACAGCATGGCACCCCTGCCACTGCCACGTTCTCTTTCTCTGCCTGAATTGGTGTCAACACCTTCTCAAGGCTCAGCCTTGGGATCTCCTCTCTCCTCCCCTTGGCCCTCCTTCCCGGCTCTGTGTTCCCTCAAAGTCCAGAGCTGGCCGGGCAAGGTGGCTCACGCCTCTAATCCCAGCACTTTGGGAGGCCCAGGTGAGAGGATTGCTCGAGCCCACGGGCTCGAGACCAGCCTGGGCAATTTGGTGAGACCTCATCTCTATAATAAGTAAAAAAATTAGCCGGGCATGGTGGCATGTGCCTGTAGTTCCAGCTACTTGGAAGGCTGAGGCAGAAGGATTGCCTGAGCCCACCAGGTTGAGGCTGCGGTGGCTGTGAGCATGCCACTGCACTCCAGCCTGGGTGACAGAGTGAGACTCCGACTCAAAAGACAAAACAAGACAAAAAACCAAGAGCCAAAAAGGTGCAGGGTTTATCAAGAGTCCACCCTGTGCCGAGCAGTGTTTTAAGATGATCGTGTGGACTAATGGATCTGCTTCTCACAACTGTGCCACAGGAGAAGAACAATTATTCATCCCATTTTTTTCAGAAACCAGGGCACAGAGAGGAGAAGTAACTTGCTCGAGGACTCACAGCAGGTGAGAGGTGGGGCAGGGCTTCTGACCCAGGAAGTATGGCTCCTGATTTTAACTGTACTGCCTTTCTGATGTGTCTCTGGGTCTTACCCCTGGCCAACCAGCAAAGGTCCAGAGATTTGAAAATGAGTAGGATATATTCAGGGGACAGCGGGGAGAACGACAGAGTAGGATTGGTGAATTAGGATTGGAATTCATGGGAGATGAGTGAAAACTTAGTTTAGACGGGGCACACACAGCAGAGGAGGAACATGGGACATGCATATATATTTGTGGCTTTTACAAAGCAAATCTGGATGCTCATTTTCCATTTTACTTGGTCCTGATAGAAACACTTTGAGAGAGGATTGAAGGGAATCACTGTTTTTTACATTTTACAGACAAGAAGTCTGATGCTTGGAGAGGTTGAGTGACTTGGTCAAGGTCACGCAGCCAAGAAATGGCAGAGCCGGCACTTGAACACTAGAGCTACCTGACTCAGGGCATGAATAACTGGTGCATAAGGTGCTGAGGGGAGGTGCAAAATGCCAGTCAGTGCTGAAGCAACATTTGTTCACCGATTCTCTCCAATAATAAAACATGCCATTTTTTAGTTTTTTTTTTTTTTTTTTTTGTAGAGACGAGCTCTCGCTATGTGGCCCAGGCTGGTCTTGAACTCCTGGACTCAAGCAATCCTCTTGCCTCAGTCTCCCCAAGTGCTAGGATTACAGGTGAGAGCTGCCGGGCCTGGCACCATTTCTATGAATACACCTATTGTTCGCCTTGTGAAAAGAGACCAATAGGATTTTTGGTTAGGATTTCCTCCCCACTCACTCAAGTCCAGCCACCGCTGCCACACAGTGTACACCCCCCTCCAGACCATCTGGGTTTGGAACAGGACTGGGTGAGAGGGCGGGGGAGGAGTGGAAGGAGGAGCAGGGAGGCAGGAGGGCCGTCTGGAAAACTTATTTTCCATGACGCAGGAGTGACTTCTGTTCTATTTCATCAGATGTTTTTGAGATGCTGGGCATCTTCTTTCAATTACCTGGTGGTTAGCGTAGGCGAGGAGGGAAGGGGAGGGCTGACGTGGTAGAGACAAGGCCAGGGCCCATCCTGACGCCTGGAACACGACCCAGGGGGCGTGCGTTCTCACAGGGATGCTGCTGGAACCAGACAGCAAGCACCCAGAGCACGTCTGGGCCTTTTGTTCCCCTCTTGGGTGTGGGGCAAGCACCTCTAGAGGAGGGTCGCAGGGAGGGCTAGTCCCTTGGAGGCCAAGCAGCCACCACAGCTGCCCCTGCCCCTGCCCTTCTGACCATGCTGGAAGTTTCCTTCAGCCAGTGTTTTCTGGGCATCCAGTCCTTGCCTGGCCCTGGAGAGGCCAAGGAATATGCCTGGTCTTCGTCCTTCGCCGAGGGAGCCACGTGTGCCTCTCAGGCCTCGGGTTGGGCCAAAAGCAGAATGCAGGGAAGCAGGGACTCTCGTGTCCCGTGCGGGCGTGGGTTGGAATTGGGGCTGGACGGCTTCCTGGCTGTGTGGGCCTGGGCAAATGATTTGACTTCTTTAGGTCCCGCTTGTTGTCAGCTGGGGCAGAGGGGCTAAAAGACTCAGGGTTGTTGTGGGGAGCCGTGGCAGGTGGGGACAGGACAGCGGTTTACTAACCAGTCGCGACCACTGTGACCATTCAGAGCAGAGAGCACAGCTTGGGAGAGGGAAGGGTTAAGTGAACAGAAATCCCCTTTTCTACTCCTTCCCCCATGGCTGGGGGTCAGAGAATAGAGTTTTGAACCAGAGAGGAGGGAGGAGGACAGGCCCCGGGGGAGGGTGACTGGGGTCAGGGCCCATGTGGGCTGGCCAGCCCGGGGACACTTCTCTGGGTCCAAACTGCCCTCCCAGCTCTGTCCAGGCAGGCAGCTCCCTGCCAGCTTGGGACATTGCGTGGGTCTGGAATTTTTGTGCTTGGGTGTGTGTTTTCTGAGCCAGGTTCACTGTTAAGAATCTCCAGTTACCAACATTCCTGAGACAGACCCAGAGGAGGCCAACCCCAACTGCTCAGACTCCAGGGGGAAGGGAGGGAGGCTGGAGGAGGTGCCAGACACCCTGGCCAGCTCTGGAGCCACCCTGGGTCCTCCTTGGGGGTCCCTGGGCCAAGGCTCCCTCTCTCCTGTCACTGGGCGCGCTCTTGAGGACAGCCTAGACAAGAACTCACATGCAAAGACTCAGCCCGGAAGTGCACCTGAGTCTTAGAATGCCAGGGCGGAGAGGGACCCTGGAGAGGACCTGCCAGCCCATTCATTTCACAGGCGAGAAGGAGGGAAAGTCGCCCTAAGGTCAGCCCTCCACCATCGTGAGAATTTGCACAGAGCCTGACCTCACCATGGCGTCCCACCGCAGAACAGAGAGCGCCAGCCACCCGTCCCTCAGCAAGCTGGCTGGAGGGCCGAAGGGCTTCCCAGGAGTGACACTTCAGCCCTGGGGAGTCTGCTAGATGTGTGACAACACTGACCCACAGGATAGGGGATTTTTATCTTCCCTGTTTCCCCTGTGAAGAAATCGAAGGTCAGAGAGAAGTGACCTCAGCAAGGTCATAGCTCTAGTTTCCCGAGCCGCAGGCCATTTTCTCCAGGGACTGTGTCCCTTCCACTGGCTCAGGGAGTCTCTTTGAGGATTCACAGCGTGCTCTGACCTTATAGATTTTGCTGCCTTTTGAAAGCAGCTCAAATCCCAGCGGGCTCCCGAGAATGTCACTTACGGGTTGCAGGTGCAGGGGCCTGTGTCTTCCCCTGGATTTCAGTTACCTCTTGTATGTCTCAACTGTGCCCAGGTGTATTGATTTGGGTTATGACTGCGGATTTACGTAACCTTTCCTGAAGTGGAGAAGAGTGCTCAGGTGCCGACATGCAGATCTGGGGTTGAGTCCTGTCTTTGCCTCTTGGGACTGCGTGACCTTGGTTATATGTTACAAAATCCAAAGTGTGTAAAATGAGAAGCACATCTTCCTCCAGCCTTCTTTCCTTGCCCACTAGTTTTCCTCCCGAGGCAACGAATGTCAATAAGGATAATGCTGCTTTAAAGATTGAGGCCCCAGGAAGCATCTAGGCTTTGAATGCCATGGGAAGAAGGGACCGTGGTAAGTCTCTTTTTTTTTTGAGATAGGGTCTTGCTCTGCTGCCCAGGCTGGAGTGTAGTGGTGCAACCACAGCTTACTGCAGCCTCAAACTCCTGGGCTTGGGTGATCCTCCCACCTCAGCCTCCCAAGTTGTGCAGCACCCCGCCTGGCTAATTTTTAAAAACTTTTTGTAGAAATAGGGTCTTGCTATGTTGCCCAGGCTGGTCGCAAACTCCTGGCTTCACGTGATCCTCCTGTCTCAGTCTCCCAAAGTGCTGGGATTCCAGGTGTGAGACACCGAGCCCAGCCTGTGGTAACTCCCTGGATCTGCATTCTGCTACCCCTTTTCACTCCTGCTTCTTGAGATGGCTGGGAGGAAAGGTGAGGTGGAAGATCTCCAGGGAAGACCACCAACAATCTCTCCCCTTCTGTTTGTGCATGCTGCTCCTTCCATCAGAAGGAGGAGTGAGCCGGGCTCGGTGGCTCAGCCTGTAATCTCGCGCCTTTGGGAGGCTGAGGTGAGTGGATTGCCTGAGCGGGTTCGAGATCCACCCGGGCAGCGAGACCTCATCTCTACAATAAACCAAAAAATCAGCCGGGCGTGGTAGTGCATACCTGTAATTCCGGCTACTTGGAAGGCTGAGGCAGAAGGATCGCTGGAGCCCAGCAGGTCGAGGCTGTGGTGGCCGGGAGCGGCCACTGCACTCCAGTCTGGGCGACAGAGTGAGACTCCAACTCAAAAAAAAAAAAAAAAAAAAAAAGAAAAAGAAATTCTTCTGCTGGGTGTGGTGGCTCATACCTGTAATCCCTGCAATTTGGGAGATGGAGATGAGAGGATTGTCTGAGTCCAGGGGTTTGGGACCAGCCTGGGCAACATGGCGAGGCCTCGTCTCTACAATAAATATATTAAAAACATTAGCCAGGTGTGGTGGCGCACACCTGTAGTTCCAGCTGCTTGGAAGGTTGAGGCGGAAGGATCGCCTGACCCCAGCAGGTCGAGGCTGCGGTGGCTGTGAGCGTGCCACTGCACTCCACTCTGGGTGACAGAGTGAGATTCCAACTCAAAAACAAAAACAAAAAACAACAAAGACATTCTTCCCTTCCCCTAGCTATTATGTAGGGATATTATTTTGTATATTTCTTCTAAAAGTCTTAAAGTTTTACCTTTCACATTTATATCTGGAATTGGTGTTGTTACATCGTGAGGAAGGAATCTATTTTATTTTTTCCTTGGCTCCTCACTGCCCCTTCGCACACCTGTTGGGAGTTACAGGAACGAACTCAGCACAGGCTATGACGCGGGCTCCAGCAACGAACCGTCGGGGGGAGAGGGGACTCACCAATGGGGTCCTGATGCCAAGTCCCAGAGTCCACCGCACAGGGAAACAGCAGGCTCCACTCAGCAGGGGGTGGGCCCCAGGTGGGGTTGCAAAGAGGGAGGAGCATTGTAGTGAAGGAAGGAAGGCCTGTGTGGGAGGGATGTGGCTTCGATAACCATGGTGATTCTGTAGGCCCCATAGACACCCAAGACAGCTGCTGAATTGAGCTGCTTCCCTGATCAGGCCGTGAGTCAGGCTGGACAATGACTGGGTTCTTTTTTTTTGAGTTGAAGTCTCACTCTGTTGCCCAGATTGGAGTGCAGTGGCACGCTCCCGGCCGCCACAGTCTCAACCTGCTGGGCTCCAGCGATCCTTCTGCTCAGCCTTCCAAGTAGCTGGAACTACAGGCGTGCGCCAGCATGCCCGGCTAATTTTTGATTGATTGTAGAGATGAGGTCTCGCCAAGTTGCCCAGGCAGGTCTCGAACCTGCGGGGTCAGGCAATCCACTCACCTCGGTCTCCCAAAGCGTGGGATTACGGGCTGAGCCACCGAACCTGGCAATGACTTGGTTCTAAGCGGAGAGCCCAATCCCCTTCTGCCTGTACATGCCCCAAGCTTACCACGGCCTTAACTCTCCCCCTACCCTGTCTTCCCCCATGTCCCCAAGGCAGGAGGGGAGGGAGCTGGTCACTTCAAGCAGAAGGAAGCCCAGACTTCCCACAGCACGTGGCACAAGAATGTGGCTCACACTGCATTGCTTGGGTTAGTATTCAGCTCTGGCCCTACTAGGGGCATGACCTGGTGAAACTAACTTCTACTAACCCTTCTAGGGGCCTCACTGTAAATGGGATTCTAAGGATAATCTGCCAGGCTGTTGTGAGGCCTAGAGATAGTGAGACAAACAGTTGGTGCTCAGTACGTGAATGAAATGTATCGTTTGCAGGAAGCTGCATAGCTGACAATCATGCCCATGACAGTTTTCCCATAACCAGTTTTCGGGATCGTATTTCCCACAGTTCCATCCATTTCAGCTACATGGAACCACTCCCGTGTGCTGTGACTGTCTGCATCAGGGTCTGGGTCAATATGATGTAGCCCGTCCATAGGATGCAATTTCAGTAAAGCCATTTGCAAGAACACTCACATCTGAACCAGATGGGGAAAAAAAGATGCCTAGATATGCTAGTAGTGGGATGAGACAAGGTTCCTGTGTAAGGTAGGATTTTTTTTTTTTTAAGTTGGGGTCTTACTCTGCCACCCAGGCTGGAGTGCAGTGGCACACTCACAGTCACCCCAGCATCAACCTGTTGGGCTCCGACGATCCTTCTGCCTCAGCCTTCCAAGTAGCTGGAACTACAGGCACGCACTACAAAGTCTGGCTAATTTTTGATTTATCATAGAGACAAGATCTCGCCATGTTGCCTGGGCTGGTCACAAACCCACAGGCTCAGGCGATCCACTTGCCTCAGCCTCCCAAAGTGCTAGGAAGACAGGCTGAGCCACTGAGGGTGGCCTGTTTTTGTTTTTTGAGTTGGGGGTCTCACTCTGTCACCCACACTGGAGTGCAGTGGCATAATCACAGCGATCACGGTTCACAGCAGCCTCGACCTCCTGGGCTCAGGCGATCCTTCCACCTCAGCATCTGAGCAGCTGGGACTACAGGCGCACACCACTATGCCAGGCTAATTTTTGTATTTTTCTGTACAAACAGGGTTTCGCTTTGTTGCCCAGGCTGGTCTCGAACTCCTGGGCTCAAGCCATCCTCCCGCCTCAGCCTCCCAAAGTGCTGGGATTACAGACGTGAGCCACTGCGCCCCATTCCTAAAGTAGGATGCTTGATGCCATATTGTAAAGGGTATTCTCAACATACGCACATACCAGCTGGTGTATGCGTGGGTTACTTCCTGTGAGGAGTTACTGGAAGCTGTTAGTGCCGGTTCCTTTTGGGGAAAGGGTCTAGTGAAGCATGTGAGCTTTTGCTTTTCTTCTTGTTCCTCTCTGTGGATTCGTCATTCCCTGCCCACACGGACTCAGTGCCGTTCCGCACCCAGGGCGGCAGTGCTTCTCATGTATGAGCTCTGCCTCACACCATCGGCACATGGCAGGCTCCACTGTGATCCCCTTTTACAGATGAGACAAGGAAGGCCAGTGAGATTAGGCAACTTGCTTAAAGACACACAACAAGTAAGGGGTGGAGCTGGGTTCGAACTCAGGCAGCAGAGGCCCGGAATCCCCACTTTCAGCCATTATATGATACTGTCTATCAATGTATTATTATTATTTTGAGTTGGAGTCCCACTCTGTCACCCAGCCTGGAGTGTGGCGCCATGATATCCACACACTTGACTTCCAGGGCTCAGGTGATCCTTCCGCCTCAGCCTCCCGAGTAGCTGGGACTACAGGTGCACATCACCACACCCAACTTTAAAAAAAATTTTTTTTGTGTGTTGCCCAGGCTGGTTATGAACTCCTGGGCTCAAGCAGTCCTCCCACCTTGGCCTCCAAGAGCTGGGATTGCAGGCATGAGCCTCGTGCCTGGCTTCTCAATGTATTATTTTGATCTATTTAAAAATTCACAACAGTTTTCTGTTACAGACACCTTTTTACTCCTTTATTTCTTTAATTAAAAAATCAGAAGCAACGAATGGCCTCTGATTCATTGTTCTGTGACTCTTGTCTTCCTGGGTTCCTCCCGTTCCTCCCTGACCACAGCCTGGTGGCAGGCACAGCAAGGGAAGAAAGAATGTCCCTGGGAGTCAGGAGACCCTCACTCTCACCCCAGCCCCGCACAGACTGCAGCATGCCCTTAGCCAGGTCCCTGTCCTCCCGGGTCTCAGCCTCCATCTGTGGGGCTAGGACAACGCTGGCGCCTATGACCTCCACGAGCCCTCCCTCGCAAGGATTCTCTGGCTCTCTCTGATCTATTTTTACCTGACACCTCTCCCAGGAGCCTGTGGGCCTGAGCTAATTTTCCTGGCTGGCCCCAATCCAGGCAGCTCAGGTGGAGAGCGCCAAGCTAATGAGGCCAAGGTCATGGCCACTGTCTCTTGGAGGAAACCGTGGCTTTGCAGCCGGACTGTGGCTCCCCCACCAGGCGCTGGGCTCAGGTACAGGCGGCCCTGGGGGAATGATGAGAGCCAGGCTGGCTTCTGCAAATCATCACTGCCAGTAAGAGCCACTCGGAGTCCAGGTCCCAGAGATCCTTTGTGACTGCAGGGCAGTGTGTCCTGGACACACCGAGAGATTCTAGGAGTGTGTGGGGTGGGGGTAGGGAGAGGACCAGATGGTTCATCAAGTGCCTGCAAGCGGCTCCACCCCTGGTCAGGCCAGGAAGACGGGAGCCAATCTGTTTCCTTGCATCTAAAGCAGGGGGCACGTCCACATACTCCCAAGGCAGCCCACCCGTGGCTTCCCTGCTTCTGACATCAGACCCTCCCTCTTTCTGTGTGAGCTATTTCCTCAGCCTTGAAGTCAGAGGCGAGAAAGGGTAGGGCATCCTCTTTTACCTTGTTACCTGCCATGAGGGCAGGGGGGCTGTCTGTTTTCTTCTCTGCTACACCCCTCCTGGCCCCTAGACCAGCACCTGGCATACATACTGTAGGGGTCCAGTAAACATTGTTTGAGCAGATCAAGTCACCATTGTCCCAGAGTAAGGCTGAAGGCTGCCTTTGAATGGACACAGCATCACCAATGGGTTCTACTTGGCTGTTTTCAAATATTTCTATCTCAAAGAGTCTGGGTTGCTTGTTATTTAGAGAGACATTGTGTGAAGGCTCTAGGAAAAAGTATAATTCCTTTATAACACGTCACCACCCCGATCTGAACATTTTGCAAATTTGAATTTTCTCATTCCAGGTTTTTCAATTCAGTTCAGTGAGTGTTTAGTGTTATTATTACATAATTAATTATTAATTGAGATCTTACTATAAGCCAGGGTAAACATATAACATGCATTAATTTATTTAATTTTCATAACAAGTCTCTATGATGAGCACTACCGCCGTTCCTATTTTACAGATGAGAAAACTGAGGTCGACAGAGTTTAAATTGCTCCACCTCACCTGGTTACTGAGTTCTTGAGCTAGGAGCCAAACTTCAGAGCCTACACTCCCAGTCACAACTAATGCTGCTCTTTAGGACCTACTTTACACATAAGTACAATATCTGTCTGCAAAGCACTGGCAATTATTTATTTATAAAAGCAGGATTTATTGAGGACAGAAGCTCCCACAGTGGGAGGGGACCCGAAAGGGTTGCCCCAGCACTGGTGCAGTGGCTCAGACTTGTAACTCCAGATACCTGGGGGGCTGAGGTGAGAGAATCACTTGAACCAGGGAGTTCAAGGCTCCAGTGAGCTATATTGTGTCACTGACCTCCAGCTTGGACAGCAGAAAGAGACCTTGTCTCAAAAAAATAAAACAGAATAGAATAAAAAAAGAATGAGGCCTTCGACAGGTAAGCGGTTAAGCAAACTGCAGCACATCCACAGCTTGGAATACTACTCAGCAATGAAAAGGAACAGATGTTACTGACGTATGCAGTAGCCTACACGACTGTGCCAAGTGTTAAAAGGCAACCACCCACAGGTACATACTCTGTATAAGCTTTTTGGGGGGTCTTAAATGGTTGAAATTACAGAAATGAGGACTAGATTAGCAGGTGACAGGGCTAGGAAGGGGTAGGAGGGAAGTGGGTGTGGCTGTAAAAAGATAATGCAAAGGATTCTTGTGGTGACAGAAATAATTTCTCTTGGCTGGGTGCGATGGCTCATGCCTGTGTCCCAGCACTTTGGAAGAGGGAGAATTGCTTGAGGCCAGGAGTTCAAGACCATCTTGGGCAACAGAGCAGAACAACATCTCTACAAAAAATTAAAAAATGCAGCTGGGTGTGGTGGCACGCGCTTGTAGTCCCAGCTACTTGGAAGGCTGAGGTGGAAGGATCACCTGAGCACAGGAGACGGAGGCTGCAGTGAGATCTGATGTTACCACTGCATTCTAGCTTGGGTGACAGAGGGAGACTCCAACTCCAAAGAAAGAAGGGGGGGGGGGAGAGAGGGGAGAGAGAGAGAGAGAGAGAGAGAGAGAGAGAGAGAGAAAAGAAAAACATCCTCTTTTGACTATATCATTGTCAATGTCCTGGTTGTGATATTGAAGAGGAAACTCAAGAAGCAGCATTTGGTGCAATAAATAAAATTAGCAGCCCATGACTCCAAAGCAGAAAACTGGCTGGTTGTATATTAAATTTCTGTATGTGTTTGCGTGTAGGGCATTTACAAGTCTAATTTACTTGCCAACACCTAACATTTTGGAGGATGTTACTGAGGAAAACCGTGTAAAGGGTACGTGAGGTCTCTCTGGATTGTTCTGGATGACCGCGAAATAAAACATTTCATTAAAAAAAAGAATGAGGCAGTCTCCAGCCCTCAAGGAGCGCACGTCTAGGGAATGAGAGGGTGGGGAGCCCCGCCTGTCAGGACAGGGAGGGCCTCCGGGGTAGCGGCCTCTAACTGAGTCCTCAGGGGGAGCTCGCAGGCCAGAGAAGAGCAGAGGACAGGACATCTGGGCAGGCAGGACCGGGCCACAGTGGGCTCCTTGGGCCTTCCTTCCCCAGAAAAGTCAGCCCAGGGCCTTTCAGACCGTTGCAAAGATGCATCCCACAGGCTGTCTCCCCGCCTGCTCATAAAAACCGCAAGTGATGGATGCCTTCGCCTTCTCTTGAACTGGGGGTGCCACTGCCGCTTATCTGGTAAAGAGCCCAGTTGGAGGAGAGCCTGGTGGAGAGCTTCTTGGCAAACATCACACCAGAGCAAGTGGCTTCGATCAGCCCGTCAGCATCAACCTTCATGTTCAGTTTAGGAAGCAGGCAGATGTTCACGTTCTTCCTTTAAGAGATCATTTCTCTTTTAAATGTTTGGTTTTGTTCTCGGCGTGCCTAGTCCTGCTCTTTGTGAAGTAACAACCCAGTGGTGGAAGAGGGGAGCATTTTAGAGACAGAGGCGCTTCCATTTGGATCTTAATTCTACCACTTACGAGTTACGGTCATGACCCTTAGACTCCTCTCCCTGAGCCTCCATCCTTGTGACTAACAGGGCTGGACAGAGCTAGGCTGGGTGGCTCAGCCTGTAATCCCGCGCTTTGGGAGGTTGAGGTGAGTGGATTGCCTAAACCCGCAGGTTCGAGACCCACCTGGGCAACTTGGCGAGACCTCATCTCTCCAATAAATCAAAAATTAGCCGGGCGTGGTAGCACGCACCTGTAGTTCCAGCTTACTTGGAAGGCTGAGACGGAAGGATTGCTGGAGCCCAGCAGGTCAAGGCTGCGGTGGCTGGAAGCGGCCACTGCACTCCTGTCTGGACGACAGAGTGAGAATCCAACTCAAAAAAAAAAAGGCTGGACAGACCAATGCCACCGAGTTCATAGGGCTGTTGTGGACTTTGCCAAAAAACCTCATATAATGCCTGGCACATGGTATCTGCTCAATAAGCGATACTCATCGTTAATAGTAACTGTAGTTTATACAAGGAATTCAAATTCAAAGATATGCACCTTTCACAGTTCTCTGCAAATAGTCCTGTGATTTCCACAAGCTGTGCTTGTAACAGCCAGGATGGACGAGGTGATGCTGCAGTAACACACAAGCCCCCAATCTCAGTGGTTTACATTTACAAAGCTACTTCTTGCTCATGTTATATGCCCAGCATGGTTGGGTCAGCTCTGTTCCTGCTGTCTTCCCCACTGACCCAGAATCGCAGAGAAGCTGGTCTCTGGAAGATTGCTGGTTGTCATGGTAGAAGAAAAGGGTCTCACATCAGCATTCAATGCTGTGTTTTAGAAACGACACATATTATTCCACTCAAGCTCATTGGCTGAGGAGTTGGAGGCTGCAGTGAGCTATGCTCGCACCACTGCCCTCCAGCCTGGGCATCAGTGAGATTCTGTCTCTTACAAAAGACAAAACAAAACAAACTCCCAAAACATAAAAAAACAAACTCATTGGCCAGAACTGGCTAAAACTGGTTACATATTCCTCCCCTACCCTAAGGAGACCAGGGAGAATAACCACACCATGCATCTGGAAAGGGAATAGCCAGAAAAGTGTAGCCAACAGCCCTGGACTACCACAAGGCCTCTGGAAACCACTGCCCAGACTGAGGGAGGTCCAGCGGACAGTGGGGGAAGGTAGGAGCCAGAGGGGACTGAGGAGGACCGAGGAGGCTCGGTATGGAGGGCAACCCTGAGTCAGTGTGCAGGGCTGAGGCCAGGGGACCACTGGGAGCCTTTCTCAGCAGGACCCAGACCCAAACAGACCCTGGACCGTTCTGTTTTGCAGGCAAACCAGCCAGTCCTGCTGGAAGGTGGGAAGCTGTGTTTTCTTGGCTTCCCAGTGATGTGTAAAGCTGGTACAGAGCCCCGTTTCTCTGGCTCTGCCCCTCCTGCTCTGCTGGACTATTTAATTCTCCTGTGTGTTCTCAACTTGGCCCCCTACTTGCTGGGGCATCCATGTGTCCTTTCCCCCATCTGTGTGCCCCCCCACTCCTTCCTGGGGCAGCCACGTGCCCTCTTCCCCATGTGTTCCCCCCTCTTCCTGGGGTGGCCATGTGCCCCTCCTGCTTGGCTTTGTGCAGCTCCTGCTATTGCCGACGTTGAAAGCAGCAGTTCTGCCAGCCTGTCCACCAAGGTCCTGGGCTGCCAATGTGTAGCGCTGACCACACGATGTCTGTGCCGGCAGTGCCACCTCCCGTCCCCACGGAGGCCATGTCCAGTGCTTGCTGTGCCCCAGCTCTCCAGCTGCAGCCCTTGCCAGAGGATTCAGCCTGAGGCTTAGCGTGGGGCTGCTTGGGTGGCCGACATCATGGTCTGATCCATTTCCATCCTGACCCGGGCCGAGCTTCTTTCAGATTCAGGAACTCAGGTCTTTTCTGGACCTCCCCACCCCCACCACAAGACTGTGTGGGCCACTGATGCGAATATCCTTGTCACCACTTTCCCAATCTCCATCATCCCATGGCCAACCTTTAAGACAGCTCAAATGTCACCTCCTCTGGGAAGCCTTCCTTCACTCCTCAAGCTTCATCAAGGCCCCTGCTGTGAGATCTCTCCCCTTTGCGCTGAATTGGCAGGCAGGAGTGGAGCATTTGGGAGAAGGAACACTCACGGGGCGAGAGCATTTCCAAACAGCAGAACCTCAGGAGAATCGCCCCTTTGCCCCTGCCAGGCTGCTCACTCACGCTTCGTGGTCTCAAGGAAGCGATGCCGGCCTGTCAAACACATTGGCCTCAGAGAGAAAGTCTCTGGGTTTCTTGTTTGTCCCAATAAACTGCTGCAGGTGGCCGAAAAAGGAGGCGTCTTTGTTCTCAGTTTGCCATGGATGACTCACTCCTTCCTGTGTCCTGGAGAGCAGACTTCTTGCCAGTGCAGGCCTGGTGTTCCCTGGGGGCCAGGGAAAGTGTCCCCAAGGAATATTCTAGACATGACAGTTACCCAAGAGGCCCCTCATGCCCCAATAGCTGGTTGTCAGTCCAGTATTGTTCTTAATATTTTAGAACATTGAGGAAACTCAATAAAAGTACTGTTATGGTCCGAGTAAACACTCGGCTGCTGTCTCTCAACGCCAATAAATCGAGAGGCAGGGAACTGGCAGAAAGACGCTTAGTTTCTTAATTCGGAATTCAGGGAGACAGAACCTGGCTCCTGTCATTTCTGGAACCAACCTGCTCATCCCTTAGGCTCCACAGTCTTTTTTTATGAGTTTAGGGTTGCTGGTGCCTATATGTTGACTGTGTGACTGACAACTGCATAGAACTCAAGTTACAGCCGCATTTTGTCAATAGTAACTTTTATGGTCTGCATTTCCTGGCGCCAGTTAGCAAAAGGTGGCTCATCTTATCAGTGACACCAAACTGAAGAGTGGATCCAGCTTGCCATAGAGTAAGAGCGTTAACAGAGCCTATTACAAAGTAAAATATTCACTACGACATGTTGTTGATTAGTAGTTATAACATGTAAAAAGTTATAGAAATTACAAGGCTTATGGTTACCTGGGTGCTATATTTTAAAATCTGTGACCACTGATAAGTGGGGGTGAAGAGGGATTTCTCTCAGTTGAGTAAGCTCAGTCTGCAGGGGTTAAGGGTTCTTTGAAATGTCTTAACTGGGAATGTAGAGGTGATAAGGGGATACCTTTGCTACTTCTCAGGAATGTACCTGCAGGCCTGCTGGAGTACTTTAGGTATTGTGGCAGCATGGACAGACAACAGTGGGTTTCCATCTCAGTACCTTAGAGGCAGAGGTAGGTAAACTAGGTGCCACTCTTATTAGGGACTACCATGCAGGTTTTGAATAGATGGAGAAAGCCCAGGAAACTGCATTTGGTACTTCAGGCTGGCCGTATACTAAATCTGACCAGCTGTCCCGCATGTGTATATATATATATTGTGTGTGCATTTTTTATTCTGCATTTTACTTTGTCACCCAGGCTGGAGTGCAGCGGCACACTCATGGCCACCACAACCTCACCTGCTGGGCTCAAGCTATCCTTTCGTCTCAGCCTTCCAAGTAGCTGGAACTACATGTGTGCGCCACCATGCCAGGCTAATGTCTTGATTTTTTTTTTTATTGTAGAGCCTAGGCCTCTCCAACTTGCCCAGGCTGGTCTCAATCCCTGGGCTCAGGCAAATCTCTCGCCTCCACCTCCCAAAATGCTGAGATTACAGGCATGAGTCACTGCGCCTGGCCTGCATATATATTTTTTAAATTATTATTTGTCAACACTTAAATTTCAGGATAGTTCACATCAAATACTCTACAGTTCCAGGGTCTCATTCAACATGAGGTGGACAACACAAGGGTCCCCCTTCGCAGGAGCGTGGCTGGACCCGAGGCGGCAGCTTGTATTTCCCGTTCACCCCAGTTCCTGTCTGACCTCTGGGGGCATCTGGGTTTGCAAACCCAGCTTTCCTTTCACCTCACTCTCTTTTCTCTTCCACCTGCTGACTCCGCCTCCCTGACTGTCCCGCACCAGGCCCCCTGGGTAGTCAGGAGGGAGCAGGCCCTGGGGCTCCACCTCTATGCAGGGCACAGAATGCTGGGGGCGGGGAAGGGGTGAGCTCCTCCCCACCCTCTCCTGGGCAGTGCCACTGTCCTCTGTCCCCCTCCTGATCCTAAAATGTCTCAAGAGCAATGCCCCCTCCCCTCCTTTGCCGAGGGCCGCCTGCCCCTGCTTCAGCGAGAAGACTGGGCGTAGGGGCCAAGCTGGAAAGCCAGCAGCCCTCCAGCGGCTTCTCCCAACACTCTTGGGGACCACATATATTTAATGGTTAAGGGACTTGTCCCAGGTCTGACAGCCAGAGCACTGGAGAGGGCCAGTGGCCTCCCACGCGATCTTGTGCCTACTCCAGGACTGGGGCCCGAGGGTAGTTTAACTGCACTGTTGACTCAATACAGTTTAAAAACCTGCCACCTGCGCAGATATTTTGAAAGAAAAAAAGCGTTTTCTTTTTTCCCCCTTCTTGTAATAGATGATAAAATTCCAAGTCTTTATCACTGCCTTTCCTTTGGAACCGTGTTTAGGAGAGAGTAGCTTGTCCAACACGGGTCTACACTGGTTGCTGAATTTACTTGTATTCCTAACTGTTCTGTATATGCTGCATTTACTTATGGCAAGAAGGCATTTTTTTAAAGGAAACAAACTCAAGAAATCATGAAGTGATATAAAAGCTGCATATGTCTCCAAAGCTCAGAATTCAGGTCCCAGTTGCTGTCCCGAAGGAGTGAATGGAGCTCCCCCACCCCCTTTTTATATAATAAAAGTGACTTAGCGTGTGTTGCAGCTGTCACCACTACAGTAAGCTGGTTTGCAGATGTTTTCCACTGAGCGTCACAATAAAGAGTACCATGTGCTACGAGCCATGTCTGGTGGTGTCCGTCGGCAGCAGAGGGGCCTGGCGGGTACAGGGCCTTGCTCCTGCAGTCGGCACCTGCTCTGTGTCTCAGGGAGCTTCCAGAAGCCAGTGTGGCTGGGGTGGCTGTGGGTGGTCAGGGAGAGAAGATGAGCTGGAAAAATGGGTTGGACTGGATTTGTGGAGAGTAAGGTATCTTATGAACTTTGGTTCGTTTTGGTTATTGAGTACCTTCTGTGTGCGGACACTGAACCGGTGCTGGGGAAGAGACACCACGAGCCAGGTGCTGCCTTGCAGGGACGTCCTTACTCATCCAGTGACATCGTCGGCCCAGGAGGGTCAACGAGGGTTGCAGACACAGGATGGGACATCAGTGGCCAGGCCTGGGGACCAGAGGGTCTTCCCAAGACTGTCGAGGCTTTTGCTCCGTCTTTCTTTTCAAGGCCCGAGCACACACCAGCTCCTGACTGGGTGCTGCAAAGATGAGGGCCCTGTGGCAGCAAGGGGAAGGTCTTCCTTGGAGCAGGGCCGTGGTGCCCGTTGGAGTGCCGGCCGTGGGCTGAAGCAGCAGGCCCGTACACTGGCAACCCGGGCAGCTTTGTTTAGCTGGCACAGTTGCTAGGACACTGCCTCGGTCTCTAAAAGTGACCTGTTCAACCTCTGGGCAGGGAGCGGGAGGAGGTGACAGGAGAGCGGCACTGAGGGCTTTGTGTGTGTTGGGATTTCAGGCTTCAGAATTAGTCCCCGATCGGTTACTCCCTAGGTTGGGTTCCACTTTCTGGCGACCTTGGACAATGGGTGTTGCTTCTGTGGGCTTATTCACGGTTCAGGGATGGCCCTTGGTGGTCTGAGGTTTGAGGGCGTCCTCTTGGGTGTCCTCGGGCCAGTTGGCCCACCCCTCTGCCTCCATGGAACGTGTGTCATGTGGGAATAACAGTAGCTGCCACGTGGGGTTGCCGGGAGGACCTGAGGGCTTGACAGGACATCACCTGTAAAAGCCTCACTCCTCGGGTTGGGAGGATGAGTGGGAGGAAAAAGCGCTCTGCCAAGGGAAAAACCCAGAATAAGTGCTGTCACCTGACTTGCCCCAGCTGGATTTCAGTCTTGGGGCGCTGTGTGCTCCTTGTGTCCACCAGAGGGAGACATCATCCCTCGGAGGAGGGAGACTGGCTGCCGTGGGGGAGCTTGGATGGGACACATTCCATCTGGGGGTCACTTAAGGAGGTGAGCGATGTTTGGCAAAACAGCTAGCTGCATGCACACTCCTGGACTGCTAGCTTCACCCTGCTCTGTCACCCTGGACAAGCCACTCTGTCTCTGGCCACCTTCCTTATCTGTCGGGTAAAGTACCCTGGATCTTTGCCACCAGACTGTGTCCCTTGGACCAGGGGCATCGGCTTCATGTGGGAGCTGGTTAGATGCAGTTTCGACCTCACCCCATCCTCTGAATCGGACCCTGCACTTCAATAGGATTCCCAGGTGGTCTTCACGCATTTGATCAGAACCTTGACCATCCTTGGTTCCAGGGTCTGTCTCCCGGGACCCTCCTGAGCTGATGGGCTGCTTAGAGCCATCAGTGGGACGAGGGTGGTGGCTGCCCTGTCTAACGGGGCACCGTGGCACCTCTGAAGGCCTGTGAGTGACTCCCTGGGTCCTTATGTGCAGGTGGAGCACGGTAGGGACACAGAACCGGGGCAAAGCAGGCAGTGGGACGGGTGGCAGTGTGTGAGCCACACAGCCCACTCAGCACCATGTGATCTGGGGTCTGTGGCCCTCTGAGACACAGACAAGACAGTCTGAAACCCATGTCCTGCTTTAGGGATGCCTAGCCCCCCCCCGCCAAGACTTCAGAGTGTTCTTAGCTGGTCTGTGGCCTCCTGGACATTGTGACTCCAAGCTTCCCTGCTCATTGTGCTAGCTCAGATGCTCTTGCTGGCTGCCTGGGCTTCCTGCTCTGAACACAGGTCTGGTGTGCAGTTCTGCCCCTTCCTGTCAGTCCCACCCTGATGGACACAGGATTTCTCACATGGGACAGATCCCTAAATGGAGGGGGCATTTATGTCTCAATTCTAGCCGCATGGGTCTGAGTTTAGACATGCCCAAGGCTCGGTCAGCACTGATGTTCCATAGGGCATCGTGGCTCCCCCTGGGCCCCCACCCTCATTTCCTTCCCTGTCTTTGGTCTCCCAAAGGCTCCTGAGAAAATTCTCATTCTACTAGACCAGGTAACCTCGACCACAAGCTCTGCCTGGCTCGCCTTATCTATCACATTCAAACCTGGGAGCAGTCCACTCTCCTCGAAAGGTGGGGAGGGCTGGGGAAACCCATGATCTGGAAACAGGCTTTGGCTGCAAAGAGCAGAAACCCACCAAAGCCAGTGGACATGGGCTCTCGGGGGAGGTCCAGGAGATAATTCAGCAGATGCTAAGACTCTGACTCAAAAAAAAAATGTATAGGAGAGAGAGGGAGAGAAATCACAGTGTCTGCCTTCTGCATGTCAAAAGTGAGCATTTAGTGAAGATGAGACAAGGGCTGGTGTGATGAATTTTGCTCCATGATAATGTAATTTTGGGGCCAATTACAAGGTGTTCATTTCCTAGTAGAGTTTCTTTTTTTTTTTAAAGCAGGATTTATTGAGAAGACAGAAAAGCTCCCACAGTGGGAGGGGACCCGAGGGGGTTGCCCCCAGTAGAGTTTTAAAAGCTGCTGCAGTAGAGCCAGGTGCGGTGGTTCATGCCTGTAATGCCAGCACTTTAGGAGACAGAGGCGAGAGGATTGCCTGAGCCCTGGGGTACAAGACCAGCTTGGGCAACTTGGCGAGATCTCATCTCTATAATAAATCAAAAAATTTAGCTGGGCATGGTGGTACATGCTTGACGTTCCAGCTACCTGGAAGGCTGATACCCAAGGATCACCTGAGCCCAGCAGGTCGAGGCTATGGTGGCCATCAGCATGCCACTGCATTCCAGCCTGGGTGATGGAGTGAAACTCTGACTAAAAAAAAAAAACCAACCCAACCAACCAACCAACCAACCAACCAAAGAAACAAACAAACAACAATATATTAGCAATGACACTGGGCATACGGGGAGACTGTGCTAACGCTGATGGCATGAAAGAGAGTCAAGTCCCGGGGGGCAAGGGGACTGTCTGGAGGACCCCATAATTTGTCAGAGGCAGAACTTTCTTCCTGAAGACCATGGCCGATCCCAGACCCAAAGCTGGAGATAGGTGTGTTGGCCAAGGAGAGACTGGAAGACCAGGTCTGGGGTTTCTCCTTTTTTCTTTTTTGAGTCAGAGTCTCACTCTGTCACCCAGACTGGAGTGCAATGGCACGCTCACGGCCACCCCAGCGTTGACCTGCTGGGTTCAGGTGATTCCTCCACCTCAGTCTTCCAAGTAGCTGGAACCACAGGCACGTGCCACCACGCCCAGCTCATTTTTTGATTTGTTGTAGAGATGAGGTCTCGCCAAGTTGTCCAGGCTGGTCTCGAACCCATGGGCTCAGTCAATCCTCCCACCTCGGCCTCCCAAAGTGCTGGGATTGTAGGCGTGAGTCACCACGCCTGGCCTGGAGTTTCTCCTTTAAGTGTGTCAGCAAGGAGGGTGGGACTGGACTGAGGGTGTTGCCGGCCTGCAACATGTTTGATTTGTTGAATTGTGGGCTGCTCAGAGGTTGTGACTTTCAGTTTCCCTTTCGGGTTCCTACGTATATCCGGGAGCCCAGTGGTTGTGTTCAGCTGTTACACAGATGATCAGCTGGAGGTTGGATCCTCAGGGCTGAGGGTGGCTGGATCTCGTTCACACTCTACCAGGGGAAGGCTCCTTGGTAAGTTGGGGCGGTGTGGCTTCCCCTCATCCTTACAGTAGCTCTATGAAAGAAGGGATATTGTCACCTGTTAGGGATGAACTCAGGAGGGTTAGGCAGTCGGCCCACAGTCACACAGCTGAGTAGTAGCAGAGCCTGGAATTACACTTCTTTGATATAAAACAGTGCTTCCTGGAACCGTCTGGAACCCACGTCGTCATACACCAACACTGTTCTCTGCAGGCAGAAGACCTGCGAGTGAGTTGCTGGGTAGTCCGAAGGGAGCATATTTTATTTTATTTATTTTTTATTTTTATTTTTTTTTGAGTTGGAGTCTCATTCGGTCGCTCAGACTGGAGTGCAGTGGCCGCTCCCGGCCACCGCAGCCTCGACCTGCTGGGCTCCGGCGATCCTTCCGCCTCAGCCTTCCGAGTAGCCGGAATTACAGGCATGCGCGACCACGCCCGGCTGATTTTTTTTGTTTATTTTATTGTAGAGATGAGGTCTCGCTGCCCAGGCGGGTCTCGAACCCGCGGGCTCAGGCAATCCACTCACCTCAGCCTCCCAAAGGCGCGGGATTACAGGCTGAGCCACCGAGCCCGGCAAAGGGAGCATATTTTAAAGTCTAATGGGTGTGTTGACCATCCTCCAAAACCCTAGGACCGTGTGTGTGTGTGTGTGTGTGTGTGTGTGTGTGTGTGTGTGTGTGTGTGTATGTCGGGGACTCACTCTTTCGCCCAGGCCAGTGTGCGGTCGCATGATCACAGTTCATGGCAGCCTCGACCTCATAGGCTCAGGTAATCCTCCCACCTCAGCTTCCTGAGTAACTGGGACTATAGGAAAGTGCCACTGCACTCTGCTACTTTTCAAAAGTTTTTTATAGACAAGGTCTTGCCTAGGTTGGTCTTGAACTTCTGGGCTCAAGCAGCCTCCCCAAAGTGCTAGGATGAGGGGTGTCAGCCACCATGCCCAGCTGCCCTGAAATCTTTATACCCCATTAACAGGGAAGGGCCAGTGTTACCCGCATCTCGCCCACAGAGGATATTCTCAGTCATTTAAAATTCCGCTAATCTGATGTTTCAAAAGTGTTTCTCTTTGTATTCACTTGCGTATTTCGATTCTCAAGTGAAGTGGACTGTCTTTTCACACAGCTGGTGTTCTAGGACCTCTTAGTTCTTGGCTTCAATCTTTTCATGTTGATTTGAGGATCTCTTGTGGACATGTACTTTTTTTTTTTTTTTTTTTTTTTTAGTTGGAGTCTCACTCTGTTGCCCAAACTGGAGTGCAGTGGCCGCTCCCGGCCACCGCAGCCTCGCCTGCTGGGCTCCGGCGATCCTTCCGCCTCAGCCTTCTGAGTAGCCGGAATTACAGGCATGCGCCACCACGCCCAGCTGATTTTTTGATTTATTGTAGAGATGAGGTCTCGCTGCCCAGGCGGGTCTCGAACCCGCGGGCTCAGGCAATTCACTCAACTCAGCCTCCCAAAGGCGCGGGATTACAGGCTGAGCCACCGACCCCGGCTTTGGACATGTACTTTTTGTCTGCTATAAGTCTTGCCAGCAGTGCCTCCTGGTCTTTCATTTTATTCTGACTTAATTTATGGTGGTCTTTGCAACTTTTAATTTTTAAGGTATCAAATCTATCAAATTTTCTCTTTATGGCTTCTGAAATTTATATCTTTTTTTTTTTCTTTTTTAAATTTGAGAAAGAGTCTCTTTCTGTTGCCCAGGCTATGGAGCAGTGGTGCCACCATAGCCTCAACCTCCACGACACTCCAGAGCCTCCACCTCCTGGGCTTAAGCAATCCTCCCACTTCAGCCTCCCAAGTAACTGGGGCTACAGGCTCAAGTCACTATGCCTGGCTAATATATATATATTTTTTTGTAAAGAAGGTGTCTCACTATGTTGCCTAGGCTGGTCTCTAATGCCTGGCCTCTTGTAATTCTCCCGGCTTACTCTTCCAAAGTACTGGGATTACAGGCATGAGCTGCTGTGCCAGGCTGGATTTGTGTCTTGATTAGAAAGGCTTCTCCAGGGCAACATTATTCATAACATTTTTCCTAGTACATTTTTAGTTTTTTTCCCTTCTGGTTTACATTTAGATCCCTTTGGAATTTATTTATTTACTTATTTTTGGAGAAGCTTTTCTTGTCTTCTTCTTTTCCTGTCTTCTTTTTTTTTTTTTAGTGCAGGACCTATTTAATGGATTCTTACTGCAGAAAAAAAAGAACAGACTCTTGTGTTTGCCTTCAAAGGGAGCTGCCAGTGCAGTGAGGAATGACCTTTTCCCCCTAAAAGTTCCTGGCTGTAGTTAGTAGACAAGAGTGCCAAGAACTTAGAGGGAGCTGGGCTTGAGAGCAGACCCAGGTGACAGCTGGGAAGGGGAGGCTCTGGAGTGTCGTGTTCAAGGCATGGCCATCATTCAGACTTTAGCTGGGACCCGTGTCTTTTGAAATTTCTTTTTTTCTTTCTCCTCATACAAACTTATTAAGGCTGGAGGGAAGAGACACAAGGAAGTAAATGGAAACTCTCCAAAAACTGACAGAACTGTCAAAAGTCCATCTGAGTTACGGTCTTGTTTGTTCTGTGCCAGAAAAAGCTGTTCATTAAGATAGAAAAGAGAAACAAATGGGATTACTCAAGGTAGGTGGAACTGAGACCAGGTGCTTTCAGGTCCTGGTCTTGCCTCCCGCATCACAGATTCCAGCCAGACCATGCCAGGTGGGAGGAAGGTACCCTGGTCCGTCCGGTGGAGGGAGGCAGTGGAGAATACTACAGGGTCTCCACTAGAATGTTCCAAGTCTACCAAGGAGATAGATGCCCAAAGGCCCACAAGCCATAGAGCTACACCAGGAAAGCACAGCATTCAGGGAGCCTGGCCGGAGGGAAGAAGCAGCCTGAGCAAAGGCCTGGAGCCTGGTGGGGGTGGGTGGGAAGGAAGCTGGTAGTCTTAGGAGGTGCCCGGACCCAAGGAGAAGAAGGGGCCAGGGAGTGGTGAGGAGGGTAGGAGCTGGAGAAGCAGGAGGACCTGTGTTCTAAGAACTTGAACTTTGACCCTGGAGAGCTTGGGCCAGAGCGGGGGTGGGGGGAAGACCCGGGAGGACTTCCTGCCTGCGTGGGGCCAGCTTGGTTTCCTCCAGGCACTTGAAGACCTTTCTGGGACTTGACCAACCTGTATCCTTGCCCAGGGAGGACGCCCGCATACCAAGCAGAAGGAGGTAATACCTAGCACCAACACCCAGCTGTGGCCCCAGATGCGGCTCAGAGCCAGCCGAGAATGACAGAAGGATGACACCCTGGGCGCAGGCCCAGTGCCAATGTTTGGCGAGGTCGATCCCCACCCTCCCTGCTCGCCAGCTCCTCCTGCTCTCTGTGCTGCCTCCTGATCCTTGTGGTCATGATTTTGAGGTGGCTGCCCTGGTCCCCAGGGTCACTCCGCGTTCAAAGAAGGAGGAAGGGGGAGGGGCAGCCAGATCTTCGGTCACACTGCTCCTAACAGCAAGAAGCCCCGAGTAGTCACTCAACAGACTCCCCTGGTGCCTCGTCGGTCAGGACTGTGTCCCACTGTCACTGTCACTGCACAGGGGCCCCAGGAGACAGATACCTGAATGTCTGGTCCCTTAGGTGAGAGGCAGGAAGGGGGAAGTGGGAGGCATGTGGCTTTTGGGGACAGGGCTTTTGCATGAGCGCTGTGGGGAGGAAAATTGTCAGGGGTCAGGGGTCACGGAAACCCCTGTGTTGTTAAGATAAAGTCTGTGAGCAAAGACCAGCAGCTAGAAATGGACGCACCAGGAAGTGACAGAGTCACAGGGGCTTGGAGAGAGGAAGGGGCCGACTCGGAGTGCTCCTGCCTCATATGGGCCCGACAGGGCTACCACCAGGCTGCCTGTGTGTGTTGTTTCCTCCTCACAGAGGCAATGGACATCTCTGCAGCCAATGCCCTCCAGCTAGAGGCGGTGGGACACTCCCGTAGTCAGCTGAACATTTGGATTTATTCTTCTCACGAGAGAAGACCCACTCTGAGCTCTATGGGCACCTCAGGAGGAGGGTGCTGGAAAGAACCTGTTATAGGATTTGGGCTTTGGTTGGGTGTCTTGCAGGAGGGTTGAAGGATCAGAGGCCCCTCTAGGTTGGGAGCTGCAGAAGCTAGGGGGTGAGTCTATCAGCCGGTATCCCAGAAGATCTATCTACCAGGGGTGCCAGGAAAATGGATACACATTGTAAGCGATGCTATCTATGGATTACTTTTCGTTCACCATCATCAGAAGTGTCTGGATGCAGATGATAACTACTTTGAATGCCTTTTGTAATCGCAGAAGTCAAGCATGACTTGTATTCGTCTTTTGTGATTGGTATATATTGAGCATTAGAATTTTAATACAGTTTTTTTTCCCTATCTTAAAATGTGTATCCAGAGGGACGACCTGGATGAGGATAAAGCTATACCTGGTAAAGAAGCATCAGTCTTGCTTTCTAGCCCGGAGGGTGGTGTTTGGTATTTTGTGGTTGACTCAGAGACCTCAGAGACCTCGTTGTTGTCTGTGATTAGACAAAATTAGGACATGACCTTTCTCCGTCTCATTTTCTCATGGTCTCAGAGTCACCCATTTATGGCTGATATTCACTAAGGTTATTCGTGTCCGTGGAGAATAACGTGGCCCAGCCGAGAGTCCAGGCCAGTTTCCAGGTGACAGCGGCTGCCCTTCTTTCTCAATACTTAGAAACAGGCACATCAGTAAACAGAAGGAAAAAGACTCACTCCTGTAAGCCCCCTTCTTACTAAAATCAATTAACAAACATTCTCCATTATGGTAACTCTTCTTGGATTCCAACCACCTATTTTAGGCCTTTGGTATACTTTTTTTCTCTCTGTTTTTTTTTTTTTTTTTTGAGACAGGGTCTCAGTCTGTCATCCAGGCTGGAGTGGAATTTTAGCCTTTTCTTTAGGTAGTAAATCATATTCTTCTCTTTTTTTGAGTTGGAGTCTCACTCTGTCGCCCAGGCTAGAGTGCAGTGGCAGGCTCACGGCCACCGCAGCCTCAACCTGCTAGGCTCAGGAGTGCCTTCTGCCTCAGCCTTCCAAGCAGCTGGAATTATAGATGTGTGCCATCATGCTCCGCTAATGTTTTGATTTATTATGAAGACAAGGTCTCGCCAAGTTGCCCAGGCTGGTCTTGAACCCCTTTCCTCTGCCTCCCAAAATTCTGGGATTACAGACTTGAGCTACCATGCCCGGCCTATTCTTTTTTTTTTTTTTTAAGTCAGAGTTTCACTTTATCAACCAAACTGGAGTGCAGGGGCATGCTTATGGTCACCGCAGCCTCCTCGACCTGTTGGGCTTAAGCGATCCTTCCACCTCAGCCTTCCAAGTGACTGGAACTACAGGCATGCACCACCACACCCTGCTAATTTTTTTTTTTTAATTTACAGTAGAGATGAGGTCTTACCATGTTGCTCAGGCTGGGCTCGAACCTGTGGGCTTAGGCAAGCCTCCTAAAGCACTGGGATTACAGGTGTGAACCACCGTGCCTGGCCTTAAATAATATTCTTATGCTGGGAGATGAAGTAGTATGAGATTGCATGTTCTGGAGATAGGAAGCCTGAGTTTGAATTCTGTCTGTCACTAGTTGGGGGCTTCAAGTAAATCACTTCATTTCTCTGAGCCTCAATTTCCTCATTTGAAATATGGGGGTGATAATAGTATCTGTCTAAGAGGATTGTAGTAAGAACTGAAAATGAGTTAATTCCTACAAAGCACTTAGAATGGTGCCTAGTGCAAAACAGATGGTCGAGAAATATTAGTTATTGCATTTTTACTTTTCTTGGTTTTGAAATTTAGACATTACTTTTAATTTACTTCCTAGTAGGTTAGACTTTATTATTATTATTCATTAACTTATTTTTATACTTCCTCTAACTCGCACCCACCTTCTCCTAATACTATAGCACTAGTTTTATATCCTTTATTGGAAACTTGTAGCTATATGTAATTTACTTACAGCTTTATTTCTTATGCCCTCAACTGTAGCCAGTTTATAAAATGAGGCTATTAATCCTCCTTCTCCTTCCTTCACTTCCCAACTCCTACCGTTGTGCTTTAATTCTTTTGCTTATGGGTAGCAAGTATATTTAGCTCTCATATTTAAATGTGTTGTTTTGTTCTAAAAGTTAAACATCAAACCAGAGTTTTGTGATGTTTTAATATTGTTTACTCTAGAGCCAAGTTGTACAATACGGTTGCAAATGCCTTCTTGAACAGCTTTATTTTTCCTGATGTTTCTAATTGCCTTTGTGTTTCCCCTTGCACTGTGGGCCTTCATCTTTTAAACTGTGGATCATATGAAATAGCATATTTCAAGTTCCCTTTCCTCTCAGAACTCTTCACTTCTATTTCGTTCTGGTCTGGTTGCTCTCTGCATGCCCAGCTGTAATCCTTGGATTCCCTTCTGACTAGGTTGATTTTCCTGTTTCTTGGATCCCATGTCTTTTCATCTCTCGGTTATCTATACCTACTCTCCATGGATGCATGCACATACACACACACTCACATCCTAGTGTTTTACCTCTGTATTTCACCGAGAGCCACCGAGCCCGGCTCTCAGGTAACTTTCTGAGGAATGATTCTGTATGGTAACTTTCCTATTCCCCATTTAGCTCCATTTCTTCTGTTGTCTTTTTGCTTTATTTTCTGGAAGCTTTCTTTGACTTTCTTTTCCAGTCTATCTCAAGAGTTATTTTCTCAATCATCTTTTAATTCTCAAGTTCTCTTTTTCCTCCAGTGTGTTTTCCCCCTTTTCAGTGCATTTTGTTCTCACTTTATGAATTAAAATATCTTTGAGCCGGGCTCGGTGGCTCAGCCTGTAATCCTGCGCCTTGGGAGGCTGAGGTGAGTGGATTGTCTGAGCCCACGGGTTCGAGACCCGCCTGGGCAACTTGGTGAGACCTCATCTCTACAATAAATCAAAAAATTAGCCAGGCATGGTAGCACGTACCTGTAATTCCAGCTACTTGGAAGACTGAGGTGGAAGGATCGCCGGAGCCCAGCAGGTCGAGGCTGGGGTGGCCGGGAGCGTGCCACTGCACTCCAGTCTGGGCGACAGAGTGAGACTCCAACTCAAAAAAAAAAAAAAAAAAAAAGAAAGAAATATCTTTGAGAGCCAGGCATGGTGGCTCACGCCCATAATCCTAGCATTTTGGGAGGGGGAGGAGAGAGGATTGCCTGAGCCAAGGGTTTCAAGACCAGCCTGGGCAACTAGGTGAGACCTCGTCTCTACAGTAAATCAAGAAAAATTAGCCGGGTGTGGTGGCACATGCCTGTAGATCCAGCTACTTGGAAGGCTGAGGTGGAAGGATCACCTGAGCCCAGCAGGTCGAGGCTGCGGTTATCATGAGCATGCCACTGTGCTGTGACAGAACTGACTCCCGCAGTTGAGAGATGAGTGGCACTCTCAGAATGTGAGGAGAACACAAGTTTATTTACTCCGGCGGGCCCAGGGGGCTCATATCTAAGTCCTGGGGCCCTGTCAGCTTGTGAGCTTTGCCTTATATCAGGTTTACATTTCCACGTATGGGCAGTTTACATTTTTGTGTGCATGCAGTATAGCTTGGGTGGTAGCTGGGGCTTAAGCGAGCTATTTATAAAAGCGGATATTGCAAGGAGAGAGGAAAAAAATGGTTAGGCAGGGACCGCCTTCCTCCCGACCACTGTTATGGCCCTTTTTGCTTCCTGCCAGGTCAGCTGCACTCAAGCCTGGGTGACAGAGTGACACTCTAACTCCCCCGCCAAAAAAAAAAAGGCTTCAAATTTCCCTGAGGACATGTGTTTGAGTTTTTAAGCATCATCCTACTTTCAAAATTATTCATTTCTTCTGGAATTGTTTTGTACTTGTGTATCTTGGTCCCTTTCCTGTGTTTATGTCTTTCTCATATAACTATCCTGGACCGGTTCATATTAAAGGGGGTGGAGGGTGTGTAGGCCAATGCCAGGCTTCCCTGTGGGGTAGTTGAATGGGAACCCCCTAAGTGCCAGAATACAAAGATATGTTTTTCTGGGGCCTTTGGATTCAGTTATGAACTCTCTGATTTTCTCCATCTGGGTAGACTCAAAGCTGCTATGAACACTGTATGGGGTTGGGCTTGGTGAAATTATCTCCTCTCCTAGACCATCTTCATGGCTTTCTGTCCTCTTGGTGTTTCTGTAGGGGGTGGCTCCTTCCCCCTCCTTTATTCTGCCATCACTTCCTCCTCCAGTGCTGCCTTCCATATGTCTGCCAAAGCCTCTGGTCTCCTGTTGGCCTCATTTCGGTTTTCACTGGCAGCAGTGGGCAGAGCAGTGTGTGGGCTCTTTGGCTGGTTTGGGCCTGGTCTTTCCCCCTCACTAGATTTCTCACCTTGGGCAAGTCACTTAACATCTGTCTAGTTAACTTATCTATAAACAATGCAAATGGTACACACCTTGAAGTTTACTGGAAGAAGACTGTGAGTTATTTATAAAGTCTTAGAGCAAGTTCTGGTGCAAAGTCAAGTCTACAAATGTTAGCCACTGTCATCATTAGCTGTCATTGTACCTACAAGTTCCTTGACTATCATTATGATTGGGTCTCTGGAAGGGGGGGTCAGTAAATGCTTGTTTGCTACTTAAAATAACGCCTAAACATAACCAACATTTGCTTTCTTTCGTCATCTACCAAGGCAAGAAATCACAAGCAGAACTTAAAGAACTTTTCTCCGTATAAAGGTCTGGTTTTCTTTTTTCTTTTAAAAAAAGACTACTCAGAATTGATAAGACCGAAAGAATGGCCACCCTAATACAGTGCTAGTGTGAGTGTAAATCAGTACATTTGTAGAATAGTGTGGTTCTAGGTAGGAAAAATTGTTAGATGTTGATATCCTTTGACTTAGTCATTCTACTTCTAGAAATTTCTTAAAGAAATTCCAAATGTGGATAAAGTTTCATGCAAGGAGAATATTTGTTGTACTATGATTTACATGAAGAATTAGAAACAGACCGGGTATGATGACTCATGCCTGTAATCCCAGTACTTTGAAAGGCAGGAGCATTTCTTGAGTCCAGGAGTTCAAGACCAGCCTGGACAACATAGTGAGACCTTGTCTCTAAAACTAAAATAAAAAATTTAGCTAGGATTAGTGGTGTACACCTATAGTATCAGCTCCTTGAGAGGCTGAGGTAGAAGGATTGCCTGAGCCCAGGAGGCTGAGGTTGCGGTGAGCCATGATCATGCCATGGCACTCCAACCTGTGTGACAGAATGAGATCCTGACTCGAAAAAAAAAAAAAGAATTAGAAACAACCAAAGGTTCTAGGGGAGAAATGCAGCGAGGACTGGGCAGCACCAGGAGGGCTCAGCTGCCCACAGCAGGGACAGGACCAGCATCTGGCAGGATCCAGGTCCCTGAGGGATGAAGGATCTTGCAGAAGCAAGGAAAGCACAGGCTCTCCAGCACAGCACCAGTACATACACCAAGACAGAGGCTTGGACACAGGGTGCAAGATGTCCTTTTGGAATGAGAGGAGTCATCTGCTGGAATCACATACACATGAATACATATTTTGAAATGTTGAAGAGAGTAGGGCATAGTCTTTGATGAATCAGGGTGGCACCTCCAAAGCTGAGTTAACCTGCAGTGGATTCTGGATCAGAAAGACCTGGGTAAAAGTCTTGGCCCTAGGGCTCTTATGAAAATGTGGGCGTTACCTAACTTTCAGGATTATCTCTGCTTTAAACTGGGAGCCCCGACTGCACCCATCTTATGCAGTGTATGTGATTATTTAATGAGATTTATCTAAGGAGCTCTGTACATCATAGACATTCAATACATGCTACCAGAACATTCCTTCCCACATTTTCTTCTGTGTATAGATCCTACCGTTTTTGTAATTGTCAGATGTCCTCCTCTGATTATCTTCTCCTTGTACCCTAGCAAGACAAGAGAACACGGCCTTGGCGTGCAAGAGAGGGCAGAGGGAGCTGGAGGGAGGTAACTGTCTTTAAATAGCAGCTGGCGGAACCCAGGAGACAGAGGAACACTTCGGTTAAGTCTATTTTGGTGTTTGCTGCCACCCGGGAGGGATCTATGAAGTCCAACCTCTCGGCCCTCCCTCTTGGGACAGCCAGCTCATGACCTATCCTGCAATTTGTTTTCCTTCCCAAGGGTGAAGCAAACCTTCCAGCCTGAACAGACTCTGGCGAGCTGTAAGGAAAACCCCTCAGAGGTCCCGCTGCTGGCACCATGACCCCAGATGACAGCGGGGCCTGCCCAGGTAGTCACACTTGCTTCTCTCTGACTGGTTCCTATTGTGACCCAGAGTTAGGTGGCATGTCCAAAGCTGAGTTAACATGCGGGGGATCGAGAACAGGCTGATGAGGGGCCCTGACCCCAACTGAGACCAAGGGAGTCCCCCAGCCCAGGGATCTGTGGAGGCCTCTCCATTCTCTCCTTTCCGCAGGGTAAAATGGTCCAGGTGCTCACTTCCTCCTATCCCTGCTGCCTAGCAAATGACTCAGGTGAGGCAGGACAGCCAAGGGAAGTGGGGGATGGCAGCGGGGGAGGAGCGAAGGGGCCAGCAGGTGGGGAGGGTGGGGGGAGGAGGTGGACCAGCAGCCCTGACCTCTGACGTCCCCAGCAGAGGATGGCCTCTCCAACCCTTGCCCTGTGGCCTCCCGAATGCTCTGAGTGACTCAGTGGGAAGAGTGACTCAGAGTTCCACTGAGTTGCCCCTGTGTAGCTCTTGCCATGTCCCATCTGAGCTTGTCACCTCACCTGCAACAGGAGAATCGTATTTTCCTGTGTTATTATAATGACCTAATGCAACAGGTGTACATGTCCTGGCCAGTGCCTGTCAGACAGTAGGTACCCCTTCAGTGTCTTTCTTTCTCATCCCCTCTACCTGAGACCTGTTCATTGCAGGTGGAGACTCCCCACCCCCTGCTGTGTTAGGGCACCTGCTGCCAGGTAGGACTGCCTCAGACAAGGCCTGAGCTGATGGTCTCAAGTAACCTTTGTAAAAGAAAATCAGAGGCATGATAAAATCTTAATGAGTTTATCTGAATAAGAAACGATTCATGAATTGGGAAGCACCAAACTCTGATAGGGGTCTGAGGCGGGAATCCACAAAAGGAACATGGAGTCAGGATTAGGAAGGCATTTGATTGCTTGCAGCTATAAACCTGCCTTTTTGGTTTACTTTGTTGGAAGATTTCTAGTTATGTAACCATATGCTTGTGATTGATTGTCGTTAAATTTTGTTTCTAGCTAGGCACTGTGGCTCACACCTGTAATCCCAGCACTTTGGGAAGCCAAGGTAGAAGGATTGCTTGAGTCTAGGAGTTTGAGACCGGCCTAGGCAACATAGCAAGAATTCGTCTCTACAAAAAATTAGCCAGGTGTGGTGGCAGGTGCCTGTAGTCCCAGCTACTCAGGAGGACGTGACAGAAGGATTACTTGAGCCCAGGAGGTTAAGGCTGTGGTGAGCTGGTATTATTGTGCCACTACACTCTAGCCTGGGCAACAGAGTGAGACCCCCAACTCTAATATATATGTATGTGTTTATATATAGAGAGATATATATCTATCTATATATCTATATATACACACACACACCATATATAAACTGTACATACCATATATATACACGTATACCATACACACATACACACATACAGGGGATGCCAAAATATGTATACAGATTTTAAGTATGATGTTCACTCAAAAGATCGTGTTAATTAAACAAATGGTAGCATCACTTTGCAACAGGCAGAAGAGTCAAAGAAAGTGGTGGATGAACAGTTGAGTGGGTGTCTTACTATACATTGCTACTGTAATTTAATTCACTTTTGAAAAGCAATACATAGATAATGTCTCTTAAAATGTGAACACATTTTTGGCACCCTGTGTATATATATATAATTCTTTAAAAAAATTTTAAAACCTTTTTGTTTCTGTCTAACATAAACATTCACCAGATATAACACCAGTTAAGTTTCACATATGTTTGCAGCTTAAGCAAGGTTAAGGCTATTCTTTTTTTTTTGAGTTGGAGTCTCACTCTGTCACCCAAACTGGAGTGCAGTGGCCGCTTCCGGCCACCGCAGCCTCGACCTGCTGGGCTCCGGTGATCCTTCCGCCTCAGCCTTTCGAGTAGCCGGAACTACAGGTGCACGCTACCACGCCCAGCTAGTTTTTGATTTATTGTAGAGACGAGGTCTCGCCAAGTTGCCCAGGGGGGTCTCGAATCTGCGGGCTCAGGCAGTCCACTCGCCTCGGCCTCCCAAAGTGCTGGGATTGCAGGCTGAGCCACTGAGCCCGGCCAAGGCTATTCTTAAGGTTTGGTTGGTTTTGCTTGCCCAGGAAAGTTTCAGGCCAGGTCTCCATTTTAATTTTTCCTTAACACCAAGCCACTTGCACTCCCCAGTCTCCATGCCATCAATAAATACACACATTCAGAGCTGTGGGTTCCCTCCACCCAATCCCTGGTTTCCTTTCTCCTTTTAGTGAAGAAGGAAACGTTAATCAAGGCAATTAAAAGCATTAATCAAAACGTTAAACAAAACAATCCTCCACCACCCAAATTGACATGCCGTTCCTTTCCTTATGTCCTACCGAATTGCCTTGGCAATCAAGACACATCTCAGGAGCTGCCCATGAGAGCGAATTGTGCTGTGCTTGGTCATGTTGAAGAGGGCGGGGAGGGAAGATGAGAAACGGGTTCCCCAGCAGGCCCTGGACTCCTCAGGGAGAACTGAGCTGGTGGGTCCCTCAGGATAAGCTCTCCCTTGGAAACAAGAGGATCTCCTGTTCCATAAAGGGGCAGTTTGGGTTCCGAGGGGCCAGCGGGGAGCCACATCCCCTGAGACCAGCCTGGAGAGGGGAGAGGCAACATGGGGGGATCACAAAGATTAACGCTGAGGGTTCAGCCCCCAGCCCACTTGCAGCATCCCCCTCCACTGCCAGTCTGAGAGTTTCTGTGATTAACAGGAGAAATCTCTTTGCATGGTAGTTGTACTCAGTGGTGTGCAGTTTAAAACATCATTAGTAAATAACTTTTCACATACCATAGGGGAAAATGCAGAAATCACAGGATTTTTTAGAGACAGGGTCTTACTCTGTTGCCTTGCCTGGAGAAAAATGATGTAATCATGGCTCACTGCAGCCTCAAACTCCTGGGCTCAAGCAATCCTCCTATCTCAACCTCCATGGTAGTTGGAACTACAGGAGTGAGCTATGACACTCGGCCCCCATTTAATCTTTATCACTTCCTTACAGGCCCTATCTCCAAATGCAATCACTGGGCGTTAGGGCTTCACCATATACATTTTGAAGGGCCACTATTCCATCAAAATCACCCACGTGACAGCTGCTCAGGTGGTTTAACACTCCACCCCTTGACGTTCAAGGCCGTTCACCCCCCAGCACCCTTTTCTCCAAGCTTGTCCTTTTTCCTGTCCTAGAGAGTGAAAACTTTATTGAGGACATCGTTGAGTGTTTCCGGGACATAGTGAGCAGAGAGGAACTGCAACACTTGCTGACCGACGACAAAGCCTGGCAGAGATTCGTGGCACATCTGTCCAGGTAACCTCTGTGGGGTGGCCTTGATGGGGTGCCCAGCAAAGAAGCCCAGATCTCCCACTGGGCTAGTTCTTTCTTGGTAGGCAATTCTCTTCCAAGCAGCTTCTGAAAGATGGTGGCGCCAGCGAGACTCAACACCCTTTGAGGCCAAGAGATTTATTAGAGCAGCGGCTACAGAGAGAGGGAAGAGGGTCTGTAACCGCCTGGTAGGGAAGGGGGAGTGAGAGAGAGAGTAAGAGAGGGAAGAAGAGAGAGAGTGAGAGAGCCAGCAAGAGAGTGGCGGGGACAGAGAGAGAGAGCAAGAGAGAGAGAGAGCTATGCAGGGGGGAGGGGTATATTTTATGGACCTTGCAGGGGTTGGCCAGTGCCGTGCCTGGGTCCCATTGGAGGAGACCATGAGGCAGCATTTCTACAGGGAGAGGTTGTTTGAGCACAGGTTTAAGTTTCGCGCGGGCGGGAAAAGCCTCTCAGGGCCTTTGTTGTCTTTGGGAGGCAGCGCCATCTTGGGGACGCCCTTCTGACTGTTCTCTGCACCTTTCATTCCCACCTTTTCTGTTTATTTGGGAGAGGGGCGTCGTTATTCTTTCTGGCTGCTTCCTGCTGGATGTGGGCATTGTGGGGTGAGGTGGGGGAAGGGCACAGAACCAGTTAGAATAGGGTCCAGAGGTAGGCACTGAAGGTGAAGATTTTTGAAAGCTTGAGTTGTATGAAAGTTTTTTTGTAAATGCAGAATGACGACTTGTTTCAGCCAGTCCTCCAGTGGGCACGAGGGCGGTGGTAACCAGCTGTCTTGGAGTAGACTGTGGAGGTAAATAGAGAACCTGGAAGAGAACATATCTAAAAGAATAGTTAAGTGATGTTTAGGGGCAGCACCAGAAGAAGAAGCCAGGTGGGGCACAGGTAACATTGACAAGTGATGGTTGAGTTGAAGTTGTGAACAGAGGAATTTCTGATAGTGGGGGGAAATGAACAGTAGGATTTTGTATGCAAGTGGTGGTAAGATTTTTATGAATGGTACTGCCATACATGCTATTGTGAATAATGCTGCAATAAAAATGTATGTGTAGAACCAACTGTGTTGCCCACTGAAAGAAGACTGGATAAAATATGGTGTATATATATGATGGAATATTACGCAGCCATAAAGGACAAAATTATGAACCTTATAACAACTTGGGTAGATTCAGAGTCTGTGATATTGAGTGATTTATTAAAGAAACAGAGAACTGCATGAAATTACTGGATTGTAGCTCAATAAAAGGAATAAAGTCAGGCCTATATTTTGACAATTGTAGGCAGTGGCTGATTATTTTTCATATATAAAACTTATAAGGCCTGAAGTTATTAGCATAACTTAAATGATAAACTTTAATTTTTGTAGCTTTATTATAAGTGGCAGCTTTTGTATTTTTGGACTATAATGGTGACCTGATAGATTGTTTTAGACTATAATTTGAACTAGGCACTTAAGTAAATTTTATATAAAATTTGAAGGGAAATCTGAAAATGTTTGGAGACTTGTATTTAGAAAAGAATTTATTATGCCTAGATTGTTTATAGAATTTTTGTACATATATATATTTTAAACTTTCCTTATACCATTTTTGGTGTGCTTATATCATTTTATTTTTGTTTTTTACCCCCTTTTAAAAAATTTTATAACAGAAATGTACCATATAAAATTTCCTCTTAGATATATATATATATTCCTTTTGTTTTGTTTTGTTTTCTTGCTAAAACTTTATTTGTATACCAACAGCCTTTTTACATTTTTCCTTTGCTTTTTGCTTTCCTTTTTATTTATTTATAGATAACCTTTTATAGTCATAATTTGAAGTTACCTTTTAGAACTGTTAGCTGAAACATTTAGTTTTTGGAACACCTTTAATTTCACTGGAGAGCAGGTTTTAGGAGGAAGAATTTCAGTATGAGCACAAGGCTAAAAACTTAGCCTTAGTATTAATTAAGAAATTAATTTGGACCCCAGCCACATTTATATAGACCCAAGGATTCTCTGGATGGATGGCATACAGAGTGCTGTGCTGGGCCATGTTCTTTCCCCTTCAGTTAACAGCCACTATCACTGAGCTAGGTGTTTTCTTTTTTTTCCCCTTCAGGAGAGGCCGCACCATCTCTTTCAGTGGTTTTTTAGTCCAGATATTGGACAAAGTTTTGGGAGCTTAGCTATTAAGGACAATTGTGCTTTAGGTGCCCAGATTGACCACATTTACAGCAGCTGATACCATCCCCTTAGCAGGTTTATCCTTATCAGGCCTTTTTTGGGTGGCTGGAGCTTTTGCCTTTAGTGGCAACTGCCAATTTGTTTATCTTTTCTCTGGCTGGTGCTCATTTTGGAGTTCTTCTCTTTTTTTCTTTTTCTTTACAACTTTCCAATGATGTCTACAAAAACGGCCTGGTTTAAAACCTTTTAGAATGAACAGACCACGAAGATGTAAAATGATCTGTTCCTAGTTATTCTTAATTATGAACAGGCAAAATTGTCAAAAATTCTTATGGATTACTAAACAGCAGCCTTAGTCATAAGACGTGGACAATTAAATGAGCATAGTCAAAAAACGCAAGCATTAGTGTTACTTAGCATTACAATATAAAGTAGGGAGTCAGCATACATTACAAGACTCCAAGAGACTTCCCAGCAATTTTTTTCAGGGACAAGCAGTTGATCATGATTTTAGGCAAGGCCTAAACCTTTAGAAACGGACTTACTTTTAACTAACCCAGCTTTTAGTATTTGAAAACGAGAACAGCCTATTTATTTTCTTAGTTGACAGAGAAAGATTATAAAATTATTATTATTATTTTTATAGGTGGATTAGAATAAGCCCCTTCAGAATTTACGAAGGAGAACACAGGCTAAGGAAGGGAGGGGGAGTGGTCCCCAGAAAGAATTTAAGGTAACTGGTAGCACTTTTTATGCAGCAGACAACTTTTTACAACCTTAACAACAAAAGAAATTTTAACAGCGCCAATGGGTTGGGAGAAAACATCACATAAATAAAAGGAGACATAAAATGATATCAAGAAATATGCGCCAATCAAGTTTTTAAAAGACCACATGTCCCATTAAACAAAGCATAATAACTTAACCAGCTTTTTAGCAGATTTAAAGTGACAGACACACACAGATAAGAGAATGAGGGGTATGGGAAATATTTGCTTTGTCCCCCTTTTGTCATACTTTTCATGAAGATATTTCAGACACCTCTTAGCAATTGATAGGTTGGTATACCCTGAACGCAAACTATGTGGAGCCTTTTTTGTAGCCTCGAGTGTTTACAGAATTTCTTTTACGTTTTTCACTAACTTTCACCTAACATGTTCAATAAACTCATATCATTCTTTGACATGCTTAAACCTTCTATTTTTGTGCTATGCTTTCTTTAACCAGGTATTCTATGATAGAACAAAATGTACCATACAAGATTCTTTCCTATATAATTATTATCTTTTTCTTTATTCTTTGTTACTAAAAACATACCTTATACCAACAACTTTCTTTACATTTTTCTTAACCTCAGAGCTCTAACCAAAGCAATAAGTTTATATGCAGTGGAAGGGCTTAGATAGGATCTAATGTGGAACTATTAGGGAAATCCAAAGCTATACAAAAGGCACCCAAAAGGCACAGAGGTGTGAGTTTTAATTTTTGTCATAATGTCCCTTTCCAATAATGGAGTTGGACACATTGGCATAACAAGGAAAGAGTGTGGAAATATTTTATCTCTCAGAACACATGGAAGTAATGGCATAGTGAGGGGCCTGGATATAATGCCCTGTAACCCCACAACCAAAAGGGGTGAAGGAAGGAGTGGACCAGGAATTTAAGTAGAGCTGAGCATGTAGCCCCCGTATTAATAACAAATGATATAACCCCGCCAGCTACTGATATTTCCTCCCTAGGCTCGGTTGGTTTAATGGTCTGTTCCAAAGACATTGGGGCTATCAAGTTAGGGGTGAGCCAACCTGACTGGAGCAAGCTCAAGAGATCTCCTTTTGAGATGCCTGGTGTCCCTTAATTACAGCAAGCTTCTGGGCCATGTGCTATCCTCCTGGGTGAATGAGGCAATCATGAGCCCCATGTCCATGCTGTTTGCATTTGGGACAGGGTTTTATTGGTGGGCAGGGTTTGACAGTCTTTGGCCATATGCCCATTTTGACGGCATCGGAAACAAACCTGGGAAGGGGGCTGTGTACCCCTTCTGCTATTGGCCATCTGGGATGGAAGATTATCAGTGGTGGCTTTTTCTGCTAAAGTGGTAGATAAAAGCTGAAGTGCTTTCTGCTTATGTTGGTGGTCCTGTATTTCTTCCTCCTTTTGGTCATTAAAGATTTTAAAGGCCGTGTCCAATAGCTTTAATTGAGGGGTTTGTGGGTCCTTTTTTAATTTTTGGAGTTTGCACCTAATACCTGTGGTGACTGGGAGATAAAATACATAGCCCAAAGAGTTTGTCCTTCCACAGAGTTTAAATTAATATTCGTAAACTGCTGCAATGTCTTAGAGAGGTGACTTAGAAACATTGCTGGATTTCCATCTGGTTTTTGAAAAACCTCTTTTATTCTGTCCTAGTTAGCCTGTTTATTAACACCTTTTTGTAGTTCGCTAACAGGATTTATTTACGTGATCCCTTTACTTTTGTCTGGGAAGAAGGTTGATATAGTTTCAGTTTAGATATAACTTGAGAGAAATTTATGATAAGAAAACAACAAAGACTTGTTGCCACTTGTAAGGATGCTACCAGGAGGTTATTAAGCAGTTGTGGGGGGGAGGGGAAGGCACCGTGGCCTTTGGCACCGGTCCCTTTTCTGAAGGTAAAAGAGAAAGACTGAAGGTCAGGGTCAGGTGCCACGGCCGTAGACACCAGCCCTTCCTTCTCAGATAAAGGTGGAGGGTGAGAAGGAGGAGAAACTGATGGAGAGTGGAATAGCAAAAGCAGACTATAGGAGCTTTATCTGCTGGGTTGAAGTTAGAAATAGAGGGAGGTGGCAGGTTTAGTTGTGTATAATTTAAGACTTTATTTTTTTATTTGTGAGAGGTCTGAGGTAGAGAAGGAGACGTGTACCTGAATGACCGGTGTGGCCTTGGATCCGGTTACCGGAGGGCTATACTGGGGGGGTGATTGAAAGGGGAGGGCACAGAGGTTGAATTGCTGGAGAAGTGGGTGGAGCTGAAGGGGAAGGAGGGGGCTCCTCTGCAGGGTTGAAATCCGAGATGGGAGAGGAGCAAGCCGCTGGGAGGGGCCTTTACAGTGTTTGTGGTGGGGGAGGGGAGTTTGCAGAAGGAAGCAGAGGCACATGTGGGACAAAGGGAAAGAGAGACGCTGTAGAGGGAGTGTTTATGGAAGAGAGAAAGGGACTGGACGTGGGAAATTTCTACCCGCCGTTCTGAACGCTCACATAAATTATATAGGCCACTGATTTTGGTTGTCTAAGGGATATGTTGGCCAGTCTTGTGTGTGTAGAGGCGAATTAGGCGTTGGGCTTGATATTGGGAGAGAGAGAGAGAATCGGCCGGCAGGGATTATGAGACTCCCATATTAAGACAGGTGGACCAAACGGGGCATCCCCCGAAGAGTCGGCTGTCCGAGAAGTGTGGCTGTGGCAAAGTCTGTCGTCACAGAGGTTTGGCACAACCAGGGTTCTCCTGGAGATCCGAGGGGGTCAAGGCACCTAGCACTCGGATTTTCCGAAACAGAGAGCACTTGACCAGGCGGCGGGTAGGAAGTGTAGTCGCAATTCCTGCCGGTCGAACAGGGCTTACCGGGCCAGCAGACATGGCCCAGCAGTCGTGGGATTCCTCAGGGAGGGGGGGAAGAGAGAGAGAGAGACAGAAAGCGCTGTGGGTTAGCAGCCGTGGGGCCCCTAGGGCCCGCTGCAAACCGGCAGCTGCAGGAGTTTTTAAAGTTTGAGAGAGATAAAGGAGAAGAGGAAGACTTTAGGGTCCGCGGTGGTCGTGAAAGCCGAGGTGGGTGCGTTCCCCCTCGCCTGGGGGCTGGAGGGGCAGTTTTTGAAGTCCGTTCCCTCCGGAGTTCCCTGGAAGGTTTTTCGCTCCCTTGTTTGGGGGAGGGGGACTTGCCTATTGAATGAGTGGTAGTGTGAATGTGGCTGGGGCGTTCAGAAGGGTGGGGAGAGTCTGAGAGAGCAGGATTGGCCACAGGCACCGAATCGGGATCCCACCCAGGGGGGAGAGAGACCCGCACAAGGGCGAGAAAGGCCTGATTGACAGTGGGACCTAACACCAGTTAAGGCCGAGAGTTCAATGGGTCAAAGCGGGACAGGAGGGAGGGAAATCTCTGCCCACTTTTTTGAATGCTTATAGGAGTTAAAGAGGTGGTTTTAGAGTCCTAGGCGGGAGAAGCAAAAACCAGTAGGGGGTCCGCTGTGGCTTTGAAAGCCTAGGCGGGGTGTGGTCCCCCCTCACCTGGGGCCGAAAGAGCTGCCGGACGATCAACCGTCAGTCCCTTCTGGGTGTCCCGGGCGAGGTTTTTAGGTTTTTCAGGTAGGGGCACTTACCTATCCGAGGTGGTGATGGATGCGGCGCTGGCATTCAAGAAAGTGGGCGAAGGCCTTAAGGGACGAGTGCCACCGGCGCCGGGACGGGGCCTTGCCTTAGGGCGAGAGAGCTCCCGACCGAGTCACGGCACCAATGAAAGACGGTGGCGCCAGCGAGACTCAACACCCTTTGAGGCCAAGAGATTTATTAGAGCAGCAGCTACAGAGAGAGGGAAGAGGGTCTATAACTGCCTGGTAGGGAAGGGGGAGTGAGAGAGAGAGAGAGTAAGAGAGGGAAGAAGAGAGAGAGTGAGAGAGCCAGCAAGAGAGTGGCGGGGACAGAGAGAGAGAGCAAGAGAGAGAGAGAGCTATGCAGGGGGGAGGGGTATATTTTATGGACCTTGCAGGGGTTGGCCAGTGCCGTGCCTGGGTCCCATTGGAGGAGACCATGAGGCAGCATTTCTACAGGGAGAGGTTGTTTGAGCACGGGTTTCAGTTTCATGTGGGTGGGAAAAGCCGCTTAGGGCCTTTGTTGTCTTTGGGAGGCAGCGCCATCTTGGGGACGCCCTTCTGACTATTCTCTGTGCCTTTCAGCTTCCATGGCTGAGTTGAGGAGCACCCTTCTCAACAGTCCTTGAGGAATGTGTCCTTGGCATTCGCTGGCAGTGACAGCCTCTGGCTGGCGGAGATGAAACCCCCAGGGGCAGGGTCATGTCTGCAGGGTCATGTCTGTGTGGCCTCTGCAAGCTCCTGTACCACTTTCTGCCTTTGTCGCTTCATCCACTGAATTTTATTGGGGGGAAAATAAAAGAATGCATGTAGTTGGGCTCGGTGGCTCAGCCCGTAATCCCGTGCCTTTGGGAGGCTGAGGTAAATGGATTGCCTGAGCCCGCGGGTTCAAGACCCGCCTGGGCAGTGAGACCTCATCTCTACAATAAATCAAAAAATCAGCCGGGCATGGGTAGCACATGCCTGTAATTCCAGCTACTTGGAAGGCTTAGGCAGCTACTAGGAAGGTTTGCCGGAGCCCAGCAGGTGAGGCTGCGGTGGCCAGGAGTGGCCACTGCACTCTAGTCTGGGTGACCGAGTGAGACTCCAACTCAAAAAAAAAAAAAAAAAAAAAGAATGCATGTAAAGTGCTTAGTTAGCATAATGACTGATTCATAGTAGGTGCTTGCTGAGTGTTAATATTCAAAATGCTTAGTGGGAAGAGACTAGGGCTAAAGGGCTCCTTCTAGGAGATGGGAGCCAAGCAGGACTTCCTGGGGACAAGCAGAAAAATCCTGCGCTGATCAATTATGTTCCTGAGTCCTCTGCTGGCCCAGGAGGCAGAAAGGTGGGAGTGGAGTTGGACAGAGCTGGGTGGACGCTGACTCTGTCTCTGCAGCTCCGGGGCTCCAGGCTTATGTCTTGGAAACTCAGGTTTGTTATCTTCCCAGTGAAAATAGCAGTTTAAAAGGATAGGGCTAAGGCTGAAGGCCTTAGTGTGAACCCCAGGCCACAAATGGGGAACCAAGTACCACGATCCCACCCAAAGACCCAGGGAGACCTGGAGCAGAGCCAGAGCTAGGGGTTGGATGGAGCAGGAGTGGGCCTGGGCTGGAGGAGCTTTAGGAAGGCTGGGCAGCAGGACCGAGGCAAGGGTGGCCCCCAGGGCGCAAAACCTAAGGAGGTCAAGGGCTTGCAGAGGCCACCTGAGTGGGAGCGGGACATTCCTTCCCTCCCTAGTTTGCTCACAGCACTGATGGGCATGGAGGGTTCTGGGCAATTGTTTCCACCTCACCCTGCCTGGGCTGGAAGCTGGGGCATTCTCAGCTGCTGATGGGACCCTCTTCAATGGTGAGTAGCCCCTCACCAGTGGGAAGGCAGCGTGGCTTAATGATGACATCTAAAGTCAGAACTGGCGGCTGCCAATTTTGTGTAATTTGAGGGGTCAGACTCATACTGCCTCTACCATCTTGTCCAAAGTCTTTTCAGGCTTAGTGATTCATATAGACAGTTCTTTTTGAAATTTGTAATTCTTAAATCATTTTAGAGACTGGGTCTTACTCTTACCTAGGCTGGAGTGTAGTGGTGTGATCACAGCTCACTGCAGCTTCTAACTCCTTGGCTTAAATGATCTTCCCACCAAAGTCTCTCAAGTTGCTGGAACTACAGGTGTGCAGTAGTACACCTGACTAATTTTTTCTTTACTTTTTTAGAGACAAGGTCTCACTATGTTGCCCAGGTTGGTCTCGAACTGGCCGCAACCTCAAGCAGTCCTCTTGCTTCAGCCTCATAAAGTGTTTAGCTTACAGGCGTGAGTCACTGCACAGAGCCTAGATGGTTCTTAAAGTGATGATTCTTTTTTTTTTTTTTTTTAGTTGGAGTCTCACTCCATAGCCCAGGTTGGAGTGATGTGGCACGTTCATGGCCACCACAGTGTAGACCTGATGGGCTCCGGTGATCCTTCTGCCTCTGCCTTCTAAGTAGCCGGAACTATGGGTGCACACTACCATGCCCCGCTTATTTTTGACTTATTGTAGAGAAGAGTTATTGCTAACTTTCCTGGGTTGATCTCGTACCTGCAGGCTCAGGCAATCCACTCGCCTCTGCCTCCCAATGTGCTAGGATTATAAGGCTGAGTCACTGAACCCAGCCAAACTGATGGTTCTTTTTTATTTTTTTTTTTGAGTTGGAGTCTCACTCTGTCGCCCAGACTGGAGTGCAGTGGCCGCTCCCAGCCACCGCAGCCTCGACCTGCTGGGCTCTGGCGATCCTTCCACCTCAACTTGCCAAGCAGCTGGAACAACAGGCGCACGTTACCACGCCCGGCTAATTTTTTTGATTTATTGTAGAGATGAGGTCTCGCCAAGTTGCCCAGGTGGCTCTCGAACCCGCGGGCTCAGGCAGTCCACTCACCGCAGCCTCCCAAAGGCGCGGGATTGCAGGCTGAGCCACCGAGCCTGGGTGATGGTTCTTAAAGTCAGGCTTTTCTGAACCTCTTTTCTTTTCTAGGCATTGGATTGGATTTCCATGTCCTTCCATCCTATGCTTGCAGGCCTGCGTCATCCATTTTAGCAAGAATTCCACAAAGTCAGTTTAGTGAGACTCTCCTCCCAACCCCTTACTCCTAACTAAGAGTCTTTAAGAAGTACCATAAAATTGCATATGGCTTTGGTGTGCATATATGTGAAGCGGTCACCTGCTAAGGTGTCAGCTAGTCTGGCGACATTTTGGAAAGTAGGCCCTGAAGGTTGGGGTGCCAGGTGGCAGGTTGGAGTTGGTAACGTGTTGGAGGCAGGATTAATAGCCAGGTCTCCAAATTCCCAATTGACTGGGACAGTGGCTGGACCCAGTGACCTTCAGCCAGAAGATCAGGGGGTATCAGGCATTGGAAGACAGCAGAACCAGGCAAAGTGGTCCCTTCAAACTCTGAGGTTTTATTTTAATTCTTTTCTTTTTTTTTTTGAGTTGGAGTCTCACTCCGTCGCCTGGCTGGAGTGCAGTGGCACGCTCACGGCTACCCAGTGTCAACCTGCTGGGCTCTGGTGATCCTTCTGCCTCAGGCTTTCAAGTAGCCGGAACCATAGGTGCATGCTACCATGCCTGGATAATTTTTGATTTATTGTAGAGATGAAGTCTAGTCAAAGTGCCTGGGCTGGTTTTTTAATTTTAAAGATGTGGGGTACAATTCAGGGTTAGGTATACAAATGTTGATTATGCAGGTACCCTTGTTGAGGTGTGCCCCTCCCTCCCCTGGCAGTTTCTCTCAACTGCCAATCCCCCCAACTCTGGCAGTTTCCCACTACTGCCAATCCGTTTCTTATAGTATTATGATAATTGTTCAAGGCCCGCTTATGAGTGAGAACATACTGTACTCTGCTCCTTGTTTCTGTGATAGATCACTGAGTATGATTGACTCTAAATCCATCCAAGTTGCTGCGAAGTCCATATGTTTATCCAACTTTATGGCTGCATAATATTCCATTGTGTACATGTACCACATTTTAAAAATCCAGTCCAGCTTTGATGGGCAGCATGGTTGGTTCCATGTTTTTGCTATTGTGAATAGAACTGCAACAAACATACATATGCAGTATCTTTTTTATAGAATGATTTGAGTTCCTCAGGGTATATTCCAAACAGGGGAACTACTGGGTCATATGGAAGGTCAATTTCTAGTTCTTTCAGAAATCGCCAAACTGTCTTCCAAAGAGGCTGCACTAATTTGCCTTCCCACTAGCAGTTTAGAAGCTTTACTTTTTTCCCGCATCCTCGCCAGCATCTGCTGTTGTTTGTTTTATTAATGATGGCCATTCTTACTGAGGTTAGGTGGTATCTCAATGTGGTTTTAATTTGCACTCCTCTGATGATTGGTGAGGCTGAGCACTTTTTCATGTGTCTGTTGGCTATTTGTATATCTTCTTTTGAGAAGTGTCTATTCATATCTTTTGCCCACTTTTGAATGGGGCTGTTTATTTTTTCCTTTCGGCACATTTGAGTTCCTCTTAGATCCTAGATTTTAGGCCTTTGTCAGATATACAGTTGGCAAATATTTTTTCTCATTCTGGGCTGTCACCCTGCTGTCTTGATGGTTTCTTTTGCTTTGCAGAAGCTCATTGGTTTGTTGAGGTCCCACTTGTCTATCTTATTTCTTATGGTATGGGCACTTAGGGTTGTGATCAGGAATTGGTTGCCAGTTCCAATTTCCATAAGCTGTGTCTCCTGGATTTTCTAAGATTCTTATATTTTGAGGTTTTACGTTTAGGTCTTTGATCCATTTATAGTTAATTTTTGTGTTTGGTGATAGGTAGGGGTCCTGTTTCAATGTTCTGCATGTGATCAGCCAATTTTTCCAGCACCATTTTCTAAATAAGTTTTCCTCTCCCTAGTGGTTGTTGTTGGTGGCTTTGTCAAAGATGAGTTGGTTGAGAAATTGAGACTTTGCTTCTGAATCTCTATCTTGTTCCATTGGTCTGTATGCCTGTTCTTGTACCAATACCAGACTGTTTTGATTACTGTAGCCTTATAGTAAAGTGTGAAGTCTGGAAGTATGACACCTCCTGCTTTGTTTCTTTTGCTAAGGATTGTTTTGGCTATTCATGGTCGTTTATGTTTCATATGAATTTCTGTATTGTCATTTCTAGGTCTGAGAAGAATGATGTTGATAATTTAATGGATATTGCATTGAATGTATACACTGCCTGTGGTAGGATGGACATCTTAACAATGTTGATTCTTCCAATCCATGAGCATGGAATATTTTTCCATTTGTTTGTGTCTTCGTGGATTTCTTTGAGCAGTGTTTTGTAGTTCTCATTGTAAAGGTCTTTCACTTCTCTGGTTAGGTAGATGCTGAGGTATTTCATTTTTTTGTGTGGTGATTATGAGTGGGATTGTGCTTTTTATTTGGATCTCTGCCTGCTTGTTGTTGGTGTATAGGAATACAACTGTCTTTTGCACATTTATTTTGTACCCTGAGATTTGCCAAATCTCAAATTTTGTACCTTTATCAGTGCTAGCAGCTTTTTGACAGATTCTCTTGGATTTTCAAGTTATAGGATCATATCATCAGCAAAGAGGGAAAACTTGACTTCCTCTTTTCCTATTTGGATACCCTTGATTTCCTTCTTTTGTCTAATTGTCTGAGCTAGGACTTCCAACACAATGTTGAACAAGAGGGGTGAGAGTGGGCAGTCTTTTTTTTTTGGAGTTGGAGTCTCACTCGGTCGCCCAGACTGGAGTGCAGTGGCCACTCCCGGCCACCGCAGCCTCGCCTGCTGGGCTCTGGCGATCCTTCTGCCTCAGCCTTCCGAGTAGCCGGAATTATAGGCATGAACTACCATGCCCGGCTGATTTTTTTTTGATTTATTGTAGAGATGAGGTCTTGCTGCCCAGGTGGGTCTCGAACCTGCGGGCTCAGGCAATCCATTCACCTCAGCCTCCCAAAGGCGCGGGATTACAGGCTGAGCCACTGAGCCCGGCTCATTTAGCAATATTTTAGCTTTGAATTTATCATAGATGGCACTTACTATTTTCATAGATGGCACTTACTATTTTAGCTGTGGATTTATCATAGATGGCACTTCCTATGTTCCTTCTATACCTAGGTGTTTGAAGGTTTTTATCAAGAAAGGATGCTGAATTTTATCAAAAGCTTTTTCTGCATCTAATGAGGTAATCGTGTGGCTCTTTATTTTACATCTGTTGATGTATTTAATGACATTTATGGTCTTGCGAATGTTGAACCAGTCCTGCATCCTGGGGATGAAGCTTACTTGATCATGGTGGATGATTTTTGAGATGTGTTTTTGGATCTGATTTACTAGAATCTTGTTGAAGATTTTTGCATCTGGCTTCATAAGGGATATTGGCTGGTAGTTCTCTTTTTTTTGTTGGATCTTTACCCGGTTTGGGTATCAGTGTGACATTATCTTTGTAAAATGATTTGGGCAGAATTTCATCTTTCTCAGTTGCCTAGTATACTTTCAATAGGATTGGTATCTGCTCTTCCTTGTAAGTTTTGTAAAATTCTGCTGGAAAGTCATCTAGTCCAGGGTTTTTTTTTTTTTTTGGTAAGAAGTTTTCTTATGACAGAGTCAATTTCCTGGGTTGTTATTGTTCTATTTAGTATCTCAATGTCTTCTTGTTTCAATCTGGGGAAGTTGTGTGATATCAGAAAGTCTCCAATTTATTTAGGTTATCAAGTTTGTACATAGCAATCTCTGATAATCTTTTGAATTTCTCTGGGGCCAAATGTGATTTGATCTTTTGTATTTCTTCTTGTGTTTATTTGGGCTTCTCTAATTTTCTTGGTCATTCTGTCTAGGGGTCCATTAATCTTGTTAATTTTCTCAAAAAATCTGCTTTTTGTTTTATTGATGTTTTCTATGATGTTTTTGTTTTTTATGTCCCGTATTTGGGCTCTTATTTTGGTGATTTGGGTTCTTTTGCTAAAGTTGAGGTTCTGGTGGTCTTCTCTTTCTGGCTTCCTTGGGTGATTTGTTAGACTCTCAACTTGTGATCTTTCCGTTTTCTTTATGTGTACTTGTAGAGATATAAATTCTTCTCTTAGAACTGTTTTTGTGGCATCCCAGAGGTTTTTGGTAAGAGGTTTCATTTTCATTTGTTTCCAGGAATCTTTTAATTTCTGCTTTGATTTCAGGGTTGACCTGGTAGTTGTTCAGCATCATGCTATTTAGAGTCCGTGTCTTTGTTGGCTGTGGGGAAATTTTGTTGGTGTTGATATTTATTTTTATTCCACTGTGGTCTGAGTAGGTGCATGGCAATATTTCAACCTTATGCAATTTGTTTATGCTTGATTTATGGCCAAGGATACTGGGGTCCAGCCTCCACTGAGTAGGGCCTGAGTTGGGGGGAGGGAATGAGAAAAGAGACAGAGAAACAGCGGGATTGAGAAGACTCCCAGGTAGCAAGGAGCAAGAGAGAGCAAATTTATTTTACTACAGGCATCTTATATAGGATAAAGATCACACAAGGAAGTTACATGTTAATGTCTGGATTAAGGCACACAAGCAGGGTATCAATGACTAAACTATGCATATTTTAACGTTTATGCTAAGCAAGGTAATCCCTTAAGATAGCCTCCTGGTCAGGCCACTCTGCTAATCCACAGAATAATAGCTAAATCTGAGGGGAGATGAAGGAATTATAGGCATGGTTCCTTGAACGCAAGTCAAGAATATAAGGACTTTGTCAGCAGCTTATATTCTGGTTTCCTTCACAAGGATGTGATTGATCTTGGAGTATGTTCCATGTGGTGATGAGTAGAATGTATATTTTGTGGTTTTTGGGTGGAATGATCTGTAGGTATCTATTAAGTCCATTTGGTCAAGTGTCAAGTTTAAGTTCTGGATCTCCTTGTTGATGTTTTGCCCTGATGATCTATCTAGGGCTGTTACAATAGTGTTTGAGTCAATATCTTTTTTTAGTTTACTTGGTAGTTTGCCTTATAAATGCTAGTGCTCCTGTGTTGGGTGCATATATGTTTAGGATGGATCTTTCTTATTGATGGATTGAACCTTTTATCATTATGTAATGTTCTTTGTATCTCTTTAAATTTTTGATAGTCTAAAGGTTGTTTTGTCTGATATTAATTTCGTGACTCCTGCCTTCTTTTGTGATCCATTTCCTGGAAACTCGTTTTCAATTCTTTAACTTTGAGTCTGTGTGCATCCCTTGTGGTGAGATGAGTTTCCTGAATGCAGCAAATAATCGGGTCATGGTTTCTTATCCAGTTTGTCGTTCTGTGTCTTTTCAGTGATGCAATTAGTCCATTCACATTCAGGCTGATTATTGGAATGTGATTGTTTATCCCTGTCAGGAGGTTCTTATACAGTTTTTTCTTTGCTTGTTTTCTTTTGGCTTTGAGGTTGATGTAAGTGTGTGTTTTCAAGTTTCTTGTTGTGCTGTATTCTCTGTTGATTCTGTGCTCTGATTTTCTTTTGGAAAGTGTGCGGTCATTCTTTTTTTCTTTCTTCTGATACCTTTTTTTTAAAACATATTTTTTATTTTAAAATTGTGGGGTACAGTTAAGGGTTAGGTATACAAACATGCATCATCCAGGCACCCTTGTTGATAAGGGGTGTCCCCCTATCCCCACTCAGATATTAACTACTGTCAATCCCACCACCCTTCCCCTCTCTGTCCCCCCCATAGTTTCCCACTATGTCAATCCTTTTCTTATAGTATTATGATAGATGTTCAAGGTCCACTCATGAGTGAGAACATGTGATACTCAGATCTTTGTTTCTGTGAGAGATCACTCAGTATTATAGACTCTAGTTCCATCAGGTTGCTGCAAAATTCTAAGGTTCTTATGGTGTGAGGTTTTACATTTAGGTCTTTGATCCATTTAGAGTTAATTTTTGTGTATGGGGATAGATAGGGTTCTTGTTTGAATCTTATATATGTGGTCAGCCAGTTTTCCCAGCACCATTTACTGAATAGGTTCTCCTCTCCCCAGTGGTAGGTGGTGGAGGCTTTGTCAAAGATGAGTTGGTTGAAAAATTGAGGTTTTGCTTCTGGAATCTCAATTCTATTCCATTGGTCTATATGCCTGTTCCTGTACCAATACCAAGCTGTTTTGATTATTGTAGTTTATAATAAAGTATGAAGTCTGGTAATGTGATACCTACTGCTTTTTTTGTTGTTGTTGAGGATTGTTCTGGCTATTCTTGGTTGTTTGTGTTTCCATATGAATTCCTGTATTGTTTTTTTCTAGCTCTGAGAAGAATGTTGCTGGTAATTTGATGGGTATTGCATTAAATCTATAGATTGCCTCAGGTAAGATGGATATCTTCACAATGTTGATTCTTCCAGTCCATCAGCATGGAATATTTTTCCACTTGTTTGTGTCGTCTCTGATTTCTTTGAGCAGTGTTTTGTAGTTTTCATTGTAAAGGTCTTTCACGTCCCTGATTAGGAAGATGCCCAGGTATTTCATTTTTTTTGTGGCTATTGTGAATGGGATTGTGCTTTTTATTTGGGTTTCTGTTTGTTTATTATTGGTATAGCAAATGTGATTGTCTTTTCCACATTTATTTTAACCCTGAGACTTTGCCAAAGTCCTTTATCAGTGCAAGGAGGCTTTTGACAGATTCTCTTGGATTTTCAAGGTACACAATCATATGTCTGCAAAGAGAGATAACTTGACTTCCTCTTTTCCTGATCACCTTCACCTCTCTTTCTGATTGCTCTAGCCAGGGCTTCCAATACTATATTGAACAGGAGGGAAGAGAGTGGGCATCCTTGTTTGGTTCCAGTTTTCAGGGGAAGTGGTTCCATTTTTTGTCTGTTTAGGAGTATGCTACCTGTGGGTTTCTCATTGATGGCTTTTACTATTTTGAGGTATGTTTCATGTATGCCATGTAGATGTTTGAGGGTTTTTATCAAGAAGTTGTGCTGGATTTTATCAAAAACTTTTTCTGCATCTAATGATATAATAATGTGACTTTTGTTCTGACATCTGTTGATGTATTTAATTACATCTATTGTCTTGCAAATGTTGAACCAGCCTTGTGTCTCAGGGATGAAGCCTACTTGGTCATGATAGATGATTTTTGAGATGTGTTGTTGAATCCGGTTTGCTAGGATCTTGTTGAGAATTTTAGCATCTATGCTTATCACAAATATTGGCCTGTAGTTCTCTTTCTTTGTTGCATCTTTATGTATCAATGTGGGTATCAATGTGATGTTGGGTATCAATGTGATGTTAGCTTCAAAAAATGGGTATCAATGGTTTGGGTATCAATGTGATGTTAGCTTCAAAAAATGATTTGGGGAGGGTTCCATCTTACTCAATTGCCTGGAATACTTTCAGTAGGATTGGTATCAGCTCCTCCTTAAATGTCTTATAGAATTCTGCCAGAAAACCATCTGGTCCAGGGCATTTTTTTTTTTGTAGGTAGTTTACTTATTACACAGTCAATTTCCTTGATTGTTTTCAGTCTATTTAGGGTCTCGATTTCTTCTTGTTTCAACCTAGGCAGGTTGCGTGATGTCAGAAAGTCTTCCATTTCCTTAAGAATTTCAAGTTTGTTTCCATACAAGTGTACATAGTAGTCTCTAATGATCTTTTGTATTTATTCAGGGTCAGATGTGACTTCATCTATTGTGTTTCTGATGGTATTTATTTGCGCTTTTTCTCTTTTTTTCTTGGAGAGTCTAGCTAGGGGACCATCCATCTAGTTCATCCTTTCAAAGAACCAGCTTTTTGTTTCATTGATTTTTTGTATTATCTTTTTGTCTTCTATATCCCAGATTGGGCTTTTATTTTGGTGATCTGGATTCTTCTGCTGAAGTTAGGGTTTTGGTGGTCTTGCTTTTCCAGCTTCCTTAGGTGGCTTGTTAGGCTGTTAATTTATGACCCTTCCATTTTCTTCATGTGCGTTTGTAGAGATATGAATGCCCCTCTTTCTGCAGCTTTCATGGTGTCCCAGAGATTTTGGTAAGATGTTTCTTCATTTTCATTTGTTTCTAGGTATCTTTTAATCTCTGTTTTGGTTTCATCATTGACCCAGGAGTTGTTTAGCATTATGCTATTTAGTGTCCATGTCTTTGTGCGTTTGGGGGAAACTTGTTGGCATTGTTGTTTATTTTTATTCCACTGTGGTCCGAGAAGGTGCATGGCAAAACTTCGATCTTTTGGAATTTGTTTATTTTTGATTTATGGCCAAGTATATGGTCGATCTTAGAGTACGTTCCATGCAGTGATGAGTAGAATGTATATTCTCTGGTCATTGGGTGGAGTGTTCTATAAGTATCAATTAAGTTCATCTGGTCAAGAGTCACATTGAAGTTCTGGATCTCATTGCTGATTTTTTGTCTTGATGACCTGTTTAGGGTTGTGAGTGGGGTATTAAAGTTCCCAGCTATGATAGGGTTAGGTTAGAATCAATATCTTTTTTGAGTTTTCCTAGAAGCTGTTTTATGAAAGTTAGCGCTCCTATGTTGAGTGCATATATGTTTAGGATAGATATTTCATATTGATGGAGTGACCTTTTATCATTATGTAGTGGCCTTCTGTATCTTTTTAAACTTTTGATAGCTTAAATGGTATTTTGTCTGAAGTTAGGATTGCAACTCCTCCTTTCTTTTATGTTCCATTCACCTGAAAATTTGTTTCCCATCCTCTTACTTTGAGTCTGTGATTGTCCTTTCTAGTGAGATGGGTCTCTTGAAGGCAATATATTGTTACCTGGTGATATTTTATCCATTTTGCCATTATATGTCTTTTCAGTGGTGCATTTAGTCCATTCACATTCAGGTTAATTATTGAAATGTAAGAGTTGATCCCTATCATAAGGTTCTTACGGAGTTGTTGTTGATGTTCCTCTTTGTTGTCTTTCTTTAGGTTTTGGGGTTGGTTCGTGTGTATTTTACTCTTTTCCCTGTACTCTTGTGAAGAACGTTGTTGTTCTTTTTTCTTTTTCTTCTGTGTTTAGTACTTTCTTAAGTGTTTCTTGTAGAGGTGGTCTGGTGACAGCATAAATTCTTAGGGATTGGATGTCTGGGAAAGATTTTAATTCTCCCTCACTGATGAAGCTTAGCTTGGCTGGGTAGGTGATTCTTAGTTGAAATTGTTTATCTTTTAGGACTTTGAAGATAGGGCTCCAAGCTCTCCTAGCCTGAATGGTTTCTGTAGATAAATCTGCTACTATTCTAATTGGTCTTTCATGGTAGGTAATCTGACCTTTTTCTCTTGCTGCCTTTAGGATTTTTTCTTTTATACCTACTTTGTTTAGGTGAATTATTATGTTTCTGGGAGTTGGTCTTCTCATTTGTTGTCCTGCAGGGGTTCTCTGAATCTCTTGTGTTTGAATTTTTGCATCACTGATGAGATGAGGGAAGTTTTCTTCAATAATCTCATGAAACGTTTGTTCCAGGGTGGCCTCTGTCTCTCTTTCTTTTTCAGGAAGTCCAATTACTCTTAGATTTGGCCTCTTGAAGTAATTGCTCATCTTTTGAAGGTTTCGTTCTGTCTTTTTAAGCTTCTTTCTATGTTTTTGACAGTTTGGGTTAGTCTATATTTTAGTCCTCAAGCTCTGAGATTCTTTCTTCTGCTTGGCTAAACTGCTTTCCATGCTTATCAGTTTGTTATTTATTTCATTCACAGTATTCTTTATTACTGTTATCTCAGTTATCAACTTCTTTCTGGCTTCTTCTTGTCTCTCCTCAATTCTTCTTAATCTCTCCATTAATGTCTTGATATCTAGGTTTGTGGTTTGAGACCAGTCATTCTGGGGTCTCTTCATTGTTTGCATTCCAAAGTCAGTTTTCTCAGTGTCTGGACTCCCAGAGGTCTGGGAGAGACCCATGTTCTTCTTTTGGTTTTTCTTCATTTGTGTAGATTTTTCTCTCTCCCTCTTTTCCTCCCCTTCTCTAATTTTGTTTTTCAGAGAAGGTGGGGTTGCTTTTACTTCTTTTGTTCAATCTCCTGTTCTTCCTTATGAGGGTCCTCTGGCTTTGTTCACTTTTGAGGCTGGACTGTGGGTTGGGGGCTGTACTTTTTGCAGTTTTGAGGTTTAATTGAGGGGGAATCTGTGATTCAGAATCTATCTGCAGATCCACCTGCACTATCCACCAACAGGTGTATGGGAACACTGGAACCCATTTCCCACTGCCTTACAATCTGTCCATGCAGCAGGGTTTAGGTTTGCTCCCTGGAACAAAAGGAAGTACCACGAAGGAAAATAATGGAGAAGGCGGGGAGGGTCAGGAGGAAGTTAGAGAGAGAGAAGAGTGAGAGGGAAAACAGACATACATACCAACTAACAAGTGAAAAAGAGATGCAATGCCAGAAAAGAGTGAGAAACAGACACACAAACAAAATTCCCTAAAGCATACCGGTAATCACATAAAGAGAGTCCAATAAAATCATGCCTTTTGATGAGTTTTTCCCCAACACAAGCAGGTAGTCTAAATCAAAATGCAAACAAAGGTGAGCAAAACAAACAATCAAAACAATAAAATCAGAAATCAAAATAACAAACCAGACTAGCTCTGGGATCTTTCCTGAGTGTCTAAAGTCTCTTCAGCTCTGATCTCTAGCCTCTCCCCTTTGCTTTCATTGCAGGCAGATAGATTTATTCCAAGCTTGGGTTGGTTCCCTTGGCTTGCTGCCTGAGAGGTCTGCGACAGGCCTGAGTTGCCTGTATCTGATTCAGTGGAGGGGGACTTTTGTCTCTTGTTTAGTGATGTTACCTTAGAAACCGAGGTGGAGGCTGCTTGTAGATGGGCGGGGAAATGCAAATCTCTGCCTGGAAAATGGCCAAGGTGGGCAGCTCCTCTTTCAAGGATGCTTTCTCTCCACCCGTCCTTTCTCTCCACTCACCTGGGTCCGTGGGTGATCCACTATGACAGGCTGTGGTGGAGTGTCCCCAGCATCAAGTGCACAGCAGGGCATTGGATCTGGTGTGCCATCAGCAGCCTGGGTTGGAGGAGGGAGTTCCCTCTTCTGGAGCTGAGAGCAGCTGATCAGCACCTCTTTAAGATATACTGTTCCCTTACACAACCATGGTGTCCCACGCTGGGTGCCTCAGCCAGAGTGGGGACCAGAGCTCCAAAGGGTGGGTGGTGAGTGGTGACAGTGGGTTTGGGCCCCACATAGGGCACTTCAGCCAGGAATGGAGCTGGTATCTCTGAGGGGCAGGCACCTAGAGCCTCCCTGGGTGATGGTGACTTGAAATAGGGATGGGCGGGGACCCAGAACCCAGGGCGAGGAGCTGAAACTCTGAGGAGTGAGCACCAGGCCCACTGGGTTGGGCACCCAGTCAGGGAGATAGTTGGCAGATGGTGAGTGCCGGACGGATCAGTGTAGCCAGCAATGGAACCCAGATCTCCACAAGGTGATATCCAAGGGCTGCTGGGTGAGACGTTGTAGCCAGGGAGGGAGCTGGGATCTCCACACCTCTGGGGCCCAGGGCTTGGGGCTGCATATAGTAGAGCAGTAGCAGCCGAGAGGCCTCAGTAGCTGACCTTGGACCAGTGTGGCTGGCGGTGGGCAGGGGAGTGGGGGAAGGAAAGTATGAGTCTTTTTGGGAACTCACTTTAGGAGAATCTCAGGGTCCTACCTATGCCATTGCCATCTTACCTCCTCTTTTGACACCTTTTTAAGGGTCTTCTGTAGGGCTGGTCTGGAAGTTGCATAGTCTTTTAGGGATTGGATGTCTGGGAAGGATTTTAATTCTCCATAAAAATATGGAACACTTCACGAAGTTGTGTGTCATCCTTGTGCAGGGGCCATGCTAATCTTCTCTTCATCGTTCCAATTTTGGTGTTACATGCTGCCAAAGCGAACACCCGGACTGGTCTTGAACCTATGGGCTCAGGCGATCCACTGGCTTTGGACTCCCAAAGTGCTGGGACTATAGGCCGAGTCACCGAACCTGGTCTGTTTTAATTCTAAGTACTCAGAGTTAGTCAGACTGCAAAGTCTGAAGGCATTCTTACTTTTGACACCAACTTCAAATTTGATGGGGTTCCCAAAACCACCCTCAGGTTTGATAATTCACTAGAAGGGTCCACATAACTCACTGAAATTGTTATTATACAGTTAGAGTTTATCCCAGGGAAAAACACAGATTAAAATAAGCCAAAGGAAAAGACCCTGGGGGGGGGGGAGTTCAAGTGTGAGGCTTCCATTGTCCTCAGGATGCAATTCTGTGCTGTATTCAATGTGTGACAAAATACACGGAGTATTGCCCAGCAGAGAAGCTCACCCCATTAAGGAAAAAACTACTCTGGTGCATATTGAACTGTAGGGAGGACTTTATTCAGGACTATTGTAATAGGGGATGAGACTGATCCCAAATACAAATACAGAAAAGACAGCTGAGGAGCTACAACCAACAATCAGATTGGATTGGTTGATGGAAAACTACTAACAGGAGACATGAAGGGTGGGGGATTCTGCCAACCTGACCCAACAGGATTCTTCCTGAAGGTGGGTCAAAAATGAATTCTTCAAAGGGATGAGGAACTTGATTAGATAGCAAGAGGCAATGCGGGGGGGGGATTCTCACTAAACTCATGTTGTGGGATTCTTGCTAAAATGGGTGATGCTGGTCAGCAAGCACAGGATGGAAAATCATGGAAGGCCAGGACCAATGCCTAGAGAGGAGAAAAGAGGTTCAGAAAGGCCTAACTAAAGTTTGGTCAAGAAGAAAGTCTTATTCAAGTCATGCCTCTGTGTCCAGAGTTTTTGTTGGGACTCAATGTCTGCTACCCTCATGGCTGACCTAGAGTCATCAGCCCCTCCTGGATGTCTAGTGCCTTTTGTCCTGAGTTCCTCTGAGGGTCAGAAATGACACCATGTAGCCCAAAGCTGCCATCATATAATCATACTGTTATACAGTAATTCCCCTACATATCAAAAAGCTCCATTCCAAGAGCATATTTGTAAGTCTAATTTGCTAATCAGTCCAACTAAGCTAGCCTATGTACCCAATGAACCCAATTGGGTATATAGTACTATTATATAATAGGTTTATAATACTTTTCCAAAATAATGCATAAAAATCAAACAAACACACAAAAATAAACATTTATCATTTACAGTATAGTATCTTGGAAAGTACGCCAGGCATATGAACTAACTTACATGATTGGAAATGTGAGTACATTTTTGCTTCTTTGAAAGGTTGCAACTTGAAAGTTTGTATGTAGGGGATGCACTGCACAAGATTTGACAATTAGGTTCACAAACCATCCTAGAAAAAGCGCTGCGTACTTTATTCCTGAATATCACTACAGTCACCTCCAAAGTACTCCCCTTGGGAAGCTGTGCACCAATGTTAGGCCTAGTCCACCCATCAAAGCAATTTTGGAAGTCTTTTTCTGGAATGGCTATCAGAGCTGTTGTCGCTCTTTGTTGAGGTTTGACAGTTAAGTTTGCAAACTTGCCGCCAAAAAACTCTATTGGAACGGCCTCCCTCCTCCCCTGATCTGGCCCCCAATGACTCTTTTCTTTACCTGAGGATAAAGGAAATATTGAAAGGAGGACATTGGATGATACTCAGTATGTCAAGGGTCATACCGCAACAGCTCTGATGTCAATGAGATATGTAACACTTTTTCTAAGATGAGTTTGCAACCATAATTGTCAGAACTTGTACTGTCCTGTGGCCAAAGCCGCCAGACAAACAAAGACATTCCTATCAGGCAGGACTTTCCAGGGCCTAGAGATCACTTCTCAGTACCTGAGGACAAAAGGAAGACCTCCCTTTGGGTAAAGTGAATTCTTCACTATGATAAGATTCTCTGAATAGTTTCTCAGGCTCTAACTTCCCTACTCTCTATTCATCTATGGAGTTTCCACTCTACAAATATTTGGTGGTGATGGTGCTGACTGCCCTGGTGTGAGAAGGCATCTTTATCAAACACCTCCCACTCAAGAGCATCTTAAGTGGATTTTACTTATTCAATCCTGTATTGAGTAAATACTACAGAATATCCATGATGTACAAACATGTTTCACATTGAAATAAAAATTCTTTACATTTGTAAAATTAATTTCCATTTGATTTATAGTCAAAGCTCTGTGATTTACACAGGATAGAGTTTATCAAGCCCATTTTGCAGATAAGCACACTGCCTTTCTTAATCATTTCACCTTTATTGTCACAGGGATCAGGCAGATGCGCTCCATGAAGCTCTGAGCGAACTTGCAGTCATCTTGGCCATGGAAGACAAAGACCGGCAGGACAGGGAGAGGTTTCTGATAGAGTTTCCACAGGTGAAAATGAAGCTTGAGGAGAGCATAGCTGAGCTCCATGCCCTTGCAGACAGGGTTGACAAAGTCCACAAGGACTGCACCATCTCCAACGTGGTGGCCGGCTCCACTGGCACCGTCTCTGGCGTCCTGACCGTCCTCGGCCTGGCTCTGGCTCCTGTGACGGCAGGGGCCAGTCTGGTGCTCTCGGCAACTGGGGTGGGGCTGGGAGCTGCAGCTGCAGTGACCGGGGTTTCCTCCAGCATCGTGGATTATTCAAACAGGTTGTCGGCAGAAGCCAAGGCCAAAAACCTGATGGCCACCAGCAATGATGTAGCAAAGGTGGTCGGGGAGGCTGTGAGTACGAACACCTCCAAAGTGATTTCTTTAGTCACCAAATGCTCCCGAGACCTGCAAGGCATTGAGAAGAACATCAGTGCCTTCACCCTAGTCAAAGCCAACCCCCGCTTAGCAGCCAATGCCCGGCGCCTCATGACTACTGGGCGCATCTCAGCCAGAAGCAGTAGGCAGGTGCAGAAAGCTTTTGGGGGCACTGCTCTGGCAATGACCAAAGGAGTCCGCCTGGCGAGTATGGCCACCGTGGGCTTCTCTCTTCTGATGGATGTGGTCACCCTTGTGCAAGAGTCAGTGCACTTGCATAAGGGGGCAAAGACAAAGTCAGCGGAAGAGCTGAGGCAGCAAGCGCAGGAAATGGAGAACAAGCTGGAGCAGCTCACCCAGATCTATGTGAGTCTCCTGCCGGACCCGGCCCAGTGACCCCTGAGCAGGGTGGCCATCGGGGAGGTGTGCTGGACCAAGGCGTGGACACAATGGAGACATTCTGTTAGAGGGAAAAATGGGGTGGGGAAAAGCTCATGGTGTTAAGGAGTGTGGTATTTGTGTCACTGAGCACAGCAAGGGAGGGTTTAAAGCGGATGGTAAGTACACATCCAAGAGAAAGCAGACTCGAGAGTGTATGGGGTGGGAAGACACAGTTTATTTTGTTTTTATTTTTAAATAGAGATCAGGTCTCACTATGTTGTCCCAGCTGGTCTCAAACTCCTGGGCTCAAGCAATCCTCTCACCTCAGCCTCCCAAAGTTCTGGGGTTACAGGCAAGAGCCACCGGGCTTGGCTGGCACAGCTTATCTTGGATTCAAGAATACACTGGGGGATGAATAGAAAGAAAGCATGCAGGAACAAATAGTGAGAAGGCCTGGAAAATGGAAGAACTGAAAGCACGAGACAGCTGGAGTCAAAACCGCAGGAATACAGGCAAAGAAACTGCAGCTCCACTGCCTGCCTGCCTTGTGCTTTGAAGTCACCCCCCAGAGAGCAGTCTTCCGTGGAGGTGGTCTCTAGCTCTGTCTTTTCAGTGCCAACTCACCCTTGTCTTTCAGTGGGTGTCTCAGTCAGGCAGTGGCTTCTTGGTGGAAGTGGTGGTGGTGACGGCAGCAGAGTGGGAGAAGACTTGGCAAGTGCCAGTCCTGTTTGGGGCCAGGTATCCAGAAAGACCCCAATGCAGCTCCAGTGAAACTCCAAGTGCTGTGTTGGAGATTGGTTGAATTTTGGGGGAGGAGTGGGCCGTGAAACCAGGCTGGGTACAGTGGCTCATGCCTGTTATCCCACACTTTGGGTGGCCAAGGTGGGAGGGTTGCCTGAGCCTAGGAGTTCAAGACCAGCCTGGGTAACAAGAGACTTCATCTTTAGGAAAAAAATTATCTGGGGTGGAGGGGTACACCATTAGTCCCAGCTACTTGAGGGCTGAGGCAGAGGATTGCCTGTGCTCAGGAGGTCAAGGATGCAGTGAGCCATGATTGTGCCACTGCACTCTAACCTCTCTGGCATGATTCTCTCTCTCCTCTCTTTTTCTAGATAATAAATTCTGTTTCATAGACCTTGTTGGCTGCTCTTAAAATTCAGTTCAGTAGTGAATCAAAAAGTCCATGAGCATTGCATCTCACCCCACCCAGAAACACAACTGAGGCAGGGTAGTTAGTGTAGGTTAGATATAATTCTGGTAGGCAGTTTTTGTTTTGAAATAGGAATGCATCCAAATATCTGTCTGTGGGACAAACCGCCTTGCAGGTTGGAATGTGGATTGGATATGGAATTTCAATCCACCCTGCCACCTCAGTTCACCAGGGGAAAACACCACTGAAAGTTCTAGAAATGTAAATCCAACCACCAAGTCTGGGAAGTCAGTCTACCAAAGGCAATATTAATGTTTTGAGAAAAGCCCACTCCCTCACCTATCAGAGACTGAGAGATGGTAATCTCTCTTAAGCAGCAGATACAGGTAGCCTACTCAGTAGCATATTCATTATTATGAAAATATATCAAGCATTTAGTCAAGAGCAAAAGCACCAACCTTCTTTGCAATAGACTCACTCGTGCCAGCTATCTTGCTGGTATGAATTCTTTCTCACTTTTGTTAATGTAAGAGATAGAATGATTTATTTTCAAAATGAACCCTGAGCCATGTTTAAATGCCTTTGCTGAGTCACTTCCTGCTTCTTTGTTCTCTTTTTCATGGTCGTTCACTTTTGGCAGGCTTTCATGTTCAAATTTTGGAGGGAACCAATCAAAGTGAAATCCTGTAAACCAATCACCTAATAGGACATGCAAATGAAGTGATTTTGTAGCAACTCTATCAACCAGTAAAAAAATAGGACATGTAAATAAGCTAATTATTTAAAAACAACCCGATCAATGTGTGTCATGTAGGTGATCTTTGGAAAAGTTATGTAACCTCTGGAGTACCCAATCTTTGGGAAAACAGGGGAGGGACTTTTGTTCTAGGGCCCAAATATGCTAGCTGTAATGGCTTTGGTGTGCCTGCCCCCCAGACACCTGATCTTGCAAGACTGTCAATAAAATCTTGCTTCTGCTGTACTCCGTGTCTCTGTGTCCATCCTTTGATTTTGGACAGATGAGTTCATTTCTCACAGTTAATAAACACTGTTTTAAAAATTTTACTGAACCGGGCTCGGTGGCTCAGCCTGTAATCCCGTGCTTTGGAGGCTGAGGTGAGTGGATTGCCTGAGCCCGCGGGTTCGAGACCCCTTGGGCAACTTGGCGAGACCTCATCTCTACAATAAATCAAAAAATATCTGCCAGGTGTGGTAGCGCATGCCTGTAGTTCCAGCTACTTGGAAGGTTGAGCGGAAGGATCGCCGGAGCCCAGCAGGTCGAGGCTGCAGTGGCCGGGAACGGCCACTGCACTCCAGTCTGGGTGACAGAGTGAGACGCCAACTCAAAAACAACAACAACAACAACAAAACTGTACTGACTACTTTGAAACTCCTTTCAGTGCCAGGTTAAAGAGTCCACGAGTTTTGCACCGCACCCCACCTAGCAAGAAAACCAGATGTCAGGAACAGGTCAAAGAACCTAGTAATGTGTCAGGCAGATCAATCAACTTGGGGGTCAAGAGACACAGCCTCTCTCCTCAACAGTTGGGCAAGGGAGTGGGAAAGGAGGTACCTATAGAAATATAGAATAAACTTAGTTTGGCATAGTCTTTTTGCCTCAGCATAACCATTTTTGATTAGACTTTACCCTGACACACTTTGAATCTAGCAAAAGTTAGACATACATAGATAAATTTTCAATAGGCAGGTTTTAGGAAGCATTCAGACTTTTCACTGCAGGCCAAGCTGGCAACCTACCCCACCCCCTCAGTAAATCACCATCAGATGCAAGATCAGGACAGCCCAACCTTTCATTTCATGGTTTAGCATAATAATCTTTAGGAAACTTTTCAAGTTCTTTGTCAAGGTGGAAGATAGAAAATCACCATTTGTCTGGCAGAAGTCATAGAAATGATAATAACGTTGTCTTTTTTTTTTGAGTTGGAGTCTCACTCTGTTGCCCAGACTGGAGTGCAATGGCACACTCCCAGCCACCAAAGCCTCAACCTGTTGAGCTCCGGCGATCCTTCTACCTCAGCCTTCCAAGTAGCCGGAACTGCAGGCACACACTACTATGCCCAGCTAGTTTTTGATTTATTGTAGAGATAACATCTTGCCAAGTTGCCTGGGCGGGTCTCGAACCCGTGGGCTCAGGCAATCCTCTCGCCTCGGCTTCCAAAGTGCTGGGATTACAAGCTGAACCACCAAGCCTTTTGGTCAAGGAGTTTGCAGATTGCAAATGTCTGAAAAGTCTCTTGTAGGAAACCTCCCTCCCCTTGTCTCCTCCCATCTACTCCATCACTTGAGGGCATGAGATGCTGATGTCTGGGGATGTCAAGGTCTAAGACTCACGTGGCTACAATCAACATCAGAGATCCGCCATCCTGGACATTCCTCCAGGCCTAAACTCCCTCACCCCAGAGGCCCTTAAATATACTCAGTTCTTGGTTCTTCACTGCCACTCTTGCCTCTGAGCGTCGATGTCCTTTCTAAGCTGTGAAAGATGAATAATAAACTTTACTTCTTTCTACTTTCTTCCTTGTTGCAATCTTGAATATTCCTGTGGCATTGGCACCAGCACTGGGCCACCTCCTCTCAGTGGACCCTTTCATCTGGTTTTATGCATGTTGGAGTGTCTCCCTTCCATGACTCTGTCCTCACTCTCCTGTCTTCAAACCTGTTTTCCCTGTGTACTGGAACCTGGTGGCAACTGACAGCTCTGGCTGGGTAGCTCTCTGGTATGTCTGAAGGCCCCAGAAGAGGCAGGAGATCGCTGGGGCCCATTAGGCTGGAAGATTAAGGTCTATCCTCTACCCTGACTTGTAATAGAGCCTTCCAAGCCTCTCTGTGGACCAGACTTGATCTTGGTGGGCAACTGACTGTCTTATCACCAGATGGGAAACTGACCGTCTTATCACCAGGTGGGCAACTGACCGGGGCAGCTCCCTGGAAAGGCAAGGAGGTCCGTTGCGGGGTCCCGCCCCACAAGGGTCGTGAGATATGTTGAAGGAGAGACAGATAGGCGACGACGATGATCATATACCGGACACCTGATTATTATATTATGAGTTCAGTGAAAACCTATTCTATAAATGTTAACTTAGAGTTTTAAGTTTATAGTTTTAACTATAGAATTAAGTAAAAACCTTAACATTAATTTTTATTCTAAGTCAGTGAAAACAGTGTTATAAGTCACTTATCTAGTCAGAGAGGGAGATTCCTGAAGGGCTCTCTGAGAGGGCACTCTTCCACTTTTACTTTGGGATGCGTGTTTGCTGGGGTCTGGGATCCTCAGCGAAAAAGACTTGGTACCACGCCTCCCAAACACGGTTGGAATAGCCCTAGCACTGGGGCCCAGGGGGGCCCTCACTGGCTAATGTGCGGTGTCTGGTGGATTAGGGAAATGGAGGGTTACCCTCTTTCTTTCACATTCACATCACTAGCTAATTCCACCAGTCTTTGTCTGGGATGCCGGACCTAGGTGGTGGATGGTCTAATTCTCTGGATGATCTTTTTCCCTTGGACCTCCCAGAAGCAGTTCTTAGTGTGGCAGAGAGGAGCTAGAAACAATTAAAAGTATTCTTTTTAAAAAAATCAACCTGCAAGCTCCAAACCTGTTAGACATGGGGCGTGAGAAAACCAAACAGCCACAAGCTGCTTTCCTGTAAGAGCAAGATAGTAATCAATTCACAACCTTCCCCCCGTATCCTCTCTTTGTGAAGCTATTGGTTTACAATGCCTGCTTGTCATGTATATCCTGGAAACAGTTTGTTCTTTGAAAATCTGTTTTTGCTGAATACAACCTTGGAAATTCCAAAGAAAAATGTATAGTCATGCAACCTGACCCCCTCCCTTACCTAAACAAACATATAAAACTCTTCTCTTCTTTCTCCAGTTTGCAGGGTCTTGGAGCATTAGCCCGCTGAGTAGCACCAGCGCCAATAAAACGCTGCTTCCTAAGATAGCCTTGGTCGCTGCTTCCTAAGATAGCCTTGGTGTCATGGTCTCTCTGTTTTCCCACAACATTTCAACTCTCTCTCTCTCTCTCTCTCTCAATCTCTCTTTCTCTCTAGGACCCTACAATGGCGAATGCTCAATCAGTTGTGAAAAAAGACTCACCATTGGCATGTCTCTTAAAGAAACTTAAGACTCTTGTTAGAGAAAGATATCACCCCCAATCACTTCATATTTTATTGTAACACAGCCAGGCCAGAATATAAGTTAGGTGATGGGGAAATTTGGTCAAGAGGGGGCTCCCTTACATTCAATACCTTAAGATACCTTGACTTACACATTAGAAATTTTAAAAAGCATGCTGAAGTTCTGTATATTCAGGTATTTCTTCAGCTCATCGTCAGGACTTACACTCCTCCTGTCATGTTTGTTCTTACTCCTCTATTGGCTAATTCATCCTTTGATGACTTGGACCCCGCTTATCTAGCTGCCCCTGTTTCTCAGAACCCACCTTTGCCTCCTTACCCTCCGCAGGCTCCTCTCCCAGATCTGCTGCTCTCTCACTCTCTCATTCTCATTTCCCACCGACATCGAACATTTTTGGAGGTTCCCATGGCTTAACCTGTCTCCCCTCAGGGAGATGGCTGGGACAAAAACATAATAAAGTCATGTTTGTATTTTTTCTATGATAAATCTCTCAAATGTAAATCTAAACTGGGATGATCAATCCTCTTCCCAGACAAAAGTAAAAGGATCATGTGTGAATTAATCCTGTTAGCTAACTGAAAAAGAGTCAATTGTCATTTTAATTTGCCTTTCCAACCAAACTTGCAAGTGCTGTAATAAAATCTTACTTCCAACTTTGTCATGTGTTAAAACATTAAAGCAGCTGGGCTCAGCCTGTAGTCCCAGCACTTTGGGAGGCTGAGGCGAGTGAACTGCCTGAGCCCACAGGTGCCAGACCAGTCCGGGAAACTTGGCAAGACCTTGTCTCTACAATAAATAAAAAATTAGCCGGGTGTGGTAGCGTGCGCCTGTACTTCTGGCTACTTGGAAGGCTGAGGTGGAAGAATCTCTGGAGTCCAGCAGGTTGAGGCTGGGGTGGCCGTGAGTGTGCTGCTGTACTCTAGCCTGCATGATGGAGTGAGACTCCAACTCAAAACAAAAACAATACAAAACATTACAGCAATAGTGAGTGATCTATTGCAGAAACAAAGAACTGTGTATCACGTTGAGGTAGAAAAAAAGGAATTAAGCAAGAAAGCTGACCTCGAGGGTCTTATCTTATGTATGCAACTGCTTGCCTCTCTGCTTCTATAAATATGCTGTAAGTAAGCAGCCACATGTCATTTTTCTTAACTGCCATCTCTGCTTCTGTAAACATGCTTTGTTACATCTCATATGGAGCTATCCATAAACATATCTGTTTCAATGCTTGTTGTGAAAGTAGAGGTAACTGATCCTGGTCCTAAATTAAAAATTGTAAAACCACCAATGACAAACCCATATATGTTGTCATCAAAAAGCTCTATAAAAGCAGCTTGAAACTGAGGGTCAGGGCTCAGGTTTTGGGAGACTACTCCACCTAAGACATCCGGAATACACACCTTTGATTCTCCTCTTAGTCTCTGGTGCCTATTCTGAGTGCAATCATCCCTGTTCCTGGTGAGTTGCTGTGGTTGTTGTATCACTTTTGGTGAGTTGGCCAGGAAGCTCCTGCTGTGCCCTCAGACTAGGCTGGCCCTTTGAGTCACCACCACTGCTGGACTTGGTTGTGGCCTGGGAGTGGCCCAAGGTCAAGGAAGGTGTGCTTCCGAGTCAGTTGTCCGGGATCCAGACTCCGTGAGCTGCAACCCAGACCAACAGACTGCACTCTGCTCGGTGGACCAAACAGAGAAAGTGGACTAATCGACCAGAACTCTAGGAACCAGTAAGACACCCCAGGGTGCCCGATCAGTCGGGGCCACCAAATGGTGGTGATGGAGTCTGGTCACCTCCCAGCAGTTATTGTAACTGCTCAGGTAGACTTTCTGGGGGAAGTTTGTCTGCATTTGAAAGAAAGAATGAAAGTGTTGTGAACGTGTGTGTGACTCCATGGTCTTTTGGCTACAGAGTCTGATTGGGCCCTAACCTGCGGTACCATGATGACCTCATACAGCTGAAGGCAGCCCCAGCCCTGTCATAGGGCTGGTCTGGGTTGGGAGTTTATACCAACCTGCCAATTGCTAAGAGGCATCCTAAACTCCCTTCAGGGAAGTGACGAGAGGGGAGATGTGATCACTGTCCTGAAGCTACCTTCAGGAGGTCTTTGTCTTTTGTTTTGCAACACTGGCACAGTGGGAGGCACACTATGGGAAAACCCACTGTCTTAGACAGTATGATCAAACTTCAGGAAAGGTTATATAGGAGACTATGGTGTTAAAATGTCTCCAAGAAAACTGAAAAATCTCTGCACAATACAGTGGCCAATGTTAACCAAAGACTGGCCTCCAGAAGGAACTGTGGATGTAACTAAGATGAAGACTGTGTACCAGTTGGTAACTGGGGAGCCGGGCCACCCAGATCAATTTCCACATACAGATTCCTGGCTACAGATCGCATTAGCTCACCCCCCTTGGATAAGGTTTTGTGCTGGCAGGCAGAGACTGAGTAGAATTCTCCTAGCCAAGGCTCCACTTCAACCAAAATATCAAAACTGAGACCAAGCTAAAAATCCACCAATCATCCAGGGAGACCCAGATGACAAGCCTCCATCGCTATTGCCCCCCTATATCATGCCACTAATACCAGAGGCCCCCTCTTCACCTCCAGTAATACCAGAGCCCCCCTTGCCAGACACACCACTGCCATCTGTGTCCCCGCCACTGTCGGCAGAGCCAGACCAAATGGGGAGGCACCTTCACTCAGCCTCAAGCCAGCAATCTGCACTCCAAATGCACCTGGATGAGATCAGAGGCCCCCAACAAGTGACACAGGAGGGCAAAGTCCAAGGTGAACAATCTATCTTCTATTACCAGCCATTTGCTAGCACAGACTTGCTAAATTGGAAACATCATACCCCCTCTTACTCTAAAAAACCCTAGGTCACAATTGATTTAGTCGAGTCCTTCTTTCAGACTCATCTTCCCACTTGGGGAGATTGCTGCCAGCTCCTCCTAACCCATCTCAATACTGAGGAGTGGGATTGAGTAATGACAGAAGCCTGAAAACCTGGGTAAGGGGCGCTTTCTCAGAGGAGGATCCGCATTGTAACCCAAACTCAGAGGGCAGGAGGGTCTACCTAGAAAAACATCGACGAGCCCTCCTAGAAGGTTTAAAAGCAGGAGATAAGAAGTCCATTAATATGTCCAAGACTACCAAGATCCTCCAAAAGCCAGATGAAAATCTTTCAGACTTTTATGAGAGACTTTGTGAGGTGTTCTGGTTATATACCCCATTTGACCCCTAGACCCCTGAGAATCTGCACGTAGTGAACTCTGCCTTCATCAGCCAAGCACAGGGTGACATCTGAAGAAAGCTACAGAAGTATGAAGGGTTTGCTGGAATGAACAGCACTCAACTACTGGAGATAGTCAATAAAGTCTTCACAAACCGAGAAAAATTGCAAATAGGGAGGTTGACAAGAAGACCAGCTAAAGAATGATGCAAAAGGCAGCTATCCTTGCTGCAGTCTTAGGCCAGCCAGCTGAATTCAAGTCAAAGCAGACAAAAGAAAAGTCCAGGACCCATGTCCCCTTACAATGGGATCAGTGTGCATACGGCAAGAAAATTGGACACTGGAAGAAGGACTGTCCTGATAGACCTCAGAGGGAAGAAAAGAAAAGTCAAGGGATGGAGATGAACACTGTCCCATACAAGACAGAACCCTCTGCTCCTAGTTTTATCAGGTTAGCCGGCATTGACTCAGACTGAGACTGACAGGGCTCAATCAACTGAGGCCCCCATGAGCCCATGGTCAAAATGAAGGTTGGGGGCCAATCAATGGACTTTATGGTGGACACTGGAGCAGACCATTCAGTTGTAACCAAACCAATGGGGTCCACATCAAAAAGAAAAACAAAAATCAAATGTTCTTTTTGTGAAACCCGTAATTGCATCATGGGGGTACATCAGGTAAAACATGATTTCCTGTATGTGCCAGAATGTCCAGTACCCTTGATGGGAAGGGACTTGCTATCCAAGTGGGGGGCCCAGATCCCCTTCTTGGTTGATGGCCCCCACCCACCTGGAACTGCCGGAACCCATGTGGCTGGGGACCCCAAAGGACACCTCCTTAATTTTGTCAGTCACAATTCCCCAAGAGGAAGAATGAAGACTCCACCCCCAGCTTGCCACAAGCATCAACCTGGCCCTGGAAACATGGAGCTCCTGCTTCCCTGGAGTCTGGATGAGAAGAGCCACCAGGCTAGCTGTCAACCATCCACTGGTAATAGTCAACCTCTGCTCAGTGGCCACCTGGTAAGAGTCTGACAATATCCCTTATCCCAGGAAGCCAAGATTGGCATCCAAGTTCACCTTCAAAGACTACTAAAATTCGGGCTGCCCCAAAAGTGCCAATCTTCATGGAGTACTCCTCTGTTGCCTGTGAAAAAACCAGACACCAGTGACTACCAACCTGTCCAGGACCTGCGGGCCACCAACCAAGCCACAACAACCATCCATCTGGTGGTCCCTAACCTGTATACTCTCCTAGGCATCATACCTGCAGAGACCCAATGGTACATCCATCTGGATCTGAAGGATGCTTTCTTCTGCGTTTGTCTGGCACCTGTAAGTCAGCCCATGTTTGCCTTTGAATGGGAAGAGCCCACCACCAGCCAAAAGGAGCAATTAACTTGGACCTGGTTGCCCAGGGGTTCAAGAACTCCACCGCCATATTTGGAGAGGCCCTAGCAGAGGATCTGGCACACGTCCCAAGTGCAGAAGTCAAGCATATACTCCTGCTATATACGGATGATCTCCTCCTGGCAAGCACAACCTTGGAGGACTGCACTAAGGGAACAGAGATCTTGCTAGACTTGCTCCAGAAAGCTGGATACAGGGTGTCCCTTAAAAAGGCCCAGATTTGCCAGAAATCAGTCAAGTACTTGGGGTTTCTAATCTCAAAAGGGCATCAGGCCTTGGGGCCTGAATGGAAAAAGGCAATTTGGGCCCTTCCAACCCCAAAGACCTGAAGGCAAATCCGAGAGTTTCTGGGGGCCGCCAGATTCTGTCGCATTTGGATCCTTAACTACTCATTAATAGTCAAACCCCTCTATGAAGCCACAAAGGGGGGAAGAAAGGACCCATTCCAATGGGGGCAACAGCAAGAGGAAGCCTTTCTTACCCTTAAGAAGGCTTTACTAGAAGCCCCTGCCGTGGAACTACCTGATGAAACTCAAGAATTTAATCTCTTCATTTATAAGAAAAAGGAAATGGTCCTGGGGGTTCTAACTCAGAACATAGGACCCTGGCAATGACCTGGGGCTTACCTGTCCAAACAGATAGACACAGTGGCAGCAGGATAGCCACCCTGCCTGCAGGCCCTGGCTGCCGCTGCTCTTTTGGTCAAAGAGGCAGACACTCACCATGGAACAAATCCTGAACATCAAAGTCCCTCATGCAGTCACAGCCCTAACAGACCACAGAGAGAGCACTATTGGCTCACCAATCCGAGTGTGTGCCGCTACCAAGGCCTTCTGTGTGGAACCTCCCGGGTGTGCCTAGTGCCTAGAGACTGTCAGAACTTTAAATCCAGTGACTTTCTTATCTGCCGAACCAGGACGCCCCAGACCAAGACTGTATTGAGACAACAGATGAGATCTACTTGAGCCACCCAGATCTCACAGATCAGCGTTTGCCTTCTCCAGACTGTGTCCTCTATACTGATGGAAGCAGCTTCCTATCAAATGGGAAGCGTTTGGCAGGATATGCAGTCATAACAGAAACAGAAGTAACAGAATCAAGGGCCCTCCAAAGGGGATGGTCAGCTCAGCAGGCAGAGCTAAAGGCTTTAATCAGGGCCCTAGAATTAAGCAAAGGACAGAAGGTAAATATCTACACAGACTCAAGATATGCCTTTGCCACCCTCCATATACACAGGGCCCTCTATAAAGAAAGGGGACAGCTTACCTTAGGAGGAAAAACTATCAAAAATCAAGCTGAAATCCTATGCCTCCTGGAAGCAGACTGGGATCCCATGGCTGTTGTAGTCATCCACTGCCAAGGTCCCCCAAAGGGAAAGAGTTCCACAGTCAAAGGAAACCAAAGGGCATACCTGGAGGCCAAATGGGCAGCCATGACAGTGACCCCTCAGGCCCCTCCTGGCAAAATTTTAATGTTCTCAGCCCTGTCCAAATGCCCAAGTTATGCCCAGGAAGGAGAAAACTGGATAAAAAGGGAAAAGGATACCAAGGACTCAGAGGGATGGTGGTTTCTCCCCGATGGATGGCCCTTTGTCTCAAGCCACATGGCCTATCCCCTCGTTTACCAACTTCATGAAGACAACCATATGGGAAAAGTAACATTAGAAACCTTAGTATACCGGTATTACTATATGGCCAGACCCCCACGTTTTGTGGAAACATAACCTGGAGATGTCAGACATGTGCTCTCAACAATGCCAAACAAGGGCCTTCCAGTCACCGGGGATACAAAGAACTGGACAAAGCCCATTTGAAGACTTAGAAATAGACTTTACTAGCCGGGGTCGGTGGCTCAGCCTGTAATCCCGCGCCTTTGGGAGGCTGAGGTGAGTGGATTGCCTGAGCCCGCGGGTTCGAGACCCGCCTAGGGAGCGAGACCTCATCTCTACAATAAATCAAAAAAAAAAAAATCAGCTGGGCGTGGTAGTGCATGCCTGTAATTCCAGCTACTTGGAAGGCTGAGGCGGAAGGATCGCCGGAGCCCAGCAGATCGAGGCTGCGGTGGCCGGGAGCGGCCACTGCACTCTAGTCTGGGCGATAGAGTGAGACTCCAACTCAAAAAAAAACAAAAAAAAAAACCAAAAAAAAATAGACTTTACTGAACTACCACCCAGCAAAGGATGTAAATACCTGTTAGTCATTGTATGCACAAACTCAGGCTGGGTTGAAGTATACCCCACCAGAACTGAGAAAGCCAGAGAAGCAGCAAGGATCCTACTGACTAAAATCTTACCTGGGTATGGAATGCCCACCTCCATCGGATCAGATAATAGGCCCGCCTTCATGGTTGAAATTACACAAGGACTAGCAAGGGCCCTACAAATCAAATGGAACTTGCACACAGCTTACAGGCCTCAGAGTTCAGGGAAAGTTGAGCGCATGAACCGAACCCTAAAGCAAGTTTTAAGTAAGTTTTGTCAGGAAACCAAACTGCCCTGGACCTCTGTACTGCCTATGACTCTCCTCCGAGTAAGATGTTCTCCCCGAACAGAAATCAAGCTCTCCCGCTATGAAATCCTATTTGGCAGACCTCCTCCCCTTGTAAGGGTCTCCAGGGACAGGAAGGAAATAGGAAATCTAGATATCTATTCCTAGCTATAGCTCTTAGCTACTGCCATATCCCAGTTACATCACTGGGTGCTGGAAAGACTTCCCCTGCCTGTAAGCAACCCAGCGCAGCTCTATAAGCCAGGAGATTTTGTCTGGGTAAAAGACTGGCACAAGGCACCCCTAAAACCCACATGGAAGGGTCCCTACTCCATGCTCCTAACAACTCCCGCAGTTTTAAAAGTTGCAGGTATAGACACCTGAATCCATCACTTCCAAATAAAAGCTGCCGCACCACTAGAGAGCTCAATCAGCTGGATGGCAACCAGAAACCCTAAGAACCCCTTCAAAATCACTCTCTGAGCTCACCGTCCTGCTTCCAGAAAACTTACAGAGCATCAGCCCTGCTTTAGTCACTCCCGGGAAAATGATTAATCTACACACGGCAGAAGACTGAGGAGCCAGCCATCAAAACCATAAATAAGCTGTTTCACTGGTTGTTAATTCACAATAATATATTGCTCTCACCCTTTTCATCCCAATCGTCTTGGCTCTGGGCATGGGCCTAACCGCTGTAACCCCCACTGACTGGAAATGTGGTGAGAAGTCTTTATTGCTATTTCTGTATTTCTCATGCATAGGATGTATTACTGCTTTATTATGTTTACAATAGGAATATATATGTTAATCAGTCCCGGGAAAATGTGCTATGCAAAATTTTGATCCTAAAGCACAATCCAGACTCACAAGTAAGGTAACCGGATCATCCCTCTCCATAACCGACATGTGACTGTACCAGATTTGTCCCCTTTTGGGCTACACTAGACCAATGTGTCACCTCATGGCAAAAGAGAAGTGAAGTCATTTTCTGTACTTGTGAAGTGTCATCTGCCCTTGTAACCTACCTTAACTGGCCCGGAATGCTATATCTGTTATCCTTCTCTTCTCCCACTAGAACACATTCCCTTTCCCCAAAGCCTACCCAACACAGGCCAAAATCCCACCTCCTGTTTCAGCCAGTAAATATCAGGACTCCATAATGAAATCAAGGATTCAATCATGCTCTTGAAACATTGTCTACCTCTGTATACCAAGTAGATATTTAAAAAACTATACCCTCTGTACTAAAAATGGAAAGTCATACTGGACAGGAAAATATATAAAAATCCTTACTGGGGTCTGCCAGACCCAACCTGTCCTGATGTTCCCCCAAACCTGTTGGGTCACTTCTGATATCGTTTACCAATATAAGCCAGATAAACCTTTTACCTTAGACCCTTGTCTAAATCAAATGTTAAATGCGACTCATTGCCTCTTTGGTGATACTAACTCTAACCTGGTCAAAGACTGCTGGCTCCGTTTGTCCACAGCTCCTCCCATTCCACTGCAACTCCAATAGCACAGGAAATTATAAATGTTACCCTGATGACCAACAGTCCAGAGCCTCATGGAATGGGTACTATACTAACCCAGGTCAAACTGTCCCAAAAGGTATCCAAATGCTTGACAGACAAAATGGGAACGAAGCCAATTGGCAACCTAACTACCAGCCAATGTCACCAAGTTATCGATATCCAGGAACTTGGCCCTCACCTGACAGTCATACCCTGGTGCCGACCTCTTACAGGCCTTCATATGTGGAACAAATGCCTACCAATGCCTACCAGCCAACAGGGCAGGAACCTGTACTCTGGCTTTCCTAACTCCATAAATACACATTGTTCCCAGCCGGGCTCGGTGGCTCAGCCTGTAATTCCACGCCTTGGGAGGCTGAGGTGAGTGGATTGCCTGAGCCCGCGGGTTCGAGACCCTCCTGGGCAACTTGGTGAGACCTTATCCGTATAATAAATCAAAAAATTAGACGGGCGTGGTAGTGCGCATCTGTAGTTCCAGCTACTTGGAAGGCTGAGGTGGAAGGATTGCCGGAGCCCAGCAGGTCGAGGCTGCGGTGGCGGGAGTGGCCACTGCACTCCAGTCTGGAAGACAGAGTGAGACTCCAACTCAAAAAAACACCAAAAAAAATTGTTCCCCAAAAACCAATTTCTTACAGTGTCTTTAGCAGCATACACCCGAAGAAAAAGAGCCATCCAAATTATACCCTGTTAATCGAACTAGGAATAACAGCTGGAATAGGCACTGGAATAGGAGGTGTCGCAGCCTCAACCACATACTATCATCAACTGTCTAAGGACTTAACGGATGACATAGAATGTGTAGCTACACCATTAGTGGCCCTTCAATATCAATTAGATTCCTTAGCTGAAGTAGTTTTGCAAAAGAGAAGGGCACTAAAGCTGCTAACTGCTGAAAAGGGAGGGCTTTGTCTCTTCCTAAATGAGGAATGCTCTTTTTTAGGTAAACAAGTCAGGGGTGGTTAGGGACATAGCCCAACAATTAAGAGAATGAATCACAAAAAGAAGACAAGAATTGGCTAATTCTTGGTTGAATTGGAACAGCATTTGGAGCTGGGCATCCTGGCTTCTCCCATTAGCTAGACCCCTCCTCATGGTCCTGTTGGCACTCCTGTTTGGGGCCTGCATTGTCAACCTAATAGTTCAATTTGTTTTTCCCCCCACCTAGATTCTATAAAATTCCAAATGTTTCTCCACAGCTATGAACAAGTTCCCCTGCAAGATATGGAAAGCAGGTGAAACAAAACAAAACAAAACAAAACCAGGAATTAAGCAGGAAAGCTGACTTCAAGGGTCTTATCTTAAGTAAGCAACTGCTTGCCATCTCTGCTTCTGTAAATACGCTGTAAGTAAGCAGCTACATGCCGTTTTCCTTAACTGCAGTCTCTGCTTCTGTAAACATGCTTTAAGACATCTCATAGGGAAATGTCCATAAAAATGTCTGTTTCAGTGCTTGTAGAAGTAGAAGTAACAGTTCCTGGTCCTAAACTTAAAATTGTAAACCCACCAATGACAAAACTATGTATGTTGTAACCAAAAAGCTCTATAAAAGCAGCTTGAAACTGAGGATCGGGGCTCAGGTTTTGCCTGAGACTTTCGGAATAAACACCTTCGAGTCTCCTCTCAGTCTCCGGTGCCTGTTCTGAGTGCATTCAATCCTGTTCCCGGTGAGTTGCTGCAGTTGTTGTAACAACATGTTCTTACTCATAAGCACACCTTGAATAATTATCGTAATTCTATAAGAAAACAATTATCGTAATACTATAATATTATAAGAAAAGGAAAATGCCGGGAGGGGAGCAGGAAGCGGGATTGGTAGCAGTGGGGAAATTTTCCTGGGAAGGGTGGGCACACCTCATCAACAACGGTACCTGCATAATGAACATTTGTATACTTAATCCTGAATTGCACTGCACATCTTTAAATAAAACATTAAAAAAATTAAAGCTAGATAATACCAGTGTTTGTTATATCAGGCTCGCAAAGTTGTATTTTATAAAAAGAAAGTTGTCACCTTGCTGTGCCTGGCTAGCTCCCCTACCTCCTTCCTAACAGGTAACACTAATGCTAGTTACTTCCTGGTACACTTTACTAAGTCAAGTACTTTTCCTGCTGGACAGATAAAATATGGGTACTCTGTGTAAGCACATAGTGTAAGGATGGGAACTAATCACTTCCACCTAATTGTCCACACCCCACAACCAAGACTTAATTTGGCAATTTATAAAGGATTTTAAACAAATTTGTCTGTTCATAATTAAAAATAAATAGAGATAAATCATTTCACATCCACATGGTTGGTTCACTCTATAGAGTTTTATATCAGACTGATACAAATAGAAATGATCGAAATTTAATATGTGCTGCCAATTAAAAAAGAACTTTTGAGTTTTTTTTCCAGCCAAGACATTAGAAGAACAATAGGGTGCCAGCATGGAGCACTGCAGAGCCAGAGGGCCAAAGAGGCACCCAATTGGCAGTTGCAATTAGCGACAAAATTCCAACCGCCCATCAGAGGCCTGGTAAGAACGAAACTGCTAAAGGAGTGGTGTCTGTTGCTTATAGGTACAGTCTTGGGGGCATTGAAAGTGTGCCGCAAAGAGGCCTAAACCTCCTGGACCTTGTCCACTGTGCAAGCCAAAGAGACACTGGGGAAACAGGTGTACTCTCTTCTAAAGAGAGGAGAGAACACCTGGCTCGGAAATGGTAGCTGGCCGGGTGCGGTGGCTCCCACCTATAATCCCAGCACTTTGGGAGGACGAAGTGAGAGGATTGCCTGAGCTCATGGGTTTGAGACCAGCCTGGGTAACTTGGTGAGGCCTCATCTCTACAATAAATTAAAAAATTAGCAGGGCATGGTGACGCATGCCTGTAGTTTCAGCTACTTGGAAAGGGTGAGGTGGAAGGATTGCCTGAGCCCAGCACATCGAGGCTGCGGTGGCCATGAGTCTGCCATTGCCCACCAGACTAGGCAATAGAGTGAGACTCCAACTCAAAAAAACCCGAAATGGTGACAACTTAAGGAGGCCTGGAATTCTGCCAAAGTGCCTGGCACAGGCTCATAATTACAACAAACCCTGAGTGAATATTATGGTGCTGGAACCCAAATTTCTTTCTTTCTTTTTTTTTTTTTTTTTTAGTTGGAGTCTCACTCCTTCATCCAGGCTGGAGTGCAGTGATAATCTCACGGCCACCCCCAGTGTCAACCTGCTGGGCTCTGGCAATCCTTCCGCCTCAGTCTTCCAAACAGCTGGAACTACAGGCACATGCTACCACGCCTGGCTGATTTTTTTATTTTATTGTAGAGACGAGGCCTCACCAAGTTGCCCGGATGGGTCTCAAACCCCTGGGCTCGGGCAATCCACTCGCCTCGGCCCCTCAAAAAGCTGGATTACAGGCTGAGCCACCAAGCCTGGCCCAAATTAATTTCTTAATTCACACAGTTGCCAGTCTTTTGGTCCTGGTCATCCATATTGGAATCATATAGACTTTTCTTAATTGAAAGTTACTAAAGGTAAATTCAAAATATAAAGGTAAAAAAAGTTATCTAAAGAGGTAAAGAAAAACCAGAAAGCAAAAGTAAAATATAATAAAATCGCTGGTATAAAGGTATGTTTTTGGTAATAAAAAATAAAGGAAAGAAAACTGATTTTATAAAAGGAAAGGATCTTTATGGTACATTTTTGTTCTATGATGAAACAACTGGTTATTTAAAAAAAGGAAAGTATAGGTCAGAAATAAAAAGTTCAAGCATGTGGAAAAATGGTATGAGTATGTCTAACATGATATGTACAAAGTTTCTGAAAAGAAATGTGTGGGCTGGGCTTGGTGACTCAGCCTGTAATCCCAGGGCTTTGGGAGGCCGAGGTGAGCAGATTGCCTGAGCCCGCGGGTTCGTGACCCACCTGGGCAACTTGGGGAGCTCTCATCTCTACAATAAATCAAAAAATTAGCCGGGTGTGGTAGAGCGTGCCTGTAGTTCCAGCTACTTGGAAGACTGAGGCGGAAAGATCGCTGGAGCCCAGCAGGCGAGGCTGCGGTGACTGGAAGCGACCAATGCATTCCAGTCTGGGCGACAGAGTGAGACTCCCACTCAAAAAAAACAAACAAACAAACAAACAAAAGAAATGTGTGAAGGAAATGCTATGAACACTCAAAGTTACAAAAAGGCTCTATAAATTTACCATTAATATCAATTATACTAATGCTAGGCTAAAATGCTACCCAGAGACCAGAACGTGAGTTTCTTAATTAACAATCTCCAAAAGAATTTTCTCCTATAAACAAAAGAGGGGGGAAGGAAGAGACAAAATTTAGTTAGGCCCTCAACATCTTTGTTACAAAAAGCAAAGTGTTTTTTACTTTTTTTTTTTTTGAGTTGAAGTCTCACTCTGTCACCCAGGCTGGAGTGCAGTGGCACGTTCCCGGCCACCACAGCCTCAACCTGCATGGCTCCAGCCATCCTTCCGCTTCAACCTTCCAAGTAGCTGGAGCTACAGGCACACACTACCACACCTGGCTAATTTTTTGATTTATTGTAGAGATGAGGTCTCACCAAGTTGCCTGGGTGGGTCTCGAACCTGCAGGCCGAGGCAATTCACTTGCCTCGGCCTCCCAAAGTGCTGGGATTACAGACAGTTTTTTTACTTTTAAAAAGCGAAGTTTTTTTTAACTTTTCAAAAATCTTTGGACTATCACTTGCTAAATAAGTAACTTACAGTCTTATAATCTTGTGTTATAACCTTATGCTTTTAAAACCTTTAACACTTAAACTGTTTGAGTTCTTCATTCAGTCTCTCCAGAGTAGAGTAAGAAGCAAAAGCCTCAGGAACCACACCTACCCCACACCCTCTTCCTGAACTGCCTGCAGACCAGGTAAACTGATGTCACTCACAGCGGTTGGTGATCAGCTACCGCGGTTTTCAGTGCCGAATTACTAATGAATTTAACATCTTCCAGTCACAAGGATTATTAATCCAACATAGAATAAATAAAAAAATAACTTTTATTTTCTGCTACTATAACTTTTATATTACTACTTATTTTTGTTAAACCTTAAGGTAATATTTCCCTGTCAGAAGGTCCATACCATATCACTCCTCTCATCAAAAGTGGAAAAATGTCAAATCTCCCATCTCTCTGGACTTTACCCTCAGCATATCAATGGTTGTGAAGTTACATCAGATCTATTATTAAAACACAAGGGTCAGTTTTCTCTTGCTGAGTTTATCTGTTTTAAATTCTCTTGTTCATTATTATATCCTACAATTTAAGCTACAACCTAGCTACATGCCTCTAATGTTTTTCATTTTTTTCTTCTGACTTTGTCAAAGTACCTGTATTTCCTTGTTAAAATCATTATTACTAAAACTTCTTGTAACTGTCTATAAATTCCTATCACAAAACATCCACATATGGACTCATGATTTCACTGGTGCAACAGTAAAAGTTGCTTGGATTCCTGTAGTGGGTGTTGAACCCACTGGGGTAACTAGAAACACATTTTACCAGACATCAAATCCTAAATCAGCAATCATGTGACTAACCCACCCATCTGCCTGCTGTCCATCACCTGACGTCAATACCTGTGCTTGTCTGTCCGTTTGTGATGATATGGAGCAGGCTACCACCCAATCACCTTAATGATCTTCCCCCATCTAGGGGAATGGTTAAAAGGACTCAACCACAAGCAACCAGTGGCCATTGCCTTGCTAGACTTTGGTGTGGCCATGTGCTTTTTGAGCTATGGCTGTTGCCGTGCTTCCTGGTTTGGCCTCCGCCCTCACTTTGTGAGGTGAATCTTCTCTCTCCCTTCTCTTTCTCTCACTAATTTACTTTTAAATAAACTTTTCTTTCTTAAAAAAAAAGTCATCAAGCTGGGCTCAGTGGCTCAGCCTGTAATCCCGCGCCTTTGGGAGGCTGAGGTGAGTGGATTGCCTGTGCCCATGGGTTCGAGACCCGCGTGGGCAGCGAGACCTCATCTCTACAATAAATCAAAAAATCAGCTGGGTGTGGTAGTGCGCGCCTGTAATTCCGGCTACTCGGAAGGCTGAGGCGGAAGGATCGCCGGAGCCCAGCAGGTCAAGGCTGCGGTGGCCGGGAGCGGCCACTACACTCCAGTCTGGGCGATAGAGTGAGACTCCAACTCAAAAAAAAAAAAAAAAAAAAAAGGCATCACAGAGGCTATAATGGCCTTTCTTATATTAGTGTTCATTCTAATAGTATATACTTGTACACAGTGCTTTGTATCCAGATACTAAAGATACTTAACTCCATGGGCTTTGGTCCACTCATCCCCTCCTCTTGCTCTAGACAGGTAGGGACAGCTCTATGCCCCAAGTTTGGCAGAAAGTAGCTACAGAAGCCTGACCTTTGTCCTTGTTCCCAGGTACAAATAAGAATATTTTTAAAATAACAAGAGGTGGGAATGAAAGGAGGTAGCTATAGAAACCTAAAATAAACATAGTTTAGCATAGTCTTTTTGCCTCAGCATAACCATTTTTGCTAAGACTTCACCTCTGACATGATTTGAATCTAGCACAGGTTAGACATAGATAGACACATTTAAGACGTAGATAGATAAATTTCCAATAGGCAGGTTTTAGGAAGCATTCAGACTTTTCACTGCAGGCCAAGCTGGAACTACCCCACCCGCTTGGCAAATCTCCATCAGATGCAAGACCAGGACAGCCCAACATTTCAATCCATGGTTTAGCATAATAAGAAAACTTTTCGGGTTTCTTGTCAAGGCGGAAGATCAAAGATCACCCCTTGGCTGGCCAAAGCCATAGAGATGATAATAAGATCGCCTTTTGGTTAAGGAGTTTGTGGATTGCAGATGTCTGACAAGTCTCTTGCAGGAAAACCCCTCCCCTTGTCTCCTCCCATCTAGCCCACCACCTGTGGGCATGCGATGCTAATGTCTAGGGATGTTGGGATCTGAGACTCATGTGTCTACAATCAACAACAGAGATTCTCCGCTCTGGACATTCCTCCAAGTCTCAACCCCTTACCCCAAAGAACCTTAAATACGCCCAGTTCTTGGCCCTTTGATATCACACTTGCCTCTGAGTGTCGGCCCCTTTTCCAATCTGTGAAAGGTGAATAATAAACTTTACTTCTCTCTACTTTCTTCTTTGTTGCAATCTTGCATTATTCCCATGGCATGGGCACCGGCACCAGCATGTCTCACCTCAGTGGACTCTTTCAAGTTGCTAGACAAGATGCTATCTCAGATCCATCTGGCCCTGCCCTTCTTGTGTTCTATAGACTTTGAATCAATAAATACTGACTGATCCGTGGAGCCTTTGCTGTGTTGATTGATGGGCTCACCCAGGCACTGGGTACCTGGCTTCCCTTCCTCATGAACCTTCTTCCAGGATCTCAGGGAACAAATCCTCTCTTGCCCTCCTGCTCACTCACTGGGCTCTCGCCCAGCCAGTCATTTCTTTCAGGTGCTGGATCCCCACAAACCCCAGACAAAGCTTAGGCACATCTGGATTGGGCTGAGCATATCTAGCCACCAAAGCTCAGGATGATTGCAAGGCACATGAGGCTAACTAGGATCAGAAGGACTTGTGTGTGGCTGTGAGAGAGGGTAAGCAAGAAATAGAGGGACAAGCTGGGCTCGGTGGCTCAGCCTGTAATCCTGCGCCTTTCGGAGGCTGAGGTGAGTGGATTGCTTGAGCCTGCGGGTTCGAGACCCGCCTGGGCAGGAGAGACCTCATCTCTACAATAAATCAAAAAATCAGCCGGGCGTGATAGTGCGTGCCTGTAATTCCGGCTACTCGGAAGGCTGAGGTGGAAGGATCGCCGGAGCCCAGCAGGTCGAGGCTGCGGTGGCCGGGAGTGGCCACTGCACTCCAGTCTGGGTGACAGAGTGAGACTCCAACTCAAAAAAAAAAAAAAAAAAGATTTGATCAAGTACTTGCTCCAACTCTTCAGTGGTTTGGTGCTGCCTAAAGTAAACTGTGGTGGCCTGGGGTCCCTGATGGCAGAGCCAGAGTCAAGGCTCCTGCACAGGGAGTTGATTTGGGAAGGGATTCTGGAAGCACCAGGAGGAGTGATACAAGGAAGGGGGAAAGTCAATATAAGGAAAAGGCTTTGAGTTGTTCACCCATGTTGGTGTTTGAGCCTGCTGATGATACAGAGACCCACTAACGTCCCTTCATATTGGCACAGCCCCTAGAGAAGGCCATGGTGGGGATTCAAGTCCTCCTGCCCATTCCTGAGCACATTACTGAAATTTTCCTTGTTTTCTTTTTCTTTTTTTTTTTTTGAGTTGGAGTCTCACTCTGTCGCCCAGACTGGAGTGCAGTGGCCGCTCCCGGCCACCGCAGCCTCGACCCGCTGGGCTCCGGCGATCCTTCCACCTCAGCCTTCTGAGTAGCTGGAATTACAGGTGCGTGCTACCACGTCCGGCTAATTTTTTGATTTTATTGTAGAGATGGGGTCTCGCCTGCCCAGGCGGTTCTCGAACCCACGGGCTCAGGCAATCCACTCACCTCAGCCTCCCAAAGGCGCGGGATTACAGGCTGAGCTACCGAGCCCGGCAGTTTCCTTGTTTTCTATGCACTCCCAGTAAGCAGCTTTAGGAGATCCTTGACTTCCCAGCAGACTATGCCCAAAGATGAAAACCCGTATTTACTCACTTTCTTTGAACTATATAGTATTGGTGTAATCGTACGGTACGTCTTGCCATGTGCATACCTTTTGCAATGCATGATGTGTTAGACCCTGTAAACATCCTTTCCTCTATGTCACTATTCAAGTATAAAATGCAGCTGTAACTTAAGCTCTTTACAATGCTCTGCTGGTCACATGGCTAATGTATTAATGTATAGGTACTGACATCTCTGGATGATAGAAGTGGACTGCGAGGCCTCAAGGGTGAGTGGAAACATTCAAGAAAGACCTAGAGTCCACCTCTGCTCCCTGGATTTTAACTCAGAAATAAACTTCTTTGTAGAAGAAGTTCCTGCCCCTTTGATTTATTGGTATCGAGGGGAGTACCCGAGCATTACTTGGACCATAACAATTGGGGACCATGATGATTGGGACCATAACAATTGGCAACTGTGTTGCAGAACCTTGGTCCATGGGGATCTCCTGATAGAGACACCCTAGCAGCTGCCACTTTGTGCTCTGGGGACTCTCTGGAGAGGAGTCCTACTGACCAGGACCAGCCATTGATGAGCTGGTAAGAAAGGGGCCTTGCCAGATACCTGACGACCTTGTAAAGTGGACGCAATTATTTGGTAGGTTAACCCTGGACATATGCAGGGAGGTGAGGGAAGTCTTCTCACTTGAGATCTCCGGGGTCAGCCTGTAGGCACCGGAGAAATGCTGAACCAACTTGTTAGTGCTTTGTTGGGATATCCCTTTGTTTGCATTTGAATTTGGTAAGAAAGCCGGCTGGTTTGTTATGCTTTGTTTGATGGAACATGTCACATTTTAAAAACTTGATTGGTGTGCAATTGTTTTATGTCGTTTTATGTTTTCCTAAATTGCTGTCTCCCTTTGCTTGTGTAGTATTTATGTAGGCAGTGAGAACCCCCAGGAGAATAGGGAATTACAACTTTATGAACCCAGACTCCGGTCTGGGTCGAAGATAAGAGGCACTCTTCCCTTTGGTCTGTGCAAACAGACTCCCTTAGGTGACTGAGGGACTTGCAAAGGTTTCAGGAATCAACTCCAGTGACATGTAAGGGCTTCATAGGGACCTTTCCAGTCTAGTCATAAAGGACTCTGCAGGCTCCAGAGGGCCCCAGGCTTGATCAGATGCTCAGCGGACCTGAATGTATGCCAGATCCCGGAAATAGTGATCTGAGGGTTGGAAAAGATTCAAGAGGTAGATCGCCTGGAAGTTGCAAAGGGCTCCCAGTGTTCTTGAGGGCTTCTCCATTGGGTGGGGGAGTGCTCATAAGGGCTGGTCACCCAGTGCCCTGGGGCACCTTGCATGCTCTCAGCACCCTGAAGGAAAACTGAGACAAGTAAGAGGCAAGGAGATGACTGGTGAAGTCATGGCCAGCAGGAGATCCCTCTGTAAGTGGCACTTTTTTTTTTTAGTAACTTAAAACAACAATCATTTATTCTCACCCTCAAGGGTGCATGGATCATGGGGAGAGCTCATGGCCAGGCTGGAGGGCTGTGACTGCCCAGGTGCATCCTTTTTCTTTTTCTTTTTTTAAATTTTTATTTGAAATATGTGGGGTACAATTCAGGGTTAGGTATACAAATGTTACTTATGCAGGAACCCTTGTTAATGAGGTGTGCCCCTTTCCCCTGGCAGATTACCACTACTGCCAATCCTGCCCCTGCCCTCCCCTGGCAGTTTCCAACTACTGCCAATCCCTTTCTTATAGTATTATCGATAGTTGGTCAAGGTCCGCTTATGAGTGAGAACATGAGATACTCGGTTCTTTGTTTCTGTGATAGACACTCAGTATTATAGACTCTATGCTCATCCAAGTTGTTGTGGAGTTCATAATTTTGTCTGTCTTTATGGCTGCATAATATTCCACTGTGTCTGTGTACCTCATTTTTAAAAACCCAGTCCTCTTTCAATGGGCAGCATGGTTGGTTCCATGCTTTTACTATTGTGGATATGCTGCAACAAACATGCATGTGCAGGTATCTTTTTCATAGAGTGATTTGAATTCCTCCGGGTATATTCCCAGTCGGGGGATTGCGGAGTCACATGGGTGGTCAATTTTTAGATCTTTTAGGAATCACCACACTGTTTTCCACAGAGGCTGTACCAGTTTTACACCCCCACCAACAGTGTAGAAGTGTTCCCTTTTCTCCGCATCCTCTCCAACATCTGTTGGTTTTGAGGGTTTTTTTTTTAATTTTAATTTTTTTTTTTTGAGTTGGAGTCTCACTCTGTCACCCAGACTGGAGTGCAGTGGCCGCTTCCGGCCACCGCAGCCTCGACTTGCTGGGCTCTGGCGATTCTTCCGCCTCAGCCTTCCAAGTAGCTGGAACTACAGGCGCACGCTACCACGCCCGACTGATATTTGATTTATTGTAGAGATGAGGTCTCGCCAAGTTGCCCAGGCGGGTCTCGAACCCGCGGGCTCAGGCAATCCACTCACCTCAGCCTCCCAAAGGTGCGGGATTACAGGCTGAGCCACCGAGCCCAGCTGGTTTTGAGTTATTGATGATGGCCATCCTGACAGGAGTTAAGTATCTCAGTGTGGTTTTAATTTGCATCTCCTTGATGACTAGTGAGGTTGAACATTTTTTCATGTATCTGTTGGTTGCTCATATGTCTTCTTTTGAGAAGTGTCTATTCATATCCTTTGCCCACTTTGTAATGGGGCTGTTTTTATTTTCTTTTTGGCACTTTTGAGTTCCTTGTAGATCCTAGATGTTAGACTTTTGTCAGATATGCAGTTGGCAAATATTTTTTCCCAGTCTGTTGACTGTCTCCCTGCTCTCTTGATGGTTTCTTTGGCTTTGCAGAAGCTCATCAATTTGATAAGGTCCCATTTGTCTATCTTATTTCTAATGGTATGGACACTTAGGGTTTTGATCAGGAATTGGTTGCCAGTTCCAATTTCCATAAGGGTGTCTCCTGCGTTTTCTAAGATTCTTATAGTGTGAAGTTTTATGTTTTAGGTTTTTGATACATTTAGAATTAAGTTTTGTGTGTGGTGATAAGTAGTGTTCCTGTTTCAATTTTCTGCATGTAATCAGCTAGTTTTCCCGGCACCATTTACTGAATAGGTTCTCCTCTCCCCAGTAGTTGTTGGAGGCTTTGTCAAAGATGAGTTGGTTGAGAAATTGAGATTTTACTTCTGGGATCTCTACTCTGTTCCATTGGCCTATATACCTGTTCTTGTACAAATACCAGCCTGTTTTGATTATTGTAGCTTTATAGTAAAGTTTAAAGTCTGGGAACGTGATACCTTCTGCTTTTTTTGTGCGTTTTTTGCTGAGGATTGTTGGATTGTTTTTGCCATTCATGGTAGTTTATTTTTCCATATGAATTCCTGTATTGTTGTTTTCAGGTCTGAGAAGGATGCTGTGGGTAATTTAAAGGATATGGCATTAAATCTGTAGATTGCATTGGGTAGGATGGACATCTTAACAATGTTGATTCTTCTAATTCATGAGCATGGAATATTTTTCCATTTGTTTGTGTCATCTTTGATTTCTTTGAACAGTGTTTTGAGTTTTTGTTATAAAGGTCTTGCATGTATCTGGTTAGGAAGATGCCAAGGTATTTCATTTTTTTGTGGCTATTATGAATGGAATTGTGCTTTTTATTTGGCTTTCTGTTTGTTTATTGTTGGGGTATAGGAATGTGACTGACTTACACCCTGAGACTTTGCCAAAGTCCTTTATTAGTGCAAGGAAGTTTTAGACAGATTCTCTTGGGTTTTTGAGTATAGAATCATGCCATCTACAAAGAGGGCTAATTTAACATCCTCTTTTCCTATTTGGATACCCCTGATTTCCTTCTCTTCTCTGATTACTCTGGCTAGGACTTTCAATACTATGTTGAACAGAAGGGGTGAGAGTGGGCATCCTTGTTTTGTTCCGGTTTTCTGGGGAAATGGTTCCAATTTCTGTTTGTTTAGTCGTATGTTGGCTGTGGGTTTCTTGTAGATGGCTTTTACTATTTTGAGGTATGTTCCATCTATACCTAGATGGTCAAGGGTTTTTATCAAGAAGGAGTGCTGGATTTTCAAAAAGTCAGCTTTTGGTTTCATTGATTTTTTTGTATTGTATTTTTGTCTTCTAGGTCCTGAACTTTGGCTTTTATTTTGGTGTTCTGGATTCTTGTGTTGAAGTTAGGTTTTGGTGGTCTTGCTTTTCCAGCTTCCTTAGGTGATTTGTTAGGCTGTTAACTTGTGATCTTTCCATTTTCTTCATGTGTGTTCATAGCGATATGAATTCCCCTCTTAGGACTGTTCTCATGGCATCCTAGAGGTTTTGGTAAGATGTTTCTTCATTTTCATTTGTTTCTGGGTATCTTTTAATCTCTGCTTTGATTTCTGTGTTGACCCAGGAGTTGTTTAGCATCATGGTGTTTAGTGTGTTTTCAGAACTTTGTTGGTGTTGATATCTGTTTTTATTCCACTGTGGTCTGAGAAGGTGCATGGCAGAATTTCAATCATATGGAATTTGTTTATGCTTGATTTATGGCTGTAGATGTGATCAATCTTAGAGTACATTTCATGTGGTGATGAGGAATGCATATTTCATGGTTGTTAGGTGGATTGTTCTGTAGGTATACATTAAGTCCATTTGGTCGTGTCACATTGAGGTTCCGGATCTCATTGTTGACTTTTTACTTGATGATCAGTCTAGGGTGCTAGTGGGGGTATTCAAGACCCAGCTATAATAGTGTTAGAGTTAATATCTTTTTTTAGTTTACCTAGAAGTTGCTTTATGAAAGTTGGTGCTCCTGTGTTGGGTGCATATATGTTTAGGATATTTCTTGTTGATGAATTGAACCTTTTATAATTATGTAGTGACCTTCCATATCTTTTTAAATTTTTGATAACTTAGAAAATATTTTGTCTGATATTAAGATCATGACTCCTGCTTTCTTTTGTGTTCCATTTGCTTGGAATTTTATTTTCCCATCCTCTCACTTTGAGTCTGTGAGTGTCCTTTTTAGTGAGATAAGTCTCTTGGAGACAGTATATTGTAGCCTCATGATATTTTATCAAATTTGCCATTCTATGTCTTTTTAATGGTGCATTTAGTCCATTTACATTTAGGCTAATTATTGAGATGTGAGAGTTTATCTCTGTCATGAGGTTCTTATAGAGTTTGTTGTTGTTGCTGTTGTTTATTTGTTTGTTGTCTTTCTTTTGACTTCTGGATTGATTCATATGTTCTTGTCATTCTTTGTCATTCATTTTTCCTTTCTGCATTCTTGTTATTCTTTTTTCCCTTTCCTCTGTGTTTAATACTTTCTTAATTGTTTCTTGTCGGGCTGTTCTGTTCTGGGTGCAGTATAAACTTTGAGGGACTGAATATCTGGGAAGGATTTTAATTCTGCATTGCTGATGAAACTTAGCTTAGCTGGGAAGATAATTCTTGGTTGAAATTGTTTATCTTTGAGAACTTTGAAGATTGGCCTCCAAACTTTCCTAGCCTGAAGTGTTTCTGTAGATAAGTCTGCTGCTATTCTTTTTTTTTTTTTGAGTTGGAGTCTCACTCTGTCACCCAGACTGGAGTGCAGCCACCACAGCGTCGACCTGCTGGGTTCCGGCGATCCTTCCGCCTCAGCCTTCCAAGTAGCTGGAACTACAGGCATGTGCTACCATGCCTGGCTGATTTTTTGATTTATTGTAGAGATGAGGTCTCGCTGCCCAGGTGGGTCTCGAACGCATGGGCTCAGGCAATCCACTTACTTCAGCCTCCCAAAGGCGCGGGATTACAGGCTGAGCCACCGAGCCCGGCTGTCTGCTGCTATTCTAATTGGTCTTTTCTGGTAGGTAGTCTGAACTTCCTCTCTTACTGCCTTTAGGTTTTTTTCTTTTATACCTACTTTGTGTAGGCAAGCTACTATGTGTCTGGGAGTCAGTATTTTCATTTGTTGTCTTGCAGGGGTTCTCTGAATCTCTTGTGTCTGAATGGTCACATAACTGATAAGATGAAGGAAGTTTTCTTGGAGAATTTCATGGAATGCTTGTTTGAGGGTGGTCTCTGTCTCTTTATCTTCCTGAGGGATTCCAATTAACCTTAGGTTCATCCTCTTGAAATAATCAGTCATTTCTTGAAGGTTTTGTTCTGTCTTTTAAAGCTTCTTTTCTATGTTTTTAACAGTTTGGGTTAGTTCCATATTTTGGTCCTCAAGTGTTGAAATTTTTTTCTTCTGCTTGGTTAATTCTGCTTTCCATGCTTATCAGTTTGTTGTTTATTTCATTCACTGTATTTTTTATTATAAAGGTATGGGGTACAATTCAGGGTTAGGTATACAAACTTTGATTATGCAGGTACCCTTGTTGATGAGGTATGCCCTGTCCTCCCCTAGCAGTTTCCCAATCCTACCCCCCTCCCCTGACAGTTTCCCACTACTGCCAATCCCTTTCTTATAGTATTATAATTGTTCGAGGTCCACTTATGAGTGAGAACATTTGGTATTTTATTCTTTGTTTCTGTCATAGATCACTGAGTATGATCGACACTAAATCCATCCAAGTTGCTGCAAAGTCCGTATGTTTGTCCTTCTTTATGGCTTCATAATATTCCATTGTGAATATGTACCACGTTTTTAAAATTCAGTCCAGCTTCGATGGGCAACATGGTTGGTTCCATGTTTTTGCTACTGTGAATAGAGCTGCAACAAACATACGTGTGCAGGTATCTTTTTTTGTAGAATGATTTGAGTTCCTCCAGATATATTACCAATAGAGGAGTTGCTGGGTCATATGGAAGGTCAATTTCTAATTCTCTCAGAAATTACCTTACTGTATTCTTTATTGCTGTTATTTCAGTTACTAACTCCTTCATTTTTTTCCTCTTGTCTCTCCTCATTTCTATTTTTTCTCTCTATTAATATCTTGATATATGTGTTTGTGGTTTGAGACCCATCATTCTGGGGACTCTTCATTGTTTGAGTTCCAAAGTCTGTATTCTCAGTGGTTGATCTCCCAGGGGTCTGTGTGAGACTTATATTTTTCCTTTAGTTTTTCTTCATTTGTGTAGGTTTCTCTCCCTCCCCCCACCTTTTTAAAAACTTTTCTTTAATTCTGTTGTTCAGTGATGGGGGATAGCTTTTATTTCTTTTTGTTCAATCTCCTATTCTTCTTTATGTAGATCCTCTGGTTTTGTTCAATTCTGAAGATGGACTAGTGATGGGAGCTTGCGCTTTTTGCAGTTTTGAGATTTAATTGCGGGGGGAATCTGTGATTCAGAAACTCTCTGTAGGACCTAGTATCTGCTGACAGTTGTGTGGGCCCCCTGGAACCCACTTCCCACTGTCTTACAATCTGTCCATGCAGTGGGGGTGTCTGTTTCCCCCCGAAAGCAAAATGAGATAAGAAAAGAAAAAGAATGGAAAAAGGAAAGAGAAAGCCAAAAGGGAGGTGGAGAGAGAGAAAAAGAAAAGGGAAAACAGACAGGCATATCAACCAATGAGTAAACCGACAGACTAGCAAAGAAAAAAACGTAAAAGACAAAAATATACAGACTGTCATACAAACAAAACCTTCTCTGTTGGTGTACTCTCCCTCAAAAATACTCATACAGAAACAAAATCTAAAAAAAATTAAAATAACAGAAACAAAGTAAGTACAAAAAAGGAAACAAAAACAGAAAGAAAGAAGAAAAAAAGCTAAAACTAAAACAAAAAACTAACAAAAAAGAAAGAGAGAAAGAAAGAAAAAACCTCACTGCCAGTTTCTGTGAGTTCAGATTCTTTTCAGGCCTCCCCTTTAGGGATCAGTTTTGGTCTCCAGTCCCTCTCTTCCATTCTCAGTGCAGGCTGGTAGGGTTGCTCTCGGTGTGGGTCAGATGCCCCATGGACTACTGTGGGAGGAGGGTTGATCAGATCTAGATTCACCTTACTCGCTGCTGCTGTCACCTCCCACTCAGATCTGATGTGTCTGTGCATGCTGTAGCGTGGCGGGGGTGGGGGGCATCTATCTCTCTGAGTCCGATGAGATATTAGCCTCTGTGTCCCAAGATGGACGCTGGGCATAGCTGGGCAGGGCAATGCAAGTCCCTACCCAGTCCCAGGACTGAGAGAATGGTGCCTTGGCATCTCGTCAGCAGTGTTAGAGTTTTATTCCAGATTTCCATGAACTGCCTTCTCATGCCAGGTCTGCTGCTGCAGGTGATGGTGTGGGCTGTGGATGCCAGGTGGTGAGGGGCGACTGTTCTCTGCTGCCTCCTCTCAAGAGAGCCCTGGGAACAGTAGATGATCCTGCACACCTGGGTCTCCAATCTCAGGGTGGTGGTGAGTTGCAGTCACCTCTGGAGGAGAGCCCTGGGTGCACGAACCCAAGTCTCCTCTCAGACAGACTTTCACTCACCCACTGGCACTCACCCACTGATGCAGAGAATGTTTATGGGAACTCACTTTTGCGGAGTCTCTCACAGTCCAACCTGTTCCATTGCCATCTTGCCAGGAAGTCAAGCAGCACATTTTGACCCAGAACACCTCGTGCTGTCCGGAGGTAGGGATTGCTTGCCAGTTCTGCCTCTTGTCTACACTATTCTTGAACGTACGCCTATTCTGCCTGGTTTCCTACATCTTGTTTCTCCTGACTTGTTGACACTGTTAAAATTCCTGTCTTTTTGTTGTCAAAGATCTGCAAAAGATGCCTGCTGTGTATGTGAAATGCTATCGGTTATTTTGAATTCTTTCCTAGGACCGCACTCTCTCCCTTTCTCAGCCTGTGTTCTCTTTCATGGATTCCGAGGGAGTTCAATTCTAATCCACCCATAAAGGAATATAGAAATCTCTCTTATATGCTGCTTAGCCTTTTGTTAACTCAGCACAAGGTGAAACTAACCTTGGAGGAAATAATTTTGCAATCTTCCTTTGGCAATGAAGGGACTGTATATTCAGTTTCTGTTTTCAAATACAAGCAGCCAGGTTAGTTAGAAGTGAATCTGTTTTCTAAAGGTTTAGGCCTTGCCTGAGATTGTGATTAACTGTTTGTCCCTCTAAAACTGTTAGGAAGTCTCTCAGAGGCATGTAATGTATGCTAAGCCCTTACTTTAAAATCTAGTGCTAGGTAACACCACTGCTTGTTTTGGCTATGACTGACTAGCACCCCTCTTACAAGACTGGTAAAGTTTTAAATACTGAATACTCTGTGGGACGTAATGAGGCATGAGAGCCTGCCATTCCTACCTGATGAAGTAATTTTGCTAAGCCCAGTACTTCTCCTGTGGGACAGGTGAAATACTAGGTACACTCTGGGGCACATAGCATGAGACCTAATCACTCTCACCTAATTGTCTGCACTTCACAACTAAGACTGCAAATTAGTAATGTGTAAAGTGTTTTTAGCCAATTTGCCTGTTTATAATTAGAAACAAGTAGGAATAGATCATTTCACATCTACATGGTCTGTTCACTCTTAAAGAGTTTTGTTCCAGATCATTCTGAAGGCATCTGGAAAGTCCTGGAGCAGAGGGAAGCTTCAGGGAAGACTGTGGACACTCAACTTGGAAAAAGCCATGAGGGTCCCAGTGACACCAGGCATCACTGTTTATGGTTTTATTTACTTAAAAAATTTCCTTTGAGGAATGCATCGCACAGGTGTTCAAAGGCAAAATTCTGGTTATTTTGCTTCAGAATTTTTCTGTGAGGAAAGCAGTACACAAGTGTTCAAAGACACAATTCTGGGTTTTCAAGGATCATGAACAAGAAAATGGGTACTACTCAATCTGTACCCTTAGACACCCCATTGGAGCAGATTTTTAAAGAATTGAAGCAAATTAGAATTATACAATTTAAAACAAGAAAAGTACATTATTGTAATCAAATTTGGACTCAAAACAAGTTAGCAGATAATTAAGTTTGGAAAAGAAACAGGACTTTGTGCTTTAATACCATTTGACAATTAAATTCATTTTGTAGCAATAATGGGAAGTGGTCAGAAGTTCCATATATAGAGTCATTTTAAAATTTATTACACTACTTTTCAAACAAGATTATATTCTATAGGATATTGAATACCCAACTCCAGTGGCTTGACTCAGAACTATGAATACCAAACAATTACAGAAAACTTCTGAAGTTCTTAGCAAATGAGACATTAAGGAAAAAAGAGAAGGATTCCAAGATGTGCACCAGCAAAACAAAAAGCAGGCAAGCATATTGGCAGTTGCCACTAATGGTAAGGCTCTAGCCACCCAACAGAGACCCAGTAAAAAGAGACCTGCTAAGGGGAATGATATTTGCTGCTATGGATGCAGTCAATCTGGTCACTTGAAGCACAATTGTCCTCAATGGCCTGAGCCCCCAGGACCTTGTGTGACATGCAGACTAGAAGGCCAGTGGAAGAGCCAGGGTGGCCTCTCCCAAAGGGGAGGGGAAACTCCTAGTTCGGCAAAGATGGCTATTGACTGAAGGGACCCGAGGGCTATGGCCCAGTCAAGTGCTCACCCTAGAGAATCCCTGGGTCTGTATGGACATGGCAGGGGTTCATATTAATTTCTTGATTAATATGGAAGGTAAGTTTTCAGCTCTTGTGCTCATACTGAATCTCTTTCTCCTGACACTTGCTTCCTAGTGGGGGCTGAGGGTGTTCTAAGAGTTAGGCATTTCACCTAACCTCTAATCAGAAGTTTGTTTTTTTTTTTTTGAGTTGGAGTCACACTCGGTCGCCCAGACTGGAGTGCAGGGGCCGCTCCCGGCCACCGCAGCCTCGCCTGCTGGGCTCCGGCGATCCTTCCGCCTCAGCCTTCAGAGTAGCCGGAATTACAGGCATGCGCTACCATGCCCGGCTGATTTTTTTATTTATTGTAGAGATGAGGTCTCGCTGCCCAGGTGGGTCTCGAACCCGTGGGCTCAGGCAATCCACTCACCTCAGCCTCCTAAAGGCGTGGGATTACAGGCTGAGCCACCGAGCCCGGCGTAATCAGAAGTTATTAAAAGGTTAATTCAAATTGTGAATGTAAAGGGTTGTTTATGAAAAGGGTAAAAAGAAGAAAACCAAAAATCAAAGGAAAGGTGCAAAAAGGTTGTTGGCGTAAAAGTATGTTTTTGTTAAGAAAAGGAATATAAGGAAAAAGAATAATTTTGTCTAGGAAAGGATCTTGTATGGCAAACTTTTGTCCTAAAATGGAGTGAGTAATTATCTAAAAGATGGAAAGTATACGACAAAAATAGAAGGTACAAGCATGTCAAAAAATGATACGAGTATGTCAAAGATGGTATGTGGAAGGTTTGTGGAAAGAAATGTGTGAAAGAAATTCTACGAACATCTAGTTTTCAAAAAAAAGTTGGTTATGTCTATGAATTTATCATTAATATCAATCACTGTTAGGTCAAAATGCCATTATATCAAAGTAACAGTATTTTTAAAAACAGTAACCCGACCATCCTGAGTAATGTTAAAAATTGGTAAAATAGAATGCTTTCATTTTGTCTGAGTCGTTTGGTCTATTGGTTAAATATCATTTCTGTTAAAAGCTTTAAAATATACAAGTTTGCTCCCGTAATACTTTTTTTGTACTTAAGTTGTCAGCAAACTTATATCTTTAAATTCAAGCTCTTAAATGTTTCTGTCAGATTGTCACATATATAGTCAAGTTAGCTAAAATCTAAAAGGTGTTATTCAGTGCAATTTGCTAACAACTTTAAAATCTTCCAGAAGTCTTACTAAAAACTTGTGTGCTCATGAGGATTGCTGATCCAGCATAAGACTGCAAATGAAACAAGGGTTAATTGCCTAAATTGAGTTAATACAAACCAAACAATTTTATAACTTTTTTTAAAAAAGTATTGCCAATTATTTTTGTTATATTTTTCAGAGTCAAAAGAAAAACCTCTTTCTTGGAGCAATTTACAGTATTTTTTTTCCCCCCACACAAGTATGGTTATTTGCATAAGTTCAATAAGGATTTGTTTTCTTTTGTAATACTGGTTATTTGACCAAAGCTCTAACTGAAATAATATTTCAAAACAGACTGTTTTAGAGAATTAAGATTAAAGTTTAAGTTAATCTGAGATTCCTTTTAGGAAAAAGTTGCAACAAAGCTAATTTTAAAAAGGCCTATATGGCAAACAAACTCATTACACTTTATGTACAGATAAGACATATTAAGTCTAAACAAGTAAGCTTAACCTACTAAAGTTGTCTTTAACAAAAATGGAGACTGAAAAGTTGTGTTTCAAAAGAAACTGGAACACTTGTTTTAAGTTCTCTTGTTTATTTTATTTTTTTAGTATTATCATTTAAATTACATTATGAAGTCTTTTCTGGGTGTAAGTCTCCAAACATTTTGGGATTTCTCTTCACATTTTCTCTTTACATCAAGATTCACTTGAATGCCTGTTTCAAATTACAACCCAGAAAAATCTGTCAGGTTGCCACTACAGTCCAGATATACATTAAAAACTCTAAAAGTTGGTACTTATAATAAAGCCACAAAAATTAAGTTATGGTAGTAACCACAGGCCTTGCAGCTTTTGTACAAAAGGTCATCAGCCAGGATAGATATCGTGGCCTCAACTGACAGTGGGGAAATGACACAGACTCACTATTGTGTCTCCATATTGCCACAGCCCCTAGGGAGGGGCATGGTAGAGATTCAAGCACTCCTGCACATTCCTGAGCACTTTACTGAGAGTCCCCTTATCTTCTATGCATTCCCAGAAAGTAGCTTCAGGGGATCCTTGACTTCCCAGCAAACCAGGCCCAAAGATGTAAATCCCTATTTACTACTTTTCTTTGAACTCTATAGTGTCAGTGTAATCATAAGTCTTGTGATTAGGCCTTGTAAACATCCTTTACTCTAAGTGTCACTATCGAAATGTAAAATGCAGCTGTACCTTGAACTCTATACAATGCTCTGCTGGTCACATGGCTGATGTATTAATGTGTAGGTACTCACAACTCTGGATGATAGAAGTGGACTGCGAGACCACTTGAGTGGAACCATTCAAGACAGACCTCGAGTCTGATACAAAGACCCTCTAATGTCTGTCCATATTGTCACAGCCCCTAGAGAAGGACATGGCCGGGGCACAAATGCTCCTGTACATTCCTGGAGAATATTACGGAGAGCTAAGAAAAGATGTGCTTCCCCTTATCTCCTATGCACTCCCAGTAAGCAGCTTCAGGGGATCCTCCACTTCCCTGTAGTCTACCCCCGCTTAACTGAAAGATGCAAATCTCCTTTTACTCCCTTTTTCTGAGTGGTTATAAGTTTGAATCATATAGTATCAATGTCATTGTAAGCCCTGTGAATTACATAACTTTTGTATTAATGTAATCATAAGCTTTGTGATTTGTATAACTTTTGCATAATGCATGATATCTTAGGCCCTTTACTCTGTGGCAAGCTTGATTACTGCTTCTGCTGGGCCCTACTGATAAAAGCTATGTGATATCTGATACCTGGCACCAGGAAGTCTGGACAGAAAAATGTCACTATCGATAAATGTGACTGAAACTCAAGTTCTATGCATTGCTCTGCTGGTCTCATGGCTAATGTATAGACACCGACAACTCTGGACTATAAAAGTGAACTGTAAAGGCCTAGAGGGTGAGAAGAACCATTTTAAAAGACCTTGAGTCTGGCTCTGCTCCCTGGATTCGAACTCAGAAATAAACTTCTTTCTACCAGTTCCCTGTCCCTTTGATTTATTGGTATCAAGGGAAGCAGCCAAGGATAACTCAGACCATAACACTGGGACCTTCAAGGAATGTCCTCAAAATCTTCCTCTCCAGGAAAGAGGGCTGGAAGCATTAACCACTGCTCCTCTCCCCCCTGGGCTTGCCCCAGTGGATATTAGTTCTCTGATTTCCTTGTTGTTGGCCCTTTGGCTGGCACTCAGAGCTGGAACAAGAGCAAGAGATATGCAAAGTAATCCCAGAAATCCTCCTAAGTAACTCATAACGTGCCTGCAGGACCTGATAAGCCCTTTTGTAGATACAATCCTGTAGACTTTTCTGTCCCTCTAATTCGCCAACAACTAATAGTTTCCTGAGACCTTCAACGGATTCTTCTGCTTCTTTCTGAAGATGCCAGGCAAGCCACCACTTGCCTGACTGCCTGAACAATATGTTTCACTCCTTGTCTATTCTTGGGCAATTTACATTCTTTCATGGATTTCACTCAGGCATTGAATGTTTCAGGCACTGAGTAATTGAGTTGTTCCTTAACCCATCAGTCCCTACCCTCCCCAAAGCCTAATAGTTGAAATTCCATTGTGCTAGCAGTATTTGATGAAATTCCACTGTAATGCTTGTATCAGTTGAGATTCTTTTGGTTGCAAGCAACAGAAATGGAGCCTGGCTGATGTAAATGAAAAAGAAAATCCAATGGAAAAGAACTAGGGCAATTCAGAGAGTAGAAGGAGGAACAAAATCCACACACTCCAGGAAGGACAGGAACAGGTCCAAGATGAGGAATGTATGGTTTGTCCTTTGAGGGCTCTGCCACCAGATGGCTTACGTCCAACACCTTGAGTCCCAGTGCTTCGGCTTAATGTTTCCAATTCCCAAGAGACAGAATAGGTTAACTCTGGTGACTAGATTCTTGGACCAATCAGTCAAGATGGAGGATGGGTAATAGGCACATAAACCCTGGTGTCAAACAGCCACCTGAATTTGTGGTTAGTATGTACAGTCAACTCCTTGGCTACCACACACACACACACACACACACACACACACACACACACACACACCCAGACACACACACACACACACACACACACACACACACACACACACACACACACACCCAGACACACACACACATGCTTCTTCACACACAAATCAGTCTCTTTGACCTGTTATGAATTCAAAATCATCCTAAGTACAATACCAAATGCCCTCACCACTTCTCTGGTTGGAGATACACCCAAATAATCTCTACCTCCTGCATCTTGAAATTATGTCATGGAGAGAGGGTACTTGCATGTGGGTGTGTGCATGCATATATATAATACACATATATCCATACACATATCCATGCACACAGAAATATATGTATATATTTGATTCCTACATATATATATAAAGTTTACTATGTGTTATAGTAGTACAAATAGAAATCTTAGGAGAGTCCTCAGTTCTATTCATGTTCCTCCTACTCTATTGCGTAAAAACCCTAGGAATTTCTCTTGATAATCAAGATCAGTTAGCATATACAACCCCAGTGACCTCACTGTTACCTCTACATGAAGTAGCATGAAGAGCCAGACATGGTCCATGGAGACACCACTTTTCTTGGCTCTGAGCGGGGGATTCCCTCCTTAGGAACTAAAACTTCTAAGCCCAAAGGTCCCAGAGCCAATCGTTTTTGACAACAACTTTTTTTTAAAAAATAAGTGTAACCAATTTATTAAAATACTTGACTTAAGTATCAGCAATGGTGACTTCAACCTCAACTCCTGGCTCAATACTGATGGAAGTAATCTACTTGACAGTCTCGGAAGGACTGCACAAATTGATGAGTTGCTTGTGGATTCTTATCTGGAAACAATCCCATGTCTTGGAACCTTCACCACGAGGAGTTTTTCTTGTAGTGATTCTCAAAGTCTTGGTAGGCACGCGAACCGGTCCTTTCACTTTGAAATTCTTTTCCTTTGCACCTCTGATCAGGCCAGGGCACACTTTCTCCAGAGATTTCATGTTGTGGCTGGTGGGGATGATCCTAATTTGGTGGATGGTCACCTCCGGTTCCATGGGTGTCTTGCCGGTGTCTTTAAAAGCCATGGCAACCGGGCTCGGTGGCTCAGCCTGTATGTAATCCCACGCCTTTGGGAGGCTGAGATGAGTGGATTGCCTGAGCCCGCGGGTACGAGACCGCCTGAGCAGCGAGACCTCATCTCTACAATAAATCAAAAAACCAGCCGGGCGTGGTAGCGCGCGCCTGTAATTCCGGCTACTCGGAAGGCTGAGGCGGAAGGATCGCTGGAGCCCAGCAGGTCGAGGCTGCGGTGGCCGGGAGTGGCCACTGCACTCCAGTTTGGGCGACAGAGTGAGACTCCAACTCAAAAAAAAAAAAAAAAAAAGCCATGGCTGTGGCGTGACTTCTTGACCGATGTGTTCCTCTGCTAGAGCGAACAGTGGTGAGTCAGGAGCCGGAGCGGGAGGATCACAGCTCTGCAGCACCCATGTCCATGGCGTCTTCAAAAGGCAATGACAACATTTTTGAAAGTGGTTCATTATGTGTAACCATAGATGTGTCACCCTCATGTTAACCTCTTAATGCCCAAATAGATCCATGAATGTTGGCTATGAGAGAAAATGTGCTAAATCCTGGGTATGGATTTGGAGCATGATTCAACCTGTAAGGCAGCCCTCCACCACTGACATGGGACTGAGTGGCCTTCAGGCCATTCTAGTGATGTTTAAGAGAACACTTCTGAGGTGGAAACTCACTGGGCACCAACTGAACCTTGATGAGGGCAGCTCCACACCAGGCACGTGGTTACAGAGCCCATTTTGAAAACGCTAGGTGGCCTGGGGAAAGGGGAAGACTTAGAGCCTCAAAGACATCCTCTTCCCTTGATTGTGAAGAATTGCTTTCACAGTGGAGCATTCACAGTTGTGGGCATTCACAGGGACATGAGTGTTTTCTAGCTGTGGCCTCATTCTGAGAGCTCCATCTCTATAATTCTTCTCTAAATATCTTGTCACCAAGCCTCTAGATTAGTTCCTTCATAAATTTTGAACTTCCAGTCAAATCGTTAGCTGTTGCCCAGGAAACGATGCAGATTCTGGCCTGAAGACACCTCTCCTTCCAGGCAGTGTGAATATGAGGTGTTCTCTCTTGTTATTCGTGACATCCTTAAGAAATGTGTTGGGGAAAGCAGCGGTGTCAGGGAGTAGGCCCAGCAAAACTTGAGAGAGGCTGAGTGCTGGATTCTTGGTGTAAGTAGAATTAAACCCTCCTGGTCTTTTCAGTGCTGTTAGTCATTTATCTCTCTTCATTTTTGGCAAATTGGAGTTAGGTGTCTGCCTTCTACAATCAATGATGTCAACATTTTGAGTCCCTGGATGTAATAAACTTGTTTCACAGGAGAGACATGGCTGACTCACTGGCTGCTTCCATGTTGGATCCTGAATCTGGAGCAGGCGAGGGAAAGCCCAAGTGCTCAAACTCCAGGGCCCTGGCAGGAAACAGTGTGGTCAGGAAGCCCGCGAAAGATCAACCCTAACATTCCAGCTTCCTGCACACCTTGAGTCCTTCTTCTTCCTCATTGCAAGTCTTTTTCTGGGGTTTTCATGCCATAAAAAGGTAGCTAACCCCTAGTCAAGGGTGGCATGGCCAGCCCTGGGCACAGTTAGAATCACAGCCTGCTGCTGGAGCAAACTGTGTCCACTGAGGACGGTCACAGCAACGAGCACAAAATCTGCTCCTCCTCCTTTTTGGTAATTCTTGGACTCTACCCCCGGGCTGATTCCAGATCTGTGGAGAGTGAATCTGTGCTCTCGCTTCAGGTTAAGCCCTTTCTGTTCTGCATGTTGCTCTGGGGCCACATTGTCAATGAGTGTTGATTGTGTTGCAACAGAGTGGGGCACAGACAGATGGGAGCAAGAGTGGGCAGCATCCTCCAGTGGGGCTGCACCTCGGCAGAGCCCTCAGGCATGGCTCGGAACTGGGAGTCTTCAGCACCCACTCCAGGTTTCCCTGTTGCAGTTCTCTGGATGCAACCTGTGGTAGGCAGGCTGAAGGACAGTCCCCCAAAGATGGGCATGTCCCAATCCCTGGGGCTTTGCAGATGTGATCCTGTTAAGGATCTTGAGATGGGAGATTATATGGGATTATTTAGATCTGGATGGGCCCGATGTAATTACAAGGATCCTTGTAATGGGGAGGCAGTAGAGTCAGAGGGAAGAAAGGAGATGTAATGGTAGAAGTGGGTAGAAAGGGAGGAAAAGAGGAAGTAGAGGAGACAGAAAGACAGAGACAGAGACTGGAGGATGCTTTGAAGCTGAAGGAAAGGGCCAAGAGCTAAGGCATGCAGGTGGCTTCTAAAAGCTGAAAAAAAAGGCATCATAAAAATTAGACCAGGGTCACTGGCTCACGCCTATAATCCCAGCACTTTGGGAGGCCGAGGTGAGAGGATTGGCTGAGCTCATAGGTTCGAGGGCAGTGTGGGCAACTTGGCAGGACCTTATCTATAATAAATCAAAAAATTAGCCTGGCTTGTTGGCTTGCACCTGTAGTTCCAGCTACTTGGAAGGTTGAGGTGGAAGGATCACCTGAGCCCAGTAGTTTGAGGCTACAGTGGCTGTGAGCGTGCCACTGTACTCCAGCCTGGCCGACAGAGTGAGACTCCAACTCACAAAAAAAAAAAAATTAGCCAGATGGGGTGGCACATGCCTGTAGTCCCAGCTACTGGGGTAGCTGAGGTGGGAGGACCACTTGATCCCAGCATGCTGAGGCTGCAGTGATCCATGAAGGTGCCACTGCACTCCAGTCTGGGCAACAGGGTAAGACTCCAACTCAGAAAAAACAAAAAGAAAAACACTAAAGCCTGAAAAAAGTCAGGGAATGGATTCTCCTGAAGCCTCCAGAAGGAACACTGCTCTGCCCCCACTTTGATTTTAGGACTTCTGACCTCCAGAACCATAGGGGATAGCTTTGTGTTGGTTTAAACTACTGCATTTGTGGTATTTTGTTATAATAGGAACTAATAGCTCTGCTCTTCCCCACCAGGGCACTACTTGGCACTTAAATCATCCAGTGGTGATTACATTCCCCATGCTAATCAGAAACCTACTGAATCCCTCTCAGAGTTTGATTTTCTTTTTTACTATTATTATTATTTTTGAGTGGCATGCTCCTGGCCACTGCAGCCCCGACCTGCTAGGCTCAGGTGATTCCTCTGCCTCAGCCTTCTAAGTAGCTGGAACTACAGGCATGCGCCATCACGCCTGGCTAAATTTTCTTGATTTATTGTAGAGATGAGGTCTTGGCAAGTTGCCTTGGCTGGTCTTGAACTCATGGGCTCAGGCAACCCTCTCACCTTGGCCTCCCAAAGTGCTGGGATTATAGGTGTGAGCCACCGCGTCTGGCCATGAGTTTGATTTTCATAGGAGAGTCAGCTGAGAGCATCAACAACCAGAGTTCATCCCCTGGCTTCAGGAGAAATGTCCAAGTCAGGCCTCAGGGTCCTCTTCTCCTTTACACTAGCTGACAGCAGGTGCTACCCAGAATCCTCCAGAGGGTCTGTGGTCTCAACCAACTCTTTGGTCCCAACTTCTGTATCAGTTAAGATCTAACGGTTGTTAGCAAAATAGAGACAAAAACAAATACAAGGATAAAGACAAATTTATAAACTTTAAAAAATCCTCCAGTGAACTCAAGAAGAGAGGCATTTATTGGAATGATCCAGAGAGAAAGCTTGCAGGATTTAAGGCATGCATGTGTGCACAGGCTTAGTGCTGAGCCGGATCAGAAGAACTTGGAGTCTCAGAAGGAGGAGATGAGCTTCTCCCCAGACCTCAGCGCTGCAGTCTCATGACTCTGAGGATTTTCCTGGGGAGAGATTCTGATTGACCCAAGCGGAGCTTGCGGCCATAATCCATGGCTAGGGTACAGGGAAAACAAGGGGCATTGGTCTGAACAGACAGGCATCCCCATCTGGGCCTTTCCCAGACCATCCTTCTCATCCCCCATAGGGGGTGATAGAGGAATGGGAGTTTCTGCCTCTCGGACCCCCTCCTTCCCTAGGATCTCCTAGCTGGGCCGCCTCTGAAGTCCCGAGTGGCTGTATTTAGTTACCGGCAAGGAGACAGCAGGGTGATGGAGCCTTAAAGGCCATTGAACTTTCTATTCATCCCCTATTTCGTGGCTTGAGAGGCAGATCAAGGGAGGCATGAGGAGTAGACTTGCACTGCGTGATCAGAACAGAGTATCAAAAGTGGATTCACGAGCCTGGTGGTGACACGGACGTCGACGGGGAGGTAGGAATGTCCTGGACTTTCAGAAGCATTTGCAGGAGGATGCTGGCCGGGACTGAAAAGGAGAGAGGCCCAGAGGAGGTGGAACACCCCCGTGAGGCTCAGGGAGCCAGGGGCGGAGCTCAGCCCAGAGCCGGGTGTTAGGTGGTGGAGGAAGGACTCCCTGTGGGGTCACTCTCTCCAGGAAGGAGGGGGGCGGGGTTTGTCCCCACAGTGGGAGCCCTGGCAGATCCAGAACTTCTTGACTTGCTATCTCTCAATATGGTGGAAACCTCAAGACGGACTCCAGAGGCCTAACTGGGGAGACCAGTGCCTGCACCCCAAAGTGGGAAGAAAGGACAAGGACGGAAGGGACTCTGATCCAGAACACAGCGTCAACCCTCTCCGAGATTGAGAAGGAGCCCGACCCTGCAGCGGCCAGAAGAGCCTCTGACTGACACACTGCAAGGAAGGAATGTGCCAGCTGCCACTGAAGCCACACGAGTATCCTAAGGCCAGAAAGCTCCAAGGCTGAGGGAAACATGACTTTAGGAAGGAGTTGCTGATGGGGATGATGGGTTTCCTAACTTGAGTTGCACCTTTCATTTGCTGCACCTCGAATTTTAGTTCAACAAGTTGGTCAGACATGGTGGGCCATGCCTGTAATCCCAGCACTTTGGGAGGCTATAGCAGGAGGATCACTTAAACCCAGAAGTTTGAGATCAGCCTGAGCAAGTTAGATCTCTACAAAAATTACAAAAAAAAGTTACCTGGGCATGGTGGTACATGCCTATAGTCCCAGTTATTCAAGAGGCTGAGGTGGAATTATCATGTGAGCCCAGGAGGTTGAGGCTACAATAGCCGTGATTGTGCCACTGCACTCCAGTCAGGATAACAGACTCAAAAAAAAAATTTTTTTTTTTTTCGACAAGGCTATTGGCCAAGTCTTTTCTGAATTCTCTTTATATTTGTCCTACCTGCCAGAGTCTCGGCTCTTGTGAATATTTAAACGATGCTGAGTTGGGGCCTGTATGTCTCCTATATCGTGTCTGACTCTAAGGTCACAAAGCTGAAGTCTAGCAAATGACAGAAAGAACCAAGAGAAAGTGTTCCCTCAGAAAGAGTTTAAGGAAGGATGAGCCAGAGGGAGTGCTGCAGAAGACCACAGAATGGGAGTGGAAAAATAAACGAAACAAAATGCTGCCCACTTCATTCATTCAATGATTCATTCATTGAACGCTGATTGGCAGCCCATTTCCATCTATGTGCCCAGCACTTGCTAGGCTCTGGTGACATAAAGAAGAGTCAGATGGACTCCTGTCCTTCCTGGAGTTCAGGGTCGAGATGGGGCACATGCAAATGACAGTGTAGAGGGACACAGGCTTTCAGCCACAGCTTTTCCATGTTCGTGCTCTCCTCTCCCCATCCTACCCCTGCACTGCAGCAACACTGAGATGCTCGTGGCTTCCCCGCATCCCTAGAGGCTCCCTTTCCATTCCTCTGCAAGTGCCCACTTCTCTGCCATTTTGTGCACCTGGCCCTCTCTGCTGGTCCTGCATGATGCACTCAGCACAGAGCAAGTTCCTCTGTGCCCCGCCTGGACCCTCAGTGTGCTTTGGGATGCTTCTTCTCTGGGCTCCTAGAAGCCATGGGCTTCCCTCTGGCATCCTTTAGTTTGAGTTTGCTTGGGGCCACTATTTTACCACTTCACGTGGAAAATGGGCACCTTGCAGCTGCACAGGTGCATCTACTACCCCTTCCAGCCTTTCTGTTATTGTTGTCATATGCACACCTGTTATAAACCTTGCAAGACAGAATTTTACTTTTTTCTTTAAAAAAAAAGTCACATGTAGCCGGGCTCGGTGGCTCAGCCTGTAATCCCGCACCTTTGGGAGGCTGAGGTGAGTGGATTGCCTGAGCCCACAGGTTCGAGACCTGCCTGGGCAACTTGGCGAGACCTCATCTCTACAATAAATCAAAAAATCAGCTGGGCGTGGTAGCGCGTGCCTGTAATTCCGGCTACTTGGAAGGCTGAGGTGGAAGGATCGCCGGAGCCCAGCAGATGGAGGCTGTGGTGGCCAGGAGCGTGCCACTGCACTCCAGTCTGGGTGACAGAGTGAGACTCCAACTCAAAAAAAAAAGGCACATGTGAGCCAGACGCAGTGGCTCATGCCTGTAATCCCAGCACTTTGGGATGCTACAGCAGGAGGATTGCTTGAGCCCAGGAGTTCAAGACCTGCCTGGGCAACAAAGTGAGACCTCATCTCTGCAAAAATTTTAAAAAATTAGCCAGGCATGGTAGCACACACCTGTAGTCCTAGCTACTCAGGAGTCTGAGGCAGAAGAATCGTTTGATCCCAGGACGGTAAGGCTGTGAGCGGTGAGCATGCCACTCCACTCCAACCTGGGTGACAGAGTAAGACCCTGACTCAAAAAAAAAAAAAAAAAAGTAACACATGAGCTGGGCATATTGGCTCATGCTTGCAATTCCAGCACTTTGGGAGGTTAGATTGTAGAATTGCTTGGACTCAGGAGTTCAATACCAGTCTGGATGACAAAGTGAAACCCATCTCTACAAAGAGACTTTTAAAAATAGCCAGGCATGGTAACACACACTTATAGTCTCAGCTACTAGGGAGGCTGAGGCAGGAAGATCACTTGAGCCCAGGAGGTTGAAGCTGCAATGAGATATGATTGTGTGACTGCACTTCAGCCGGGATGACAGAGCAAAACTCTGTCTCTAAAATAAAAATGATAACAAAAATAAATTAAAAGTCATGCATTTTAAATAAATTTAGAAAAATAGACCTTCTAGATATTTATATATTCTGATGCTTTTCATATCGATACATATTTTTTTTGGTCTAACATGTTGGCCAGCTGGGCCCCAAGGGATGCTGCAGTTCCTTGAACTCTGTGATCTCAGAATTCACGTGACGACCGGGATGAGATGGTGACTGGATATGGGAATGTGGTGGTGTCCAGGAACTCGGATATGCCAGCAGCCACGGAGCCCCCAAAGAGTGTTGGAGTTCTCATGGTTTGGGGTCGGTGAGCTCAGCCCCAAGAAGTATTCACAGCTCTGCTGGTTCAGCCAGCCCCTGAATTGTGTTATACCTCCACTGACCCAGTTGGCTTTGTCTGTTTCATCAGCTCCTTCGGTTCTGTCAGCTCCGCCAACTCCATCAGTTTTGTCAGCCCTGTAGTTCTGCTGGCCCATCAACTTTGTTGACTGGCATGTCAGCCTCTGGGATGTGCAGTTCTCCTAGTCAACAGCTATTCTAGTCCAGCTGTCTTCAGAGGGACGTGGACACCGGAGAGTAAGTAGGAATTTATTAGAGGATAGGAATGCTCCCAGTAGTGGGAGGGGTCCCAAAAGGGTTCCCAGCAACGCCTCTGCAGGCAGGGGTTTATATAGTCCCAAGAGCCTTCTGATTTGTTGTCAATAGCATCATTCAGAGAGAAGCACTATGGTGTGGGATAGTAAATGAACCAAATTGGGAGCAGGTTGGGCAGGGCCAATCAGGGAGAAGGGCACGAAAATAGTCCACAGGCCTGGAAGTGGGTATGTTCACTCCAGTCCATGGCACTTGCAGGAAGTTGATTTTTGTTTTTGTTTTTTAAACCAAGAACCTGCCCTGTCTGCCTATCCTGTGTCTTGCTTTCTCCCATCTCATACCCCCCTCTGGAGTAGTAACTTACCTGCCATTAGAGAGTAGGGACGATGACCAGTTTGGCTACGTCCTGCTGATCAAGGGCATCATATGAGAACAGCAGCTAGGGACCCTCTGGAGGGTGCCCTAAGGGTCCTCTGTAGTAGGAAGCTTCCATACAAGCCTCCATTTTCATCACCATTCGGAGTGTGACTACCTCTAAATGAGAGGAAACACATTCTACAATGAAGTTAAGTATGCATGGACTAAATATGAGCAATACGGAAAAAGGAGCTAGCAAGGAAACAATTCACATTCATATATTAGAGATTCCAAGAGAGGATGGAAAGGATTGTAGCCAACGAGGGCCTGAGCCCGCCTGTTCCTGCAAAATATCAATGATTTTGATATTATTTTTTATGACCTGCAGGTTTTCTTCTACCTGGGAGGAAGTGTTAGTCCAGAAAAAAGAAGTTTCTTTTAATAATGTGGAAGTTCATCCTTGTTCTGCTATGAGCGTGTCCAATGCTGGATGATTATGCAGGACCCCAGTAGCTAGTAAGTAAATGGATGTTTGTTGATTCTCAACAGCAGCTACCATGGCTTTTCATCCTTGTTGTACCATGAGGGTGAGGTTTAATATGGATCTTTCTTTTTTCTTTTGAGTTGGAGTCTCACTCTGTCGCCCAGACCAGAGTGCAGTGGCCGCTCCCGGTCACCGCAGCCTCGACCTGCTGGGCTCCAGGGATCCTTCCGCCTCAGCCTTCCGAGTAGCCGGAATTACAGGCATGCGCTACCACGCCCGGCTGATTTTTTGATTTATTGTAGAGATGAGGTCTCGCTGCCCAGGCGGGTCTCGAACCCACGGGCTCAGGCAATCCATTCACCTCAGCCTCCCAAAGGCGCAGGATTACAGGCTGAGCCACCGAGCCTGGCTGTCCAACCTTAATTGAGCCCTTTTCATACTGGGGAACTTTCTGTTTGGGTTTCACTGCTCCTCTGAGGGTGGTGAATTCATACAAAGAACCACTGAGATTTCCAATCTGCTCAAGAGACAATGGTAAAGCTATCAGGTGGAGAGGTAAAGAAGGTCCCTCCTGCGAGCAGACACAGCAGTTGAATAATTACCCTGTTGAGCCAGGGGGTACCTATAAGCAATGACAGAAATAGGAAGTAAAACAACCTTCTCATTTTCTCATTCCTGTGTGAGAACTCTTGTAAGAGGAGTTAAAGAGATGACTGGCTAAGGAAGTAGATAAGCCCATGGGCGTTCAGGGTTAAGGGGTCCTTGACAAAGGCGTTTAATGGTGTAAATCAAGATAAAAGCAAAGGCAGAGAATATAGGTAAAACTACAAGGAATATCCATGGGTGTTATTTATTGACACTTATCTTTTCTGATCTTTAGTTTGAGGTCCGTGAGTTCTTCACAACAGTATCCCAGGTTCCTTTCTAGGTCAGCAGAGGCCATTTCTCCTGGATTCCAGGATTTCAATCTAATATGATGAATCCAAGATTCTATTCCAGTGACCGTCAATGCTGAAGGAGTGAAAAGAGAAACAGTGCAGGGTCCTTCCCAATCAGGACCCAAAGAAGGGGAAAGAGAGGGAAGGCCCATGACCAGTACCAAGTCTCCTGAGTTCTTTTGAGTTGGAGTCTCACTTTGTCGCCCAGACTGGAGTGCAGTGGCCGCTCCCGGCCACCGCAGCCTCGATCTGCTGGGCTCCAGCGATCCTTCCACCTCAGCCTTCCGAATAGCCGGAATTACAGGCATGCACTACCACGCACGGCTGATTTTTCGATTTATTGTAGAGATGAGGTCTCGCCTGCCTAGGCGGGTCTCGAACCCGCGGGCTCAGGCAATCCACTCACCTCAGCCTCCCAAAGGTGCGGGATTACAGGCTGAGCCACCAAGCCCGGCTTCTCCTGAGTTCTATATGTCACTCTACGACATACATATATACCATTTTTTGACAACCGTGTACCCTCTATTTTTTTTGACCTGTACTTTCCTTTCTTTAAATAACCATCCACTTTATTACAGGACAAAAATTTGTCATACAAGATCTTTTTCTATATAAACCATTATGTCCTTTACATTTTTCCTTACCAGAAATACACTTGCACAACAACTACCTTCTCTACATCTTTCCTTTGCTTTCTGACTTCTTTCCTTCCACCATTTCATATAACCTTCTGCATTTATGTGTTGAATTAATCTTAGCAACTTATAATAAGGTTATATAGTCCAACATGGATGGCCAGGACCAAATGGATGACACATGTGTTAATTAAATTAATTTGGGTTCAAGTGCCCTAGTATTCACCTGGGGGTTTTGGGGGTGATGGTGAGCTATGCCAGGTACTTTACTAGGTTCCCTACCCACCTCAGTGGCCATGAGATTCACAGACTGCTTGAGAGACAATAGTAAAGCTATCAGGAGGAGGTAGAGAATGTCCCTCCTGTGGGGATAGGCAGCAATTTGAATAATTCCCCTGTTGAGCCAATGTAGGGAGACAGGTGGTGCCAGGTGTTCTCTTCTCTCTTCAGAATAGAGCATACCTGCTTTCTGATGACTCTCTGGCTGCAAAGTGGACAAAGTCTTGGAGATTTAGACCTCTTTGGGGCAACCAGGCTTCTGGTGCCCCCACAAATTGTACCCATAGCAACAGATACCATTCCCTTAATAGGTTCGTTCTTACCAGGTCTCTGATGGGCACTTGCAGCTTTGTCGCCAATGGCAACTGCCAACTGAGATGCTTCTTTTGGCCATCTGGTTCTGCATCCCTCCATGTTGGCACCCTGTTGCATCTCTAATGTCTTGGTTTGTCACATTTATAGCAGGCAGCAGGTGCACCTCGTGGATCCTGGGGTCCAAAAGCCTAAAAGGCAGTCACTAGACCCTTTGCCTTTGTCTTGTGTCCCCTCACTGCTGAAGGAGTGAAGAGAAGAACAGTGCAGGATCCTTCCCAATTGGACCCAAAGAAGGGGAAAGAGAGGAAAGGCTCTTAACCAGTACCAAGTCTCCTGAGTTCCATATACCACTCTAAGACATACACATGCCATTTTTTGACATCTGTATACCCTCTATTTTTTGGTCCTATACTTTCCTTCCTTTAAATAGCCATCCATTTTATTGCAGGACAAAGATTTGCCATACAAAATCTTTTCCTATCCAAACCATTCTGTCCATTACATTCTTCCTTTCCAGAAACACACTTGCTCAACAATCTTCTACTACATCTTCCCCCCATCCCCTGGCAGAATCCCATTACTGCTAATCTCACCCACCTCCGGCAATTTCCCACTACTGATAATCTTTCTTTTTTTTTTTGAGTTGGAGTCTCACTCTGTCGCCCAGACTGGAGTGCAGTGACCGCTCCCGGCCACTGCAGCCTTGACCTGTTGGGCTCCGGTGATCCTTCCGCCTCAGCCTTCCAAGTAGCTGGAACTACGTGCGCGTGCTACCATGCCCAGCTAATTTTTGATTTATTGTAGAGATGAGGTCTCACCAAGTTGCCCGGGGGAGTCTCGAACCCGCGGGCTCAGGCAATTCACTCACCTCGGCCTCCCAAAGCGCAGGATTACAGGCTGAGCCACCGAGCCTGGTGACAATCCTTTTCTTAGAGTATTATGATAATTGCTCAAGGTCCACTTACGAGTGAGAACGTGTGATATTCAGTTCTTTGTTTCTTTGATAGATCACTTAGCATTATAGACTCTAAGTCCATCCAAGTTGCTGTGATGTTCATAATTTTGTCTTTCATTATGGCTGCATAATATTCCATCCTGTATATGTACCACATTTTAAAAATCCAGTCCTCACTTCAACCTCCTGGGCTCAAGTGATCCTCCTTCGATCAGTTGGTTCCATGTTTTTGCTATTGTGAACAATACTGCAATAAACATGCACATGCAGGTATCTTTTGCATAAAGTAATTTGAGTTCTTTTGGGTATATTCCCAGTAGGGGGATTGCGGGGTTGTATGGAAGGTCGATTATTAGACCTTTTAGGAATTGCCAAACTGTTTTCCACAGAGGTTGTACTATTTACACCCTCACCAACAGTGTAGAAGTGTTCCCTTTTCTCTGCATCCTCTCCAGCATCTGTTTTTTGAGTTATTGATGATGGCCATCCTGACTGGAGTTAGGTGGTATCTCAGTGTGATTTTAATTTGCATTTCTTTGATGACTAGTGAGGCTGAGCATTTTTTCAGGTATCTGTTGTCTGCTTGTATGACTTCTTTTGAGAAGTTCCTATTTGTATCTTTTGTTCACTTAGTCATGGGGCTGTTTGTTTTTTTGTTTTCAGCATGTTTGAGCTCATTGTAGATTGTAGATGTTAGGACTTTGTCAGATGTACAGTTGGCAAATATTTTTTTGTCTCCCTGCTCTCTTGAGGGTTTCTTTGGTTTTGCAGAAGTTAGTCAGTTTGATGAGGTCCCACTTGTCTGTCTTATCCCTTATGGCATGGGCACTTGGGGTTTTAATCAGGAATTGTTCACCAGTTCCAATTTCCATAAAGATGTCTCCTGCATTTTCTAAGGCTTTTACAGTTTGAGGTTTACATTTAGATCTTTGATCCATTTAATGTTGGCTTTTGTGTGTGGTGATAGGTAGGGGTCCTATTTTAATCTTCTGCATGTGGTCAGCCAGTTTTCCAGCACCATTTACTGAATAGGTTCTCCTCTCCCTAGTGATTGGTGGTGAAGGCTTTGTCAAAGATGAGTTGCTTGAGAAATTGAGGTTTTGCTTCTAGAATCTCTATTCTGTTCCATTGGTTCATATGCCTGTTCTTTTACCAGTACCAGGCAGTTTTGATTATTGTAGCTTTATAATAAAGTTTAAAGCTGGGAGTGTGATACCTCCTGCTTTTTGTTTTCCTGCTGAGGATTGTTTTGGCTATTCATGGTCGTTTATGCTTTCATATGAATTCCTGTATTTTCATTTCCAGGTCTGAGAAGAATGCTGCTGGGAATTTAATGGGTATTGCGTTAAATGTGTAGATTGCCTTGGGTAGAATTGACATCTTAGCAATGTTGATTCTTCCAATCCATGAGCTTGGAATATTTTTCCATTTGTTTGTGTCATCTTGGATTTCTTTGAACAGTGTTTTGTAGTTTTCGTTATAAAGTTTTTTCACATCTCTGGTTAGGAAGATGCCAAGTTATTTTTTTGTTATTGTTGCTATTGTGAATGGGATTGTGCTTTTTATTTGGATTTTCATTCGTCTATTGTGAGTGTATAGGAATGTGACTGACTTTTGCACATTTATTTTATACTCTGAGACTTTGCCAAAGTCCTTTATTAGTGCAAGGAGGTTTTTGACAGATTCTCTGGGGTTTTTGAGGTATAGAATCAAGTTGTCTGCAAAGAGGGCTAACTTAACTTCCTCCTTTCCTATTTGGATACCCCTAATTTCCTTCTCGTCTGATTGCTCTGGCTAGGATTTCCAATACTATGTTGAACAGAAGGGGTGAGAGTGGGCATCCTTGTCTTGTTCCGGTTTTCTGGGGAAATTGTTCCAATTTCTGTTTGTTTTGTTGTATATTGGCTGTGGGTTTCTCATAGACGGCTCTTACTATTTTGAGGTATAGTCCATCTATGCCTAGGTGGTCAAGGGTTTTTATCAAGAAGGGATGCTAGATTTTATCAAAAGTTTTTTCTGCATCTAATGATACAGTCATGTGGTTTTTGCTTGTACATCTGTTGATGTATTTAATTGCATTTATGGTCTTGTGGATGTGGAACCAGCCCTACATCTTGAGGATGAAATATACTTGGTCATGGTGGTTGATTTTCAAGATGTGTTGTTGAATCCAGTTTGCTAGAATCTTGTTGAGAATTTTAGCATCTATGTTCATCAAGGATATTGGCCTGTAGTTCTCTTTTTTTGCTGGATCTTTACCCGGTTTGAGTATCAATGTGATGTTAGCTTTATTAAATGATTTGGGGAGAGTTCCATCTTTCTTGATTGCCTGGAACACTTTAAATAGGATTGGCATCAGCCCCTCTTTTATGTTTTGTCGAATTCTGCTGGAAAGCCGTCTAGTCCAGGACTTTTTTTTGTGGGTAGTTTTCTTATGACATAGTTGATTTCCTGGGTTGTTATTGGTCTACTAAGGGTCTTGATTTCTTCTTGTTTCAATCTAGGGAGGTTGTGTGATGTCAGAAAGTCCTCCATTTCATTTAGGTTTTCGAGTTAGTTTCCGTATGGGTGTACATAGTAATCGCTAATGATTTTTTGATTTCTTCAGGGTCAGCTGTGACTTCATCTTTTGCATTTCTGATTGTGTTTGTTTGGGCTTTTTCTCTCTTTTTTGGGCCAGTCTAGCTAGGGTTCCATCAATCTTGTTTATCCTTTCAACAAGCCAGCTTTTGGTTTCTTTTGGTTTTTTGGTATTATCTGTTTTTCTTCTATGTCCTGAATTTGGCTTTTATTTTGGTGATCTGGATTCTTCTACTGAAGTTAGGGTTTTGGTGGTCTTGCTTTTCCAGCTTACTTAGGTGATTTGTTGGGTTTTTAAGTTGTGATCTTTCCACTTTCTTCATGTATGTTCATAGAGATAGAAATTCCCCTCTTAGGACTGATTTCATGGCATCCCAGAGGTTTTGGTAAGATGTTTCTTTGTTTTTGTTTTTTTTTGAGTTGGAGTGTCACTCTGTCGCCCAGACTGGAGTGCAGTGGCCGCTCCCGGCCACCGCAGCCTTGACCTGCTGGGCTCCGGCGATCCTTCCACCTCAGCCTTCCAAGGAGCCGGAATTACAGGCATGTGCTACCACGCCCGGCTGATTTTTTTTTTAATTTATTGTAGAGATGAGGTCTCACTGCCCAGGCAGGTCTTGAACCCCGGGGGCTCAGGCAATCCACTCACCTCAGTCTCCCAAAGGCATGGGATTACAGGCTGAGCCACCGAGCCCGGCAAGATGTTTCTTTATTTTCATTTGTTTCCAGGTATCTTTTTTTCTATTTTTTAATTTTTTTTGAGTTGGAGTCTCACTCTGTCATCCAGACTGAAGTGCAGTGGCCGCTCCCGGCCACCACAACCTTGACCTGCTGGGCTCCGGCGATCTATCTGCCTCAGCCTTCCAAGTAGCTGGAACTACAGGTGTGCACTACTACACCAGATTAATTTTTTTTTTTTGAGTTGGAGTCTCACTCTGTCGCCCAGACTGGAGTGCAGTGGCTGCTCCCGGCCACCGCAGCCTCGACCTGCTGGGCTCCGGCGATCCTTCTGCCTCAGTCTTCCGAGTAGCTGGAACTACAGGCGTGCGCTACCACGCCCGGCTGATTTTTTGATTTATTGTAGAGATGAGGTCTCGCTGCCCAGGCGGGTCTCGAACCCGCGGGCTCAGGCAATCCACTCACCTCAGCCTCCCAAAGATGCGGGATTACCGGCTGAGCTACAGAACCCGGCCAGACTAATTTTTGATGTATTGTAGAGATGAGGTCTCGCCAAGTTGCCCAGGCGGATCTCAAACCTGCGGGCTCAGGCAATCTACTCACCTCAGCCTCCTAAAGCGCTGGGATTACTAGCTGAGCCACCGAGCCCGGCTCCAGGTATCTTTTAATCTCTGATTTGATATCCGTGTTGCCTCAGGAGTTGTTTAGGACTGTTGTGTTTAGTGCCCATGTCTTTGTTGGTACCCTGTTGCATCTGAAATGGCTTGGTTTGCCAAATCCATAGCAGGTAGGAGGTGCACCTCAGGGATCCTGAGGTTTACTATCCTGTGAGGCAGCCACTAGAGCCTTTGCCTTTGTCTTGTGTCCCCTCTCTTTTTCCCAAGCCTCCTCCTGATTCCTATTATAAAAGACTGAAGTGGCCATTTTCAGGAGATTCCTCAAGGTACTGTCTGGTCCTATGGTCTACTTTTGCAGCTTCCTCCTGATATTTGGAGCTGCTTTAGTAATAAACCTATTACTAATCCTTTAGGATTAGTTGCCCTTCGAATGACTCAGGATCTACAGCGGTTTGCTTAACCAAAGCCTCTCTTAGCCTTTCCAAAGGGATTGAGGGATTTTTGTCTGCTTTCTGGTCTATCCCGGATAAGTTAGAGTAGTTGAGAGGTTTAGTCCTAGTCTTTTTTAAGCCTGCCAGTATCCACACCAGGAAGTGTCTCCTCCATTCCTCCAGGTCTCCATCGGGGTCCCATTTAGGGTCCTCCAATGGTACTGCTGATTTCCCAACTGAATATGGTTCTTCCCCCTCTCTGGCAATATATGAAATGCAAAGTTCACCCTCAAATTCCTCTGTCTTTTGTAGGGCTACTTGTTTCTCAGTGGCTGTCAAGGTTTGGCTTGAGAGTAAAATAACGTCCTTCCAAGAGAGCTCAAATGCTTGTGTTAAATTCTGGAAAGCATCTATATACTGGTCAGGTCATCTGAGAACCTGCCAAGATCTTCCTTAATCTGTTTCAAGTCTCACAGGGAAAAGGGTTTTCCCAAATTGCCTGGGCTGGTCTCAAACCTGTGGGCTCAGGCAATCTACTCGCCTCAGCCTCCCAAAGTGTTGGGATTACAGGTCGTGTTTACTAGGCATTTTCTTGTAGGGGCATAAGTAAAGTGGTAGTTCGTCTAGGGCGGGGATTTTTAAGTAGGACATGTTTGAAGTATGGGAAGGACCTTGATAAGGGGGACAGGACAGATCAGGAGCTGATGCCTTCCTCAGGATTGGCTGTGGTGTTAGCATCCCTGATCCATTGGGACCATTCTTTGAAATGACCGATTTCCCCCGTAGGCCAAGACCCTCCACCCTGCAACGTATAATTTGACCATGCTTGAATGCAAAAGAATCTAAGACACTTTTTCTTCAGTGTCTGAGGATCAATCGAGTCCCTGTGTCTCAGGATGCACTCAAGAACAGTGCACATTACAAATAGCCAGATGTCCTATTATCCATCTGGAGAATGAGAGGCAAAAGTAAGGTGTCCCTTAGCTTTCCCTCCTCCAAACAAGGCACATGACTAAGGATCAAAGAAAGGAGAATGTCCTTTTACTTTCCTGTCCTTCTCTGCTCATAGGGTTCCCCTCAGATGGAAGCATGACCTCCACCCATGTTTAGCAGAAGAGACCTGGATCACAGGATTGGTCACGCTTACCTGCACAGTGCCCACCCCTTGGCTGTCAGCTGTGCCTCTGGATTCCTCAAACCTAGCATTCCCCCTAAACTATTCTAAGTCTTAAAAACAATTGTTTAAGGGAGCAATTGTTTTGGGGCAAGGGATACTAATGGGGAGGGGAGGTCCTTGGGACCTTCCGTGAACCATTGGCCAGTAGAATCATGGATTGAACCAAGTTGTAACATCAAAATTAACAGGAGAAATTATTTGCAAAACAAAGTCCTCTTTTCCTGGTAAGGAATCACTTAAGTTTGGAGACATAAAAATGCCTGAAGAAGGTATGCAGGTCCATCAAGATAGTTCCTTATGGCCTCGGAAAGCTTAAAACAACAGCCAGCATGGCTTCTCTAATATAGAGTGTGCACAATCTGGTTCTAATAGGCCAATAATGACAGATCTAAGTTCTTTCTTTCTTTTTTTTTGAGTTGTAGTCTCACTCTGCCACCCAGGCTGGAGTGCCATGGCACACTCATGGCTACTCCAGCGTCGACCTGCTGGGATCCAACAATCCTTCTGCTTCTGCCTTCCAAGTAGCTTGAACTACAGGTGAGCGCTGCCACACCTGGTTAATTTTTAATTTATTGTAAAGACGAAATTTCACCAAATTGCCTGGGCTGGTCTCAAACCTGTGGGCTCAGGCAATCTACTCGCCTCAGCCTCCCAAAGTGTTGGGATTACAGGCTGAGCCACCCAGCCCAGCTGGAATCTAAGTTCTTAGGACACAGAGTTGACCAAGGTGCTTTAAAGGAAGAGTTCACTTTTATTCAACTTTTTTTTTTTGAGTTGGTGTCTCACTCTGTCGCCCAGACTGGAGTGCAGTGGCCGCTCCCTGCCACTGCAGCCTCGACCTGCTGGGCTCCGGTGATCCTTCTGCCTCAGCTTCTGAGTAGCTGGAATTATAGGCACGTGCTACCATGCCCAGCTAATTTTTTGATTTTATTGTAGAGATGAGGTCTCGCCTACCCAGGCGGGTCTCAAACCCACGGGTTCAGGCAATCCACTCACCTCAGCCTCCCAAAGGCGCGGGATTACAGGCTGAGCCACCGAACCCGGCTTCAACTTCTACTTACCCATAGAATATCCTAAATGTGCCAACCACACCACACATGCTAGGATGGAACTATAGTGCCAGGTTCTCCTTAAACAAAAGAAAGAGTGGGGTTCTATCCAACAAGATGACTCCCAAGAAAATTCTTCACATAGAGGAGTTTCTCTTATTCTCCAGGTTATCCTGATTCCTAACATGGTGGAAAAAACAAAAACAAATCCTCCTACTCTTTGCCAGTGAGTTATTTCACTATGAGAGAATTCTTAAAGTCTTTACATCCCTGTGTCTCAGAAACAACAAAAACACATTATCTTCAGCTACATTCCAAGCCAGACTCAATGCTATTCAGCAATGCCAGCTCCCTAGGCTGGAAAAACACCTTCGCATCAAGAGGAGATGGTAGCCATGGCAATCACAAACAAAATAATGTATGATAGAAAAGGCTGAAGTAAATGTGGTAGAAAAGCTGAGGACAAGAAGCCTCAGAAATGAAAGTAAAGAGATAGACCCACTTTAACTTACCCTTCTAACAAATCCCAGTTGAGCCCCCAAAATCATATGGGATTTTTGTCTGACTGGTTGGTGAGCTGGGTCCCCAAATGGTGCTGCAATTCACAGAGCTGTACTGCCAGCCCAGGATTCACATGGTAGTTGGGAACATGATGGCTTCTGGGTAGGGTGATGTGGTGGTGTATGAGAACTCTGGGATGCCAATAGTTGCGAAGCCCCCAGAAAGTGTTGCAGTTCTTTTAGTTTGGGGGTGGATGAGCAGGACCCCGAGAAGTTTTCTCAGCTCTACTGGCCAGGAAACGAGGCCCCTAGAAGTGTTATAGCTCCACCAACCTTGTTGGTTTTGTCAGTTTCATCTACTTCATCAGCTTTGTCAGTTCCTCTGGTCCCATCAGCTCTGCTGTCTTCCTCAGTTTTGTAGGCTACAGGGGGAACTGGTTGCATCAGTTCCACTGGCTTCATCAGTTTCCTTTGTTCCACAGGTTCCATTAACTCTGCCAGCTTTTTCAGTCAGCAAACCAGGCACGGCATCTGCAGCTCTCCTAGTCAGCAGCTCTTCTAGTCCCAGGTGGTCTTCAGCAGCTATTTCTAGTCTGGGTTCTTATCTCGCATCCAGGAAGAATGAGGGACACGGACACTGGAGAGTGAGTACTTAGGAATTTTATTAGAGGATAGCAAAGCTCCTAGTAGAGGGAGGACTCCCAAAAGTGTTGCCAGTGATGCCTCTGCAGGCAGAAGTTTATATCGTCCTTGAACCTAATGATTGGTTGACAACACCATCAATCAGAAAGATGCACCATGACGTGGGATAGAAAATGCACCAATTGGGAGGAAGTTGGGAAGGGCCAATCAGAGAGAAGTATGTGAAAGAAGTCCATGGACCTGGAAGTGCATGTGTCCTCTCCGGTCCATGAGGCTTTTAGGAAGTTATTACCAGGGACCTGCCCTGTCTGCCCATCAGTTGTCTACCTTTCGTCTCTCAGTATGTTTCTGGTGATTTGACTCTTCCTTTAGATTCATTTCTCTGGTTGGTAGAATTTGCATTTTTTATAGTACATTTATGGAGGTAATGAATTCGTTTAGTTTTTCTCTATGTAGAAATATCATTATTTTGATTTCATTTAAATTCTTAAAATTTTATTTTGTTTTTTAAATTTATTGTAGAGAGGTCTTGTCATATTGCCCAGGGTGGTCTGGAACTTCGAGGCTCAGGCAATCCTCCTGCCTTGTCTTCCCAGATGCTGGGATTACAAACATGAACCACTGCACCTGGTTCACTAGTGACTACAGGTGTGATCCACTGCACCAGGCATGCTTTCATTTTTGAAATTTTTTTCGTATGTAGAATTTTAGGTTGGAAGATTTTGTTTTTCTCAGCCTTTTAAAGACATTGTTCCACTGTCCTCTGGGATCCATAGGTTCTGATTTGAAGGTCTCTGTTATTCCTTATATATGATGTGTTCTTTGTCCATAAAATTGCATGACTTTGATGTGTGTATATGTGAAGCTGTTAGCTGCTAAGGTGTCAGCTAGGTTGGTGACATCTGAGAGTAAGCCCTAAAGTTTGGGAATGCCAGGTGGCAGGTCATGAGTTGGTAAGGTAGGCAGAGAGTTTGTGTGGAGTCAGGATTGATAGCCAGGTGGCTGGACCTGGTGACCTTCAGCCAGAAGGTCAAAGGCATCAGGTACTGGAAGAGAGCAGGCAAAATGATTTCTTTTAGCTCTGAGGTTTTTGTTTTAATTCCAAGTTCTCAGAGTTAGCCAAACTGCAAAGTCAGTCGGCATCCTTACTTTTGACACCAACTGCAAATTTGATGGGGTTTGATAATTCACTAGAAGGACCCACATAACTCATTGGAATTGTTATTTTGCAGTTACAGTTTATCCCAGGAAAAAAACACAGATTAAAATCAGTCAAAGGAAAAGACACATAGGACAGACTCTGGGGGGGGGCGGTTTCAAGTGTAAAGTTTCATTGTTCTCAGGACGCAGTTCTGTGTTGTATTCAATGTGTGACAAAATACATGGAGTATTGCCCAGCAAAGAAGCTCAAAGAAGGAAAAAATTACTCTGGTGCATATTAAACAGTAAGGAGGACTTTATTCAGGACTATTGTAATAGGTGAGAGAGACTGAACCCAACTGCAAATACAGCAAAGGCAGGTGAGAGCTATAGCCAACAACTAGAGGGAGTCAGTAGATGGAAAATTGCTAACAGGAGACGTGAAAGGTGGGAGATTCTGCCAACCTGTTCTAACAGGCTTCTTCCTAAAGTCAGGCCCAAAATGAATACTTGAAAGGGGTGAGGAACTTGATTACATAGCAAGGAGAGGGGTGGGGAGATTCTCACTAAACTGACTTTGTGAAATTCTTGCTAAAATGGGTGATGTGGATCCAGCAAGCATGGGATGGAAGGTATTAGAAGGCCAAAGCCAACGCCTAGAGAGAAAACAGGTTCAGAAAAACCTAACTAAAGTTTGGTCAAGGAGAAAGGCTTCTCAAGCCATGCATCTGTGCCCAGAGTTTTTGTTGGGGCTTGATCTCTGCTACCCTCATGGCTGACCCAAGTCACCAGCCCCTCCAGGAGGTCTAATGCTTTTTGTCTTCACTTCCTCTGGGGGTCAGAAATGACACCATGTAGCCCAAAGTCACCATTATGTAATCATATTGCTATACAGTAATTCCACTGCATACCAACAAACTCCATTCCAAGAGCATGTTCGTAAGTCCAATTTGTTCACAAGTCCAACAAAGTTAGCCAAGGTACCCAATGAAAACAACTGGGTATGCTGTACTATAACATGATAAGTTTAGAATACTTTTCAGAAATACTGCATAAAAATCAAACAAACACAAAAAATAAAGAAAGCAATTTTTAATCTACAGTATGTATCTGGAAAAGTACACCAGCCATATGAACAAACTTACATGACTGGACATGTGAATGCAGGTTTGCTTCTTTGAAAGTTTGCAACTTGAAGTCGGGCTCGGTGGCTCAGCCTGTAATCCTGCGCCTTGGGAGGCTGAGGTGAGTGAATTGCCTGAGCCCATGGGTTCGAGACCCGTCTGAGCAACTTGGTGAGACCTCATCTCTACAATAAATCAAAAAAATTAGCCGGGTGTGGTGGCGCACGCCTGTAGTTCCAGCTACTTGGAAGGCTGAGGTGGAAGGACTGCTGGAGCCCCAGCAGGTCGAGGCTGCGGTGGCCACTGCCACTACACTCCAGTCTGGGTGACAGAGTGAGACTCCAACTCAAAAAAAAAGAAAACACAAACAAACAAAAAAAGAAAGTTTGCAACTTCAAAGTTTGTGTGTAGAGGATGTACTGTGCAAGATTCGACAATTAAGTTCACAAACCATCCTAGAAAAAGTGCTGCATACCTCATTCTTGAATATCACTACAGTCACCGGCAAAGTACTTCCCTTGGGAAGCTATGCACTGATGTCAGCTCCTAGTCCGCCCATCAAAGCAATTTTGGAAGTCTTTTTCTAGAATGGTAAACAGAACTTTTGTCATTATTTGTTGCAGTCTGACAGTTAAGTCTGCAAACTAGCTGCCATGCGCTTGTATTGGCAGCACTGAACGAATAACTGTATTGGAACACCCTCCCTACTCACCTGATCTGGCCCCCAATGTCTCTTTTCTTTACCAGAAGATGAAGAAAATATTTAAGGGAAGACATTTGATGACACTCAGGACATCAAGGGTAATGCGACAACACCTCTGATGTCAATGAAGTATGTAGAACTTCTTCTAGGATGAGTTTGTGAACTTAATTGTCAGGATTTGTACTGTCCTGTGGACAAAGCCGACAAACAAAAACAGACATTCCTATCAGGCAGGACTTTGCGGGGTTCTACAGATCACTTCTCAGTAGCTGAGGACAAAGGGAAGACCTCCCTTTGGGTACGGTGAATTCTTCACTCTAAGATCCTCTGAATAAAGTTCCTCTGGATCTAACTCCACTTCTCTCTGTTCATCTATGGAGTTTCCACTCTACAAATTCTTTGGTAGTGATGGTGTTGGCTGCCTTGGTGTGAGAAGTCATCTTTATCAAACACCTCCCACACAAGAGCATCTTGAATGAATTTTACTTATTCATTCCTGTATTGAATAAGTACTACGGAATATCCATGATGTACAAAACATGCTTCACGTTGAAAGAAAAATTCTTTACATTTGTAAAATTCATTTCCATTTGATTTATTGCCAAATCTCTGCAATTTACAGAGGCTAGAGCTTATCAAGCCCATTTTGCAGATAAGCAAATCACCTTTCTTTGTCACTTCACCTTTATTGTCACAGGGATCAGGCAGATGCGTTCCATGAAGCTCTAAACGAGCTTGCGACCATCTTGACCAAGGAGGACCAAGACCGGTGGGATAGGAAGAGGTTTTTGATAGAATTTCCAGAGGTGAAAATGAAGCTCAAGGAGAGCAGAGTTGAGCTCCATGCCCTTGCAGACAGGATTGACAAAGTCCACAGGGACTGCACCATCTCCAACATGGTGGCCAGCTCCACCAGCACTGTCTCTCACATCCTGACCATCCTCAACCTGACTCCGGCTCCTGTGACAGCAGAGACCAGTCTGGTGGTCTCGGTGACTGGGATGGGGCTGGGAACTGTGTCTGCTGTGACTGGTGTTTCCTCCAGCATCGTGAATCATTTGAACAGGTTGTGGGCAGAAGCCAGAACCAGAAACCTGATACCAGCCAGCATCGACCAAGCAAAGGCAGTCGAAGAAGCCATGTGTCAGAACACCTCCGAAGTGGTTTCCTTAGTCACCGATTTCTTCCGAGGCCTGCAAGGCATTGAGAAGAACATCCGTGCCTTCAGCCTAGCCAAAACCAAACCTCGCTTAGCAGCCGGTGCCTCGTGCCTCATGACCACTGGGCACATCTCAGCCCGAGGCAGTAAGTAGTTGCAGAGAGCTTTTGAGGGCACTGCTCTGGCGATGACCGAAGGAGCCCACAAGGCAAGTGCAGCCACCGTGGGCATCTCCCTTCTAATGGATGTGGTCAGCCTTGTGCATGAGTCAGTGCACTCGCATGAGGGTGCAAATACAAGGTCAACAGAAGAGCTGAGGCAGCAGGCGCGGGAACTGGAGAGAAAGCTGGAGCAGCTCACCCAGATCTGTGTGAGTCTTCAACTGGGTCCGGTCCAGTGACCCCTGAACAGCGTGGCCACCGGTGAGGTGTGCTGGACCAAGGCAAGGGCACAATGGAGACATTCTGTTAGAAGGAAGAAGAGGGTGATAAAAAGTTCATGGAACTTGGTGTTAAGGAGTGTGGTGTTTCTGTCATTAAGCACAGTAAGGGAGAGGTTCATGCAGATGGCAAGTGGGTACAGGAGACGGCAAGCTCAAGAGTGTGTGGGATGGGAAGACATAGTTTATTTTATTTTTATTTTTAAATACAGATGAAGTCTCGCTACGTTGTCCAGGTTGGTCTCGAACACCTGGGCTCAAGCAATCCTCCCACCTTGGTCTCCCAAAGTACTGGGATTACAGGCATGAGCCACTGTGCTTGACTGGCACAGTCTATTTTGGATTCACGGAGACGTTGGGGAATGAATAGAGAGGGAGTATGCTGAAACAAACAAAGAGAAGGCCAGGAAAATGGAAGAGCTGAAAGCAGGTGACAGCCAGAGTTGAAACTGTGAGAATACAGGTGAAGGATCTGCAGCTCCACTGCCTGTTTGCCCTGTGCTTTGAAGTTCCCCCTCCAGAATGCAGTCTGCCCTGGGGGTGGTCTCTAACCCTGTCTTTCCAGTGGGTATTACAGTCAGACAGTGGCTTCTTGGAAATAGTGGTGGTGGTGATGGCAGCAGAGTGAGGGAAAGACTTGGTAAGTGGTTGGTCCTGTTTGGGGCCAGGTATACAGAAAGACCAATGCAGCTCCAATGAAACTGCAAATGCTGTGTTGGAAAGTAGTTGAATTCGGTGGAGGGGAGTGAAACCAGGCTGGGTGCAGTGGCTCCTGCCTGTAATCCCAGCACTATGGGAGGCTGGGAGGATTGCTTGAGCCCGGGAATTGGAGACCAACTTGGGCAACATCGAGACCTTGTCTCTAGAAAAATTTAAAATATTGGCCAGGTGTGGTGGTGTGTACCTGGAGTTCCAGCTACTCAGGAGGCCGAGGCAGAAGAATTGCCTGAGCTTAGGAGGTCAAGGCTGTGGTGAGCCATGATTGTGCAACTGAACTCCAGCTTGGGTGACAAACTTAAAAAGAATGATCGGAAGGAATTTTCAATCCCTGGCTGGGTAGGCCTATGCCTCTTGTCAGCTTTGAAGAAGTTACAGAAGATAGACCTTCTTCCCTCTGCTTCCCATATGATTATGGATCAAAAATCTCTAGTGGGGAGTTGAAGCAGGGTATTGTTGTATAGGTTAGACATAGATAAGTTTCTTGTAAGCAGTTTTTAGTTTAAAATAAGGAAGCATCCAGACATCTTTTCTGCAGGCCAGACTAGAAAATGAATCAGCCAGTCTACCCTAAACCCTCTGCTCATCAAAAGAAAAGCCCCTCGAGATATAAAAAATGGTTTAGACGAACTTTTCAGTCCCTGGTTTCGCATAACAATTACTAAAAATCTTCCAAGTTTCCTGTTAAAAATAAAGGCTTAACCCCAGCCCTAAACTTTTCAAAATGTAGAAATGCTTCTTAGGCTACTTTTTAGCTCATAGTTGCAAAGTCTGGCAAGTGAATCTATTAAAACAACATGTGTGTTCTGGGAAAAGGCTATGCCCTTACCCATCAGAGGTGGAGAGATGGCAATTTCTTTGCAGGGATACCTGTATCCCATCCTCCTTAGCATAATAATTGTTGTGAAATTATATTAAGCTTTTAGTCAAGAACGAAAGTGCAGTTTTTCTTTTCAAGAACCACCCATGCCAACTCTCTGGCATGATTCTCTCTGTCTCCTATTTTTCTCACAAATAAATTCTATTTCAAAATCCTTGACCACTCAGAAATTCCTTTCAGTAACAAGTCAAAGAGCCCTTGAGCATTGCATCACACTCTACAAAAGTGCACTGCACTCCACTCTACTAATGCAGGGTAATTAGTATAGGTGAGACATAGAGATATTTCTGGTAGGCAATTTTTATTTTTAAACTGGAAAGTATCCAACCATCTTGTCTGCAGGTCAAACCTCCCTGCAGTCTGGGATGCAGATTTGATATTGACTTTCAGTCCATTCCACCCCTCAGTTTATCAAAGAAATACACCCCTCCCCCCTTGTAGAAAGCTATAGAAATGTAAATCATACCACCTTTTAGGGTTTTTTTATCAGTATTTTTTATTTTGATATTGTGGGGTACAGTTAAGGGTTAGGTATACAAATATGCTTCAGTCAGGCTCCCCCACCTTTTAGTTTTCAGTCAACAAGTCTGGCAAGTCAGCCTACCAAAGGCAAAAAGCCCACTCCCCCTTGCCTATCTGAGATGGAGAGATGGCAATCTCTTCCAAGTAACAGATACCTGCAGTCTACTTATTCGTATATCAATTATTATGAAAATATATCAAGCTTTTATTCAAGAGCAAAAGCCCTATCTTTCTTTTCAAGAAACTTGCCCATGCAGCTCTCTTTCTTTCCCTGTCTTACTTTTGCTAATAAACTCTGTTTTTTAGTTTGTTTTTTAGTTGGAGTCTCACTCTGTCACCTAGAGTAAAATGCAGTGGCATGCTCATGGCCATCATAGCCTCAACCTGCTGGGCTCAGGTGATCCTTCTACCTCAGTCTTCCAAGTAACTAGAACTATAGGCATGCACCAACATGTCTGGCTAATTTTTTTGATCTATTGTAGAGACAAGGCCTTGCCAAGTTGCCCAGGCTGGTCTTGAACCTCTGGGCTCAGGCAGTCCTCTCACCTCTGCCTCCCAAAGTGCTGGGATTACATGCATGAGCCACTGCGCCTGGCATAAACTCTGTTTTAAAAGCTTCACTGGCCACTCTGAAATTCCTTTCAATGCCAAATCAAAGAGCCCACAAGTTTTGCACCACACCCCACCAAGCAACAAAACCAGATGTCAGGTATAGATCAAGAAACCCTGTAGTATGTCAAGGAGATCAGACAGCTTGGGGTCAAGAAACAAAGCCTCTCTGAGTCAGTTTTCTTATCGGACAGGGAAGGGATTGCTGGACAAGACACTATCTCAGATCCACCTGGCTCTACCTTCTTGTGTTCTACAGACTTGGATTCAATAAATATTGACGGATCTGTGGAACCTTTGTTGTGTTGATTGATGGGCTCACCTGGGCACTTGGTGCTTGACTTCCCTTCCTCATGAGCCTTTTTCCAGGACCTCAAGGAGCAAGTCCTCTTTTGCCCTCCTGCTCACTCACTGGGATCTCACCCAGTCAGTCATTTTTCTCAGGTCCTGGAAGTCACCAGGACCCCCTGGGTCACTGAGGCAAAGCTTGGGCACATCTGGCCTATGCTGAGCACAGACGTGGTCCCCATCTATCCACCAAAGCCCAGGATGGTTGAATGGTACACGAGGCTTGGATTAAAAAGATCTGTGTGTGGCTATGAGAGAGGATAGCAAGAAATAGAGGGATAGAGACATCAAGGCAGTAAACGTCCCTAACCAGTTGGAACTCACATTTCAGCCAGACTCCTTCAAGAGTGTTAGGGTCTGGATAGGGTGAGGGTGGATGGAGAGGGAGAGAGAGGCGCAGGGAGGTGCAGCACCGCTGGAGCCGGCGAGCCGGAGGTGCGCGCTGGCAGCCCAGAGATCCGAGTAAATGCAAAGAATTAAAACACATAAAGAGATGAGAGAAGATAAGATTTATTTAAGAAAAGTTCGCCCCCCACAGACAGGGAGTGGGCCTACACTCTAGGTGAGTGTGGCTGCGTAGCCGCCCAGAGTCCTGGCTTAAATCCTTTCCCTTGGAGATGTTGCAATCAGGTAGATGTGACTGCCGTGACTTCCTTATGGACCACCTGTGGATGTCTTGGAGAACCTGTGACACAGAGACCCATTAATGTCTGTGCACATTATCATAGCCCCTAGAGAAGGGCGTGACAAGGATTCTAATGCTCCTGCATCTTCCCAAATGACATTCCTTAGAGCTAATGGAGGTTGTACTTCTCCTTATCTTCTAGGCATTCCCAGTGGGTAGCTTCAGGGGGATCCTTGGCTTCCCTGTAGATAGTGCCCAATTTACTGGAAGATCGAATCCCCACCTGCTCTCCCTCTGAGTGGTTATAACTTTTGTAATTACAAGTTTCGTGACTTTTACAATCCTTGACCAAGGCACGATGTCTTAGGCTTTGTAAATTCCCTTTACTCTAGGTGAGCTTGATTGCTGCTATGAGATACCTCTGATACCTGGCACCAGGAAGTCTGTTTCTGAAAAGACAAAGTCGGCAAAGTTAATTTTACCTAAAGTGTCCATTTCTCAAAAGGATAACTTCTACTTTCTCATCATTGCGTCAGGGTTTAAGAACAAGATGAAAAATGGCTTCCCACTCTCAGTCTGTCCTTTCAAAGAGCTTCCGGAATGTGGCATTGCCCCTGTCCATTCTCCATATAGGGCCAGGTTTGCTCTTAAGAATTTGGCCCTACTCAGCCTATAATCTCAGCACTGTGGGAGACCGAGGCGAGTGGATTGCCTGAGCCTGCGGGTTCGAGACCAGCCTGAGCAACTTGGTGAGACCTCGTCTCTACAATAAATAAAAAATTAGCCTGGCGTGGTAGTGAGTGCCTGTAGTTCTGGCTACTTGGAAGGCTGAGGCAGAAGGATTGCTGGAGCCTAGCAGGTTGATGCTGGGGTGGCCATGAGTGTGTGTGCCACTGCACTTCAGTTTGGGCAATGGAATGAGATTCCAACTCAAAACAAAAAAAGAATTTGACCCTTAAGATTTGATCAAACACCTGCTCCAATTCTTCAATGACTTCATGTTGCCTAAAGTAACCTGTTGTAGCCTGGGGTACTGTGAAGGCAGAGCCAGGGGCAAGCAAGGCTCCTGCACAGGGAGTTGACTGGGAAGTGATTCTAGGAGCAGGACCAAGGGACCAGGAGAAGTGATGCAGAGAATGGGGGAAAGCCAATACAAGGACATAGTTTTGAGTTGTTCATCCATGTGGGCGACTGAGCCTGCTGGGACCTTCAAGGAATGTCCTTAAAATCTTCCTCTCCGGCCAGGCTTGGTGGCTCAGCCTATAATCCCAGTGATTTGGGAGGCCGAGGTGAGTGGATTGCCTGAGCCCGCAGGTTCGAGACCCATCTGGGCAACTTGGCGAGACCTCATCTCTACAATAAGTCAAAAATTAGCCGGGTGTAGTAGCGCACGCCTGTAGTTCCAGCTGCTTGGAAGGCTGAGGCTGAAGGATCGCCGGAGCCCAGCAGGTCGAGGCTGTGGTGGTTGGGAGCGCCACTGCACTCCAATCTGGGTGACAGAGTGAGACTCCAACTCAAAAAAAGAAAAAAAATCTTCCTCTTCAGGAATGACAGCCGGAAGCATTTAACCATTGCTCCTCTCCCACATGGGCTTTCCCCAGTGGGTGTTAGTTCTCTGTATTTCCATGTTGTGGATCATATGAGCACCTTGGCTCGAGCCCAGGGCTGGAGCATGAGCAAGAGACACGAAATGTGCAAAGACATCCCAGAAACCCTCCCAAGTCACTCATAATGTGCATCCAGAACCTAACAAACACTTTTGTAGATACAGTCCTGCAGACTTTTCTGTCCTTATAATTCGCCATTAGCCAATAGTTCCCTGAGGCCTTCAACTGATTCTTCTCTTTGTAATGCATGCCGAGAAGGAAGAGCCACGCCATTAGTGGTTAAAAATGTTTATTAAAGTTGGACTCGACTGGGATTGGTGGCTCAGCCTGTAATCCCAGCACTTTGGGAGGCCGAGGTGAGTGGATTGCCTGAGACCGCGGGTTCGAAACCCGCCCGGGCAACTTGGCGAGACCTCGTCTCTACAATAAATCAAAAACTAGTCGGGCGTGGTAGTGCGCACCTGTAGTTCCGGCTACTTGGAAGGCTGAGGTGGAAGGATCGCCGGAGCCCAGCAGGTGGAGGCTGCAGTGGCCGGGAGCGGCCACTGCACTCCAGTCTGGGTGACAGAGTGAGACTCCAACTCAAAAAAAAAAAACAAAAAACTGGGCTCGGTGGCTCAGCCTGTAATCCCGCGCCTTTGGGAGGCTGAGGTGAGTGGATTGCCTGAGCCTGAGGGTTTGAGACCTGCCCGGGCAACTTGGCTAGACCTCATGTCTACAGTAAATCAAAAAAAAATTAGCCAGGCGTGGTAGCGCGCGCCTGTAGTTCCAGCTACTCGGAATGCTGAGGCGGAAGGATTGCCAGAGCCCAGCAGGTCAAGGCTGCGGTGGCCGGGAGTGGCCACTGCACTCCAGTGTGGGCGACAGAGTGAGACTTCAACTAAAAAAAAAATGTTTATTAAAGAAAAGAAAGCGGGGTGGGGGGGTGTGGCTGACCTATAGAGAGAAACCAGCAGCTTTTGTTCTCTTGCAGGCCACTTATATACTCCAGTTGAAGTTAATTGAGTGTTGAGAAGTTTAAGGGGTCTGGGTTTGGGCACCAAGAAGCAGTTTAGGAAGTTTGAGCTGTCGGTAGCCTGGTCTTGAAATGCAGATGTTGGCACTATTGAGGCTGCTTCCATGGCCTTGAAGTGCAGATGTCTGCACTAAACCAGTCACTATTATTAGGGATGTTGTTAACCACTTCTCTCTGAAATGCAGCCTTAGGAAGGCAAACACTGACAGTCAGTACTAGGATGTTATCAGTCACAAAACTTTGGGATGCGGGTCTTGGGGAAAGCAGATATTGGCAGTAAAGCAATTAGTAACAGGATGCCGTTAGAGCACAATGTTAGCTTTTGGGCCGTTGCAACTCTGTGCTCATCGCAACTCTGTGCTCCGCGAGGTTTACATGATGAATTGCTTTAACCACAGCCTCCTCTCCTATCCCTCTATAAACCCAATCACTCTTTCTTTCTGAAGATGCCAGGCAAACCACCACTTGCCTGACTGCCTGAACAATGTGTTTCACTTGTTTGTTAATTCTTGGGTAATTCACATTCTTTAATAGATTTCACTCGGCATTGAATGCTTCAGGCACTGCATAACTGAGTTGTTCAGTAATCCATCAGCTTCCCCCCCCACTGAACCCTAAGAGTTGAAATTCCTTCATGCTAGCTGTATTTGATATATTTCCACTGTAGTACTTGTATCAGTAGGGGTTTTTTTGGTTGTAAGCAACAGAAATGGAGTATGGTTGGCCTAAATGAAAAAGAAAATCCAGTAGAAAGGAGTTAGGGCAGATCAGAGGGTAGAAGGAAGAACAAAATCCACACAGTGCAGGAAGGACAGGAACCAGGGCATGTCCAACATGAGGAATGTATGGTTTACCTTTTGAAGGCTCAGTCACCAGATGGTGAAAGGATAAAAATAAATAGACTAAGAGTTGACAAGGGATATGCTGTGTACATCAAAAGAGGATGACCCTGGGTGTCCTTGGCTCGGGCAGCTTGGCTACCCGCCTGGGACAAGCAAAGTAAACCAAATGTTCTATAAACCAGGTGTTTTCGATGGAGCATTTGGTTTATCAAGAAACTAGACTCGCCGGGCTCGGTAGCTCAGCCTGTAATCCCGCGCCTTTGGGAGGCTGAGGTGAGTGAATTGCCTGAGCCCGCGGGTTCGAGACCCGCCTGAGCTGCGAGACCTCATCTCTACAATAAATCAAAAATCAGCCGGGTGTGGTAGCACATGCCTGTAATTCCGGCTACTCGGAAGGCTGAGGCGGAAGGATCGCCGGAGCCCAGCAGGTCGAGGCTGCAGTGGCCGGGAGCGGCCACTGCACTCCAGTCTGGGTGACAGAGTGAGACTCCAACTCAAAAAAAAAAAAAAAGAAACTAAACTCAGACCCTAACCAAATACGAGTTCATGAATACTGAATTAATTCACACCCACTCTGTTAACAAGGGGCACTCCTCTTTGATCATAACACAAAAAAGAACAACAAGGGAGAGCCCGAGATTTAGACTCTCGACTGGACGATGTTGTCTCTGATACCGTCCCCATCTGGGTGATGAGAATTTCCCCGAGATAGGATCACAGGATGGTGGTAAAGTGTTTTCCCCTCTTTTCTTTCGTTTTCCTCCTTACTAATATATATTTCTCTATCTAAATAAAGCTGTTTAGTTTTCCTCTGCTGACGTGTGGCAGTGTTCTTTATGGATTGAGCCCAATTAATATTAGACCATGCACGACAATACAGTAAGATTCCTTGCTGTCACAAATTGATGTACTCAGCAGGATCTGCAGAGCTACCTAAACATGCCTTTCTTTGCTGAGAAATCTGATGTCAAATGTATAACTTGTGATATTCCTGACTGGGAGGATGCACATTTTTCTAGTTTGGCCAGGGAATGGGCTAAGTGCACTGGACTAAGTGAAAACTCGAATGCATCTTTACAAGCCGCTGAGCCGCCGAGCCGCCATGGGTAACTGAAATATTGCAGACTGTCCCGTTGGAAAAAGGGAAGGAACTGCAGTGAGTAGGGTGGCGGGGGTGGATATTGTTGCATGCATACTTTCAGATGTGTCTTAGTAAGCATGCTCTGATAGAGGGAAAATGGAACTTGGAAAAGGAAAATGCAGAACTACAGAGTAAGCTTGCTATGTAACAATGTCAGAAGGATATCTTAGGAGACCAAGCTCGAACCTATCAGACAGTGGCCGAAAAAGCTGCCGTCCAGTGTGTTCAATATAAGTATAAGAAAAGGAAAGGGAAAGTTAATAAGAGGAAAGCACATGCTATTGCATGTGCTAAAATGGACTGGGACCTGGATTCTTGGGATGGAGATATCTGGGATGATACAGATGATGAGGTAGATTGGAATGACTTAGAGGATGGGGCAGCCAAATATGATCAGGAGAAATATCCTCCTAGTGCTGCTACAGCCCGGCCTATAACTAGGCGGGTGGAACAAAAATCTGGGCCGGATTTAGAGCAAGTTAAGTTACAAAATGGTGACTGAAGGTTTCTCCCAACAAGAAATTAATGATATTTTGCCGTGACTTTCCCAAAAACCAGGGGAGGCCCTTGATTGTGTGGATCGTAAGAATAGCTGATGCTGGGGCAGGAGGAGGGTTAGTGGACCCCCAGCATCAGCTATTGTGTGCGTTTTATCATCTTAAGCACTAATTCCTATGTGCAAAATGCTATCAGAGATTATCGGCAGGAGAAGGAGACTACTAATCTGTTGGCTTTAGCTGCTAAGGGGTGTTTACAGCAGTATCCCACTGACACCATGTGGCCTCAGTTGAGTCGTTCATGGTTTACATTAAAAGATGGGACGCAAAAATTAAAAGAAAAGGTTATGAAAACTGCAATCATGTTGAGAGAGGCTGATACTTACCACTCTCTAGATGTGGCTGTTCCACATCAAAATACTTTAGTGAGTACTACTCCCCTTGCGTATAAGCATTTGATGATGACTTTACTCCTTACTGAGATGGGCTGATCTCTTAATGAAGTTTTAGAAAAGATGACACAGCTAGGAGATATGGAAGAATAGGAATCTGGGCGGCAAGTTGGAGAAGAGACCCGGCCCAACAATAACAGTAGTAACAACAGGGGTCCAGGAAAGAGATGTTTCAGTCTCTGATACGGTCTGGGGTTTCCAGGGAAAAAATTGATAACTTACCTACAAAGACCTGTGGCACATACACAAAGACAAGGTGAAATGGGCTAATAGAGTGGGAGTGAAGGGAAAAATGGAACCAGAACCCATAGCTCTGCTGTCAGTGTCTGCTGAATAATTATATCCTTTTTCTGATCTGTTACAACGGAAGTAGGGTGAAGGCCAAGCTCCTGATCCCCTTGGAGTCAAGAAAATTAGAAGGAGGGATTATTGCCCATATGTTCCTCTGACAATCTATTGGAAAAATGGCTCTCCTACGATAGCTAATGCCCTGGTGGATATGGGAGCGGAGGTCTCTTTAATATATGGGAGCCCAGATAAATTTAAGAAGGGGATACCATTAACAATTACTGGATTAGGGGGAAGGAAATGCAGGCTCAACAAATTACATTACCATTAAAGATCGGGAAACTCCCAGAAAGGGAGTATTCTATAGTTGTTGTGACAATTCAAAAATATATTATAGGAATAGACATATGGGAATTGGCTTTAAATCTAACAGATGGAGTTTACAGATTTGCTGTTCAGTCCCTACAAATAAGTAGTGTACTGGTAGGAAAGCTGCATATTGCTCCTATTCTTTTGCCCACCTCATCTAAAGTGATTAATTGTAAGTAGTATCGGATCCCTGGAGGTCATAAAGAAATTGGGTAAACTATAAAAGAATATGTGGGCCGGGCTCGGTGGCTCAGCCTGTAATCCTGCGCTTTGGGAGGCTGAGGTGAGTGGGTTGCCTGAGCCCGCGGATACGCAACCCGCCTGGACAACTTGGCAAGACCTCATCTCTACACTAAATCAAAAATTAGCCGGGCATGGTAGCACATGCCTGTAGTTCCAGCTACTTGGAAGGCTGAGGCGGAAGGATTGCTGGAGCCCAGCAGGTCGAGGCTGCGGTGGCCAGGAGCGGCCACTGCACTCCAGTCTGGGCGACGGAGTAAGACGCCAACTCAAAAAATAAAAAAAATAAAAAATAAAAATAAAAGAATATGTGGTTGCTGGGGTGATGGTAACTACTACTACTGAATGCAATAACCCAATATGACCTGTTGAAAAATCAGATGGTAGCAGGAGAATGACTGTGATTACAGGAAATTAAATAAAGTGACTCCCCCACTGACTCCTGCAGTTTCTGATACTATAACTTTAATAGAGAAGATCCAAACCTATAAAGGACAATGGTATGTAGTCATAGATCTAGCTAATACTTTCTTTACAATTCCTATTGCCTCACAGCTGTGGAATCAATTTGCTTTTACCTGGTAAAAGCAGTACCAAGTAAAATACACCTGGCAAGGTAGACAGTACACCTTTACCCAGTTGCTTCAAGGATATAAACATAGCCCTACTATCTGTCACAAATTAGTGACAAGACACCTAGATTCTTGTTTCATTCCCGTGGATATACAGATTGTCCATTATATTGGTGATATTTTAATACAGGGGCACACCTCGAAACAGGTATATGATGCTTTAGAGCGTATAATGATTTGTTTGTGGGAAAAAAGTTGGGAAATCAGCTCTGCCAAAATACAAGGTTCAAGTCAGAATGTAAAATTTTTAGGAATCAATTGGAATGAGGGGCGTAGGATTATCTTCTCCAAAGCAAAGCAGAACATTTTGGACTTTGCAGTGCCCAAGAGTAGAAAGGAAGCCCAGAAATTCATTGGACTGTTTGGGTACTGGAGAAATCATGTTCCCTTTCTGGGGGAAATATTCCAACTTCTATATAAAGTAACTAGGAAAAAATATGAGTTTGATTGTGGACCAATCAGAATCAAGCCTTTGAAAAAGCCAAAGCAGCTATACAAATGGCCTTGGACCTATGGCCTATAGAGGATGGGCTCATGGAGCTAATGGTATCTATTGATAACATGCACACTAACTGGAGTTTGTGACAGAAACAGGGGGCCCAATTGGTCTCATTGGGATTTTGGTCATGAAAACTGCCTGAGGCTGGACAGCATTACACTGTTTTTGGCTGCCTATTGGGCCCTAATAAAGACACAGCAGTTGACTCTGAATCATGAAGTACTGTTAAGGCCAACCATACCAATTATGCAATGGATCATGAGTGATCCTGTATCACACAAAATTGGTCATGCTCAGGAAGCCAGTATAATCAAATGGAAGTGGTATATACAAATTAGAGCTAAGATGGGCCCTTCTGACATCCTAACCCTACATGAACATATCTTTAATATGCCTAGTGATAATGAGCATTAAGAACATCAATGTCCCCTTGAATTAGAAAATTCTAAAGTAACCTGGAATCAAGGAGTCGAATCATTGACTGAAGAACACCAGCAGCATGCATGGTTTACTGATGGAACTGCTATGTAGGCCATGAATGATGCTGGAAAGCAATAGCCTATAACTCTGCAACAGGAGTCGTGTTAGATACCACGGGGAAAGGAAAGAGCAGTCAATTTGCAGAACTTCAGGTAGTGTTTCAGGCTATTAGCTATGAAAAGGGAAAGCAATACCATCTTTTTACCAATTTCTGGGCAGTGGCTAATTGGTTGGTTATTGGATGCCTAAATGGCATAAAGATGAATGGAAAATGCATGATAAATTATTATGGGGAAGTGAATTATGGAAAGAGATCTGGGACATGGTTCAAATTACAAATGTTTCTGTCTTTCATGTAGATGCCCATGCGTCCAAAACGTTGGTAGAACGCGAGTACAATGCCAAAGCCGACTCTCTGGCTACTATTGCAGTAGCAGATTTGGATGAAACCCAAATACATAAAGAACAAGCATTGGCAAAATGGATACTTCACCAATCAGACCATTTTCTGCTGCTCTGCACAGGTGGGCACAGGATCAGGGTATCAGCATCCCTTTATCAATGTTAAAGCAGGCTAAGGATGAATGCTCAACTTGTTAGCTGGACAGTAGAAAGGTTATTCCCCAAGTTGTTACAGCGGAGCTCAATTTGCCCCAAATCTGGCAAATTGACTATGTGGGGCCCTTGCCAATCTCAAGGGGATGTCAGTACATTTGTACCTGCATAGATACCTAGAGTCCTAGTCACCTGTGCATACTGGCATGCCAATCAGAAAAATACCTTAGATAGAACCTTAGGTATCATCTTGTTTATATTATGGAATCCTGTCCCAAATTCAAAGTGATAATGGTTTTCATTTTAAAGAGAAATTAATAGACCAATATTGTGAGGACCTTAACTTAGAATGGGTCTATCATATTCCTTATTATCCCCAAGCTTCAGGATTAATAGAATGGATGAATGGCATGATAAAAGAAAAACCGTGTAAATTGGGAAATGCCTCCTATACACATTGAAAAGATAATCTGTTTATGGCCTTACAGTGGCTGAATAATTGGCCCTTGGGAGAAAGTACTCCCTTGGCCCGAATGATGACACCTAATCTACAGATTAGAAAGCACATTGTCACAAGTACCATAAAGTGGTGGACCTTTTCTGATAAAGCACAAGCCCCATATCAAGGTACTTTAGGGTCAGCTGGGTATGATCTTAGGAGTATAGAAACTATCTGGATTGATCCTCTGGAACAGGTCATGGTAAGTACTGGATTGGGTATCCAGTTGCCTTCTGGATATTATGGGCAAATAGCTGCCAGATTCAGTTTGGCAAAGAAAAGAATACAAATTATGGGAGGAATAATAGATCCAGACTATGTAGGGGAAATAAAAATAATGTTATATAATGCATCTAAAGAAACCTTACATTTTAATGTAGGAAATAGACTAGCTCAATTACTGATAATCCCCTCTAAAAATGTTATTTGAGAACAAGTTCCTGAAACACCAAATAGTACCACCCGAGTAGGTGGTTTTGGCTCTACTAATGAGTTGAGAGTCAAAGTATGGGCAAAAAGACACCCAGGAGACACACCTCAACCTGGAAAAATAATAACTCAAGGAGATAATAATGTGGTGACAGTAATGATGCCAGGACAAAAATTCCCACAGATGCTTCCTACTAACCAGTTGTTTTATTGTACCTAGTTTATTCTTGTGCTGTTATGCCTGACTGTTGATGGATGAACCCCTGGAATGAGATTATCCAATAACAGTATGCAGTTCAGATGGAATTGGAAGAATACAACTAAATCGCACCAGCAAGACAATTTCACCTCTGATGCTAACACTTCTTGAATAATTGCCAATATAACGCAGCCTGGAAGGGCAAAGTTCCTTTGAAGGCTATTATAGCCGATCCCTCTCCAATTAGTATTAATATATTTTCATATGTAAATATACCTTGCTGTTTAGTTAATATGAGTTTATCAATCCTATTACTTGGAGACAGAATTTAGAAGACCAAATAGCTGTGTAATGCAACTGAATTAACTTTTGCTGTAAATAGCTCCCAATTTTTATTCTGCTCAAATTCAACTGCAATTACTAATATGAGTACTTGGACTGATCATATCCGGATTAATGTAAATAAAACCCCAAACATTACAGTTCAGACACCTCAAGTAGTAAGGATTCCGAAATCATGTGTCAATGTATCAGTTATGACCAAAAAGGTGCTCTTTCACTTTAACATAACTTTCCCAACTAACCCACCTTGTGCTCACTGGAGGCGGGCATGGTATGATACCCTCTTGAAGGGTTTGGGTCAGGAATGGGACTAGTAAATTCCATAGATTTGGAAGTCCTGGCCAACAAATTAAAGAACACTGGACAAGACACTGTGGAGGCTGTTACTGGTAACACCCAATGGCTTGCAACTTTGATACTTCCTCATGAGAATACCTTATGCTATCAGAAGGATATGCTAAGACTATTTAACAGGACTTGTCTCCAACAGTATAATGTGACCTTCCTTGCTAATTAGATAATATGTTCTGTAGAACATCTGTATGAACTGATACAAAAGGAACATGCACAACAAGCTTTACAGGAGAAAGGAATAACAACGTGGAAGGCTATCTTTAAACTCCCTCAGGTGACCTGGATAACTAACTGCTCAATCTCCGAATGTTACCTGCAAAGAAATTTGGTGTAGTGGTACCATACAATATTTATTTACCTTCTATAACCAAAGAATTACGTTCGTTTCATGTACTCCCTCTTATTACTCCTTTCTATTTTATGGTACCTCAATTCGAAGGCTCACATATTGAAAAAGATAATATCACTTATAGGTTAGATGATTGCACTGCTACAGATAAAGGACCTAATTGTAATGGTTAAGTGCGATCGATGTAAACTGTCTATTAATACATTGCTCCAATATATATCTTTGGACTTTGTATCCTATTAACAGTTTTTCAACGCTATATGAAATAGGAACTCAGCATGAGTGTCTTGTCGGCAATAATATATCTGAATTAGGCCTAATGGTACCAGGTGATGTGTACTATCTGTTGCCTGATCTGGTGAATGATATAAACCTCACTTGGATACTACACTGGCTTCCCCTACCACAAGTTTATTTTTACTTACCCACCTTACAACAAATTGTAAATGAATCTATATTACTACAGCGACATCTTCAAGCGAATTAATGCTCTCTAACTGAACACAGACTTGCTATGCACATTGTATCTAACAAATTACTTGATATATCATGTTATTGTACAAGATTCTAATTGTCACTGGTATTATTTCTTATTTCAGTCCTCTACTACACAACAGTATTTTGGAAACATTTTTATCATATTAAACATTATATACATCATATTAATGTTAATTTGTGTGTGCAATTGTTGGATGTATAAACAAATACATTGAATGTGTAATGCTCTAATAGTGGAAAGTATGCCCACATGTTTTCCCCTTCTCAACTCAAGGGCCGAAATAAAAGGATAAAAAAGTAGAATAAGAGTTGACAAGGGATATGCTGTGTACATACAAAGAGGATGATCCCGGGTGTCCTTGGCTTGAGCGGCTTGGCTACCCGCCCTGGACAAGGAAAGTAAACCAAATGTTCTGTAAACCAGGTGTTTTCGATGGAGCATTTGGTTTATCAAGAAACTAGACACAGATCCTAACCAAATACGAGTTCACGAATACTGAATTAATTAATTGACACCCACTCTGTTAACAAAGGGGACGCCTCTTTGTCTGAACATAACATGAGAAAGAACAACAAGGGAGAGCCTGAGATTGAGATTCTCGACTGGACGATGCTGTCTCTGATACTGTCCCCATCTGGGTGATGAGAATTTCCCCGAGATAGGATCACAGGATGGTGGTAAAGTGTTTTCCCCTCTTTTCTTTCATTTTCCTCCTTACTAATATATATTTCTATATCTAAGTAAAGCTGTTTAATTTTCTTCTGCCGATGTGTGGTGGTGTTCTTTATGGATTGAGCCCAATTAATATTAGACCATGCACGACGGCACAGTAAGATTCATTGCTGTCACTGATGGCTTAAGTCCAACACTTTGAGTGCTGGTGTTCCGATTAATGTTTCAAATTTCCAAGAGACAAAATAGGTTGTAGCAGATGATTGGATTCTGGTACTAATCAGCCAAGAAGAGGAATGGGTAATACACATACAAACCCTGGTGTCAAACAACCACCTGAATTTGTGATTAGTATATACAGTAACCTCTTGGCTACTGCACACACAGGTTTCTTTGACTACAAACAGAAATCACTCTCCTTAGTCTGCTATGAATCCAAGGATCCTAAGTACAACAGCAAATACCTTCACCAAATACCTTCACCAATTCTCCAACTGGAGATACACCCAAATAATCTCTACCTCCTGCATCCAGAAGTTATATCATGGAGTGTGTGTGTGTGTGTGTGTGGTGTGTGTGTGTGTGTGTACACATATATACATAAATATACTGGAAATACATATATATATATATTTGAGTCCTAGAAATATGTATATTTGTGATAGGAATCAAAGAGGTACAGTAGAAACTACAGCTATCCCAGACCATTGCTGCCACTGTTACAGATCTTTGGCTGGTTAGTCTACTCAGTGTTCCCTTATGTGTGGGAAAATTCATTCATATGGGGTCTGAGCCCTTTAGTGTTTTCAATTCAGTAAGGTTGTGGAATTTTCCACTAATCTTTGTTCTGACCGAGTAAGGGAGAAGTCACCCCAGCAAGCTGCATTTAATTAATTATGAGTTCTTTATTAATGCGCGGGTCAACAGCAAACAAATGCCAGAAAAACTTGACAAACTAGTGTCGTTTGTGACAAACTTTTACGGGTAAAATTTGCAGTATTGGCTACATAGCAACTTAGTGACCATAGCAACTATTAACTAACAACTTAGCAACCAAAATGGGAACTTTGATTGTTAGGGAGTTTTGATTAATTTCATGTTCCAGGTATAGCTGATGCCTGGAAAGTCCCTGGAGTTCTGCCAACAAGATATAGTTTAAGGTAGTTACATAGAGACAAGGTAGAAGAATCATTACACAATGGAGTTACCTTGGTTAGGTCACTAACAGAATATAAGAACAAAATATGAAAATGTAACAATGGGGTTTTGCAAAGCATGATATTTGATTCCAGCTAACAAAGCACACAATTACATGGAACTTATGGCTAAGGAGTTTTGTAAGAGTCAGCAGGAAACGGTCAGCATGACCTGCCCAAAGGAGACAAAGCTGGGGGTCTGTGGTCACAGGAACATTACTGTAATCACAGTAGGCATCGAGGAGTGATTCTTAGGTCAGGCAGGCAACTAAGATGGAAGCTTTAAATAAAAATGGAGGAAGCTGGTTGATACTATTATTTTACTAGCAATTTGCTTTTATTAACTGATTTAGCTCATTTCACCTTTGCTATTTATTATAGTAGTACAAATACAAATCCTCGAAGATTCCTCAAGTTCTATTCATATTCCTCCTCCCCTATTTTGTAGAAACCATATGAATTACTCTTGAAAATCAAGATCAATGAGCATATACAACCCAGTGACCTCACTGTTACCTCGACATGAAGTAGCATGAAGAGCCAGACATGGTCCATCCAGACACCACTTTTCTAGGCCCTGAGGGAGGGATTTCCTCCTTGGGCACTAAAACTGCCAGGTCCAAAGGTCCAGAGTCAATAGGTCTTGACAAAAACATTTCTGAAAGTGGTTCATTATGTATAACCATAGATGGGTCATCTTCATGTTAACCTCTTAATGTCCAGATAGATCCATGAATATTGGCTATAAGAGAAAATGTGCTAAATCCTGGGTATGGATTCAGAGCGTGATTCGTCCTGTAAGGTAGCCCTCCACCACTGACATGGAGCTGAGTGCCCTTCAGGCCATTCCAGTGATGTCTCAGAGTGTCACTTCTGGGGTGGAGACTCACTGGGAACCCAGAGAACCTTGATGGGGGCAGCTCCACACCAGACACGTGGTTACAGAGCCCAGTTTGAAAACACTAGGTGGCCTGGGGAAGGGAGATGACTTGCAGCCTCCAAGGGTGTCTTCTTCCCTTGATTATGAAGAGTATCTTCGACAGTGGAGTATCCACAGTGGTGGGCAGTCACAGGAACACGAGTGTTTTCCAGTTCTAACCTCATTCTGAGAGTTTCATCTCTATAACTCTTCCCTTAATATCTCTCTCACTAAGCCTCCGGATTGCTTCCTTCCAAAAGGTTGAGCTTCCAGCCAAATCCTTAATTGTTGCCAAGGAAACAATACAGATCCTGGCCTGAGGACACCTCCCTTCCAGGCAGATTGAGTACCAGATGTTGTCTTGTTCTTTGAGACATCCTTAAGAAGTGTTTTTGCAGAAGCAGCTGTGTCAGAGAGAAGGCCCAGCAAGACCTGAGAGAGTTGAGTGCTGGTTTTTCTTTATAAGCACCTGAATTGGGCCCTCACGGTCTTTTCGGCGCTGTTGGTACTTTGCCTCTACTCTGTTTTTGCAAATTGGAATTAGGTGTCTGTCTTCTACAATCAACCATATCAATATTCTGGGTCCCTGGATGTAACACACTTGTTTCACAGAAGAGAGAACCGTTCAGCATCAAATTTCTTCCTTGTTTGAGGGCTTTCCAGTAGGTACATCCCCACCAGCCCCTATGTGATGCCTAAGAGACTAGACTTCCTTCCTCCTCACTCTGGCACCAGGGTTCCTACTCACTGCCTGCTTCCTCGTGGAATTCTGAATCTGGAGCAGGTGAGGGAAAGCCCAAGCACTCAGAACCCATTCCCAGTGACAGCAGCAAGATAGTCCGAGAGGCAGCGGGGTGACCTAGTCTTGCACCTGCAGAAGTGACATCTCAAGGAGGTAGAATAGCGCCATGGCTACAGTATTCCTGACAAAGCGTGGTTCTTGTGCTCCCAGTCTTCGACCCCATGTTGCTGTCTTGGTTTATACTTACTTTCCCAGCCTGGTCTCCAGCCTCCTGCTGGTGTGAGGCACCTCTGATATTCCAATAAATTCAGTTGCTGCTTCCCCCCCTAAGAAACTGAGCTGGTACCTTTGCTTGACTAAAAACTCTACTGGAGGCACGCCAGGAGCTGGAGGTTGTGTTTATCTGCTCCATTAACAAGTTCACTTTAGGAATGGCAACTTTTGCTCGAGTTTTCCCTGAGTAGGTTTGCGAACCTCCACCTTTGTTTTCCAAGATACGATACTGTTGGGCCACACTGGAGAGGTGGGTAGTGTGTCACAGGAGTCTCTGCTCCTGCACCCCTTCAATCTCCATAACTCCCCCAAGAACTTGATTAAGATTTTGATTTAAGCTTTTTGATGGAGATGTAAAACCAATGGCTTCCCTCAGCCTTTCCCACAGGAATAGCCTCTCATCCATGGGGCTGATGAACAGTCTGCAGTTTTCAAGAACATTTAAAAAATGATGGCCAAGGCCAGTCGCTGGTGGCTAACACCTCTAATCCCAGCACTTTAGAAGGCTGAGTCAGGAGGACTTTTTCAGCCCAGGAGTTTGAGACCAGCCTACATAACATGGCATAGACCCCGGCTCTGCAAAAAAAAAAAAAAAAAATTAGTGGGGAATTGTGTCACGTGCCTGTAGTGCTAGCTAGTTGGGAGGTTGAGGTGAAACAATTGCCTGAGCCTAGGAGTTCAAAGCTATAATGAGCCACGAGCATGCCACTGAAATCCAGCCTAGGAGACACAGTGAGATCCCAACTCAAAAAAAAAAGGTGACCGAGTGAGGATACAGTCCCGCTGAACCCATTGTAAAGTAAACTCAAATCAGATATTGATTAATTACTTGTCTCCCTGCTCCCGATAATCTCCCCATTCTGACCAGCCCACAGTGGCACTCTGGGTCATTGTGGGTTCCAGGAATTGGTGTAAATCTGGTCAATATCTGACAGTCCTGAGTACGTTGTGTTTCCTTCCAACAGTCTGCTGTTATGTTCCTGGTCCAGGAAGGACAGACAGGAGGAATCTTCATAGGTTACACTTATGGTGCATGACAGTGCCTTTCTCAGACTCCTATCCCTCTTCCATCAAGGGCTCTGGGTCCGTTCTGTGACTCATGCCTGAGAATTGGGAGACAGGCAGGGACCATCCAGTGTGGTAACTTATGAAAGGTGTTTGCTCACCAGATTTGGGGCTTCACAACATAGTGGACTGTTCGCCAGCTCTATAGCTGGGACTCTGTGTGTCAGCCATCCTTGAGTCCTGGTCATGCGCCCTCCCTGTTGTCTACCATGACACCCACTCTCTCTTTTTCGCTGGCCATGAACTGCCTTTCCAGGGTTTAAAGGATTCTTGGAAGTTCTCCCATCCTAAAGAACCAGGGTTCTAGCCCTTCCCCAGCCTAGAAAATTCCTAGTATCCATATATTTTTCTCATCAAAGGAGAGGGAAGTCTCCAGGGCGATGGCAGGAGAGTGTGGTCAGGAAGCCCACGAAAGATTAAACTTAACATTCCAGCTTTCTGCACACTTTGAGTCCTTCTTCATGGCAAGTAATTTCTGGATTTTGGGGGGTCATAAAAAGGTGGCCAGCACTTAGTCAAGGGTGGCATGGCCAGCCCTGGGCACAGTTAGAATCTCAGCCTGCTGCTGGAGCAAACCACGTCTGCTGAGGATGGTCACGGCAATGAACACAAAATCTGTTCTTCCTTCCTTGTTGATAACCCTTGGAGTCTACCCCTGATTCCTCAGGCTGTCTCCAGATCTGTGGAGCTTGGAGAGTGAATTTGTCGTCTTGCTTCAGTCTAAGCCCTTTCAATTCTGCATGTCACTCTGGGACCACACTGCCTTTGAGTGTTGACTGTGTTGTGACGCAGAGTGGTACACAGGCAGACACGAACAAGAGTGGGGCAGCGTCCTCCAGTGGGGCATGAACTTAGTCATGGCTTGGAACTGGGAGTTTTCAACACCTCCTCAAGATATCCCTATGGCAATTCTCTGGACACTACTTGTGGTAGGCAGGCTGAATGACAGTCCCTCAAAGATGGGTATGTCCCAGTCTCCAGGACTTTGCAGACATGATCCAGTTAAGGATCTCGAGATGGGAGATTATATGGGATTATTTAGATTTGGGTGGGCCTGATGTTATTACAAAGGGTTCTTGTAAGGGGGAGGTAGTAGAATCAGAGGGAAGAAAAGGAGATGTGATGACAAGGTGGGAGGGAGAGGAGGAGGAGGAATGGAAAGAGGGAAAAAGGAGGAGGAATGGAAAGAGAGATAAAGGAAGAGGAAAAGGAGGGGGAGGAGGGAGAGGGAGGGAGGGGGAGAGAGAGAGAGAGAGAGAAAGAGAGAGAGAGAGAGAGATGCTGGAGGATGCTTTGGAGCTGAAGGAAGTGGTCATGAACTAAGGCATGCAGTTGACCTCTAAAAGCTGGAAAAAAAATGCCTCAAAAACTTTAGCCAGAAATGCTTGTGCATGCTTGTAGTTCCAGCTACTCAGGAGGCTGAGGTGGAAGGATCACTTGAGCATAAGAGGTTGAGGCTGAGGTGAGCCATGATGGTGCCACTGCACTTTAGCCTGGGTGACAGAGTAAGACCTCAACTCAGAAATAAAAAAAAAAACACACTAAAGGCTAAAAAGCACAAGGGAATGGATTCTCCCAGGGGCTCCAGAAGTAACACAGCTCTGCCCTCACCTTGATTTTAGGACTTCTGACCTCCAGAGCTGTAAGGGATAACTTTGTGTTGGTTTAAGCCACTGCATTTGAGATACTTTTTTTTACAGTAAGAATTAACAGCACTGATGAAAGGTAAGAACCCCAAGAACCTTAGAATAAAAGAATTTAGCAAAATAATCCTAGTAGTAGTGCAGCCATTTTGTCTCAACCCTAACCCTGTCATGTATTGCCAAACCTTTCTGCTGACCAGTCTATTCTTTCACCTCTTAATCATTAGCAAAAAATAAAATCATACGTCCAGTGCTGGGACCTGGTAATTATTCTGAGCTCCTTAAGCATGTCTAGCCCTAATTGTTCTTCTAGGCATCTATGTATCCTAGCAATGATGTCTTGTTATTAGTCTTCTGTAACCAGCCTCCAGCCCACCACCTGGATTCATGAGATACAGGTGGCTGGGGATGTCTAGAAACAAGACTTTTGTGACCTTCTTGTTATCTACATCAAAGAATACAAACTTTGGACCTATCATACAACTCCGGACTTTTCCCTTAGCCAAAAGAGCCTTAAATATACCCAGTCTCTCAGCCTTCAAGGCCACACTCACCTATTGAGTGTCGGCCCCTTTCTGACTGTGGAAAGTGGATAATAAACTTTGCTTACTCTTCCTTTGCAATCCTTTGCATTATTCCTGTGGCACTGGCCCACCTTGCCTTAGTTTATCCTTTCAACTGCTTTTTCCCCATCGTTTCCCTACTTAGCACTTAAAACTTCCAGTGGGGATTATATTCCTCATACTTATCAGAAACCTGCCTAATCCCTCCTTGAGTTTGATTTTTACGGGAGGGTCAGCTGAGAACATCAACAGCCTGAGTTCCTTCTATGCCTTCATGAGAAACGACCTAGCCAGGCATTTGTCTGGAGGAACTGGTCTTGCCTCAGGTTCCTTGTCCCCTTTGCACCAGCTGACAGCAAGGTACTATGTGGAATCCTGCAGCGGGATTGTGGTCTCAACCAACTCTTTGGTACCAACTTCTGTGTCAGTTAAGATCCGATGGATGCAAGCAAAACAGATACAAAAGCAAATACGAGAACAAAAACAAATTTAAAAAATCCTCCAGAGAGTTCAAGAAGACAGGAATTTATTGGAATGATCCAGAGAGAAAGCTCACTGAATTAAGAAAATGCATACGTGTGTGCACAGGCTTAGGGCCGAGTGAGACAGGAAAGCCTTGGGGGCCTCAGCAGGAGGAGGTAAGCTTCTTCCTAGGCCTCAGTGCTGCAGCCTCCTGCCTCTGAGGGCTTTTCCTGGGGAGAGATTCCAATTGGCCCAAGGGGGGCTTATAGCTTTCATCCATGGCTAGGCACCAACATACTGTGGCACCAAGGGGCATTGCCCTGAACAGATAGGCACCCTACCTGGGCCTTTCCAGGAGCTTCCTCGTCATCCTTCATGGGAGGAGTTTCTACCTCCTTGGATCTCCTCCCTTCCTAGGATCTCCTAGCAAGGCAGCCTCTGAAGTTGTGACTGCTTTTACTTGCCGGCAGGGTGACAGCAGGTTGATGGAGCCTTAAAAGCCCCTGCACTTTTAGGGCTCCATCAACCTGCTGTCACCCTGCCGGCAAGTAAGAGCAGTCACTACTTCAGAGGCTGCCTTGCTAGGAGATCCAGTTCCAGCTACTTGGAAGGCTGAGACGGAAGGATTGCTGGAGCCCAGCAGGTCGAGGCTGCGTTGGCCGGGAGTGGCCACTGCACTCCAATCTGGGAGACAGAGTGAGACTCCAACTCAAAAAATAAAAAGAGAGGGGAATTCATCAGATGTTTCTCTGACTTTAGTCAGTGAGCCCATTTTCTCTCCATGTCTCTGGGACCACAGCAGGAAGGGAGGAGGGGTGCTGGCAGAATCCCAGGAGCAACACAGCTCCCACATGTTGGAGCAAACCTTAGACTGAGAAGGTACACATGCATGAGCTGGCATTTGGGGACCAAGGGACTCAAACGTGAGGAAGTGGCAGCCGGGACTAGGCCCAAGGCAGACAGCTGATGAATGGTGAAGTGTCTGTTCTCCTCAGAGCCCAGCAGGTCAACGCTGGAGTGACCGTGAAGTGTGCCTTTCCACTCCAGTCTGGGCAACAGAGTGAGACTCCAACTCAACAACAACAACAACAACAACAACAACAACAAAAACTTGAACCTGTTTTAATGAGTAAAACATCTCGGTGGGATTATTAAAAACTCGGCAGCTAAGAAGAATTTAAAAGCCCCGTATCTGGTTACTCAGAAAATCAGGGAAGAATTAGATTGATTACAAGATGGATCTTGGGCTGTGTGCAGGGCAGTTCATACCTATAATCCCAGTACATTGGGAGGCTGAGGTGGGAGGATCGCTTGAGTCCAGTAGGTTGAGAGCAGCCTGGCAAGATCTTGTCACTACAGAAAGAAACAGGTGATACTGTGATTCAGGCTTCCCAATCTGGTGAGTGGGACCAACTGTTGATTCCCACAGCTTCTTAAAAAAAAAAAATTATGCTCCTCACCACTTCTTTTGCATCCTGTTATGGATGAAAATGTGAATTGGAAAATCTCTGCTGTTCCACAAGAGCTGTGGTGTATCAGGTTGGAGCCGTGGAGCCTTTGGGTGATGTTGGGTGTTGCCAAGTGGCAGTGGGTCAACTGCCCCAAATTCTGTTCCTTGTCCTCTCTGAATGTCACCTTCCTTCAAGGAAGGAACCAGAGTGGGCCCACCCTCCCAGACTAATGGCCATGGATGCCAGCTTCACTATTCCCCCACTGTACAGGGTCAGCATGGGCCTGGAGGATTTTCAGTGCTGGTCTTGGCAGCGGGCCTCAGAGAGTGGTGGGATGCATCGGTGAACAGAATGGGAGGGTGGGGCCCTTAGCAGTCAAGCTCTGTGTGATGACCACTATCCTCTAGGGTAGTGGTCCCCAACCTTCTGGCATCAGAGACTGGTTTTGTGGAAAAAAATTCTTCCATGAATGAGAGGGGAGTGGTTTGGGGATAATTCAAGTACATTACATTTATTGTGTACTTTATTTCTATTATTATTACATTGGAATATATAATGAAATAATTATACAACTCACCATAATGCAGAATCAGTGGGAGCCCTTAGCTTGTTTTCCTGCAAATAGATGGTCCCATCTGGGGGTGATGGGAAACAATGACACCTGAAGTGTGTGACTTATGTCCAGTCTACTCTGTAATGTCATTTTGCTTGCTGTCACTGCAGAAAACTCGGTTTCATAAAGATAGGATGTTGGAAATGGAAGCAGGCTTTTCAGGGCTGATCTGACAGGAGGCAGTGCTCAGGGGTAATGTAAACTCTTGGGAGCTGCTGTAAGTACAGATAAAGCTCACCTTCGGCTGTGTGGCCCAGTTCCTAACAGGCCACGGACTGGTACTTTAAGTAGCAAAAAAATCTCAGGGTCGGCCACGGTGACTCAAGACTATAATCCCAGCACTTTGGGAGGCCGAAGTGAAGGGATTGCTGAGCCCACGAGTTCGAGAACAGCCTGGGCAACTTGATGAGACCTCATCTCTACAATAAATAAGAAAATTATCCGGGCGTGGTAGTGTGCACCTGTAGTTCGGGCTACTTTAAAGACTGAGGTTGAAGGATGGCTGGAGCCCAGCAGGTCAAAGCTGGGGTGGCCATGAGTGTGCCTTTGCACTCCAGCCTGGGCAACAGAGTGAGACTCCAACTCAAAAGAACCCAAACAAACAAAAAAACATGACCATGTTTTAACGAGTAAAAAATCTCGGTGGGATTATTAAAAACTCAGTAACTAAGAAGAATTTAAAAGCCCTATACTTGGTTACTCAGAAAATCAGGGAGGAATTAGATTGATTACAAGATGGATTTTGGGCTATGTGCAGGGCAGTTCATACCTACAATCCCAGTACTTTTTTTTTGCATTTTTTTTGAGTTGGAGTCTCACTCTGTTGCCCAGACTGGAGTACAGTGGCCTCGACCTGCTGGGCTCTGGCGATCCTTCTGCCTCAGCCTTCCAAGTAGCTGGAACGACAGGCGAATTTTTTGATTTATTGTAGAGTTGAGGTCTCGCCAAGTTACCTAGGCGGGTCTCGAACCTGCGGGCTCAGGCAATCCCCTCACCTCGGCCTCCCAAAGTGCGGGATTTCAGGCTGAGCCACTGAGCCCGGCTAATCCCAGTACTTTGGGAGGCTGAGGTGGGAGGATCGCTTGAGCCCAGGAGTTTGAGAGCAGCCTAGCAAGATCTTGCCTCTACAAAAATTAGACAATTAGCCTGGTATGGTGGCATGTGACCGTAGCCCCAACTACTTGGGAGGCTGAGGCAGCAGAATTGCTTGATCTCAGGAGTTCAACACAGTAGTGAGTCATGACTGTGCCACTGCACTCTAGCCTGGGCAACAGAGTGAGATTCACACTTTCTCCAAAAAAAAAAAAAGGAAAAAAAAAACCCAGACATATTTTGGACTTGCTGTCAGAATAGGAACACTGGGAAAGTCTAATATTAATATGTTGAAGGGTGACTCATGGATTGAGCTGGAGAAAGTAGAGATTTCCTGAGAGGAAAGGTTAAGGTGTGCAAGATGGACAGACAGATGTAACAGACAAAAATCCAGCCTTTCCCCTGAACTGCTCTTGAGCTGTGATCAGGAAAGAGAGGAATGTGGAATTTCTGCTGCCCCTGGCAGGGGAAGAACACTAAGAGGATGCAGGTGCACATCTAACTCCCCCAAGGGCTGGGACCCAGGAGATGACTAAAGGTACTCAGTCATCTAGAAGCTACAGTTGACTGTGATGAGCACCATGGGGGATATGAGGAATAGATCTGCGTCAAGAACAGAAGATTTCAAAGGTGAATTCATGAACCTGGTGGTGACATGGACGTCGACGGGGAGGTAGGAATGGCCTGGACTTTCAGAAGCATATGCAGGAGGATGCTGGGCAGGAACCCAAAAGGAGAGAGGCCCAGAGGAGGTGGAACACACCTGTGGGGCTCAGGGAGCTGGGGGTGGTGCTCAGCCCAGAGCAGGTGTTAGGTGGTGGAGGAAGAACTCTTTGTGGGGTCACTCATTCCAAAAAGGAAGGTGCAGGGTTTGTTGCCACAGTGGGAGCCCTGGCAGATCCAGAACTTCTTGACTTGCTATCTCTCAATATGGTGGAAACCTCAAGATGGACTCCAGAGGCCTAACTGGGGAGACCAGTGCCTGCACCCCAAAGTGGAGAGAAAGGATGAGGAGAGAAGGGACTCTGATCCAGAACACAGCGTTAACCTCTCCGAGATTGAGAAGGAGCCCGATCCTGCGGTGGCCAGAAGAGCCTCTGATTGACACACTGTAGGAAGGAATGTGCCAGCTGCCACTGAAGCCACATGAGTATCCTAAGTCCTGAAAGCTCCAAGGCTGAGGGACATGGCTTTGGGAAGGAGCTGCTGATGGGGAGGATGGGTCTCCTAACTTGAGTTGCACTTCTCGTCTGCTGCACCTCGAATTTCAATTCAACAAGTCGGCCAGACATGGAGGTTCACACCTTTGGGAGGCTGAGGCAGGAGGATCTCTTAAACCCAGAAGTTCGAGACCAACCTGGGCAACGCAGACCTCTACATCCAAACCAAAAATTATCCAGGCATGAAGGTGCACGCCTGTAGTCCCAGTTACAAAAGACGCTGAGGCAGAAGGATCATGTGAGCCCAGGAGGTGGGCTACTACACTCCAGAGCCCTGGGCAGCAGAGTGAGACCCTGTCTAAATAAGCAAACAAACAAACAAACAAAATTGCAGTGATCTCTGATTGTGCCACTGCACGCCAGTCTAAATAAACCTACATTCTGTGGACATCATTCTACTAGTTATTTGAGACAAAACCAAACAAAACTATAAAAGCAGCCACACGTAGTGCATCCACTGAGCACCTAGAATGTTCTAGGCCTTCTGCTCGGAGTTGGGGATGCCCTGGAGCTTGGGGCTAGAACATAGGAGAACAAGAAAGGAGCCCAGGTTGGAGAAAAGCTAAGGTCACACAGATAGTTAAAGCCAGTCCTGAGAAGAGGACTTGGAACCTGCGTTTTGCCAGGAGACCCCAGCCAGGCCCCTGTAGGAAAGAAGGCTGGACCATGGGTCAGACCTGGACTTGGGCCATTCTCGGTGTTGGTCAGCTGAGGGGCGGGGCTGAGGGTGAGCGTGGAGCCAGCCAAGGGGTGGGACTGGGGGTGGGGGTGGAGCCAGCCAAGAAATGCGGCTGAGGGTAGACCCAGCCAAGAGGCGGGCCGAGGGGGCGTGGAGTTACCTGAGGGCGAGGGCGGAGGGTAGGGATAGAGACAGTGGAGGAGCAAGGATGAGGGCGTGGGTGGAGCCAGCCGAGGGTTGGGGCTCAGGGTGGAGGTGGAGCCAGACGAGGAGCGGGGCTGAGGGTAGGTGTGGAACCAGCCGAACTTATTTGCTCTGGGTGATGTGATCCCCTTGCGGGTGTGTCTTGAATATTAGAGGGAGGGTCGTCGGGTTGGCAACTGGCATCACCAGAGGTGGACATGGCTGGGTCTCATCGTCGGTGATCACCGCGGTAGGGAGGAGCCTGATCTCCCCCTCATCTCATTCTCCAAGTTACCCTTTGAGGGAGGTGTTATAGTCCCCATTTGCAGATGAGGAAACTAAGGCACGGAAAGTTCAGGTAACTCGTCCAAGGTAGCAGAGCCTGGATTCAAAGCAAAGTTTATCTCACTGCTCTTTGTATGTCCCTGTGCCCCCAGAGAGTGGAGGGGAGGTGGGAGAGTGAAGATTCTCCAGCCTTTGTGTGGATTCCTGGACCACTTAAGGCATGACCAGGAGACCCTAGAAGGCAGCAGCTGTGGGGCATGTCATATCTCAGGGTACTTCAGAAGAGGCAGAGAAGGTGGAGCTGGAACATGGAGACCAGAGACCTGGCCTTTTGTCCAAGTGGCCTGGACCCATGGGAATGGGCTTAGGGGACATCACCAGTGTGGTTTGGGTCAGAACCTGACTCCCTGGAGTCTCCCCCTGGGTGCTGTTACTAAGACCTGATGGGAAAGAGGAATTCTCCTGAGGTACAGGGAACCGGGAGCCTGTTTCATCCACCCTGTCTCTGAGCTCCTATTTGTGCTAGACCTTGCGGGGAAACTGAAGCCCTGGGAGGGGAGTGACCTGCTCGGAATGCTGTGACAGGAGCTGAGCAGGTAGATCACAGGAGTCTGCCTCCCTGGCTCTCTTTCATCTGGCCCTCTGGTCCAGTGGGGAGTGGAGAAGAAAGAGAGGGTGCTGTGTGCTCTGGATGGGAAAGAGGGCCCAGAGGGGGGCATGAGAAGGGCACATTGCAGACACCATGACCCAGCTTTGCTGCTACGTGATAAAAAGCCAAACTGCAGATATGTGCGTGCAACTGTCGGTATGTGAGCCTAGACCTCTGTGTTTGTATGAACAGAGATAAACTTGAAGGATACAAACCAGGATGCTCCCAGCAGTAGGGGACAATTAGTTGGCAATGGGTTAGAATTCCATTTCTTACTTTACAAGCTTTTGGATTATTAAGGTCACATTTCCCCCCTTAAATCTCAGAGTCGGGATGTCTGGCATTGTCTTCCACTCTGCCCACCAAGAGCTGTGTGACCCTGGGTAAGTCACTCTCTCTCTCTGAGTGTCAGTTTTTTCACCTGATAGACGGGGTTGGGAGTCTTTTGCCTGCTGACTCCTCAGAGTTGTGAGCAGCCAATGAGCTTCTGAGTAATGTGAGAAATAAGAATGGTGATTTATTATTAAATTGGAGCCTGATTTATCTTGATTCTCAAGATGATGACTAAATGCTTTGTGCTTCTCTTTTGTTGATTCACTTCCTGCTTTTTTGGGCTTCCTTTTCACAGGCTTTTAACTTTGGTGGGCTTCATGTTTAAACTTCTGGCGGGATCCAATCAGAATGGTAGTTCTGTAAACCAATTGGCAAATAGGGCATGCAAATGAAAAGATTCTGTAAGCCAAAAAATATGTCACATAGGCATAGTACGGGAGAGCCTGTAACGTCTGGAGTATTCCACCAATGAGAAACCAGGAGAGGGACTTGCATTTTAGGGGTAAAAGTGCTGATTCTTCCTGCTTCAGTGTGCCTACTCACCAAGCGCCTGATCTTGCAAAACCATCTTTAAAGTCTTGCTTCTGGTGCATTCCATGTCTCTGTGTCCATCCTTTGATTTTGGACAGGTGAGTTCATTTCTCACTATTTGGGGGCTCATCCAGAATACTCTGCATCTGTCGGATGGGGACCTCAACAGAGAGGGAGACATATCCCACCCTATTTTGGGTGGTCTACTCTGGTTGGGCATCTTGGCTGCTCGCGGGACTGCATATAAGCCTGAGACTATTGTTCTGAAGGCAGCAGAAACAACACGGAAAAAAAAAAGAAAGCAGGCACTACAGCAACCAGGCAACTTTGTGCATGAACCAAGGTAGGAAAAATTGGATTATAAATACTGCCTTGGTGGTAGCGGCATTCTCAAAGGTTGAGTGTGTGTGTGATTGAGACATATCACAGATACAAAGCGAGTCTTGATCTGTGGTTCCACCCTCCCACAAGGGAAATGGCAGGAGATGGATGAAGCAGGGTGCACAAGAAACCTCCAGTAAGGGGTTGTTGAGTGCATAGGTAAACTCAGGTATGGTCATCAACCAGGGAATGCACGAAACTCCTAGTAAGTGGGGTTGAGTATTCAAGTGAGCTGAGAATGGGGAATAGAAATTCTAAGACTAGGGAACCCAAGAAAGGATGAAATGAAGATTCTCCCTCTAACATTACTCTGAATAGTCCACTGGGGAAATGTTGAGGTCTTGGGGGGGCATAGCCCTTGTACCAAGTACAAGAGGGATGATCGGGAGGGCTGCAATGTCTGTATGGAGACAGGAACACCCTTCAGGGCTGGGCATTCAGCCAGCCGAGCAAAAGTACCCAAATGTAGATTCTGTGTGGCACAATAGTGATCAGGAGGATATGACAAAAATGCAGCATCTGAGGGGGATGACAATTAAGGGAATCAGAGAATCACTCTGAGGACTCAGGGTGTCTCTAAGGCTTTTGAGGCTCAACAAGAGAAGGAAAAAACTCCAACTGGCCATCAGAGACCTGCTAAGAATGAACCTGACAATACCCCAGGTGAATATTAGAGTGCTGGAACCAAAATTAATTTCTTAATTAGCACAGGTGCCAGTCATTTGATCCTGGCCATCCATGTTGGAATTACAAATTTCAGAGTCCAAATAGTTAATATTTAACAGGGTTAAATAGAGGTTTCTATATTCTATTTCTCTCTTTTCTGCCTGCTTTGAATCTGCTAGCAACTAAGCTACTGGTGTTGAGATAAGCTCACTGTTGCTAGGTTAAATTTAAAAATTTTGTTTTTCTTATACAGTTCAGCCAGTTCTAACTAAAATGTAAACATTGAAAACTCATTTAAAACTGAAAAAAGTTTTAAAAACGTTTTTAAAAATTAAACTGCCACAGAGATTGCTTTACCCCAGTTTTGGTCCATAGCCTTTATTGGACTGCCAATTGGGGCAAACAAAGTTTAGCCATGAAAACAGGTTCCAACTTTGTCAGAAATATAGTTTGAATTTGGTTGTTTTTTGTAAAATGGTACGTCTGTTGCTATTTCATGGCTGAAGTTTGGAGGTAAAAGTTGTTGAATCTTTGTGTGTATTTGTGTATGCTTGAATGTGTATGCATGTATGTGCATGTTATGTGTTTTGTCCAGCATGCTACCAGATTGGCTTCTAAGTAAATGAGTACTCATAAAGTAAATAAATAAATTTAAATGTTTTCCAAGTTCATGTGACTGTAATGATCTTTGGTAAATAAAAATGGGTATAAAATTATTAATAAAGTGAAAAATGTCTTTGGAATTGTCAGCATACCTTTTTTGTTTGGGTCTACTAATTAAGTAAGTTTTGCATTTGCCTCTGCTATATATATATATATATATATATATATATATATATATATATATATAGTTTTTTTTTTTTTTTTGAGTTGGAGTCTCACTCTGTCGCCCAGACTGGAGTGCAGTGGCATGCTTCCGGCCACCCCAGCCTCACCCTGCTGATCTCCAGCGATCCTTCCGCCTCCACCTTCCAAGTAGCCAGAACCACAGGTGTGCGCTACCACGCTTGGCTAATTTTTTTTATTTATTGTAGAGATGAGGTCTCACCAAGTTGCCCAGGTGGGTCTCGAACCCACAGGCTCGGGCAATCCACTCCCCTCAGCCTCCCAAAGTGCTGGGATTATAGGCTGAGCCACCGAGCCTGGCCTCTGCTAGATATTTAAGTATCAGGATCTGACATGAAAGTTATAAACTTACCCTAAATAAAAATGATCTTTATTTGTATAAATGTTTTTGGTACAAGTATAACTAATTTAAAATTGTTGGTTCCAAAAAAAAAAAAACAACCCCCAGCTAAACCTTCTGAATTATTAGTAAAATGTTCATATATTTAACTTTAAGGTTTTTACTTAGGGAACACCTGATGCTCACAGGCTTTAAAAATGATTAGCCAGGAGATAACTTAAAATGATAACTGGCCTTGTCTAAGATCTCAGTTTTCGTAAGTAATTAAGCAAACTGCTACAAATAAATAAATTAGGTAAATATGAATAATATAATGCTTATGGATAAACTCTTCATGTAATTTGAAAATCTTAAAATTGTTTTTGAAGCTCATTAAATGTCCATTTGCTTTCAATTAAGAAAAAGTTATTATATGGAAAAATGTTTCTAACATTATGTTAAGAGTCTCATCTATAAAACACTAATATCTAACAGACAGTTTGGAATTTCTTGTTTCTTAGGTTTTCACTAAAATTTTATGTTATTTTATGGAATCTGGAGACTATTTAAAGGTCATTTATTTAAAAAATGGAAAAAATCAGTGAGTCATCAATATAAAGGTATATTTTTGGTAAGGAAAGTTATAAAGGAAAAAGAATAAATTTGTATGTAAAAGAATTTTGTATGATAAAATTCTGTCCTAAGCAAAATGACTGGTTACTTAGGAAAGAGGGAAATACAGGGCAAAACAGAGAGTTCAAGCATATCGTCAATGGTATGTGGAAGTTAGCAAAAGGTTCATAATTTATGAAGAAATCTTGACATGTGATTAAGTTGCTTATAACTTTTTCTCCAGTCCTAACTGCTGTTATGGCTTGAAAGGTTTTTAATTACTTAGGAAAGTAAGCTTTAAAAGGATTGAAGTTTTTTTTTTACGTCATAATTTTGTATACAAAAAGATCTTGTAGGTGCATTTTTGTCTTGCAATAAGATGGCTGGTTATTAAAAAAAGCATAGGACAAAAATAACAGGCTCAAGCATGTAAAAAAAGGGATAATGATGTCAAAAATGGTATGTTAAAAGTTTGTGGGAAAAAAGTAACTTGCAATGATCTGTAATCCTGTGCTTTCAAAAATTTTAATGCTTAAACTCTCCAAGTTCTTAATTCAGTCTCTCTAGGGTGGGGTAAAATAATCCCTCCCAAAAAAGCTTCTGAAGTCACATCTACCCCGCATCCCCCTCCTGAACTGCCTGTAGACCATCCTGGAGACTTGGTACTAATTAAGTCCTGGAAGGGAGATGGACTTCAGCCTAGCTGGGAAGACCTCTATCAAGTACTCCTGACCATCGAGGCCACCATACAGACAGCAGAAAAAGGTTGGACTCATTATACATGTGTTAAGGAACCAACAAAGGACTTAATAAGGGGAGGGGAAGAAAAATGGTGGAAGATGCACAAGGTGCCCAGAAAACCTAACTGTAAAGTTCAATGCTTGTCAAGTTTTACGTTGTGGAGATCTAAAAGATCAAAGGCAACTCTCATAGATAGATAAATATCTCTGTCCTGATCATCTCTCAGATAATCAGAAACCTCCCTGTCCTAGTTGGGGGGATGTGTGCTGGGCCATGCAGCACCTGGGTGGACTTCTGTTACTCCAGTTGGAGATCCTAGGGGATGGAATAGTTTATAAACAAACATGAAGGGTCACAAACTCTAGAAATTAGACAGGTTATGGAGACACCAGTGCCTGGGTAGAATGGGTCAAATTTTCAGCACTAGCTTTGAACAAAAGCACCTGTGGAATGGTCACAAGCACAGGTGGTCCCATTCCTTCTCAGCTGGGACACAGAACCCACTGGGTGAGTTGTAGCCTCACCTTATACCAAGACAAGGATACTTGGGGAAGCAAGACTTGTAAGAGCTTGTCTATGCTCTTTCCTGCGCTGCAGAAGTTGGATCTGAGGGCAATCTCCTCCTTTTCCATAGGGAAAGTGAATCACTCCTCATGTCTCTCTAGACAAGGGGAAGGATTCATGACTCCTGTGGGACAATTGCTGACTTTTACCCATGGCCTAAAAGTCTTTGGTGAATCCAATAGCAGCTTCTCAAACTTACACATCCCTTAAGTGAATATATGGTGGCATTGTGGAGGGGGAAGCCCATGTGACTTGTTGCTGTCCAATTGGACTGGGATTTGTGCATGAATCCAATTGGGGATTCCATTTACCCTGGCATTCCGTCCCACATCTGAAAACACTCAGACTCCCTGCTGCTTTTGGAGAGCACTGCAAGAGTCCTTTGACTCAAATGTGTACATTGACTCCTTAGGGATCCAGGAGAGTTCCTAATGAATTCAAGGCTAAAAACCAGATAGCTGAAAGGTTTGAGTCTGCACTCTTTTGGTGGTCTACTATTAATAAAAATGTAGATTGGATTATTATATTTATTATAATCAACAAAGGTTTATAAACTATATTAGAAATGCTCTTCAAGGAGTAGCTAGTCAACTAGATGCTACTAGTAAAATAACTTGGAAAGATCATATGATATTTGATATAGTTTTAGCAGAAAAGGGTGGGGTCTGTGTTATGTTGGGGAGGAAATGTTGCCACTTTTATTTCAAATAACACTGCCCCAGATGGAACTATTACTAAGGTATTACAGGGACTGGTCACCCTAGCCAATGAACTAGCTGAGAATTCTAGAATCAGTGATTGGTTAGAAAGTTGGTTTGGAAAATGAAAAAGAATGGTAGCCTCAATTTTTTTTTTTAAGTTTAGAAGCCTGGTTTATTGAGAAAAATGTATAACGAAAGCTTCAATTGCTTATTCTGTAACTTACAAAATAGTAATTTGATATATAAAATGAGTTGGTTTTCATTATGTAAGTATACATGATAAAAAACAATAATCCATCTGATATACTATAGGTATGCTATTCAGAGAAACTTACAACCCTGAGTTCTCCTGTTGCCTGTTTTACATTAGACACTTTACATCTGTTTACCAAGGAAGACCAGGCTTTGAGCTATATGTAGGTTTCTGCTTACAGGTTCAACTTAACAGAAATCGTGTCCATATCATTAGATCCCAGTTAATCCTGAGATGAAAAACAGAAGCAAGCCATTTCTTCTTCTAAGGCTTAATGGCACTTTGGTGATAGGAATGCTCCTGATGCTCTCACAACCTAATTAGACTATCCAGTCATGATAAATTAGACTCAGACTGTCTTTCAATTCATTCTACTCTGGTTCTGAACATATAGACATGAAAGAGTACAGATCTATTAATACAGCATTTCTCCATACCTTAACCCTAAAAAGAACTTTAAAAAAGAAAATTTCATCTAAACATTGTTCTACTTAAGACCTTACTATTGCATCAGGTTTTGGCCATGAAACAATACTTTCCTGGATGACGTATCGACCCAATGTGAAACTTACCAAAACAGAAATTATTCAGGATATTAATTAGAAGTTTTCACAAACAATATGCATTTAGGAAACTACTTTGCTTCTTTACATAGTTGAAGGATTGAAAAAATAAAATTTTTTTGGATTTCTTTTAGAATGTTTGATCACTGACAATTCCTACCAGTCAATATCTCCCCCTTCTCCTTATTCCTTTCATAGACTCAGGGCGTTCTATCTGAAAATAACAAAAACTTAATCCAATCATTAAATATTGGAAGTGTTTTCATTTTTACCTTCTAAAGTGGTAAATTTCTCTTATAAATATAGTATAAATGTCATGGATAGATATAAGGAAATATTGGCATAGTATAAGTCGTTAGTGAAAAGAAATAAGTCTTACTTAACACCACAAAACATATAAAAGATGAATAAGAAACTTTAACATTATTTAAGAAATATTTTCTCCCAAATGATTTTTAGCATTTTTGACTAATTTAGTAATAAGAACAGTGCCAAAAAATAGGTTTCAAGTTTCTTCCTCTGAAATCCATCTGGGCAGCATGGATTTTCTTCTCTCATACCCCGCATTAGGCGGAGCTGTACAAGTACCCGGGCTTGGTGTTGCCCAGAAGGTCATCTTCGTAGTTGGGGAGGCAGCAGAAGAAGAAGGCACAGCTGATCGGGATAATCGTGGCCGCCCACCCGAAGCCATAGGCCCAGTTATAGATGTAAGTGACAGCAGGGTTGATATGAAGGTTGATATGAAGGTTGTGTACTTCTTGGGGTAGATTACCAGGTAGATGAACACAGCAGCCAGGGCAAGGAGGCTTCCAATCACTCTTAGGAATATGAGCATTTGGGGCCCACAGAGGGCTAAGAAGGAGAGGATGAAACAGATGACCAGGATGATGAAGCCACAGAAAAGCATGGCAGCGGCTGCTCGTCCCCTCACTTGCTCCATGAGGCTATGGGAGCCATTGCTGTATAGGACCCACTGCCACCACCCTTGCGAAAACATCGCCACCACATGGACATGCGGATGTGGTTGCTTGATTGCAGCCACTCACAGTTGGAAAGCGTGATGATGTCCAAGGCAATGGTGCTGAGCAGAAGCAGGAGAAGGATCCACCTGCAGCTCTTGCAGGCCAGACCACAATGCAGTACGTCGACAGGCACCGCAGCAGAGTGTTCTTTTTTTTTTAAAGTTGGAGTCTCACTCTGTCGCCCCAGGCTGGAGTGCAGTGGCACACTCACGACCAGCATCGACTGACTGGGCTCCTGCAATCCTTCCACCTCAGCCTCCCAAGTAGCTGGAACTACAGGCATGTGCTACCATGCCAGGCTAATTTTTGATTTATTGTAGAGCCGAAGTCTTGCCAAGTTGCCCAGGCTGGTCTTGAACCCCTGGGCTCAGGCAATCCACTCACCTTGGCCTCCCAAAGTGCTGGGATTGCAGGCTTTTTTTGAGTTGGAGTCTCACTCTGTCACCCAGACAGGAGTGCAGTGGCACAATCATGGCCATCACAGCCTCTACCTACTGGGCTCCGGGTATCCTTCCAAGTAGCTGGAATTACAGGCATGTGCTACCACGCCTGGCTAATTTTTTGATTTATTGTAGAGACAAGGTCTTGCCAAGTTGCCTGGTCTGGTCTCGAATCTGTGGGCTCAGGCAGTCCACTCGCCTTGGCCTCCCAAAGTGCTGGGATTACAGGCTGAGCCACTGAGTCCAGCCAGTAGCTTCAATCTTAACCTCTCTTATAATTGTAGCTGGAACATTAATGGCCATAGAATGCTGTATAATGCCCTGTGTTAGAAGTTTAACTCAGACTCATACAAGCTGCCACTAATAAATAAGTGCCTGTGGGTTATTCCCATAATAACCTCATGATGATAAAAACTAAATGAAATCTTGAAGAAGAAAACCAAAAATTGTTAAGGAAATTTAAAACAAACCTGAATCATAGTGAAAATGAAATCGAAAGGGTTTACAAATAAAAGAGGAGGGGGTTGTGAGAAAGAAGAATGGTGATTTATTCTCAAATTGGCTTATCTTGGGTTCTCAAGATGGTGACTAAATGCTTTGTGCTTCTCTTATTGATTCACTTCCTGCTTCTTTGTGCTTCCGTTTCATGGGCTTTTAATTTTGGTGGTCTTCAAGTTTAAAGAAGGGATTGGAGTGAGGGGAAAGCTGGGATTGCAAACCCAGATGTCTTCAGAGGCCAGACAGGAACTGGGGTGAACTGGAAAGCCAAGCTGCCTCCTCATATGCATGCAAACAGACACACACGTGCACATGCACTCTCCACAAAACGGGCGGTCAAATTTAGTGCATGGCCAGTCAGCCAGTTTCCTGCTTCAGGCTTCTAGGCAGCTAATTGTACTTTATTGTACCAAATGCCGTTTCCTTGACTTTCTCTACCTATTCAACACCTACACAGCCTTCCATAATGAGAGTGCCTCCTAGTTTACCTACTTCTGTCTCTAAGTTACAGATACAGAAACCCACTATTGTCTCTGTCCATATTGCCACAATTCTTAAAGTGTTTCAGCAGGCCTAAATATACCTACATTCCTGAGAATTAGAAAAGGAAAGCATATCCCCTTATCTCTTATACATTCATGTCAAAGAACTTTTAACCCTCTGAAGACTTCGTTCACTCAACTGAGAGAAAGTAATCCCTCTTCACTTCCTTTTATCAGTGGTCACAGATCGGAAAACATAGCACCCATGTAACCATAAGCCTTGTAATTTCTATAACTTTTTGTGAGTTATAACTACTAATCAACGTGTCTTAGTGAATATTTTACTTTGTAATAGGCTCTGTTAACTCCCTTACTCTATGGCAAGCCTGATCTGCTCTTCAGTTTGGAGTCACTAATAAGATGAGCTACCTTTTGCTAACCAGCACCAGGAAATGCAGATCATAAAAGTTACTATTGACCCAATGAGGTTGTTACTTTGAGTTCAATGCAGTGCTCTGTCAGTCATGAAGTCACAGTAGAGGCACTGGCAACTGTAAACTTATAAAAACGGACTGTGGAAACTAAGGAGTGAATAGGTTGGTTCCAGAAATCCCAAGAGCTAGGTTCTGTCTCCCTGAATTCTGAATTCAAAAATAAATCTCTCTGCCAGTTCCTTGCTTTGAGGTTTTTTTTTTTTTTTTTTTTTTTAGTTAGAGTCTCATACTGTCACCCAGGCTGGAGTGCAGTGGCATGCTCATAGCCACCGCAGCCTCAATCTGCTGGGTTCAGGAGATCCTTCCGCCTGTAGGTGGAACTATAGGCATGTACCACCACGCCTGGCTAAATTTATTTAGAGATGAGGTCTCGCTAAGTTGCCCAGGATGGTCTCAAACCCATGGGCTCAGGCAATTCTCTCACCTTGGCTTCCCGAAGTGCTGGGATTATAGGTATGCGCCACCAGGCCCAGTCTTGCCTCGAGATCTACTGGCATTAAGAGATAGCAGCCAAGCATCTAGTCGGACTGTAACGGTACTTGTACTGAGATTTCTCAATGTTCTAAAATATTAGGAACAATTCTGGGCTGACAACCAGCTCTTGGGGCATGAGGGACCTCTTGGGTAACCGTCATGTCAAGAACATTCCTTGGGTACTCCTTCCCTGGCCCCCAGGTAACACCAACAAGAAGTCTGCTCTCCAGGAAACAGGAAGGGCTGAATCATCTGTTGCAAAAAGAAAACAAAGGTGCCCCTTTTCAGTCACCTGCATCAGTTTATCGGGACAAGCAAAAATCTCTCCAAGGCCAACTTGTCTGACAGGCTAGCATCTCTTCCCCAGAGATCACAAGGCATGTGTGCACAGCCTGACAAGAGCAAGGGAGCAATTCTCAGGAGGTTCTGCAATTCTCATGAGAACTGACCCAACCATGCTGGGTGTGTAGTGTGAGCAAGAAGTAGCTTTGTTGTTGTAAACCATTGAGATTTGGGGATCGTTTGTTCCTGCAGCATCACCTGGCCAATCCTGGCTGTTACAAGCACAGTTTGTGGAAATCACAAGGCTAATATTCTCACCCCGTGGGTGTTCCTTCTTCTAAATGCTTTACTCCTGCCTGCCAATCCAGTGCAAAGGGGAGAGATCTCACAGCAGGGGACTTGATGAAGCTTGAGGAGTCAAGGAAGGCTTCCCAGAGGAGGTGACATTTGAGCTGTCTTAAAGGTTGGCCATGGATGAAGAAGATTGGGAAAGTGGTGACAAGGATATTCGCATCAGGGGCCCACACAGTCTTGTGGTGGGGGTGGGGAGGTCCAGAAAAGACCTGAGTTCCAGACTCTAAAAGAAGCTCAGCCTGGGTCAGGATGGAAATGGATCAGACCACGATGTCGGCCACCCAAGCAGCCCCACGCTAAGCCTCAGGCTGAATCCTCTGGCGAGGGCTACAGCCTGAGAGCTGGGGCACAGCAAGCACTGGACGTTGCCTCCATGGGGACAGGAGGTGGCACTGTCGGCACAGACATTGTGTGGTTGGAGCTACACGTTGGTAACCCAGGACCTTGGAGTATAGACCTATAGAACTGCTGAGCCAGAGGGGCACATGGGTACCCCAGGAGGGAATGGGGGAACACCAATGGGGGAGAGGGAAACATGGCTTCCCCAGGAAGGGGGGCATGGGGAGAGAGCACACGGCTGCCCCAGGAAGTGGGGGGACATGTGGGAAAGAGAGGACAATGGCTGCCCCAGGAGGGAACTGGGAAGGGAACATCATGGGGAAAGCGCACATGAATACCCAAGGAAGGATTGGGTAGGAATACCCAAGGAAGGATTGAGACATGGAGGCTAGAGGGCAAATGGCTGCCCCAGGAAGAAGTATGGGAAGAATGTGTGGATAGAGGGTACATGGTTGCCCCAGGAGGGAGCTGGGAACGGGACATGGTGGGGAGAGGGCACATGGCTGTCCCAGGAAATGGGCGGTGGGGGCAAGTTGAGAACACTCAGGAGAATTAAATAGTTCCTGGAGTCCAGCAAAGCAGGAGGGGCAGAGCCAGAGAAATAGGGTTTTGTACCAGCTTTGCACATCACTGGGAAGCCAGGAAAACACAGCTTCCCACCTTCCGGCAGGACTGGCTGGTTTGCCCGCAGAACAGAATGGTCTAGGGTCTGCTTGGGTTAGGGTCCTGCTGAGAAAGGCTCCCAGTGGTCCCCTGGCCTCAGCCCTGCACACTGACTCAGGGTCGCCCTCCATACCGAGCCCCCTCGGTGCTCCTCATTCCCCTCTGGCTCCTACCTTCCCCCACTGTCCACTGGGCCTCCCTCAATCTGGGCAGTGGTTTCCAGAGGCCTTGTGGCAGTCCGGGTCTGTTGGCTACACTTTTCTGGCTGTTCCCTTTCCAGATGCATGATGTGGTTATTCTTCCTGGTCTCCTCAGGGTTGAGTGGGAATGATAACCAGTTTTAACCAGTTCTTGCCAATGAGTTTGTTTTTTATGTTTTTTTGTTTTGTTTTGTCTTTTGTAAGAGACAGAATCTCGCTCTGATGCCCAGGCTGGAGGGCAGTGACATGATCATAGTTCACTGCAGCCTCCAACTCCTGGACCAATGAGTTTGAGTGGAATAATATGTGTCGTTTCTAAAACACAGCATTGAATGCTGATGTGAGACCCTTTTCTTCTACCAAGACAACCAGTAATCTTCCAGAGACTGACTTCTCTGTGATTCTGGGTCAATGGGGAAGACAGCAGGAACAGAACTGACCTGACCATGCTGGGCATGTAGCATGAGCAAGAAGTAGCTTTGTTGTTGTAAACCACTGAGATTTGGGGCTTGCTTATTACTGCAGCGTCACCTGGTGAATCCTGACTGTTACAAGCACAGATTGTGGAAATCATGAGGCCATTTGCAGAGCACTGTGAAAGGTGCATATCTTTGAATTATTTGTAGAAACTACAATTGCTATTAACAATGATTATCACTTATTGAGCAGATACCACGTGCCAGGCATTATACTAGACTTTTTGGCAAAGTCCTCCACAGCCCTATGAACTCAGTGCCATTCAATCTTATTAGTCTCAGGGACAGAGGCTCAGGGAGTCAAGGGTCATGACCATAACTAGTAAGTGGTGGAATTAAGATCCAAATTTAGGGGTCTCTGTCTCTAAAGTGTCCCTTTTTTCCACCACTGGGCTGTTATTCCACAGAAAGCAGGACTAGGCATAACAAGAAAAAAGCAAATGTTTAAAAGAGAAATTATCTCTTAACAGGAAGAACATGACAATCTGCCTGTTTTCCTAAACTGAATGTGAAGGTTGATGCTGATGGACTCAACAAAGCTGCTTGTTCTGGTGTGATGTTTGTCAAGGGATTCTCCATCAGGTTTTCCTCCAGCTGGGCTCCCTACCAGATAAGCAGCAGTGGCACCCACGGGCCAAGAGAACGTAAAGACATCATTATGTCCATCACTTGCAGTTTATGAACAGGCTGAAAGACAGCCCATGGGATGCATCTTTGCAATGGAGTGAAAGGTAACTTTACCTTTTAAGAAGAAGAAACCAGCCGGGCTCAGTGGCTCAGCCTGTAATCCCGCGCCTTTGGGAGGCTGAGGTGAGTGGATTGCTTGAGCCCGTGGGTTTGAGACCTGCCTGGGCAGCGAGACCTCATCTCTACAATAAATCAAAAAATGAGCCGGGCGTGGTAGCGCACGCCTGTAATTCCGGCTACCCGGAAGGCTGAGGCAGAAGGATCGCCGGAGCCCAGCAGGTCGAGGCTGCGGTGGCCGGGAGCGGCCACTGCACTCCAGTCTGGGTGATGGAGTGAAACTCCAACTCAAAGAAAAAAAAAGAAGAAGAAACCCTCAACCCCCCCAAAAAAGCCTTACACACGGTACGTTCCTTTTGGCAATTGCCTTTTAACACTTGGCATAATTCTCTGGGCAGTTGTGTAGACTACTGGGTGCATTACTAGTGTCTGTTTCTTTTCATTGCTGAGCAGTATTACACGGTGTGGAAGTGCTGCAGTTTGCTTAACTAGTCACCTGTCGAAGCCCTCATTTTTAAAATTTTAACTTTTTTGAGACAAGATATCTGTCATCCAGGCTGGCATGCAGAGGCACGGTCATAGCTCACTGTAGCCTTGAACTCCTGGACTCAAATAATCCTCCCACCTCAGCCTCCCGAGTAGCTAGAACCCCATGGGCCAGGCCTGCTGACCCTCTGCCTCTGTCCTCAGGTGCAAGGACCTGCTGTTTGTCGTGCCCCGCCAAATGGTCCGGAAACGAGCTGGCCACTGTTCAAACGAGGTAGATGGCAAAGCAGATGGGACTGAGGCCCAATCTGCTGAGTAAGCCTCTTCTCCTGCTGCCTGAGATGGATAGAAGGATGACTTTGATTCCCCTTCCCAGCCCCCCACAGTGCCAACCCACTTCTTGGGGACTGCTGCGACTGTGACCCCTACCCCCTGCCCCCGTCACCCTCTAGGCCTCTTTGAGGACATTTGGCTTTCTCTGCTTTGACCTCATCTGGCTTTCCCCTACCCTCCAAAATCCGATACTGAAGAGTCAGGGGCCTGGGCCCGGGGCCCAGGGAAAGAGTGACCAGCAGGATCCTCGACCCTTCCTTGCCAAATAGCACAAGACGATGAGACAAGGAGGGCGGCCATGGGGTGGGCAAGAGAGTTTATGAATCTATTTTCTTCAGCATAAATGGATTTTGCCAGCACCCCAGACGAGTCATTACTTTCCCTGACCTCTGTCACCAGTTCATCCCCTTCCTCCCTTCTTTGTTGCTGGCAATCACACGTGGTGGCCTCACACACCACTGCCCCATCGGTCCCCCATCCCGTGGTTCATGGTGGCTCAGGGCTGGAGGGAGCAGGCCTGAGAGCTTCACCTCTCTGCAGGGCACAGAATGCTGGGGGCTGGGGATGGGTGGGTTCCTCTCCATCCACTCCTGGGCAGTGCCACTGTCCTCTGTACCCCTCCTGATCCTAAAATGTCTCAAGTGCAATGCCCCTTCCTCTCCTTTGCCCAGGGCAGCCTGTCCCAGCCTCAGTGAGCAGACAGGGTATAAGGGTTAAGCTGGAAAGCCAGCAGCCTTCCAACAGCTTCTCCCAACACTCTTGGGGACCAAATATATCGAAGAGTTAAGGAACTTGTTGCAGGTCTGACATCCAGAGAACTGGAGAGGGCCAGTGGCCTCTTATGGATCTTGGGGCCAGAGGGTAGTTTAACTACACCATTGACTCAGTATAGTATAAAAACCTGCCACCCCACCTGCAAAGATATTTTTGAAAGAAAAAAAGGGTTTTCTTTTTTTCCTCTTCATGTATTAAATGATAAAATTCCAAGTCTTCACGCTGTCTTTCCTTTGGAACTGTGTTTAGGAGAGAGTAGCTTTTCCAGCACGGGTCTACACTGGTTGTTGAATTTCTGTATGCGCTGCATTCTGTATACACTGGTTGCTAACTGTTCTGTATACGCTGCATTTAGAGTTACTTATGGCAAGAAGGCATTTTTTTTAAAGAAAACAAACTCAAGAAATCATGAAGTGATATAAAAGCTGCATATGCCTCCGAAGCTCAGAATTCAGGTCCCAGTTGCCGTCACGAAGGAGTGAACGGAGCTCCCTCACCCCTTTTTTATATAATAAAAGTGCCTTAGCGTGTGTTGCAGCTGTCACCACTACAGTAAGCTGGTTTACAGATGTTTTCCACTGAGCGTCACAATAAAGAGTACCATGTGCTACGAGCCACGTCTGGTGGTGTCCGTCGGCAGCAGAGGGGCCTGGAGGGTATGAGGTCTTGCTTCAGCAGCCGGCACCTGCTCTGTATCTCAGGGAGATTCCAGAAGCCAGTGTGGCTGGGGTGGCCGTGGGTGGTCAGGGTGAGAAGATGAGCTGGAAAGATGGGCTGGGCCGGATCCACGGAGAAGGGTAAGGCATCTTAAAAACCTTGGTTTGAGCCGGGCTCAGTGGCTCAGCCTGTAATCCTGCGCCTTTGGGAGGCTGAGGTGAGTGAATTGCCTGAGCCCACGGGTTCAAGACCTGCCTGGGCAGCGAGACCTCATCTCTACAATAAATCAAAAAAATCAGCCGGGCGTGGTAGCGCATGCCTGTAATTCCGGCTACTCGGAAGGCTGAGGTGGAAGAATCGCTGGAGCCCAGCAGGTCGAGGCTGTGGTGGCCGGGAGCGGCCACTGCACTCCAGTCTGGGCGACCGAGTGAGACTCCAACTCAAAAACAACAACAAAAAAAACCAAAACAAACAAACAAACAAAAAACCAAAACAAACAAACAAACAAAAAACCAAACCAAACAAACCAAAAAAACCCCTTGGTTTGTTTTGGTTATTGAGCACCTACTGTGTGCAAACACTGAGCTGCAGCTGGGGATAGAGATACCATGAGCCCAGGCTCTCCTTGTAGGAGCGTCCTTACTCATCCAGGAACATTGCTGGCCCAGGAGGGACAACCAGGGCTGCAGACTCAGGATGCAGTGTTGGTGGCCAGGCCTGGGGGACCAGAGGCTCTTCACAAGACTGTCAAGGTTTTTGTTCAGTTTTTCTTTTCAAAGCCTGAGCACACACCACCCTCTTGCTGGGTGCTGGGAGCACAAGGGCCCTGTGATGGCAAGGGGAAAGGCTTTCTTGGAGCAAGGCTGTGATGCCCACTGGAGTACTGGGTGAGGACTGACGTGGCAGTCCCGCACAATGGCACCCTGGGCCACTTTGTTTGGCTGGCACAGTTGCTAGGACACTACCCAGGTCCCCAACAGCGACCTGTCCAGCCCCTGGGCAGGAAGCAGGAGGAGGTGACAGGAGTGGGGTGACAAAGCTAGTGGGCTTTATGTGTGTTGGAGTTTCGAGCTACAGAATTAGTCCATGATCAGTCACATCAGACACTCCTAGGGTGTCTCCAGTTCCACCACTTGCTGGTGACATTGGGTAATGGGTATAGTTTCTGTGGGCTTATTCAGCGTTCAGGGATGAACCCTGTCAGTCTGAGGTTTGAGAGCTTCCTCCTGGGTGCCCTTGGGTCAGTTGGCCCACCTCTCTGACTCCATGGGATGTGTGTCATGTGGGAATAACAGTAGCTGTCACGTGGGGTTGCCGGGAGGACCTGAGGGCTTGACAGGACATCACCTGTAAGAGCCTCACTCCTCGGGTTGGGAGGATGAGTGGGAGGAAAAAGCGCTCTGCCAAGGGAAACACCCAGAATAAGTGTTGTCACCTGACTTGTCCCAACTGGATTTCAGTCTTCAGCCTCTGTGTGCTCCTTGTCTCCAAACAGAGGGAGTCATTCATCCCACCGAGGAGGGAGAATGGCTGCAATGGGGAACCTGGATGGGACACTCTCCATCTGGGTGTCGGCTTAAGGAGGTGACTGATTTTTGGCAAAACGGCATGCACTCATGGGCTGTTAGCTTCACGAGTGCTACCCTTCTCTGTCAACCTGGACAAGCCACTCCATCTCTGGTCAGCTTTCTCATCTGTCAAGTAAAGTACCCTGGATCTTTGCCACCAGACTGTTTTCCTTGCATGAGGAGGCATTGGCTTTGTGTGGAAGTTGGTTAGACAAAGTCTCATACCCACCCGAACCTCTGAATCGGAACCTGCACTTCAATAGGATTCTCAGGTGGTCTTCACACATTTGATCAGAATTTTGATCATCATCAGTCTCAGGGTACATCTTCAGGGACCCTTCTGAGCTGATGGGCTGCTTAGAGCCATCAGTGGGATGAGAGTGGTGGCCGTCCTGTCTTCAGGGGCACTGTGTGGCCTCTGCAGGTCATCATTGTGCCTGTGGGTGACTCACTCAGTCCTTAGGTACAGGCAGAGTAGGGTGGGAACACAGAACCCAGACAAAGCTCTCAGTCAGGGGAGGGGGGCAGCCATGTGAGCCACACAACCCACATCGTATCACATGATCTGGAGTCTGTGGTCCTCTAAGACACAGACAAGGCAGTCTGAAACTCATGCCCTGTTTGTAGGGATGCCTAGCCTTCCCCAAGGCTTCAGAGCATTCTTAGCTGGTCTGTGGCTCTGAGCTTTCCTGCTCATCATGCTGGCTCAGATGCTCTTGTTGGTTACCTGTGCTCCCTGCACTGAATACAGGCCCAGTGAGCAATTCAGCCCTTTCCTGTCAGTCCTACCCCAACACACACAGGATTTCCCATGGGTATCAGATTCCTGAATGAAGGCGATGTTTATATCCCAATAGAAGCTGTGTGGATCTGGGTTTAGACTTGCCCAAGGTTCCTCCAGCCCTGACATCCCACGGGGTTCCATGGCTCCCTCTGCACTGTCTCCCCCCTACCACCCCTGTCTCCTGCCTCGTCTCTGGTCCTCCAAGACTCCTGAGAAAATTATCATTCTACTTGACCAAGTAACCCCAACCACATGCTCCACCTGACTCATCTTATCACATTCAAATCTGGTTGGAGTCCACCAACCCAGGAAGATGGGGACAGCTAGGGAAACCCATAATCTGAAAATAAGCTTTGGCTGCAAAGAGCAGAAACCCACCAAGGTCAGTGGACAGTAAGCGGGACATATCATCAGGATATGGGCTCTCACAGATGCTGTGATTCCCCAGACCGGGAGCTGGAGGTGAGTCTCTCCAGGAAGTAGCCCTAATCCAGGTCATTCTCATCACTGCAGTCCTCTAAGATAAGCAGTCCATCTGGTCCTGCCATGTACTCACCCTCCTCACTTGTGTACACTGAGCTGTTCTTTCCCACTGTTCTTTGCTTGATGACATTAGAGACCTCAAATTCCTAATTCTTCCTAATTGCATATTTTTCCAAATAATTCCAAATCTTGTACTTAGAATATGGTTATGAAACCAAAAATTTCTCTGTTTTCTAGCTTTGGTCCTTTGGAGATATGGAGGCCTTAGTGAGACCCAGAGAGGCTACAGTGAGGGATTAAACAAAGCATAGATGAGGACGGGCATGCTGGCACATGTCTGTAAACCCAGCACTTTGGGAGGCGGAGGCAGGATTGTTTGAGCCTAGGATTTCAAGATCAGCCTGGGCAACCTAGTGAGACCCCATCACTACAAAATAATATTTAAAAAATTAGCCAGGCATGGTGGCACATGCCTATAGTCCCAGCTACTTGGAAGGCTGAGGCAGGAGGAAGCCCTGAGCCCTGGAGGTCAGGCTGCAGTGAACCATGATGGTGTCACTGGACTCCAATCTGGGGGACAGAGTGAGACTCCAATTCAAAAAGAAAAAAGCATAAGAGTGAGAGAAATCACAGCATCTGCCTTCTGCATGACAATAGTGAGCATTTGGGGAGAATGAGACCAGGGCTGGTGTGATGAGTTTTGCTCCCTGGTAATGTAATTTTGGGGCAAATAGCAAGGTGTTCGTTTCCTAGCACAGTTTTAAAATCTGCTGCAGCAGAGCAGGGTGGTGTGGTTCATGCCTGTAATCTCACACCTTGGGAGGATTGTCTGAGCCCAGGGGTTCAAGACCAGCCTGGTCAATATGGTGGGAGCTTGTGTTTATAATTAAAAAAAAAAAAGTCAGTTGAGTGTGGTGGCATGCACCTGTAGTTCCAGCTACTTGGGTGGCTGAGGTGGAAGGATCACCTGCAGTAGCCATGAGCATGCCATTGCACTCCAGCCAGGGCAACAGAGTGAGATTTCAAGTAAAAATAAAATAAAATTAAAATAAAAATAAAAGCTACTGCAGTGGAGATAGGTCTGGAAAGATGAACATCAAAAGGTTACACCTGGTCTGTAATTTTTGAAAAATAATTTATAAACAGTGACCGGGTAATATTTTATAATTTTTTTCTAAAAGATACCATGGGTTTTTTTGGATTGGCAACTGTGAAAGAAACTGATAACTGTCCCCAATTTTTCCTTCTTGCCTCCTTTTTTTTTTAAAAAAAAGAAAACAATGTTTTTATTGTGGTAATACATTAATATTAACCATTTTAGCCATTTTAATTCCCTTCCTTCCTTTTGGTCATAGAAGCCGCTGGGTGTCCAGAGGGCACAAGGCGGCTGCCTCCTCTACAGTCCCTGTGGCCTTCTTATTGAATTGGAAGATGAGGGCAGTTACAGGTACAACTTCTAGGTCTTATCCTTATGAGGAAAGTTCTTTGGCTCCGTGTCCTTTTGTCCTTTGGGGCTGGAATGTCTGGGTAGGCCAGTGTTCACATGGAAGGAAACAGCTCCCAGGCTTGAGGCCAGGGCAGGAGCTGACTGGACTCCTGGTAGACCTTCAGGAGCAAAACAACCCACCTCTCGAATTGCGTCATGATTTGGACTTTAATGTTGAATTGAATACATTATGTATGTTTTTCAGTGAGTACATTACCATTCAGTGTGCTCTTTGTTAGAGCAGCTCAGCATCAGTACCCTAACCAACATAAGTGCCAGCTCCATCTCCGCCCCATCCCCACCCTTGACTTGGAGTCCTCCTGTTCTTTCTGAACTCCACCTTTCTGTCCAGTCCCCTTGGTTGCTCATTGTTTGGATCATCTGTGGCTTTGACAGTGACTTCTCTCAGGGTCCTGACCCTGACTCCCCACCCCTCCAGGGAGGCCCACGCTGAGAGACCACTTCAGGTATCCAAGGCTCAGTTTTGAGACCGGCCCAGTCCAGCTCCTGCATCAGAGCATCTCAAGGACCATGGGGGGAGAGTGGTGATGGGTACAGAGAACCTCTCTGTTCCAGTTTTACAGCTATTTTACAACTGTGTTGTTTGTCTTGTGAGTCTATATCTTTTTTAGAAATAAAAAAGTCTATGATTCAAGTGCTGAATGGCGGCCACGAGAGAGGCAGGTGGTCTGGCCATGGAGGGCCTGGAATGCAAGGTCTGGAGTTTCTCCTTATAGTGGGTCAGCCAGGGGTGGGTCTGTACCAGTGGAGACACTGGCCAGCAGCGTGATTGATGTGTTGGATCGTGGGCTGCTCAAAGGTTGTAACTTTCATTTTCCCTTTCAGGTACCTGGGTATATCTGGAGTTCAGAGAATGTGTCTGGCTATTACACAGATGCACAGCTGGAGGCTGGACCCTCACGGTTCAGGGTGGCTGGATCTTGTCCACACTCCACCAGGGGAAAGCTCCTTGGTAAGTCAGGACTGTGTCACCTCCCCCCCTCCTCACAACAGCTCTGTGAGAAAAGAACTATTGTCACCTTTATGGGAGGGTTAGGCAGTTGGCCCGCAGTCACACAGGTGAGCAGTGGCAGAGCCTGGATTCATACCCCTTTGGGGTAAAACAGTGCTACCTGGAACCATCTGGAACCCATGTCCTTGCACACCAACATTGTGCTCTCTGCAGGCAGGAGACCTGTGAGTGGGTTGCTGGGCAGTAGAAGAGGGCACACTTTAAAGTCTGATGGGTGTGTTGACATTCTCCAAAACCCCGGGCCCTTTTAAAACTTTTCTTTCCTTTTTTTTTTTTGAGTCAGGGTCTCACTCTGTCACCCAGGCCAGAGTATGAAGGCATGATCACAGCTCATGGCAGCCTCGACTTCCTGGGCTCAGGCAATCCTCCCACCTCAGCCTCCTGAGTAACTGGGACTATAGACGTGTGCCACCACACTCTGCTTTTTTTTATTTTTTATTTTTTGTAGACACAAGGTCTTCTGCAGGCTGGGCTTGAAATCGTAGGCTCAAGCAGTCCTCTTGCTTCAGCCTCCCAAAGTGCTAGGATTATGGGTATCAGCCACCATGCCCAGTTACCCTGGAACTGTTTACACTCCATCAACAGTGAAGGGCTAGTGCTACCCTCATCTTGCACACAGAACATTCTCAGTCATTTTAAATTTCACTAATCTGATATTTCAAAAATGTTTCTTTTTGTATTCACTTGCATATTTTGATTCTCAAGTGAAGTTGACTGTCTTTTCACATAGCTGATGTTCTAGGACCTCTCAGTTCATGGTTTCAGTCTTTTCATGTTGATTTGAGGATCTCTCGTGCATTGTGGACATGCAGTTTTTGTCTGCTGTAAGCATTGATAGGTGTGTCTCCTGGCCTTTCATTTTATTCTGACTTAATTTATGGCGATCTTTGCAACTTTTAATTTTTAAGAGGTCAAATCTGTCAAATTTTCTCTTTATGGTTCTGAAGTTTGTGTCTTTGTGTGTGTGTGTGTGTGTGTGTGTGTGTGTGTGTGTGTGTGTGTATGTGTGTGTGTGTGTGTGTGTGGCTCCATCATAGCTCACTGCAGTCTCCACCTCCTGGGCTTAAACAATCCTTTGCCACAGCCTCCCAAGCTGCTGTGACTATGGGCTCGAGCCACTACACCTGACTAATTTGTTTATTTTATTTTATTTTTTTAGAGATGAGGTCTCACTGTGATGCCTAGGCTGGTCTTGAACGCCTGACCTCACCCAATTCTCCTGCCTTGGCCTCCCAAAATGCTAGGATTGCAGGCATGAGTCACTATGCCTGGCTGGATTGTGTCTTGATTAGAAAGGTTTCCGCAGTGCAACATTATTTTTAACATTTCTTCTAGCACATTTTTAGCTTTTTCTTTCTGGTTTGCATTTAGATCCCGTTGGGATTTATTTATTTACTTGCTTTTAAAGAAGCTTTTTCTTTCTTTTTTTTTCAATGCAGGACCTGTTAAATGGGTGTCTACTATAGACAAAAAGGAACATTTTCTTGTGTGCCTTCAAAGAAGCCACCAGTGCGGTAAGGAAATGCCTTCTTCTCCCTGGAAGTTTCTGGCTGTGGTTAGTAGACAAGTGTGCCATGAACCTGGAGAGATGGGCCCAAGAGCACACCCAGGTGACTGCCAGGAAGGGGAGGCTCTGGAGTGTCATGTTCAAGGCATGGCCATCATTCAGACTTCAGCTGGGACCTGTGACTTTTAATTTTTCTTTTTTTATTTCCTCTCATATGAAAATATTGAAGCTGGAGCAAGGAGACACAAGGAAGTCAATGGAAACGTTCCGAAAACTGATTGAACTGTCAAAAGTCCATTGTATCAGCAGGGTAATGTGTGTGAAATCTGAGTCATGGTCTTGTTTGTTCTGTGCCAGAAAGAGCTGTTCATCAAGATAGAAAAGGAAAACAAATGGAATTAGTCAAGGCAGGTCTCACCTCCCACATTGCAGATTTCAGGCAGGCCAAGCCTGGTGGACGGAAGTCACCCTGGTTCGTCCAGGGAAAAGCAGCGGAGAACACAACAGGTTCCCCACTGGAATGTTCCAAGTCTACCAAGGAGACAGATGCCCAAAGACCACAAGCCATAGAGCTACAATAGGAAAGCACAGCATTCAGGGAGCCTGGCAGGAGGGGGTAGGCTGCAGGGAAAGTTTCTGGGCTGAGCCTCTGAGGACAGGTCACTTGCATGTGGTAGGGAAGGATGGAAAGGCATTTTGGCATGAGGGAAGAAGCAGCCAGAGCAAGGACCTGGAGCCTGGTGGGGGTAGTCCTAGGAGGTGCCTGGATCCAAGGAGACAAAGGTGCAGGGATTGGTGAGGAGAGTAAAAATAATAAATTTTATTATTCTTGAGTTGGAGTCTCATTCCGTCGCCCAGCAGGAGAGCCTGCGTGCTAAAACCTTGAACATGACCCTTGAATCATTAAAGATTCCTCAGGTGCATGCTAATTTAACCCCTCTCTGTCTAAGGAAGATTCTCTGCAGACACTTGGAGGGTGCTGCTTTGCTAAGAATCTCTGGCCTGCTGCACCTGGAGAGCTTGGGCCAGAGCTGAGGGGACCAGGAGGACTTCCTGCCTAGGTGGTACAGTCAGACAGGGGCTGCCGGGTCAGGAGAAATCTGGGCTTCCTTCAGGTACCAATGGCATTTCTGGGAACTGACAAACCCACAGCCTCTCCCAGGGAGGACACCTGTGTGCCAAGCAGAAAGGGGCAATACCTAGCCCTAATGTCCAGCTGTGGCCTCAGATGAGGCTCGGAACCAGGCTAAGAATGACAGAGAAGATGCGACCCTGGGTGCAGGCCCAGTGCCAATGTTTGGCACGGTTGATTCCCACTCTCTCTGCCCACCAGCTCCTTCCACTCTCTGTGCTGCGTCCTGATCCTTGTGGTCATGATTTTGAGGTGGCTGCCCTGGTCCTGGGGCCACACAGTCTTCAAAGAAGGAAGAAGGGAAAGGGGCAGCTCTCCTGTCACAGTATTCCTTAGAGCAAGAAGCCCTGAGAAGCCCCTCAGCAGGCTCTCTTGGTGCCTCGTCTGTCAGGACTGGGTCCCCATGTCAACGTCGCTGCACAAGGGTCCCAGGTGGGAGATACCTGTATGTCTGGTCTCTAAAATGAGAGGCAGAAAGGGGGAAGGGGGAGGCATGTGGCTTTTGAGGAGGGGGCTTTTGCATGAGAGATTTTGGGTGGAAAAGCTTTAGGGGTCAGGAGTCCCGGGAACTCCTGTGTTGTTAAGATAAAGTCTGTGAGCAAAGACCAGCAGCTGGACATGGACGCACCAGGCAGTGACAACCACAGTGGCTTGGAGAGAGGAGAGGGCTGACTTGGAGTGCCCCTGCTTTAGATGCACACGGCAGGGCTCCAAGTTGTTTGTTGTTTCTTCCTCACAGAGGCAATGGAAATTTCTGCAGTCAATGCCCTCCAGCCCAAAGCCACGGGACACTCCATAGTCAGCTGAACAATAGGGTTTATTCTTCTCATGAGGGAAGACACACTCCGAGCTCTATGGGTACCTTGGTAGGAGAGTGCCGGAAAGAGCCTGTTATGGGATTTGGGCTTTGGCAGGATGTCTTGCAGGAGGGTTGAAGGAACAGAGCCCCCTCTAGGTTGGGGGTTTCAGAAGCTGGGGGGCCAGTTTATAAGCAGGTGTCTCAGCGATTCTATCTACCAGGGGTGCCAGAAAAATGGATACAAATTGTAAGCGAAGTTATCTATGGATTACTTTTAGCTCGCCATAATCATAAGTGTATGGACACAGATGGTAACCACTTTGAGAACCTCTCGTAATTGCAGACGTCAAGCATGACTTGTAGTCATCTTTTGTTATTGGTATATATTGAGTATTAGGATTTTAATACAATTTTTTTCTTTCTTAAAATGTGTATTCATAGGGATGACCAGGATGAGGATAAAGCTTTAGATGGCAAATGTCAGAGACGGGTATGCTCTCTTCCTAACTTTGCCATTTAGAAATGACATAGAGGCTCAGAGATCAGTGGAGTGAAGCAGTTTTTTCCATTCTTTTTAAAAAAAAATATGATGCTCTTGCAAGAATGGGTGTCTCTCAAATAAGCAGTTACAATTATCATTTATATACCCTAAGATGTAAATTCCTTCTCTGTTTCCCCTTTTGTTGAGTATTCCAGAGGTCACATTACCCTTCCAGACATTGTCTATATAGTACATACTGGTTGGTTTGCAGAATTATTGCAAAGTTGCCTCACTTGCATATCCTATTTGCCGATTGGCTCATAGGACTTTAATTTAGATTGGATCCAGCCAGAATTCATAGCCTGCCAAAGTAAAAGGCCCACGAAAAGAGAACAAAAAAACTGGAAGTATAAGAGAGTACAAGACATCTAAACATTAAACGCACGAAAATAGAACAAAGAAGCTGGAAGTGGATTCGTAAAGGGAATGCAAGACGTTTAAACGTTAGTCATGTTCCAGTTTTGAAAATAAATTATTCTATTTCATACTATCTTCCCCCTCTTTTTCTTAAATGTATTTTTGAGTTCATTTTCATTTATTTGGATCCGTTTCTGAGTATATAGTCAGCTTCAAATTTATTTAATAGCCTCTGGCTTTCCTCTTCAAAATTTGATTTGGTTTCCATAACATAGGAGTAATTCATAAGCATTTTCTTTGTTATAGCAGTTTCTATAAGTCTCTGAATTAGACTTCTGACACAGGGAATTATGCAACACCCTAGGGCAGTCAATATTCCTGCTACTGTTATTAGAGAGGTTAGAATAGAGACTATTGTTCCCTTCCACTTTCCAAACCAATTGTCCATCCAGTCTGTAATGGGGTCATTAAAGCCAGAGTTTTCATCTAATTCATTAGCCAAAGTAGTTAATCTTTGTAATGCTTTAGTAATAGTTCCGTCAGGGGTGGTATTATTTGGGATAAAAAATACAACATGGTCTTCCCAGCATAACAAATACTCCCCCCCGCCTTTTTTTTTTGAGTTGGAGTCTTACTCTGTCACCCAGAATCAAGAGCAGTGGCACACTCTTGGCCACCGCAGCCTCAACCTGCTGGGCTCCAGTGATCCTTCGCCTTCCAAGTAGCCAGAACTACAAGTGCGTGCTAATTTTTGATTTATTGTAGAGACGAGGTCTCGTCAAGTTGCCCGGGTGGGTCTCGCACCCGCAGGCTCAGGCAATCCACTCGCCTCAGCCTCCCAAAGTGCTGGGATTACAGACTGAGCGACCAAGCCCGGTCCATACTCCCCCTCTTTCAGCCAACACCATGTTGAGTGCCATATAATTTTCCCATGCCATTCTACTAGTGTCATCTAATTGTTTAGCTACTCCTTTGATGGCATTCTGGGTGTGGTTAATAAAGCTTTGTTGATTATAGTAAATATAATTGATCGACTCTACATTTTTATTTATAGTTACCCACCAGAAGACAGATTCAAATCCCAGTGCTATTTGATTTCGAGACTTAAGTTCATTAGGAGCTCCTCGGGGGACTCCTATGGCATTAAGATATACATTAGGGTCAAACGACCCAGGGCACTGATGGTTTATTTCTTGTTTTAGTAGACAATTTTGGGTTTTGCAATGCCAGAGCGAATGGAATAGACTATCAGACCAAAGCACAGGTCCCAGTCCATTTAGGTGGCAACAGAGCTCCAAGTGCTTTCCTTCCACAGTACCACCAAGCATCCGCTCGAGGGATGTTGGAGTTCAAGTAGTTGCCCTCAGTTACCTCAGAGACATCCAGCACGTGGGTGCAGGTACGCAGTTGCCCTTACAGGAGTGGTGAAACTCTCCTCCTGTCTAGAGAGACATGAAGAGTGATTCACCTTTCCTATAGAAAAGGAAGGATGGTTCTTCGGATCTGACCTCTGCATACATGGGTCGATCAAAGAAAGACTTTGGCAAGTCTTTTTACCCCAAGTGTACTTGTCTTGGCCTAGGGTCAACATGCAATTCATTCCATCGGGGTCTGTGTCTCAATTAATAGTGAACTGGACTACTTGAGCCTGTGGCCATCCTGTGACACATGCATGACAATTACTCTTATTAAGACTTGATGCTGTAAATTTTAGCCATTCAACCCAGGCATTTGTGTTCCCATATCCTGTTTCAATTTCCATTATTTGTTTCAGATCTATTACTTCCATTATGATGTCTTTAGATGGGTTATTTTTAAATCGAGTTATATTGGGATGCCGAGGGTGTAGGAGGTTAAGGCTTGAGTTGGAGCCTTATCAGCTAACAGAGATTGTGAGGTAACATTAACTGGCTCTGGAGGGGCTGTTACCCTTATTATGAGACAGCCCAGGGGATCTGTCCTTGAGACATCTGCCCCTAACCCATACCACTGTACTATCTAAGGTTGCTTTATAGGGTTTGGGGTGTGTTTATTACTAAAAGTAAAGGGCTACATTGAATGTCCTGGCAATTCAGAGGGGCAGATTCTTTTCTAAGTTGAATTTTACTTCTAAGTTGTTGAGAAATGCCCTTTCTTGCAGACTTAGAGATTCAACCATCAACCTGAATCATCCAAAAAACATTATTCCAGTCAGAACAAGGGTTGTCTCCCCCAAGCAGAGATGCTGTTGCATACAAACAGCTTCCTGCAGAGCATGTTGCTGTATGTGGCTCTGGGCAGAGATGTTTTTCTGCTTTGGAGAGTTCACATTGATTATGTAGATTCCCACAAGGCAGGACTGAATATGCATCAAATTTGATGGTTAAGGGAGAGGCAGCTCTGGGGATATTTATGACAAATATAAATCTACTGTTCCAAATGGACGTACGTAAACCATTATAGTATTTTTTAAAAACACAAGTATAGGTGGGATGGCTACTATTCCTAAGGGAGGAAGCAATCCCATGGTTGCTTGGAACGAGAAAGGTCCTTACATAAGCATTTAACAAGGAAGGAAATAAACATACATATGATTAGCAATACTATAGGCAATGCTATGAGGAGATGTGTGGAGAGAGACATTAGGTCCTTGTGAATTTTAATTTTAAAGGTTCCATTTGGGAAACTTCCCAGTGACTGGGTGCTCCTTTTGTACCACGTTTTCCATTGGTGACCCCTTGACTCAGGTGTGATGTGTCCACCCTATTTCAGCAGTCGGAACAGCTGTCTCAGTTGTCAGGGGCACTTGATAGGGCCCTTCTCAACTTGGTTGGAGCTTGGGTTCCTTCCAGGTTTTGATCAGCACCCGATATCCAGGCTGGGCTGAAACTGGTGAACTGTGAACTCAGGAGAAGGAGTTTGAGCAAGGAGCCCTTCAATCTAAGAGAAGATAGGGTAAAGGAAATAGACAGAAAATAATCTTTTAAAAATTGATCTTTTGCTTCTAAAGTTGGTAAATATGTAACTTTGCTTAGATATGGTAACCCATATAATAATTCATAAGGTGACAACCCCAAGTCTCTTTGAGGAGATGTTCTAATCCTGAGAAGAGTTACAGGAAGACATTTAACCCAAGACAATTTTGTTTCTAGCATGAGTTTAGTTATATGTATTTTTAAAGTTTGATTCATCTGCTCTATCTTTCCTGAGGATGGTGGATGCCAGGGAGTGTGAAAGTCCCATTGTATTTGAAGTGCTGTTGCAATGCCTTGTAATACTTTTGAAGTGAAATGGCTTTCATTATCTGAATCAATGTTTTCCATTAAATCAAATCTAAGGATTATTTGTTCTAAAAGTACTTTTATTACAACTCCAGTTGTAGCTGTTGTTGTTGGGTATGCCTCTACCCATCCGGTAAGGTGATCAACAATTACTAATAAATATTTAAGTCTTCCTGTTTTAGTTAATTCAGTGAAATCAACCTGTATACTTTGTAAATGTCTCAATCCAGGAGGCCTTCCTCCCTTTAATGACACTCTGATTACCTTTTTATTTATTTTCTGGCAAATGATGCAACCTTCCCAAACTTGTTTAGCAATAGTATAGAAACCTTTACATCCACAGGTTTTTAAAAGTACATTGCACATCGCTTGAGCTCCCCAGTGACTTCCTTTATGCAACATAGTTATTAATTCTCTAATAATTGGTTTGTTAATCACTTCCCTTCCCAGGAAGTATCCATTTTCCTTCCTTAGTTGGGGTAGCTCCTATTTCTCTCACTTCTTCTATTTCCTTCTCAGTGTTTGGGGTGTTATAGTGACTACCGCTAAGTTAGGAGTGAGGTTAAGAAAATTAATTTCATCTTTTAAGGCAGCTTCCTTGGCTATTTCATCAGCCAGTCTATTAACAACTGCCTTAAAAGAGCTTCCTTGTTGATGACCATTCACATGCGTGACCGCTATTTCAAGGGGGAGTTGTAAATTTTCTAAAACTTGTTTAGTCAATTCCCCATGTACTAACTCTTTTCCTTTACTGTATATGAAACCTTGTTCCATCCAAATTTTTCCAAAAGTATGCACAACTCCATAAGCATATTTAGAATCTGTATAAATTGTACCTTCCTTATTAGTGAGTATTTTTAAGGCTTGATTAAGAGCATACAGTTCATGAGGTTGTACGGGCCATGAATTAGGTAGTCTTCCTTTTTCATAGATGGGTAGGCTATTTCCATCAACGATTGAATATCCATTATGCCTTTTACCCTCAATTATTCTGAAGAATTTGTCTATAAACACCCTAACACCAGCACAGAGTGGCTTCTCATTCAAATCTAATCAAGTTTTAGTTTGGTACTCTATAATATGTAAACAATTATGATCTAGCATCTCTTGATCCTTCCTTTCTCCAACCTGCATTAAACTGACTAAATGCATGTTAGAGTCTGTAGTTAATTTCAAATCATCTTTTCCCAGTAACATTGCTTCATATTTTAGAATCCTGGAGTAAGTTAGCCAATAGCCAGCCCTTTGATTTAGAATGGTCCAGACCTGGTGAGGGGTACTAACTAAGAGTGCTCCCCCAAAGGTTAACTTTCAACTTTCCTCCACTAGTAGGGCAGTTGCTGCAATAGCTTAGACACATTCTGGCCAACCTCTGGATACAAGATCTAATAACTTAGATATAAAAGCTACAGGTTGCTTTTTCCTGCCCCAATCCTGGGTGAGTACCCTAATGACTGTTCCTTGATCGGTGGTTACAAACAGGTGAAAAGGTTTTTCTAAAGAAGGGAGGGCAAGGACAGGAGCAGTAATTAGAGCTTACTTTAACTTTTCTAAGTCTTGTATTTCTTCCTTAGTTCATTCAAGGGAGTTTGGGGCTTCTTCTAATAGCTTGGAATATAAGCTTTTAGTTTTAGTCGCACAAGTTTCATTCCATAATCTGCAATCTCCTATAAGGCCTAGGAACTTGCTAAATTCTCTCTTTGTTTTAGGCTTAGGATAATTAACTATTCCAGTTATTCTTTCAGGGTTGATTATTCATTTGCCCTCACTGATTGAGTGCCCAATGTACTTAACTTTTTGTTCTACAAATTGCAATTTATTCTTGGAAGCTCTTAGTCCCTGCTGTCCCAAAAAGTTAAGTAAATTTATGGTTGTATAAACTTGTGTTGTATCTATTCCTGAGATTAGGAGATCATCTATATATTGTAGAAGGCTAATGTCAGGCAAAGTTAAAAACCTTTCTAATACAGTTTCTAGAATTTGGCCAAATAAATTGGGAGATTCAGTGAAACCCTGGGGTACACAGTCGGGTGGTATTGCTGTTTTCTCCCATTTATAGGATTTTCCCATGCAAAAGCAAAGAGGACTCGACTTCCAGGGGCTAATGGGCAGTCCCAGAAAGTATCTTTAAGATCTACAACACTAAACCATTTATGTTCATGAGGAATTTTACTGAGAAGGGTATAGGGATTTGGAACCATAGGATGTCGGGTTTGAACTATTTGATTTATGGCTTGTAAATCTTGTACTAGACAGTGTGACCCGTCAGACTTCTTTACTGAAAGTATGGGAGTACTATATGGTGACATGCGTGGCTCCAAAAGCCCATTCCTAAGTAGACCGTTAATTACCAGTTGAAGTCCTTTCCTTTCTTCCATAGGAATGGGATTTTTTTTTTTTTTTTGAGTTGGAGTCTCACTCTGTCGCCCAGACTGGAGTGCAGTGGCCGCTCCCGGCCATCACAGCCTCGGCCTGCTGGGCTCCAGTGATCCTTCCACCTCAGCCTTCCAAGTAGCTGGAACTACAGGCGCATACTACCACACCCGGATAATTTTTTTGATTTATTGTAGAGATGAGGTCTCACTGCCCAGGCGGGTCTCGAACCTGCGGGCTCAGGCAATCCACTTACCTCAGCCTCCCAAAGGTGCAGGATTACAGGCTGAGCCACATGAATGGGATATTTTCTACAGACAATTTCATCAGGGGGAAAATTTGAATGGGAAATTTGAATGGGAGTAATTTGCAAACCTCCCCTGTTTCCTTCTTGTACCCATATCCTCGGGCTCACTCTTTGTTCCCCTTCCTCCATAAGATACACCACTCAAACTGCAAACTGACCTCTTTCTGGTCCTGTATTAATGCTTACCTGGACAATTAAGCCCCTACCTAGAAGATTTACTCCCATTTCTGGGACAAACAAGAATGATCTCATTAATGTCTCAGTTTCAGTTCTATTCACTGTGGGTTCAAAAATGGATACGAAAAATCCTTCAACTTTCACTCCAGAGACTTGAAACTTTTCTGGTAGGAGGTGGACATTTTGGGGTTTAAAAATGAGGGAAAAGTGTGCTGCCTCAGTATCAACAAGGAAGACAGCCTCCTCCCATTAGATTCCACCTTTAGATTTATCAAGGGTTTCTGGTGGGGTCTGACAGAGGGGAACCCCTGGCCCCCCATTCCACATATAATGCCGTAAGGGAGACTATTTGTTCCTCTTTTTTCAATTCAGGGCATTCTCTTTTAAAAAGTCCCACTTTTTTGCAATGATAACATTTGGCTAACTTGGGATTAAAACTTTTCATTCCAGTTCCTCTTGGGTGAAGATTTCCTCTGTCCTGTCCCCTCTGTTGCCCAGGCCTTGTCTAAGGAGATCCCAACCACCCTTTCTAGGGTGCTCACCATAATTTTAGCTTTCTGTCTTTGTTTTTCCCTCATCTCTCTTAACAAACACCTTTTGTGCCTCCCTTAGCAGTTCTTCAATGGGTCTCTCATTCCACCGCTCCAAGTTTTGAAATTTCTTAGCAATGTCTGGCCAGTTTTTAATAACAACATTAACTAGAGGAGGCCCTGTCCTACAAGGTCTTCTGGGTCTAGCCCAGAATATTTTCTTATCTGGTCTCTCAGCCATTGTAAAAAGACCGTTGGAGTTTTCTTTTTATCCTGCTGAATCTCAAACGCCTTGGAGACATTCTGGGATCGTGGGGCTGACTCTCTGATCCCTTTGATTATTAGTTCTTTTAAATCTTGCATTCTAATTACATCCCTCGGGTCATTATTATCCCATCCGTGGTCTGTGTTTGAATATTTCTGTTTAGCTGGTGGTACTCCAGCTAGAGGAGTCCTTGCTTCCAGATAGACATAGCCACCCTTTGATCCATTCCCTTTCCTTCCCTAGTAAATATGATGTTTAAAATAGACATTAATTCTACCCAAGTATATATATTAGGTCCAAGAAACTGATCAACCTGGTCAGCTAATCCTAAAGGATCATCCAATGGTGATTTCATTTCCTTCTTAAAATTTCTTACTTCAGTGCTAGTAAATGGGGCATTAACAAAACTGATTTTTTCTTGCCTCAATGGAACTTCCCTTAGCAGGAATAGTTTTGAGCTTTCCTTTAAATTTCCAGTGGGAAAGGGGAATTTTCAATGTATTTCTTACATTGTTCCAATTACTTTCTCAGATTAGGGTATGTGGATTTGGGATTTGAGGATCTTAATTCTTGAGTTTCAGGTGGGTCTACCTTCCTGGTTACCTCCCTACACTCCTGATCTTCTTGGGAGTTATAAAGGGGGAGCATGCAGAAGAGTGGGTCCCAGGGCTTTTCTTTTTCCCCTGAAGGTTCAGACATTTTCCCCTCCTCACCTCGTGTTTCCAGAGGACACATAGGAAGAGACCTTGGAAGCCAGGAAAGGGCATAGTCTCTCTCCTCTGCTGAAACAGGGGTTTATTATTTATGTAGATTACTAAAGTCTGACAAAGCCAGCCCTCGACGGAGTCAAATTCTGGCCGAAATATTGAGGGCTGATGAATCGACTCCCTGCTCCATACAAAGCAGCAAAGCTCAATCATTTTCTTCTTTCCTTTTCCTTTAATTCCAGAATTATTTTTCCAGTTTTCTAACATCCACCCAAGTGGTCTATCTGGGGGAATTTCAAGGAGGTTCTCCCGAGCTCCCTTCCTAGGCCTAGATTGTTTATTACCCATTCTTGGTTGCCTGGTGAGCTGTGTGATTTCAGACCCCCTTTCCAGGTTGCTCAATCCCCCATACTGGAGATTTCTTGCAACTGTTACAGCCCTGAATGCCTCCTATGATGCTCAGCCCCTCTTTATTGGAGGTTTCTTGCAAACATTAGGAAACTCTCTGGCCATTTCCTTCGCAGGATAACAAAATCTCAGACTGGGAATCTGCTTCCATATTGGGAATCCACTCACAGATCAGGAATCTGTTCCCATTTTGTACCTTGAGAAATGTTCCCCGTGACACACTCAACTTCTGAGAATTTCCTCAACCCCCAAGGCAGTACTTTTAACCCAATTTTCCTATCTTGGCTCATTCATGAGGTTGTTGGGTTGCCATGGTGGTGCCTGCCTTTTCTTTGTTTCTCCTCCCTTGAGTCTCCAGTAATAGCCTCAGGTCTACCTGCAGGACTGCGGGAGCCAGAAACACCCAACCAGAGCAAGCCACCTAAAATCGGGTGAGACACATCTCCCTCTCTGATGGAGGTTTGATCCCACAGGCACAGGTCTCCCGGATGAGTCCACACAATTGTTGGAGATGAGTATGCCCTCTTCCCAACTTCAAAGTTAAGCAACGACATGGAGGCTCAGAGGACGGTGGAGTGAAACAGTTTGTAAAAAATATAATGCCCTTGCAAGAATGAGTATCTTTCAAATGAGCAGGTACACTGGAGCAGTTACAGTTATCATTTATATACCCTAAGATGTAAATCTTTCCTCTGTTTCCCCATTTGTTGAGTATTCCAGAGGTCACATTATTCTCCCAGACATCACCTATATAGTACGTACTAGTTGGTTTACAGAATTATTACAAAGTTGCCTCACTTACATGTCGTATTTGTCGATTGGCTCATAGGACCTTTATTTAGATTGGATCCTGCCAGAATTCATAGCCTGATGAAGTGAAAGGTCCATGAAAAGAGAACAAATAAGCCGGAAGTGGGTCACTATAAAGGAGTGCAAGACATCTAAACATTAAACCTGAAAAGAGAACAAAGAAGCCAGAAGTGAATTAGTAAAAGGAGTGCAAGACATTTAAACATTAGTCAGGTTCCAGTTTTGAAAATAAATAATTCTATTTTATATAGTAAAGAAGCATCGGTCTTGCTTTTTAGCCTAAAAGGGGGATGTTTGGTATTTTATGGTTGACTCAGAGATCTGCTGTTGTCTGAGCTCAGAGAAAATTAGGATTGACCTTGCTCCATTTCATTTTCTCATGGTCTCAGAGTCACTCCATTTACTGTTGATGTTCAGTGAGGTTATTTGTGTCCATAAGAGAATAATGTGGTCTAGCCGAGAGTCCAGGTCAGCTTCCAGGTATTAGCAGCTTCCCTTCTTTCTTAATACTTAGAAACAGGCACATTAATAAACAGAAGGAAAAATACCCACCTATGTAAGCCCCCTTCTTATTAAAATCAATGAGCAAACACTCTCCATTATGGTATTCTTCTTGGCATTCCAGCCACCTTTTTCAGCCTTTTTGGTACTGTTAGGGTCACAGTTGCCCAGCAGGGCCTCCAGAATGTTAGGTCAGGCCCTCTGGGGGTGTGAATGTGTGGTGTGTGGTCTGATGCCACATGAAAGATGCAAAGAATTGCATAGAATGTAGATTAAAAATATAGTTTATTTAAAAGTAAATTAGAGGGAGAGAGAAAGAAAGAGGAGATTCACCTCCCCAAGGTAGGGGAGGGGGTCAAAGCCAGTAAACAGGGCACAGCCATAGCTCAAAGAGCACATGGCCACACCAGAGTCTAGCAAGGCAGTGGAAAAATGAATACTCATGGTTGAGTCCTTTTAACCATTTCCCTTGGATGGGGAAAGTCATTAAGGTGACTGGGTGGTGGTCTGCTCCACATGATTACGAAGGGGCAGGTAAATGCAGATACTGATGTCTGGTGATGGACAGCAGGCAGATGGCATGGGTTAGCCACATGAGTCTTAGATCTTAAGGTCACCAGACATTAGCATCTCATGTACTCAGGTGGTAGACTAGATGGGAGGAGACAAGAGAAGGGTGTTTTCCTGCAAGAGACCTGTCAACATTTATAATCCACAAACTCCTTGACTAAAAGGTTGTCTATTATCATTTCTATGGCTTTCTTTTTGTCTTGCATCTGATGGAGATTTGCTGAGGGAGTTGGGTAGGCTGTCAGCTTGGCGTGCAGTAGAATATCTTGACACTTCCTAAAGTCTGCCTATTGGAAATATATCTATGTCTAACCTGTGGTAGATTCAAAGTGTGTCAGTCAAAGCACAAGTGGTTATGCTGAGGCAAAATGTGAACTAAATTTATTCTAAGTTTCTATAGGCCCATCCTTTCAGGTGTTCTTTTCCCAACTCTTCTCTCTCTCTCTCTCTCTCTCTCTCTCTCTCTCTCTCTCTCTCTCACACACACACACACACACACACACACACACACACACACACACACACACACCCTAGTGTTTTAACCCCTGTACTTCATTCTCAATAACTTTCTAAGGAATAATTGTATATGGTAACTTTTCTAATCTCCATTTAGTTCCGTTTCTTCTGCTGTCTTTTTGCTATATTTTCTGAAGGCTTTCTTTGACTTCCTTTTCCAGTCTGTCTCAAGAGTTATTTATTTTCTCAATCATCCTTTAATTCTCAAGATCTCTTGTTTGCTCCAGTATTTTTCTTCCCCTTTCCGTGCATTTAGTTCTTATTTTATGAATTAAAATATCTTTGAATCTTCCTCAGGACATGGGTTTGAGTTTTAAACATTGTTTTCTACTTTCACAATTATTCCTTTCTTCTGGACTCATTTTGTACTTGGGTATCTCAGTCCCTCTCATGTTTATATCTTTCTTATGTATCTATCCTAGATCCATTCATTTTAAAGGTGGGGGCAGGTCACTGGCAGGCTTCCCTGTAGGGTAATTGAATGGGAACCCCCTAAGTGCCAGAATACAAAGATTTTTTTTTATGGGGACTTTGGATTCAGTCATGAACTCTCTGATTTTCTCCATCTGAGAAGACTCAAGGCTTCCATTGACACTGTCTGGGGTTGGGCTTGGTGGAATTATCCTCTCTCTAAGACGATCCTCTTGGCTTTCTGGTCTCTTGGTGTTTCTCTAGTTGACGGCTCCTTCCTCCCTCTTTATTCTGCCATCACTTCCTTCTCCAGTGCTGCCTTCCAAACATCTGCCAAAGTCTCTGGTATCCTCTTGGCCTCAATTCCTTTTTCACCAGCAGCAGGGGGCAGAGTGGAGTGTGGGCTCTTGAGACCACCTGGCTGGGTTCAGCCTGGTCTTTACCTTCACTAGATTTCTCACTTTGGGCAAGTCACTTAACATCTGTTTAGTTAACTTATCTGTAAACAATACAAATGGTACACACCTTGAAGTTTACTGGAAGAAGACTGTGAGTTATTTATAAAGTCTTAGAGCAAGTATTGGTGCAGAGTCAAGTCCACAGATGTTAGCCACAGTCATCATTAGCTGTCATTGTACCTACAAGTTCCTTGACTATCATTATGACCGGGTCTCAGGAGGGGGAGTCAGTAAATGCTTTTTTTGCCTTCTTAAAATAACGCCTAAACATAACCAACATTTTCTTTCTCTCATCATCCTTCCCAAGGCAAGAAATCACAAGTAGGAACTTAAAGAACTTTTCTCTATATTAAGTCTGTTTTTACTTTTACTTACTGCTAGTGTAAATCAGTACAATTTATTTGTGTAATAGTTGGCTCAGGTAGGAAAAAATTGTTAGATGTTGATACTCTCTGACTTAGTCATTCTATTTCTAGAAATAACTTTAAAAAAATCTCAAATGTGGGCAAAGTTTCTTGCAAGGAGAATGTTCTTTGTACTATGATTTATATAAAGAATGAAAAACAGACCAGATGTGATAACTCATGCCTGTAATCCCAGCACTTTGAAAGGCCGAGGCAGGAGAATTTCTTGAGGCCAGGATTTTGAGACCAGCCTGGACAACACAGTGAGAACTCGTCTCTAAAAATAAAAAATAAAAATAAATTAGCCAGGCATAGTGGTGCATACCTGTGGTCTCAGCTCCTCACGAAGCTAAGGGAGAAGGATTGCCTGAGCCCAGGAGGTTGAGGTTGCAATGAGCCATGATCGTGCTACGACACTCCAGCCTGAGTGACAGAGTCAGATCCCAACTCAAGAAAAAAAAAAAAGAATTAGAAACAACCTAAGGTCAGTAGCTAGGGGAGGACTGCAGCAGAGACTGGGCAGCACCGGGAGGACATGGCAATCTGTGGTAGGGACAGGGCCAGTATTTAGTGGGATCCAGGACTCTGTGGGATGAAGGATCTTACAGAAGCAAGGAAACCTCCGGTTTTCCAGCACAGCACCAGTACATTCACCAAGACAGAGGCTTGGACACAGGGTATAAGACATCATTTTGGAATGAGAAGAGTCATCTGCAAGAAACATACACCTGAATACATATTTTGAAATGTTGAAGGGGTATGGCATAGTCTTTGATGAACCAGGGTAGCAACTCCAAAGCTGAGTTAATCTGCAGTGGACTCTGAATCAGAATGACCTGGGTGAAGTCTTGGCTCTTGTGAAAATGTGGGCATTACCTAACTTTTGGGATTTCCTCTGCTTTAAAATGGGAGTCCTGATTGCACGCATCTTATGCAGTGTGTGTGATTATTTAATGAAGTTTACGTAAGAAACTCTTCACATCATAGACATTCAATACATGTTACCAGAACATTTCTTCCCACCTTTTCTTGTGTGTATAGATCCTGCTGTTTCTGTAATTATCAGATGTCCTCCTCTGATTATCTTTTCCTTGTACCCTAGCAGGACAACAGATCTCTACCTTGGCATGGGAGTGAGGGCAGAGGGAGCTGAAGTGAAGTAACTGTCTTTAAATAGCAGCTGGCAGAACCCAGGAGACAGAGAAACACTTTGGTTAAGTCTATTTTGACATTCACTGCCACCCCAGAGCGATCTGCAGAGATCGGCTCCTTGGTCCTCACTCTTGCGACAGCCGGTTCACGTCCTATCCTACAATTTGTGTTTTCCTTCTCAAGGTTGCAACAAACCTTCCAGCCTGGACAGACACCAGCGAGCTGTAGGGAAAACCCCTCAGAGATCCCACTGCTGGCACCATAACCCCCGACGACAGTGGGTCCCGCCCAGGTAGTCATGCTTGCTCCTCTCTGACTGGCTCCTATCATTACCTAGAATCAGATGGCACATCCAAAGCTGAGTTAACATATAGAAGATCAAGAACTGAGAAAGAGGTGGATGGGGGGCTCTGACCCCAACCGAGACCAAAGGGAATCTGTGCCCAGGGGTCTGTGGGGGCCTCTTCATCCTCTCCTCTCTGCAGGGTAACATGGTCCAGGTGCTCACTTCCTCTTATCCCTGCTGCCTAGCAATGACTCAGGTGGGGCAAGACAGCCACAGGGAAGTAGGGGATGGCAGCGGGGGAGAAGAAAAGGGGCCAGCAGGTGGGTAGGGTGGGGAGAGGAGGTGGACCAGCAGCTCTGACCTCTGACCTCTCCAGCAGAGGCCAGCTCTTCAAACTCTTGCCCTGTGACCTCCCGACTGCTCTGCATGGCTCAGTGGAAGAGCGACTCAGAGTCCCACTCAGCTCCCCCTGTCTGGCCCTTGTCACATCCTATCTGAGCTCCTCACCTCACCTGTAGCATGAGAATCATATTTCCCTGTGCTGTTATAATGACCAAATATAACAGATGTACATGGCCCGGCCAGTGCCTTTCACGTGGTAGGTCCCACTCAATGTCTTTCTCATCCCCTTTACCTGAGACCTGTCCTTTCCAGGTGGAGATTCCCCACCCCTGCTGTGTTAGGGCACCTGTCCTGCGCTTCCCACCACAAGCACCTGTTACTACATAGGACTGCCTCAGACAGGGCCTGAGCTAATGCTCTCAAATACGCCCTCTACAGGAAAATCTGAGGAATAATAAAAATTTATGAGATTGTTTGAATAAGAAGCAATTCATTAATTGGGAAGCACCAAACTCTGACAAAAGCGGGATTAGGAAGGCATTTGATTGCTTGCAGTTATAAACTTGCCTCTTTTGGCTTACTTTGTTGGAAGATTTCTAGTCACATAACCACATGCTAGTTGGTTGCTCATTATTGACTGATTGAAGTTAAATTTTGTTTCTGGGCAGGCATGGTGGCTCACGCCTGTAATCCTATCACTTTGGGAGGCCAAGATGGGAGGATTGCTTTAGTCCAGGAGTTTGAGATGAGCTTAGGCTACATAACAAGACCGTGTCTTTTAAACAAAAGAGCTGAATGGCATAGGAAGGTGCCTGAAATACCAGCTGCTTGGGAGGCTGAGAGAAGATTGCCTGGTCCCAGGAGACTGAGGCTGCAGTGAGCTGCGATTGTGCCACTGCACTCCAGCCTGGGCAACAGAATGAGTAAAAAATATATATATACACATTTTAATATACCATATGAACCACACGTATTATGTATATACCATTTATGTCATATACTGTCTATAACATATATCATCTATACCATATATACCATTCATATGCTGTCTATCCCATATATACACAATCTTTACCATAAATATACTGTATATATCATATATACTATATTATCACATTTATGTATATATCATATCTATATATCTTATATACTATATATATATATGCCATATATATACATATACATTCACTGAAACACAAACATACACACACACACACACACACACACACACACACACACACACGCAGGGGCAGCCAAAAAAATGAAAACACATTTTAAGCATGACATTTCCTGAAATGATGGCATTAATCAAATGAATTCTAGCATCACCATGTGACAGGCAGGACAGCCAAAGAAAATGGTGGCAACACGACTGATCAAAAGTCATATGATAAATTGCTACCATGATTTAATTCAGTTTTGAAAAGTAGTGCATAGATAATATCCTTAAAACGTGTAAACATTTTGGACACCCTCGTATATGTATAATTCTTTTAAAAAGTTAAAAACAAGCCGGGCTCGGTGGTTCAGCCTGTAATCCCGCGCCTTTGGGAGGCTGAGGTGAGTGAATTGCCTGAGCCCGCAGGTTCGAGACCCGCCTGGGCAGCGAGACCTCATCTCTACAATAAATCAAAAAATCAGCCAGGCGTGGTAGCGCGCGCCTGTAATTCCGGCTACTCGGAAGGCTGAAGCGGAAGGATCGCCGGAGCCCAGCAGGTGGAGGCTGCGGTGGCCGAGAGCGGCCACTGCACTCCAGTCTGGGCAACTGAGTGAGACTCCAACTCAAAAAAACAAAAACAAAAACAAATAAAAAGTTAAAAACAATTTTTGTTTCTAATGTAAGTATTCACCAAAAACGGCCCAAGTTAAGTTTTGCATGCATTTGCAGCTTAAGCAAGGTTAAGGCTATTTTTAAGATCTGGTTGGTTTTGTTAATCCAGGAAATTTTCAGGCCTGGTCTTTGTGAAGTATGCCGAGAAGGAAGAGACGAGCGCTGGTTGTTAAAAAGGGTTATTAAAGAAAGGAAAAGAAGGTTGGAGCGTGGCTGGCTCTATAGAGAGAAACCAGCGGCCTTTGCTCTCTTTCAGGCCACTTATAAAACCTCAGTTGAGGCTTCTCAGGCTTCAAGAAGCAGTTGAGGGAGTTTGAGCTATCAGTTGCCTGACCATGAAATGAAAATGTCAGCACTGTTACAGGCTGCTGGCCCCAGGGCCTTGAAGTGCAGATGTCCGCACTAAGCCAGTCATGCTTGTCTCTGAAATGCAGCCTTAGGAAAGCAAACACTGACAGTCAGTACCAGGCTGTTATCAGATACATAGCTTTGGAGTGCGGTCTTGGGAAAGATAATATTAGCAGTAAAGCAATTAGTAACAGGATACTGTTAGAGCACAGTGTTAGCTTTTGGGCCTTTGTAACTCTGTGCTGCCTTTGCAAGGCTTACATGTTGAGTTGCTTTAACTACAACCTCCTCTGCCATCCCGCTACAAGCCCTCAGTCTCCATTTAAATTTTGCTTTAACACCCAGCCTCTTGTCTCCCCCATCCTCTGTCAATAAACACACACATTCAGAGTTGCAGTGTTGCGGGAAAACAGAGAGACCGTGACATCGAGGCTATCTTAGGAAATAGCATTTTTATATTCCCCAATGCAACTCAGCAGGTTAATGCTCCAAGGCTGAGTCGCCTGGAGAAAGAGGAGAAGAATTTTATACATTAGTGTAGGTAAGGGAGGGCGGTCGGGTTGTATGGCTATATATTTTTCTTTGGAATTTACTATCTTGCACTTCCAGGAAAGTGCCTTGTGGCTATTTGGTTTTCTCACATCCCATGTCTAGCAGGTTTGGATTTACAGGTTGATTTTTAAAAAGGAATAATTTTTAACTGTTTTCAGTCCCTCCCTGCCACATTCCCCCTTTTGATGCTCGACGCTTCATGGGTTAAAGAGCATCATCATTAATTTGGTTTATTAGCATATGTGGGCTGCAGTTTTTCATTCAACAACTGTTTTCACAAACTTAGAGGTGGAGTTTATAATTACTGGGGCTATATAAGGGAGGATAAAACAGGATCCCAACAATGGAATTGTAGATCCAATAATGTACTTAAATTCTCCCAGATCCGAGAACATGTTTTCAAACCAATTGCTAATTTGTATGCCTTGCCAATTTTGTACTGGGACATTGGCAAGCTTTCTAATATTGGTGGCTATATCAGTTATAACTTTACTATTATCATCTATTTGCAAGCAACAGTCAGGGTTATTAACTTTAGGAGTTGACTCTGTCAGTCCTATAGCAAATGAAGTCAGTTCTATAGCAAATAAAACGACAAACAGTATAGCAATTGGCAAATATGACTGACAAAGTGAAACAATGGCTTATCAGTAAGGTGTTGATTCTGTTGGGTCCTCAAGCTTCTGCCATATGCAGATCAACCAGCGTCTGGTGTGTGGTTGAAGCAAGGCTGATGGATCATCAAACTTCAGTCATGTGTAGGCTAGCCAGCCCGGGAGTGGCTATAGCAGGCTTGGAGAATCTGTTGTGGTTTTTCCATCAGCCTCGGTGACTTTCCGGAGGGTCAGCTTAAGGGGAACTGACGGATTTGTGGTGCACTCCCAGTCCTGGGAGACAGGCTTAACTCTGTTGTAATGGATCCAGGGAACTATTTTGTCTACTTTGGCAGCAGTTGGGGTAGACAAAAGGACAGTAAATGGACCCCTCCAGAGGGGCTTTAGAGGCTGTACATTCCATTATTTTACCCATACCGTATCACCTGGTTTAAAAGAGTGGGCATTAGGAGTTAAACTAATTGGTAGCTCTTCTTTTACTTGATAACGGATGGCATTTAAGGATGAGCCTAAGGTTTGCATTTGCTGTTTTAGAGTAAGATTTCCTAACTCCTTTAAGTCTCCTATATGCCCTTAACAAGAGGGGGTGGCTGCCCATAAAGGATTTCAAAACGTGAGAAACCTGTTTTTTTTTTTTTGTGGGGCTAGACCTTACCCTTAGAAGGACTATTGGCAGAAGCTGGACCCAGCTTAAATGAGTTTCTAGGCCTGTTGCTGAACCTTTTCTCGTACAGAGGCTCCTGTTCACTCCCCTTTGTGGTTTCATAGAGGGGCTTTGCCATGATGGAGAAATTAGGTATCCAAATTCTACAGAACCCTGCAGCCCTCCAAAACTCCCGGATTTGATGCTGGGTAGTTGGAATGGGTATTGAGCACACTGCCTATTTCCTTTCAGGGCCAAGTTGGCGCTGGCCTTGGGACAAATGAAAATCTAGATAGCTAACTTTTTCCTGACATATTTGGTTTTTCTTTGATATCTTGTAACCTGCCTTCCACAGGAGGGTGAGCAGTTGTTGTGTCCCTTGCATACAGTTTTCCCAGGTTGTTGCTGTCAACAGTAAGCCATCTACGTACTGCAGCAAGGTATAGCCACACTGGTGTGCTGAAAAGGCTTTTAAATCTGAGGCTAGTGCCCTACCTAAGATGGTTGAAGAATTTTTGAATCCTTGGGGCAGCCAGGTTCATGTTGACTGTCCCTTGGTGTCATTTGTTGGGTTTTCCCATTGGAAAGTGAAGATTGACTAGCTTCTTGGGGCCAAGCGGATGCAGAAGGAAGTGTCCTTAAGGTCCAAGCTGGTGAAGAAAGCAGCCTCAGCAGGGATGAGACCCAGCAGTATATATGGGTTTGAGATGACGGGGTATAGAGTGACCACAGCCTGGTTTATGGCTCGCAAATAAACTGGCTGGTTGTTGTCTGTGCTTGGCTTCTACACTGGCAACAGAGGTGTATTCCAAGCAGACTGACAAACTCAGAGGGTTCCATAATGCAAGAGTCTCTCTAGGTGCTTGTGGATTCCTATTGTGTTTTGTGTGGGATGAAGTACTGCCTCTGATGGACCGGCTGGACCCCTGGCTTTAGTTCTGCAATCACGGAGGTATATTTCTTGCTAGTTCTGAAGGATTGTCCCCTGCCCACACTCTCAGTACTTGAAATGGCAGCTCTGGAGATTTTTGTGAGGCCTCCGTTATGCTGTAGAGTCGCCATTCTTCTTCGTGGGGGACAGTGAGGGTCATGATTTTAGCCTCTGGGCCTCTTAATCTCAGAGTTATGTGATTAGGAGAGTCAAAGGTTATCTGAGCTAGAAGCTTTCCCAGGAGATCCCGTACCATTAAGGCTACGGGGCAATCTGGGAGATACGGGAACTCTTGTATGACCTCATGGTTGCCAACTGTGCAGCATTGTGGTACTGTGAAGGGATGCCTGGCTTGAAGTCCAGTGACTCCCATAACATTAGCCTGTTTTTGGGAGAAGGGACCTATAGGCCAGGTGATCATGGAGTGTTCAGTTCCTGTGTCAACCATGAACTTCATACGTTGGTCCCCTACTGTCATGCTGACCATAGGGTCCTGGGGACTTAAAGATAATAGGGAGCCTGGTCTGGCCTACTCTTGTTGCAGTCCTTCCATAGAGGCCAGGCCCATAAAGTCGTTAGGAGCTGGTGGGTCCTGTTGATAAGTGGAGCCTTGTAGACCATTTTTCTGTTGGGCTTCTTCATCAGCTATTCACTGGGGGCATTCACCCTTCCAGTCACCTTCTTGATAACAATAGGCACACTGCTTTCTCCTTAACTTCATAGGGGGTTATGGTGTCCCTTGTGTAGGATAATAGATGGAGTTCAGGGGTTCCTGGGCAGGCTGAGGCGGTCCAGGCCTTGCTCTGGGAAACTGCTAACCTGGCTGTCTTCTTCCCCAACCTCTGCCTCTGTTTCCTCCCAGTGTTCCTGTTATCTGGTACCCTGCAATGGCAACAGCAAACATGGCCACTTTCTTTTCTGCCTTCGGTCTGCCTCCTGTTGGACCTCCTTATCTAGGTTAATGAACACTTTAGTGGCAACTTCTAGCAGCTGACCAACATTCATTCCATTGTAGCTTATATCAGATATCCCCCTGGGACTGTCTGACAAAAGTTGCATTTACCATATGCTGATTTTCAACCGAAAATAGTTGCCTCTGGATCAAAGGGGGTGTATAGCCAAAAGGCTTCACAGAGTCTCTCATAGAATTGACTTGTTCTCTCATCAGCTCCCTGGAACACCTCAGAGACCTTGCTCATATTTATGGCCTTTTTCCCTCTTCCTCTCATACCTCCTAGGAAGGCTTCCTGATATTGTTCAAGCATTTGCAGCCCCTGGTTACTGTTGGGGTTCCGTTGGGAGTCCTCCTCTGGGAACTGATTTTGAGCATATGCCTGGGCTTTGAGTACTCCAGCCAGGGCATGTTCCTCTAGTCATTTTATAGCCCCCTGTGTAATTCTCCAATGTGCCTCAGAATTGAATAGCATTAGGAGGAGTTGGCAGCAGTCCACCCAGGTTGACCTTGGGGTCTGGATAAGGGACTATATTAAGTCAGTCATAGCCTGAGGCTTTTCTGTGAAAGACAGCATATGATTTTTCCAATTCAGGAGGCCTGTGGTGGTGAAAGCCTGGTACACGAATGTGTGCTGCCCACCTTGGATCTGGCCTTCTTGATCATAATAAATAGGTCGCCTGGTCTCCCTCAGTGGCATCTGGAAGGTACCACGATATTCCCCTGATGTGAAGTCAGACATGCATTCTGGCAGTTGCTTTCTGGGAGGGGTGTGGGGAGTCAGAACAGGTGATTCAGGTGTGGCCTCTGATTGTTTACGAGATGTACTAGGCTTAGGGGTACATTCCAATTGTGAGCCTCTAACAGTGGCTGATGCCATTGGAGCAGGGGCAGTGGTGGGTAAGCTGGAGAATAAGGTGGTGGGATTTCTGGTTCATCAGCCAACACTGGCTTGTCAGCCAACTCATCAGACTGTGATGGGCATTTGGACTGGGATGTTTTGAGGACTGTCATAATTTTGCAATTGTCTTCCCAGCAAGCTTTTAGCCAAGAGAGCTGGGCAAGGACCACATCGTGCCAACAGTCAATGCAAGGCAATTGGTTCGGGTGACCTGGCTCTCCTACTATAATTCTATATACTCTTGTAATAGTTTTTCTATCTAGGATCCCTCTGGCAGTCACCCAACCCCAAAAGAGGGTCAATCTATTTCACAGAATGTACGAAGCTTTCTCCAAGACTGTTTGACACCATAACAATCTTCACAGAAACATTTGTCAAAGTTCTTTTTTTTAAAAACATATTTTTTATTTTAAAATTGTGGGGTACAGTTAAGGGTTAGGTATACAAATATGTATTGTGCAGGTACCCTTGTTGATGAGGTGTGCCCCCCGTCCCCAGACAGATATTGACTACCATTAATCCCACCTCCCTTCCCCTCTCTGCCCCCCCCATAGTTTCCTGACACTGTTAATCCTTTTCTGATATTATTACGATAATTGTTCAAGGTCCACTTATGAGTGAGAACATGTGATACTCAGATCTTTGTTTCTGTGAGCACTCAGTATTATAAACTCCAATTCCATCCAGGATACTGCAAAATTCATGATTTTGTTCTTTTTTATGGCTGCGTAATATTCCATTGTGTATGTGTATCACATTTTAAAAATTCAGTCCTCTTTTGATGGACAGCATGCGAACAATGCTGCAATAAACAAACATGTGCAGGTATCTTTCTTATAGAGTGATTTGAGTTCTTCAGGGTATAGTCCCAGCAGAGGGATTGTGAGGTCATATGGAAGGTCAGTTTTTAGAGCTTTTAGGAATTGCCACACTGATTTCCACAGAGGCTGCTCTAGTTTACACTCCTACTACTTCTACACTGTAGAAGTGTTCCCTTTTTGCCACATCCTCTCCAGCATCTGTTATTTTTTGAGTTATTGGTAACAGCCATTCTGACTGGAGTTAGGTGGTATCTCAGTGTAGTTTTAATTTGCATCTCCTTGATGATTAGTGAGGTTGAACGTTTCTTCATGTGTCTGTTGGCCGCTCATATGTCTTTTTTTGAGAAGTGTCTGTTCATATCTTTTGCCCACTTTGTAATGGGGTTGTTTATTTTTTTCTTTTCAGCATGTTTGAGTTCCTTGCAGATCCTAGATGTTAGGCCTTTGTCAGACATGGAGTTGGCAAATGGTTTTTTTCCCAGTCTGTGTGCTGTCTCCCTGCTCTCTTGATGGTTTCTTTGGCTTTGCAGAAGTTTGTCAGTTTAATGAGGTCCCACTTGTCTATCTTATCTCTTATGGCCTGTGTGTTTTGGGTTTGCTCAGGAGTTGGATGCCACTTCCAACTTCCATATGGGTGTGTCCCACATTTTCTAAAGTTCTTTTGGTTTGAGGTTTTACATTTAGGTCTCTGATCCATTTAGAGTTAATTTTTGTGTATGGGGATAGATAGGGGTCTTGTTTGAATCTTCTGCATGTGATCAATCAGTTTTCTCAGCACCATTTACTGAATAGGTTCTCCTCTCCCCAGTGGTGGGAGGTGGAGCCTTTGTTGAAGATGAGTTGGTTGAGAAATTGAGGTTTTGCTTCTGGAATCTCAATTCTATTCCTTTGGTCTATATGCCTGTTCTTGTACCAATACCAAGCTGTTTTGATTATTGTATCTTTATTGTAAAGTTTAAAGTCTGGTATTGTGATACCTCCTGCTTTTTTTTTTTTTTTTGCTGAAGATTGTTCTGGCTATTCTAGGTCGTTGTGTTTCCATATGAATTCCCGTATTGTTTTTTCTAGATATGAGAAGAATGTTGCTGGTAATTTGATGGGTATTGCATTAAATCTGTAGATTGTCTTAGGTAAGATGGACATCTTCACAATGTTGATTCTTCTCAATCCATGAGCATGGGGTATTTTTCCACTTGTTTGTGTTACCTTTGATTTCTTTGAGCAGTGTTTTGTAGTTTCATTGTGAAGGTCTTTCACGTCTCTGGTTAGGAAGATGCCAAGGTATTTCATTTTCTTTGTGGCTATTGTGAATGGAATTGTGCTTTTTATTTGGGTTTCTGTTTGTTTATTATTGGTGTAAAGAAATGTGATTGTCTTTTGCACATTTATTTTATACCCTGAGACTTTGCCAAAGTCCTTTTTCAGTGCAAGGAGGCTTTTACCAGATTCTCTTGGGTTTTCAAGGTACACAATCATGTCATCTGCAAAGAGAGATAACTTGACTTCCTCTTTTCCTATTTGGATACCCTTGATCACCTTCTCTTTTCTGATTGCTCTAGCCAGGACTCCCAATACTATATTGAACAGGAGGGGTGAGAGTGGGCATCCTTGTCTTGTTCCAGTTTTCAGGGGAAATGGTTCCAATTTTTGTAACGTTTAGGAATGTACTGATTGGATTTCTCGTAGATGGCTTTTACTATTTTGAGGTATGTTCCATGTATGAATAGATGCTCGAGGGTTTTTTACCAAGAAGGGGTGCTGGATTTTATCAAAAGCTTTTTCTGCATCTAATTATATAATCATGTGGTTTTTGCTTTGATGTCTGTGGATGTATTTAATTACATTTATGGTCTTGCGAATGTTGAACCAGACTTGCATCCCAGGGATGAAGCCTACTTGGTCATGATGGATGATTTTTGAGATGTGTTGTTGAATCCGGTTTGCTAGGATCTTGTTGAGAATTTTAGCATCTATGTTCATCAAAGATATTGGTCTGTAGTTCTCTTTCTTTGTTGGGTCTTTACCTGGCTTGGGTATCAATGTGATGTAGGCTGCATAAAATGATTTGGGGAGAGTTCCATCTTTCTCAATCACCTTGAATACTTTCAGTAGGATTAGTATCAGCTCCTCCTTAAATGTCTTATAGAATTCTGCTGGAAAGCCATCTGGTCCAGGACTTTTTTTTTTGTAGGTAGTTTTCTTATTACATAGTCAATTTCCTTGATTGTTATTGGTCTATTTAGGGTCTCAATTTCTTCTTGTTTCAACCTAGGCAGGTTGTGTGATGTCAGAAAGTCCTCCATTTCCTTAAGGTTTTCAAGTTTGTTTCCATACAAGTGTACATAGTAGTCTCTAATGATCTTTTGTATTTCTTCAGGGTCAGATGTGACTTCATCTTTTGTGTTTCTGATTGTGTTTATTTGGGCTTTTTCTCTTTTTTTCTTGGTCAGTCTAGCTAGGGGACCATCGATCTTGTTTATTCTTTGAAAGAACCAGCTTTTTGTTTCATTGATTTTTTTTATTATCTTTTTGTCTTCTATGTCCCAGATTTGAGCTTTTATTTTGGTGATCTGGATTCTTCTGCAGAAGTTAGGGTTTTGATGGTCTTGCTTTTCCTCCTTCCTTAGGTGACTTATTAGGTTGATGATTTGTGATCCTTCCATTTTCTTCATGTGCATTTGTAGAGACATGAATTCCCTCTTACTGCAGCTTTCATGGCATCCCAGAGATTTTGGGTAAGATGTTTCTTCATTTTCATTTGTTTCCAGGTATCTTTTAATCTGTTTTGATTTCATCATTGACCCAGGAGTGGTTTAGCATCATACTATTTAGTGTCCATGTCTTTGTGGTTTTGGGGGAAACTTGTTGGTGTTGATATTTATTTTTATTCCACTGGGCACCCAGCCAGGGAGGGAGCTGGCAGCAGCTGAGTGCCAGGTAGATCAGTGTAGCCAGCAAGGGAACCCAGATCTCTACAAAGTGGTATCCGAGGGCCTCCACAGGCGGTGGTGGGTGACTTGGGGCCGGGTGAGATGGTGTAGCTGGGGAGGGAGCTGGGAGCTCCACTCAGCCGGGGCCCAGGGCCGCCTGGGGTGGAATAGCAGCTGCAGAGGGGGCACGGTAGCTGGGCACGCATGGGACCAAGGGTCTCCATGCCTCAGACCAAGGTGGCTGGTGGTGGGTGAGGGGGGGAAGGAAAGTAAGAGTCTTTGTGGGAATTCACTTTCGGAGAATCTCCCAGTCCCACCTGTGCTGTCACCATCTTACTGGAACCCTCCTGTCAAAGTTCTTAAGCATGCAATCAAGGAGTGTATTCTTACTTTGGTTTTCACCCATTTTCTCCAACAGACGGCAGACAAACACAAATAAGGGAACAAGGGGTGTGAGGGACAGTTGCTTTGCCCTCCTCCAGTCATACTCCTCACAGAGATATTTCAGACATCTCTCACCAATTGGCAGGTTGGTACAAAGCCACAACCTGGACCAACCCTATGACAGGGTTGGGGCCGCCTTCAGCATTTTGAGGTCATCACTGGCTTAGATCAGGACTCAATACTCACTTTGGCCCTTTGGTCAGATCAGAATGCTTCTGCTGTCCATCTTATTCACACACAATCACACAGCACACTCTTAACCCTCCACCTTAATTCTAGGAGTCAAGCGGTTCATCTCAAGACAGTGTTTCCTCCCACTGCCTATCAGTCCTTTCCTTCAGACTGGAGACGACTAGCAGACTCCGTGAGGTGATCAAGCTCCCCTTCTGCCATCGACTGGCAGGTCTATGCAAAGGCCCTTGTTCCTATCCTTTCTGTCGGGCAGTGCTCCTCATGCCAGTTCCCTGCACCTCTTTCCGGGTTCGTGCTTTTGAGATCTGAACTTCAGTGCACCAGGAGGGGCCTCCTTCCTATGGATTAAAAAGTCCACTGCACACCAGGTGAGATTGCCTCTCTCATCACCCTGGGGGTCTAATCCCAATGACAAAGGAGGTTCAACACACCATCTCTGAACTTTCCCTTTCCTGGCCTAGGCACCAAGAAATGTTGTGGGAAAATAGAGACCATGACACCGAGGCTAACTTAGGAAATAGCGTTTTTATTAGCACCAGTGCAACTCAGCAGGCTAATGCCCCAAGGTTGAGCAACCTGAAGAAAGAGGAGTGGGGTTTTATATGTTAGCTTCGGTAAGGGAAAGGGGTCAGGTAGTATGGCTATACCTTTTTCTTTGGAATTTGCAAGATTGTATTTAGCAAAACCAGATTCTCAAAGAACAAATTATCTCCAGGATATACATGACAAGCAGGGGTTGCAAACTGATAACTTCACAAAGAGATGATGCAGGGGTCAGGTTGTGAATCAATTACTATCTTGCACTTCCAGGAAAGTGCCTTGTGGCTATTTGGTTTTCTCATGTCCCATGTCTAGAAGGTTTGTAGCTTGCAGGTTGATTTTTAAAAAGAAATACTTTTTAACTGTTTTCAGCCCCTCTCTGCCACAGTAGCTTCCCTCAATCCAAGCCCTGGTTTCCTTTCTCCTTTTAGTGAAGAAGAAAACATTAAAAACCAAACGATCTTCTGCATATCCAAACCTGTTCCTTTCCTGACATCTTGTTTTCCCAGGACTGCTTTCTTCCCCCTCACTGAATTGCCTTGGCAACCAAGTCACATCTCAGGAGTTGCCCTGGAGAACAAATTGTGCTGTGCTTGATCATGTTGAAGAGGGAGGGGAGGGAAGATGAGATGCTGGGCTCCCCAGTAGACCCTGAACTCCTTAAGGAGAGCTGGACTGATGGGTTCCCCAGGATAAACTCTCCCTTGGAAACAAGATGATCACCTGTTCCATAAAGGGGCAACTTGGGCTCCAAAGTGTCAGTGGGAAGCTGCATGCCCCGAGATCAACCTGAAGGGGAGAGAGGAACATGGAGGCATCATAAGGATTAACACTGAAGGTCCAGTTCCCCAACCGCCTGCAGAATCCTCTTCACTGTCAGTCTGAGAGCGTCTATGATTAGCAGGAGCAATCCTCTTTGTATGGTAGTTGTACTCAGAGATGTGTAGTTTGAAACATCATTTCTGTATAACTTTTCACATACAGATGTACGATAGGGGAAAATGCAGAAATCACAGTTTTTAAATAATTTTTGAGACACAGGGTCTTACTCTATTGCCCTGCCTGGAGCACAGCTTCAAACTCCTGGGCCCAACTGATCCTCCCATCTCAGTCTCAGGTAGCTGGGACTACAGGCGTGAGCCAGACACTAGGCCCGCATTTAATCTTTATCACTTCCTTAAAGGCACTATCTCCAAATACAGTCACTGGGGCTTAGGGCTTCCTCAAAAACATTTTGGAGGGCCACTATTCTGCCTATAGCACCGTGGCTCCATCAAAGCACCCACGTGGTGGCTGCTCAGGTGGATTAACGCTCAACCCCCTGAGGTTCAAGGCCATTCGTGCCCTAGCACACTTTCCTCCAAGCTTGTTCTTTCTCCTTTCCAACTGGAGAGTGAAAACTTTGGACATAGCAAGCAGAGAGGAACTGCAACACCTGCTGACCCACAAAGAAGCTTGACAGGAATTTGTGGCTATGGCTATTCTGTCCAGGTAACCTCCAAGGGGTGACCTTTAGGGGGTGCCTAGCAATGCCACTGGGCTAGTTCTGTCCTGGCAGACACATCTTTTCCAGGAGGCATCCATGGCTGGAGTTGTGAAGGGCCTTTCTCAACAGTCCATGAAGACTATTTCCTTCATATCATTCGCCAACAGTAATGACCTCCCCTTGGGGGAGAAGAAACCCCCAGAGGCAGGGTTATATCTGCAGCTGCGGGCTTTGTGGCCTCCTTTACCACTTTTTGTCTTCGCCTCATCATTCATTGAGTTTTATTGGGAGAGAAATAAAAGAATGCATGTAAAGTGCTTAGCATAATTACTGACATGTAGTAGGTGCTCACTCAATGTTAACTTTTAAAATGCTTAGTGGGCCAGGCATGGTGGCTCATACCTATAATCCCAGCACTTTGGGAGGCGGAGGTGAGAGGATTGCCTGAGCCCGCAGGTTTGAGACCAGCCTGGGAAAATTAGTGAGACTTCATCTCTACAATAAATCAAAAAATTAGCCTGGCATGGTGGCACATGACTGTAGTTTCAGTACTTGGAAGACTGAGGTGGAAGGATCGCCTGAGTCTAGCAGGGTGAGGCTGTGGTGGCCTGGAGCGAGCCACGGCCCTCCAGCTGGGTGACAGAGTGAGACTCCAACACAAAGTAATAATAAATAATAAACAAACAAACAAATAAATAAAATGCTGAGTGGGAAGAGACTAGGGCTAAAGGTCTCCTTCTTGGAAATTAGAGTCAAGCAGGATTTCCTTTAAGGACAAGCAGAAAAATCCCACCCTGGTCAATTTGTGTTCCTGGGAGACTGACTAGGTCCCTTTTCTCCCCATCTGAGGAATGGCACAAACATGGCAGAAGCCCTCTTCCACTGGCCAAGGAGGCAGAAAGCGGGAGTGGAGTTGGACAGAGCTGGTTGGAACCTGACTGTCTCTGTGTGGCTCAGGGGCTCCAGGCTTATGTCTTAGAAACTCAGATTTGTTATCTGCCCAAAGAAAATAGCAGTTTAATCTGATAGGGTTGTGGTAAAGGCCTTAGCATGAATTCCAGGCCAAAGGTGGGAAACCAAGTACCATGATCCCACACAAAGGCCCAGGGAGCAGGGTCAGAGCTAGGGGTCAGGATGGAGCAGAAGTGGGCCCAGGTTGGAGGAACTGTATGAAGGTGGGCAGCAGGGCCCAGGAGAGGGCAACACCCAGGACACAAATGTAAGAAGGTCATGGGCTTGCAGTCGCCATGTACGTGGGAGACGGACATTACTTCCCTCCCTGGCTTGCTCACAGCACTGATGGGTATGGAAAGCCATGGGTGATTGTTTCTACCTCATCCTGCTGGGGAGCTGGGGTGTTATCGGTTGCCACTTCGGGTCCTGTTCTATGGTGAGTAGCTCCACACCAGCGGGAGTGCAGTGTGGCTTAGTGATGACTTCCAATGTCAGAACTGGTGGCTGCCAATTTTGTGTAATTTGAGACTCATACTTCCTCTACCATCTTGTCCAAAGCATTTTCAGACTTTGTGATTCATATAGATGGTTCTTTTTCTTAATTTTTAATTTTTAGTTTTTTTTAGAGATGAGTTCTCACTCAGTTACGGAGACTGTAGTGTAGTGATGTGATCACAGCTCACTGCAACCTTGAACTCCTTGGCTCAAGTGATCTTCCCACCTCCACCTCCCAAGTAGCTGGGACTACAGGTGTGACTACCATGCTTGGCCAAGTTCTTCTACTTTTTGTGGAGACAAAGTCTTGCTATGTTACCTAGGCTTGTCCTCTTAAACTGGCCTCTAGCAATCCTCTTACTTCAGCCTCACAAAATGCTGGGATTACAGGTGTGAGTCACTGCACAGACCCTAGATGGTTCTTAAAGTTTCTAGAGACTTTAAGAAGTACCATAAAATTGCATATGGCTTTGGCATACATATATGTGAAGTTGTCACCTGTTAAGGTTAAGCTAGGCTGGTGACATCTGAGAGTATGTCCTGAAGGTTGGGGGTGCCAGGTGGCAAGTCAGGAATTGTCCAGGTGGATGGAGAGTCCAAATGGAGCCAGGATTAATAGTCAGGTCTCCCACTGCTTTGTCAACTGAGGCAGTGGCTGGACCCAGCAACCTTCAACCAGAAGGTCAGAGGGCATCAGGTATCGGAAGAGAGCAGAGTGAGATAAAGTGACCCCTTCTAGCTCAGAAGTCTTTGTTTTAATACGGTGTGTGACGTAATGCATGGAGTATTGCCCAGCAGAGAAGCTCACTCCGTTAAAGAAATAATTACTCTGGTGCATATTAAACATTAAGGAAGACTTTATTCGGGACTGTTGCAATAGGGGAGAGAGACTGAGCCCAACTCCAAATACAGCAAGGACAGATGAAGAGCTATATGCAACAACTGGAGGGAGTTGATAGATGGAAAGTTTCTAACAGGAGACATGAAGGGTGGGGGATTCTGCCAAACTGACCTAACAGGATTCTTCTCTTTTTTTGGAGTTGGAGTCTCACTCTGTCACTCAGACTGGGGTGCAGCGGCCGCTCCAGGCCACTGCAGCCTCGACCTGCTGGGCTCCGGCGGTCCTTCCGCTTCAGCCTTCCAAGTAGCTGGAATTACAGGTGCGTGCTACCACGTCCAGCTAATTTTTTGATTTATTGTAGAGATGAGGTCTCACCAAGTTGACAGGATTCTTCTTAAAGGCAGGTCAAAAACGAATACTTCAAAAAGGATGAGGAACTTGATTAGATGGGGGTGAGAGGATTCTCGCTAAACTGACTTTGTGGGATTCTTGCTAAGACTGGGTGATGCAGACCCAGCAAGAACAGGATGGAAAGTAATGGGAAGCCAAGGACAATGACTAGAGGGAAGAGAAAAGAGGTTCAGAGAAGCCTAACTAAAGTTTGGTCTTTTTCAAGCCATGCTCTGTGTCCAGAGTTTTGTTGGGGCTTGATCCCTGCTACCCTTATGGCTGACCTAGAGTTGCCAGCCCCCGCTGAAGGTCTAATGCCTTTAGAGCCCAGTTTCTCTGGGGGTCAGAAATGACTATGTAGCTCAAAGTTGCCATCATATGACCATATGACTATACAGTAAGTCCCCTACATATGAATGAGTTCTGTTCCAAGAGCATGTTCATAAGACCAATTTGCTGTAAGTCCAACAAAGTTGACCTAACACAACTAACACAATTGGGTATATGGTAATGTACTATAATAGGTTTATAATACTCTTCACACAGATAATGCACAGAAAACAAACAAACACACACAAAAAAATAAATCATTTTGCATCTTTCAGTATAGTACCTTGAAAAGTATGCCAGACACATGAACTAACTTACATGATTGGACATGGGAGCGCACGTTTGCATCTTTCAAACTTTGCAACTTAAAAGTTTGTGTGTAGAGGACATCAAATACTGTCCTATGGCCAAAGCCTCCAGGCAAACAAAGACCTTTTCTGTCAGACAAGACTTTCCAGGGGCCTAGGAGTCACTTCTCAGTAGCTGAGGATAAAAGGAAGACCTCCCTTTGGGTAAAGTGAATACTTCACTATGATAAGATTCTCTGAATACAATTTCTCTGGCTCTAACTCCACTTCTCTCTGATCATCTATGGAATTTCCACTCTATAAATTCTTTGGTAGTGATGGTGTTGACTACCCTGGTGTGAGAAGGCATCATTATCAAACACCTCCCACTCAAGAGCATCTTAAGTGAATTTTACTTATTCATTCCTGTACTGAATAAGTACTATGGAATATCCATGATGTACAAAGCATGTTTCACATTGAAAGAAAAATTCTTTACATTTGTGAAATTCATTTCCATTTGATTTATAGTCAAAAGTCTGCAATGTACAGAGGATAGAGCTTATCAAGCCCATTTTGCAGATAAGGACATTGCCTTTTTAAATTACTTCACCTTTATTGTCACAGGGATCAGCAGATGCGCTCCATGAAGCTCTGAATGAACTTGTGACCATTTTGACCAAGGAGTACAAAGACTGGCAGGATAGGGAGAGGTTTTTGAAAGAGTTTCCACAGGTGAAAGTGAAGCTCAAGAAGAGCAGAGCTGAGCTCAGTGCCCTTCCGACAGGATTGACAAAGTCCACAGGGACTGCACCATCTCCAACATGATGGCCAGCTCCACCAACACTATCTCTCACATCCTGATCATCCTCAGCCTGGCTCTGGCTCCTTTGACAGCAGGGACCAGTCTGGTGCTCTCGGCAACTGGGGTGGGACTGGGAACTGCAGTTTCCTCCAGCAGTGTGGATCATTCAAACAGGTTGTCGGCAGAAACCAAAGTCAAAAGCCTGATGGCCACCAGAATCAACAAAGCAAAGGTGGTCAAGGAGGCTGTGCATCAGGACACCTCCAAAGTGATTTCCTTAGCTGCCAATTGCTCCTGAGACCTGCAAAGCATTGAGAAGAACATTGTGCCTTCACCCCAACCAAAGTCAATTCCTGTTTAGAAGCCAGTTCCCAGCGCCTCATGACCACTGGGGGCATCTCAGCCCGAAGCAGTAGACAGGTGCAGAGAGCTTTTGGGGGCACGGCTCTGGCGATGACCTAAGGAGCCCGCATGGTGAATGAGGCTACCGTGAGCATCCCTTCTGATGAATGTGATCAGCCTTGTACACAGTCAGTGTACTTGAATGAAGGGGCAAAGGCAAGGTCAGTGGAAGAACGGGGCAGCAGGCACAGGAGCTGGAGAGAAAGCTGGAGCAGCTCACCCAGATCTATGTGAGTATCCAGCCGGGTCCAGCCCAGTGACCCTGACAAGCGCAGCCACTGGGGAGGTGTGCTGGACCAAGGTGAGGACACACTGGAGACTTTCTGTTGGAGGGAAAAAGAGGGTGGGGAAAGGTTCAAGGAACTGGGTTTTAGGGAGTGTGGTATTTTTGTAGCTGAGCACAGCAAGGGAGGGTTTAAAGATGGCAAGTGTGTCCAAAAGATGGCAGACTTGGGAGTGCATGAGGTGGGAAGACAGTTTATTTTGTTATTATTTTTAAAGAGTGATGAGGTCTCACTTGTTGGTCTTGAACTCCTGGGCTCAAGCAATCCTCCCACCTCGGCCTCCCCAAATACTAGAATTACAGTCATGAGGCACCATGCTTAGTTGGAACAGTTTATTTTGGATTCAATAATACGTTGGGGGATTAATAGAGAGGGAGCATGCAGAACAAACAATGAGAAGGCCAGGGAAATGGAAGAGTAGAAAACATGAAACAGCCGGAGTCAAGACTGTAGGAATACAGGTGAAGAAACTGCAGCTCCACTGCCTGTCTGCCTTGTACATAGAGTCTCCCCCAGAATGCAGTCTTCCCTGGGGGTGGTCTCCAATTCTGTCTTTCCTGTGTTGACTCATACTTGTCTTCCAGTGGGTGTCTCAGTCAGGCAGTGGTTTCTTGGTAGTAGTGGCGGTGGTGATGGCAACAGAGTGGGGGAAGCCTTGGCAAGTGGCCAGCCCTGTTTGGGGCCTGGTATCCAGAAAGGCCGATGCAATTCCAATGAAAATCCAAGTGCTGTGTTGGAAAGTATTTGAATGGGGTTTGGGGCAAAGAAACCAAGCTGGGTACAGTGGCTCATGCTATAATCCACATACTTTGGGAGGCCAAAACAGGAAGATTGCTGGGGCTCAGGAGTTCGAGACCAGCATGGGTAACAAAGCAAGACCTCATCTCTACAAAAATTTTTTAAAAATAGCCCAGCGTGGTGGCACACTTCTGTAGTCCCAGCTACTGGGGGTCGAGGCAGAGGATTGCCTGAGCTCAAGAGGTCAAGGGTTCAGTGGGCCGTGATTGTGCCACTGCACTCCAACCTGGGCAACATAGTGAGAACTCAATTCAAAAAAAGAAAAGAATTTAGGGTAGAATTTTCTTTCCCTGGCTAGGTGGGCCTATGCCCCTTGTCAGCTTTGAAGAATTTGCAGAATACCGATCTTCCACCTTCTGCACCCCATATGATTATGGGATTGAAAATCTCTGGGTGGGATAGTTGAGGCAGAGTATTTTAGTACAAGTTAGACATAGATAGATACATTTCTTGTAGGCACTTTTTTAGTTTTTTAGACATCTTTCTGCAGGCCAGGTCAGTCCACCCCACCCCCTCAACTCATCAAAAGAAAAGCCCAACAAGGTGAAAAATGGTACAGCCCAACCTTTCAGGTCATGGTTTAGCATAATAATTATTAACACATCTTCCCTGTTAAAGGTAAAGGCTCAACCCCACCCCTTAGCCTATCAAAGGTTTATAAATGTTACTCAGACCACCTTTTAGCTCATAGTCATGAAGTCTGGCAAGTGAGTCTGCCAAAGCATAATGTGTGTTCTGGGAAAGGCCAAGCCCTCATCCATCAGCCCTCATCCATCATGACCATCTCTCCGAATGGGAAACCTGTACCCCACCTTCTTTAACATGATAATTATTGTGAAATTATATCAAGCTTTTAGTCGAAAGCAAAAAGCATGGTTTTTATTTTCAAGAGACCCACCCACCCATGCCAGCTTTCTGGCACGATTCTCTCTCTGTCCTATCTTTTTCTCGCAAATAAATTCTGTTTCAAAATCTTTGTTGGTTGCTCTGAAATTCCTTTCAGTAGTGAATTAAAGAGTCTGTGAGCATGCATCACACTCCACCCAGGCAGGTTGGTTAGTGAAGGTTAGAAATAAATAGCTAAATTTCTGGTAAGATACTTTTATTTTTTAAATAGGAAAAAGTCCAACCATCTTTTCTGCAGGTCAAACTGCCTTGCAGGATGGAATGTGGATTCAATATAGATTTTCAGTCCATCTCACCCCTTCAGCTCACCAAAGGAAAGCTTTATCAAGAGCTATAGAAATGTTAAATAGACCACCTTTTAGCTCTCAATCACCAAATCTGGCAACTCAGTCTACCAAAGGCAAAGTGTGTGTTAAGAAAAGTACACTCTCCTCAAGTATCAGACACAGAGATGATAATCTCTCTCAAGCAGTGGAAGCCTGTAGCTTACTCATTAGCATATCAATTATTATGAAAATATTTCAAGCTTTTAGTCAAGAGCAAAAGTGTAGACTTTTTTTCAAGAGATTTGCCAGTGTCAGCTCTCTTTCTGGTATGAATCTCTATCTTTCCCTTTCTTACTTTTGCTAATAAACTCTGTTTTAAAAACTTTGCTGGCCACGCTGCAGTTCCTTTCAGTGCTGAGTCAGCGCCCACAGGTTTGCAACACACCCCACCCAGCAACAAAAGCAGATGTCAGGAACAGGACAAGGAACCTTGTAGTGTGTCAAAGAGATCAGCCAGCTTGGGGTCGAGACAGCCTCTCTGAGCCTGTTTCCTCATCAGCTGAGGAAAGGGATGCTGGAAAAGATGCTATCTCAGATCCACCTGGCTCTGCACTTTTTGTATTCTATATAGACTTTGAGTCAATAAATATTGACTGATCTGTGGAGTCTTTCTTGTATTGATTGGTAGGTTCACCTGGACGATGGGTCTCTGACTTCCCTTCCTCATGAAACTTCTTCCAGGATCTCAGGGAACAAGTCTTCCTCAGCCCCTCCTACTCATTCACTGGGTTCTCACCCAGCCAGTCATTTCTCTCAGGCCCTGGAACCCCACAGGCCCCACTGTGAAACTCAGGCAAAGCTTGGGCACATCTGGCCTTGGCTGAGCACAAGCATGGTCCCCACCTAACCACCAAAGCTCATGATGGACATGTGGCACATGGTGCTGACTAGGATCAGAATGGCCTGTGTGTGACTGTGAGAGAGGGTCAGCAAGAAATAGAGAGACAGAGACAGACAACCAGATAGCAAACACTCCCCTCCAACTGGCCCTCATGTTTCACCTAGACTCCTGAAAGGGCTTCCAGAATGTGGCACTGTCCCTGCCCATCCTCCACATGGGACCAGGTTTGTCCTTAAGAATTTGTCCCTTAAGATTTGATCAAGTACCGACTCCAACTCTTTAGTGACTTTGAGCAGCCTAAAGTAACCTGTGGTGGCCTGCGTTCCTCTGAAAGCAGAGCCAGAGGCAAGGCTCCTGCACAGGGAGTTGATCTGGGAAGTGATTCTGGGAGCAAGACTGAGGGACCAGGAGAAGTGATGCAGGGAGGGGAGGAAAGCCAAGAAAAGGGCACCCATGTGGGTGATTGAGCCTGCTGGGGCCTTCAAAGAATGTTTTCAAAATCTTCCTATCCAGGGAAGAGATTGGGAAGCATTTGACCATTGCTCCGCTCCCCCGTGGGTTTGCCCCAGTGGGCATTAGTTCTCTGTATTTCCTTGTTGTGCAGCATGTGAGCACCTCGGTTGGAACCCAAGGCTGGAGCAAGAGCAAGAGACACGAGATATGCAAAGTCATCCCCAAAACCCTACCAAGTCGCCTATAACGTCCAGGACCTAATAAGCCCATTGCAGATACAATCCTGCAGACTCTTCTGTCCCTCTAATTTGCCATTAGCCAGTGGTTACCTGAGGACTTTAACTGAGTCTTTTGTTCTCTTCCTGAAGATGTCAGGCAAGCCACCACCTGCCTGACTGCTTGAACAATGTGTTTCACTTGGGTTTGTCATTTCTTGGGTAATTCACATTTTTTCATAGGTTTCACTCAGGCATTGAATGCTTTCAGGCATTGAGTAATTGAGTTGTTCAGTAATCCATCAACCATTTTCTCCTCGAACCTTAATAGTTTAAATTCCATTGTGCTAGCTGTATTTGATGAAATTCCACTGTAATGCTTGTATCAGTTGAGATTCTTTTGGTTGCAAGCAACAGAAATGGAGTCTGACTGACCTAAACGAAAATGAAAATCCAGTGGAAAAGAGCTAGGGCAGTTCAGAGGGTAGAAAGAAGAACAAAATTCACACACTCCAGGAAGGACAAGAACTGGGGCAGATCCAACATGAGGAATGTATGGTTTGTCCTTTGATGTCTCTGCCACCAGATGGCTTATATCCAACACCTTGAGTCCCTGTGTTTCCACTTAATGTTTCAAATTCCCAAGAGACAGAATAAGTTGGGTCAGGTGACTTGATTTTTGAACCAATCAGTCAAGAGAGGGGATGGATAATAGACACACAAACCTTGGTGTCAAGCAGTCACCTGAATTTGTGGCTACTATATACAGTCAACCCCTTGGCTACCACACAAACACATACAGGCAGGCTTCTTTGAATACAAACAGAAATCACTCTCCTTAGCCTGCTATGAATCCAAGTATCCCAAGTACAACAGCAAATGCCTTCACCACTTCTCCAACTGAAGATATACCCTAATAATCTCTACTTACTACATCTTGAAGATACGTCATGGAGTAAGGATATGTGTGTGTATGTGTGAGTGTGTGTGTGTGTGTGTGTGTGTGTGCGCGCGCGTATACATAGACATACATAGACATACATACACACACACACATATATGCATATATACATACACACATGAAAATGCACAAACATACAGATACACACACAAATATTTATTTGTAGGAATCAAAGAGGTACAGTAGAGGCTATACTATGCCAGACCATTGCTCACTGTTATAGGCCTTTGACTCTACTCAATGTTCCTCTTACTGTGAGCAATTTCATTCATATGGGGTCTGAGCCCCTTAGTGGTCTTGCCTCACTAAGGTTGTGTAATTTTTTTATTAACCTTTACTATCTACTATAGTAGTACAGATAGAAATCCTAGGAGATTCCTCAAGTTCTATTCATATTCCTCCTACCCTATTGTATAGAAACCCCATGAATTTCTCATGATAATCAAGATCAATTAGCATATACAACCCAGTGGTGATCTCACTGTTACCTCTACATAGAGTAGCATGGAGAGCCAGACTTGGTCCATCCAGACACCACTTTTCTTGGCCCTGAAGGAGGGATTCCCTCCTTGGGTACTAAAACTTCCAGGTCCAAAGGTTCAGAGTCAATAGGTCTTAATGACAATAGTTTTGAAAGTGGCTCATTATGTGTAACCATAGATCTGTCAACCTCATGTTAACCTCTTAATGCCCATATCCATGAATGTTGGCTTTGAGGAAAAAAATGCACTAAATGCAGGTACAGATTCAGAGCATAATTCGTCCCGTAAGGCAGCACTCAGCCACTGACAAGGAACTGAATGCTCATCAGGCCATTTCAGTGATGTCTAAGAGTGTCACTTCTGGGGTGGAGACTCACTGGGCACCAAGTGAATCTTGATGAGGACAGTTCCACATCAGTTCCATGATTACAGAACCCATTTTGAAATAGTAGGCGGCCTGGGAAATGGGAAGACTTGCAGTGCCAAAAGGTGTCTTCTTCTCGAATATGAAAAGTCTCTTTGATGGTGGAGCATTCACAGTGGTGGGCATTCACACGGGACTTGAGTGTTTTTCAGCACTGACCTCATTCTGAGAGCTCCATCTCTACAACTCTTCTCTCAATATCTCTCTCACCAAGCCTCCAGATTGCTTCCTTCCAAAATACTGAATTTGCAGCCAAATCCTTAGCCGTTGCCCAGGAAACAATGCAGATCCTGGCTTGGGGGTGCCTCCCCTTCCAGGCAGAGTGACTACAAGATGTTCTTTCCTGTTCTTCAGAATATCCTAAATACATTCACGGCCAGCAAATTTTTGTGGATACTTTGTTTTTCCTGACTGTGTGATTCTTTCCAAACAATGTGTTTTCATGTCACCTGAAAGTCTATCATGAGGATCTTGGCGAGGTATTCGTCCTACTGCTGTTGACCTACTCGTTGGTAAATTTACAGAATCACCATGTGAATTCATGTCAGCAGCAATGAGAAACAGAATTTGGAATGACATAAATTCACATCGGCGTTCGCGAAAGGGTTTTAAGAGGTGTTTTGGCAGAAGCAGAGTGTCAGGGAGAAAGCCCAGGAAACTTGAGAGGGGCTGAGTGCTGATGACTTAGCGTAAGCACCTGAATTGAGCCCTCATGGTCTTTTCAGTGCTTTTCGTCATTTTTCTGTATTCAGTTTTTGAAAATTGGGGTTAGATGTCTGCCTTCTATAATCAACAATGTCAACATTTTGAGCCCCTGGATATAATAAACTTGATTCACAGGAGAGAACTGTTCAGCATAGATTTTCTTCCTAGTTTGGGGATTTTTCCATCATGTGCACTCAGAGAGAGAGGCTATTCCCACCACCCCCTAGACTAGATTCTTCCTCCCAGGCCCAACCCTGGCACCAGGGCTATACAGAACCTGGCTGACTCACTGGCTGCTTCCACTTGGGATCCTGAATCTGGAGCAGGTGAGGGAAAGCCCAAGTGCTCAGAACCCATTCCCAGTGAGAGCAGCAAGACTGCCCAAGAGGCAGGGGGGCAAAGGCAGCCTGCACCTGCAGAGGCGACATCTCAAGGGGGTGGAACAGTGTTATGACCACAGCATTCCTGACAAAGCACCGGTCTTATGCTCCCAGCCTATGGCCTCATGTTGCTATCTTGATTATACTTACTTTCCCAGCCTGGTCTCCAGCTGGAGTGAGGTAATCTGATATCATTCCAATACATTTCATGTTGCTGTTTTTCCCCGCAAGAGACTGAGATGGAACCTTTGCTTGACCAGGAGCCTGATGGATGCATGCCAGGAGCTAGAGGCTGTTTATCTGCTCCGATATCAAGGACACCTTAGGAATGGCAACCTCCGCTCGAGTTACCCCTAGTCAGGTTGCCCTGAGTAGGTTTATGAACCTCCACCTTTGTTCTTCAAGATACGGTAGTATCTGGCCACAATGGAGAGGAGGGTAGTATGTCACCTGCCTCCTTGAGACATGATGATGACACCAATTTCCATAACTCCTCCAAGAAATTGATAAAGATTTTGTTTTTGTATACCCAGGCATTTAAAAAATGATGACCAGGGCCAGACTGGTGGCTCACATCTCTAATCCCAGCACTTTGGGAGGTCAAGTATGATGACTGCTTGAGCCAGGAATTTGAGACAAGCCTAGGCAACACAGAAATTTTTTTTCTGTCTCTACAAAAAAAAATTAACCTGGCGTGGTGGCATGTGCCTGTGTTCCCTAGCTATGTGGGAGGCTTAGGTAGAAGGATTGCCTGAGCCCAGGAGTTCAAGGTTGCAGTGAACCATGATTGTGACACTGCACTCCAGTCTGGGCATCACAGTGAGATCCAAATTCAAAAATCCAAAACGATGATCAAGTGAAGGTAGGGGCTTGATGAACCCATTGCAAGGTAAACTCAAATCAGATATTCATTTATCGCCCCTTCTGACCAGCCCACAATGGCACTCTGGGACATCATGGGTCCCAGGAATTGGTATAAATCTGGCCAATATCCAACAGTCCCGAGTACATTGTATTTCCTTTCACCAGTCTGCTGTTTTCTGAGGGCACACTCCTGGTCCAGGAAGGATAGACAGATGGAATACTCACAGTTGGGAATGAAATAGAATTCCATTTCTTACTTTAGAAACTTTTGGCTTACTAAAATTGCATTTTCCCTGTTAAATCTCAGAGTTGGGATGTCTGGCATTGGCTTCTACTCTGCCTACCCAGCACTGTGTGACTCTGGGTAAGTCACTTCCCCTCTCTGAGTCTTAGCTTTTTCACCTGGCAGATGAGATTAGGGTCTCTTCCTCTGCTGATTCAGAGTTGTGAGCAGCCAATGAGGTGTGAGTAGTAGAGGGTGCCACTCAGCAGATTTGACCTCAGCCCTGACCGCTTTTGCCATCTACCTCATCTGAGCAGTCACCAGCACATTCCCAGGTCATTTGGCGGGGTACAACAGATGGTAGATCCCTGCACCTGGGGACAGAGGCAGAGGGTCAGCAGACCTGGCCTGGGGGATTCTAGCTATTCAGGAGGCTGAGGTGGGAGAATCACTTGAGCCCAGAAGTTCAAGGCTACAGTGAATTATGATGGTGCCACTGCATGCCATCCTGGATGACAGAGATCTTGTCTCAAAAAAATTGAAATAAAATAAAAACGAGGCCTTTGACCGGTGAGTGGTTAAGCAAACTATGGCACATCCACACCACATCACTTAGCAATGAAAAAAAACAGACACTACTGACGTACCCAGTAACCTACATGACTGTCCAGAGAATTGTGCCAAGAGTTAAAAGGCAGTCACCAAGAGATACATACTGTATATAAGGTTTTTTGGGTTTAGGTATTTTTTTTTTCTTTCTTTTTTTTTTGAGTTGGAGTCTCATTCTGTCACCCAGACTGGAGTGCAGTGGCTGCTCCCGGCCACCGCAGCCTCGACCTGCTGGGCTCCAGCAATCCTTCCTCCTCAGCCTTCCAAGTAGCCGGAATTACAGGCATGTGCTACCACGCCCGGCTGATTTTTTGATTTATTGTAGAGATGAGGTCTCGCTGCCCAGGCGGGTCTCGAACCCGCGGGCTCAGGCAATCCACTCACCTCAGCCTTCCAAAGACGCGGGATTACAGGCTGAGCCACCGAGCCCGGCTGTATTTTTTTCTTAAAAGTTTAAAATTAGAGCCGGGCTTGGTGGTTCAGCCTGTAATTCCGCGCCTTTGGGAGGCTGAGGTGAGTGGATTGCCTGAGCCCGCGGGTTCGAGACCCGCCTGGGCAGGCGAGACCTCATCTCTACAATAAAATTAAAAAAAAAATTAGCCGGGCGTGGTAGCGCGCGCCTGTAGTTCCAGCTACTTGGAAGGCTGAAGCGGAAGGATCGCTGGAGCCCAGCAGGTGAGGCTGTGGTGGCCGGGAGCGGCCACTGCACTCCAGTCTGGGTGACGGTGAGAATCCAATGCAAAAAAAAAAAAAAAAAGTTTAAAATTAGAGAAATGAAGACTAGACTAGCAGTAGCTGGGGCTAGGTAGGGGAAGGAGGGAAGTGAGTGTGGTACTAAAAAGACAACACGAAAGACACTTGTGACACAAATATTTTCTCTTGGAGGGGAACAGTGGCTCAGGTCTGTAATCCCAGCACTTTGGGTGGCCAAGGTGGGAGGATTTCTTGAGGCCAGGAGTATAAGACCATCTTCAGAAACATTAGAGAAATGACATCTCTACAAAAAAATCATGTGATGGTGCATGCCTATAGCCCCAGCTACTTGGGAGGTTGAGGTGGAAGGATTGCCTAAGCCTGGGAGATGGAGGTTGCAGTGAAATTTAATGCTGTCACTGCATTCTAGCTTGGGTGACAGAGGGAGACGCCAACTCCAAAGGTGGGGGGGGGGCAGGGAGGGAGGGAGGAAGGGAGGGAGGAAGAAAGAAAAGAAAAACATTCTTTCTTGACTATATCATTGTCAATGTCCTGGTTGTGATATTGAAGGAGACTAAAGAATCATCATTTGGTGCAATAAATAAAATTAGTAGCCCATGACCTCAAAGCAGAAAACCGGCTGGTTGTGTATTAAATTTCTGTATGTGTTTGTGTGTAGGGCATTTAAATGTTTAATTTACTTGCCAACATCTAACATTTTGGAAGATGTTACCACTGAGGAAAACCGTGTAAAGGGTACATGAGGTCTCTCTGGATTATTCTGTACAACTGTGAAATAAAACATTTAATTAAAAAAAAGAAACAATAAGGCAGTCTCCAGCTCTCAAGGAGCACATGTCTATGGAATGAGAGGGTGGGGAACCCTGCCTGGCAGGACAAGGAGGGCCTCCAGGGTAGTGGCCTCCAGCTGAGTCCTGGGGTGGGGGAGCTAGCAGGCCAGCAGTGAGAGGAGGACAGAACGTCTGGGAGGGCAGGGCAGGGCCACACTGGGCTACTTGGACCTTTCTTCTCCAGAGTCAGTCCTGGGATGGGAGACCTCAGTCCTTTTATACCACTGCAAAGATGCATCCCGCAGGCTGTCTTTCAGCCCATTCATAAAAACTGCAAGTGACAGATGCAATGATGTCTTTATGTTCTCTTGAACTGGGGTTGCTGCTGCCGCTTATCTGGTAGAGAGCTCAGCCCAGGAGAGCCTAATGGAGAGTCCCTTGACAAACACCACACCAGAGCAAGGGACTTCGATCAGCCTAGCCGGTCAGCATCAGCCTTCACATTCGGTTTAGAAAACAGGCAGATTTTCATGTTCTTCCTGTTAAAAGAAAATTTCTCTTTTAAATGTTTGTTTTTTTCTGGGTATGCCTAGTCCTGCTTTCTGTGGACTAACAGTCCAGTGGTAGAAAAGGGGAGCATTTTAGAGGCAGAGATCCCGACATCTGGATCTTAATTCCACCACTTACTAGTTATGGTCATGACCCTTGGTCTTCCTGAATCTCTGCCCCTGTGACTAATAAGACTGAACAGGCCATTGGCACCAAATTCATAGGGCTGGGGTGGACTTTGACAAAGAACATAGTACAATACCTGACCTGTGGTAGCTGCTCAATAAGCAATACTCATTGTTAATAGTAATTGTAATTTATACAAAGAATTCAGATATGTACTTTTTCATAGTGCTCTACAAACAGCCCTGTGATTTCCACAAGCTGTACATGCAACATACGGTCAGGATTGACCAGGTGATGCTGCAGTAACAAACAAGCCCCAAATCTCAGTGGTTTACAACAAAGATACTTCTTGCTCATGCTACATGCCCAGCATGGCCAGGGGCAGTTCTGGTCCTGCTGTCTTCCACCTGGACCCAGGATTGCAGAGAAACTGGTCTCTAGAAGGTTGCTGGTTTTCCTGGTAGAAGAAAAGGGTCTCACATCAGCATTCAATGCTGTGGCTCAGAAACAACACATATTATTCCACTCAAACTCATTGGCTGAGGAGCTGGAGGCTGCAGTGAGCTATGCTCGCACCACTGCCCTCCAGCCTGGGCATCAGAATGAGATTCCATCTCTTAAACAACAGCAAAGAAGCATGAAAAACAAACTCATTGCCCAGAACTGGTTAAAACTAGTTACTATTCCCACCCAACCCTAAGAGACCAGGAAGAATAACCGCACCATGCATCTGGAAAGGGAAGAGCCAGAAAAGTGTAGTCAATAGCCCCAGACTAATACAAGGCCTCTAGAATCCACTGCCCAGACGGCGGGAGGCTCAGCATACAGTGGGGGAAGGTAAGAACTAGAGGGGAATGTAGAGGACCCAGGGAGCCTGGTATGGCGGGTGACCCTGAGTCAGTGTGCACGGCTGAGCCCATGGGACCCCAGGGCACCTTTTTCAGCAGGACCCAGACCCAAACAGACCCTGAACCATTCTGTTCTGCAGGCAAACCAGCCAGTCCTGCTGGAAGATGGGAAGCTGTGTTTTCCTGACTTCCCAGTGATGCGCAAAGCCCTGTTTCTCTGACTCTGCCTATCCTGATCTGCTGGACTCCAGGACCTATTTAATTCTGTGTGTTCTCAACTTGCCCTCCACCCCACTTTCTGAGGCAGCCATGTGCCCTCTCCCCCCATGTCCCCTGTCCCTGCTCTCTCTAGGGACAACCACAGGGCAAGACCATTCCCAACCACATCTGTCCCACATAGCTCCCGTTCCTGGGGTAGCTATGTGCTGCTCCTTCTCGGTTTCCTGCAGCTCCTGTTACTGCTGACATTGAAAACAACACTTCTGCCTGCTTGTTGTCCAAGATCCCAGGTGTAGCTTGGACCGCATGTTGTCTGTGCTGACAGTGCCACCTCCTGTCCGCAAGGAGGTAGTGTCCGATGCTTGCTGTGCCCCAGCTCTCCTGCTGCAACTCTCACCAGAGGATTCAGCAAGAGGTTTAGCAAGGGACAGCTTGGGTGGTCAATATCACGGTCTGATCCATTTCAGTTCCGACACAGGTTGACCTTCTTTCAGATTCTGGAACTCAGGTCTTCTTTGGACCTCTCCCCACACCCCACCACAGGCCTGTGTGGGCCACTGATGGGAATATTCTTGTCACCACTTTCCTCCCCAGTCTCCTTCATCCTGTGGCCAAACTTTAAGACAGCTCAACTGTCACCTCCTCTGGGAAGCCTTCCTTAACTCAATCTACATCAAATCCCTCTGTCATGAGATTCTCCCCCGCCCCCACCCCACCTGCGCTGGATTGGCAGGCAGATGTGAAGCATTGGGAAGAAGGAACACCCACAGGGCAAGACCATTTCCAAACAGCAGAACCTCATGAGAATCGCTCCCTCACTTCTGCCAGGCTGCTGTCACACGCTTTGTGATCTCAAGGAAAAGATGCCAGCCTGCCAAACATGTTGGCATAGGAGAGAAGTCTCTGGGTCTCTTGCTTGTCTGAATAAGCTGACGCAGGTAGCTGAAATAGGAGGCCCCTTTGTTCTCTGTTTGCCAAGGATGACGCAGCCCCTCATGTGTCCTGGAAAGCTGACTTCTTGCCAGTGCAGTCCTGGTGTACCTTGGGGGCACGGGAAGGTGTCCACAAGGAATGTTCTGGGCATGATGGTTACCCAAGCGACCCCTCATGCCCAAGAGCTGATCCTCAGCCCAGTATTGTTCCTAAAACTTGAAAACATTGAGGAAATTACTGTCACGGTTCTAGTAAATGCTTGGCGGCTATCTCTCGATGCCATTCAATTGAGAGGCAGGGAACTGGCAGAAAGAGGTTTATTTCTGAATTCAGAATTCAGGGAGGAGAACCTGGCTCTTGATATTTCTGGAATAGATCTGCTTACTTCTTAGGTTCCACAGTTCGTTTTTATGAGTTTAGGATGCTGGTGCCTATATTTCACTACGTGCCAGACAGAACACTGTATAGAACTCAAGTTACAGCTGCATGTTGTCAATAGTAACTTTTTTTGGTCCACATTTCCTGGTGTCTGTTATCAAAAGGTAGCTCATCTTATCAGTGACACCAAACTGAAGCAAGAATCAAGCCTGCCATGGAGTAAGGGAGTTAACAGAGCCTATGACAAAGTAAATCATTATTCACTACAACATATTATTAATTAGTAGTTATTGCAACCAAAAGGTTATAGAAATTGCAGGGCTTATGGAAACCTGGGTGCAATATTTTTAATCTATGACCACTGATAAAAGGGAATGGAGAAGTTATCATTTGTCTCATTGAGTGAGCACAGTCTGCAGGGGGTTAAGTGTTCTTTGATAGGACTTAATGGGAATGTATAGATGATAAAGCAATACACTTTCCTTTGAAAATTCTTGGGAATGTAGACATGTGCAGGCCTGTGGCAATGCTTTAAGGGTTATGGCAATATAGACAGACAATATTGGTTTACATATTGGTACTATAGAGGTAGGTAAACTAGGAGCCATTTTTGTTAGGAAATATCATGCAGGTGTTGAGTAGATAGAGAAAGCCAAGGAAACTGCATTTGGTACAATGAAATGCAGCTAGCTGTCTAGAAACCGAAAGCAGGAAACTGGCTGGCTAGCATGTGCATTTGTATGTCTGTTTGCATATATATGAGGAGGCAGCTTGGATTTCCAGTCCACACCAGTTCCTGTCTGGACTCTGCAGACATCTGGGTTTGCAATCCCAGCTTTCCCCTTACTCCGCTCCCTTCTTGCCTCCCTGCACTGAGACCCACTACTGCTCAGAACCTCATTGGCTGCTCACAATTCTGAGGAGTCAGCAGGCAAGAGACCCTTACCCCATTTATCAGGTGAAAAAACTGAGACCCAGAGAGGGGGAGTGACTTACCCAGGATCACACAATGCTAGGTGGACAGAGTGGAAGACTATGCCAGGCATTCCAACTCTGAGATTTAAGGGAGAAATTTGTTTTAAATAACCCAACAGTTTCTAAAGTGAGAAACAGAATCCTATCCCATTCCCAACAAATTGTGCCCTACTGCTGGGGACAGCCTGGCTTGTGTGCTTCCAAGTTTGTCTCTGCTTCTAGGCTCATATGTCCACAGTTGAACACACGACTTCAGTTTGACTTTTAATCTTGTGATGACAAAGCTGAGCCACAGTGTTTGCAATCCCCCTTCTCACGCCACTGTCCGGGCCGTTGTTCCCATCCAGGACACACAGTGCCTGACAGAGGGCCAGGTGAGACAGAGGCAGGGAGACAGAGTCCTATGATCTACCTGCTTAGCCTCCTATCATGGCAAGTCACTCCCCTCCCAGGGTCTGGCACAAGTAGGTGCTTATGACAGGGTGGGTGAAACAGCCTCTGGGTTCCTTGCATCTCAGGAGAATTCTTCTTCCCCATCGGGCCTTAGAAGAGGCAACCTGGGGGAGTTTCCAAGGAGTCCGGTTCCTGGGGACAGGTCTGACCCAGACCACACTAGTGATGACCCTAAACCCATTCCCATGGGTCCAGGTCACTTGGACAAAAGGCCAGTTCCCTGGGTCCATGTCTCACCACCATCTTTTCTGCCTCTTCTGAAGTACCCTGAGAAATGCACATGGCCCACAGCTGCTGCCTTCTGGGGTCACTGACCATGCCCTAAGTGGTCCAGGAACCCATGCAGAGGCTGGGGAATCCTCCCTCTCCCACTTCCCCTTCTACCTTCCAGGGGCACAGGGACACACAAAGAGCAGTGAGATAAACCTCGCTTGGAATCCAGGCTCTGCTACCTTGGATGAGTTACCTGAACTTCCTTTGCCTCGGTTTCTTCATTTGTCATATGGGGACTATAACACTTCCTTGGAAGGGCGACTTTGAGAACGAGGTGAGAGGGAGGCCAGGCTTCTCCCTACCCCCATAATCGCTGACAATGAGACCCAGTCGTTGTCACCTCTGTTGATGCCAGTTGCCAACCCAAGAACCCATGGTATTGAGTTCCAGCTGGACCCTCCCTCTAGTATTCAAGACACACCCCCAAGGGGAACAAATCACCGAGAAACTAGTCAGCTGGCTCCACTCCCATCCTTAGCTCTGCCCTTCAGCTGGCTCCACCATCACTCTCTGCTCCATCCCTCAGCTGGTTCTACCCTCAACCTCAGTTCCATTCCTCAGCTGGTTGACCCAGAGCATGGGACAAGTATAGGTCTGGCCCCTGGTCTAGCCTCCTTTCCTGCTGGAGTCTGGCTGGGTCTCCTGGCAACACGCAGTCTCCAAGTCATGTTACCAGGACTGGCACTAAATAGCTGTGTAGTCTGAGCTACCACTCTACCCTGGGTTCCTTTCTTGCCACTCTCCTGTGCCCCAGCCTCAAGCTCTAGGGCGTTCCCAGCTCCAAATCATAGGAGCTCAGCAAATGCAATAGGTGTGGCTGCTTTTTTAAATCTTTGTTTTATTTTGACTCAGATAACTCTAAGAGAGTGATGTTGACATAATGCAGGTTTCTCAGAACATTTGTTTGTTTATTTATTTATTTAGGCTGGAGTGTTGTGGCATAATCAGAGCTCACTGTAACTTTTGTTTGTTTGGTTGTTTTTTGAGGCAGGGACTCACTCTGTCATCCAGGCTCCGGAGTGCAGTGGCACAATTACAACTCACTGCAGCCTTGACCTCCTGGGCTCAAGCGATCCTTCCATCTCAGTCTCCTGAGTAACTGGGACTACAGGTGTGTATTACCACACCCAGCTAATTTGTGTTATTTTTGTAGATATGAGGCTTCACTATGTTGCCTAGGCTGATCTTGAATTCCTGGACTCAACTAATCTTCCTGCCTCAGCATCCCAGAATGTGAGATTGTAGTCGTGAGCCACTGCTCCTGGCTTCACTATAAACTTGAACTACTGGGCTCAAGTAATCCTCCCACCTTAGCCTCCCAAGTAGTTAGGATTACAGGCACATGCCACTACGCCCAGCTAGTTTTAAAGTTTTTTTTATAGAGATGGAGTCTCACTATGTTGCCCAGGCTGGTCTTGAACTCTTGGCCTCAAGCAATCCTCCCACTTTGGCCTCCCAAAACACTACAATTATAGGCATGAGCCATTGTGCCTGACTGAATATTTGTTTTCTTTTTGTTGTTTGCTTGTTGTAGAAAAGGGGATCTCACTAAATTGCAAAGGCCGGTCTCAACATCTTGAGCTCAAGTGATCCTCCTGTCTTGGCCTTCCAAAGTGCTGAAATTATAGCCATGAGCCACCATGGCTTGCCAGTCAAACATTCATTTTAAAATAAATCTGGGGCAAGTCTTCACACAAACAGCCTCCTTAATTATGAAGACTTAGCAAAAGGGAGCAATCTCTAGGTCCACCTTTTTCCTCCCATCATTCACACTCCTGAGTAGTTTCCAATTGCCCCCATCTGTGTTGGCTGTGGCTGGCTAAGCACCTCCAAGAAACATTGAGTTTTCCACCGTTAAACTCTCGCTGGTGCAGCTATGAGTGCAGATAAGAATAGTTCAAAGAGATTTCCCACTGTCTTAAAATGGCAAGTTGATCAAAATGGCGACACTCTAGATCTGATTTTTATTTTGATAAACATAGTCTCAATAAATAGCCAACACTCTCCAGGACCTCCATCTTGAAGGAAGAATCAGGACTTAGCCCTTAGTGTGCAAACACTACCTGGTTGTGAGGGCAGGTCACCATGTTGGTGGGAGAAATTTTTATGAGAATTATTGTTTTGGTTGTTGGTCTAGTTATGAGGTTCTGTAGGTTTTGAGGAAAATGCCCCAGCCTCACTTTCTCATAAGCCCCATTAGTTGTGATGTTTTAGTGTGTAAAGTTTCTGGTACATGGATATGGCGTCAGATCAGAATCTACCGTGCTGATTGTTTTCACTGAATGCCATGTACCTAGCTGCATGCTCCAGGTTTGTGTCCCAGTTCCTCTTCTGGGAACACTTAATTCCATCACCTGGAAAACTCTAGGTCATCCAAAGCCCAAATCAGGCAAAACCTTTTCTGAGACTCCCTGGATCCTTCCTGGTGCGTTGACTGTCACCATCTCAGAGATTCCATAGTACTCTGAGGTACTCAAGTCCAGCTATACATCTTCTTTCCTCATCTGTCTCCCTCTATGAGACTATGATCACTGGACTGAGGGTTTCTCAAGTGTGTCCACATCCCCAGTGCCCTGTGCAAGGCCTGGACTTGGCTAGGCAGAGATAAGTTGCTTTTTAAGTGGAAGTAGAAACTTGCAAGCACTAGTTGGGGGCTAGCAATGGTTGGATGACCACAGAAGGCCATGGGAGCCTGTCTACAGAAAACCTGGATTTTCTGAAGAAGCCTACTTCTGCCCAATGACACATCCTGTCTCTGGACACAGAGGAAGCTGAGGGAGGGCCAAGTGTTACAAAGTTCAAAGGGCACCAAAGAAGGAAAGCCAATCCCGTTTCCTGATTGATGGCTGTGAAGAGGAGTGATCAACTGCAGACAGCTATTGTGCTGAGATATTTACAAGCAGTTTTATATTTAATTCTTGCCTTGCCTCTAGGAGGCAGGTATGCAACTTATAAATGAAAGTTCAGAGAGGAAAACAACTTACACACATCTCAGAGATACAGAGAGAAATAGAAATCCAGGTCTGACTCCAAAAGTGGTACTCTTAACTTCTAATTCACCACTGAGACTAAGAGGATGAGAGTAGGACTGGAATGCAGAGGTCTAATCTCTCTTTCCTCATAAGAGCCTGTTTCCCTAGGATCAGTATCCATGGCAGCCTCCTGGGCCTTTGTAGCACGTGAAGGAGGGACAGGAAGAGGGATGGGCATCATTATATCAGACACTCACACCAATGTTTGTCTGATGGTTTGCAACGCAGTTACTTCTTTATCATTTACTCCTCTTGAAAAAGGACAGAATTATCATCTTATTGTTCAGGTTGGGAAACTGAGACAAAGGCAGAGACAGTGGTTTGCTGAAGGTCACACAATAAGTCAACAAAGGAACTAAGACTAAAAAACAAGTTCAGGTAAGCTCTTGAAAAATGAACTCTCCTGCAGATAACAGCCATACACTCTGTACAAAATACAAAACAACTGCTTTAGAGTTTGGGTGGATGAACAGAAGGAGAAAGATTTTGAGAGGAGTCAAAATATAAAGGAAATGATGGGCACAGGTGAGTGCTCCATTTCTTCAGTTTTTTGTTGAGGACAGCTACAGTCATGGCACAGCCTAAAAGTAGCTAAAACTCTGAATGTAAGCACACCGTCTTCCGGCCTGAGGAAAGCAGAGGACAGAACCCAGGGCACCCATGACTGCTGAAGAGTGAGAGGAAGTCATTAAAGGAGTTTTTCAAGGAAGGGGAACTCCAGATTTGTGTATAATCTCTACCCAGAGTCTGACTGATCCTGAACCACATACATGAAGCAGATTAAAGGCAGTCTGAAAGGAGATCTTAGCTGCCTGTCATCACAGACAAGACAGAGTTTGCTATTCAACTTTAATCAAATTAACTGCCTGCTGAAGCAAAAAAAAAAAAAAAAAATCATATCATTGGAGGAATATAAGAAATTCATAGTTTCTTCAACATAAAATTCATCATTCCAGAATATATACTAATAAAAAAAGACTTGCTATATGAAAGAGTAAGGAAAATATAACCCATACTCAAAAGGAAAAGCAATGGACAGAGGTTAACCCTGAGAGAGCCCAGATATTGGAGTTAACAGATGAATCTACTGTAAATATTCTTGATGAGTCAAAGAAAAGCACACTTGTATGAAATGATAGAAATCTCAGCAGAGAAACAGGAAATATACAAAAGAACGAGAAGAGCAAAATCTGAACCTAAAGATACGGTATCTGAGATTTTTTAAATGAAAGAGCATGCTTCACAGTAGATGGAGACTGCAGAGGAAGAGTGAGCATAAACACTGATTTTTAGAAATCATCCAAATGGAGGAAATTTAAGGAAAAAAAGTTCAAAAAACATAAAGTCTTAGGGACACATGGAGAAAATCCAAGGATAATGAATGGTTGGAGAATTGGTATCCCAGAAGGAGAGAAGAGAAAAAAGTTGGAAAAAAATAACTGAAGAAATAATGGCTGAAAACTTCCAAAATTTGGTGAAAGAGATAAATTTACATGTCTAAAAAGTTCCGTGGACCCCAAAGGAACAAATATAAGACAATTTCCCCTAGGCCCATCATAGGAAAACTGCTAAAAACTGAAGTAAAAGAGAAAATGTAGAAAGTAGCCAGAGACCAAGAACATATCATATATAAGAAACAACAGAGAACTTCACATCAGAACCTATGGAGGATATAGCACAGTGGAACAACATCTTTAAAAGACTGAGAAAAACAAAACTGGTCAACCTAAAATTCTACATACAAAAAAAAATTTTTTTAAATGAAGGTAGACCTGTTGCAGTGGCATATGCCTATAGTCACATGTGAACCAGGTTCAGTGGTTCAATGTTTGTAATCTCAGCATTCTGGTAAGCCAAGGCGGGAGGATTGCCTAAGCCCAGATGTTCAAGACCAGCCTAGTCAACATGGCAAGACCTCTTCTCTACAATAAATTTTTAAAAATAAATAAATAAATATTTAGAAAATGAAAGCAAAATGATGACATTTCTAGGTAGAGAAAAATTAAAGCATTAATTACCTCCAGAAATGTACTAAAAAATGCAAAATGCAAATTCTGTCAGTCAGAGAAATGATTCTAAAGGAGGAGTCAAATCCTCAGAAACATACTGAAAGAGGAGAAAGGTAGACACCTGATAGGCAGATAGGACAGATTCCTGGTAATAATTTCCTGCAAACTTCATGGACTGGAGAGGTCACATCCACTCCCATGTCCATGAATGGCTCCTTTCATGTTTCTCCCTGATTGGCCCTTCCCAACTCATACTGATTGGTTCATTTCCTTTCAAACATCATGGTGCCTCTCTATGATTGGAGCTATTGTCAACCAATCAGCAGGTTCTTAGGACTATATAAACCTTTGCCTGCATAGATATTGCCAGAAACCCTTTTGGGACTCCTCCCACTACTGGGAGCGTTCCTATTTGCTAATAAAATTCCCACTTACTCACTCTCTGGCGTCTGCATCTATTGTTATTATTATTGTTGTTGTTGTTGTATTATCATCATCATCATCATTATCATTATTAGACAAGAACCTAGACTAGAGAGAGCTGTTGAATACCGCCAGACTAGAAGTGCTGCTGACTAGGAGAGCTTCATACACCAGAGGCTGGCTTTCCAGCTGAGAGGGTCAATGGAACCTGTGGAGCTGATTAAAGATGAAACCAGTGAAGCTGATGGAACTGGTTCCTGTGGAGCCAACGAAACTGAGGAAGGCAGTGGAGCTGATGGGACCAGTGGAGCTGACAAAGCTATTGGAGTAGATGAAACCGAGGAAGCTGACAGGGCCAGCAAAGGTATAACACTTCTCACTTTCTGGCTTGTCGGACCAGAAGAGCTGTGCACACTTCTCAAAATTCTGGTGACCTCTGGAGTTTTTGGCAGTTGGAATCTCCGAGTTCTCAGACACCACCACATTCCCCTATCCAGAAGCCATCACATCCCCAGCCACCATGTGAATCCCAGACTGGCAGTACAGCTCCATGAACAGCAACATGCCTTGGGGGCCCAGTTTGACAACCAGACCAAAAAAAAAAAAAAAAAAGATTTGGGGGCGCTCAACCAGGATTTGTCAGAGGGGTGAGTTAAAGTGGATCTATCTCTTTATTTTTGTTTCTGAGGCTTCTTAGCCTCTGCTTTCTTACCACATTTTCTTCAGTCTTTTCTATTGTACATTATTTTCTTCATGATTACTGTCTCCTTTTGATGCAATGTTGTTTTTCCAGCCTAGGAAGCTGGCACTGTTGAGTAGTATTGAGTCTGGCTTGGAATGTAGCTCAGGATAATGCATTTTTGTTGTTTTTGAGAGGCAGGGGATGAAAAGATTTTAAGAATTCTCTCATAATTAAAGAACTCACTGGTAGAGGGTAGTAGGCTGTGGTTTTGTTTCTTCTGCCTTGTTAGGTATCAGCACAAACTGGCGAATATGAGAACCTGTTTTCTGTGAAGCATTTCCTTTTGGGAGATATCTTGTTAATTTAGGTCCACATTCTTTCTTTCGTTTAGGGAGAATCTGGCTCCATAGTTTATCCTAGCATGTGGAGGAAGTGTGGTCAACACAGTTAGAGTATTCTATGGTTAGTTCGAATTGAGTGAAAGTGGACTCTTCCCTCAAACCACCTTGTCAATTCTACGTCCTAAGTATTTAGACCCCTCTGTTTTTGGCCGTATTGGAACCAAAATACACAAGCTCTATGTTAGATAAGCCCCGCTGGCTGTCATTTTAGACTTTTCAGAGACCATTAGGGACTGTCTTAATGGGCCTACATACCTTTTTCGGTCACTTTTATGTCTCCAAACTTAAGTGGTTCCTACCAGGTAAAGAACTTTGGATAGTAATTACTCCTGTTAATATGGATGTTACGACTTGGCTTAATCTGTGTGTCTAATAGCCAGAGGTCTGTGGAAGGTCCCAAGAACACCCCCTACACCCATTAGCATCTCTTGTCCAAATACAATTACTTCAAGGTCTTTTTAAAGACTTAGTATGAATTGGGGGGATGATAGGTTTGAGAAATCCAGAGACACAGTCAACATTCAAGGACTGGGGCACTGTGCAGGTAAGTGTGACCTATCCTGCCAACCAGGTCCCATCCACTCAATGCAAGTGGAGGTCATGCTCGCATCCATGGGAACACAATGAGTAGAGAAAGACAGGAAAGTGAGAAGATGCTCTTCTTTCTTTGATCCTTATTCATGTGCCTTGGTTGGAGGAAGGAAAGCTAAGGGAGACCTTTCTTTTACTTCTCACTCTCCAGATGGGTAGCAGGCCATCTGGCTATCTGCCGCATGCACTCTTGTCGAGTGCATCCTAGGATATGGGAACTTCTTTAATACTCAGACACTGAAGAAAAAGCATCTTAGATTCTTTTGCATCCAAGTGTGGTCAAATTATAAATTGCAGGATAGAGAGTCTTGGCCTCGGGGGTAGTTGGTCATTTCAAAGGATGGTGCCAATGGATCAGGGGTGCCAGTCCCTAATATGCCACTGGGGAAGGCATCAGTCCCTGAGGCCTCTCCTGGCCTGTCCTACCCACCTTACCTAGATCCTTCCCATACTTCAAACATGCCCCACTCTAAAACTCCTGCCCTAGGCAGACTCCCACTTTACTTATGCCCCTACAAGAGAGGCTTAGTGAATACGGCCCTAGTAAGAGACAGGTACCCTTTTTCCTATGGGACTTAACACAGATTAAGAAAGATCTTGACAAGTTCTCAGATGACCTGACCAGTGTATAGATGCTATCCAGGATTTAACACAAGTACTTGAGTTCTCCCAGGAGGACATTATGTTACTCTTAAGTCAAACCTTGACAACCACTGAGAAACAAGCAGCCCTACAAGAGGCAGAGAAATCTGGGGATGGGCTTTGCATTTCATAAGGTGTCAGACAGTGAGAAGTGCCATATCCAATTGGAAAATCAGCAGTACTATTGGAGGACCCTAAATCGGACCTTAATGCAGAACTGGGAGAATGGAGAAGGAAACATTTCCTAGTGTGCATACTGGCAGACTTAAGAAAAACTAAGACTAAAACTCTCAACTACTCTACAGTATCCAGGATAGACCAGAGAGCAGACAAGAATTCCTCGGCCTTTTTGCAAAGGCTAAGAGAGGCTTTGGTTAAGCACACTTCCCTAGATCCTGAGTCAGGTGAAGGATAAGTTTATTACTCAAGCAGGTCCACATATCAGAAGGAAGCTGCAGAAGCAGGTCACAGGACCAGAAAGTACCTTGAAGAACCTCCTGAAAGTGGACACTCCAGTTTTTTACAATAGAAATAGGGGAAGGCTCAAGAAAAAGAAAGGGGACACAAGACAAAGGCAAAGGCTCCAGTGGCTGCCTTACAGGTTTGTAAACCCCAGGATCCCTGAGGTGCACCTGCTACCTGCTATGGATGTGGAAAACCAAGACATTAAAGATGCAGCAGGGTATCAGCATGGAGGTCTGCAGAACCAGAGGGCCCAAAGAGGTGACTCACGTGGCAGTCGCCATTAGCAACAAAACTCCAACTGCCCATCAGAGACCTGGTAAGAATGATACTACTAAGGGGATGGTGTCTGTGCTATGGATACTATTTGTAGGGGCATTAGAAGCCTATTTTCCCCCAAAAGGCCTAAACCTCCAGGACCTTGTCCACTGTGTAGGCCAGAGAACCACTGGAAAGCTGGTATCCTCTCTTCTGAAGAGAGGAGAAAACATCCAGCTTAGGAGTGCTGGCCACTGAGGAGGCCAGGGAACGTACTAAAGTGCCTGGCATAGCTCACCATTGCCCCCCACCAAAAAACCCCAGATGAATATGAGGGCATTAGAACCCAAATTAATTTAATTAACACAGGTGCTGACCATTTGATCCTGGCCATCCCTGTTGGAATATGTAACCTTATCATAATTTAATTTGCTAGGATGAATTCAATATATAAATGTGGAAGGTTATATGGAATGGAGGAAAGGGGAAGAGCCAGAAAGCAAAGGAAAGATGTGGAGAAGGTGGTTGTTGTTGAAGTATGTTTCCAGTAAGGAAGAAGGTAAAGGACAGAATGGTTTTGTGTCGGAAAAGATCTTGTATGGTAAGTTTTTGTCCTGCAATAAAGTGTATGGTTATTTAAAGGAAGGAACGTATAGGACCAAAAAATAGAGGGTACACAGATGTCAAAAATTGGTAGGTGTGTGCCGTGGAATGGCATATGGAATTCTGGAGACTTGGTACTGAAGGCTCTTGCCTCTCCCCTTCTTTGGGTCCGGATTGGGAAGGATCCTGCACTATTCTCTTCACTCCTTCAGCATTGAAGTTCACTAAATAGACTCTTGGATTCATCATACTACATTGAAAGCCTGGAATCCAGGAGAAATGGCCTCTGCTGACATAGAAAGGTACCTGGGGTACTGTTGTGAAGAACTCACAGATCTCAAACTAAAGATCAGAAAAGATAAGTGTCAATAAATAACCCCCATGGATATTCCTTGTAGTTTTACCTTTATTCTCTGCCTTTGCTTTTATCTTGACTTACGACCATTAAACGTCTTTGTCAAGGACCCCTTAACCCTGAACGCCCATGGGCTTATCTACTTCCTTAGACAGTCATGTCTTTGACTCCTCCTACAAGAGCTCTCACACAGGAATGAGAAAATGAGAAGGCTGTTTTACTTCCTATTTCTCTCATCACTTGCCCTAGCTTCTTATAAACACCACCTGTCACCCTCCATCACCTACTTGGTTCATCAGGGTAATTATTATTATTATTATTATTTTTTGAGTTGGAGTCTCACTCTGTCGCCCAGACTGAAGTGCAGTCTCGACCTGCTGGGCTCCGGCGATCCTTCCGCCTCAGCCTTCCAAGTAGCCGGAATTACAGGCATGCGCTACCATGCCCGGCTGATTTTTTGATTTATTGTAGAGATGAGGTCTCGCTGCCCAGGCGGGTCTTGAACCCGCGGGCTCAGGCAATCCAGGGTAATTATTCAAACTGCTGCGTATGCCCACAGGAGGGACTGTCTCTAACTCCCCCCGCCATAGCTTTACCATTGTCTCTTGACCCGATTAGGAATCTCAGTGGTCCTTTCTATGAATTCACCACCCTCAAAGGAGTAGTGAAACCCAACCAGAAATTTCCCTGAGGTAAAAAGGCCTCAATTAAGGTTGGGCAAATGCTTCTCTCTGCTTTCAATCACCCTGAGGACTATCCTGGGTGGAATGGCTTCCCCCCGAGTATTATAATATAACTGTGTTACATGAAAATAAGACATCACCTGGGGTTTGGGGACCATGGACTCTAGTCTCTAGTGGACTCCCTAAAGAAACTGGATGACCTAAAGCCATATTAAAAAACAATCAAATATATGGGCCAGAGTACATTACCATGAATACACCAAATTGTCAGGATCTGGTGAATTGCACTGACACATGTCATCATATTACCAGCCCCTTTGGGCTACCTTGTTCTCATTTGTCAGCACACTGGAATTGTTGTAACTTGGGATATATGTATTCACACTATGACACCTGTCCTGGAAATATCCTTTTTAAATTATTCTGTAGCACAATCTGCTCATACAACCCTAATCATCTTGCCTGAAGAACTCATACACATAATAAATAGTCCCTTGGGAAAACACCAAATGGGAATAGCTAGGGTTATACAAAGAGTATTTTCTTCATGACTGTCCCCATAACTCTGATGAACCAAAAGAAACTACAGCCACTGGAATATCCTTCCCATTTGGAACCATGAGGGCACCTTCCTTAATTGGAACAAGGTACTACTTTTTTGTAATATTGGATTATCCCTGGTTTTACTCTACAGACGGAAAGGTGCTTGCACAATAGTGGTTGCTATCACTAAGGTGATGATCCTTAATCAGATTTAAATGGCTCCCTCAGAACATATACTACATATGGGATATTTCCTGGAGCAATCTAAACAATGACAATGCAGTCACAGAGATGTGGGCTCTCTGTCCAACATTAACGTGCCTAGCTATAATATACCTACTCTAGGAACTCGTGCCCTGGACCACTCAGTCTCACAAAGACCTGGACTAGGACATTCCATTGCCAAAGGTTTCTTGTGGTTGTCCAGGATACTCCTATTTGAAAAATCCATATTAAATCTCACCCTCATGGTACAGCAAGGATGGAAAGCCATGAATCTCAAGCTATTGAGATTCAACAATCATCCACTAGCTCACTAGCTACTGTGGTCCTGCAAAATCATCTAGCATTGGACAGGCTCATGGCAGAATGAGGAGGAACTTGTGTGTAATTAAAGGAAACTTGTCTCTGGATTAACACTTTCTCCCAGGCAGAAGAAAACCGGCAGGTCATAAAAAATAATATCATTGGTACTTGACAGGAACAGGCAGGCTCAGGACCCAGTTGGCTACAATCCTTTCCATTGTCTCGAGGGATCTCTAATCTGTGGACGTGGATTTTTCCCTTGATAGCTCCTTTTTTTGTATTGCTCATATTCGGTCCATGCATAGCTCATTGTAAAATTTGTTTCCTCTCGTTTAGAAGTAGTCAGACTCCAAATGGTGATGAAGATGGAAACTTGTATGGAAGCTTCCTACTACCAAGGACCCTTAGATGACTCTCCAGAGGGTCCCTAGCAGCTGTTCTCACACAGCACCCATGATCAACAGGACAAAGCCAGGCTGGTCATTGTCCCCACTCCCTAAAGACTGTTACAGTTACTACTCCAAAGAGTGGAACGAGAGAGAAGAAAGCAAGACACGGGATAGACAGGCAGTTAGGGCAAGTCCCTGGTTAAAAAAAGTAAAAGACAAAGAACCTTCCCACAGTCCACAGACTGGAGTGAACACACTCAGTTCCAGGCCTGTGGACTTTGCCTTTCTGGCCCTTCTCCCTGATTGTCTCTTCCCATGCCCCTCCCCATTGGTGCATTTACTGCCCCACTTCATGCTGCCTCTCTCTGATTTGTGCCATTGTCAATCAGTCAGTAAGGTTAGGGATTATATAAAGCCCTGCCTGCAGAGGCATTATTACTAACAGTTTTTCGACCCCTCCCACTCCTTGGAGCTTTCCTATTCTCTAAATAAATTCCTACTTACTTACTCCCTGGTGTCTGTGTCCCTCTGAAGACTGCCAGACTAGAAGAGCTTCTGACTGGGAGAGCTGCATATGCCAGATACTGGCTTGCCAGTTGATGAAGCTGACAGGCTGCTAGAGCTGACAGTTCTGACAAAACTGATGAAGCCAGAGGAGCTGAAAGAACCGGAGGAACTGATGAAACTGATGAAATTGCTGGGCCAGAGGAGCTGTAACACTACTCAAGGACTTGCTTGGTGGATCACTGAACAAGCAGAGCTGTGAATACTTCTTGGGGCTGGGTTCATTAACCCCCAGTCTAAGAAAGCTGCAACAATCTTTGGTGGCTCCATGGCTATTGACATTTCCAAGTTCTTGGGCTCCACCACATTCCCCTATCTGGAAGCCATCATGTTCTGGTCATCACGTGAATTCTGAGTTCAGAGTTCAAGGATGTGCAACTTTCCTTGGGGCCCAGCAGGCAACTTGTTAGACAAAAGCAAACAAACAAAAACTGCATCATTATGAAAAGCATCAGAAATTATAAATGTCTAAAAGGACTATTTTTCTTAACTTCTTTAAAATGCATGTGACTTTTAATTTATTACCACTGTTATTATTATTTTAGAGACAGGGTCTTGCTTTGTCATCAGGCTAGGGTTCATTCATCAAATTATAGCTCATTGCAGCCTCAGCTTCCTGGACTCAAGCGATTCTCCTACCTCTGCCTCTCTAGTAGCTTGGACTATAAGTGTGTGCAACCATGCCTGGCTATTTTTTAAAGTCTTTTTGTAGAGATGGGTATCACTTTGTCACCCAGACAGGTGTTGAACCCTTGGGCCCAAACAATCCTCCAGCCTTGGCTATCCAAAACTCTGGAATTACAAGAATGAGTCAATGCACCCAGCTCACATTTTGGGGGGAGGGGTTTTGGGGTTTTTTTGAGTCAGGGTCTTACTCTTGTCCCCCAGGCTGGAGTACAGTGGCACGCTCATGGCTCACCACAGTCTTACCGTCCTAGGTGCTCAAGCTATCCTTCTGCCTCAGTCTCCCAAGTAGTTAAGGCTACAGGCTTGCACCACAATGACTGATTAATGTTTAAAATTTTTTTGCAGAGATGAGGTCTCACTTTGTAGCTCAGGCTGGCCTTGAACTCCTGGGCTCAAGCAATCCTCCTGCCATGGCTTCCCAAAGTGCTGAGATTACAGGCATGAGCCACTGCCCCTGGCTCACACGTGACTTTTAAACGCAAAAAGTAAAATTCTGTCTTGCAGGGTTTATAATGGGTATACATATGACAACAATAACATAACGGCTGGAAGGGGTGGTACATGCATCTATGCAGCTGCAAGATGCCTACGTTTCACATGAAGCGGCAAAATAGTGAACCCAAGCAAACTCAAAAGTGAAGGATGCCAGAGGGAAGCCCATGGGCTTCTAGGAGTCCAGAGAAGAAGCATCAGCACCACACTGAGGGTCCAGGCAGGGCATGGAGGAACTTACTGTGTGCTGAGTGAGGCATTAAGGACCAGCGTAGAGGGCCAGGTGCACAAGATGGCAGAGGGGTGGGCACTTGCAGAGGAACAGAGAGGGAGTGTCTAGGGATGTGGGGAAGCCACGAGTGTCTCAGTGTTGTCACAGTGCAACGGTGTGACGGGGACTGGGGGAGGGGCGAACATGGAGAAGCCATGGCTGGAAGCATGTGTCCCACTGCACTGTCATTTTCATGTGCCCCATCTCTACTCTGAACTCCAGTCAGGACACGGTTCCATCTGACTCTTCTTTATGTCCCTAGAATCTCGCAAGTACTGGACCCATAGAAGGAGAGGGACTGTCAATGAACGTTTGATGAATGAATTACTGAATGAATGAGGTGGGAGGCATCTGTTTCATCCATTTTTCCACCCCCATTCTGTGGTCTCCTGCCAGTCTTCCCTTCTGTTCATCCCTCCTTACACTCTTTTTGGGACAATACTTTCTCTTGATTATTTCTGTCATTTGCTGGATTTCAGCTTTGTGACCTCAGGGTCACACATGATATGGGAGAGAGGCAAGCTCCAATTCAGCATCATTTAAATATTCATAAGAGCTGAGGCTCTGGAAGTTGAGACAAATATGAAGAGAATTTGGAAAAGACTAGAGCAATTGACTTGTTGAATTTTATTTTATTTTTTTTGAGTCGGAGTCTCACTCTGTCACCCTGGCTGGAATAGAGTGGCACAATCATGGCTACTGCAGCCTTGACCTCCTGGGCTCACATAATACTTCTGCCTCAGCCTCCTGAGTAACTGAGACTAGAGGCATGCACCGCCCTGCCTGGGTCCCCCTTGATCTGATTCTCAAGCCTTGAGGCAGGAAGTGAATAGGAAGTGCAATGGCTTTTAAGGCTCCATCACCCTGCTGTCACCTCACCAGTAACTAAATGTGCCACCCAGGCCTTCAGAGGTGCCCCAGCTAGGAGATCCTAGGATAGGAGCAGGACTGAGAGGCAGAAACTCCTGTTTCCCCGCCACCCTCCATGGGGGATGCCTGTATTTTCAGGCCTATGCCCCTGGTGTGGCAGTTCCTTGTTTCCCCTGTCCCTTAACCTTGGATGATGACTCTAAGCCCCCTTTGGGCCAATCGGAATCTTTCCCCAGGAAAATCCTCAGAGGCAGGAGGCTGTGGCACTGAGGGGAGAAGTTCACCTCCTCCTGCTGAGACTCCAAGGCCTTCTGGTCCTGCTCGGCCCAAAGCCTGTGCACACTGCGTGCATTAAATTCTGCAAGCTTTCTCTCTGGATCATTCCAATAAATGCCTCTCTTCTTGAGATCGCTGGAGGATTTTTTTAAAGTTTGTAAATTTGCTTTTGTGTTGTATTTGGTTTTGTTTCTGTTTTGTTTACATCCATCGGATCTTAACGGATACAGAAATTGGGACCAAAGAGTTGGATGAGACCACAGACACTCTGGAGGATTCTGGGTAGCACCTGGTGTCAGATGGTGTAAAGGGAATGAGGAACCTGAGGCAGGACCTCCAGACAAACATCTGGTTGCGACGTTTCTCCTGAAGGCATGGAATGAACTCTGGCTATTGATGTTCTCAAATGACTCTCCAATAAAAATCAAACTCAGAGAGGGATTCTGTAGGTTTCTGATTAGCATGAGGAATGGAATCCCCACTGGACGTTTTAAGTGCCAAGGAGGGTCCTGACTGGAAGAGCAGTGCTGTTAGTTCCTATTGTAACAAAATACCACAAATGCTGTGGCTTAAACCAACACAAAGTTATCCCTTGCAGTCTTGGAGGTCAGAATTCCTAAAATCAAGGTGGGGGCAGGGCTGTGTTCCTTCCAGGGGCTCTGGAAGAATCCGTTCCATGGCGTTTTTCAACCTTTAGTATTTTTGGCTTACTCTGTCACCCAGGCGAGAGTTCAGTGGTACCATCACGTATCACCGCAGTCCCACCTCCTGGGATCAAGCAATCCTACTACCTCAGCCACCCAAGAAGCTGGGGCTACAAACATGTGACACAATGCCTGGCTAATTTTTTGATGGCTTTTTTCCCCTAGAGTTTAGAAGCCACATGCATGCCTTAGCTCATGGCCCCTTCCTTCAGCTCTGAAGCATCCTCCAGTATCTCTCTCTCTCTCTCTCTCTCTCTCTTCCCGACTCCTCCTCTTACTTTTTCCCTTTCTTCCTCCCCCACCCTCCTTCTATCATCACATCTCCTTTTCTTCCCTCAGACTCTACTGCCGCCCCCTTACAGGGACCCTTGTAATTACATTGGGCCCACCCAAATCTAAATAAGCCCATATAATCTCACACCTCAGGATCCTTAACTGGATCAAGTCTACAAAGCCCCAGGGATTGGGACATACCCACCTTTGGGGGACTGTCATTCAGCCTACCTACTACAGGTTGCATCCAGAGAATTGCAATAGGGATACCTGGAGGGGTGTTGAAGACTCCCAGTTCCAAGCCACGCCTAAGGGCTGTGCCCAAGTGCAACCCCACTGGAGGATGCTGCCCCACTCTTGTTCCCGTCTGTCTGTGCCACACTCTGTTTGTGATGCAGTCAACACTCAAAGACAATGTGGCCCCAGAGTGACATGCAGAATAGAAAGGGTTAGATTGAAGCAAGAACACAATTTCACTATCCACGGATCTGGAGACAGCCAGTGGGAGTGGAGTCCAAGGGTGATCAACAGGGAGGAGGAGCAGGTTTGTGTTCATCGCCAGGACCATCCTCAGCGAACACAGTTTGCTCCAGCAGCAGGCTGTGATTCCAGCTGTGCCCAGGGCTGAGCATGCCACTCTTAACTAAGGGCTAACTACCTGTTTATGGCACACAAAAAAACCCCAGAAAAGACTTACAATGAAGAATAAAAAGGGCTCACAACGTGCAAGAAGCTGAAATGTTAGGGTTGATCTTTCGCGGGCTTCCTGGCCACACTGTTTCCTTCCAGGGCTCTGGAGTTTGAGCATTTGGGTTTTCCCTTGCCTGCTCCAGATTCAGGATCCAACGTGGAAGTAGCCAGCATGTCAGCCAGGTCCTGTATAGCCCTGGAGCCAGGGTTGGGGTGGGGAGGAAGAACCTAGTCTCTTTGGCATCAAATAGGGGTTGGTAGGGCCAACCTCTCTCTATGACTGCACCTGTTGGGAAATCCCCCCAAACTAGGAAGAAAATCGATGCTGAACAGTTTTTTCCTGTGAAACAAGTTTGTTACATCCAGAAGCTCAAAATGTTGACATCTTTGATTGTAGAGGGCAGACAGCTTACTACAATTTGCAAAAAATGAATAGAGAGAAATGATTAACAGCACTGAAAAGACCACGAGGGTCAAATTTAGGTGCTTACACCGAGAATCCAGCACTCAGCTTCTCTCAAGTGTTGCCAGGCCTTCTCCCTGACACTGCTGCTTCTACCAAAACGCCTCTTAAGGAAGTCCCAAAGAGCAAGAGAGAATATCTCATCATATTCACTCTGCCTGGAAGGGGAGGTGTCTTCAGGCAAGGATCTGCAACAACTAACGATTTGGCTGGAAGTTCAATATTTACAAAGGAACCAATCTGGAGGCTTGGTGACAAGATATTGAGGGAAAAGGTATAGAGATGGAGCTCTCAGAACGAGGCCAAAGCTGGAAAACACTTGTGTTCTTGTGAATCCCCACCACTGTGAATGCTCCACTGTCAAAGATACTCTTCATAACCAAGGGAGGAAGAACCCTTGGAGGCTTCAAGTTGTCCCCTTTCCCCAGACCACCTAGTATTCCCAAACTGGCCTCCATAACCACATGCATGGTGTGGAACCGCCCCCATCAATGTTCAGTTGGTGCCCAGGGATCTCCACCCCAGAAGTGACACTCCTGGGCATCACTGAAATGGCCTGAAGGGCATTCAGCTCCATGTCAGCAGTGGAGTGCTACCTCACAGTTTGAATCATCCTCTGAATCTATACCCAAGATTTAGTGCATTTTCTCTCAAAACCAACATTCCTGGATCTGGGCATTAAGAGGTTAATATGAGGGCGACACGTCTATGGTTATACCATGACCCCAGATCAGAGTGGGGCCTGCCCAGGAAGACACACTTGTTCCTGTCTCGCTGGTTCCTATCATGACATAGAATCAGATGCCATGTCCAAAGCGGAGTTAACATGCAGAGGAACAAGAACTGAGAGGGAGGTTGATGAGACCCTGACCCCAACCGAGACCAAGGGGACTCCCCCAGCTCAGGGGTCTGTAGGGACCTCTCTGTCCTGCCCTTTCCCCAAGGTAACACGGCCCAGTTGCTCACTTCCTCCTATTCCTGCCACCTAGCAAATGACTCAGGTGGGACAGGTCAGCCAAGGGAAGTGGGGGATGGCAGCAGGGGAGGAGAGAAGCAGATGGCAGCTGGAGAGGGTGGGGAGAGGAGGTGGACCAGAAGCCCTGATGTCTAATCTCCCCAGCAGAAGGTAACCCCTCCAACCCTTGCCCTGAGACCTCTCAAATGCTCTGAGTGAGTGAGAAGCGTGACTCAGTCCCACTGAACTCTGCTGTCTGGCCCTTGCTATGTCCCATCTGAGCCCCTCACCTCACCCGTAACACGAGAATCTTATTTCTCCATGATGTTATAATGACCAAATACAACAGGTGTACATGTTCTGGCCAGTACCTGTCACATGGTAGGTACCACTCAGTGTCTTTCTCATCCCCTCTACCTGAGACCTGTCCATTCCAAGTGGAGACTCCTCAGCCCCAACTGTATTAGGGCCCCTGCCCTGAACTGCCCATCATAAGCATCATATATACACATATAACCTATATATGTATACACACACACACACACACACACACACACACACACACACACACACTCTGTCTCTCTTTTTATATATATGTATACACACACACACACACACACACACACACACACAGAGAGACACATGGAGAATGCCACAAATATGTATACACATTTAAAATATGATGTTCACTCAAAAAATGGTGTTAATTATATGAATGCTAGCATCACCATGCTACAGGCAGGACAGCAAAGAAAGTGGCGGAAGCAGTTGAGTGAACGTCATACTACATATTACTACTGTAATTTAATTCACTTTTGAAAAGTAATGGATAGATAATGTCTCTTCAAATGTATATACATTTTTGACACCCCCTGTGTATATAAAATTCTTTAAAAAATAAAAAAAGTTTTTGTTTCTGTCTAACATAACCATTCACCAGAAATAACCCACGTTTGAGTCACATGTAAGGTTAAGGCTATTCTTAAGGCCTGGTTGGTTTTGTTTGCCCAGGAAATTCTCAGACCAGGTCTCCATTTTAATTTAGCTTTGACACTAAGTCCCTTGCACTCCCTACCCCCCAACCATCAATACATACACACATTCAGAGCTATGGGTTCTGTCCATCCAAACCTGGTTTCCTTTCTCCTTTTAATGCAGAAGGAAGCATTAAAAACAAAACAATTCTCCACCACCTAAATCGACATGCTACTTCTTTCCTGTCTTCCAGTTCTGTTTTCCCAGGACTACTTTCTTCCCCCTCACTGAATTGCCTTGGCAACCTAGTCACTTCTCAGGAGTCACACTGGAGAGCGAATTGTGCTGTGCTTGGTCACATTGAAGAGGGACGGGAGGGAAGATGACAAGCTGGGGCTCCCCAGCAGGTCCTGGACTCCTTAGGGAGAGCTGGGCTGGTGGGTCTCTCAGGAGAAGCTCTCCCTCAGAAATAAGAGGATCTCCTGTTCCATTAAGGGGCATTTTGAGTTCCGAAGGGACAGTGGGGAGCCGTGTCCCCCTGAGACCAGTCTGGAGGGAGAAGAGGCAACATGGGGGATAATAAGGATTAACACCGAGGGTCCAGCCCCCAACCCACTTGCAGCATCCCCCTGCACTGCCAGTCTGAGAAATTCTATGACTAACAGGAGAAATCTCTCTTTTTTATTTTTTTGAGTTGGAGTCTCACTCTGTCGCCAAGACTGGAGTGCAGTGGCCGCTCCCGGCCACCACAGCCTCGACCTGCTGGGCTCCGGCGATCCTTCCACCTCAGCCTTCTGAGTAGCCAGAATTATAGGCATGCGCTACCATGCCCAGCTGATTTTTTTATTTATTGTAGAGATGAGGTCTCACTGCCCAGGCAGGTCTCGAACCCGTGGGCTCAGGCAATCCACTCACCTCAGCCTCCCAAAGGCGTGGGATTACAGGCTGAGCCACCGAGCCCGGCTGAGACATCTCTTACAGTTTGAAACATCATTAGTAAATAACTTTTCACATACAGGTGTACTCTAGAGGAAACGCGGAAATAGCAGGACATTTTTTATTTTTTCAGAGACAGTGTCTCTGTTGCCCTCCCTGGAGCACAGTAATGTGATCATGGCTCACCACAGCCTCAAACTGCTGGGTTCAAGCGATCCTTCTATCTCAGCCTCCCTAGTAGCTGAACGTACAGGAGTGAGCTATGACACTTGGCTCCCATTTAATATTTATCGCTTTTGTACAGGCCCTATCACCAAATACAGTCACTGGGGGTTAGAGCTTCAACATATACATCCGTCTATAGCTCCATCAAAAGCACCCATGTGGCAGCTGACTGGTAGATTAACCCTCCACCCCCTGACATTCAAGGCCGTTCATTCCCTAGCACACTTTCCTCCAAGCTTTTTCTTCTTCCTTTCCTACTAGAGAGTGAAAACTTTATTGTGGAGATCATTGAGTGTTTCCGGACATAGTGAGCAGAGAGGAACTGCATCACCTGCTGACCGACAATGAAGCCTGGCAGGGATTCGTGGTTAAGGCTGATCTGTCCAGTTAACCTCTGTGGGGTGGCCTTTACAGGATGCCCAGCAATGCTGTCCAGATTTCCTGCTGAGCTACTTCTCTCCTGGTAGGCACACCTCCTCCAGGCAGCTTCCATGGCTGGATTGAGGAGATCCCTTCTCAACAGTCTGTGAGGAATATTTCCTCCATGTCATTCACCAGCAGTGACAGCCTCTGGCTGGGGGAGTCGGAACACCCAGGGGCAGGGTCATGTCTGCAGCTGCTGGCTCTCTGGTCTCTGCAAGTTCCATACCACCTTCTGTCTTTGCTGATTCACCCGACTTTTATTTGGAGAAAAATAAAAGAATGCATGTAAAGTGCCTAGCATAACGACTGGTGCGTAATAGGTGCTCATTGAGAGTTAATGTTCAAAACAGTTAGTTGGAAGAGACTAGGGCTAAAGGACTCCTTCCTGGAGATGGGAGCCAAGCAGGACTTCCTTGGGACAAGCAGAAAATCCTGCACAGATCACTTGTGTTCCTGGGTCCTCTGCTGGCCCAGGAGGCAGAAAGGCAGGAGTGGAGTTGGACAGAGGTGGGTGAATCCTGACTCTGTCTTGTGTAGCTTCATGGCTCTAGGCTTATGTCTTGGAAACTCAGATCTATCATTGCCCAATGAACATAACAGTTTAACCCGATAGGGTTGTGGTGAAGACCTCAGTGTGAACTCCGGGCCAAAAATGGGGAACCAAGTGCCATGATCCCACTGAAAGGCCCAGAGTGACCTGGAGCAGAGCCAGAGCCAAGGGTCAGGATGGAGCAGGAGTGGGCCTCGGCTGGAGGGGCTTTAGGAAGGCTGGGCAGCAGGCCCAAGGCTAGGGTGGCCCCCAGGGCATGAAACCTAAGGAAGTCATGGGCTTGCAGAGGCCGCATGAGTGGGAGAGGGATATTTCTTCCCTCCCTGGTTTGCTCGCAACTCTGATGGGTGTGGAGGGATGTGAGTGATTGATTTCACATCACCCTGCCTAGGAGCTGGGATGTTCTCAGCTGCCAATGGGAACCTCTTCTTTGGTGAACAGCCCCTCACCCACAGGAAGGCAGTGGGACTAGGGATGACTTCCAATTTTGTGTAATTTGAGGGTTCGGAGGAGACTCATACTTCCTCTACCATCTTGTCCAAAGTCTTTTCAGGCTTAGGTGTTCATATAGCTAGTTCTTTTTTGAAGCTTGTAATTCCTAAGTTATTTTAGAGATGGGCTCTCACTCTGTTACCCAGACTGGAGTGTAGTGGTGTAATTATGACTCACTGCAGTTTCCTATTCCGCAGCTTAATTGTTCTTCCCGCATGAGCCTCTCAAGTAGCTGGGACGTACACATGGCTAACTTTTTTTACTTTTTGCTGTGTTGCCTAGGTAGGTCTCGAACTGGCTTCAAGCAATCCTTATGCTTCAGTCTCCTAAAGTACTGGGATTATAGAAGTGAACCACTGCACAGAGCCTAGACAATTCTTAAAATGGTGGTTCTTACAGTTAGGCTTTTCTGAACCTCTTTTCTCTTAATGCCTAGAGGCATTGACCATGGCCTTCCATGACCTTCGTTCCTGTGATTGCTGGCCATTGCAGACAGGATTGACAAAGTCCACAGGGACTGCACCATCTCCAACGTGGTGGCTATCTCCACTAGTGCTGTCTCTGGCATCCTGACCATCCTCAGCCTGGTTCTGGCTCCTGTGACAGCAGGGACAAGTCTGGTACTCTTGGCAACTGAGATGGGGGTGGGAACTATGGTTGCTGTGACCAGGGTTTCCTCCAGCATTGTGGATCATTCAAACAGGTTGTCTGCAGAAGCCAACGCCAAAAGCCTGATGGCCACCAGCAATGACATAGCAAAGGTGGTTGAGGAGGCTGTGTGTCAGAATGCCTCCAAAGTGATTTCCTTAGCCACCAAATGTTCTCGAGGTCTGCAAGGCATTGAGAAGAACATCTGTGCCTTCACCCAGCCAAAGCCAACCCCCGCTTAGCAGCCGATGCCCAGCGCCTCATGACACCTAGGTGCATCTCAGCCCGAAGCAGTAGGCAGGTGCAGAGAGCTTTTGGGGGCGTTGCCCTGGCCATGACCAAAGGAACCTACATGGCGAGTGTGGCCACCCCCTCATCTCCTTTCTGATGGATGTGGTCAGCCTTGTGCAAGAGTCAATGTACTTGCATGAGGGGGCAAATCAAAGTTGGCAGAAGAGCTGAGGCAGCAAGCATGGGAGTTGGAGAGAAAGCTGGAGCAGCTCTCCTAGATCTGTGCCAGTCTCCAGCCAGGCCTAGCCCAGTGACTCCCATATAGCACGGCCATTGGGGAATTGTGCTGGACCAAGACAAGAACACAACAGAGATATTCTATTATAGGAATGACAAGGGAGGGGAAAAGCTCTTGGAAATGGATGTTAAGAAGTATGGTATTTGTGTCACTGAGCACAGCAAGGGAGGGGTTCATGCATATGAAAGTGGATCCAGGAGACAACAGACTCGAGAGTGTATGGGATGGGAAGACACAGTTTTTAATCTTGAATAGAGATGAGATCTCACTATGTTGCCCCGGCTGGTCTAGAACACCTGGATTCAAGCAATTCTCACGCCTCAGCCTCCCTGAGTACTGGGACCATAGGGATGAGCCATGTGCTTATTTGACACAGTTTATTTTGGATCCAGGAATATGTTGGGGGACGAATAGAGAGCGAAGAGGCAGGAACAAGCAATGAGCAGGCCGGGAAAATGGAAGAGCTGAAAACATGAGACAGCCAGAGTCAAAACTGTAGCAATACAGGTGGAGAAACTGCAGCTCTACTGCCTGCCCGCTCTTTGCCTTGAAGTCCCCCTCCAGAATGCAGTCTTTCCTGGGGGTGGTCTCTATCCCTGTCTTGCCAGTGTCGATTCACCCTTGTCTTCCATTGGGTGTCTCAGTCAGGCAGTGGCTTCTTGGTGGCAGTGGTGGTGGTGACGGCAGCAGAGTGGGGGGAAGTGTTGGCAAGTGGCCAGCCCTGTTTGAGGCAGGGTATACTGAAAGACCAATGCAGCTCCAATGAAACTCCAAGTGCTGTGTTGGAAAGTGGTTGAATTTTGGGTCAGGAGTGGGCTGTGAAATCAGGCTGGGTGCAGTGGCTCACACCTGTAATTTCTGCACTTTGGGTAACTAAGGTGGAAATATTACCTGGTCCCAGGATTTCAAGACCAGTCTGGGTAACAAGAGACCTCATGTCTAGAAAAAATTTAAAAATTAGCTGGATTTGGTGGGGCACACCTCTAGTCCCAGCTACTTGAGGGCTGAGGCAGAGTATTACCTGAGTTCAGGAGATCTAGAGTGTAGTAAACCATGATGGTACCAATGTACTCCAACCTGGGCAGTAGAGTGAGATCCCAACTCAAAAAAAAGAATGATAGGGAGGGATTTTCTTTCTCTGGCTAGGTAGGTCAATGCCCCTTGTCAGCTTTGAAGAAGTTACAGAAGATGGACCTTCCTTCTTCTGTACCCCATATGCTTGTGGGATTGAAAATCTCTAAGGGGGTGTTGAGGCAGGGTATTTTAGTATAGGTTAGACATAGAAAGACAAATTTCTTGTAGACAATTTTTAGTTTAAACTAAGGAAGCATCCAGACATCTTTTCTGCAAGTCAGGCTATAATATTCACTGGTCAGTCCACCCCTCCCCTTCAGCTCATCAAAACATAAGCCCATTAAGATGTAAAACTGGTGCAGGCCAACCTTTCAGTTCAAGTTTTAGCATAATAATTACTAACACATCTTCCCTGTTAAAGTTAAAGGCTCAACCCCACCCCTTAGCTTATTAAAGGTTTAGAAATATTACTCAGACCACCTTTTAGCTCATAGTCACAAAGTCTGGCTAGTGAGTCTAATAAAGCAACATGCTTCTTCTGGGAAAAGGCCACACACTGACGTATCAGAGGTGGAGAGATGGTTATATCTCTGCAGGGGAGAACTGTACCTCATCCTCTTTAGCATGATAATTATTGTGAAATTATATCAAGCTCTTAGTCAGGAGCAAAGCAATGTTTTTCCTTTCAAGATACCTGCCCACACCAGCTACCTGTCATGATTCTGTCTCTCTCCTCTCTTTCCTGATAACAAATTCTGTTTCAAAAACTTTTTGGGCCCCTCTGAAATTCCTTTCAGCAGTGAGTCAAGGAGTCCATGAGCATCGCATCACACTCCGCCTGGCAACACAACTGAGGAAGGGTCTTAGTGTAGGTTAGACATAGATAGATACAATTCTGGTAGACAGTTTTTATATTTAAATAGGAACACACCCAATCATCTTGTCTGCAGGATAAACTGCCCTGCAGGCTGGAATGTGGATTGGATAAGACTTTCAATCCACCCCACCCCACAGTTCACCAAAGGAAAACACCACAGAAAGCTATAGAAATGTAAATCAGACCACCTTTTGGCTCTGAGTTACCAAGTTTGACAGTCAGCCTACCAATGCAAAATTAATGTTTTGGGAAAAGCCTAGCTCCTTCACCTATCACAGAAGGAGAGATGGTAATGACTCTCAAGCCATAGATATGTGTAGCCTACTCATTAGCATATCAATTATTGTGAAAATATATCAAGCATTTAGTCAAGAGCAAAAGCACAGTCTTTCTTTTCAATAGACTTATCTGTGAAGGCTCTCTTGCTGATAGGTACTTTTTCTTTCTTTGTCTTACTTTTGTTAGTAAATTCTGTTTTAAAAACTTTGCTGGCTACTCTGAAAGTCCTTTCAGTGCCTAGTCAAAGAGCCCATAAGTTTTGCACTGCAGCTCACCCAGCAACAAAACTAGATGTCAGGAACAGGTCAAAGAACCCTGTAATGGATCAGGGATATCAACTAGCCTGGGGTCAAGAGACACAACCTCTCTGAGTCAGTTTCCTCATCAGCTGGGGAAGGGAGTGCTAGACAAGTGCTATCTCAGATCCACCTGGCTCTGCCCATCTTGTGTTCCACAGACTTTGAATCAAAAAATATCAACTGATCTGTGGAGCCTTTGTTGTGTTGATTGATGCGTTTGCCTGGGCACGGGTGCTTGACTTCCCTTCCTCATGAACCTTCTTCCAGGATCTCAGGGAGCAAATCCTCTCTTGCTCTCCTGTTCGCTCACTGGGCTCTCACCCAACCAGTCATTTCTCTCAGGCCCTGGAACCCCACAGGCTCCACCGGGACACCACTTGCCTGACTGCCTGAACAATATGTTTCGCTCGTTTGTCAATTCACATTCTTTCATAGATTTCACTCAGGCATTGAATGTTTCAGGCAGTGGTTAATTTTGAGTTGCTCAGTAATCTATTAGCCTTTCGCCTAACCGAACCATAATAGTTGAAATTTCATCGTGCTAGCATATTTAATGTAATTTCATCAAAATGCTTATATCAGTTGAGATTCTTTTGGTTGCAAGCAACAGAAATGGAGTCTGGCTGGCTGACCTAAATGAAAAAGAAAGTCCAGTGGAAAGGAACTAGGTCAGTTTAGAGGGTAGGAGGAAGAGCAAAATCCACACACTCCAGGAAGAACATGAACCAGGGCATATCGAACATCAGGAATGTATGGTTTACCCTTTGAGGGCTCTTCTGCCAGATGGCTTATGTTCAACATCTTGAGTCCAGGTGTTTCTGATTAACGTTTCCAATTCCCAAGACAGAATTGGTTTGATCAGGTGATTGGATTCTAGGACCAAACAGTCAAGAGGGGGGATGGGTAAGAGACACACAAACACTGGTGTCAAGCAGTCACTTGAATTTGTGCTTACTAAACATAATGGTGCCACTGCACTCCAGCCTGGGTGACAGAGTAAGACTTCAATTCAGAAAAAACAAAAACAAAAACACTAAAGTCTGACAAACACCAAGGAATGGATTCTCCCAGAGCCTCCAGAAGGAAACAGCCCTATCCCCACCTTGATTTTAGGACTTCTGACCTCCAGAACTGCAAGGGATAACTTTGTGTTGGTTTTGACCACTGCATTTATGGTAGTTTGTTATCATAGGAAGAACTAATAGCACCACATTTCCCTGTCAGGGCCCTACTTGGCACTTAAAACATCCAGTGGGGATTACATTCCTCATGCTAATTAGAAAACTACGGAATCCCTATTTGAGTTTGATTTTTATAGGAGAGTCAACTGAGAACATCAACAGCCAGAGTTCATTCCATGCCTTCAGGAGAAACATCATAGCCAGATGTTTATCTGGAGGAACTGGTCCTACCTCAGGTTCCTCATTCCCTTTACACCACCTGACAGCAGGTGCTACCCAGTCTGCCAGAGGGTCTGTGGTCTCAACCAACTCTTTTGTCCCAACTTCTGTATCAGTTAAGTTCTGATGGGTGCCAGCAAAATAGAGACAATAGTAAATACAAAGGAAAAAAAAAAGCAAATTTAAAAACTTAAAAAAAAATCCTCCAGCAAACTCAAGAAGAGAGGCATTTATTGGAATGATCCAGAGAGAAAGCTTGCAGTATTCAATGCACGTGTGTGTGTGCACAGACTTAGAGCTGATGGGGACGGGAGGTCCTTGGAATCTCTGCAGGAAGATGTGAGGTTCTCCCCGCAGGCCTCAGTGCTGCAGTCTTCAGCCTGTGAGGATTTTCTTGGGGAGAGATTCCAATTGGACCAAAGGGGGCTTAGAGTCATCATCCATGGTTAAGGGACAGGGTAAGCAAGGGACTGTCCCACCAGGGGCATTGGCCTGAACATACAGGCATCCCCATCTTGGCCTTTCCGGGAGCATCCTCCTCATTCCTCAGTGGGGGTGGTGGAGAAACAGGAGTTTCTGCCTCTGGGACCCCTTCCTTTCCTAGGATCTCCTAGCTGGGCCACCTCTGAAGTCCTGGGTGGCTGCATTTAATTACCAGCAAGGTGACAGCAAGGTGAGGGAGCCTGAAAAACCCTTGCACTTCCTATTCGCTCCCTGCCTCATGGCTTGAGAGACAGATCAAGGGGGACATGAGGAGTGTACCTGTGATGGGAGATCAGAGCAGAGTATCAAAAGTGAATTCATGATCCTGGTGATGACATGGACGTAGGAAGGGAGGTAGGAATGGCCTGGATTTTTAGAAGCATATGTAGGAGTATTCTGGGCAGGAAACGAAAAGAAGTGAGGCCAAGAGTTGGTGGAACACAACCATGGGGCTCAGGGAGTTGGGGGTGGAGCTCAGCCCAGAGCCCAGTGTTAGGTGGTAGAGGAAGGACTCCCTTTGGGGTCACTCTCTCCAGGAAGGAAGGAGGTTGGGTTTGTTTCCAGAGTATTGAGTTGTGCCTCTCATCTGCTGCACCTCGAATTTCAGTTTAAATATTTGGCCAGACATGGTGGGCCATGCCTATAATCCCAGCACTCTGGGAGTCTGAGCCAGGAGCATCACATAAACCCAAAAGTTGAGATTAGGCTGGACAACATGAATCTCTACAAAAAAAATACACACACACATGCACACAAATTACTGGGGCATGGTGGTGCACACTTGTAGTCTCCATTACTCAGGAAGCTGGGGTGGAAGGATCATATAAGCCCAGGAGGTCAAGGCTACAGTAGTCATGATTGTGCCACTGTACTCCAGCCAGGGTAACAGAGTGAAACTCCAATTAAAAAAAAAAAAACTCAAGAAGTCTATTGCTCAAGTCTTTTCTGAATTTTCTTCACATTTGTCACCCCAACCAGAACCTCAGCTCTTATGAATATTTAAATAATGCTGAATTAGGGCCTGCCTCTCTTCCATATGGTGTCTGACCCTAAGGTCACAAAGCTGAAGTCTAGCAAATGACAGTGCTGCCCCAAAAGGAGTTTAAGGATAGATGAACAGGAGGGAGTGTTGGCAGGAGACCACAGAATGGGAGTGGAGAAATGGATGAAACAGAATGCAGCCCAACTCATTCATTGATCATGATTCATTCATCAAACATTCATTGACAGGGCCTCTCCTTCTATGTTCCCAGCACTTGCTAGGCTCTGGAAACATAAAGAGGAATCAGATGGGGCCCTGTCCTATCTTGGAGTTCACAATTGAGATGGGGCACATGAAAATGACAGTGCAGTGGGACACAGGCTTCCAACCATGGCTTCTCTATGTTCATCCTCTACTGTCCCCATCCTACCCTTGTAATGTGGCAGTACTGAGATACTCGTGACTTTCCTGCATCCCTAGATGCTCCCCTTGCATTCCTCTGCAAGTGCCCACTTCTCTGCCATCTTGTGCACCTGGTCCTTCCCGTTGGTCCTTCATGACTCACTCAGCACAGAGTGAGTTCCCCAGAGCCCTGCCTGGACCCTCAGTGTGGTGTTGATGCTTCTTCTCTGGGCTCCCAGAAGCCCATGGGCTTCCCTCTGACATCCTTCACTTTGAATTTACATGGGGTCACTATTTTACCACTTCATGTTGTGGCAGGATTTTACAGAGAGAGACGGGACACCTAGGCTTTTTTTTTTTTTTTTTTTGCCGGAAAGCAGTGTTTATTTGTGCTGGCATCAGCTCAGCAGTTTCACATCCAAAGGCTGAGCCTCGAGTGCAAGGGGGCTTTGCCTTTTATACATTTTTAGCTTCTTTGTTTCCCCTGTTAGGCTTACATATTGGTAACATTATGATTGGGTTTTTTACAGCTCAAGGTTGCAGAGGAGTTACACATGCGCACTACAGATTGAGTACCACATTTCTTTTGCTGAGGAAACTCTTATGCTGCTAAAAGGACTCTTTCATTATTCTGGGAAGACTTTTATCTTACTGTATTAGGAAGGCCCTTTATTCTGGGAAGGCCTTCATTTTGTTAGGCTGGTGGGGCTCCCTGCCTCATTCTTCCTTTTGATGCTCGAATACCTTTTTGGGGTTATAGAGAATCACTTTGGTTTAAGGGATTGTATTTTCATAACAGAATTACATGTGCTGCTGTTTTTCTTTTACCATGGCTTCAATGAGGCTGGAGGCGGACCTTATAACCCAGGGAGCTAGACAGGGCAGGATTAGTCAAATTCCCAACATCATGAGTATAACACCTATGAGAGAGTTTTAAATGCGCCAAAAGTTGAGAACCAACCTCCAAACAGTTCTCTGGGGTGTCAGCCTTCTTAGGTTTGGACTGGGACATGAGCAATTTTTTTCATCCAGTTAGTGATTTTTCTATGACCTCTGCCTTATCATCTATTTGCAAGCAGCAGTCTCTTAAGTTAAACTTTTCACAAACCCCTCCCTTAGAAGCAAGCAAGTAATCTAAAGCTAAGTAGTTTTGATAAATGGCATTGTGCATTTTATTCTGCTGTTTGGATAATATATTAAGGGCCTTTGCACTTTCATTAGTTATAATTTTAACAACCTCCTGTAATAGATTTATGCAGTTTAGCATGTAAATGGGGGTTTGATAGCCCCAAGATCCATTCTGTGCCCAGGTAGCCAGGCCATAGTATTGCATAATATGCTTATGGGGCCACTCATCATCATTTCAGTCCCCAATTTGTAGGGCATGCTGCTTTCTTTTTTTTTTTTTTGAGTTGGAGTCTCACTCTGTCACCCAGACTGGAGGACAGTGGCTGCTCCCGGCCACCACAGCCTCGACCTGCTGGGCTCTGGCGATCCTTCCGCCTCAGCCTTCCAAGTAGCCGGAATTACAGGCATGCGCTACCACGCCCGGCTGATTTTTTGATTTATTGTAGAGATGAGGTTTCGCTGCCCAGGCAGGTCTTGAACCGTGGGCTCAGGCAATCCATTCACCTCAGCTTCCCAAAGGCGCGGGATTACAGACTGAGCCACCGAGCCCAGCTATACTGCTTTCTTTAGAGTCCCAGACTAGGCTCTCACATGATATAGTACTGGTACTGTGGGTTACAGCATACCACCACCAGGTTTTATTCATGGCTGAGCAGGCATCAAACAGAGCAGACACTGGTTGTGGGAATTGGTGATCAGGGTTTGGTTAATTAAATGCCTTCCTTCTTTGGTGCGACAGACTTCTAACCATCCCTCACTTGGGCGGTATTGTGGGTTGAAACAGGTATTTAGACTTCCCTGTTGGCAAATAGATGGTTTTGCTATGTTGGCATGTCCCTGAAATTGTTCCTTGACAAGAGAAATGAATCTGGTAAAGGAAGGTCCAGGTAATTCCTTGACCCAGCCTAATTGTGCGAATACATGGGTTGCATGAGGCAGAGGGCTTTGAAATTACAAGGAGGGAGCCAGAGTAGTAACATTCAACAACAGTTATACATCCTGTCCAAAAGAGGTAAAAGAGTGCTATCAGTAACCTTTCGCCACAGGTCCAGCTGTCTGGAGCAACTATTGCCAAACCTACAGTGAAAACCAAAGCAAGAATTATAGCAACAGACAATGGCAAGGGGTGACACTGCATCACAATAAAAACACAGTCCATTTGTTTGTTTGACGGCTGATTCCTTAAGCTTCTGCTGTGTGTAGATTAGTCAGCTTCTGGAGTGACTAAAGCAGGGCTCTAGTTCTCTAGGGTCCTGGGGTCATGGCTTGTTTTCTTTGGAGTGTTGGCTTCCTGAATGTTGATGGATTAGCAGTACACTCCCAGTCTCAGAAGGTAGGTTTCACTCTGCTGTGATGAAGCTAGGAGCCCACCTCTGCTACCTTTATTGCAGTGGGGTGGACAAAATGATAGTAAATGGGCCTCTCCAAAGGGGTTTTAGGGGCTGGATGCTTTATTCCTTTACCCATACATCATTTCCTGGTTTAAAGGGATAAGCATCTGTGATTAAACTCACAGGTAACCGCCCTTTAACCCAATGATGTATAGCAGTGAGGGCTGAGCCTAGAGCCTGCATCTGCCATCTTAGAGTAAGATTACTCACCTCCTTTAAATCTCCTTTTATATCTTTAATGATGGGGGGAGGGCTCCCATAAAGAATTAAAAAAGGGAGAATCCTGTCTGCTTAGTGGGGCTAGACCTGATTTTTAGCAAAGCAATTGGCAACAGCAGGTCCCACTGTGAGTTTCCTGACACAGTTTACTTAGTTGCAGTTTTAGAGCCAGGTTTATCCTTTCCACTTTTCCAGAGCTCTGGGGATGATAGGCAGTGTGTAATTTCCATGTGATTTCTAAGCCCCTTGCCAGTGATTGTATTACTTTAGCTACAAATGCTGGCCCATTGTCTGATCATATAGTGATTGGAATTCCTAATTGGGGAATGATTAGCTTTAGAACCATCCATGCTACTTCATGTGCCTTTTCTGTGTGGGTTGGAAAGGCCTCTACCCAACCCAAGAAAGTACACACAAAAACCAACAGATATTTGTAGCCTCGGACCCAGTGAAGCTCAGCGAAGTCCACGACTATGTTCTCAAATGAGGTCCCTCCAACACTCTGCACTCCTGGAGAGATCTTAGGCCCCTGCTGTGGGTTATTCTGGGCACACGCTTCACCTTGCTTACATATTGCACGGGCTGTGCTGGAGAGTCAGGGCACGTAAGAGTGTCAGCCTAATGTGGTCTCGAGAGCTGTTCGGCCTGTATGCGTTTCTCGATAAAAATGCTTGACGAAGGTTGGGGCCAAAGCCTCAGGGATGGCGACTCACCCATCCTTAAATCTCCACCATCTACCCGGGACGTAGTTCCCATCTTCAGTTTTGAACCAAGTCTGCTCATGCTGTGAATAATTAGAGTCCCATTCTGCCAATGGACTTGGGAACAATGTGGCAGCCAAAGTCGCAGACTCCATTGTTTCCTGGGAGGCCACGAGCTCTGCCTCCTGGTCTGGCTTCCGGTTTCCTTGAGTGACCGCTGTGTCTTCCCCTCTGGTGTCCCCAGTAATGCATAACTGCTACCTTCTTAGGGGTCCACACAACATTTAAGACTTCAAGAATTTTTTTTTTTACCATAGTTTATGTGTTTGCTTCCTGAGTTGATTAAGCCCTTCTCTTTATAGAAAGCCCTGTGTGCATAGTGGGTGGTGAAGGCATATTTAGAGTCAGTGTACATACTAACATTTATTCCTGCCGCTAGCTGGAAGGTTTGGGTTAGCACAATTAATTCTGCCTTTGTGTTGAAGTCCCTTTTGGCAGAGGCTTTGCCTCAATGGTGGACTGCATGGTTACTACAGAGTATCCTGCAAACCATTCTCCCTCCCTTATGAAACTGCTGCCACCAGTGAAATATTCCATACTGGAGTCCCTGAGAGGCTGGTCTGTCAAGTCAGGTTGGCTGGAAAATACTTTGTCCTTGGCCTCGATGCAATCATGATGGGACTGGTTCAGTAGGCCGCAAGGTGGCAAGGTTAAGAGTATACACCACTTCCAAGTGAGTGCGTGGATTCTCACATAACATTCCCTGGCATTTGACCATTTGAACATCGGTCAACCAGTACTGCCCCTTATAGTCCATTAATGTCAACATCAAGTGTGGCACCCAGACCATTACTTCTTGTCCTATAGTCAATTTGTCAGTATCTGCCACTAGAAGGGCAGTGGCAGCAAATTCCCATAGGCAAGGTGGCCAGCCTTGGGCAAGAGTCAAGCTGCTTGGAGAGGTATGCTACTGGGCGGTGCCAGGACCCTAGCATTTGAGTCAAGACCCCTAACCGCTATTCCAGTATGCTCAAGCATATACAGAAAAAAAGGCTCAGATATATCAGGGAGCACCAGGCTGTGTATGCTAACAAGGGCTTGCTTAATTTTCTCAAAGGCCTTCTGTTGTGAGTGTTCCCACAACATAGGCTCTTGTTCGCCCTCATTTGTGGCCTCATAGAGAGGCTTTGCCACCAGTGAAAAGTTAATTATCCAAATTCTACAAAACCCTGTGGCCCCAAGAAATTCCCGAACCTGACATCTGGAGTCAGAACTGGAATGGAGCAGCTTGCTTTCTTTCTGGGCTGAGGTGATATTTTTCCTGGAATAAATAGAAGCAGAGGTATTTTACCTTTTCTCGGTAGATTCGGGCCTTTTTCTTTGAAACTTTGTAGCTGGCTTTCCATAGATGGGTAAGGAGCTGCCATGTTCCTTCCATCCAGTTCTCCCATATTTGCCTGACCAGCAGTAGATTGCCCACATATTGGAGCAGCATACAGCCATACTGATCTGCTGGGAAGTCCTTTAAGTCAGAAGCTAACACTGTACCAAAAATGGTTGGGGAATTTTTGAACCCATGTGGCAGTCTAGTCCAAGTCAATTGGCCTTTGTTGCCATTTTCAGGATTTTCCTATTGAAAGGTGAAAATCAGTCGACTCCGAGGGACCAATGTGATACAAAAGAAAGCATCTTTGAGGTCTAAACAGGTGAAGAAGGCAGTTTTAGTGGGGATAAGACTTAGGAGAGTGTACGAATTGGGGACAACCAGGTGTAAAGTAACGGTGACTTGATTTACTACTCGTAAGTCTTGAACCGACCCATAATCATCCGTCCCCTGTTTCTGAACTGGCAGTAACAGCATATTCCAGGATGGCTGACAGGGCTAGAGGGTCCTGTATGTTAAAAGTCTCTCCAGGTGTTTTGGATTCCAACCTGTGCCTTGCACAGGATGAAATACTGTTTCTGATGGATGGGCACAACTCCTGGCTTTAGTTCTATTACTACTGGGGTATGTTCTGGGCTAGTCTAGTGGGATAATTCTCAGCCCCTACCCTGGGCACCTTAAAGGGAAGCTCAAGTCCTTGCCATGGCATTTCTAAGAGACTATAGAGCCACCACTCTTTCCCTTGGGAGACTGTAAGAGTCATGACATTTGCTTCAGGATTCCCCAGGGACAAAGCTGCCTGGCCATTGGAGTAGAAAGTTATTTGGGCTTGTAGCTTTCCCAAGAGGTCCTGACCCATTAAAGCCACTGGACAATCTGGGAGGTACAGAAATTCATGGACAACTTTATGGCCCCCTAGATTGCATCACCAGGGCTGAAAAAAGGGGTGATGAGCCTGGCCACCTGTGACTCCCACAATGGTGGCTTGTCTTGGTGAAAGAGGGCTCACAGGTTGTGTTACTACAGAATGTTCTGCTCTGGTATCTACCACGAAGTCAAGGAGCTGGCCCCCCACAGTCATTTGGACCATAGGCCCCAGGAGCCTCGCAAAATGGAGCCTGGTCTGTCCTAGTCTTCCCCATAGTTTTCCATGCGACTAGGCCAACAAAATGATTCTGGGGGGCCATGTATGGTTGGGGCGCAAGCTGGTATTGTCCCTGAACCACCTGGCCTCTTCCTCTTCCCTGGGGAGCCAAATAAAAATCTTCCAGTTCTGGACACTCATTTTTCCAGTGCTCCTCTCGAAAACTGCACACATTGGTTTCACCCCAATCTCATCATCAGGCGGGGCGGCCCTTCCTGCTGGTTCCCTGTTTACCACAGCCTCGGTCTCAGCCTGGTGCATTACTCTGCCAAAACAGTGGCAAACAGGTCTATTTTCTTTTTCATTTTCTGGTCTGCCTCCCTTCAGGCCTCTGGGTCTCTATTGACAAATACCTTTGTTGCAACCTCTATCAGTTGGCTAGCATTCATCCCAGCAAAGCCCTCTAACCTTTGTAACTTGTGCCAGATGTCTCCCTGAGCCTGACCAACAAAAGCTGCCTTAATCATTTGCTGATTTTCAGCTGCCTCTGGGTTGAAGGGAGTGTAGAGATGGAACGTCTTGCATAGCCTCATATAAAACTGGCTAGGGCTTTCTTCAGGGCTCTGGAGCACCTCTGAGATTTTTCTCATATTCATGGCCTTTCTCCCACCTTCCTTCATACCATCCAAAGGACCACTTGATAACACTTGAGCATTTGAAATTCATGGCCATAGTATGGGTCCCATTGGGAATTTTCCTTGGGGAACTGATTTTGAGCATATGCTTGTTCATTTAGTGTGTCCCTTCAGAGGCATGCTCCTCTAATCATTTTAAAGCAGCCTGAGTAATGTGATGGCTTCCTTCAGTGTTAAACAAAGTTAAGAGGATCTGGTGGCAATCAGTCCAAGTGGGTCTGTGGGTCTGAATGATGGACTGCATTAGATCAGTCATGGCCTGAGGCTTCCTAGCATATGAGGGGGTGTAATGTTTCCAGTTCAGGAGGTCAGAGGCGGTAAAAGTCTGATATACAAAAGTACATTTCTCCCCCTTGGATCTGACCAACTGGACTGTAGTAGAGGGGCCCTTTTGTTTCTTTTAACAGCAGTTGTAAAGCCTCTTGACGTTCATGGGGAGGGGGGCTGTCGGCAAAATTTGCCGGATGCCTTCCTGCTGGGGTAACACTGGTGGCGTTAACACTGGTGGCTCTGGAGTAGCTGCTGCCTGGGGTGTTTCGGGTCACCTTGAGGAAAGGGTGGATCCCGGGCTGAGGCCAGCCTCTGGCGTGGCTTCAGCTGTAGCAATTGCAGGGGGTGAGGGCAGCAATGAGGGGTTACAATGGCACATAAGGCGGGGGCATCTCCTCAGGTTCCTCAGACGGGACGGGCTTTCTCAACCCCAGTCAGCACCTTGAGGGAGCTATTGCTTGGGCCAGCCTAATTCCATAGCTGTTCTCTGGACAGACTTTTATCCAAGGTGGGTGAGAGAGGACTACGGCTTGCCAATAGTCAGTGTAGGGAAACTGGTCTGGGTCCCCCACGATGACGTCAAATACCTTACTAACTAGTCTCTCGTCTAGTGACCCCTTGGAGGGCCACCCCATCGCAAACAAAGGCCAATCTACTTCACAGAGGGTCCGAAGCTCTCTGGGAGTCAACTTAATACCGTAATTCCCTGAATATCCCTTTTTGAAATTCTTTACTGTGCACTCTAGAGGGGTAAGCCCGCTCTGATTGCCACCCATTTCCATCCACTAAAAGACGACAATCACATACATGGTGGGAAGGAATGCGGGGTATAAGAGGGTTGGACACTCACTTCGCCCGTCTTCAGCCACACCCCTTGCGAGGATATTTCAGGTGCCTTCTGGCAGTAGGCAAGTCAGTATAACGCTCCGACCAGGCTTTGGTCCCACTTCGGGTCACACAGTTTAGTCGTATTTAGCCCCAAACCTACCTCTGCTGTTTAGCCTTCAGTGGTGAAGGTCACCACTGGAACCAAATCAGGGCTACTGAACTCGCTTCACTACTAGGTGACATCTCATTCATTCACATTCACACAGTGTCTCCAACACGCCAACCAGTACGATTGGTTAGGGTCGCGGTTTTGTCCCACTGTGGGACTACTTGGGCAACTCTGGGAGGTGATTAGGCTCCCCTTCTGCCTCTTAGGGGCAAGTCCGCCAAATTGAACCAGGGTTCTTATCAAATTGATGGGTGGTGCTCCCTCGGCTGGTTCCTGGACCTCACCACGCTCCTTTGTGCTTCCAGGGTCCTTGCCCTGGCTCGTTGGGAGGGCTAGTCCCTTATGGATCAATTGATCCTCTGGTGTCCAGCAAGGTCACCTCTTCTGGTGTCCCAGTGGTCACACCCCAGCGATAAGGGCGGTGATACCACCTCCGCCTCCCGATTACCAGCCAATGCACCAGAGATGTGGCAGGATTTTTCAGAGAGAGTTGGGACACCTAGGCTTTGTTTTTTTTGTTTGTTTTTTCTTTTTGTTTGCCAGAAAACAGTGTTTATCTGTGCCAATACCAGCTCAGCAGATTCATATCCAAAGACTGAACCCCAAGTGCAGGGGCGCATTGCCTTCTATACATTTTTAGTTTCTTTGATTCCCCTGTTAGGCTTATATATTGGTGACATTATGATTGGGTTTTTTTACAGCTCAAGGTTGCGGTGGAGTTACACATGCACACTACAGATTGAAGGCCATGTTTCCTGCTAACATAAATTTTTCTGAGAAATCTCTTATCTTGTGGTGCTAAGGGAACTCTTTCATTATTCTGGAAAGGCTTTTATCTTACTGTACTAGGAGGGCCCTTTCTTGATCCCGGGAGGCCTTCATTTTGTTGGGCTAGGGGGGACTCCCTGCCTCATTGTGGAACGTGGGCACCTTGTAGCCACATAGGTGTACCTACAGCTCCTTCTAGCCTTTATGTTATTGTTGTCATATGTACACCTATTATAAACCCTGCAAGACAGTATTTTACTTTTTGCTTTAAAAAGTCACATGTGAGCCAGTCTTGGTGGCTCAGCCTGTAATCCCGCGCCTTTGGGAGCCTGAGGTGAGTGGAATGCCTGAGCTCGCGGGTTCGAGACCCGCCTGGGCAACTTGGCGAGACCTCATCTCTACAATAAATCAAAAATTAGCCGGGCGTGGTAGCGCGCGCCTGTAGTTCCGGCTACTTGAAAGGCTGAGACAGAAGGATCACCGGAGCCCAGCAGGTCGAGGCTGCGGTGGCCGGGAGCAGCCACTGCCCTCCAGTCTGGGTGACAGAATGAGACTCCCACTCAAAAAAAAAAGAAAAAAGTCACATGTGAACCAGGCGCAGTGGCTCACACCTATAATCCCAGCACTTTGGAAAGTCATGGCAGAAGATTGATTGAGCCCAGTGGTTCAGGACCAGCCTATGCAACAAAGTGAGATTTCATCTCTGCAAAAAAATTTTAAAAATTAGCTGGGCATGGTAACATGCAACTGTAGTCCTAACTACTCAGGAGGCTGAGGCAGAAGGATTGTTTGAGCCCAGAGGGTAAAGCTGTGGTGAGTCATGAACATGCCATTACTTCCCAGCCTGAGTGACAGAGTAAGACCCTAACTCAACCCCCCCCAACCTCTCCCAAACCACATGTGAGCTGTGTACATTGCCTCATGCTTGTAATTCCAGAGCTTTGAGTGACTAAGGCTGGAGGATCGCTTGAGCCCAGGAGTTCAATACCAGTCTGGGTGACAAAGTGAGACACATCTCTACAAAAAGACTTTAAAAAATAGCCAGGCATGGTGGCACACACTTATAGTCCCAGCCACTAGGGAGGCTGAGGCAGGAGGATCGCTTGAACCCAGGAAGCTGAGGCTGCAATGAACTATGATTGCATGACTGCACTCCAGCTTGGGCGACAGAGCAAGATCCTGTCTCTAAAATAATAATAATAAAAATACTGATAATAATAATAAAAGTTATATGTATTTTAAAGAAATTAAGAAAAATAGTCCTTTTAGACATTTATAATTTCTGATGCTTTTCATAATGATACCGTTTTTTGTTTGTTTTTGTTTTGTCTAACAGGTTGCCAGCTGGGCCCTAAGAGATGTTGCAGATCCTTGAACTCTGTGAGCTCAGAATTTATGTGATGGCTGGGACGTGATGGCATCCATATAGGGGAATGTGGTGGCGCCTAAGAACTCAGAAACGGAAGTGGCCGCGGAGCCCCCCAAAGAGTATTGCAGCTCTCTTAGGTTGGGGGTTGGTGAGCCCAGACCCAAGAAGAATTCACAGTTCTGCTGATTCGGTGTCCCAGCAAGCAAGCGAGCACCTGAGCAGTGTTACGGCTCGTCTGGCCCAGCAACTTCAACTGTTTCATCAGCTCCACCTGTTCTGTCAGTTCCACCAGCTTCATCAGTTTCATCAGCTCTGTCAGCTCTACCAGCAGTCAGCTTCATTGGTTGTCAAGCCAGCATCTGGCAGGTGCAGCTCTCCTAGGCAGCAGCTCTTGTACTCCAGCAGTCTTCAGAGGGATGCAGACGTCAGAGAGTAAGTAGGAATGTATTAGAGGATAGGAAAACTCCCAGTAGCGGGAGGGGTCCCAAAAATGTTGGCAACAATGCATCTGCAGGCCCAAGCTGCTGGGCCGGATGAGCTTTAACAGTACTCAGGGGCTTGCTTGCTTGCTGGAATGCATCTGCAGGCAAGAACCTGCTGACTGACTGACAATAGCACAAATCAGAGAGAGGCAGCATGGTGTGGGACAGTAAATGCACCAATGGGGAGGGGATTGGGAGGGGCCAATCAGAGAGAAGGACCAGAAAGGTGAAGTCCTGTGCCTGGAAATAGATGTGTTCACTCCGATCTGTGGGGCTGTGAGAAGTTTATTTATTTATTTTTTTCTGGGGAACTGCCCTTCTGCCTATCCGGTGTCTTGTCTTCTCCTCTCTTATTCTGCCCTCTGGAGTAGTTAGTTAATGTAACAGTTGTTAGGGAGTAAGGACAATGACCAGTCTGCTTTGTCCTGTTGATCATGGGCATTGTATGAGAACAGCAGCTAGGGGCCTTCCAAAGGGCAATTTAAGAGTCCTTAGTAGTAGGAAGCTTCCATACAAAGTTCCATCTTCATCACCATTTGGAGTCTGACTTTCTCTAAACAAGAGGAAGCAAATTTTACATTGAGGTTAATGATGCATGGACCAAATATGAACAATACGAAAAAGGAGCCATCAAAAGAAAAATCCACATCCACATATTAGAGATTCCTAGAGAGGATGGAAAGGATTGTAGCTAATTAAGTCCTGACCCTGCCTGTTCCTGTAAAGTATCAATGATATTATTTTTTTATGACCGGCAGGTTTTCTTCTACCTGGGAGGAAGTGTTAATCCAGAGACAACAAGTTTCATTTAATAATGCACAAGTTCCTCCTCGTTCTGCCATGAGCATGTGCAATGCTCGACGGTTTTGCAGGACCACAGTAGTTAGTGAATTAATGGATGTTTGTTGAATCTCAATCAGCTATTATGGCTTTCCATCCTCGCTGTACCATGAGGGTGAGATTTAATATGGATCTTTCTAACAGGGGTCTCCTGGCAAACCACAAGAAATCTTTGGCCATGGAGTGTCCTAGTCCATGTCTTAGTAAGACTGGGTTGTCCAGGGCACGTCTTCCTAGAGCAGGTATATTATAGCTAGGCATGTTAATGCTGGACTGAGGGCCCAAATCTCTGTGACTACATTGTCGTTGTATAGATTGCTCCAGGTAAGATCCCAAATTTAGTATATGTCCTGAGGGAGCCATTTGAATCTGATTAAGGATCATCACATTAGTGAAAGCTACCACTATTGTGCAAGCACCTTTTCACCTGTCGGGTAAAACCAAGGATAATCCATTACCACAAAAAAATAGTATCCAGTTCCAATTAAGGAACGTGCCCTGACGGTTCCAAATCAGAAGAATATCTCAGAGACTTTAGTTTGGTTCATCAGAATTACAGGAACAGTCATGAGGAAAATCCTCTTTGGTTAACTAGCTGTTTCCATTTCGTGTTCTCCCAAGGGATTGCTTCATTGTGAGTATGGGTTCTGCAGGTTTGAAGATTTGTGTTATATGAACAGATTGTGCTACAGAAAAGTTTGGAGAGGATATTTCCGGGGTAAGTGTCATAGTGTGGAGAATTACATATACCCCAAGTTGCAATGATTCCAGTGTGTTGACAAATTAGAACAAGGTAGACGAAGAGACTGGTAATATGACAGATGTCAGTGCAATTCACCAGATCCTGAAAATTTGATGTATTTATGGTTACATATTCTGGCCCAAATATTTGATGCTCTTCTGTTATGGCTTTATGTCATTCAGTTTCATTAGGGACTTCATGAGCCACTATAGCCCATGATTCCCATACCCCAGGTGATGTCCTATTTTCGTGCAACACAATTATATTACAATACTCGGGGGTTAGCCATCTCACCCAGAATAGTCCTAAGTGCGAGACAGAAGCATTTGCCCTCATCTCTGCCATTTCTCCGACATTAATTGAAGCCTTTTAATCTCAGGGAAATTTATGGTTGGGTTTCACTGCTCCTTTGAGAGTGGTGAATTCATTCAAAGAACCACTGAGATTTTCAATCTGCTCAAGAGACAACAGTAAAGCGGTCAGGGGGAGAGTTAGAGAAGGTCCCCCCCATGGGCATATGCAGCAATTTGAATAATTACCCTGTTGAGCCAAGTGCATAATGGAGTTAGACAGGGGTGCTTATAAGAGGCTTGGGCAAGCGATAACAGAAATAGGGAGTAAAACTGGCTACTCATTTTCTCATTCCTGAGTGAGAACTCTTGTAGGAGGAGTAAAAGAGATGACTGTCTAAGGAGGTAGATAATCCCTTGGGTGTTTGGGGTTAAGGAGTCCTGGACAAAGGCATTTAAAGGTGTAAATCAAGATAAAAGCAAAGACGGCCAAGTATAGGTAAAACTACAAGGTGCATTTCTAGGTCAGAAGAGGCCATTTCTCCTGGATTCCAGGTTTCCAATGTAGTATGATGAATCCAAGAGTTTATTCCAGTGATCTTCAATGCCGAAGAAGTGAAGTGAAGAATGGTGCAGGGCCCTTCCCAATCTGGACCCAAAGAAGGGGAAAGAGAGGGAAGGGACTTGACCAGTACCACGTCTCCTGAGTTCCATATATCATCCTACAACATGCACATACCATTTTTTGACATTCGTGTACCCTCTATTTTTTGGTCCTACCTTTAAATAACCTTCCTTTAAATAACCATCCACTTTATTGCAGTACAAAAATTTACCATACAAGATCTTTTCCTATACAAAACCATTCCGTCCTTTACCTTCTTCCTTTCCAGCAACACACTTGAACAACAACCACCCTCTCTACTTCTTGCCTTCGCTTTCTAGCTTCTCCATAGAACCTTCTGAAATGATATGCTGAATTAATCCTAGCAACTTTAATTATGATAAGGCTATATATTCCAACATGGATAGTCAGGACCAAATCGCTGGCATCTGGCTAATTAAATTAATTTGGGCTCCAGTGCCCCAATATTCTCCTGGGGTATTTGGGGTATTGGTGAGCTATGCCACACACTTCAGTAGGTTCCCTGGCCTCCTCAGTGGCCATCACTCCTGAGCTAAGTGTTCGCTCCCCTCTTCAAAAGACAACATACCTGCTTTCTAATGGCTCTCTGGCCTGCAAAGTGGACAGGGCCCTGGAGGCTTAGGCCTTTTGGGGGCAACTAGGCTTCTCGTGCTCCCACAAACGGTACCCATAGGAACAGAAACCATCCCCTTAGTCGGTTCGTTCTTACCGGGACTCTAATAGGCAATTCGAGTTTTGTTGCTAATGTTGACTGCCAATTGAGTTGCTTCTTTTGGCCCTCTCTGGTTCTGCAGCCTTCCGGGTTGGCACCCTGTTGCATCGTTAATGTCTTGGTTTGCCACATCCATAGCAGGTAGCAGTTGCACCTCAGGGATCCTGGGATTTACAAGACTGAAAGGCAGCCACTAGAAGCTTTGCCTCTCTCTTGTGTCCCCTTTCTTTTTCCTGAGCCTCCTCCTGAATCCTGTTATAAAAGACTAAAGTAGCCACTTTGGGGAGGTTCCTCAAGGTACTGGCTGGTCCTAAAGCCTGCTTCTGTAGCTTCCTCCTGGTATCTGGAGCTGCTTGAGCAGTAAGCCTGTCCTTTAGGATTAGTTGCCCTTCGATGGACTCAGGATCTAGGAAGTTTTGGTTAACCAAAGCCTCTCTTAGCCTTTCCAAAAAGGCTGAGGGATTCTGGTCTGCTGCTCCCTGGTCTATCCTAGATAATTTGAGAAGTTGATTGGGTTAATCCTAGTCTTTTTTAAGCCTGCCAGTATGCCCACCAGGAAGTGTTTCCTTCTCCATTCCCCTAGGTCTCCTTCAGGGTCCCATTCAGAGTTCTCCAACGGTACTGCTGATTTTTCAATTGTATATGGCTCTTCCCCTTCTCTGGCACTATAGGGAATCCAAAGCTCATCCCCACACTTCTCTGCCTCCTGCAGGGCTGCTTGTTTCTTAGTGGTTGTCAAGGTTTGACATAACAGCTTTCCAGGAGAGCTCAAATACTTGTGTTAAATTTTGGAAAGCATCTAGATACTGACCAGATCATATGAGAACCTGCCAAAATCTTCCTTAATCTGTGTCAGGTCCCATAGGGAAACATGTACCTGTATCTTACTAGGGAGATATTCACTAAGCATCTCTTATAGGTGCATAAATAAAGTGGGAGTTCATCTAGGGCAGGGGTTTTTGATGTGGGGCATGTTTGAAGTATGGGAAGGACCTAGATAAGGGGAGGAGGTCAGGATAGACCAGGGTGGTCTCAGGTGATGCCTACCCTAGTGGTGGCTGTGGGGTGGGCATCCCCGATCCGTTGGGATCATCCTTTGAAGTGACTGACTTCCCTCAGAGGCTGAGACTCTCCTTCCTGCAGTTTATAATTTGACAATGTTTGGGTGCAAAAGAATCTAAGATGCTTTTTCTTCAGTGTCTGAGGATCAAAGGAATGCCCATGTCTTAGAATGCACTCAAGAAGAGTGCACATGGCAGATAGCCAGATGCCCTGTTACCCATCTGGAGAGTGACAGGCAAAAGAAAGGTGTCCCTTAGCTTTTCCTCCTCCAGCCAAGGTGCATGAATAAGGATCAAAGAAAGGAGCACATCCTCTTACTCTCCTGCCCTTCTCTGTTCATGGCGTTCCCATGAATGTGAGCATGACCTCCATCCATATGTAGCAGAAGGGACCTGATCTGCAGGATTAGTCACGCTTACCTGCACAGTGTCCCAGTCCTTGGCTGTCAGTTGTGCTTCTGGATTCCTCAAACCTAGCATCCCTGCAATCCATACTAAGTCTTAATACAATTAATAATGGAGCAATTGTATTTGGGCAAGATATGCTAATGGGGAAAGCTCTTGTGATATTCCGTGAACCTCTGGCCTATAGATTCATGCATTGAGCCAAGTTGTAACCTCCATCTTAACAGGAGAAATTACTTTCCAAAGTCCTCTTTCCCTGGTAAGGAACCATTTAAGTTTGGAGACATTAAAGTGCCTGAGGAAAGTACGCAGGTCCATCAAGAAAGTTCCTAATGGTCTCTGGAAAGCCTAAAACAACAGCCAGCAGGACTTCTCTAACACAGAACTTGTGTGTTCTGGTTTTAATTGGGCCAAAAAATGAGGGATCTAAGTTCTTTTTTTAAATTTTTAAATTTTTCTTTTTTTAATTTTAAAGATGTGGGGTACAGCTCAGGGTTAGGTATACAAATGTTCATTATGCAAGTTCCCTTGATGAGGTGTGTCCCCCTAACCCTGCAGAGTCCCACTATTGCCAATTCACCTACTCCACCTCTCCCCAGCAGTTTCCCGCTACTGCCAATCCTTTTCTTATAATATTACAATAATTGTTCAAGGTTCACTTATGAGTGACATGTGACACTCGGTCCTTTGTTTCTGTGATAGATCGCTCAGTATTATAGACTCTAAGTCCATCCAGGTTGCTGTGAAGTTCATGATTTTATCCTTCTTTATGGCTACATGATATTCCAACATGTATATGTGCCACATTTTAAAAATCCAGTCCTTTTTTGATAGGTAACACAGTTGGTTCCATGTTCTTGCTATTTTGAGCAATGTGTCAATAAACATACCTTGCAGGTATCTTTTTCATAGAGTGATTTGAGTTCCTCTGGGTATATCCTCAGAAGAGGGATTGCGGGATTGTATGGAAAGTCAATTTTTAGATCTTTTAGGAATCACCACACTGTTTTCCACAGAGGCTGTAGTAGTTTACACTCCCATCAACAGTGTAGAAGTGTTCCTTTTTCACTGCATCCTTTCCAGCATCTGTTTTTTTTTTGAGTTATTGATGATGGCCATCCTGACTGGAGTTAGGTGGTATCTCAGTATAGTTTTCATGTATATTTCTTGGATGATTAGTGAGGCTGAGCATTTTTCATGTATCTGTTGGCTGCTTGTATGTGTTCTTTTGAGAAGTGTCTATTCATATCTTTTGCCCACTTTGTAATGGGGGTGTTTGTTTTTTTCTTTTCAGATGTTTGAGTTCCGTGTAGATCCTAGCTGTTAGGCCTTTGTCAGCTATATAGTTGGCAAATATTTTTTCCCAGTCTGTGGGCTGCTTCCCTGCTCTATTGATGGTTTCTTTGTCTTTGCAGAAGCTTGATGAGGTTCCATTTGTCTATCTTATCTCTTATGGCATGGGCACTTGGGGTTTTGATCAGGAATTGGCTTCTTGTCCTCAGCTTTTCTACCACATTTTCTGCAGCCTTTTCTATCATACATGAAACAGCATGATGCTGAACAACTCCTGGGTCAATATTGAAATCAAGACAGAGATTAAAATATACCTAGAAACAAATGAAAATGAAATAAACTTCTTACCAAAACCTCTGGGATGCCATAAAGCAGACCTAAGAGGGGAATTTAAATATCACTGTGAATACACATGAAGAAAATGGAAAGATTATAAGTTAACAGCCTAGCAAATCATCTAAGGAAGCTGGAACAGCAAGACCACTAAAACCCTAACTTCAGCAGAAGAATCCAGATCACCAAAATAAAAGTCCAAATTTGGGATTAGAAGACAAAAATATAATACAAAAAATCAATGAAAAAAAATCTGGTTCTTTGAAAGGATAAACAAGATTGATGGACCCTTAGCTAGCCTGACCAAGAAAAAGAGAGAAAAAAACCCAAATAAATACAATCAGAAATGCAAAAGATCAAGTCTCAAATGACCTCAAAGAAATACAAAAGATTATCAGAGACTACTATGTACACTTGTATGGAAACAAACTTGAAAGCCTAAAGGAAATGGAGGATTTTCTGACATCACACAACCTACCCAGGTTGAAACAAGAAGAAATTGAGACCGTAAATAGACCAATAATAATCCAGGAAATTGAGTATGTCATAAGAAAACTACCCCCCCCACAAAATCCTGGACCATATGATGTTCCAGGAGAATTCTACAAAACATACAAGGAGGAACTGATACCAATCCTATTGAAAATATTCCAGGCAATTGAGAAAGATGGAACTCTCCCCAAATCATTTTATGTGGCTAGCATCACATATAACCAAACTAGGTAAAGATCCAACAAAAAAAGAGAACTACTGGCCAATATTTTGATGAACATAGATGCTAAAATTCTCAACAAGCTCCTAGCAAACTGAATCCAACAACACATCCACCATGACCAAGTAGGCTTCATCCTCAGGATACAGGGCTGATTCAACATTCATAAGACCATAAATGTAATTAAATACATCAACAGATGTAAGAACAAAAACCACATGATTATATCATTTGATGCAGAAAAAACTTTCAATAAAATCCAGCACCCCTTCTTGATAAAAACCCTCGAACATGTAGGTATAGATAAAACATACCTCAAAATTGTAAGAGCCATCTATGAGAAATCCACAGTCAGCATACTGCTAAACGGACAGAAATTGTAAACATTTCCCCTGAAAACTGGAAGAAGACCAGAATTCCCACTCTTACCCCTCCTTTTCAACATAGTTTTAGAAGTCCTAGCTAGAGCAGTCCGACAAGAGAAGGAGATCAGGGTTATACAAATAGGAAAAGAGGAAGTCAAGCAATCCCTCTTTGCAGATGACATGATGCTATACCTCAAAAACCCAAAAGAATGTGTCTATAACCTCCTTTCACTGATACAGGACTTTGGTAAAGTCTCAGAGTATAAAATAAATGTGCAAAATACAGTTGCATTTCTATACACCAACAATAAGCAAATAGAAACCCAAATAAAAAGCACAATCCCATTCACAATAGCCACAAAAAAATAAAATACCCTGCCATCTTCCTAACCAGAGACAAGAACAGGCATATAGACCAATGGAACAGGATAGAGATTCTAGAAGCAAAACCTCAATTTCTTAACCAACTCATCTTCAACGAAGCCTCTACCACCAACCACTGGGGAGAGGAGAACCTATTCATTAAATGGTGCTGGGAAAACTGGCTGACCATATGCAGAAAATTAAAACAAAATCCCTACCTATCAACATATACAAAAGTCAACTCTAAATGGATCAAAGACCCAAATGTAAAACCTCAAACTATAAGAACCATAGAAAATGCAGGACATACCCTTATGGAAATTGGAACTGGCAACCAATTCCTTATCAAACCCCTATAGATGGTCTGTTTTTCCTGTCTTCATAATTAAGAAGGTTGTTTGTATGAAAACTTGCCCCAGATTCATTTTAAAATGAATGTTTGATTGGCGAGGCACAGTGGCTCATGCCTGTAATTTCAGCACTTTGGGAGGCCAAGACAGTAGGATCACTTGAGCCCAGGAGTTCAAGACCAGCTTCGGAAATACAGTAAGACCCCCCCTTCTCTACAAAAAAAGAAAACAAAAACAAAAAAATAAAAACCAAATGAATGTTCAAGCAGACAATGACTCACACTTAAAATCCTAGTGCTTTGGGAGGCGGGAAGATTGCTTGAGACCAAGAGTTTGAGACCAGCCTGGACAACATAGTGAGACTCTATCTCTATTTTAAAACATTTTAAAACTTAGCTAGGCATAGTGGCATGTGCCTGTTATCCCAGCTACTTGGGAGGCCAAGGCAGGAAGATTACTTGAGCCCACAAGTTCGAGACCAGCCTGGACAACATGGTGGAACCTCATTTCTGCAAAAAGTACAAAAATTAGCCAGATGTGGTAGTACACACCTATAGTCCAGCTACTCAGGAGGCTGAGGTGGAAGGATCACTTGAGCCCAGGAGGTGGAGGCTGAGGTGAGCCGTGTTTATGCCACTGCATTCCAGAGCCTGGCAACAGAGTGAGACCCTGTCTCAAAAAACAAACAGACACAAGTGATAGTGAGCTCTGATTGTGCCACAGCACTCCAGCCTAAATAAATAAACACATGTTCTGGGAAACCTGTATTCATGTCAACATCATTCTACTAGAGTTGTTTAAGTCAAAACAAAACTAAACTAAAAAAGCAGCCACACATAATGCATTCACTAAAGCACCTGTGATATCCCAGGCCTTTGGGAGCTGGGGATGCCTTGGGGCTTGAGGCAGGACCACAGGAGAGGAAGAGAGGAGCCCATGGCAGAGACAAGCTAAGGCTAGTTAATGCCAGTCCTGGGAACAGAACTTGGAACCGTGTGGGTTGCCTGGAGACCCCAGCCAGGCCCCCCGCAGGAAAGGAGACTGGCACTTGGGTCAGGGTTGAACGTAGTCCATCCTCCAAGTCAGCCAGAAGAGGGGTGGGCCTGATGGTTAGGGTGGAGCCAACCTAGGGGTGGGGTTGAGGGTGGTGTGGAGCCAGCCGACTTACTTGTTCTGGGTGATTTATTCCCCTTGTGGGTGTGTCTTGAACACTAGAGTGGGGATCTGGTGAGAACTCAGTACCATGGGTCCTCGGGTTGGAAACTGGCATCACCAGAGGTGACAACAACTAGGCCTCAATGTCAGTGACCACAGGTGGTAAGGAGGAACCTGGCCTCCCTCTCACCTCATCCTCAGAAAGTCAACCTCCGAAGGATGTGTTATAGTCCCCATTTGAGAAATGAAGAAACCGAGGCACAGGAAGGGAAGTTCAGGTAACTCGTCCAAGGTAGCAGAGCGTGGATTCAAAGTGAGGTTTGTCTCACTGCCCTTTGTGTGTCCCTGTGCCCTGGGAAGGTGGAGGAGGTGGTGGGAGAGTGAGAATTCTCCAGCCTCTGCATGGTTTACTGGACCACTTAGGGCTTGGCCAGGTGACCTCAGAAGGCAGCAGCAGTTGGGCACGTGCATTTTACAGGGTACTTCAGAAGAAGCAGAAGGTGGAGATTGGACATGGAGACCAGAGACCTGGCCTCTTGTCCAAGTGGCCTGGTCCCATGGGAATGGGCTTAGGGCATCACTAGTGTGGTCTGGGTCAGAACTGGCCTCAGGAACCTGACCCACGAGAGACTCCCCCCAGGTGCTGCCACTAAAGCTTGATGGGGAAGAGTAATTCTCCTTAGATGCAAGGAACCCAGAGGCTGTTTCACACCCCCCACCCCCATCAGAAGCACCTGCTTGTGCCAGGCCCTGTGGGGAAACAAAGGACCTGGGAAGGGAGTGACTTGCAGTGTTAGGAGACTGAGCAGGTAAGTCACAGGACTCTGCCTCCCTACCTGGTCCTCTGTCTGGGGCTATGGGGGGTGGTAAAGAAAGAGGTAGCACTGTGTGTCCTGAAAAGATGGTCCGGAGGGGGACATGAGAAGAACACGTTGCAGATACCATGACCTGTCTTTGCCATCACAGGATAAAAAGCCAAACTTCAAATGTGTGTGTGTCACTGTAGGTGGTGAACCTAGACCTCTGTGTTTGTGGGAGCAGAGACAAACTTGGAAGGACACAAAGCAGCCTGCTCCCAGCTGGAGGGAACAATTAGTTGACAATGGATTAGAATTCAGTTTCTTACTTTACAGACTTTGGGGTTATTATAATCACATTTTCCCCCTTAAATCTCAGAGTTGGGATGTCTGGCATTGTCTTCCACTCTGCCCACCAAGAGCTGTGTGACTTTGGGTAAGTCACTTCCCCTCTCTGGGCCTCAGTTTTTCTCCCTAATCAATAGGGTTAGGGTCTCTTGCCAGGCTGACTCCTCAGAATTGTGAGCAGCCAACGAGGTTCTGTGTAGTGAGAGGCCCTCTAGAGGGAGGCAGGTGAGAAAGGAGTGGAGTGAGGGGAAAGCCGGGATTGTAAACCTAGATGACCACAGACCGGAACTGAAGTGAACTGGAAATTCAAGCTGCCTCATCATATAAATGCAAACAGACACACACACACATACACACATGCAGCCTACACACCACGGCTGGTCAGATTTAGTGCATGGCCAGCCAGCCAGTTTTGTGCTTTCAGCTTCTTGGCAGCTAATTGTACTTTATTGTACCAAATGCAGATTCCTTGACTTTCTCTACCTGTAAACACCTGCGCAGTGTTTCCTAACAGGAGTGGCTCCTAGTTTACCTACCTCTGCCTCTGTGGTATAATATGGAAACCTACTATCGTCTGTCTGTATTGCCACAACACTTAACACATTCCAGTGGGCTTGCAGGTACCTATATTACTGAGAATTAGCAAAGGAGAATTAGCAAGGAAAGGAAAACATATTTTCTTATCTTCTATACATTCCCGTTAAGTCACTTCAAAGAACTTTTAAGCCCCTGCCAACTGTGCTTATTCAATTGAGAGAAAAGAATCCTCTTTACTCTCTTTTATTAGCAGTCATAGATTTGAAAATATAGCACCCAGGTCACCATAAGCCTTGTAATTTCTATAACTTTTTGGGTGCTATAGCTACTAATTAACAGTATATTGTAGTGAATAATGATTTACTTTGTAATAGGCTCTATGACAAGCTGGATAATGTCCGTTACTCTATGACAAGCTGGATAACTCTTTACTCTATGACAAGCTGGATAATGTCCTCAGTTTGGTATTGCTGACAAGATGAGCTACCTTTTAGTAAAAGACACCAGGAAATGTGGACCATAAAAGTTCCTATTGAGAAAATGTGGCTGTAATTTTGAATACTATACATTGCTCTGTCAGTTGCATAGTCAATATATTGGTACCAGCAGCACTAAATTCGTAAAGATGTACTATGGAACTGAGGGGGTGAGCAGACCCATTCCAGAAACACTAGGAGCCAGGTTCTGATCCCTGAATTCTGAATTGAGAAATAAATGTCTCTGCCAGTTCCCTGCCTCTCGATTTATTTGCGTTGAGAGATAGCAGCCGAGTGTTTACTTGGACTGCAACAGTACTTGGACTGAGTTTCCTCAATGTTTTAAAACTTTGGGAACAATACTGGGCTGACAACCAGCTCTTGGGTCATAAGGGGACTCTTGGGAAACAGTCATGCCTAGAACCTTCCTTGGGGAGAACTTTCCAGGCCTTCACCTTCCCCAGGGAGCATCAGGCCTGTACTGGCAAGAAGTCTGCTCTCCCGGACACAGGAAGATGGTGACAAGGATATTCCCATCAGTGACCCACACAGGCCTGTGGTTGGGGGGTAGGTCCAGAGAGGACCTGAGTTCCAGAATCTGAAAGAAGGTCAGCCTGGGTCAGAACAGAAACTGGTTGCTGGAAGGATCCAAGGGCTTGATAGGACATCACCTATAAGAGCCTCACTCCTTGGGTTGGGAGGGTGAGTGGGAGAAAAAAAACAGCTTTGCCAAGGGAAAAGAATAAGAGGTGTCACCTGACTTGTCTCAGCTGGATTTCAGGTGCTGTGTGCTCCTTGTCTCCACCAGAGGGAGACACTCATCCCATGGAGGAGGGAGAATGGATGTGAGGAGCCTGGATGGGACACACTCCATCTGTGCATCGACTTAAGGAGGTGACCGATTTTTGGCAAAACAGCTGCATGCATAAGCCTGGGCCATTAGATTCATATGTGCCACCCTGCTCTTCTCCCTGGACAGGCCCCTTTGTCTCTGGCCACCTTCCTCATCTGTTGAGTAAGCACCCTGGATCTTTGCCACCAGACCGTGTTCTTTGCACCAGGGGCATCGCTTCATGTGGGAGCTGGTCTCCGACTCCACTCCCAACTCTCTGAATCAGACTATGCACTTCAACAGGATTCCCAGGTGGTCTTCACATATTTCGCCAGAATCCTCATCCCAGGGTACCTCTCCCGGGACCCTCCTGAGGTGCTGGCTGTGTAGAACCATCAGTGGGATGAGGGAGGTGGCTGCCCTGTCTTCCAGGGGCACCACGTGGCCTCTGGAGGTCATCACTGTACCTGTGAATGACTCACTTGGTCCTTAGGTGCAGGGGTAGCTGGGTGGAGAAACAGAACCAGGGCAAAGCAGGCAGTGGGAGGGGAAGCAGCAGTGAGAGCCACAAAGCCACACAGCCACACAGCACCGTAAGATCTTGGGTCTGTAACCTTCTAAGAGACAAGACATACTGAAACCCATGCCCTGCTTGTTGGGATGCCTAGCCCTCCCCAAGGCTTCAGAGCATTTTTATCTCCCTTGGTCATCGTTCTAGTTTAGATAATCGTGCTGACCACCTGTGCTCCCTGCTCTGAATACAAGCCCGGTGTGCAATTCAACCCCTTCCTGTCAGCCCCACCCCCAATGAACACAGAATTTCCCATGGGTGGCACATCCCTGAATGGAGGGGGTGTTTATATTCCAATTCAAGCCGCATGTATCTGGGTTTAGACATGCCCAAGGCTCAGTCAGCCCTGATGTCCCGCAGGGCCCCGTGGCTCCTTCTGCCTCTCCACCTGCATCTCCTTCCCTGTCTCTGGTCCCCCAAAGGCTCCTGAGAAACTTCTCATTCTACTAGACCAAGTAACCCCGACTGCACACTCTGCCTGGCTCATCTTATCACATTCAAACCTAGGAGGAATCCATTGCCCTGGGAAGGTGGGGAGGGCTGGAGAAACCTGTGATCTGGAAATAGACTTTGGCTGCAAAGAGCAGAAATCCACCAAGGCCAGTGGACAACAGGAAGGATATCCTCAGGACATGGGCTCTTGCAGGAAGTCTGGGGAATAGACCACCAGATGCTGTGACTCCCCAGACTGGGTGCTGGAGGTGGGCTTCTCCAGGAAGCAGCCTGACTTGGGTCAATCATCACTGTCAGTCCCGAAGATAAACGGCCCCCCTGGTCCCAACACACACTCAACCTCTTCACCTGTGTCCACTAAGCTGTCCTTTCCCACTGTTGTTTGCTCGATGGCATTAGAGTTCTCAAATTCCTAATTCTGCCTAAATGCATATTTTTCCAAATAATTCCAAATCTTGTACCCAGAATATGGTTGTGAACACAAAAGTCAAACATTTCTCTTTGTTTTCATGTTTTGGTCACTTTTGGACATTGGAGGCCTTAGTCAAATGCTCAGAGTTTTCCTGAGGGCTCAAAAAAGCATAGGTGAGGACACGCATGCTGGCTCCTGCCTATAAACCTAGCGTTTTGGGAGGCAGAGGCAGGAGGATTGCTTGAGCCTAGGAGTTCAAGCCTGCCTGGGCAACATAACGAGACCTCATCACTACAAAAAAATTTTTTAAAAATGAGTCAGGCAAGGTGACTCATGCCTATAGTCCCAGCTCCTTGGAAGGCTGAGGCTGGAAGATGCCCAGAGTCCTAGAGGTCAGCTGCAGTGAGCCAAGATGGTGTCTCTGGACTCCAGTATGGAGGACTAAAGCCTGGAGGACAGGGCAAGACTGAGACTCAAAAAAAAAATAAAGCATAGGAGAGAGAGAAATCACAGCATCTGCTTTCCACATGCCCATAGTGAGCATTTAGGGAGGATGAGACCAGGGTTAGTCTGGTGAGGTTTTCTCCCTGATAATGTAATTGTAGGGCGAATAACAAGGTGTTTGTTTCTTAGTAGTGTTTGAAAAGCAGCTGCAGTGGAGCTGGGTGTGGTGGCTGATGCCTGTCATCCCAGCACTTTGGGAGGATTGCCTGAACCCAGGGGTTCAAGAACAGCCTGGGCAACATGGCGAGACCTCATCTCTGCAACAAGGAAATTTTTTAAAAATCAGCTGGGTGTGGCAGCGTGCACCTGTAGTCCAGCTACTAGCATGACTGAGGTGGAAGGATTGCCTGAGTCCAGCAGGTTGAGGCTGCAGTAGCTGTGAGCATGTCATATCACTCCAGCCTGCGTGACAGAGTAAGATTCTGACTCAAAATAAATAAAAACTGTTGCAGTGGATATAGATCTGGAAAGATGACCAGGTAATATTTTGTATTTTTTAAAAACATACCGTGGATTTTATGGATTGGCAACAGTGAGAGAAATTGACAATTGTCCTCAAGTTTTCATCCTTGCTTCCTTTTAAAAAAATCTTTTTAAAAATTTTGGTAAAATACTAACATTGATTATTTTAGTCATTTTTTCTTTTGAGTTGGTGTCTCTCTCTGACACCTAGGCTGGAGTGCAGTGGCACACTCACAGCCACTGCAGTCTCAAACTGCTGGGTTCAGGTGATCTTTCTGCCTTAGCTTTCCAAGTAGCTGGACCTACAGGCATGCACCATCATGCCCAGCTACTTTTAAAAAATTTATTCTAGAGATGAGGTCTTGCCAAGTTGCCCAGGCTGATCTTGAACCACTGGACTCAGGCAATCCTCTTACCTTTGCCTCCCAAAGTGCTGGGATGATAGGTGTGAGCCACTGCACCTGGCCCATTTAGCCATTTTAATTCCCTTCCTTCCTTTTGGTCATAGAAGCTGCTGGGTTTCCGCAGGGCACAAGGTGGCCTTATTACTGAGCCACCCCTGTGGCCTTATTACTGAGTTGGAAGATGAGGACAGTTATAGGCACTTCTAGGTCTTATCCTTAAGGGGACAGTTCTTGGGCTCCATGTCCTTTTGTTCTTTGGGACTGGGATGTCTGGGTAAGGGCCAGTGTTCATGTGGAAGGAAACAGCTCTGGGGGAGGGGCAGGGCAGGAGCAGACCAGACTCCTGGTCACCTTTGGGAGCAAAGCCACTGACCTCTCAAATTTCATCACAACCTGGACTTCAATGTTGAATTCAAGATGTCATCGATGTTGTTGAGTGAATACATTGTCATTTGGTGGGCTCTTTGTTACAGCAGCTCAGCATCAGTACTGTAACCAGCACAAGTACTGGCTTCATCTCAGCCCCATCCCCACCCTTGGCTTGGAGCCCTCCTACTCTTTCTGAACTCTGCCAGCCCCTTTGGGTTGCCCTTTGCTTGGATGGTCTGTGGCTTTGACATTGACTTTCCCCATGGTCCTGCCCCTGGCCCCCACCCCTCCAGGGAGGCCCACGCTGAATGACCACTTCAGGCCTCCAAGGCTCAGATTCCAGACCAGTCAGCCCAGTCCAGCTCTGACATCAGAGAGTCTCAAAGACCATTGGTGGAAAGCAGTGATAAGTACAGAGGACCGCTCTGTGACAGTTTTATAGTTATTTTAGAACTGTGTAGCTTGTCCTGCGAGTCTATATCTTTTTGAGAAATAAAAAAAAAGTCTGTTATTCAAGTGCTGGACAGTGGAGGTAAGATCATTGGGTAAAAGAAGAGAAGCCGGACATGGTGGTGGCTCATACCTGTAATACCAGCACTTTGGGAGGCTGAGGCAGAAGGATCACTTTAGGCTAGGAGTTTGAAACTAACCTAAGTAAGATAGCGAGACACCTATCGTTATACAAGAAAAAAGGTTTTCTGTTTGTTTGTTTGTTTGTTTTTAATTAGCTGGGCATAGTGGTACACGCCTGTAGTCCTACCTACTCAGGAGGCTGGGGTGGGTGGATTACTTTAGTTCAAAGGCACAGTGAGCTATGATCTTCACCGCACTCCAGCTTGGGTGACAGAGTAAGACCTTATCTCTAAAAAAAAAAAAAGATTCAATAAATGAATAAAGAGAAGCCATGACCAGTTGTGTGTAATAATGACTTAATTCTCTAAGTACATTTCCTTGTCTGTACATGGAGTTCAAAAATGATTTCAGGCATACTAGAAGGTGCATGGAGCGGATCACAGGAGATGATGAGGACACCGTGACTGCTCAATGTCTGATCCATAGAGGGAGTGCTCAAAAGATATCACGTCTTATTAGTTGACCACCTGCTACATGCCAAACATATTCCTCACTGTGTCTCAGTGTATCCTGTCAGTAATGCTGTCAGGTAAATACCATTATTAGCCCCATTCTACAATCAAGGAAGCTGAACCACAAAGCAAAAAAACCGGGGAAGATGAATTCCAGCATGGCTGTCGGATCCCAAACATGCTCTCCAACTCATGAAGAGTGGGAGGCCTGGACGTAGCAGGACATTGGGGACACTCTGTGATATCATTTTAGAGCAGCTTTTGCAACTTCCAGGATGTGGGCGGCTGTTTCGGGGGCGTGTTGACACTTTGCGTCAGTTGCCGTTGGTCATCACGGGCCCAGCTATTCCCAGTCCCCTGTGGCCTCCAGCCACAGGCCAGGTGGAATTTAAGCAACAAATTCCAGTGGGGTTTGAAGTTGTGTGACTCATCTCCAGTCAACATGAGAATTTAGAGAAGAGAATTCCACTTCCAGAACACCAGAAGGTTTTGAAATTTTCTCTTCATTGGGGGAACCAGCATGGTCCGAAAACAGAACAGAGCACGAAGCAGAAAGATCTGGATATATGCCCAGGTCTGCCTTTTTGGGAAAGTCATTTTACTCCATTTGAGTTGCAGATTTTCTCACCTAGGAGACTGAGCTAATATGTGTTTTTGTCACAGGACTGTTGTTGCTGCATGTGTGATTATGTGTGTGAAAATGCTTGACAACCTGTAAAGTCTCTGGTGCTGATACTTTTTTCCCCTCAGAGGTTGGGCTTTTGAAGGATTTCTAAAATTTTTAAATTGTGATAAAATATATATAACATAAGATTTACCATTTTTACCATTTTTAAGTTTATAGTTCAACAGCATTAAGTAATCCACATTGTTGCGCAACATTCACCACCATCATCCACAGAACTCTTAGAAGCTGAAACTGTGAACCTGCTGGACACAGATTCTTCATTATCTCTCTCCGGCCCTTGGTGTCCACTATTCTCTTCCCTGTCTTCAAGAATTTGACTACCCTGAGTACCTCATATGAGGAGACTCAGACAGTATTTGACTTTTTGTGACTGACTTATCTCGCTTAGTATAATGTCATCAAGGTTCATCCATGATGTATGTAGCAAGGGTCAGAATTTTCTTCCTCTTTAAGGCTGAAACACGTGTCATGGAACGTGTGTGTCACATTTTGTTTATCTATTCATTTGTTGATGAACACTTGGGTTGCTTCTGCTGTCTGACTGTTTGTGATGATGCTGCTGTGAACATGGCTGGACCAATATCTGTTCAAGTCCCGGCTTTCAGTTCTTTCAATTCTCCAGAAGGAGAATTGCTGGATCCTGTGACAATTCGGTATTTAAGTTTTTGAGGAACCACCATACTGTTTCCTGTTGCAGCCAAGTGCTAGTATTTAAGATCATGCTTTGTTACAACGGTGACTCCAGACTCTGGTCTTCTTGGTACGGGTTCATGTCCTGGAAGAAGGAAAGAAAAGAAAAGAAAGGAAACAAAAGAGGTGGGGGAAGAGAAGAGAAGAAAAAAGAGAAGAGGGGGAAAAGAGATGAGAAGAGAGTCTCCCTTGTCTTCTGACTGCTGGGGTAAGGGATAGAGGTTGGTGGTGCTCTTGGCCTATGTGGCCCTCACTACCCCTCCCCAGTTCACCCACCCCTGCCCACCCTTCCTGTGTTGGCATCTACTCAGCTTGAATCTGCTTCCTCTCTCTGAGCTAAGGCTTATTTACAATGGTCCCAGTACTTCAGAGAGCCTTTCAACTTCAAGTCATGAGCCTAAATCAACAACTCAATAACCTATCTTAAATTGTTAACTCGGCAAATGTGTCCAGTTCTCTCAAATATGTGCATTCAAATTAAACACACATTTGTCTTGACTTCAACACAAAAATCTTTTGAGTTTGATTTTGTCATCTTTATACACAGTTCTAAACCTTCCTGACGTTGACACTTCCTATTCAGATCCTGATTTACCTGCCTGAAGAAAGATGAGTAGGATTGTTCATGAGGTGATATTGGCAGCTGGGCTGTGGGTGGCTGGACCAGTGGCTGCCCCTTCAGCTTCCCTGAGGTCACCAGGGGCTATCAGTGAGGAATGCAGTTTCTTTGCCCTGTGCTGTGCTGTCCCAGAGCATTGGTCTCTGCCAGCCACTGTGATGGCTTCAGAAGCCCCCATTGTCATATGCTTAGCTTAAAGCTCCCTACATCCTCCCAGGGTCCCTAGAAAAAGGAAGCAACATAGGGAGATGGGGCGCTGTTCTGGAGCTGTGACACAGCTTCTGATGTTGGTGTTGTCTGAGCCAGGCAAGAGTGGGGTGATAGCTGCCTGCCTTCAGCTGCTCACCCTCCCAGCTGCTACTAGGCAGTGCTAGTGGTGGTGTCGGACACCTTTCTAAGCAATTTTAGGACTGGTTTCCCCATTGAGTAGGGATTGCTTTCTCAGTGGGTCAAAATTGCTTCTGGACCAAATATTTTGGCCAAAACCCCAAATGTGGAGCCGCAAACAACCCAGGTCTCTATTCTCATGGTGTTGATGGTCATGCTGAGCCCCATTTCATAGTCACTAGATCTGTGGGGACTCCAAGTGGGAAATCTCTGCTTGCCTCCGTGGAGTTAAGAGACACCTAATTCTCACCTTGAGTTGAGTGAGAATGTTTTTGATGAGTCTACTGTCAACCTAAAATAACAACACAAAGAGATTCTCCAAAGCTAACTAAGTGATTTCGGAATGAGCAGAAGGATTTGCAAATCTGGGAATACATGTGCCAGGGTGACTTGTGCAGGCTATGGGCAAATCCAGGGAGGCAAAGGAAAACAGAGGATTTAAAGGCAAAATGAGAATTACATAAATTGTTTTAAAACAATGATGCTTGATTACAAGAATTATTAACAAGCAGCCAGGGCAACATAGCAAAACCTCACCTCTACCAATAAATCAAAAAATGAGCCAGGCATGGTGACGCATCCCTGTAGTCCCAGCTATCTAGGAGGCTGAGATGGGAGGGTATCCTGAGCCCAGAAGATTGAGGCTGTGGTCAACCATGAGAGTGCCACGACACTCCAGCCTGGGTGATGGGTGAGACCCAAAGAACTAATAACAAGGACCACATCAGCTCAAGCTTGAACAGGCAGTCACTGGGCACATGTGCTCGAAGAGGTGGCCTTTGTGTGAGGTCGTGGTTCTTCTTGCCTGGCTGTGATTTGCTGGAATCTTTGGCAGCAGGTACAGCTGTCAGGCAAATCATTCATGAGGGCCCACCTGTCTTAACCCTCTGGCTCCGTTTAGTTGATTTTTTACATGAGTGGCTCCATTTTCATGTGGACAGTGTTCACACTGCATGTTTGGAGGCCATTCTGCATTCTTACCACAGCATCCACATCACAGCAGGGCCACAGCTCCTGTGGATACTTAACCAGGTTCAGCATCCTCTGGAGATCTTGCCTGGCAGCCACGCTGAAGGCATGCTAGCAAAAGGGAGAAGAATCTGGAGGAGGGGAGGAAAGACGATTCCAGAAAGAAATGACAAAAAATAACTTTAAACAAGTGGACTGGTCACAAGTGTCAAATGTCAAAAGATCAAGCTTGATTTGAGTTGATTTCTCCCTTGAGTCTCTGGACAAAAGCCATCCCCCTGCAACCAGTTTCCTCATCTGCAAAACCAGATCATAATCCTGACCCGTTTAAGGGATGAATATAAAATTCCTAATGGAGAAGACAGGGCATTGCAAACTGTGTTGTGTTGTTCCTGTGAAACCACCTTCTGTCTGCCCACAAAAGCTGGTGACGGAGGCGGTGACTGTGATGCCCGTGGACGTTTGCACAAGATGAAACAGGCCCTGATGGATGGTCCAGTTGGCTCTGCAGTCTGGCCCCACTCCCAGCCCTTTTCCCTGGGACATAGCAGAAAGTCTCCCAGTAATCCCACTGCATGACCATGGAACTGTGGCCGAGCGATGAACTTAGGCCCTTCCCTGAAAGGTACTCTGGGAGCAGAGAAGAGGGCAGTGACTCTGCCCGGGAGGGTTCAGGAGGGTTCCTCAGAGGAAGCAATGCCAGATTTGGGCTTTGAAGGAAGAGCATGATTTTTCCAGGTAGAGGAAGCAGGTGCTCCTGGCAGAAGAACCCACATAAGCAAATGTCTAGAAGCCACGTGGACACAGCATTCAACAACAGTCATACAATACATTTGCAATGACACCAGGCATGCATGGGATACTGTGCTCATGCTGATGGCATGAAAGAAAGTAAGGCATGCTGGGGATTGTGGTGGGGTATGGGGGGGTGGAACTGGGAACAAGCCTTGGGGGGTAAGGGGACTAATCTGGAGGGTCCCATAGTTTGTCAGAGGCAGTACTTTCTTCCTGAAGATCATGGCAGACCCCAAATCTGAGGCTGAAAGTAGGTGGGTTGGTTGATGAGGGACTGGAATGCCAGGTCTGGAGTTTCTCCTTTAAGTGGGTCAACAAGGAAGGTGAGCCTAGATTGAGGGGGTGCCGGCCAGCAGCAGCAAGTTTGATGTGTAGGATCATGGGCTGCTCAGAGGTTGTGACTTTCAGTTTCCCTTTTGGGTTCCTGGGTATATCTGGGGCCCAGAGGATGTGTCTGGCTATTGCACAGATGCACAGCTGGTGGCTGGATCCTCATGGTTGAGGGAGACCAGAACTTGTTCACACCCCACCAGGAGAAGGCTCTTAGGTAAGTTGGGGTGGTGTGACCTCCCACCATCCTCACAACAGCTCTGTGACAGAAGGGCTATTGTCACCTGTTATGGATGAGCTCAGGAGGGTTAGGTAGTTGACCCTTGGTCACACAGGTAAGCAGTGGCAGAGCCAGGATTCATACTCCTTTGTTATAAAACAGTGCTGCCTGGAACCGTCTGGAACCCATGTCATTGCACACCAACACTGTGCTCTCTGCAGGCAGGAGATTTGCAAGTGAGTTGCTGCACCATAGAAGAGGGCACATTTTAAAGTCTGATGGGTATGATGACCATCTTCCAAAACCCTAACCGTGTGTGTGTGGTGTGTGTGTGTGTGTGTGTGTGTGTGTGTGGACATCTTGCCCTGTTGCCCAGGCCAGAGTGTGGCAGCAATAGCACAGCTCACAGTGCCTCAACCTCAAAGGCTCAGGTAATCCTCCCACCACAGCTTCTCAAGTAACTGGGGCTATAGATGGGCACCACTGCACTCTGCTACTTTTTAAAAGTTTTTTGTGGAGACAAGGTCTTAGGCTGGTCTCGAACTCCTGGTCTCAAGCTGTCCTCCCGCCTCAGCCTCCCAACGTGCTAGGATTATGGGTGTCTGCCACCATGCCCAGCCACCCTGAAATCTTTATACTCCATCAACAGGAAGGGACCAGGGCTACCTGCATCTTGCCCACAAAGGACATTCTCAGTCATTTTAAATTCAACCAATCTGATATTTCAAACATGTTTCTCTTTGTATTCACTTGCATATTTTGATTCTGAAGTGAAGTTGACTGTCTTTTCACATAGCTGGTGTTCTAGGACCTCTCAGTTCTTGGTTGCAATCTTTTCATGTTGATTTGAGTATCTGTTGTGCATTGTGGACACGCACTTTTTGTCTCCTCCTTTAAGCATTGCCAGCAGTGTCTCTTGGTCCTTCATTTTATTCTGACTTAATTTATGGTGATCTTTGCAGCTTTTAATTTTTCAGGGACCAAATCTATCAAATTTTCTCTTTATGGCTACTGAAATTTATGTCTTTTTTTTCTTTCAATTTGAGATAGGATCTCACTCTGTTGCTCAGGCTATGAAGCAGTGGTGCCATCACAGTTCACTGCAGCCTCCGTCTCCTGGGCTTAAGCAATCCATCCAACTCAGCTTTCCAAGTAACCAGGCTCGAGCCACTATGCCTGGCTAATTTTTTTTTTTTTTTTTTTTAGAAACGTGGTCTCACTATGTTGCCTAGACTGGTCTCCGACACCTGGCCTCACCTGATTCTTCCACCTTGGCCTCCCAAAGTATTGGGATTACAGGCATAAGCCTTCATGCCGAGCTGGATTTATGTCTTGATTAGAAAGGTTTCCCCAGGGCAACATTGTTTGTAACATTTCTTCTGCACATTTTTAGTTTTTGTCTTTCGGGTATACATTTAGATCCCTTTGTAATTTATTTATTTACTTATTTTTGGAGAAGCCTTTTCTTCTATTTTTTTCAGTGCAATACCTATTTAATGGGGTACGTACTGACGACAAGAAGGAACAGACTCTTGTGTGTGCCTTCAAGGGAGCTGCCAGTGCAATAAGGAATGACCTCTTTCTCCAAAAGTTCGTGGCTGTAGTTAGTAGACAAGAGTGCTGTGAGCCTGAAGGGAGCTGGGCCCGAGAACATACCTGGGTGCTGGCTGGAAAGGGGGGCGTTCTGGAGTGTCGTGCTCGAGGCATGGCCATCCTCCAGTCTTTAACTGGGACATGTGTCTTTTGAAATTTATTTTTATCTTTTTCTTTCTCCTCATATAAAAATATTAAGACTGGAGTTAGGAGACACATGGAAGTTAATGGAAACTCTCAGAAAACCGATAGAATGGTCAAAAGTCCATTGCATCAGCAGGGTAATATTTGTGAAATCTTTTGTCATGGTCTTGTTTATTCTTTCTCAATACTTAGAAACAGGCCCACCAGCAAACAGAAGGAAAAAGACCCAATCCCGTAAGCCCCCTTCTTATGAAAATCAATGAACAGTTAAACATTCTCCATTATGGTAAGCGTTCTTGGCATTCCAACCACTCTTTTAGACTTTTGGTATCAAGATAGAAAAGGAAAACAAATAGGATTACTCAAGGCAGGTGGAACTGAGGACAGGCACTTTCCAGTTCAGTCTTGCCTTCCACACCACAGATTTCAGCCAGATCGTGCCTGGTGGGAGGAAGGCACCCTGGTCTGTCCTGGGGGGAAGCAGCACAGAACACATCAGGGTCCCCACTGGAATGCTCTAAGTTTACCAAGGAGACAGATACCTGAAGACCCACAACCCAGTGCCAATGTTTGGCGAGGTCGATCCCCATCCTCTCTGCTCACCAGCTTCTCCCACTCTCTGTGCTGCCTCTTGATCCTCATGGTCATGATTTTGAGGTGGCTGCCCTGGTCCCCAGAGTCACACAGCGTTTAAAGGAGGGGAAGGGGAAGGGGCAGCCAGATCTTCTGTCACACTGCTCCTAACGGCAAGAAGCCCTGAGTAGTCGCTCAGCAGGCTCCCCTGGTGCCTCATCGTTCGGGACTGTGTCCCACTGTCACTGTCGCTGAACAGGGGCCCCAGGAGACAGATGCCTGAATGTCTGGTCCCTTTGATGAGAGGCAGGAAGGAGGAAGTGGGAGGCACGTGGCTTTTGGGGACAGGCTTTTGCATGAGTGCTGTGGGGAGAAACATCATCAGGGGTCAGGGGTCATGGAAACCCCTGCGTTGTTTAGATAAAGTCTGTGAGCAAAGACCAGCAGCTAGAAATGGACGCACCAGGAAATGACAGAGTCATAGTGGCTTGGAGAGAGGAAGGGGGCCAGCTTGGAGTGCCCCTGCCTCGGATGGGCCCAACAGGGCTACCTCCAGGCTGTGTGTGTGTGTTTTGTCCTTCTCACAGAGGCAATGGAAATCTCTGCAGCCAATGCCCTCCACTCCCATTTCAGATCAACAACTGGGCTTATTCTTCTCACGATGGAAGACACACTCTGAGCTCTATGGGCACCTAGGCAGTAGGGTGCTGGAAAGACCCTGTGAGGGGATTCGAGCTTTGGTTGGGTGTCTTGCAGGAGGGTTGAAGGAACGGAGCCCCCTCTAGGTTGGGAGTTTCAGAAGCTGGGGGGCTGCATCTACCAGCAGGTATCTCAGAAGGTCTATCTACCAGGGGTGCCAGGAAAATGGATACACATTGTAAGCGATGTTATCTATGGATTACTTTTTGTTCGTCGTAATCAGAAGTGTCTGGACGCAGATGGTAACCACTTTGAGTACCTCTTGTAATTGCAGACGTCAAGCATGACTTGTATTCATCTTTTGTGGTCGGTATTTATTGAATAGTATTAGAATTTTAATACATTTTTTTCTTTCTTAAAATGTGTATTGAGAGGGACAACCTGGATGAAGATAAAGCTATACATGGTAAAGAAGCATCAGTCATGCTTTCCAGGCTAGAGGGAGGGTGTTTAGTATTTTCTGTTTGGCTCAGAGACCTCATTGTTGTCTGTGCTTAGACAAAATTAGGACGTGGCCTTCCTCCGTCTCAGTTTCTGATGGTCTCAGAGTCACTCATTTACGGTTGATATTTGCTGAGGTTATTCATGTCTGTAGAGAATAATGTGATCCAGCCGAGACTCCAGGCCAGTTTTCAGGTAACATCGGCTACCCTTTTTGCTCAATACTTAGAAATAGGAATATCAGCAAACAGGAGGAAGAAGACCAACCCACTCCTGCAAGCCCCCTTCTTATTAAAATCAATTAGCAGTTAAACAATCTCCATTATGGTAAGTGTTCTTGGCATTCCAATCACCTTTTTTAGACTTATGGTATTCTTTTCTCAGCTCTTCTTTTTTTTGAGACAGGGTTTCAGTCTGTCATCCAGGCTGAAGTGCAGTGGTGCAATCTCGGCTCACTGCAGCTTCAACCTCCTGGGCCCAAGAGGTCCTCCCACCTCAGCCTCCCAAGTAGCTGGGACTACAGGTGGTGCTCCACATTGCCCGGCTGAATTTTGCATCTTTTTTGTGGTGATGATGTCTCGTTATGTTGCCTTGGCTAATCTCGAACTCCTGGGCTCAAGAAATTCTCTCATCTCAGCCTTCAAAAGAGCTGGGATTAAAGGCACTCTACTCTTCTCTTTTAAATATTATAACAAACTCATGGCCTTTCTCTGACTCAATCTGGCCCAACTAAACATGAATATAATAATCTTTATTAATAATGGTTATTGTTAAATTTAAGTGGTTAGGACCTATTAGTGAGTACTCTTTGAACCCTGCTCTGAACATCTTTGGAAGGCACCCTTGCTTTCTGGAGTAGGAGGTATCACAGGCCTGTGGAATTCAACTCCCCTCCCGAAGTCCTGGTTCCTTTGAGTGAAGAATAAGTCCATGTGTGAGTGACAAGATGCTGCTAGAAAATGTATGTATTCAAAGTCTGCATTCACTCAGATATTATGTTATCATTCCTGCTTAGAGAACTTAGTTTCACCTCCCAAACTGACACTTGTTGCATCAAGAGTTGGCCTTCTTTCTTTCTTTCCTTTGGTGTTTTTTTTTGTTTGTTTGAGTTTGTCTTACTCTTTTGCCCTAGTGGGTGTGCAGTGACACAGTTACCACAGCCTCTACCTCCTGGTCTTAGGTACTTTAGCCTTCTAAGTAGCTTGAATTACAGTTGTGTACCACCATGCTCAGATAGTTTTTTTTATTATTTATACTAGAGATGAGGTCATGCCATGTTACCCAGGCTGGTCTCAAACCCATGGGCTCAGGCAGTCCTCTTGTTTCAGTCTCCCAAAGTGCTGGGATTGCAGGCATGAGCCACTGTGCCCACCCTTAAATAATATTCTTATGCTGGGAGATGAAATAGTGTGAGATTGCATATTTTGGAGGTAGGAACCCTGAGTTTGAATTCTGTCTTTCACTAGTTTGGGACTTCAAGTAAATTACTTCATTTCTCTGAACCTCAGTTTCCTCATCTGAAATATGGGTGTGATAATAGTATCTTTCTAAGAGGGCTGTAGTAAGAACTAAATATGAGTTAATCTCTACAAAGCACTCAGAATGGTGCTTGGTGCAAAACAGATGGTCAAGAAATATTAGCTGTTGCATTTTTATTTTTCTTGATTTTGAAATTTAGACATTACTTTTAATTTACCTCCTAGTAGACAGATTTTATTGTTGCATTTATTATTACTCATTAGCTTATTTTTATACTTCCTCAAACTCCCCTCCTCACCTTCTCCCAATATTATATAACTGGTTTTATATCCTTTATTAGGAACTTGTAGCAGTACGTAATTCACTTACAACTTTATTTCTTATGCCCTCAACTGTAGCCAGTATGTCTTGCTTCCCCACTTTATAAAATGAAGTATTAATCCTCCTTCTCCTTGTTTCAATGCTTCACTTTCCAACTCCTACCAATGTACTTTAATTCTTTTGCTTATGGGTAGCAAGTATATTTAGCTCTCATATTTATATGTTTTGTTTTGTTCTAAAAGTTAAAAATCAAACCAGAGTGTCTACAGTTTTGTGTTGTTTTAATATTGTTTCCTGTAGAGCCAAGTTATATATTAGGAAACAGTATTTTTAAAATTTTTCCTGATATACAACTTGGCTCTACATTAAACAATATTTTTGTATTTTTCCTGACATTTCGATTGGCTTTGTGTCTCCCCTTGCACTGTTGGCCTTCACCATTTTCTCAATTTCTTTCAAACTGTGAATCGTATGAGCTAGCATGCCAAGTCTCCTTTCCTCACAGAACTTTTCACTTCTATTTCACTCTGGTCTGGTTGCTCTCTGCATGCCCAGCTGTAATCTTTGGATTCCCCTCTGTTGGGATTGATTTTCCTGTTTCTGGGATCCCATGTCTTTTCATCTCTTGGTTATACAGACCTGCTTTCCATGGGTGCACTCATCACACACACACACACACACACACACACACACACACACACACACACACACACAACATCCTAGTGTTTTACCCCCTATATTTAATTCTCAAGTAACTTTCTAAGGAATGATTGTTATGGTAGCTTTTCTATTCCCCATTTAGCTCCATTTCTTCTGTTATCTTTTTCCTTTATTTTCTGGGTACTTTCTTTGACTTTCTTTTCCAGTCAATCTCAAAGAGTTGTTTAATTTCTTAATCATCTTTTTTTTGAGTTGGAGTCTCACTCTTGTCACCCAGACTGGAGTGCAGTGGCAGTCTCACTGCCACCTCATCCTTGACTTGCTTGGCTTAGGCGATCCTTCCACCTCAGCCTTCCAAGTAGTTGGAACTACAGACGCACGCCACCAAGCCTGGCTAGTATTTTCTCAATCATCTTTTAATTCTCAAGATCTTTTTTCTCCAGTATGTTTTCCATTTTCCCCTTTTTCTGTGCATTTTGTTCTCATCTTATGAATTAAAATATCTTTGAAGCTCCCTGAGGACATGTGTTTGAGTTTTTAAACATCATTTTCTACTTTCACAATTGTTCATTTCTTCTGGACTCATTTTGTACTTGTGTATCTCGGTCCCTTTCTCATATCTACAGCTCTCTCATATATCTATCCTAGATCCATTCACATTAAAGGAGGGGGTGCAGGTCACTGGCAGGCTTCCCTGTGGGGTAATTGAATGGGAACCCCCTAAGTGGAAGAATACAAAGATTTTTTTTTTTTTCTGGGGCCTTTGGATTCAATCACGAGCTTTCTGATTTTCTCCATTTGGGTGGATTCAAGAGTGCCCCATTGTTTGTGGTTGGACTTGATGAACCTATCTACTCTGTGAGACCATTTTCTTGACTTTTTGTCCTCTCGGTGTTTCTGTGGTTGACAGCTCGTTCCCCCTTCTTTATTTCACCATCACCTTCTCCCCCAGTGCTGCCTTCCAAACATTTGCCAGAGTCTCTGGTCTCCTGTTGGTCTCATTTCCTCTTTCAACAGCAGTAGGGGATAGAATAGAATGTGGTCTCTTGAGTCCTTCTGGCTGAGTTGGAACCGGTCTTTCCCTCTCACTAGATTTCTCACCTTGGACAAATCACTTAACATCTGTTTAGTTAACTTATCTGTAAACAATACAAATGGTAGACAGCTTGAAGTTTACTGGAAGAAGACTGTGAGTTATTTATAAAGTCTTAGAGGAAATACTGGTGCAGAGTCAAGTCCACAAATGTTAGCCACTGTCATCATTAGCTATGTCTATACCTACAAGTTCCTTGACTATCACTACGATCAAGTCTAGGAGCGGGAGTCAGTGAATGCTTGTTTGTCTTCTTAAAATAATGCCCTTCCCAAGGTAAGAAATCACAAGCAGAACTTAAAGAACTTTTCTCCATATAAAGGTCTGGTTTTCTTTTATTTTAAAAAAAGTCTACTGAGAACTGATAAGACCAAAAAATGGCCACACTAATACACTGCTAGTGGGAAGTACAATTTATTTGCATAATAGTGTGGCACTAGGTAGGAAAAATTGTTAGATGTTGATACCCCTTGCCTTAGTCATTCTACTTCTAGAAATTTCTTAAGAATTCTCAAATGTGGGCAAAGGAGAATGTTTTTTGTACTATTATTTACATAAATAATTAGTTATAGACTGGGTGCGATGGCTCACACCTCTAAACCCTGCTCTTTGGAAGGCTGAGGTAAAAGGATTTCTTGAGCCCAGGAGTTCATGCCCCCCTAGTCCTTTTTAAAAAAATTAAAAAATTAGCCAATTAGCGGGGCACTCTTTGTAGTATCTGCTCCTTTTATGGCACTCCGGCCTGGGTGACAGAGTGAGACCCTGACTGGGAAATAAAATAAGAATTAGAAACAACCTATGGTAGGATACCCAGGGGGGCCCCTGGGGAATCGGAAGGGATGGGCAGTCCAAGGCAGGGACAGGGCCAATGTCTGGCAGGATCCAGGGCCCTGTGAAATGAAGGATCTTGCAGAAGCAAGGAAAACATAGGCTTTTCAGGCAACACCAGTACATACAACAATACAGAGGCTTGGACACAGGGTGCCAACATCATTTTGGAATGAAAGGAGTCATCTAAAAGGAAACACAACACATGAATACATATTTGGGTACAATTGAAGGAAGTATGGCATAGTCTTTGATGAAGCAAATTGGCATCTCCAAAGCTGAGTTAACCTGCAGTGGATTCTGGATCAGAAAGACCTGGGTGAAAGTCTTGGCCCTAGCTCTCTTGTGAAAACGTAGGTGTTACCTAACTTTTGGGATTTCCTGTGCTTTAAAATGGGAGCCCCGATTGTATCCATTTATGCAGTGTGTGTGAATATTTAATGAGGTTTTCGTAAGGTGTCCTGTACATCATAGACATTCAATAAGTGTTACATTCCTTCCCACCTTTTCTTCTGTGTGTAGACCCTGCTGTTTCTGTAATTATCAGATGTCCTCTTCTGATTATCTTCTCCTTGTATCCCAGAGGACAAGAGGACCTTCCTTTGGCGTGAGAGTGAGGGCAGAGGGAGCTGGAGGGAGTTGACTGTCTTTAAATAGCAGCTGGCAGAGTCCAGGAGACAGAGGAACACTTTGGTTAAATCTGTTTTGTGTCTGCTGCCACCCCAGTGGGATCTGTGGAGACTGGCCTTTCGGCCCTCCAACTAGCGACAGCCAGTTCACGGCCTAGCCTGCAATTTGTGTTTCCTTTCCAAGGGTGAAGCAAGCCTTCTAGCCTGGACAGACACCAGAAAGCTGTGAGGGAAACCCTTCAGAGATTCTGCTGCTGGCGCCATGATCCCAGATGACAGTGGGACCCACTCAGGTAGTCACGCTTGCTCCTCTCTGGCTGGTTCCTATCATCACCTAGCATCAGATGGCATGTCCAAAGCAGAGTTACCATGCAGAAGGATCAAGAACTGAGAGGGAGGTTGATGAGGGGCCCTCACCCTAACTGAGACCAAGGGAGTTTCCCTGGCCCAAGGGTTTTGTGAGGGCCTCTCCGTCCTGCCCTTGCTCTGGGGTGACATGGCCCAGGAGCTTACTTCCTCCTATTCCCTGCGCCTCGGAAATGACTCAGGTGTGCAGGTCAGCCATAGGGAAGAGGAGGATGACAGCGGGGGGGGGGGGAGAAAAGGAGGTTGGCAGCTGGGTAGGGTGGGGAGAGGAGGTGGACCAGCAGCCCTGATCTCTGACCTCCCTAGCAAGAAGGTGGTCCTCCAACCCTTGCCCTGACTTCCCAAATGCTCTGAGTGGCTCAGTGGGAAGAGTGACTCAGAATCCCTCTGAACTCCCCCTGTCTGGCCCTTGCTGTGTCCCATCTGAGCTCCTCACCTCACCTGTAAGCATGAGCATCTTATTTTCCTGTGCTGTTATAATGGCCAAATACAACAGGTATACATGTCCCGGCCAATGCCTGTCACACGGTAGGTCTCACTCAGTGTCTTTCTCATCCTCTCTACCTGAGACCTGTTCATTTCAGAGGGAGACTCCTCACCCCCCACCGTATTAGGGTACCTGCCCTGCGCTGCCCATCACAAGCACCTGCCACCAGGTAGGACTGCCTCAGACAGGGCCTGAGCTAATGCTTTCAAATACCCCTTGTAAAAGAAAATCTGAAGGCATGATAACGTCTTAATGAGTTTACTTGAAAAAGAAGCGATTGATGAATTGGGAAACGCCAAACTCTGACAGGCGTCCGAGGCAGGTATCCAGAGGATGAACAGGGAAGTAGGATTATGAAGGCATTTGACTGCTTGCAGTTATAATGTTGCCTTTTTGGTTTACCTTGCTAGATGATTTTTAGTCATGTAACCATATGCTAGGTGGTTGCTCATGATTGATTGAAGTTAAATTTTGTTTCTATCTAGGCATGGTGGCTTACACCTGTAATCCCAGCACTTTGGGAGGCCAAGGTGGGAGGACTGCTTGTGTCCAGGGTTTGAGACCAGCCTAGGCAACATAGCAAGACCTTGTCTCTGCAAAAAATTAGCCAGGTGTGGTGGCAGGTACCTGTAGTCCCAGCTACGGAAGGTCGAGACAGAAGGATCACCTGAGCCCAGGTGGTTAAGGCTGTGGTGAGCTGTTATTGTGCCACGGCACTCTAGCCTGGGAAACAGAGTGAGACCCTCCAACTCAAATATATATATATAAACATATGTGTGTGTGTATTTATATGTGACATATACATATACGCACCATATATATATCGCATATACCATATATACACATATAATATATATACATACACACACAGACACAAGGGAATGCTAAAAATATGTATACATATTTTAAATATGACGTTCACTGAAAAGACAGTGTTAATTAAATGAATGCCTAGCATCACTATGGGTCAGGCAAGGACAGCAAAGAAAGTGGTGGAAGCACAGTTGAAGTGAATGTCCCACTACGTATTGCTACTGTAAGTTTCATTCGCTTTTGAAAAGTAATGCATATATAATGTCTCTTAAAATGTGTATACATTTTTGGCATTGCCTGTATATATATAACTTCTTTACAAAATAAAAAAAGGTTTTTGTTTCCAATCATAAACATTCACCAGAAATAACTCAAGTTAGAGTCGCATGTGTTTGCAGTTTAAGTAAGGTTAAGGCTATTCTTAAGGCATGGTTAGTTTTGTTTGCCCAGGAAATTCTCAGGCCAGGTCTCCATTTTAGTTCAGATTTAACACTTGCATTCCCTACCCCTCAACCATCAATAAATACGCACATTCAGAGCTATGGGTTCCCTCCATCTGAACCTGGGTTCCTTTCTCCTTTTTAATGAAGAAGGAAAGAAGTAAAAACAAAACAATTCTCCATCACCTAAATTGAAATGCGCTCCTTTTCTGTTTTCCAGTTGTGTTTTCCCAGGATCCCCCCCCTCACTGAGTTGCCTTGGCAACCAAGTCACATCTCAGGAGCCACTCTGGAGAGTGACTTGTGCTGTGCTTGGTCCTGTTGAAGAGGGAGGAGAGGAAAGATGAGAAACTGAGGTTCCCAGCAGGCCCTGAACTTCTTAGGGAGAGCTGGGCTGGTGGGTCCCTCAGGATAAAGCTCTTCTTGGAAATAAGAGGTTGCCTGTTCCAAAAAGGGCAGTTTGGGTTCCGAGGGGCCAGTGGGGAGCCGCGTCCCCTGAGACCAGCCTGGAGAGGGGGGAGGCAACATGGGGGGATCACAAGGATTAACCCCGCTGAGGGTCCTGCCCCCAATCCACTTGCAGCATCCCCCTCCACTGCCATTCTGAGAGCTTGTATGATTAACAGGAGAAATCTCTTTCCATGGTAGTTGTACTCGGTGGTTTGCAGTTTGAAACATCATTAGTAAGTAACTTTACACATACTGGTGTCCTGCAGGGGAAAATGCAGAAGATAACAGGACATTTGTTATTTTTTCAGAGACAGGGTCTCTGTTGTCCTGCCTGGAGCACAGTGATATGATCATGGCTCTCCACAGTCTCAAACTGCTAGGTTCAAGCAATCCTTCCTATCTCAGTCTCCCTGGTAGCTGGATGTACAGGAGTGAGCTATGACACTTGGCTCCCATTTAATCTTTATCACTTCCTTATAGACCCTGTCTCCAAATACAGTCACTGGGGCTAGGGCTTCAACATATACCTCCATGTATAGCACCTGTGGCTCCATTAAAAGCACCCACATGACAGCTGACTGGTGGCTTAACAAGGCAATGCCCCGAGGCTTGAGGCCGTTCATTCCTTAGCACACTTTCCTTCAAGTTTGTTCTTTTTCCTGTCCTTCTAGAGAGTGAAAACTTTATTGAGGACATCGTTGAGTGTTTCTGGGACATAGTGAGCAGAGAGGAACTGCATCACCTGCTGACCGACAATGAAGCCTGGCGGGGATTCGTGGCTAAGGCTGATCTGTCCAGGTAACTTCTGTGGGGTGGCCTTTACAGGATGCCCAGCAGGGCTGTCCAGATTTCCTGCTGAGCTTACTTCTCTCCTGGTAGGCACACCTCCTCCAGGCAGCTTTTCCATGACTGGATTGAGGAGATCCTTTTTCAACAGTTCATGAGGAATGTTTCCTCCATATCATTCACCAGCAGTGACAGCCTCTTGACTGGGGGAGATGAACCCCAGGGACAGGGTCATGTCTGCAGGCTACTGGCCCTGTGCCCTGCAAGTTCCAGTACCACCTTCTACTTTTGCCAATTCATCCACTGACTTTTATTTCGAGAAAAATAAAAGAATACATGTAAAGGGTTAGCATAATGACTGGTGCATAGTAGGTGATCATTGAGCATTAATGTTCAAAATGCTTAGTGGGAAGAGACTAGGGCTAAATGACTCTTCTTGGAGGTGGGAGCCAAGCAGGACTTCCTTGGGACAAGCAGAAAAACTTGCACTGATCATTTGTGATCCTGGGTCCTCTGCTGGCCCTGGAGGCAGAGAGGTGGGAGTAAAGTTGAACAGAACTGGGTGGATACTGACTCTGTCTCTGTGCAGCTTCGTGGCTCTAGGCTTATGTCTTGGAAACTCAGATTTGTTATCACCCAATGAAAATAGCAGTTTAATCTGATAGGGTTGTGGCAAAGGCCTCAGTGTGAACCCCAGGCCAAAAATGGGGACCCAAGTACCACGATCCCACCCAAAGGCCCAGGGAGACCTGAAGTGGAGCCAGAGCCAGGGGTTAGGATGGAGCAGGAGTGGGCCTGGGTTGGAGGAGCTTTAGGAAGACTGGGCCGCAGGGCCAAGGCTAGGAGGCCCCTGGAGCATGAAACATAAGGAAGTCTTGGGCATGCAGAAGCCATGTGAGTGGGAGGGGGACATTTCTTCCCTCCCTGGTTTGCTTGCAACACTGATGGGTATGGAGGGACCTGGGTGATTGATTCCACTTCACTCTGCCTGGGAGCTGGGAGCTGGGGTGTTCTCAGCTGCCAATGGGACTCTCTTCTCTGGTGAGCAGCCCTCCACCCACAGGAAGGCAGTGTGGCTTAGTGATGACTTCCAAAGTCTCAACTGGAGGCTGCCAATTTTGTGTAACTTGAGAAGTTCAGAGGATACTCATACTGTTCCTACCATCTTGTTCAAAATCTTTTCCAGCTTAGTGATTCATATAGATAGCTCTTTTTTGTAATTCTTAAATTATTTTAGTGATGAGTTATTACTCTGTTACCCAGGCTGGAGTTTGGTAGTGTGATCACGGCTTACTGCAGCTTCTTATTCCTCGGCTTAAGTGCTTCCCGCCAGAAATTATCAAGTAGCTGTGACTACAGGTGTGCACCAGCCCACATAGCTAAGTTTTTTTTTTACTTTTTATTGAGTCAAGGTCTCGCTGTGTTGCCCAGGTTGGTCTTGAACTGGCCTCAAGCAATCCTCATGCTTCAGCATCCTAAAGTGCTGGGATTACGGGCATGAGTCACAGCACAGAGCCGTGATGTTTCTTAAAGTTAGGCTTTTCTGAACCTCTTTTCTCTTCTCTCTAGACTTGGCCTTGGCCTTCCATGACCTTCCATCCCATGCTTGCTGGGCTATATCACCCATTTTAGCAAGAATTCCACAAAGTCAGTTTAGTGAGAATCCTCCCCTGCCCCCTTGCTCCTAGCTAAGAGTCTTTAAGAAGTACCATAAATTGCATATGACTTTGGTATGCCTATGTGAAGATGTCACCTGCTAAGGTGTCAGCTTACCTGGTGACATCAGAGAATAGACTCTGAAGTCTGTGGATGCCAGGTCAGGAGTTGTTAAGGTGGGTTGAGAGTTCGTGTAGAGACAGGATTAATAGCCAGGTCTCCCACTTCCCAGTCAACTGAGGCAGTGAGTGAACCCCATGACCTTTAGCCAGAAGGTCAGAGGGCATCAGACATTGGAAGAGAGCAGAGACAGGCAAAGTGGTCCCTTCTAGCTCTGAGATTTTTGTTTCGAGTCTTCATACTCAGAGTTAGCCAAACTGCAAAGTCTGAAGGCATCCTTAATTCCAACTGCAAATTTGATGGGGTTTCTAAAACCACCCTCAGGTTTGATAATTCACTAGAAGGACCCACATAACTCATTGGAATTGTTATTGTACAGTTACAGTTTATCCCAGGGAAAGAACACAGATTAAAATCAGTCAAAGAAAGAGACACATAGGACAGACTCTGGGTGAGTTTCAAGTGTAAAGCTTCCATTGTCCTCTGTATGCAGTTCTGTTCTGTATTCAATGTGTGACAAAAATACATGGAGTATTGCTCAGCATAGACGCTCACGCCATTAAGGAAAAAATTATTCTGGTGTATGTTAAATATTAAGGAAGACTTTATTGAGGACTACTGTAATAGGGGAGAGAGACTGAGACCAACTCCAAATAAGCAAAGACAGGTGAGAGTTATAGCCAACAACCAGAGGGTATCAGTAGATGGAAAACTGCATTAGATAGCAAGGAGGGATGGGGCGGGGGGATTCTCAACCAACTTCGTGGGGTTCTTTCAAAAATGGATGATGTGAGCCAGCCAGCACCAAATCGAAGGCCATGGAAGGCCAAGGTCAATGCATAGAGAGATGAGAAAAGAGGTTCAGAAAAGCCTAACTAAAGTTTGGTCAAGGGGAAAGTCTTTTTCATTCCATGATCTTTGTCCAGAGTTTTTATTGGGACTTAATCCCTGCTGCTCTCATGGCTGACCTAGAGTCACCTCCTGGAGGTCTAATGCCTTTTGTACCCAGTTCCTCTGTGGGTCAGAGATGATACCATGTAACCCTAAGCCACCATCATATATTCATATTGCTATACAGTAATTCCCCTACATACCAACAAGTTCCATTCCAAGAGCAGGTTCTTAAGTACAATTTGTTCAACAAAGTTAACCTAGGTACCCAACAAGCGTGATTGGTTATATTGTACTATAATATAATAGATTTATAATACTTTTCACAGAAATAATGCATAAAAATCAAACACAAAAAACAAATAACACATTTTTAATCTACAGTATAGTATCTTGAGAAGTTTACCAGACATATGAACAAACTTACGTGATCGGACATGTGAACACACATTTGCTTCTTTGAAAACTGGAACTTTAAATTTAGAGTGTAAGGGACACACTGTACAAGGTTCAACAATTAGGTTCTCAAACCATTCTAGAAAAACTGCTACACACTTCATTCCTGAATATCACTACAGTCATCTGCAAAGTACTCCCCTTGGGAAGCTATGTACCGATGCTAGCACCTAGTCTACCCATCAAAGCAATTCTGGAAGTCTTTTTCTGGAATGGCTATCAAAGCTGTTATCATTATTTGTTGAGGAGTGACAGGTAATTTTGGCAACTTTCCACAGAGCGCTTACATTGGCAGCACTGAACAAATAACAGTATTAGAACACCCTCCCTACTCACCTGGCCCCCAGTGATTCTTATCTTTACCTAAAGATGAAGAAAATATTGAAAAGAAGACATTTGATGATACTCAGGACATCAAGGGTAATATGCCAACAGCTCCGATTTCAATGACGTGTGTAGCACTTCTTCTAAGATGAGTTTGCGAACTTAATTCAGACCTTGTACTGTCCTGTGGCCAAAGTCACCAACAAACAAAGACATTCCTACCAGGCAGGATGTTCCAGGGGCCTAGAGATCACTTCTCAGTAGCTGAGGACAAAGGGAAGACCTCCCTTTGGGTAAAGTGAAGTCTTTTCTATGATAAGATCCTCTGAATAAAGTTTCTCTGGGTCTAACTCCACTTCTCTCTGTTCATCTATGGGGTTCCACTCTACAAATTCTTTGGTAGTGGTGGTATTTACTCCCTCGGTGTGAGAAGGTATCTTAATCAAACATCTCCCACTCAAGAGCATCTTAAGTGAATTTTACTTATTTATCCCTCTATTGAATCAGTACTACAGAATATCCATATTTGCAAACAGGTTTCACATTGAAAAAAAATTCTTTACATTTGTAAAATTCATTTCCTTTGATCTATAGTCAAAGCTCTGCAATTTACACAGAACAGAGCTTATCAAGCTCATTTTGCAGGTTAGCAAACTGCCTTTCTTTAAACACTTCACCTTTATTGTCACAGCGATCAGGCAGAGGCACTCCATGAAGCTCTGAATGAACTTGCTACCAACTTGGCCAAGGAAAACAAAGACCAGCAGGATAGAGAGAGATTTTTGAAAGAGTTTCCAGAGGTGAAAATGAAGATCAAGGAGAGCATATCTGAGCTCCATGCTCTTGCAGACAGGATTGACAAAGTCCGCAGGGACTGCACCATCTCCAACATGGTGGCTGGCTTCACTGGCGCTGTCTCTGGTGTTCTGACCATCCTCGGCCTGGCTCTGGGTCCTGTGACAGCAGGGACCAGTCTGGTGCTCTTGGCAACTGGGGTGGGCCTGGGAACTGTGGCTGCTGTGACCGGGGTTTCCTCCAGCATTGTGGATCATTCAAACAGGTTGTCTGCAAAAGCCAAAGCCAAAAGCTTGATGGCTACCAGCAATGACACAGCAAAGGTGGTTGAGAAGGCTGCGTGTCAGAACACCTCCAAAGTGATTTCCTTAGCCACCAATTGCACTTGAGATCTGCAAGTCATTGAAAAGAACATCCATGCCTTCACCCTAACAAAAGTCAATCCCTGCTTAGCAGCCAGTGCCCAGCGCCTCAGGACTACTGGGCGCATCTCGGCCCAAAGCAGTAGGCAGGTGCGGAGAGCTTTTGGGGGGCACTGTTCTGGCAATAACCAAAGGAACCTGCATGGCCAGTGCGGCCACCGTGGGCATCTCCCTTCTGATGGATGTGGTCAGCCTTGTGCAAAGTCAGTGCACTTGCATGAGGGGGCAAAGACAAGGTCAGCGGAACAGCTGAGGCAGCAGGCATGGGAACTGGAGAGAAAGCTGGAGCAGCTTACCCAGATCTATGCGAGTCTCCAGCTGGGCCTGGCTCAGTGACCCTCAAACAGCGTGGCCGTTGGTGAGGTGTGCTAGACCACGACGAGAACACAACAGAGACATTCTATTACAGGGAAGTTGAGGTTGGGGAGAAACTCTTGGAACTGGGGGTTATTTGTGTCACAGAAAACAGCAAGAGAGGAGTTCACGCATATAGCAAGTGGGTTCAGGAAACAGCAGACTCAAGAATGATGGGGTGGGAAGACACAGATTATTTTGTTTTTATTTTTAAACAGCAATGATGTTTAAAAATATGTTGCCCTGGTTGGTCTTGAAATCCTGGGCTCAAGCAATCTTCCTCCTTGGCCTACCAAAGTATTGGAATTACAGGCATGAGCCATTATGCTCAGCCTGCACAGTTTATTTGGGATTCGAGAATACACTGGGCGATGAGTAGAGAGGAAGTATACAGGAACAAACAAGGAGAAGACCAGGAAAATGGAAGAGCTGAAAATATGAGATAGCCGGAGTCGAAACTGTAGCAGTACAGGAAAAAGAACTGCAGCCCCACTGCCTGCCCACTCTGTTCTTTGAAGCCCCCAGAATGCAGTCTTCCCTGGGGGTGGTCTTCAGCCCTGTCTTTCCAGTGTCGACTCACCCTTGTCTTCCGGTGGTTATGTCAGTCAGGCAGTGGCTTCTTTGTGGTAGTGGTGGTGGTAATGGCAGCAGAGCGGGGCGAAGACTTGTCAAGTGCCAGGCCTGTTTGGGGCCAGGTATACTGAAAGACCAATGCAGCTCCATAAAACTAAATGTTGCATTGGAAAGTGGTTGAATTTGGGGGAGGAGTGGACCGTGAATCCAGGCTGGGTGCAGTGGCTCACAGTTGTTATTCCTGCACTTTGAGTGGCCAAGGCAGGAGGATTGCCTGGGCCCAGGAGTTCGAGACCAGCCTGAGTAACAAGAGACATCATTTTGTGTGAAATAGAATGATTTATTTTCAAAACTCAAACCCGACTCCCTTTTACTCCACTTCCAGTTTCTTTGTTCTCTTTTTGTAAGTTTAATGTTTAGATGTCTTGCACTCTCTTATACTGACTCACTTCTGGCTTTTTGTTCTTTGGGTGGGTTTAATATTTAGTCTTGCACTCCCTTTACTGACCCACTTCCAGCTTCTTGGTTCTCTTTTTGCAGGTCTTTTTAATCTGGCAGGCTATGAATTCTGGTGGGATCCAATCTAGATAAAGGTCCTATGAGCCAATTGGCAAAGAGGACACGTAAGTGAGGAAACTTTGTAGTGATTCTGTAAACCAATCAGTGTGTACCATGTAGGCAATGTCCAGGATAGTGATGTAACCTCTGGAGTACTCAACAAATAGGGAAACAGGGGAGGAATTTGCATTTTAGGATATAAATATGATGACTGTAACTGTTCCAGTGTACCTGCTCATTTGGGAGACACCTATTCTTGCAAGAGCATTATATAAAAGAGCTGCATCACTCTCCTGACCTCCGAGCCTCCATGTCATTTCTTAATGGCGAAATTGGGAAGAGTGTACACTTGTCTCCAACAATCTCTAGAAAAAATTTAAAAATTAGCTCGAGGTGGTGGGGCACACCTCTAGTCCCAACTACTTGAAGACTGAGGCAGAGGATTGCCTGAGCTCAGGAGGTTGAAGGTGCAGTGAGCCCTGACTGTGCCACTGAACTCTAACCTGAGCAGTAGAGTGAAACCTCAACCAAAAAAAAGAATATTTAAAGTGAGGGATTTTCCTTCCCTGGCTAGGTAGGCCTATGCCCCCTGTCAACTTTTAAGAAGTTACAGAAAACGGACCATCCTCCTTCTGCACTCCATATGATTATGGGATTGAAAATCTCTATGGGGGAGTTAAGGCAGGGTACTTCAGTACTGGTTCAACATAGATAGTGAGAGACCCAAGAAACCAAGAAACTTAAAAAGCCATACTTGCTGTAAAAGTAGTGTTTAGTTCACTATATTTTATATATCCCTACCTCATGTTCATTGTACTTTATGAAATCTTAGTACTTTAAATCCTACCTCAGACCCCGTAGAATTAGGCATATGTCGGGTGCCGGGTAGCGACTGACTGTGTAGTTATATAATGTCTTAAGTAGTGTTTGTATTTAGAACTCTTGGGTTAAGCATTGTTAGTCCCAATTGCCATGCTGACTTCTGCTTTTACAATGGGATGTAAATGTTAAAGCGATAAGCCCCTTTCAGACATTCCTTTGCAGCAGACTTAGAGACGCTAGTAATTGCCTGCCTGCTTGTTCAAGTTAACGTATACGCAGTGACTGTATGAACCTAACTTATCTGACATTCCACTCTGCCCGTTAAGTGGGTTTCTGTCAATCACAGGCAGTCAGGTTGAAGCCCATGAAAGGCACCTACCAATACCAAGTGTTCCTGTACCCATTAGGAGAAATTACCCAATCATGTAAAACCAAGTTTAAAGTTCTTTCCCCTCCCTCTGTAATGGTATATAAAAACTGCTTGCCATACTGGATCGGGGCTCTCATCCCTGAAGCCACAGCCGGCTTCATTCGTGAGCCCAGACTTGAGCCTGAAAAAGGACCCTTGTGTGTTTGCATCAGAGCTGGCTCTCTGGTGGTCTCTCGGATTTTGAATTTTGGGTTTAACAATAGATAAATTTATTGTAGGCAGTTTTTAACTTAAACTAAGGAAGCATCCAGACATCTTTTCTGCAGGCCAGGCTAAAATATGGACCAGTCAGTCCACCCCACACCCTCAGTTAATCAAAACATAACACCATCAAGATGCAAAAATGGTGCAGCCCAACCTTTCACTTCATGGTTTAGCATAATAATTACTAAGAAATCTTCACTGTTAAAGGTAAAGTCTCAGCCCCACCCCTTAGCTATCAAAGGTATGGAAATGTTACTTAGACCACCTTTTAGCTCATAGTCACAAAGTCTGGCAAGTGAGTCTATGTGAGCAAAATGTGTGTTCTGGGAAAAGGCCACAACCTCATCTATCAGAAGTGGAGAGGGGGTCATCTCTCTGCAGGGGATATGCGTACCTCATCCTCCTTAGCATAACTATTGTGAAATTTTATCAAGTTTTTAGTCAAGAGCAAAAGTAAAGCTTTCCTTTTCAAGAGACCTCCCCATGCCAGCTCTCTGGCATGATTCTCTCTCTCTCCTCTGTTTTTCTCGATAATAAATTCTGTTTCAAAAACGTTTTTGGCCCCTTTGAAATACCTTTTAGTAGTGAGTCAAAGAACCCATGAGTGTTACATTCACTCCACTTGACAGCACAACTGAGGCAGGGTATTTAGTGTAGGTTAGACATAGATAGACACATTTCTGGCTGCCAGTTTTTATTTTTAACTAGGAAACATCAAGTCATCTTATCTGCAGACCAAGCCACCTGCAAGCTGGAATGTGGATTGGATATGGACTTTTAATCCACCCCGCCCCGTCAGTTCACTGAAGGAAAACACCACAGAAAGCTATAGAAATGTAAACCAGACTACCTTTTAACTCTGAGTCACGAGGTCTGGCAAGTCAGCCTACCAAAGTCAAAATTAATATTTTGGAAAAAGACCACCCCCCTCACCTATCAGAGAAGGAGAGATGGTAATCTCTCTCAACCACAGACACTAATAGCTTATCCATTAGCATATCAGTTATTGTGAAAATACACCAAGCATTTAGTCGACAGCAAAAGCATGATCTTTGTTTTCAATAGACTCACCTGTGCCAGCTGTCTTGCTGGTATGAAATTTTTCTTTCCCTTTCTTACATTTGTTAATAAACTCTGCTTTAAAAACTTTGCTGGTTACTCTGAAATTCCTTTCAGAGCCTAGCCAAAGAGCCTACAAGTTTTGCAGCATGCCCTATCCAGCAACAAAACTAGATGTCATGTGTGAGGAAGATCAACCAGCTTGGGGTCAAGAGACACAGCCTCCCCAAGCCAGTTTCCTCATCGTTTGGAGAAGGGAGTGCTAGACAAATGCTATCAGATCCACCTGACTTTGCCCATCTTGTGTTCTACAGACTTTAATTCAAAAAATATCAACTGATCCATGGGGCCTTTGTTGCGTTGATCGATGGGCTCGCCTGGGCACTGAGTGTCTGACCCCTTCCTCATGAACCTTCTTCCAGGACCTCAGGGAGCAAATTCTCTTTGCTCTCCTGCTCACTCCCTGGGCTTTCACCCAACCAGTCATTTCTCTCAGGCCCTGGAACCCTGCAAGCCCCACTGGGACACCCAGGAAAAGCTTAGGCACATCTGGCTTGGGCTGAGCACATCTAACCACCAAAGTCCAGGATGGATACAAGGCACATGAGGTTAACTAGAATCAGAAGGGCTTGTGTGTGGCTATGAGGGAGGGTCAGCAAGAAATAGAGGGACAGACACAGACAGCAAACATCCCCATCCAGTTGGTCCTCAAGTTTCACCTAGATTCTGGCAAGAGCTTCCAGAAAGTGGCATTGCCCCTGCCCATCCTCCACATGGGGCCAGGTTGCTCTCAAGAGTTTGGTCCTTAAGATTTGATCAAGCACCTTCTCCAACTCTTCAGTGGGTTCGTGCCGCCTAAAGTAATCTGTAGTGGTCTGGCGTTCCCTGATGGCTGAGTCAAAGGCAAGGCTCCTGCACAGCGAATTTATCTGGGAAGTGATCCTGGGAGAAGGACTTAGGGATCAGGAAGAGTGATGCAGGGAAGGGGGAAAGCCAATACAAGGACAAGGTTTTGAGTTGTTCACCCATGAGGGTGGTTGAGCCTGCTGGGACATTCAAGGAGTGTCCTCAAAATATTTCTCTCCAGGGAAGAGAGTGGGAAGCATTGAATCACTGCTCCTCTCCCCCTTGGGCTTGCCCCAGTGGGTTCTAGTTCTCTCTATTTTCATACTGTGAGCCTGTGAGTACCTTGGCTGGAGCTCAGGCCTGGAGCAAGAGCAAAAGTCATGAGATAGGCATAGTAACCCCCGAAATCCTCCTAAGTTGCTCATAACGTGCATCCTCGACCTGAAAAGCCCTTTTGTAGATGCAGTCCTGCAGACTTTTCTCAGTCCTACTAATTTGCCATCAGCCAATGGTTCCCTGAGAGCTTCAAGTGATTCTTCTGTTTCTTCCTGAAGATACCACCACTTCCCTGACTGCCTGAACAATGTGTTTCACTCATTTGTCAACTCTTGGGTAATTCACAGTCTTTCATAGATTTCACTCAGGCTTTGAGTGTTTCGGGCACTGATTAATTTTGAGTTGCTCAGTAATCTGTTAGCCTTTCCCCAAACTGAACCATAATCGTTGAAATTCCATTGTGCTAGCTGTATTTAATGTGATTCCACTTTAATGCTTATCATTTGAGAATCTTTTGTTGCAAGCAACAGAAATGGAGTCTGAAAGACCTAAATGGAAAAGAAAATCCAGTGGAAAGGAACTAGGACAGTTCAGAGGGTAGAAGGAAGGACAAAATCCACATACTCCAGGAAGGACAGGAACCAGGACAGGTCCAACATGAGGAATGCATGGTTTGCCCTTTGAGGGCTCTGCCACCCGATAGATTTTGCTCAACACCTTGAGTCCTGGTGTTTCAGATTAGTGCTTCAAATTACCAGGAGACAGAATAGGTTTGGTCAGGTGACTCGATTCGGGGACTAAACAGTCAAGAAGGGAAATAGTGTAACAGACACATAAACCTTGCTGTTAATCTGCTACCTGAATGTGTGGTTACTATACACAGTCAACCCATTGCCTACTACAAACAAACACACACACTCATGCTTCTTTGCACACAAACAAATCACTCTTTTTAGTTTGTTATGAATTTGAAATGATCCCAAGGAAAACAGCAAATGCCCTCACCACTTCTCTGGAGACACACCCAAACCGCCTGCATCTGGAAGTTATGTCATGAGTGAGAATGTGTGCGTGTATGCATACATGCACATGGAACTATATGTGTATATTTGATTCCTACAACTATATATAACCTTTACTATTTATTATAGTAGTGCAAATAGAAATCCTAGCAAATTCAATTTCTGTTGATATTCCTCCTACCCTATTGTGTAGAAACCCTAGGAACTTCTCTTGATAATCAAGATCAATTAGCATATACAACCCAGTGACCTCACTTTTACTCTACATGAAGTAGCATGAAGAGCCAGACATGGTCCATCCAGACACCACTTTTCTCGGCCCTGAGGGGGAGATTCCCTCCTTAGGAACTAAATCTTCTAAGCCCAAAGGTCCCAGAGTCAATAGGTTTTTACAACAACATTTTTGAAAGTGGTTTATTATGTGTAACCATAGATGTCACCCTCTTGTTAACCTCTTAATGCCCACATCCAGGAATGCTGGCTTTGAGAGAAAATGCACCAAATACTGGGTATGGATTCATCCTGTAAGGCAGCACTCCACTGCTGACATGGAGCTGAGTGCCCTTCAGGCCATTAAGTGATGTTAAGAGTGTCACTTCTGGGGCGGAGACTCACTGGGAAACCAGAGAACATGGATGGGGGCAGCTCCACACCCGGCACATGGTTACAGAGTCCAATTTGAAAACACTAGGTGGCTTGGGGAAGAGGGACGACTTGCAGCCTCCAAGGGTGTCCTCTTCCCTCGATGATGAAGAGGCTCTTTGACAGAGGAGCATCCACAGAGGTGGGCATTCACAGGAACACGAGGGTTTTCCAGCTCAAGCTTCATTCTGAGAGCTCCTTCTCTATAACTCTTCCCTCAATATCTCTGTCACCAAGCCTCCAGATTAGTTCCTTCCTAAATTTTGAACTTCCAGCCAAATCGTTAGCTGTTGCCAGGGAAACAATGCAGATCCTGGCCTGAAGGCACCTCCCCTTCCAGGCAGAGTGAGAACAGGATATTCTCTCTTGTTCTTTAGGACATCCTTAAGAGGCCTTTTGGTGGAAGCAGCTGTGTCAGAAGACCCAGTAAAACTTGGGAGAGGCTGAGTGCTGGATTCTTGGTACAAGCACCTGAATTTTGCCCTCGTGGTCTTTTCAGTGCTGTTAATCATTTATCTCTATTCTTTTTTGCAAATTGTTGTCATATATGCCTTCTACAACAATGTCAACATTTTAAACTCCTTGATGTAGCAAACTTATTTCACAGGAAAGAACTGTTCAGCACTGGTTTTCTTCCTAGTTTGGAGGATTTCTCAGCAGGTGCAGTCATAGAGAGAGGCTGGCCCCACCAGCTCCTGTGTGATGGCAAAGAGAAGAGATTCTTCCTTCCTGCCCCGGTCCTGGCTCCAGGGCTACACAGGACCTGACTGACTCGCTGGCTGCTTCCACATTGAATTCTGAGTCTGGAGCAGGCAAGGGAAATCCCAAGTGCTCAAACTCCAGGGCCCTGGCAGGAAATAGTGTGGTCAGGAAGCCCATGAAAGACATTCCAGCTTCCTGCACACTGCGAGTCCTTCTTCTTCTTCTTCTTCTTTGCAAGTCTTTTCTGGGTTGTTTGTGCCATAAAACAGTAACAATCCCTTAGTCAAGGGTGGCATGGCCAGCCCTGAGCACAGTTAGAATCACAATCTGCTGCTGGAGTAAACCGTGTCCACTGAGGATGGTCACGGAAATGAACACAAAATCTGTTCCCCCTCCTTGTTGATCACCAATGGACTCTATCTCCACAGGCTGTCTTCTTCCTCTTGCTTCATTCTAAGCCCTTTCTATTCTGCATGTCACTCTGGGGCCACATTGTCTTTGAGTGTTGATTGTGTCACATACAGAGTGGAGCATGGACAGATGGGAGCGAGAGCGGGGCAGCATCCTCCAGTGGGGCTGCACCTCAGCTGAGCCCTCAGGCATGGCTCGGACCTGGGAGTCTTCAACACCCCCTCCAGGTATCCCTGTTGCAATTCTCTGGATGCAACTTGTGGTAGGCAGGCTGAAGGACAGTCCCCCAAAGATGAGCATGTCCCAATCCCTGGGGCTTTGCAGACATGATCCAGTTAAGGATCCTGTGATGTGAGATTATATGGGATTATTTAGATTTAGGTGGGCTAAATATAAATACAAGGGTCCTTTTAAGGGGGAGGCAGTAGAGTTAGAGGGAAGAAAGGAGATGTGATGATGGAAGGATGGGGGAGCACGAAAGGGAAAGAGTAAGAGGAGGAGTTAGAGAGAGAGAGACAGAAAGAGAGAGAGAAACTGCAGGATGCTTTGGAGCTGATGGAAGGAGTCATAAACTAAGGCAAGTGGCTTCTAAAATCTGAAAAAAAAAGCATCAAAAAATTAAGCAGGAGTGGTGTTGCATGCCTGTAGTCCCAGTTCCTTGGGTCGCTGAGGAGGTAGGATTGTGTGATCCAGGGGTATGAGACTGCAGTGATCCATGATTGTGTCACTGCACTCCACCTTGGGTGATAGAGTCAGACTGCAACTAAAAAAAAACCCCAAAACACAAACACTAAAGGCTGAAAAACACCATGGAATGGATTCTCCCAGAGCCTCCAGAAGGAACACAGCCCTGGACTAGGACACTCCATTGCCAAAGGTTTCTTGTGGTTTACCAGGATAACCCTGTTAGAAAGATCCATATTAAATCTCACCCTCATGGTACAGCAAGGATGGAAAGCCACAGTAGCTGCTATTGAGATTCAAGAAACATCCATTAACTCACTAGCTACTGTGGTCCTGCAAAACCATCAAGCATTGGACAGGCTCACAGCAGAACGAGGAGGAACTTGTGCGTTATTAAATGAAACTTGTTGCCTCTGGATTAACACTTCTTCCCAGGTAGAAGAAAACCTGCAGTTTATAAAAAATGGCTATCACTGATATTTTATTGGAACAGGCAGGCTCAGCATCCAGTTGGCTACAATCCTTTCCATCCTCTCTAGGAATCTCTATTATGTGGAGGTGGATTTTTCCCTTGATAGCTCCTTTTTTTGTATTGCTCAGATTTGGTACATGCATAGCTCATTGTTAAATTTGTTTCCTCTCGTTTAGAGGTAGTCAGAATCCAAATAGTGATGAAGATGGAAACCTGTATGGAAGCTTCCTACTACCAAGGACCCTTAGATCGCCCTCCAGAGGGTCCCTAGCGGCTGTTTTCATACAATGCCTATGACCAACAGGACAAAGCCAGACCGGTCATTGTCCCGACTCCCTTAAGACTGCTACAGTTACTACTCCAGAGGGTGGAATGAGAGAGGAGAAAGCAAGACACTGGATAGGCAGAAATTTAGGGCAGGTTTCTGGTACAAAAACAAAAACAAAACTTCCCACAAGCCCCACAGACTGGAGTGAACACACTCATTTCCTGGCCAGTGGACTTTGCCTTTCTGGCCCTTCTCTCTGATTGGCCCTTCCAACCCCCTCCTCATTGGTGCATTTACTATCCCACACCATGCTGCCTCTCTCTGATTTGTCTATTGTCAATCAATCACCAAGCTCTTGTAACTATATAATATAACATGTTACAATGCAGACGCATTGTTGCCAATCCTTTGGGACCCCTCCCACTACTGGGAGATTTCCTATCCTCTAACAAATTCCTACTACTCACTCCCCAGTGTCCATGTCCCTCTGAAGACCACTGGACTAGAAGAGCTGCTGACTAGGAGAGCTGCATATACTAGAGTCTGGCTTGCCAGCTGATGAAGCTGACAGGCCAGTAGAGCTGACAGGGCTGACAAAATTGATGAAGCCTGAGGAACTGACAGAGCCAGAGGAGCTGATGAAACTGATGAAGCTGATGGGCCAGAGGAGATTTTACACTACTCTGGAGGCGGCTTGCTGGCCCGTTGAACCAGTGGAGCTGTGATTACTTCTTGGGGGTGAGTTCATTAACCCCCCATCCTAAAAGAGTTGCAACACTCTTTGGGGCTCCACAGCTATTGGCATTTCCAAGTTCTTGGGTGCCATCATATTCCCCTATCTGGACTCCATCACGTCCTGGCCATCCCATGAACTCCAAGCTCAGAGTTCAAGGATGTGCAACATCTCTTGGGGCCCAACTGGCAACCTGTTAGGCAAACAAACAAGCAAAACCCATATCACTATGAAAAGCATCAGAACTTATAAATGTCTAAAAGGACTATTTTCCTTAGGTTCTTTAAAATACATGTGACTTTTAATTTATTACTATTATTATTTTAGAGACAGGGTCTTGTTCTGTCACCCAGGCTGGAGTTCATTCATGAAATTATAGCTCATTGCAACGTCAACTTCCTGAGCTCAAATAATACTCCTACTTCAGCTTCCCTAGTAGCTGGGAATATAAGTGTATGCCGTCATCCCTGGCTATTTTTTAGACTTTTGTAGAGATGGGTCTCACTTTGTAACCCAGACAGGTATTGAACTCCTGGGCCCAAGCAATCCTCCAACCTCAGCCACCCAAAGCTCTGGAATTACATGCATGAGCCAATACACCCAGCTCACATATTCGGGGGAGAAGTTTGGTGCTTTTTTTTTTTTTTTTTGAGTCAGGGTCTTACTCCTGTCACCCAGGCTGGAGTACAGTGGCATGTTCATAGCTCACCAGAGCCTAACCCTCCTGTGATCAAGTGATTCTTCTGCCTCAGCTTCCCTAGTAGCTAGTGCTACAGGTTTGTGCCACCATGACTTGCTAATTTTAAAAAATGTTTTTGCAGAGATGAGATCTCACTTTGTTGCTCAGGCTGGCCATAAGCTCCTGGGCTAAAGCAATCCTCCTGCCGTGGTTTACCAAACTGTTAGGATTACAGACATGAGCCACTGCACCTGGCTCACATGTGACTTTTAAAGCAAAAAGTAAAATGCTGTCTTGCAGGGGTTATAGCAGGTGTACATATGACAACAATAACATAAAGGCTAGAAGCGGTGGTAGATGACCTGTGCAACTTCAAGGTGCCTACATTCCATGTGAAGCGGTATGATAGTGAACCCAAGCAAACTCAAAAGTGAAGGATGCCAGAGGGACGCCCATGGGCTTCTGGGAGCCAAGAGAAGAAGCATCAGCACCACACGGAGGGTCCAAGCCGGGCCACAGAGGAACTCCCTCTGTGCGGAGTGAGTCATGCAGGACCAGCGGAAAGGGCCAGGTGCACATGATGACAGAGGGGTGGGCACTTGCAGAGGAACAGAGAGGGAGTGTCTAGGGATGCAGGGAAGCCTGAGCGTCTCAGTGTTGTCAAAGCACAGAGGTGTGATGGGGACAGGGACGCAGCGAACATGGAGAGGCCATGGCTGGAACATGTGTCCCACTGCACTGTCATCTTCACGTGCCCCATCTCAACTCTGACTCCCATCAGGACAGATCCCCCTCTGACTCTTCTTTATGTCCCCAGAACCTCGCAAGTGCAGGGCACATAGAAGGAGAGGGGCTGACAATGAGCGTTTGGTGAATGAATCACTGAATGAATGTGGTGGGCTGCATTTGTTTCACCCATTCCTCCACCCCCATTCTGTGGTCTCCTGCCAACCCTCCCACCTGTTCATCTCTCCTTAAACTCTTTTTTGGGGCAACACCCTCTCTTGGTTATTTCCGTCATTTGCTAGACTTCAGCTTTGTGACCTTAGGGTAAGACACGATGTGGGAGAGAGGTAGATCCCAACTCAGCATCATTTAAGGCAGGCCTCAACTCAGCATCATAAGAGCTGAGACTCTGGAAGTCAGGAAAAATATGAAGAGAATTCAGAAGACTCGAGCAATAAACTTCTGAATTTTATTTTTTGAGTCAGAGTCTCACTCTGTCGGCCTGGCTGGAATAGAGTGGCAAAATCATAGCTACTGCAGCCTGGACTTCCTGGGCTCGCATGATCCTTCTGTCTCAGTCTCCTGAGTAACTGAGAAAGATGCATGCAGCACCATGCCCAGGTAATTTTTTTTTGTAGAGATCTATGTTGTCCAGCCTGGTCTCAAACTTCCAGTTTTAAGAGTTCCTCCTGCCTCAGCCTCTCAAAGTGCTGGGATTATTGGCATGACCACTATGACTGGCAGATTTGAACTGAAATTCGAGGTGCAGCAGATGAGAGACGCAACTCAAATCAGGAGACCCATCATCCCCATCAGCAGCTCCTTCCCACAGCCATGTCCCTTGGCCTTGGAGCTTTCAGGCCTTAGGCTACTCATGTGGCTTTAGTGGCAGCTGGCACATTCCTTCCTGCAGTGTGTCAGTCAGAGACTCTTCTGGCCGCCACAAGGTTGGGCTCCTTCTCAATCTCGGAGAGGGTTAATGCTGTGTTCTGGATCAGAGTCCCTTCTGTCCTCGTCCTTTCTTTCCACTTTGGGGTGCAGGCACTCTTCTCCCCTATTAGGCCTCTGGAATCCCTCTTGCAGCGTCCACTATATTGAGATAGCAAGGCAAGAAGTTCTGGCTCTGCCAGGGCTCCCAATGTGGGGACAAGCCCCGCCCCCCTCCTTCCAGGAGAGAGTGACCCCACAGGGAGTCCTTCCTCCACCACCTAACACCTGGCTCTGGGCTGAGCTCCATCCCTGGCTCCCTGAGCCCCACAGGTGTGTTCCACCTCTAGGTCTCTCCCCTTCTGGGTCCCCACCCGTCATCCTCCTGCATGTGCTTCTGAAAGTCCAGGCCACTTCTACCTCCCTGTCTACGTCCGTGTCACCACCAGGCTCATGAATCCACTTTTGATACTCTGTTCTGATCTCCCGACTCAGATCCACTCCTCATGTCCCCCTTGATCTGCCTCTCAAGTCATGAGGCAGGGAGTAAATAGGAAGTGCAAGGGCTTTTCAGACTCCATCACCCTGCTGTCACCTCGCCAGTAACGAAGTACAGTCCCCCAAGACCAGAGGTCACCCAGCTAGGCAATCCTAGGAAAGGAGGTAGTCCGAGAGGCAGAAACTTCTGTTTCTCCACCACCCCCACTGAGGAATGAGGAGGATGCTCCCAGAAAGGCCAAGATGGGGATGCCTGTCTGTTCAGGTCAATGCCCCTGGTGCGACAGTCCTTTGCTTACCCTGTCTCTTAACCATGGGTGATCACTCTAAGTCCCCTTTGGGCCAATCGGAATCTCTTCATAGGAAAACCCTCAGAGGCAGGATGCTGCGGCGCTGAGACCTGGGGAGAAGTTCACCTCCACTTGCTGAGACTCCAAGGCCTTCTGGCTCTGCTCGGTCCTAAGCCTGTGAACACACGAGTGCATTAAATTCTGCAAGATTTCTCTCTGGATAAATGCCTCTCTTCTTGAGATCGCTGGAGGATTTTTTAAAAGTTTGTAAATTTAATTTTGTTTTGTATTTGCTTTTATTTCTGTTTTGTTTGCATCCATCAGATCTTAACTGATACAGAAATTGGGACTAAAGAGTTGGTTGAGACCACAGACCCTCTGGAGGATTCTGGGAGGCACCTGTTGTCAGCTGGTGTAAAGGGAATGAGGAACCTGAGGCAGGACCAGTTCCTCCAGACAAACAACTGGCTAGGACGTTTCTCCTGAAGGCATGGAATGAACTCTGGCTTTTGATGTTCTCAGCTGACTCTCCTATAAAAATCAAACTCAGAGTGGGATTTGGTAGATTTTTGATCAGCATGAGGAATGTAATCCCCACTGGATGTTTTAAGTGCCAAGTAGGACCCTGACGGGGAAGAGAGGTGCAATTAATTCCTATTGTAACAAAGTACCACAATACAGTGGCTTAAACCAACACAAGGTTATCCCTTGCAGTTCTGGAAGTCAGAAGTCTTAAAATCAAGGTGGGGACAGGACTGTGTTCTTTCTGGAGGCTCTGGGAGTATCCATTCCTTGGCGTTTTTCAGCCTTTTAGTGTTTTTGTTTTTTTCTGAGTTGGAGTCTTACTCTGTTGCCCAGGCTGGAGTGCAGTTGACACTATCACAGATCACCACAGCCTCAACCTCCTGGGATCAAGCAATCCTACCACCTCAGCCACCTGAGAGGCTAGGACTACAAGGTTTGACACAATGTCTGGCTAATTTTTTGATGCCTTTTGTTTCAGGTTTTAGAAGCCACCTGCATGCCTTAGCTCATGGCCCCTTCCTTCGACTCCAAAGCATCCTCCTGTCTCTCTCTGACTCCTCCTCTTACTCTTTCCCTTCCTTCCTTCACCCCCATCCTTCTATCATCAAATCTTTTCTTTCCTCTGACTCTACTGCCACCCCCTTAAAGAGGACCCTTGTAATTACTTTGAGCCCGAATCTAAATAATACCATATAATCTTACATCACAGGATCCTTAACTAGATCATGTCTGCAAAGCCCCAGGGATTGGGAAATGCCCATCTTTGGGGGACTGTCATTCAGCCTACCTACTACAGGTTGCATCCAGAGAATTGCAATGGGGATACCTGGAGGGGGTGTTGAAGACTCCCAGTTCCAAGCCATGCCTAAGGGCTCTGCCGAGGTGCAGCCCCACTGGAGGATGCTACCCCACTCTTGTTCCCATCTATCTGTGCCGTGCCACTCTCTGTTGGTGACACAATCAACACTCAAAGACAATGTGGCCCCAGAGTGACATGCAGAATAGAAAGGGCTTAGAATGAAGCAAGTCTTCCCCTTTCCCCAGGCCACCTAGTGTTTTCAAAATGGTCTCCATAACCACATGCGTGGTGTGGAGCTGCCCTCATCAAGATTCAGTTGGTGCCCAGCGAGCCTTCACCCCAGAAGCCACACTCTTAGACATCACTGGGATGGCCTGACGGGCACTCAGCTCCATGTCAGCAGTGGTGTGCTGTTTTACAGGACAGATCAAGTCTGAATCCACACCCTGCATTTAGTGCATTTTCTCTCAAATCCAACATTAATGAATCTGGACATTAAGAGGTAAACATGAGGGTGACACATCTATGGTTACAAATAATGAACCACTTTCAAAAATATTGTCAAAACCTATTGACTCTGGGACCTTTGGGCTTAGAAGTTTTCTTTCCTAAGGAGGGAATCCCTCCTTCAGGGCCAAGAAAAGTGGTATCTGGATGGACCATGTCTGGCTCTTCATGCTACTACATGTAGAGGTAACAGTGAGGTCCCTGGGCTGTATATGCGAATTGATCTTGATTATCAAGAGAAATTCCTATGGCTTCTATATAATAGGGTAGGAGGAATATGAATAGAACTTGAGGAATCTCCTAGGATTTCTATTTGCACTACAATAATAAATAGTAAAGGTTATATATATTTGTGGGAATCAAATATACACATATATTTCCATGTGTGTGTACGCATATGTGTATGTATATGTATGCATACACACACGTGCACACATCCTCACTCCATGACATAACTTCAAGATACAGGAGCTGGAGATGATTTGGGTGTGTCTCCAATATGAGAAGTGGTGAAGGCATTTGCTGTTGTACTTGAAATCATTTTGAATTCATAACAGGCTAAGGAGAGTGATTTGTTTGTGTGCAAAGATGCATGCATGTGTGTGTGTGTGTGTGTGTTAACCAAGGCGTTGACTGTGTATAGTAAGCACAAATTCAGGTGGCTGCTTGACACCAACTTTTGTGTCTACTACCCATCTCCCCTCTTGACTGTTTGGTCCTAGAATTCAGTCATCTGACCAAACTAATTCTGTCTCTTGGGAATTTGAAACCTTAATCAGAAACACCTGGACTCAAGGTGTTGGACATAAGCCATCTGGTGGAAAAACCCTCAAAGTGTAAACCATATATTCCTGAAGTTGTATCTTCCCTGGTATTATCCTTCCTGGAGTGTGTGAAGTTTGTTCTTCCTCCTACTCTCTAAACTGCCCTAGTTCCTTTCCACTGGATTTTCTTTTTCATTTAGGTCTTTCAGACTCCATTTCTGTTGCTTGCAACCAAAAGAATCTCAACTGATATAAACATTATGGTGAGATTAGATTAAATACAGCTAGCACAATGGAATTTCAACTATTAGGGTTCGATTAGGGGAAAGGCTGAAAGATTGCTGAGTAACTCAATATTAATCAGTGTCTGAAACATTCAATGCCAGAGTGAAATCTATGAAAGAATATCAATTATCCAAAAATTGACAAATGAGTGAAACACATTGTTTAGGTAGTCAGGCAAGTGGTGGCTTGTCTGGCATCTGCAGGAAGAAACAGAAGAATCAGTTGAAGACCTCAGGGAAGCATTGGTTGATGGCACATTAGAAGGATTGAGAAGAGTCTAAAGGATGCTGTCTACAAAAGGGCTTATCAGGTGCAGGATGCACGTTATAAGCAGCTTGGGAGGATTTCAGGGATGACTTTGCCTATCTCATGACTCTTGCTCTTGCTCTAGCCCTGAGCTCCAGCCAAGGTGCTCACATGCCCACAACATGAAAATGGAGAGAACAAACACCCACTGGGGCAAGCCCATGGAGGAGATGAGTGGTGATTCAATGTTTCCTGCTGTCTTCCCTGGAGAGGAAGGTTTTGAGGACATCCCTTGAAGGCTCCAGCAGGCTCAACCACCCACATGGGCGAACAACACAAAACCCTGTCCTTGTATTGGCATTATCCCCTTCCCTGCATCACCACCCCCGCCGATCCCTCAGTCCTTCTCCTAGAATCACTTCCCAGATCAACACCCTGTGCAGGAGCCTTGCCTCTGGCTTTGCCATCAGGGAACCTCAGGCCACCACAGGTTACTTCAGGCAGCACGAAGTCACTGAAGAGTTGGAGCAGGTGCTTGATCAAATCTTAAGGGCCAAACTCTTAAGGGCAAGCCTGGCCCCATGTGGAAGATGGGCTGGGGCAGTTCCACATTCTGGAAGCTCTTGCGGGAATCTAGGTGAAATGTGAGGGCTCACTGGATGGGGATGTTTGCTTTCTGTCTGTCTTTCTCTATCCCACTATTTCTAGCTGACCCTCTCTCACAGCCACGCACAGGTCCTTCTGATCCTAGTTAGCCTCGTGTGCCATGCATCTATCTTGGGCACTGGTGATTAGATGTGCTCTGCCCAAGCCATATGTGCTTAAGCTTTGCCTAGGTGTCCCAGAGGGGCCTATGGAGTCCAGAGCCTGAGAGCAATGAGTGGCTGGATGAAAGCTCAGTGACTGAGCAGGAGGGCAAGAGAAGATTAGCTCCCTGAGATCCTGGAAGAAGGTTCATGAGACGGGAAGTCAAGCATCCAGAGCCCAGGTGAGTCCATCAATCAACACAACAAAGGCTCCACGGGTCAGCTGATATTTTTTGATTCATAGTCTGTAGAACACAAGATGGACAGAGCCAGGTGGATCTAGATAGCACTTGTCTAGCACTCTCTTCCCCAACTGATGAGGAAACTGACTCAGAGAGGTTATGTCTCTTGACCCCCAAGCTGGGTGATCTCCCTGACCCATTACAAGGTTCTCTGATCTGTTCCTGACATCTAGTTTTGTTGTTGGGTGCAGTGCAGTGCAAAGCTTAGGGGATCTTTAACTAGGCACTGAAAAGAATTTCAGAGTAGTCAGCAAAGTTTTTAAAACAGAGTTTATTAACAAATGTAAGACAAGGAAAGAAAAAGTACCTACCAGCAAGAGAACTTTCACAGATGAATCTGTTGAAAAGAAAGACTGTGCTTTTGCTCTTGACTAAATGCTTGATTTATTTTCACAGTAATTGATATGCTAATGAGCAAGCTACTTGTATCTGTGACTTGAGTGAGATTACCATCTCTCCTTCTTTGATAGGTGAGGGGGGTAGGCTTTTCACAAAACATTAATTTTGCCTTTGGTTGGCTGATTGCCAGACTTGGTGACAGAGAGCTAAAAGGTGGTCTGATTTACATTTCTAAAACTTTCAGTGGTGTTTTCCTTTGTTGAACTGAGGGGTGGAGTGGATTGAAAGTCTGTATCCAATCTGTATTCCAGACTGCAGGCAGTTTGGCCTGCATGACTGGATGTGTTCCTATTTAAAAATAAAAACTGTCTACCAGAATTGTATCTATCTATGTCTAACCTGCCCTAACTACCTTGCCTAACTTGTGTTACGCGGTGAGTGCAATGCAGTGCTCATGGGCTCTTTGATTCACTACTGAAAGGAATTTCAGAGGGGCCAAAAAAGTTTTTGAAATAGAATATATTATTGAGAAAAACAGAGGAGAGAGAAAGAAAGAATCATGCTACACAGCTGGCATGGGCAGGTCTCTTGAAAATAAAAACGTTTCTTTTGCTCTTGACTGAAAGCTTGATATAATTTTGCAATAAATATCATGCTAAAGAGGATGGGATACAGGCATCCCTGCAGAGAAATGACCATCTCTCCACCTCTGATAGGTGAGGGTGTGGTCTTTTCCCAGAACACGCATGTTGCTTTATTAGACTCATTTGCCAGCCTTTGTGGCTATGAGCTAAATGGTGGTCTATGTAACATTTCTAAACCTTCAATAAGCTAAGGGATAGGGTTGAGCTTTGACCTATAAAAGGGAAGATGTGTTAGTAATTATTATGCTAAACCATAAACTGAAAGGTTGGCCTGCACCATTTTTGCATCTTGATGGGTTTATGTATTGATGAGCTGAGGGAGTGAGGTGGACTGGATGGGGAATATTCTAGGCTAGCCTGCAAAAAATATGTCTGGATGCTTCCTTATTTTAAACTGAAAATTGCCTACAAGAAATTGATCTATCTATGTCTAACCTATACTAAAATACCCTGCGTCAACTGCCCCCTTAGAAATTTTCAATCCCATAATCATACGAGGTGCAGAAAGAGAAAGTTCCATCTTCTGTAACTTCTTCAAAGTTGACAAGGGGCATAGGCTACCAAGCCAGGGAAAGAAAATCCCTCCCTATCATTCTTTTTTTTTTTTGAGTTGGGGTCTCATTCTACTGCCCAGGTTGGAGTGCAGTGGCACAATCATGGCTCACTGCCCTTCGACCTCATGAACTCAGGCAGTCCTCTGCCTCAACCCTCGAGTAGCTGGGACTAGAGGTATGCCCCACCACATCCAGCTAATTTTTAAATTTTTTCTAGACAGAAGGTCTCTTGTTAACCAGGCTGGTCTCGAAGTCCCGAGACCAGGTAATCGTTCCACCTCTGCGTCCAGCTTGGTTTCATGGCCCACTCCCCTCCCAAATTCAATGACTTTCCAGCACAGCATTTGCATTCTCATTGGAGCTGCGTTGGTCTTTCTGAATACCTGGCTGCACACAGTGCTGGCCACCTGTCAAGTATTCCTCTCACTTTGCTGCCATCACTACCACCACACCACTGAGACACATACTGGAAGATAAGGATGAGTCGACACTGGAAAGACAGGGCTAGAGACCGCCCCCAGGGAGAACTGCATTCTGGGGGTTTCAAAGCATAGAACGGGCAGGCAGTGGGGCTGCAGTTCCTTCTCTTGTATTGCTACAGTTTCAACTTTGGCTGTCTTGTGTTTCCCGCTCTTCCATTTTCTGGGCCTTCTCTTTGCCTGTTCCTGTATACTCCCTCTTTATTCATCCCCCAATGTACACTTGAATCCAAAATAAACTGTTCCAGCTGAGCATGGTGGCTCATGACTGTAATCCCAGAACTTTGGGAGGCTGAGGCGGAAGGATTGCTTGAACCCAGGAGTTCAAGACCAAGTGGGGCAGCATAGCAAGACCTTATCTCTATTTAAAAATAAAAACAAAATAAACTGTGTCTTCCCATCCCATATAGTCTCGAGTCTGCCGTCTCCTGGACCCACTTGCCATATCCTGAACCCCTCCCTTGCTGTGCTCAGTGACACAAATACCACACGCCGTAACACCCAGTTCCATGAGCTTTTCCCCACACTTGTCTTCCCTCTAATAGAATGTCCCCGTTGTGTTCTCACCTTGTTCTAGCACATCTCTCCAAGCTGCTCAGGGTCACTGGACTGGGTCCGGCCAAAGACTCACATAGATCTGGGTGAGCTGCTCCAGCTATCTCTCCAGCTCCCACACCTGCTCCCTCAGTTCTTCTGCCAACCTTGTCTTTGCCCCCTCATGAAAGTGCTCTGACTCTTGCACATGGCTGACCACATTCATCAGAAGGGAGATGCCCACGGTTGCTGCCCTCACCATGTGGGCTCCTCTGATCATCCCCAGAGTAGTGCTCCCTAGAACTCTCTGCACCTACTTCTCGCCTTGGGCCAAGACCTGCCAGGGGTCATCAGGCACTTGGCTCTGTCTATTAAACAGGGATGGGCTTTGGCTAGGGTGAAGGCAAGGATGTTCTTCTCAATGGCTTGCAGTCCTCAGGAGCAATTGGTGCCTAAGGAAATCACTTTGGGAAGGTTCTGATCCGTAGCCTTCTAAACCCCCTTCACTACATTGATGCTGCCGGACACCAAGCTGCTAGCTTTGACTTCTGCTGACAGCTTGCTTGAATGATCCACGATGCTGGAGGAAACAGCATTCACGGCAGCTGAAGTTCCCAACCCTACCCCAGTTGCCAAGAGCACCAGACTGGTCCCTGCTGTCACAGGAGCCAGAACCAGGTCAAGGATGGTCAAGATGCCAGAATCAGCGCCAGCGGAGCCGGCCACCATGTTGGAGATGGTGCAGTCCCTGTGGACTTTGTCAATCATGTCTGCAAGGGCATGGAGCTCAGCTATGTCCTCCTTGAACTTTATTTTCACCTGTGGGAACTTTTCCAAAAACCTCTCTCTATTCTGCCAGCCTTTGTCCTCCTTGGCGAAGATGGTCGCAAGCTCATTCAGAGATTCATTGAGCACATCTGTCTGATTCCTGCGACAATAAAGGTGAAGTGATTAAGAAAAGTAGTTTGCTTATCTGCCAAATGGGCTTGATAAGTTGATCCTGTGTAAATCGCAGAGCTTTGACTATAAATCAAATGGAAATGAATTTTACAAATGTAAAGAATTCTTCTTTAAATGTGAAACATGTTTGTACATCACCGATATTCCAGTACTTATTCAGTACAGGAATGAATAAGTAAAATTCACTTCAGATGCTCTTGAGTGAGAGGTGTTTGATAAAGATGCCTTCTCCCTCCAGGGCAGTCAACACTATCACTACCAAAGAATTTGGTAGTGATGAAACTCCATAGATGAACAGAGAGAAGTGTAGTTAAAGCCAGAGAACCTTCATTCATAGGATCTTATCATAGTGAAGAATTCACTTTACCCAAAGGGAGGTCTTCCCTTTGTCCTCAGCTTCTGAGAAGTGATCTCTAGGCCCCTGGAAAGTCCTACCTGATAAGAATGTCTGTGTTTCTCTGGCGGTTTTGGCCACAGGACAGTGCAAATTCTGACAATTAAGTTCACAAACTCATCCTAGAAAAAGTGCTACATGTCTCATTGACATCAGAGCTGTTGTTGTATGACCCTTGATGTCCTCAGTGTCATCAAATGTCTTCCTTTCAATATTTCCTTTGTCTTCTTCTAAAGGAAGTTGGGGGCCAGATCAGGTGAGTAGGGAGGGTGTCCCAGTATAGTTATTTGTTCAGTACTGCCAATGCAAGCACACAGCAGCACGTTTGCAAACTTACCTGTCAGACCTCAACAGATAATAACAACATCCCTGATAATTATTCCAGAAAAAGACTTCCGAAATTGCTCTGATGGGTGGACTAGGTGTTGGCATTGGTGCATAACTTCCCAAGGGGAGTACTAAGCAGCTGACTGTAGTGATATTCAGGAATGAGGTATGCAGCACTTTTTCTAGGATGGTTTGAGAACCTAATTGTTGAACATAGAACGGTGAATCCCTTACACACTAACTTTCAAGTTGCAAACTTTCAAAGAAGCAAACGTGTGTTCACATGTCCAACATGTAAGTTAGTTCATATGTCTGGCGTACTTTTCAAGATACTGTACTGTAGATTAAAATATGTTGTTTATTTTTTGTGTTTGCTTGATTTTAATGCATCATTTTTGTGAAAAGTATTATAAACCTATTATATTATACTGCTACGTAACCAATCAGGTGTGTTGGGTACCTAGGCTAACTTTGTTGAACAAATGGGACTTATGAACATGCTCTTGGAATGGAGCTTTTTGGTGTGTAGGGGAATTACTGTATAGCAGTATGATTATATGACAGCGGCTTTGGGCTATATGATGTCATCTCTGACCCACAGAGGAACTAGGGGCAAAAGGCATTAGACCTCTGGGAGGGGCTGGTGACTCTAGATCAGCCATGATTGCAGCAGAGATAAAGCCCCAACATTAACTCTAGACAAAGATCATGGCATGAAAAAGACTTTCTCCTTGACTAAACTTCATTAGGCTTTTCTGAACCTCTTTTGTCATCTCGCTAGGCATTGGCCTTGGCTTTCCATGACATACTCTCCTGTGCTTGCTGGCCTGCATCACCCATTTTAGCAAGAATCCTACAAAGTCAGTTTACTGAGAATCCCTCCCATACACCCTTATTATCTAATCAAGGTCCCATTCCTTTGAAGTAATCATTTTTGACCTGCCTTTAGGAGGAATCCTATTAGGACAGGATGGTAGAATCCCCTACCCTTCATGTTTCCTGTTAGTAGTTTTCCATCTACCATCTACCAACCCCCTCTGATTTTTGGCTAAGCTCACATCTGTCTTTGATTATTTGGAGTTGGGCTGTCTCTCTCCACTATTATAATAGTTCTGAATAAAGTCGTCCTTACTGTTTAATATGCAACAGAGTAATTATTTATTTAATGGGGTGAGCTTGTCTGCTGAGCAATTCTCCATGTATTTTGTCACACATTGAATAGAGCACAGAACTGCGTCCTGAGTACAGTGGAAGCTTTACACTTGAAACCCTCCCAGCGTCTGTCCTATCTGTCTTTTCCTTTGACTGATTTTAATCTGTGTTCTTTGTCTGGGATAAACTCTCACCTGTGTAATAACAATTTCAGTGAATTACATGGGTCCTTCTAGTGAATATCAGACTTGAGGGTGGTTTTGGGAATCCCATCAAATTTGCAGTTGGCGTCAAAAGTAAGGATACCATCAGACTTTGCTGTTTGGTTAACTCTGAGTACTCAGGATTGAAACAAAAATCTCGGAGCTATAAGGGACCACTTTGCCTGGCTCTGCTCTCTTCCAGTGCCTGATGCCCTCTGACCTTTGGGCTGAAGGTCATGGAGTCCAGTCACTGCCTCAGTTGACTGGGAGACCTGGCTATTAATCCTACCTCCACACGGACTCTCAGCCCACCTTATCAACTCCTGACCTGCAATCTGGCATCCCCAAACTTCATAGCCTACTCGCCAATGTCACCAGACTAGCTGATACCTTAGCAGGTGACAGTTTCACATATATGCACACCAAAGTCATAGGCAATTTTATGGTACTAAAAGACTCTTAGGAGCAAGGGGGTGGAGGAAGAGTCTTACCAAACTGACTTTGTGGGATTCTTGCTAAAATGGGTGATGCAGGCCAGGAAGCACAGGATGGAAGGTCATGGAAGGCCAAGGCTGATGCCTAGAGAAAAGAGGTTCAGAAAATCCTGACTTTAAGAACTATCACTTTAAGAACCACCTAGGCTCTGTGCAGGGACTTGCGCCTGTAATCACAGCACTTTAGGAGGCTAAAGCATTAGGATTGCTTGAGGCCAGTTCGAGACCCAACTGGGCAACACAGTGAGACCCTGTCCCTACAAAAAGGAAAAAAGAATTAGCCAGGTGTGCTGGTGCACACCTGTAGTCCCAGCTACTTGAGAGGCTCGCAGGAAGATCACTTAATCCTAGGAATAAGAAGCTGTAGTGTGCTGTGATCACACCACTACACTCCAGTCTGGGTAACAGAGAGAGAGCCCATCTCTACAAAAAATTTAAGCATTACAAATTTCAGAAAAGAACTATCTAGATGAATTGCTAAACCTGAAAAGACTGGACAAGATGGTAGAGGAAGTATGAGTCTCCTCTGAACCCCTCAAATTACACAAAATTGGAAGTCATCACTAAGTCACACTGCCTTCCTGTTGATGAGGGGCCTCTCACCGTAGAAGAGGGTCCCACTGGCAGCTGTGAACACCCTAGCTCCCAGTTTCCAGGCAAGGTGAGGTGGAAACAATCACCCACGTCCCTCTGCACCTCTCAGTGTTATAAGCAAATCAGGAAGGGAAGAAATGTCCCTCTCCCACTCACATGACCTCTGCAAGCCCAAGACTTCCTTAGGTTTCATGCCCTGGGGGCACCCTAGCCTCAGCCATGCTGCCCATCCTTTTTAAAGCTCTTCCAGCCCAGGCCCACTCCTGCTCCATCCTGACCCCTGGCTCTGTCTCTGCTCCAGGTCTCCCTGGGCCTTTCGGGGGGATCATGGTACTTGGTTCCCCATTTTTGGCCTGGGGTTCACACTGAGGCCTTCACCACAACCCTGTCAGATTAAACTCCTATTTTCATTGGGTAGGTGACAAATCTGAGTTTCCAACCCTTAAGCCCTGAGCCATGGAGCCACACAGAGACAGAGTCAGGGTCCACCCAGCTCTGTCCAACTTCACTCTGTCCAGCTTTCTGCCTCCTGGGACAGCAGAGGACTTAGGAACATGATTGATCAGTGCAGGATTTTTCTGCTTGTCCCCAGGAAGTCCTGCTTGGCTCCCATCTCCCAGAAGGAGCCCTTTAACCCTAGTCTCTTCCCACTAAGCATTTTAAACGTTCATGCTCAGTGAGCACCTACTATGCATCAGTCATTATGCTAACTAAGCATTTTACATGCATTCTTTTATTTTTCCCCAAATAAAACTCGGTGGACAAAGTGGCAAAGGCAGAAAGTTGTACAGGAACTTGCAGATGCCACACAGCCAGCAGCTTCTAACATTGCCCTGGGGTTCCATCTCCCACAGCCAGATTCTGTCACTGCTGGTTCATGACATGGAAGAAATATTCCAAATGAACTGTTGAGAAGAGATCTCCTCAATCAATCCAGTCATGGAAGCTGCCTGGAGGAGGTGTGCCTAGCAGTAGATAACTAACCCAGCAGGAAATCTGGACAGCATTGCTGGGCACCCCATAAAGGCCACCCCACAGAGGTTACCTGGACAGATGAGCCTCAGTCACAAATCCCTGCCAGAATTCATCATCGGTCAGCAGGTGTTGCAGTTCCTCTGCTCTCTACGTCCTGGAAACACTCAAGGATGTCCTCTAATAGGAAAGGAAAAAGAACAAACAAGCTTATAGGAAAGTGTGCTAGGGAATGAACGCCCTTGAACTTCAAGGTGTTGAGTGCTAATCCACCTGAGCAACTGTCACGTGGGTGCTTTTGATGGAGCCACTGTGCTATAGGTGGAATAGTGGCCCTCCACAATGTATGTGCTGAAGCCCTAACAACCAGTGACTATATTTGGAGACAGAGCCTGTAAGGAAGTGATAAAGATTAAATGGGGGCTGAGTGTTGTAGCTCATTCCTATAGCTCCAGCTACCGGGGAAGTTGAGAAGGGAGGATCGCTGGAACCTAGGAGTTTGAGGCTGTAGTGAGCCATGATCATATCACTGTGCTCTAGGCAGGGCGATAGAGTGAGACCCTGTCTCTGAGAAAATGTTTATAAATCCTGTGATTTCTGCATTTTCCTCTATAGTATACCTGCATGTGAAAAGTTATTTACTAATGATGTTTCAAACTGCACACCACTGAGTGCAGCTACCATGCAAAGAGATTTCTCCTGTTAATCATAGATACTCTCAGACTGGCAGTGGTGAGGGATGCTGCCTCTGTGGGACGGGGGCTGGACCCTCAGCCTTAATCCTCATGATCCCCTCATGTGACTACTCCTCTCTCCAGGCTTTTCTCAGGGTACACAGCTCCCAGCTGGCCCCTCGGAACCAAAATTGTCCCTTTATGGAACAGACGATCCTATTGTTTCTGAAGGAGAACTTATCCTGAGGGACTCACCAGCCCAGCTCTCCCTTGGGGGTCCAGGGCCTGCTGGTGAGCCCTCGCTTCTCATCTTCCCTTCCCTCCCTCTTCAGTACAACCAAGCCCAGCACAGTTTACTCTCCAGAGCAGCTCCTGAGATGTGACTTGGTTGCCAAGGTAATTCAGTGAGGGGGAAGAAAGCAGTCCTGGGAAAACAGAATGTCAAGAAAGGAACGGCAAGTTGAGGTGGGTGGTGGAGGATTGCTTTGCTTTTTAATGTTTCCTTCTTTACTAAATGGAGAAAGGAAACCAGGCTTGGATGGAGGGAACCCATGGCTCTGAATGTGTGTATTTATTGATGGTGTGAGGGGCCCGGAGTGCAAGTAGCTTAGTGTTAAAGCAAAATTAAAATGGAGACCAGGTCTGAAAATTTCCTGGGCAAACAAACAAACAAACAAACAAAAAACCAACCAGGCCTTAAGAATAGCCTTAACCTTACTTAAGCTTCAAACACATGTGAAACTTAACTTCGGTTGTTTCTGGTGAATGTGTATGTTAGACAGAAATAAAAACATTTTTTAAAAGAATTATATATATATACAGGGAGTGCCAAAAATGTATACACCTTAAGAGACGTTATCTACATATTGCTTTCCAAAAGTGAATTAAATTACAGTAATATGTAGAATGACATTCACTCTACTATGCTTCCGCCACTCTCTTTGACTGTCCTGCCTGTTGCATAGTAACTCTAGCTTTCATTTAATTAACACCATCTCTTAAGTGAATGTCATATTTTAAATGTGTATACATATTTTTGGTATTCCCTGTGTGTTTGTGTGTCTGTGTTGTGTGTGTGTGTGTGTGTGTGTGTGTGTGTATGTGTGTATGGTATATACTTCTATATATATGGCATATATATATATTTGAGTTGGGGGATCTCACTCTGTCACCCAGGCTAGAGTGCAGTGGCACAATAACAGCTTATCACAACCTTAAGCTCCTGGGCTCAAGTGATCCTTCTGTCTTGGACTTCTGGGTAGCTAGGACTACAGGCTCTTCCACCACACCTGGCTAATTTTTTTTTTGCAGAGTTGAGGTCTTGCTATGTTGCCTAGGCTGGTCTCAAACTCCTGAACACAAGAAATCCTCCCACGTTGGCCTTCCAGAGTGCTGGGATTACAGACATGAGCCACAGTGCCTAACTAGAAACAAAATTTAACTTTAATCAATCATGAGCAACCACCCACCTGGTTACATAACTAGAAATCTTCCAACAAAGTAAACCAAAAAGGCAGCTTTATAACTGCAAACAATCCAATGCCTTCCTAATCTTGATTCCGTGTTCATTCTGTGGATACCTGCCTCAGCCCCTTGTCAGACTTTGGTGTTTCCCAATTCATGAATCACTTTTTACTCAAATAAACTCATGAAGATGTTATGATGCTTCAGATTTTCTTTTGCAACGGGTACTTGAGAGCATTAGCTCAGGCCTTGTCTGAGGCAGTCCTAGGTGGTAGCAGGTGCTTGTGATGGGCAGAGCAGGACAGGTACCTGGAATGAGCAGTCTCTACCTGGAATGGACAGGTCTCAGGCAGAGGGGATGAGAACGATACTGAGGGGGACCTACCGTGTGACAGGCATTAGCCAGTACATGTAAACCTGTTGTATTCGGTCGCCATAACAGCACAGGGAAATACAATTCTCATGTTTCAGGTGAGGTGAGGAGCTCAGAAGGGACGCGGCAAGGACAAGACAGGGGCAGTTTAAGGGACTGTGAGTCACGCTTCCCACTGAGCCACTCAGAGCATTTGGGAGGTCAGAGGGCAAAGTCTGAAGGGGCCACCCTCTGCTAGGAGGTTAGAGGTCAGGGCTGCTGGTCCAGCGCCTCTCCCCACTCTCCCCACCTCTCAGTCTTTCTCTCCTCCTCACATCCCTCCCCCACTTCCCTGTGGCTCTCCTGCCCCACCTGAGTCATTTGCAAGGTGGCAGGGATAGGAGGAAGTGAGCACCTGAGCCATGTCACCCTGGGGAGAGGGTGGGACAGAGAGCCCCCCATAGACCCCTGGGCCAGGGGCTCCCCTTGGTCTCGGTTGGGGTCAGCGCCCCTCACCAGCCTCCTTCTCAGTTCTTGATCCTCTGCAGGGTAACTCAGCTTTGGACACGCCACCCAATCCTAGGTCATGATAGGAACCAGCCAGAGAGGAGCAAGCATTACCACCTGGATGAGCCCCACTGTCACCTGAGGTTATTGTGATCTTTGAGGGGTTTTCCTTACAGCTCACTAGTGTCTGTACAGGTTGGACATTTGCATCACCCTTGGGAAGAAAAACACAGAATAGGACATGAGGGGGCTGTTGTAAGAGGGAGGGCTCAGGAGCCAGACTCGAGAGATCCCTCTGGGGTGCAGCAAACGCCAAAACAGATTTAACCAAAGTGTTCCTCTGTCTCCTGGGCTCCGCCAGCTGCTCTTTAAAAACAGTTACCTCTCTCTTGCTCTCTCTGCCCTCACTCCCACACTCCTGCGTCCTCTTGTCTTGTTGGGGTACAAGGAGAAGATAATCAGAGGAGGACATCGGATAATCACAGAAACAACAGAATCTATACACAGAAGAAAAGGTGGGAAGGAATGTTCTGGTAACACTTATTGAGTGTCCATGATGTGCAGGGCTCCTTACATAGACCTCATTAAATAATCACACACTGCATAAGATGGGTACAATCAGGACTCCCATTTTAAAGCAGACGAAATCCTGAAAGTAAGATAACACCCACGTTTTCACAAGAGCCCTAGGGCCAAGATTTCACCCAAGTCTTTCTGATTCAGAGTCCATTACAGGTTAACTCAGCTTTGGAGGTGCCACCCTGATTCATCAAAGACTATGTCCTACTCACTTCAGTATGCCAAAGTATGTGTATGTATATGTGTATGTGTTTCTTGCAGATGACTCCTCTCATTCCAAAAGGATGTCTTGCACCCTGCATCCAAGCCTCTGTCTTGGTGTATGTACTGGTGTTGTGCTGGAGAGCCTGTGTTTTCCTTGCTTCTGCAAGATCCTTCATTCCTCAGGAGTCTAGATCCTGCCAAATGTTGGCCCTGTCCCTGCCATGGACTGCCCAGCCCTTCTGGTACTGCCTAGTCCCCACTGTGGTGCTCTCCTAACTGTTGGACCTTAGATTGTATTTAATTCTTTTTTTTTTCTGAGTCGGGGTCTAACTCTGTCACCCAGGCTGGAGTACAGTGTCATAATCACGGCTCACTGCAGCCTCAACCTTCTGGTCTCAGGTAATCCTACTTCAGCCTCTGGACGAGTTTCTACTACAGGTGTGCACCACTACTACGCCTGGGCAATTACTTTTATTTTTATTTTTATTTTTAGTTGGAGTCTCACTCGGTCGCCCAGACTGGAGTGCAGTGGCCGCTCCCGGCCACCGCAGCCTCGACCTGCTGTGCTCCGGCGTTCCTTCTGCCTCAGCCTTCCGAATAGCTGGAATTATAGGCATGTGCTACCACGCCCGGCTGATTCTTTTGATTTATTGCAGAGATGAGGTCTCGCCGCCCAGATCTCCCGCGGGCTCAGGCAATCCACTCACCTCAGCCTCCCAAAGGCGCGGGATTACAGGCTGAGCCACCGAGCCCGGCTTATTTTTATTTTTTTAGAGACCAGGTCTCACTATGTTGTTCAGGCTGGTCTTGAACTTCTGGACTCAAGAAATCCTCCTACCTCAGTCTTTCAAAGTGCTAGGATTGCAAGCATGAGCCCTTGTACCCAGTGTGTTTCTAATTTTTAATGTAAATCATAATACAAAGATCATTCTCCTTGCACGAAACTTTGCCCACATTTGAAATTTCTTTAAGAAATTTCTAGAAGTAGAATGAATAAGTCAGAGGGTATCAACATCTAACAGTTTTTTCCTACCTAGAACCACATTATTATGCAAATAAATTGTACTGGTTTGCACTCACATTGCAGTGTATTAGGGTGGCCATTCTTTCGGTCTTGTCAGTTCTGTTTTTTTTTTTTTTTTTTTTTGAGTTGGAGTCTCACTCAGTTGCCCAGACTGGAGTGCAGTGGCCGCTCCCGGCCACCGCAGCCTTGACCTGCTGGGCTCCGGCGATTCTTCCGCCTCAGCCTTCCGAGTAGCCGGAATTACAGGCACGCGCTACCACACCTGGATGATTTTTTGATTTATTGTAGAGATGAGGTCTCGCTGCCCAGGCGGGTCTTGAGCCCACAGGCTCAGGCAATCCACTCACCTCAGCCTCCCAAAGGTGCGGGATTACAGGCTGAGCCACCGAGCCTGGCTTGTTTTTTTGTTTGTTTGTTTGTTTGTTTTTAAAGATAACTAGAGTTTTATATGGAGAAAAGTTCTTTAAGTTGTGATTTCTTGCCTTGGGAGGGAGGATGAAAGAAAGCAAATGTTGGTTGTGTTTAGGCATTATTTTAAGAAGTTAGGCAAGCATTTACTGACTCCTTCTCCTGAGACCTGGTCATAATGATAGTTAAGTAACTTGTAGGTACAATAACAACTATCAATGACAGTGGTTAACATTTGTAAACTTGACTCTGCACCAGTACTTGCTCTAAAACTTTATAAAAAACTCACAGTCTTCCTCCAGTAAACTTTGAGATGTGTACTATTTGTATTGTTTACAGATAATTTAACTAAACAGATGTTAAGTGACTTGCCCAAGGTGAGAAATTTAGTGAGGAGTAAAGACCAGGAAAAACCCACCCAGGTGTTCTCAAGAGCCCACATTTCATCCTGCCCCCTGCTGCTAGTGAAAAAGGAACCGAGGCCAACAGGATACCAGAGGCTTTGGCAGATGTTTGGAAGGCAGCACTGGAGGAGGAAGTGATGGCAGAATAAAGAGGGAGGAAGGAGCTGCCAGCTATAGAAACACCAAGAGGACAGAAAGCCAAGAAGATGGTCTTAGAGAGAGAATGAGCTCATCACGCCCAACTCCATAGAGTCAGTATTCATGGCAGCCTTGAGTCTACCCCGATGGAGAATATCAGAGTTCATGACTGAATCCAAAGGCCCCAGAAAATAAAATCTTCGTATTCTGGCACTTAGGGGGTTCCCATTCAACTACCCCACAGGGAAGCCCATAGGTGGCCTACACCCCCCCCAATATGAATCAATCTAGGATAGATATATGAGAAATATGTAAACATGGGAAAGGAACCGAGATACACAAGTACAAAGTAAGTCCAGAAGAAATAAACAATTGTGAAAGTAGAAAATGATGTTTAAAAACTCAAGCACATGTCCCTAGAGAGAGTCAAAGATATTCTAATTCAAAAAAGGGGAAGAAAGGGCACTAAAAAAGGGGAAAACATGCTGGAGAAAAAAGAGATCTTCAGAATTAAAAGATGATTGAGAAAATAAACAACTCTTGAGGTAGACTGGAAAAGAAAGTCAGAGAAAGCTTCCAGAAAATAAAGGAAAAAGACAACAGAAGAAATGGAGCTAAGTGGGAAATAGAAAAGTTACCATACACAATCATTCCTTAGAAAGTTACTTGAGAATGAAGTATGGGGGTAAAACACTAGAATATGAGTGTGTGTGTGTGTGTGTGTGTGTGTGTGTGTGTGTGTGTATACCCATGGAGAGTAGGTGTGGATAACCGAGAGATGAAAACACATGGGATCCAGGAAACAGGAAAATCAACCCAGACAGAAGGAAATCCAAAGATTACAGCTGGGCATGCAAAGAGCAACGAGACCAGAATGAATAGAAGTGAAGAGTTCTGTGAGGAGAGGGGACTTGACATGCTAGCTCATACAATTCACAGTTTGAAAGAAACTGAGAAAATGGTGAAGGCCAACAGTGCAATGGTAAACACAAAGGCAATTAGAAACTTCAGAAAAATAAAGCTGTGCAAGAAGCACGTGCCACCATATTGTACAACTTGGCTCTACAGTAATTGATATTAAAACATCACAAAGCTCTGAACACTCTGGTGTGATTTTTAACTTTTAGAACAAACCAAAACATTTAAATATGAGAGCTAAATATACTCGCTACCCATAAGCAAAAAAGTTAAAGTACAATGGTAGGATTTGGGAAGTAAAGCACTGACGGAAGGAGAAGGAGGATTAATATCATCATCTTATAAAGTGGGGAGACAAGACATACTGGCGACAGTTGAGGTCATAAGAAATTAAGCTGCAAGTAAATTACATATAGCTACAAGTTTCTAATAAAAGATATAAAACTAGTCATATAATATTAGGAAAAGGTGGTGAGCAGAGTTAGAGGAAGTATAAAAATAAGTTAATGACTAATAATAAAAATAACAATAATAATCTATCTCAGTAGGAAGTAAATTAAAAGTAATGTCTAAATTTCAATATCAAGAAAAATAAAAATGCAATAGCTAATATTTCTTGACCATCTGTTTTGCACCAGGCACCATTCTAAGTGCTTTGTAGGATTTAACTCATTTTCAGTTCTTACTGCAACCCTCTTAGATAGATACTGTTATCACACAAATATTTCAGATGAGGGAACTGAGACTCAGAGAAATGAAGTAATTTACTTGAAGCACCCAACTAGTGACAGACAATTCAAACTCAGGCTTCCTATCTCCAGAGTATGCAATCTCACACTACTTCATCTTCCAGCATGAGAATATTATTTAAGGCCTGGAGCAGGGGTTCACGCCTTTAACCCCACACTTTGGGAGGTTGAAGCAAGAGAATTGACTGAGCCCACATGATTAAGACCATCCTGTGCAACATGGTAAGACCTTGTCTCTACTATTAAAAAAAAAAAAGCAATTAGCTGGGTGTTGTATCACATGCCTGTAGTTCCAGCTACTTGCAAGGCTGAGATGGAAGGATAGCTTGAGCCCAGCAGGTCGAGGAGACTGCGGTAGCCATGAGCATGCCCCTACCCTCCAGCCTGGGTAACAGAGTGAGACTCTGACTCAAACAACAACAACAACAACAACAAAATACTATTATTTAAAGATATTAACTACCTAAAGAAAATCAAGCTATTTGCTTCTAAGTGGGAAGGATGAGGAGAGCCCTCTGTACTAATTGATTTGTCTTAATATGCACTTATCACCATGACTTTTTTAAAATTTTTTTTTTTTTTTGAGTTGGAGTCTCACTCTGTCGCCCAGACTGGAGTGCAGTGGCCGCTTCCGGCCACCGCAGCCTCTACCTGCTGGGCTCCGGCGATGCTTCTGCGTCAGCCTTCCAAGTAGCCGGAATTACAGGCATGCACTACCATGCCCGGCTGATTTTTTGATTTATTGTAGAGATGAGGTCTCGCTGCCCAGGCGGGTCTCGAACCCGCAGGCTTAGGCAATCCACTCACCTCAGCTTCCCAAAGGCGCGGGATTACAGGCTGAGCCACCGTGCCCGGCTGACTTTTTTTAAATTTTAAGAAGCAAGATCAGGTGTGGTCGCTCACATCTGTTATCTTAGCACTTTAGGAGGCCAGGGTGGGAGGATCACTTGAGGCCAGGAATTCGAGATCAGCCTAGCAACACAGGGAGATCTCTATCTCTAAATCTGAAAATAATAATTATTTTGAAAAGAAAACAGAAGTCACTTTATAGTAGTTAGTAACTGCTAACGAGTTACAAACATGAACAGTTTGTTTCTGGCACCATCATCTTAAAGATGATGGAAACCATTTGAACAAGCACCACTAAGATATAAGCCTGAGACCAGGTGTGGTGGCTCATGCTTGTAATCCTAACACTTTGAGAGTCTCAGGCAGGAGGACTGCTTGAGCTCAGAAGTTCAAACCAACTTTGTGCAGCAGCTGGTGCTGCAGTTACTCTGCTTTGTCCCTGGCTCTTCGCAGGTCACAGAAGCCAAGCACCATTATTATTTTTTTAAACTTTTTCACAAAAGTTTTTCTGCAAAAAAGTGGCGGAGAGAAACCATTGCCCCAGGCTCTCCCTCACCATTGCAGCAGAAGAAAGACTGCTGCCTCCTGGATTTTCCTCACCACTTCAGCACCTGGCAGGGCACTGGCAGCAGGGGCTGTGGAGGGTGTTCAGAGGCAAAGTCCCATGGAAGAGGACAAGAGAGGCACCCCACTACCATCTTGAAGGAGGGGCAGGAAAGTGCTCTGACTTGCTCACCACGGAGCAACAGACCCACTCTCTGTACTGGCAGGTCAACTATTCAGGGATTGATCGTGACCCAGAGGGAATATTCTGAAAGTCAGACTTTGGAGGGACCTGACAAGTGCTGAGTTCCAGATGCCCCATCCCCTACCCTAATCCAGCCACAGGACAAAGGATGTGGCCAGAAAAGGATGAGGAAGAACACCAAAGAGATCAATGGTGAGTCTGGGACTGATCCAAAGCCCCTCTTCCCCAGCAATCCTCTGAACATCAGACCTGCACAGATGGGCCACGACTGAGAGAGACAAATCCAGGTGGAGCCTGGACATCAGTTGCAATAGGAGAACTCTATTCCAGGATAGGCTTGGCTGGGGCACCCCCCTCCCCCCATGAACACATACCTGGAGAGGAGACAATCCCATACCCCATAGCTCCCCACTGGAGGAGATCTTCCTGACTATATGAGCGTGGTGGGGGGGACTGCAGCCCCACCCACCTTCTCTGCCCCTTCTGCTTCCCTGCTTCAGACAGTGAGGAGAGAGTGAAAGAGGTGGCTCTGCAGGAGAGACCTGATTAGAGGAACAATTACAGAGCTTGCCACAAGAGGGCAGGTTTTTTTTTTTTTAATTTTCAATTTTTAAAACAATTTTTAAAAAATTTTGTGACTGTTTGTTTGTTAGTTCATCTATTTTAAAAATATTTTTTCTTTGTGCATGAATGTGGATGTGAGGGTTTGATCTGTATCCCCCCAATTGTTTTTCTTTTCTTTTTCTGTTTCTTCTATTTGTCGTTTTCTGTTGATGTGTATATGTGAATGATTGAGTGTTCATCTTTCAGCTTTGTTGTTGTTGTTGTTGGTTTGTTTTTGCTCTTTTGTTCTTCTGGGTTTTTTACTTTCATTTTTTATAGTTTAAGGTGTGTGTCAATATATGTATGAAAGTTCGACCTGGATTCCTCCTCCCCCCCACCACCACCATGGTCTTTCCTTTTTCTTCTCTATTCACTTTGTGCTAGACATGTGTGTGTGTTTACTTTTCTTGGGTTTTTTTGTTGCTGTTTGTTTGTTTTGTTTCACTTTGCTGTGATTCCAGTTTGTGTTGGGGTGTGTGTGTGTATGTCTGTGTGTGTGTGTGTGTGTGAAATTGTTTTTTGCATTGGTTTCTGCTTTGCATCATCATATAGAGTGGTGTTGGGGAGTGGGTCTCAAGGAACGCATACCACAATAAGTGAACACTGTAATTTGCAAGTACTTTCTGAATCCTAGTGCACCATCCCCTACTTTATTCAAATTTCAAAAACAACAAGACAGCAAAGCTTCCCATTCAACATCCTATCAAAACAGAAGAAATCCAGAACTCAGATCAGGGAATAATAGAGAACTGAGCAAACATCAGAAGGGAAAGCCTCTCCCACTGACACTGAGTAACAGAACGAAAGAGAAAAACAAGAGATCTGTGACAAATGATAAAAAACCAAAGAAAGACCTCAGGCAATTTCAAGTGTACTACAGACAAAACTGAAAAATTAGACCTCGGTTCCCAAACAAAGGAAGTCATTAATGACTGATCCCAGAATATGACAGGGATTAGGGAATGGATGGAAAGAGTGAATAAGACTGAAGAAAGACAATATGCAACACTGAAAGAACTTGTAACAGAGATTTTGGCAATAGAAAATTTCATCCAGGAAATACATAACAAGATGACAAGCATGGGAAGCAGAATTAATCTAGCTGAAGAAAGACTCTCAGAACTTGCAGACCAGAACATGAAATAACCAGATCTTTAAAAAGCATAGAAAGAAGACTCAGAAAGAAAGAACAAAGCCTACCAGAGATGTGCAATTATATCAATAGGCTTAATTTGTGCCTGGTTGGTATCCTAGAAAAAGAAAGGGAAATGGAGAACAACTTAGAGCAAATACACCAGGAGGTAATCCAAAAAAACTCACCCATCTCACCAGAAAGGTGACCAGCCACGCACAAGAGATACAGAGAACTCCCACAAGACATCAAATGAGAAGACCAACCCCCTAGACACATAGTAATTTGCCTACACAAAGTAGGCACAAAAGAAAAAATCCTAAAGGCAGCAATAGAGAAAGGTCAGACTACCTACCGGGGAAAACCAATCAGAATAGTAGCAGACCTATCAGCAGAAACACTACAAACAAGAAGGGATTGGAGCCCTATATTCAAAGTCCTCAAAGAAAAACAATTTCAACCAAGAATTTTCTATTCAGCCAAGTTCAGCTTCATCAGTGATGGAGAAATTAAAATCCTTCCCAGACATTCAATCCCTAAAAGCTTCCAGACCAGCTCTACAGGAGACACTTACAAAGGTATTAAGCACAGAAGAAAGACAAAAAAGAATGATCAAACACTTCCCAAGAGAACAGCAGAGCACAGAATCAGCAGAGAATACAGTGCAAAAAGAAACTTGAAAACACACACATATATCAATCCCAAAGCCAAAAGAAAAAAATCGCATTTCAATAATCAGCCTGAATGTGAATGAACTAAATGCACCACTGAAAAAAAACAGAATGGCAAACTAGATAAGAAACCACGACCCAATTATTTGTTGCATCCAGGAAACTCATCTCACTACAAGAGACACACAGACTCAAAGTTAAAGGATGGAAAACGAGTTTCCAGGCAAATGGATCACAAAAGGAGGCAGGAGTTGTGATCTTAATATCAGACAAAACAACCTTTAAGCTTTCAAAAATTTAAAAAGATGCAAAAGGACACTACATAATGATAAAAGGTCCAATCCATCAACAAAAAATATCCATCCTAAACATATATGCACCCAACACAGGAGCACCAGCATTTATAAAGCAACTACTAAGTAAACTAAAAAATGATATTGACTCTAACATTATTATAGCAGGGAACTTGAATACCCCACTAATTAGATAGATCATTGAAGCAAAAAATCAACAAAGAGATCTTGAACCTAAACTTGACATGCGATCAAATGGCCTTAATATATATCTACAGATTATTCCACCCAACAACCACAGAATATACATTCTACTCATCACCACATGGAAGGTACTCCAAGATCGATCATATCCTTGGCCAAAAATCAAGCATAAACAAATTCTATAAGGTTGAAATCTTACCATACATATTCTCAGACCACAGTGCAATAAAAATAAATATTAAAACCAACACAATTTCCCCACAGCCCACAAAGACATGGACACATAAACAGCATGATGTTGAACAACTACTGGGTCAACACTGAAATCAAAGCAGAAATTAAAAAATTCCTGGAAACAAATGAAAATGAAGAAACATCTTACCAATACCTCTGGGATGCCATGAAATCATTTCGAAGAGGGGAATTTATATCTCTATGAATACACATCAAAAAAACAGAAAGATCACAAGTGGAGAGCCTAACAAATCACCTAAGGGAGCTGGAAATAGAAGACCACCAAAACCCCAACTATAACAGAAGAATCCAAATCACCAAAATAAGAGCACAAATACAGGACATAGAAGACAAAAAGATCATAGAAAACATCAGCAAAACCAAAAACTGGGTTTTTGAAAAATTTAACAAGATTGATGGACCCTTAGCCAGAATGACCAAGAAAAAGAGAGAAAAAGCCCAAATAAACACAATCAGAAATACAAAAGATCATATCACAACTGACCCTGAAGAAATACAAAAGATTATCAGTGATTATTATGTACATCTATATGGAAACAAACTTGATAACCGAAATGAAATGAAGGACTTTCTGACATCTACAACCTTCCCAGGTTGAAGCAAGAAGACACTGAGACACTAAATAGACCAATAATAACCCAGGAAATTGACTCTGTCATAAAAAACTACCTAAAAAAGGAGCTGATACCAATCCTATTGAAAGTATTCCAGGCAACTGAGAAAGATGGAATTCTCCCCAAATCATTTTACAAAGCTAACATCACACTGATACCCAAACCAGGTAAAGATCCAGCAAAAAAAGAGAACTACAAGCCAATATTCCTCATGAACATAGATGCAAAAATCTTCAACAAGATTCTAGCAAATCAGATTCAAAAACACATCTCAAAAATCATCCACTATGACCGAGTAGGCTTCATCCCCAGGATGCCGGCCTGGTTCAACATTCACAAGACCATGAATGCCATTAAATACATCAACAGATGTAAAAACAAGAACCACAGATTATCTCATTAGATGCAGAAAAAGCTTTTGATAAAATCCAGCATTCCTTCCTGATATAAACCTTCAAACACCTAGGTATAGAAGGAACATACCTCAAAATAGTAAGTGTCATCTATGATAAACCCACAACTAATGTATAGCTAAATGGACAGAAACTGGAAATAATTCCCCTGAAAACTGGAATAAGACAAGGCTGCCCACTCGCACCCCTCTTGTTCAACATTGTGTTGGAAGTCCTAGCTTGGGCAATTAGACAAGAGAAGGAAATCAGGGGTATCCAAATAGGAAAAGAGGAAGTCAAGTTATGCCTCTTTGCTGATAATATGATCCTATACCTTGAAAATCCAAGAGAATCTGTCAGAAACCTGCTTGCACTGATAAAGGACTTTGGCAAAGTCTCAGGGTGCAAAAGACAGTTGCATTCCTGTACACCAACAACAAGCAGGCAGAGATCCCAAATTAAAAGTACAATACCATTCACAATTACCACACAAAAAAATGAAATGCCTCTGCATCTTCCTAACCAGAGAAGTGAAAGACTTTTACAATGAGAACTATAAAACACTGCTCAAAGAAATCCAAGAAGACACAAACAAATGGAAAATATTCCATACTCATGGACAGGCAGAATCAACATTGTTAAAATGTCTATCCTACCAAAGGCAATCTACAGATTCAATGCAATACTCATTAAGTTACCAACATCATTCTTCTCATACCTTGAAATGACAATACAAAAATTCATATGGAAACATAAATGACCAAGAATAGCCAAAAAGATCCTTAGCAAAAGAAACAAAGCAGGAGGTATCACACTTCCAGACTTCGAACTTTAAGGCTTCAGTAATCAAAATAGCCTCGCATTGGTACAAGAACAGGCACACAGACCAATGAAACAGAATAGAGATTCTGGAAGTAAAGCCTTAATTTCTCAACCAACTCATCTTTCACAAAGCCTCCAAAAACAACCACTGGGGAGAGGAGACCCTATTCAGTAAATGGCGCTGGGAAAACTGGCTGATCACATGCAGAAGATTGAAACAGGACCCCTACGCATCACCATACACAAAAAATCAACTCTAAATGGATCAAAGATCTAAACGTAAAACCTCAAACTATAAGAATCTTAGAAAATGCAGGAGATAACCTTATGGAAATTGGAACTGACAACCAATTCCTATTCAGAACCCTAAATGCCCATACCTTAAGAAATAAGATAGATAAGTGGACCTCATCAAACTAACGAGCTTCTGCAAAGCAAAAGAAATCATCAAGAGAGCAGGGAGACAGCCCACAGAATGAGAAAAAAATATTTGCCAACTGTATATCAGACAGAGGCCTAACATCTAGATCTACAAGGAACTCCAATGCACTGAAAGGGAAAAGCAAACAGCCCCATTAAAAAGTGGACAAAAGCCATGAATAGACACTTCTCAAAAGAAGATATGCGAGCAGACAACAGACACATGAAAAAGTGCTCAGCCTCACTCATCATCAGAGAAATGCAAATCAAAACCACACTGAGATACCACCTAACCCCAGTAAGAATGGCCATCATTAATAAAACAAACACAACAGATGCTGGTGAGGATGTGGAGCAAAAGGAACGGTTCTATACTGCTGGTGGGAATGCAAACTAGTGCAACCTCTTGAAAGACAGTGTGGTGATTTCTGGAAGAAACTAGAAATTGACCTTCCAAATGACCCAGCAATTCTCCTTTTGGGAATATACTCAGGGGAACTCAAATCAGTCTACAAAAAAGATACCTGTACATGTATGTTTGTTGAAGGTCTAGTCACAATAGCAAAACATGGAACCAAACATGTTGCCCACTGAAGCTGGACTGAATAAAAATAATGTGGTACATGTACACAATGGAATAGTATGCAGTCATAAGGAAGGACAAACATATGGACTTTGCAGCAACTTGGATGGATTTGGAGTTGATCATATTCAGTGATCTATCACAGAAACAAAGAACAGAGTACTATATGTTTTCACTCATAAGTGGACCTTGGACAACTACAATACTATAAGAAAGGAAATGGCAGTAGTGGGAAACTGTTGGGGGTGGGAGGAGGGATTGACAGTTGAGAGAAACTGCTAGGAGAGGGAGGGGCATACCTCATTAATAAGGGTACCTGCATAACCAACATTTGTTAACCTAACCCTGAATTGTACCTCACGTCTTTATAATAATACAAGGAAGGAAGGAAGGAAGGAAGGAAGGAGGAAGGGAGGGAGGGAGGGAGGGAGGGAGGGAGAGAAAGAGAGAGAGAGAGAGAGAGAGAGAGAGAGAGAAAGAAAGAAAGAGAAAGAAGGAAAGAAAGAAAGAAAGAAAGTTGAGTCTTGATGTAACAAGTGTCCATTTGAGAGGTGAAACTAACTTCTCTAAGCAGGGATAATAACACAATATCCAAGTGAATCCCGACTTTGAACTCATACATGTTCTTTTTTTGTTGTTTTTTGTTTTTTTTGGGGGGGAAGGATTGAGTCAGAGTCTACTCTGTCACCCAGGCTGGAGTGTAGTGGGACACTCACGGTAAGTGCAGCCTTGACCTGCTGAGCTCAGGTGATCCTTCCACCTCACCCTTCCAAGTAGCTGGAACTATTTTTTGATTTATTGTACAGATGGGGTCTCACCAAGTTGCCCAGGCTGATCTCGAACCCCTGAGCTCAGGCAATCCTCTTCTCCACCTCCTGAAGTGCTGGGATTACAGACTTGCAGCCACCATACCTTGCCAAGCACATACATTTTCAGGCAGCATCTTGCCACTCATGCATGAACTTATTCTGCACTCAAAGGAACCAAGACTTCTGAAGGGGAGGTGAATTCCATAGGTCAGTGATATCTGCTACTCCAGAAAGCAAGGATGCTTCCCGAGATGTTCAGAGCAGAGCTCAAAAGGGCTCCCACTAACAGGTCTTAACCACTTCCATTAATAATAATCAATATTAATAAAGATTATTATGATCATATTTAGTTGGCTCCAGTTGAACCTGTGAAAGACCATGAATTTGTAATAATATTTAAGAGATGAGTTGAGTGCCTGTAATCCCAGCTCTTTTGGAGGCCGAGGCAAAATAATTTTCTGAGCACAGGAGTTTGAGACCAGCCTAGGCAGCATAGCGAAACATTGTCTCTACAAAAACACACAAAATTTAGTTGGACATTGTGGTGCACACCTATAATCCCTGCTAGTTGGGAGACTGAGGAGGGAGGATTTCCTGAACCTAGGAGGTTGAAACTGCCGTGAGACAACATTGCACCAGTGCACTCCATCCAAGGCGACAGACAGATATTAGATCTCATATCAAAAAAAAAAAAAGAAAAAGAAAGAGAGAAGAGCTGAGAAAAGTATACTAAAAGGTTAAGAAAAAGGTGGTTTTTATGTCAGGAAGAGTTACCATAATGGAGAATGTTTAATTGTTAGTTGATTTTAATAAGAAGGGGGCTTACCGAAGTGGATCTTCTTCCTTCTGCTTACTGGTGTACCTGTTTCTAAGTACTGAGAAAGAAGGGCAACCGCTGTTGCCTGGAAACTGGCCTGGACTCTCAAATGGGCCACATTATTCTCCTATGGACATGAATAAAGCAAATATAAACATAAGTGGGTGACTCTGAGACCATGAGAAAATGAAATGGAGCAAGGCCATGTCCTAATTTTGTCTAAGCATAGACAACAACGAGGTCTCTGAGCCAACTACACAAAATACCAAACACCTCCCCCCTGAGGCTAGAAGGCATGACTGATGCTTCTTTACCAGGTATAGCTTTATCCTCACCCTGGTTGTCCCTCTGGATACACATTTTAAGAAAGAAAAAACTAGCTGGGTTCGGTGGCTCAGCCTGTAATCCCGCGCCTTTGGGAGGCTGAGGTGAGTGGATTGCCTGAGCCCGCGGGTTCGAGACCCGCCTGGGCAGCGAGACCTCATCTCTACAATAAATAAAAAAAAATCAGCCAGGCATGGTAGTGCATGCCTGTAATTCCGGCTACTCGGAAGGCTGAGGTGGAAGGATCGCTGGAACCCAGCTGGTCGAGGCTGCGGTGGCCGAGAGCCGACCACTGCACTCCAGTCTGGGCGACAGAGTGAGACTCCAACTCAAAAAAAGAAAGAAAGAAAGAAAAAAACTGTATTAAAATTCTAATACTCATTTTATCCCAAAACAAAAGATGCATACAAGTCATGATTGACTTCTTGCAATTACAAGAGGTGCTCAAAGTGGTTACCATCTGCATCCAGGCACTTCTGATTACAGTGAACTAAAAGTAGCCCATAGGTAACATTGCTTATAATGTGTATCCATTTTCCTGAGACCCTTGGTAGATAGATCTTCTGAGATACCTGCTGATAGTCACACCCTCCAGCTTCTGAAGCTCCCAACCTAGGGGGGTTCTGTTCCTTCAGTTCTCCTATAAGCCACCCAACCAAAGCCTAAATTCCATAACAGGCTCTTTCCAGCACTCTCCTACCAAGATGCCCATAGAGCTGGGAGTGTGTCTTCCCTCATGAGAAGAATAAACCTAATTGTTTAGCTGACAATGGGAGTATCCACGAACTCATGTTGGAAAGCATAAGCTGCAGAGTTTTCCATTGCCTCTGTGAGGAGGAAACAGCACACACATACGCACGCGCACACACACACACACGCACGCGCACACACACACACACGCGTGCGGCCTGGTGGTAGCCCTGTTGGGCCCATATGAGGCAGGAGTACTCCAAGTAGGCCCCTTCCTCTCTCCAAGCCACTGTGACTCTGTCATTTCCTGGTGCGTCCATGTCTAGCTGCTGGTCTTTGCTCACAGACTTTATCTTAACAACACAGGGGTTTCCATGACCCCTGACCCCTGATGATTTTCCTCCCCACAGCGCTCATGCTAACGCCCTCTCCCCAAAAGCCACCCTGCCCCCTTCCCCCTTCTTGTCTCTCATCTTAGGGACCAGACATGCAGGTATCTGTCTCCTGGGGCCTTTGTGCGGCCAGGTTGATTGTGGGACCCAGTCCTGATTGACGAGGTACCAGGGGAACCTGCTGAGAGGCTTCTCAGGGCTTCTTTCTGTAAGGAACAATGTGACAAGAAAGCTGGTTGCCCCTTCTACTTCCTCCTTCTTTGAACGCTGTGTGTCCCAGGGGACCAGGGCAGCCACCTCAAAATCATGACCATGAGAATCAGGAGGCAGCACAGAGAGCAGGAAGAGCTGGTGGGCAGAGAGAGTGGGGATCGACCATGCCACACATTGGCACTGGGCCTGAACCCAGGGTCTCATCTTCCCTGTCATTCTTGGCCTGGCTCTGAGCCTCATCTGGGGCCACAGCCGGGTGTTGGTGCTAGGTATTACCTCCTCCTGCTTGGTATGTGGGCGTCTTCCCTGGACGAGGCTGCAGGTTGGTCAAATTCCGGAAAGGCCATTGGAGCCTGGAGGAACCCACGTGGCTCCTGACACAGCAGCCCCTGTCCGACTGTACCACCCAGGCAGAAATTCCTCCCACCCCTCTCAGCTCTGACCCAGGCTCTTCAGGTGCAGCAGGCCAGAGATTCTCAGCAAAGCAGCACTCTCTGAGTGTCTGCAGGACATCCTCCTTGGGCAAGAAAAGTGGGGGTTAAGTTAACGTGTATCAGAAGAATCTTTAATGATCTGCCAGGGTCAAGTTTAAGTTCTTAGAACAGAGGTCCTCCTGCTGCTCAGCTCCTACCCTCCTCACCAATCCCTGCCCCATTGGTCTCTTTGGGTCCAGGCACCTTCTAGGACTCCCAGCTTCCTCGACAATAATCCATTCCCTCCCCCACCCCAGGCTCCAGGCTTTTGCACAAGCTGCTCCCTCCCTCCTGCTAGAATGCCTTTTCATTCTCCCCCAATACATGCAAGTGACCTGTCCTCAGAGGCCCAACCTAGGCAACATAGAGAGACCTCATTTCCAAAAAAAAAATTAGTCAGGCTTAGTGACTGGAGCCTGTACCCCTGGCTACTTGGAAGGCTGTGGTGTGTGGACTGCTTAAGCCCAGGAGGTAGAGGCTTCAGTGAGCTATCATGGCACCACTGCGCCATAATCTGGACAACAGAGTGAGATCCTATCTCAAATTTTTAAAAAAGACACAAACTTCAGGAGCCATAAAGAGAAAATTTGATAGATTTGACCACTTAAAAATTAAAAGTTGCAAAGATCACCATAAACTAAGTCACAATAAAGTAAAAGACTAGCAGACACTGCTGGCAATGCTTATAGCAGACAAAAAGTGCATGTCCACAGCGCACAAGAGATCCTCAAATCATCGTGGAAAGACTGAAACCAAGAGCTGAGAGGTCCTAGAACACCAGCTATGTAAAAAGACAGTCAACTTCACTTCAGAACCAAAATATGCAAGTGAATACAAAGAGAAACAATTGAAACATCAGATTACCAGAATTTAAAATGACTGATAATGTCCTTTGTGGGCAAGGCGCGGGTAGCACTTGCCCTTTCCTGTTGATGGGGTATAAAGATTTCAGGGCGGCTGGGCATGGTGGCTGACACTCCTCATCCTAGCACTCTGGGAGGCTGAGACGGGAGGACTGCTTGATCCCAGGAGTTCGAGACCAGTTTGGGCAAGACCTTGTGTCTATAAAAAGCTTAAAAACTGTAGCCGAGTACAGTGGCACCCGTCTATATAGTTCCAGTTACTCAGGAGGCTGAGGTGGGAGGATTGCCTAAACCTATGAGGTTGAGATGCCATGAGCTGTGATCATGCTACCACACCCCAGCCTAGGCAAGACCCTGGTGCGTGCGCGCATACACACACACACACACACACACACACACACACACACACACGAGGTTCCAGGGTTTTGGAGGATGGTCAACACACCCATCAGACTTTCAAATGTGCCCTCTTCCATGGCACAACAACCCACTCGCAGGTCGCCTGCCTGTAGAGAGAACAGTGTTGGTGTGCAAGGACATGGTTTCCAGGTGGTTCCAGGCAGCACTGTTTTATATCAAAGGGGTGTGAATCCAGGCTCTGCCACTTCTGACCACGGGCCAATGGCCTAACCCTCCAGAACGCATCCATAACAGGTAGCAATACACTTTCTCACAGAGCTACAGAGCTATTGTGAGGATGGGGAGAGCGCATATCAAGGAGCCTTCTCCTGGTATGTGTGAACAAGATCCAGTTGCCCTTAGCCATGAGGATCCAGCCTCCAGCTCCACATCTGTGTAATAGCCGGATACAACCTCTGCGCCCCAGATAAACCCAGAAACCTGAAAGTGAAACTGAAAATTACAACCTCTGAGCAGCCCATGATTTAACACATCAAACATGCTGCTGGTCGGCACTCCTCCCAATCCAGGCTCATCTTTCCTGCTGACACACTTAAAGGAAAAACTCCAGACCTGGCCTTTCAGTCTCTCCTTCGCCAACCCAGCTACCTCCAGCTTCGGTTCTGGGGTCTGCATGGTCTTCAGGAAGAAAGTTTTGCCTCTGACAAACTATGGGATCCTCCAGATTAGTTCCCTTGCTCCCCAGGACTTGTTCCCAGCTCTGCCCCCACAACCCACCACACTCCCCAGCATGCCTTACTCTCTTTCACACTGTCAACATTAGCCCAGTCCCCCGCATATACCCAGTGTCATTGCAAATGTATTGTATGGCTGTTGTTGAATGCTGTGTCCATGTGGCTTCTAGATATTTGCTTATGTAGATTCTTCTGCCAGGAGCACCTGCTTCCTCCACCTGGAAAACTCATGCTCTTCCTTCAAAGCCCAAATCTGGCATTGCTTCCTCCGAGAAACCCTCCTGAACCCTCCCTGAAGGAGTCACTGTTCTCTGTTCTGCTAGGGCACTTTGAGGGTAGGGGCCTGGGTCTACCACTTGGCCACAGGTCCATGGCTGGTGCGTAATGCAGCAGATTGCTGGGAGACTTTCTGGTATGCCCCAGGCAGAAGGGCTGGGAATGGGGCCAGACTGCAGAGGCCAACTGGACCATTCATCAGAGCCTGTTTCATCTTGGGTAATGTCCATGGGCATCACAGTCACTGCCCCCAGCACCAGCTTTTGTGGGAGGACAGAAGGGTGGTTACACAAGAACCACACGCCAGAGTTTGCAAGGCATTGACTTCTCCATTTGGAGTTTTGTAGTCATCCCCTAAACAGGCCAGGATTATGGTCTGGTTTTGCAGGTGAGGAAACTGGCGGAAGTGGAGAGTATTTTTTGGCCAATGACTCGGGAGAGAAGTCAAGAGCCAAATCAAGTTTGACCTTTTGACTTTTGACACTTGTGACAACACCCACTTCTTTAAAGTTATTTTTTTGTCATTTCTTTCTGGAATCATCTTTCCTCCCTTCCTCCTGATTCTTCTCCCTTTGACCAGCATGTCTTCAGCTGACATCCAGACAAGACCTCTGGAGGATGTCGAACCCGGTTAAGTAGCCACAGGAGCTGTGACCCTTCCGTGAAGCAGATGCTGTGGTAGGAATGCAGAATGGAATGGCCTCCAAGCAGGCAGTGTGAATGCTATATGCGAGAAAATAGAGCCACTCATGTCAAAATCAACTAAACGGAGTTGGAGGGTTAAGACAGGAGGGACCTCATGCACAATTTGCCTGACAGCAGTATCTGCTGCCAAAGATTCCAGCAAACCACAGCCACGCATGAAGAACCACAGCCTCGCACAAAGGCTACCTCTGCAAGGATATGTACCCAGCAACTGCCTGTTCAAGTTTGAGCTGACGTGGTCCTTGTTATTAGTTCTTTGAGTCTTACTCATCACCCGGGCTGGAGTGTAGTGGCACCATCATGGTTTACCGCAGCCTCAATCTTCTGGCCTCAGGTGACCCTCCCATCTCGGCCTACCAAATAGCTGGGACTAACAGGGTTGCAACACTATGCCGGGCTCATTTTTTGATTTATTGATTGAGGTGAGGTTTCGCTATGTTGTCCTTGCTGCTTGTTAATAATTCTTGTAATCAACCATCATTATTTTAAAACAATTTATGTGATTATCCTCATTCTGCCTTTAAATCCTCTATTTTCTTTTGCCTTCCTGGGTTCGGCATGGGCTGCAGAGTCACCATGGCACATGTACTCCCAGTTTTGCAAATCCTTCTGCTCATTCTGGAATCAACTTGCTATCTTTAGAGACTGTCTTTTTAGACTTATTGGAGAGTCTCACGAAGATGCCACCAGAATGGGTGCAGCAGACTCAGTTCGTGGTGAGATTAGGTGTCTCTTAACTCCAGGATGCCCAGTAGAGACGTCCCATTTGGAGATCCCACAGATCTTGTGACTATGAAATGGGGCTCAGCACGACCGTCAACACCACGAGGAAAGTCACCTGAGTTATCTGCGGCTCCAGAGTTGGGGTCATGGCCTAAATCTTGGTCCAAAAGCAATTTTGGCCTACAGAGAGAGCAATCCCAACTCAATGGGGAAACAAACCCTGAAATTGCTGAGGTGTCCGACCCCACCACCAGCGCCACCTAGTGGCAGCTGGGAGGGTGAGCAGCTGAGGGTGAGCGCTCTGCCGGTGAGGAGGCTTTCCTGACTCAGACATGCCAAAATTAAGAGCTTTATTACAACCCCAGGACAGCGAACCCACCTTTCTGTGGTGCTTCCTTTTTCTAGGGACCATGGAGGAGGCATGTGACAATGGTGGCTTCTGAAGCCATCACAGTGGCTGGCAGAGACGAACACCCTGGGATGACACAGTGCAAGACAAAGGAACTGCATTTGACATGACAGCCCTGGTGGCCCTGGGGAAACTGAAAGGGCAGCCACTGATCAGGCCACCACAACCTAGACACCAGCATCACCTTGTGGACAATCCTTCTTGTCTTTCATCAGGCAGGAAAATCAGGATCAGAATGGGAAGTGCTAACTTCAGGAAAGTTTAGAACTGGGTTTAAAGATGACAAAATCAAACTCAAAAGATATTTGTGTTGAGATCAAGAAAAATGTATGTTTAATTTTAATGCACATACTTAAGAGAATTGGACACATTTGCCTAGTTAACAGAGTAGTTTTAAGATTCCAATTTAAGCCGGGCTCGGTGGCTCAGCCTGTAATCCCGCGCCTTTGGGAGGCTGAGGTGAGTGGATTGCCTGAGCCCGCGGGTTCGAGACCCGCCTGGGCAGCAAGACCTCATCTCTGCAATAAATCAAAAAATCAGCCGGGCGTGGTAGCGCATGCCTGTAATTCCGGCTACTCGGAAGGCTGAGGCGGAAGGATCGCCGGAGCCCAGCAGGTGAGGCTGCGGTGGCCGGGAGCGGCCACTGCACTCCAGTCTGGGCGACAGAGTGAGACTCCAACTAAAAAAAAAAAAAAAAAAGATTCCAATTTAAAATAGGTAATTGAGTTGTTGATTTAGACTCATGACTTGAAGTTGAAAGGCTTTTTGTTAAGTATTGGGGATGTTGCAAATAAGCCTTAGCCCAGAGAAAGGAAGCAGCTTCAGGCTGCCAAAACAGGAGGAGTGGACAGGAGCAGGTGGGCTGGGGAGGGATTGCGAGGGCCATGCGGGCCAATGGCATTGCCAATCCCTACCCGCTTCCCTAGCATTCAGAAGACCAAGGAGACTCTTTCTCTTTTCATTTCTTCTACCCTCTTCCCTTCTTTTCTCTTCTCTCCCCCTTTGTTTCTTTGTTTTCTTCTCTTTCCTTTTCCTGGGACATGAAGCTGTACCACGAAGTCCGGAGTCTGGAGTCACTGCTGTGCCAAAACATGACTTTAAAGATACTAGCACCTGAATGCAACAGGAAACAGTATGGTGGCTCCTCAAAAACTTAAATACGGAATTGTCATAGGATCCAGCACTTCTCCTGTATTTAAACCTAAAAGTACTGAAAGCCGAGACTTGAACAGATATTGATCCAGCTATGTTCACAGCAGCACAGCAGGCAGACAGCAGAAGCGACCCAGGTGTCCATCGATGAATGTATGGATAAACAAAATGTGTCACACACATACCATGACATATGTTTCAGCCTTATAGAGGAAGGAAATTCTGACACTTGCTACATACAACATGGATGAATCTTGATGGCATTATTCTAAGTGAAATAAGCCAGTCACAAAACGTCAAAAACTGTCTGAGTCTCCTCATATGAGGTATCCTGGTTAGTCCAATTCTTGAAGACAGGGAAGAGAGTGGTGGTTGTCAGGGCTGTGGAGGGAGAATGAGGAGTCAGTGTCTAGCGGGTTCACACAGTTTCAGCTTCTGAGAGTTCTGTGGATGATGGCAGTGATGGTTGCACAACAATATGGATTACTTAATGCTGTTGGACTATAAGTTTCACAATGATCAAAATGGTAAATTTTGTTATACATATTTTACCACAATTAAATAATTTTTAGAAATCCTTTAAAAGCCCAACTTTTGAAGGGAAAAAAGTAACAGAACCTGAGACTTTACACGTTGCCAAGCATTTTCACACATAATTATGTATGCGTCAACAACAGCCCGGTGACAAAAACATGTATTAATCCTGTCTCCCAGGTGAGAACATCTGCAGCTCAAGTGAAGTGAAATGGCTTTCCCAAAAGGCAGACCTGGGCACATATCCAGATCTTTCTGCTTTGTGCCCTGTTCTGTTTTCTGACCATGCTGTTCCGCCAATGAAGAGAAATCCTCAAAATCCTCAGATTTTCTGGAAGTGGAGTTTTCTTACCTAAATTCTCCTTATTGGCTGGAGATGAGTCGCACAACTTCAAATCTCACTAGAATTTGTTGTCCAAATCCTACCTGGCTTGTGCCTGGTGGCCACAGGGGACTGGGAATATCTGGGCCCCTGATGACTGACAGCAATTGATGCCAAGTGTCAACACCCCCCCCCAAACAACTCCTCACATCCAGGAAGTTGGAAAAGCTGCTCTAAAATGTTGACATCACAGAGAGGTCCCAGTGTCCTGCTACGTCCAGGCCTCCCTGTCTTCATGAGCTGGAGAGTATGTTTGGCATCCAACAGCCCTGTTGTAGTTCACCTTTCCACGTTTTTTGCTTTGTGGCTCAGCTCCCTAGATTGACGAATGAGGCTAATAATGGTATTTATCTGGCAGCATTATTGGGGGGATACCCTGAGACAAGGTAGGGAATATGCTTGGGATGTAATAGGTGGTCAGCCAATAAGATGTGATATTTTTTGAGCACTCACTCTATGCATCAGACACTGAGCAGTCACAGTGTCCTCGTCTCCTGTGATCCTCTCAGCGCACCCTCTAGTATGCCTGAGGTCATTTATGTTCTCTATGTACAGATAAGGAAATATACTTAGAGAATTAAGTCATTACCCCAAGGTCACAACTGAGATGGCTTCTCTTTTTTTATTTTTATTTTTAGAGATAGAGTCTCACTTTGTCAGCCAGGCTGGAGTGCAGTGATGATCATCGCTTGCTGTACCCTTGACCTCCAGCAATTCTCCCACTCCAGCCTCCTGAGTAGGTAGGACTAGTGGTGTGTACCGCCTTGCCCAGTTAATTAAAATTAAAAAGAAGCAAAAGTTTTTAAAAATAAGGATTGGTGTCTCGCCATTTTGTCCAGGCTGATTTCAAACTCCCGACCCCAAGTGATCCTCTTGCTTAAAGTGCTGGGATTACAGGTGTGAAGCACTACCGTACTGGCCCAGCTACTCTTCTTTTACCCAGTGATCTTACTGCCACCATTCAGCACTTAAAAAATAGACGTTTTTATTTCTAAAAAAGATATGGACTCACAAGACAAGCAACATAGTTGTCAAGTAACTGTAAGACTGGCACAGAGCATTCCTCTGTACCTATCACTGCTTTTCCCCCAACAGTCCTTCAGATTCTCTGATTTAGATGCCAGACTGGGCTGGTCTGGAAACTGAGCCTTGACTGTCTGAAGTGATAACTCAGTCTGCTCCTGCCCTGCTCCCCCTGTACCCCCAGGGCTGTTTCCTTCCACATAGATGATGACCCTTAACAAGATATCCCACCCACAAAGAAAAACGGACATGGAGCCCAAGAAATGTCCCTTTAAGGATAAGATATAGAAGTTGTGGCTATACCTGCCCTCATCTTCCAACTCAGTAATAAGGCCACAGGGGCTGCAGGGGAGGTGGCCACCTTGTGCTCTGTGGAAACCAGTAGCTTCTATGACCAAAAGGAAGGAAGGGAATTAAAATGGCTAAAATGGTCTATGTTAGTGTTTTACCACAATTTCAAAATAGATTTTTAAAAAAGGAGGCAAGGATGAAAACTTGAGGATAATTATCAATCTCTCTCACAGTTTCCAATCCACAAAATCCACAGTATGTTTTAGAAAAAAATATTACCTGGTCGCTGTTTAGAGATTACTTTTCAAAAATTACAGACCAAATGTAAACTTTTGGTGTTCATCTTTCCAGACCTATGTACACTGTAGCAGTTTTATTTATTTATTTATTTATTTATTTACTTATTTACTTATTTACTTATTTAGAGTCAGAGTCTTACTCTGTTGCCCAGGCTGGAGTGCAGCGGCATGCTCACAGCTCGTGCATTCTCAACCTGATGATCTCAGGCGATCCTTTTACCTCAGTCTTGCAAGTAGCTAGAACTGCAGGTGCTTGCCACCACAGCCAGCTGATTTTTAAAAAATCTATTTATTGCAGAGATGAGGTCTTACCATATTGTCTAGGCTGTTCTTGAACCCCTGGGTTCAGGCAATCCTTCCAAAGTGCTGGGATGAAAGGCATCAGTCACCACACCCAACTCCACTACAGCAACTTTTAAAACACTACTAGGAAAAAAACACCTTGTTATTCACCTCAAAATTACATTATCAGGGGCAAAAATCATCAAACTAACCCTGCTCTCATCCTCCCTAAATGCTCACTATGGGCATGTGGAAGGAGATGCTGTGATTTCTCTCACTCCTGTGCCTTTTTTTTTGAGTTGGAGTCTCACTCTGTCCCCTAGGCTGAAGTCTCCAAGGCTGGAGTTCAGAGACACCATCATGGCTCACTGCAGCCTAACCTCCAGGGCCCAGGGCATTCTCCAGCCTCAACCTTCTGAGTATCTGGGACTAAAGGCTTGCGCCACCATGCCTGGCTAATTTTTAAAAATTTTTTTGTAGTGATGAGGTCTCATTCTGTTGCCCAGGCAAGCATTGAACTCCCAGGCTTAAGAAATCCTCCTGCCTCTGTCTCCTAAAGTGCTGTGTTAAAGGCAGGAGCCAGCATGTGTGTCATCACCTGCTTTTTTTTTCAGGTCGGAGTCTCTTTGTCCCCCATGATGGAGTGCAGTGACACTCTCACAACCACCACAGTCTCGAACTGCTGGGCTCAGGCGATCCTTCTGCCTCAACCTTTCAAGTAGTTGAAACTACAGGCACATGCCATCAGGCCACGCTCCCTATGCTTTTTCGATGAAACCTCAGTGAAACCTTTCTGAGCTTTTCATGAAGCCTTCCATACTGCACAAGGGACCAAAGCCAGAAAACAAAGAGAAATTTTTGGCTTTTGTGTTCACAACCATATGCTGGGTACAAGATTTGGAATTATTTGGGAAAACATGCAGTCAGGCAGAATTAGGAATTTGAGGTCTTTAATGTCACTGAGCAAACACAGGGGGAAAGAGCAGTTCAATACACACAAGTGAGGAGGGTGAGTGGATGACAGGACCAGGTGAACCATTTATCTTAGGGGCCAGCAGTGACAGGGATGACTCGGAGATGGGCTGCTTCCTGGAGAGGTTCACCTCCAGCTCCTGGTCTGGAAAGTCACAGCATCTGCTGGGTTATTTCCTGGATTTCCCACAAAAGCCTGTGTCCTGGTGATATGTCCTGCCGGCCATCCACTGGCCCTGGTGGGTTTCAGCTCTTTGCAGTCAAAGCCCGTTTCCAGATCATGGGTTTCCCCAACCCTCCCCACCTTCCCGTTGAAAGACGGTGGCTCACAGTGAGACTCAGCACCCTTAAGGCCAAGAGATTTAATGGTTCGAATGCGGTGGATACAGGACCTGAGGGTCAGGCTGTAGCCCTGAGGCAAGGGCGCAAGCCCCCCTTTATTGGGGCTTAAGGCGACCTGTCTGTCATCTATAGTTCGACTGGCAGAGCTTCATGTAGGTTGGTGGATCTTTCGCGGGCGCGAGAAAGGGTGTGGAGGAAGAACAAAGGAAGGCACCGTTTCAATCGCCATTTTAGTTTGCCAGGTTGCCATTTCCAGGAAAGGGAGGGGGTGTGGCTTTACTTGTGGCTTGGCGGTGGCCCTTCATTCCCACCTCTTTGGTTATAAGGAAGAGGGGCAGCATTTGTCTGTCCGGCTACTTCCTAGTCCTTTCCTCTCAGCCCCACCCCAAGGAACATAGGATTTCCCATGGGTGGCAGATCCCTGAATGAAGGGGGCATTTATATCCCGATTCAAGCTGCTAGGTCTAGGTTTAGACATGCCCCAGGCTCTGTCAACCCTGAAGTCCCACAGGGCTCCATGACTCCCACTGCAGTCCCACCCCCATCTCCTTCCCCAACTGTGGTCCCTCAAAGATTCCTGAGAAAATTCTCATTCTGCTAGACGAAGTAATCCTGACTGCATGCTCCGTTGGGCTCATCTTATCACATTCAAGCCTCTGAGGAATCCACTGTCACAGGTGAAGGGTCACCGCCAAACCACAAGTAAAGCCACATCCCCTCCCTTTCCTGGAAACGGCGACATGGCAAACTAAAATGGCGATTGAAACGGTGCCTTCCTTTGTTCTCCCTCCGCACCCTTTCCCATGCCCGCGAAAAATCCACCAACCTACATGAAGCTCTGCCAGCCGACCTATAGACAACAGACAGGTTGCCCTAAACCCCTATAAAGGCCATTGTGCCCTTGCCTCAGGGCTACAGCCTGACCCTCAGATCCTGTAGCCACTGTGTTCAACCCATTAAATCTCTTGGTCTTAAGGTGTTGAGTCTCACTGTGCGCCACCGTCTTTCATTGGTGCTGTGACTCGGATCGGGTTCCTCTCCCCCCAAGGTGGGGCCCCATTCCAGCGCCAGTGGGACTCACCCCTTAAGGCCTTCGCCCACTTTCTTGAATGCCAGTGCTGCATTCATCACCAGCCCTCAGATTAGTAAGTGTCCTCTAACCGGAAAATCTAAACTTTGCCCGGGATAACCGGAGGGAACTGACCGTTGATCGTCCGGCAGCCCTTTCGGCCCCAGGAAAGGGGGGGGCCACACCCCACCTAGGTCTTTAAGGTCACAGTGGACCCCACTGGTTTTCCTCTCCCTTGGCCATCAGGTATTTCGAGTCTGCTCCCTCCCACCATCTGGTTTTGGGCATTCTCTTCGTCGAAAAATCCTGGTACCAGGTTGCCCTCAACCTCCTTGATTCTCCAGGAGAGTCGCGGGCTGTTATAACGTCCTGTGACGACAGGCTTTATTGCAACCTCCTCATATCCTAACAGCCGGCCGTCCAGGGTATGCTCTGCTTGGCCCCAGCTGTTAAAATGGGAAACTCGTCATCCCTGCCGGCTCACTCTCCCCTCGTGTCCCTTAAACAACCTCTCTACTCTCTCTCACTCCCGACATTAAGCCCAAGCGTCTAATCCACTTCAGTACCCAAGACTTCCCCACCTATTGCTTAGACAAACAAAATAAGTGGCCCCTACAGGTCCCTAAACCCCGACATTATACGCGACCTCTATAACTTCTGCGAGCGTTCAAAAGAGTGGGCAGAGATTCCCTGTGTCCAGTCTTTCTCTTTACTCCGGGAACACCCTCGTCTCTGCCTCCGGTGTAAACCGGTTCACCGCCTCGTGGCCACAAAGGGCCTCTCTCTCCCACCAACGCCGCCACCCCCTCTTTAGTCTCTAACCCACCTCCCTCTTCTGTCTCTGACTTTGACCCAGCAGATGAACCTCCTCCCTATCGACAACCCCACCCACCCCCGCAGCCTCCTCCCCCGTCCGCCCCCACCATCCCTAATCTTTACCCACCCCTTCCTCCAGTTCCTGCCATCCTGTGCAGTCCTCCTGTTACCCGCTCCAAAACAGCCCCAGACACTCGTGCTCCTCTTCACGAAGTGGCAGGTGCTGAAGGCATTGTCCGAGTTCATGTCCCATTCTCTATCTTGGACCTAACCCAAGTAGAAAAACGCCTCGTGTACTTTACAACTAACCCAACCACCTATATCAAGGAATTCCAATACCTCCTCCAAGCCTATAGCCTCACCTTTCACGACATCTTCATGGTTCTCTCCGATACCCTACTCCCCAAAGAGCACAGAAGAGTGTGGGAACAGGCTAGAAAATATGCAGATGAGGTTCATCGAACCTCCCCAGAACACTCCTTCAGGGCAATGGCAGTCCCGGACCAGGACCCTGGCTGGGACTATAACTCCCCCAATGGCCTTGGTGCCAGAGGTCAGTTCTCTACCTGTCTTGTTTCTGGGTTAAGGCGGGCAGTGCAAAAGGTTGTTAATTTTGAAAAACTCCAGAAAGTGGTCCAAGACAAAAATGAAAACCCTTCCTCCTTCCTTGATCGCCTTACCAAGGCCCTCCAACAATTTACTAATTTGGACCCAGAAATCCCAGACGGCCGTCAACTTCTTATGACTTATTTCTTCTCCCAAAGCTACCCTGACATTAAAGTTAAATTTTAAAAGCTAGACCAAATTTTAAAAGCTTACACCCCAAAATGAGGTTTTGGCTGCCGCCTTCAAGGTATACCACAACCAGTATGAAAAGGCTAAGCGGCAAAAATACCAAATGCTGGCTCAGGCTCTCCGCAGGACAGACACCAGCCCTTGCAGCGGTAGAGGAGGCGTCCAGAACAAACGCGACACTCCAGGGCCCTGTTTCAAATGCAACAAGGAGGGACAATGGGTGCGAGCCTGCCCTAACCCTAAACCTCCAAAAACCATGCCTCAAATGCAATCTTCCAGGACATTGGGCGGTGGACTACCCCAGCCCCCAGAGAGGAGCAGGGTCAGCCCCCAACTCCACCCTGGACCTACTAGGCATGCCCATTTTGGAATGACGGGGCCCTGGGTTTCCCCTCCCGACGCATATCTCAAATGCTCGGGAGCCTAGGGTCAAAATTATGGTTGACGGATGTCCCATTCTCTTCCTGCTAGACACTGGAGCCACCCTTTCTGTCCTGCAGGAGTTCTGGGGACCAACCTCACCATCCCGGTCCCCGGTAGTCAGGGTAGGGGGCCAAACCTTCATCCCACGCACAACTCCTACACTAACGTGCATATTTGCTAGTGTCCCATTTACCCACTCCTTCCTGGTCATGCCTCAGTTCCCTATACCCCTTATGGGTAGGGACATCCTGGCCAAATTTCAGGCATCCATCACCTTCAACCCCAGCGCTGCCCTCACCAACCCACTACCAACAACTTCCCTACTTCTCCTTTTGGCTTCTAGTCCCTGGCCTCCCTCTCCACAACCCGCTTTGCTCCCTCCCTACTCGCCTTGGCAGTTAACCCACTAGTCTGGGACATCCACACCCCTTCATTAGCCCAGTGTCCGCCCATCCACATCCAGTTAAAAGACCCGTACACTCACCTCAGTCAGCCACAATACCCTCTCCCAAGGGCCAGTCTGCTAGGTCTGCAGCCTGTCATAAACACCCTACTATGCAAGGGATACTTAAGGCCCATCAACTCTCCGTACAATACTCCCATCTTGGCCGTAAAAACGCCTGATGGAACCTATCGGTTAGTCCAAGACCTTGGACTCATAAATGCAGCCGTTCTCCCCATTCACCCACTGGTTCTCAACCCTTATACCATCCTGTCTACCATTCCTCCAACGGCAACTCACTTTTCAGTCATAGACCTCAGAGATGCATTCTTTACCATTCCCTTGGCAGCTGACTCCCAGGACATTTTCGCATTTACATGGACTGACCCTACTTCCCGTCACTCCCAACAGCTTACATGGATGGTCTTCCCACAGGGATTTCGGGACAGTCCCCATCTGTTTGGCCAGGCTCTAGCGGCCGACCTTGAACTCCTGTCACTCCCCAAATCTGCTCTCATCCAGGATGTAGTTGACCTTCTCTTATGCAGCCCCTCCATAACTGACTACTGACTCTCACACAGACACTGTCCTGCTTCTCAACTTTCTAGCACAAAGGGGATACTGAGTTTCCCCCACAAAGCTCAGCTCTCCAAAACACAAGTCACCTACCTTGGTGTAGCCATTTCACACCAACAAAAGGCCATGACAACCAGCCGCAAGTCTGTTATTCAGTCTCTCCCCGGGACTCAAAACAAAAGAAAAAATCCAGTCATTCCTGGGGTTGGCAAGATACTTCCGAGCCTGGATCCCCAATTTCACCCTTCTTGCCAAGCCACTCTATGACCTGGCTAAAGGTGACCCTAAGGAACCATTACTCTCCCTCTCAGCCGTTAGGCAGCCTTTCACCGCCCTCCAACAGGCTCTCCTCCAGGCTTCTGCCCTACAACTACCAAATGTTCACCGACCTTTTACCTTATACGTCCACGAAAACAAGGGCGCAGCACTAGGAGTTCTAGGCCAATTCAGTGGACAAACATTTGCTCCTGCAGCCTATCTCTCAAAACAGCTTGACCACGCAGTTCAGGGATGGGCCCCCTGCCTGCGGGCCCTGTCTGCCGCCCACTTGCTCGTGTGCGAATCCAAAAAACTCACGTTTGGAGCACCTATCACCATTACTTCGCCCCACCATCTACATCACCTCCTAGGATATAAGGGTCTCAAAACACTCCCTCTCAGTTGGGACCTATCCCTTCTGGTTTTCTTTGTCCAAGACCCTTCTGTCTCCTTCCAAACTTGCACACCCCTTCACCCAGCCACATTGCTCCCTTCCTCTCCTGTCAACACCCCAACACATGAGTGCATCGAAGTCCTCGAGTCCCTACTCCCCTGTCCAGTACACATTCAGGAAGGAACTTTATCTGGCCCTCCTTTGTTTGGTTCACAGATGGAAGCTCATATATACATGAGGAGTCTCGTGTGGCAGCATACGCCATCACCTCTGCCACTGACATCATCGAGGCTAATCCCCTCCTGCCCAACACCAATAACCAACAAGCAGAACTCACAGCAGTCACTCGAGCATTCCAACTGGCGGCAGGACACTCCCTATCGCTTTACACCGACTCCAAATATGTCTTTCACATTTTGGTTTCACACTCAGCCATTTGGCAAGAACGGGGGTTGTTAACCACCAAAGGGTCGGCCATCATAAATGCTAAGCTCATTTCTGACCTCCTTCAAGCCTCCTTGCTTCCCAGGGCCATAGGTATCTCACACTGTAAAGCCCACCAGGTCGATTCATCTTTTATCACCCAAGGAAACGCACGAACCAACAGGGCGGCTCACCAAGCGGCTCTAAAACCCCTTCCTACCATACTCGTCAACACCTCCTCCCCATCAGCCGAACATACAGATGAAGTTCCACAATTGTCCAATCTCATTCCCTACCTACACTCAATTCTCCACCCAAACACAGCGGCTCTCACTTCATTTCTTAAAACCTTCTTCCACCTTACTCCTGAACATACAAAACTCATACACACCCTTTCCTCTCAATGCTCTACTTGCCACCGAACAAATTCTAATACCCCTTAAAGCCCAGAACGTTCCCCACTCACCAGGCTAGGGGAGAGCTCCCTGGGTCAGACTGGCAAGTAGACTTCACTGTCATGCCCCCCGTCCGTAACACCAAATACCTTCTGGTCCTGGTTGACACCTTCTCTGGGTGGGTCGAGGCTTATCCCACCTCAAATAAGTGGGCTGCTGTGGTGGGATCTATCTTAGCCAACCACATCATCCCTTAGTTCGGGGTCCCCTTCTCCCTTCAGTCAGATAATGGGCCTGAATTCACCTCACAAGTCGTTCAGTCTCTAACAGCGGCCCTCAACATCAAATGGCACTTTCACATTCCCTATCACTCACAATCATCAGGAAAGGTTGAACAAACTAACCGCACACTAAAGGATATCCTCACCAAACTCTCTCTTGAACTCCATCAGGATTGGGTCTCCCTCCTTCCCCTAGCTCTCTTCTGCGTTCGCATCCTCCCTAAAAGGCCCACTCAGCTTTCACCCTTCGAGGTCCTATATGGCAGACCTACACTTCCTCCTGGCGTTCCAACCTCTCCACCTCACATCCCTCTTCATATAACCTACCCCCTCCTGTCCTTCATCCGTTTCAATATCTGGCAATTTCAAGATCTCCTTTCTCCCGCTCCCACAGAAACACATGAGCCAAAGCCTCTCACCCCGGAATAATGGGTTTTCCTCTTGGACCCAGAAACCAGAACTCGCTTACAACCGAAATGGCAAGGACCCTTCCAAATAGTCCTCTCCACCCCCATGGCAACCAGGTTGCTCATAACCAAAGGACAGCTCAGTCCCTGGATTCACACTTCTCGCCTCAAACCAGCTAAATTGCCTCCCTTTACCCCTTCCTCCACAGAGTTGCCGACCTATTCTTGCTCCACAATTCCAGGCCAGCCTCTCAAGCTTCGAGTATCCCATGTTGCTCTCTCCCTCTCCCTGCCCGTCATCCAAGAAAATCCCACATAATTATAAGACGTGAAGATTGCCGCCTGCACTCAACAACTACCCTCTGCCAAATGGTCGTCAATTTCGTTCTTCCCTTACTAATAGTACTGCCTTTCTTCCTACTTCTTCTTTTCCTCCTACTTTCACATTGCTGTACATAGTGCTGCTCCTTGGCGCGGGATGCTCAATCCCCTCCTCTGCTCACTATCAATAAGACCCAACATGATCATCGCCTTCCTCCCTGCCGTCATTTTTCAAACCAAGCCCACTACCCTGTCCGTCCACCATTATCGGTTCACCATCGCGGACTTTACACGGTCAGCGGGATAAAAACAGTCAAGGACTTAGACAGAAAAACGTGCCCCATAAACAATTGCTCAAAACCTATTTCCCTCAACTTAAAGCCCTCAATAAGCTTGCACAATGCTAATCACTCCTTTCTATGCTTACTAGAAGACCAAACCCAGGACTACTGTAAATGGTGGCCTGATCAATATGGTGGCTGTCCCTATTGGTTAGGCAGAATTCGCTATGCTGACAGATCCATCAGCAGAGCAAAATGGGGGGGGCAAGCTTCCTTGTCCGCCACTACATAGGAACTCCGGGGCGCAGAGGCCGCTTCTCCCACTTCTCTTTTGACATCCCTAACCCGACTGCTAACCTCTGGAAAGACCTCATATATGTAGCTGTCTACCCAAATGAATGGTACGCCCATCCCACCAGGCGCCTATTCATCGCTCACTCCACCTTTACCCCTTCCATCACGGTATCAGTGGTGGAGCACATAAAAACCCAAGAACAACAGCTCCTGGCAGCAGTAGACCCATTGTCCCCTTCCTCAGAAGGCCACTTCTCCTTACAACCCTCCCAACATTTCCCTTCATGGTTTACCATAATAAGCCACACCCTCTGCTTGTTAAACCAATCCTTCCCTTCTCTTCCTTCTTTGCAGTGTTTTCTTTGTGCCTCATTACAACGACCTTTGCTGGCTGCCATTCTGCTTCCTGCCTCACCCCACAGTAATAGTACCCTCAACCTGTCTTCCACTGGAGAGGCCATTGCCGGAGACCAGCTTCAGCCGGGTTCAGGGTACCCAAAGGTGGAGATGACATCGGTGATTGGGGGGAAGAAGAAAGAAAGAAAGAGACTGGACTCCAATCTAGTGCAGAAGCGAATGAGTGGTATTGGAAATTACAATGGGTCTTTTATACACAAAGTCAGATGTGGGAGGGGCATCCCCCACCCACCAGAACCCTTAATTCATGAAAATTTAATCAATGATTGCATTTAAACCCTTTTCATATGATAATCTTAAAATCCCATAACAAAGGATAACCTAATCTGTGACTGACATATTCTTTTAAACCTTTTTCATCCTAAGCTGATTAGTTTATGCCAAGTTAAACAATTCTATAGAAGCTTAAGTATTTACTTTACAAATGAAAGTGGGCCATCCCAGAATGTTTGGAATGTGGCCCAGTCCAAAGTTCACAGTGGGCTACCTGCAAGTAAACCAGCCACATTCTTTCAACAAAATGGCTGTCTTCTAAAACTATATTCTACAATTTACACCCTCAATAAATCCTAAGATCATAACCCAGAAGCCTGTGACCAATACTAAGGCTCTTAGATGTGACACGAGTTTTAATTATAAGTTGTGTGAAAGCCAAAACTGCAGTTTGTGGAAAAATGGGAGCAATGAGCTTCTAAAGTTAGCTTGTGTTCATCCCAATCTCAGAGTTTTTATGTTTTGCGCTCACAGGAGCTTAATCTGGTTAGTGCTGAATAGAAAGGGGGAGGAAATGGGGTCAATAGCTCCCGAACGCATCCTAGTGGTCTCAGGGTCAACGGCCCTTCCTGATCCCTAACGCTCAGTGGACCTCTGTGGCCGGCTCCCAACAGGCCATCACCAAACCTCACATTCCACTTTGGGAAGTGGCATCCAACTCCTCTTACCTCTGTATTGGTCTACCCAGCATCCCCACTCTCTATTCAAATAACCTTCTCTGTTCAACCACCATAAACTCTACAAATGGGCACTTCCTCCCACCCGGCCTCTTCTTATGGTGCAACAGCACTCTCCTCTCCCAAACTTCCAATCTCACCTCTACCTGTATAGTTGTTACACTGATCACACAGCTCTCTCTTTACTCCACTGCCGACCTCCAGGCCCTCCTAACTCCCAAACACCAACACAAGAGGGCTGTCTTCCTTGTCATGGTAGGATTGTCCCTAGTTTCCGCAGTAACCTCCATAGGTCTATCAGGAGGGGCTCTCAGCTACTCACTATGGGCCATGGAAGACTTACAAAACAAAATCCAATTAGCTTTAGACACCACCTCCGATTCTCTCCAATCATTACAAAGACAAATAACAAGCATAGCACAAGTAGCCCTCCAAAACTGTGGGACTCTAGATCTCCTAACAGCTGAAAAGGGAGGCACTTGTCTTTTCCTCCAAGAGGAGTGCTGTTATTACATTAACAAGTCAGGAGTCATTGAGCAAAACATTAATAAATTACAACACCTCTTCTCACAACTCCAAGGGGCAAAGTCTTCACAAATCGGCAGCCTATTACAAAACTCCCTACTCACCTGACTTTTGCCTATCATCACACCTGTCATTCTCATTTTTGGTCTGTGCTCCTTTCTCCTGTGTATCATCAAGTTTCTCCAGTCACAACTTTTAAAAATCTCTAATCAAAGCATTAATCGGCTTCTCCTATAGAATTATGACCTCCTGCCCACAGAAGATCCAGGTCTTGACTGTCCCAACCCTACAAACCTCTAACCTTGTCTTCTCATTTCAGACATGCTCGTCTCAAAGTTTACCCCCTACTATCTACCACTCAGATTCTCAGCATGTTTCTTGATCACCTTCTTCATGACAGCTGGCTCCTCCCTTCCCTGTGTCCACTTGAAGACTGGCCGGACCAGCTTGCTGTTTTCCACTTACAAGTCACCTTCCAGGACTTCCACCCAAATGAAATTTTTTCTTTTGGTGCCTACTTGTGGGGTCTCATGTGGCTTGTGCTTTCACCCACCTCACCCACCAATGCCCATTGACTGAATTGCATGCTTGCTCAGATGCTCTTGCTGGCTGCCTGTGCTCCTGCTCTGTTCAGAGCAGGAGCACAGGCAGCCAGCAAGAGCATCTGAGCAAGCATGATGAGCAGGGAAGCCAAGAATGATCTGAAGCCTTGGGGAGGGCTAGGCATTCCTAGAAGCAGGGCATGGGCTTCAGCTCGACTTGTTGTTGGAGGGCCACAGACCCCAGAGCTTATGGTGCTGTGTGGCTATGTGGCTCACACGGCTGCCTCCCCTCCGACTGCCTGCTTTGCCCTGGTTCTGAGTCCCTAGCCTGCTCTGCCTGCACCTAAGGACCCAGCCAGTAACCCACAGGCACAATAATGACCTGCAAGGCCGCACAGTATCCCTGGAAGACAGGGTGGCCACCACACTCATCCCATTGATGATTCTAAGCAGCCCAGCACCTCAGGAGGGTCCCAGAAGATGTACCCTGGCACCAAGGGTGGTCAAGATTCTGATAAAACGTAAAAATCACCTGGGAATCCTGTTGAAGTGCAGGGTCTGATTCAGAGGGTTGAGGTGGGATCTGAGACTATCTGACCAGCTCCCACATGAAGCCAACCCTTCTAGTGCAAGGAACATAGTCTGGTGGCAAAGATCCAATGTAGTTTACCCGACAAATGAGGAAGGTGGCTAGAGAAAGAGTGGTTTGTGCTGGGTGACAGAACAGAAGGCACATTTGAGGCTAATGATCCAGTATGCGTGCAGCTGTTTTGTCAAAAATCAGTCACCTCCTTAAGCCTTGACCTTCCGTGACCTTCCATCCTGTGTTTGCTGGGTCCTCGTCATTCAGTCTTAGCAAGAATCCCACAAAGTCAGTTTAGTAAGATTCTTCCCCTGCCCCTTGCTATCTAATCATGTCATTCATCCCTTTGAATAATTCTTTTTTGACCTGCCTTAGGAAGAATTCTGTTAGGCCATTTTGGCAGAATACCCCACCCTAGATGTCTCTTGTTTGCTATTTTCCGTCTACGGACCCCCTCGACTTGTTGATTATAACACTTTATCTGTCTTTGCTGTATTTAGAGTTGGGCTCAATCTCTCTTCCTTAATACAATAGTTCTGAATAAAGTCTTCCTTACTGTTCAGTATGCACCAGAGTCATTTCTTCTTTAATGAAGGAATGAGGGGAACCTCTCTGCTGGGCAACATTTCTTATATTTTGTCACACATTGAATACAGGACAGAACCGTGTCCTGAGGACAATGGAAACTTAGCATTTGAGACCCTCCCAGACTCAGTCCTGTGTCTCTACCTTTGGCTGATTTTGATCTGTGTTCTTTCCCTGGGATGAACTGTAACTGCATAATAACAATTTTCAGTGAGTTGTGTGAGTCCTTCTCGTGAATTATCAAACCTGAGTGTGGTTTTGGAAACCCCATCAAATTTGCTGTTGGTGTCAAGAGTAAGGAAGCCTTCAGACTTAGCAGTTTGGCTAACTCTGAGTACGTAGAATCAAAACGAAACCCTCAGAGCAAGAAGGGATCACTTTGCCTAGCTTTGCTTTTATCCAGTGCCTGATGCCCTTTGAGCTTCTGACCGAAGGTTGCTGGGTCCAGTTGCTGCCCCAGTTGACTGGGAAGTGGGAGACTTGACTTTAATCCTGGCTCCATGTGAACTCTCCACCCACCCTACCAACTCCTGACCTGCCACCTGGCACCCCCAACCCTCAGAGCAGACTCTCAGCCATCACCAGCCTAAGTCCAGGAGGACAGCTTGAGGCAAGCTCCAGACCAGCCTGGATTATTTAGTGAGAACTTGTCACTACAAAAAATAAATTAGCTAGTCATAGTGGTCACACCTGTAGCCCCAGTTACTTGGTGGCTGAGGTGGGAGGATTACTTGGGTAATTTTTTTAGAGTGAGAATTCATCTCTAAAAAAATTTAAAAATTAAAAAAAGAACTATTTGTATGAATTGCTAAGCCTGAAAAGACTTGAATTTGGACAGTATTGTAGAGGAAATATTTTCCTCTGTAGGAGGAACTTATGAGTCTCCTCAGAACCCCTCAAATTACACAAAATTGGCAGCCACCAGTTCTGACTTCATCACTAAGCCATACTGCTTTCCCGTTGGCAAGGGCTACTCACTATAGAAGAGGATTCCAACTGGGTGTGGTGGCTCATGCCTGTAATCCCTTGTAATCTTTTACAAGGCGTATTTGAGAGCATTAGCTCAGGCCCTGTCTGAGGCAGTCCTACCTGGTAGCAGGTGCTTGTGATGGGCAGCACAGGGCAAGTGCCCTAACACAGCAAGGGGCAGAGAGTCTCCATCTGGAATGGACAGGTCTCAGGTAGAGGGGATGAGAGGGACCTAGTATGTGGCTGGCACTGGCCGGGACATGTACATCTGTTGTATTTGGTTGCCATAACAGCACAAGGAAATATTCTCATGTAACAGGTGAGATGAGGAGCTCAATGGGATATGGCAAAGGCCAGACAGGGTGAAGTTCAGTGGGACTCTGAGTCACTCTTCCACTGAGTCACACAGAGCAGTCGGTTGATCACAGGGCAAGAGTTGGAGGAGCTGGACTCTGTTGGAGAGGTCAAAAGTCAGGACTGCTGGTCTACCTCCTCTCCCCACCTCCTCTTCTCTCCTCCTTTGCCGCTGTTCCCACTTCCCTGTGGCAGTTCTGGACCCACTTGAGTCATTTGCTAGGCGGCAGAGGTCAGGAGGAAGTGAGCAGTTGGGCCACGCCACCCTGGGAAGGGTCCCTCACAGACCCCAGTGTCAAGTGACTCCACGTGGTCTCCGTTGGAGCAGGGGCCACCTCATCAACCTCTTTCTCAGTTCTTGATCCTTTGCAGGTTAACTCAGCTTTGGACATGCCACCCTGATACTAGAGCCTAGTAAGCAAAGACTATGCCCCACTCCCTTCGATATGCCAAAAAATGTATTCATGTGTATGTGCTCATTGCGAATGACTTCTCTCATTCCAAAATGATGTCTTGCACCCTGTGCCCAAGCCTCCATCATGGTGAATGTACTGGCACTGCCATGGAGAGCTTGTGTTTTCCTTGCTTCTGCAAGATCCTTCATCCTGCAGGAACCTGGATCCTGCCAGATGTTGGTCCTGTCCCTGTCATGGGATGTTGAAGCCTCCCAGTGCTGTCCAGACCCCCTGTGGTCCTCCCCTAGATGTTTGACCTTATATTGTTTCTAATTTTTTTTTGTTTGTTTTAGTTGGGGTCTCACTCTGTCACCCAGGCTGAAGTGCCATCACATGTTCAGGTCTCATCGCAGCCTCAACCTCCTGGGTTCAGGTGATCCTTCTACCTCAGCCTCTCAAGTAGCTGAGACTATAGGTGTACACCACTAGGCCTGGCTAATTTCTTTGATTTTTTTTGAGACAATGTCTCGTACTTTGTCCAGACTGGGTTCAAATCCTGGGCTCAAGGAACCCTTCAGCTTCAGCCTCCCAAAGTGTTGGGATTATAGCATGGGCTACTGCCCCTAGTCTATTTCGGATTCTTTATGTAAATCACAGTACAAAGAACATTCTTCTTGCATGAAACTTTGCCCACATTTGAGATTATTTCCTTAGGATGTTTCTAGAAGTAGAATGACTGGGCCAGACGGTCTCAACATCTAACAATTTTTTTCCTACCTAGAGCCACACTGCTATGCAAATAAATTGCACTGATTTACACTCACACTAGCAGTGCATTCTTTCTGTCTTACCCTGGTTACCTTAATAAACAGAAAACCAGGACCAGGTGTGGTGGCTCATGCCTCTAATTCCAGCACTTTTGGAGGCAGAGGCGAGAAGATTGCCTGAGTCCAGTTCGAGACCAGCATGGGCAACTTGGCAACACTTTGTCTCGACAACAAATTTATAAAACAATTAGCCAGGCATGATAGCACACGCCTGTGCTTTCAGCTATTTGGATGACTGAGCTGAAGGATCTTCTGAGCCCAGCAGGTTGAGGCTGTAGTGGCTGTGATCACGCCACTGTACTCCAGCTTGGGAGACAAAGTGAGACTCCAACTCAAAAAGAAAAAATTGCAGAGAAAGAAAAAGAAAACTAGACCTTTATACAGAGACAAATCATTTTAGTTCTGCTTGTGATTATCTTGCCTTGAGAGATGATGAAAGAAAGCAAATGTTGGTTATGTTTAGGCATTTTTTTAAAAAAACCAAATGAACATTTATCGACTACTCCTCCTGAGACCCAATTAAAATGATAGTCAAGGCATTTATAGGTATAATGATAGCTAATGATGATAGTGCCTAACCTTTGTGGACCTGACTCTGCACTAGTACTTGCTCTGAGATTTTTATAAATAACTCACAGTCTTCTTCCAGTAACCTTTGAAGTGGTGCCATTTGCACCCCTGTACAGATCTGAAAACTGAAAAGATGTTAAGTGACTTGCCCAAGGGAGAAATCAAATGAGAGGTAAAGCCCGGGCTCAACCCAGACAGATGGATTCAAGACCTGCACACTGCTCTTCCCCTTGATGGCGGTGAAAAATGAAATGAGGCTAACAGGAGACTTCAGTGGATGTTGGGAAGACAGCACTGGGGAGGAAGTGCTGGTAGAAAAAAGGGGGAAAAAGGGAGCTGCCAGCCACAGAAACAAGAAAGACAGAAAGCCAAGAAGATGGCCTCAGAGAGGGGATAAGCTCACCAAGCCCAACCCTATCTTTACCCCAAAGATGGAGAAAATCAGAGAGTTCATGACTGAATCCAAAGTCCCCGGGAAAACATATCTTTGTATTCTGGAACTCAGGGGGTTCCCATTAAATTTACCCAATAGGGAAGCCTGCCAGTGGGCCTGCCCATATCCTTCAATGAGAAGGGAAACTAGGATCAGATATATAAGAAAGATGTAAACATGGGAAAGGGACTGAGAGACACAAATAAAAAATGAGTCCAGAAGAAATGAAAAATTTTGAAAGTAGAAAACGATGTTTAAAACTAAAATGGGAAACGCGGGTGGCTGGTGCTTTGTGTCTGGATGATCCTGGAGCCGAAAGGACCCCGAGGAGGCTGAGTGAGGAGTTGCGGAGCCCGGGACGCGGACAGTGCCCAGAGAAAAAGGGAAAAGGTTTGACTATTGGATAAAAGAGTTTTACTCAGGATCCTTGTTGATGGAGCAACCACTACATGGAACATCTCTTGTTTTGAGATAGAGGGAAAAGAGGGCTAAGAATTATAATGTTGAGGCACCGAGCAAGATGGCAATGGTATAGATGAACTGGTGAGATTCTCTGAACGTGAGTTCCCAAAAAGGCTATTACTTCTCTTCCCCCATCCCCCAGCCCACCACCAACCATGCTGGTGCCGGGCCCCGGGAACTTCGGTCCCACCAGGGCCAGATATTGCGCCCCCCCCACTGCTGCTGTTCTACTGCTGTGTGGGAGTCTCGGTCCCAGCCCCTCCAGATCCCTCCCCGGCTGCATTGTCTCCACCCCGGCACCAACCCGCCGGTCCACGGGGAACTCTGGGCGCCCGCACCTCGAGACACCAGTCCCATTCCTGGCTGAAGTCCCCTGTGGGGGCCCAGGCCACTCTTCCACTCACCGCCTGCCCTTTGGAATTTTGGAGCTCTGGAATTCCGGGCCCACCCTGGCTGAGGCACTCGGGTGAGACCCCAAGCCAGGGGACCCAGACAAGCAAAAAAAAAACAGATCTGCTTAAACTGCCTCACTATTCTCCAGGCAGAGACTTCCATTGATCCACCCACCTATCAACAAACTTTACCTCATTTCCTAAGGCCAATATTGCAGCCCCCTGTGGCTGCTATTCCACTATGTGCGTGGGAGTTTTAGGTCCCAGCCCCCTCCGGCTCCCTCCCCGTTCGCATTGTCTCCAGCCCTGCACCCGGCACCAAGCCGCCGGTTACACAGGGAGGCTCTGGGCACCCATCCCTCAGAGACACCGGTCCCATTCCTGGCTAAAATCCCTGTGGGGGGCCCAGACCACTCTGCCACCCACTGCCTGCCCTTTGGAGCTTTGGAGCTCTGGAACCCCGGGGCCCACCCTGGCTGAGGCACTCAGTGGAGACCCCAAGCCGGGGGACCCAGACAAGTGGAGAAAAACAGATCTGCTTAAACTACCTTGCTATTCTCCAGGCAGAGACTTCCATTGCCCCGCCCACCTATCAACAAAATTTTACCTAAATTCCTAAGGCAACAGATGAAACAGGAGACAAAGCCCCCCCCTACGCCGGGGGGAAAAAAATGAAACACCAAAAAAGGGGAAAAGGCCGAAATTTTCGGGGGAGATCAGAAAAAAATTTTTTTTTTTTGGGCCCCCCCTTAGTTTTGTTTTCGCCTTATTTTTTGATTACTTATGATTTTATCATTGAAACTGTTGGTTTAGATCACGTCTGTTTTTTACCTTCTGACTTACACTGTTTCTCGATTTTATTGGCCTGTCTCTGTGTAGCTATCAGTACTCTTTAGGGAATCTTTCTTAGTGTCTTTTTTTCCCCTTCTTCCTGGCCCTTGTCTCTTTCTCACCTGGTAGTTGGTATGTATATCTGTTTTCCCTTTTGCACTTCTCTCTTTCCTTATTTTGACTTATGATTTTATCATTGTAACTGTTGGTTTAGATCACGTTTGTTGTTTACCTTCTGACTTACACTGTTTCTCGATTTTATTGGCCTGTCTCTGTGTAGCTATCAGTACTCTTTAGGGAATCTTTCTTATGTGTCTTTCTTCACCTCTTCCTGGCCCTGTGTCTCTTTCTCACCTGATAGTTGGTATGTATATCTGTTTTCCCTCTCACACTTCTCTCTTTCTAACTCCCTATTGACCCCCCCCTCCATTATTTTCCTCTTTTATATGCTCCCTTTTTAAATCTAGGGACCAAGACTACATACTACTGAATAGACAGACTGTAACGCAGAGGGAAAAGTCAACAAAGCCAGAAGACCCTCATAAGGAAGAACAGGTCATTGCAGAAGAGAAATAAAAGCAACCCCACTTCCCTCAAAAACAGAATTGAAGAAGGGGGGGGAAAGGGGGGGAAAGGGGGAAAAATCTACAGAAATGAAGAAAAACCAAAAGAAGAGTATGGGTCTCTCCCAGAGCCTGGGAGAGCAGACACTGAGAAAACTGACTTTGGAATCAAACAATGAAAAGCCCCCAAATGAAGGGTCTCAAACTGCAAATGTAGATATCAAAACAATAATGGAGAGATTAAAAAAAATTGAGGAGACACAAGAAGAAACTAGGAAGGAGGTGATATCTGAGATAACAGTAATAAAGAATACTGTGAATGAAAAAATAACAAACTGATAAGCATGGAAAGCAGAATTACCCAAGCAGAAGAAAGAATCTCAGAGTTTGAGGACCCAAAAAATAGAAAACCCAAACTCTTAAAAACACAGAAAATAAGCTCAAAAAGACAGAACAAAACCTTTCAAAAAAAGAAAATAGAGTGATACTACCTCAAGAGGCCTAACCTAAGAGAATCGAACTCTCTGAGGCAGAAAGAGAAACAGAGACAACACTGGAACAAACTTTCCATGAGATCATTCAAAAACTTCCCTTTATCTAAAAAAACAAAAATGAATTTTCAAAAATTTCCCAAAAAAAAAAAAAACCAAGAGATTTTTTAAAAAAAAAGAACCCCTGCAAAGACCCAAAAATGAGAAGACCAACTCCTAGACACATAATAATTTGCCTAAATAAAGTAGGCACAAAAGAAAAAATCCTAAAGGCAGCAAGAGAAAAAGCCAGATCACCTACCATGGAAGACCAATCAGAATAGCAGCAGATTTATCTGCAGAAACCCTGCAGGCTAGGAGAGCTTGGAGCCCTATCTTCAAAGTCCTAAAAGATAAACAATTTCAACCAAGAATAACCTACCCGGCCAAGCTAAGCTTCATTAGTGAGGGAGAATTAAAATCTTTCCCAGATATCCAATCCCTAAGAACTTATGCTGCCACCAAACCATCTCTACCTGAAACACTTAAGAAAGTACTAAACACAGAAGAAAAGGAAAAAAGAACAACGTTCTTCACAAGAGTACAGGGAAAAGAATAAAATATACACGAACCAACCCCCAAACCAAAAGAAAGACAAAAAAGAAAAAACCAAGTGGAAAAACAACAACTCAATAAGAACTCCATGATAGGGACGAATTCTCACATTTCAATAATTAGTCTGAATGTGAATGGACTAAACACACCACTGAAAAGACATAGAATGACAAAATGGATAAAATATCACCAGGCAACCACCAGCCTTCAAGAGACCCATCTCACTAGAAAGGACATACACAGACTCAAAGTAATAGGATGGGAAACAAATTTTCAGGCAAATGGAACACAAAAGAAAGGAGGAGTCATGATCCTAATTTCTGACAAAATATCATTTAAGCTATCAAAAATTTAAAAAGATACAGAGGGCCACTACATAATGATAAAAGGTTCACTCCATCAACAAGAAATATCTATCCTAAACATATATGTGCCCAACATAGGAGCGCCAACATTCATAAAGCAACTTCTAGGAAAACTAAAGAAAGATATTGACTCTAACACCATCATAACTGGGGACTTTAATACACCACTCACAACCCTAGACAGATCATCAGGACAAAAAATCAGCAAGGAGATCCGGAACCTCAATGAGACTCTGGACCAAATGGACTTAATTGATACCTACAGAACACTCCATCCAAAGACCACAGAATACACATTCTACTCATCACTGCATGGAACATATTCTAAGATCGACCACATAATTGGACACAAATCAAGCATAAGCAAATTTAAAAGGACTGAAATTCTACCATGCACCTTCTCAGACCACAGTGGAATAAAAATAAACATTGACACCAACAAAGTTCCCCCAAAACCCACAAAGACATGGACACTAAACAGCATGATGCTAAACAACTCCTGGGTCAATGATGAAATCAAAACAGAGATCAAAAGATACCTGGAAACAAATGAAAATGAAGAAACATCTTACCAAAATCTCTGGGACGCCTTAAAAGCTGTAATAAGAGGGGAATTTATATCCCTACAAACACACATGAGGAAAATGGAAGGAACAGAAATTCACAACCTAACAAGCCACCTAAAGAAGCTGGAAAAGCAAGACCACAAAAACCCTAATTTCAGCAGAAGAATCCAGATCACCAAAATAAAAGCCCAAATCCAGGACATAGAAGACAAAAAGATAATAGAAAAAAATCAATGAAACAAAAAGTTTGTTCTTCAAAAGAATAAACAAGATCGAGGGTCCCCTAGCTAGACTGACCAAGAAAAAATGAGAAAAAACCAAATAAGCACAATCAGAAACACAAAAGATGAAGTCACATCTGACCCTGAAGAAATACAAAAGATCATTAGAGACTACTACGTACACTTGTATGGAAACAAACTTGAAAACCTTAAGGAAATGGAGGACTTTCTGACATCACACAACCTACCTAAGTTGGAACAAGAAGAAATTGAGACCCTAAACAAACCAATAACAATCAAGGAAATCGACTACATAATAAGAAAACTTCCTACAAAAAAAAAGCCCTGGACCAGATGACTTTCCAGCAGAATTCTACAAGACATTTAAGGAGGAGCTGATACCAATCCTACTGAAGGTATTCCAGGTGATTGAAAAAGATGGAACGCTCCCAAATCATTTTACGAAGCCAACATCATATTGATACCCAAGCCAGGTAAAGATCCAACAAAGAAAGAGAACTACAGGCCAATATCTTTGATGAACATAGATGCTAAAATTCTCAACAAGATCCTAGCAAACCGGATTCAGTAATACATCTCAAAAATCATCCATCATGACCAACTAGGCTTCATTCCTGGTATGCAAGGCTGGTTCAACATTCGTAAAACCATAAATGTTATTAAATACATCAACAGATGTCAAAACAAAAACCACATGATTATATCATTAGATGCAGAAAAAGCTTTCGATAAAATCCAGCATCCCTTCTTGATAAAAACCCTTGAACATCTAGGCATACGGGGAACATACCTCAAAATAGTAAAAGCCATCTACGAGAAACCCACAGCGAGCATACTCCTAAATGGACAAAAATTAGAACCATTTCTCCTGAAAACTGGAACAAGACAAGGATGCCCACTCTCACCCCTCCTGTTCAACATAGTATTGGAAGTCCTGGCTCAAGCAATCAGAGAAGAGAAGGCAATCAGGGGTATCCAAATAGGAAAAGAGGAAGTCAAGTTATCTCTCTTTGCAGATGATATGATTGTGTACCTTGAAAACCCAAGAGAATCTGTCAAAAACCTCCTTACACTGATAAAGGCCTTTGGCAAAGTCTCAGGATACAAAATAAATGTACAAAAGACAATCGCATTTCTCTACACCAATAATAAACAAACAGAAACCCAAATAAAAAACACAATTCCATTCACAATAGCCACAAAAAAAATGAAATACCTTGGCATCTTCCTAACCAGAGATGTGAAAGACCTTTACAAGGAAAACTAAAAACACTGCTCAAAGAAATCAAAGTTGACACAAACAAGTGGAAAAATATCCCATGCTCATGGATCGGAAGAATCAACATTGTGAAGATGTCCATCTTACCTAAGGCAATCTACAAATTCAATGCAATACCCATCAATTTACCAGCTACATTCTTCTCAGACCTAGAAAAAACAACACAGGAATTCATATGGAAACACAAACTTCCAAGAATAGCCAGAACAATCCTCAGCAAAAAAAACAAAGCAGGTGATATCACATTACCAGACTTCAAACTTTACTATAAAGCTACAATCATCAAAGCAGCTTGGTATTGGTATAGGAACAGGCATATAGATCAATGGAATAGAATTGAGATTCCAGAAGCAAAACCTCAATTTCTCAACCAACTCATCTTCAACAAAGCCTCCACCACCTACCGCTGGGGAGAGGAGAACCTATTCAGTAAATGGTGCTGGGAAAACTGGCTGACCACATGCAGAAGATTGAAATAGGACCCCTATCTATCCCCATGCACAAAGGTTAATTCCAAATGGATCAGAGCCCTAAATGTAAAACCTCAAACCATAAGAACCTTAGAAAAGGAAGGAAATACCCTCATGGAAATCGGAACTGTCATCCAATTCCTGAACAAAACCCAAAACCCACAGTTCATAAGAGAGAAGATAGACAAGTGGGACCTTATTAAACTGATTAGCTTCTGCAAAGCCAAAGAAACCATCAAGAGAGCAGGGAGACAGCCTACAGACTGGGAAAAAGTATTTGCCAACACCAGTCTGACAAAGGCTTAACATCTGGATCTACAAGGAACTCAAACGTGCTGAAAAGAAAAAAACAAACAACCCCATTATAAAATGGGCAAAGATATGAACAGACACTTCACAAAGGAAGACATCCGAGCAGCCAACAGACACATGAGGAAATGTTCAACCTCACTAATCATCAGGGAGATGCAAATCAAAACCACACTGAGATACCACCTAACCCCAGTCAGAATGGCAATTATCAACAAGTCAAAAAATAACAGCTGTTGGAGAGGGTGTGGCAAAAAGGGAACACTTCTACACTGTTGGTGGGAGTGTAAACTAGTGCAATCTCTGTGGAAAGCAGTGTGGCGATTCCTAAAAGCTCTAAATATCAACCTCCCATATGACCCCGCAATCCCCCTCCTGGGAATATATCCTGAAGAACACAAATCACTCTATAAAAAAGATACCTGCACATGCATGTTTATCGCAGCGTTGTTCACAATAGCAAGAACCTGGAAACAGCCATGCTGCCCGTCAAAAGAGGACTGGATTAAAAAAATGTGGTACATATACACGATGGAATACTACGCAGCCATAAAAAAGAACAAAATCATGAATTTCGCAGCAACTTGGACGGAACTAGAGTCTATAATACTGAGTGACCTCTCACAGAAACAAAGATCCAAGTATCACATGTTCTCACTCATATAATGGACCTTAAACATCCTAATGCAATACTATACGAAAATGACTGATAGTACTGGGAAACTATGGTGGGGGGAGAGAGATGGGATTAACAGCAGCAAATATCTGTCTGCGAATGGAGAAACACCCCATATCAACAGGGTGGCTGAATGAAACGCAATTGTATACCTAACCCTTAACTGTACCCCACAACTTCATAATAAAAAAAATAATAATTAAAAAAAAAATGAAAAATTCAACATGGCCAGGCGCAGTGGTTCACGCCTGTAAATCTAGCAATTTGTGAGGTGGAAGCGAGAGGATTGCCTGAGCTCAAGGGTTGAAGACTAGCCTGAGCAACATGACAAGACCTCATCTCTATGATAAATCAAAAAATTAGCTGAGCGTGGTGGTGCAGGCCTATGGTTCTAACTACTTGGAAAACTGACCTGGAAGGATTTCCTGAGGGCAGCTGGTTAAGACTGCTATAGCCATAAGTGTGCCACTGCACTCTAGTCTGGGCGACAGAGTGAAACCATGACTCAGAAAAAATAAAATAAAATAAAAGCTCAAACACATGCCCTCAGGGAGATTCAGTGAAATTTTAATTCATAAAATGAAAACAAAATGCACTGAAAAATGGAAAAGAATAGTGGACCAAGACAGAAATCTTGAGAATTAAAAAGTGATTGACAAAAAACAACTCTTGAAGTAGACTGGAAAAGAAAATCAAAGAAATCTTCCAGAAAATTAAACAAAAGACAACAAAAGAAATGGAGCTAAATGGGGACTAGAAAAGTTACTGCACACAATCATTCTAGAAAGTTACTTGAGGCAAGGTGCGGTGGCTCAAGCCCATAATCCCAGCACTTTGGGAGGTAGAGGCGAGAGGATTGCCTGAGCTCATTGGTTCAAGACCAGCCTGGGCACCTTGGTGAGACCTTGTCTCTATAATAAATAAAAAAAATTAGCCAGGTGTGGTAGTGTATGCTTGTAGTTCTAGCTACCTGGAAGGCTGAGGCAGAAGAATCACCTGAGCCCAGCAGGTCGAGGCTGCAGTGGCCGTGAGCATGTCACTGCACTCCAGCCTGGGCAACAGAGTGAGACTTTGACTCAAAAAAAAAATAGTAAGTAACTTGAGAATGAAGTACAGGGGGTAAAACAAAAGGTGTGTGTGTGTGTGTGTGTGTGTGTGTGTGTGTGTGTGTGTGTGTGTGTGATGGAGGGGAGAGAGAGAGAAAGAGCTCACGCACTCATGGAGAGTAGGTGTGAATAACTGAGAGATGAAATAACATGAGATCCAGGAAACAGAAAAACCAACGCAGACAAAAGGGAATCCAAGGATTACACCTGGGCATGCAGAGAGCAACCAGACCAGAATGAAAAATAAATGAAGAGTTCTGTGAGGAAAGAGAACTTGACATGCTATCTCATATGATTCATAGTTTGAAAGAAACTGAGAAAATGGTGAAGGCCAACAGTGCAAGGGGAGATACAAAGGCAATTAGAAGCATCAGGAAAAATAAAGCTGTGCAGGAAGGCATGTGCAACCATTTTGTACAACTTGGCTCTACAGTAAACAATATTTAAAACATTATAAAACTCTAAATACTCCAGTTTAATTTTTAACTTTTAAAACAAACCAAAACATTTAAATATGAGAGCTAAATATCCTCGCTACCCATAAGCAAAAGAATTAAAGTTCAATAGTAGGAGTTGGGAAGTGAAGCACTGATGGAAGGAGAAGGAGGATTAATATCCTCATTTTATAAAGTGGACAGTCAAGACATTATGGCTACAGCTGAGGGCAGAAGAAATATAGCTGTAAGTAAATTATGTATAGCTACAAGTTTCAAATGAAGGGTAAAACTAGTGATATAGTATTAGGAGAAGGTGAGGAGGGAGTTAGAGCAAGTATAGAAATGTTAGTGAATAATAGCATAATAATAACAACAACAGTAATAAAATCTATCGTAATAGGAAGTAAATAAAAAGTAATATCGAATTTCAAAAAAAGTAATTTCAAAATCAAGAAAAAGAAAAATGTAATAGAGAATATCTCTTGACCATCTGTTTTTGCACCAGGCACATTCTAAGTGCTTTGTCGGCATGAACTCATTTTTAGCTCTCACAGCAACCCTCTTAGATAGGCACTAATCTACTCTCACCTCCATATTTCACATGAGGAAACTGAGGCTCAGAGAAACTAAGTAATGTATACTGAGCCCTCAACTAGCTATATGACACTAGCTATATGATGCCACTTCAGGTCAGTCTCCCTTCAGGTCAGGCGTTCCAGACCAGCCTGGGCAACATGTTGAGACTTTGTCTCTAAATTTAAAAATAATAACAATTTAAAAATAAAACAGAAGTCACTTTATAGTAGTTAGTAACTGCTAATCAGTATAATGGGTTGGTTTCTGGTGCCACAACCTTAAAGATGGTAGAAGCAGTTTGAACAAGTACCACTAAGTAATAAGCCCGAGCCAGGTGCAGTAGTTCATGCCTCTAATCCCAACTCTTTCCTGGTTTTCCCTGAGGCGAGAGGATTGCTTGAGCCCTGGAGGTTGTGGCTTGAGCCATGATCATGCATGCTTGTATTCCAACCTGGGCAACAGAGTGAAACCCCCAAGTCAGAATAAAAGAAGAAAGAAAGGAAGAAAATTTGATACATTTGACTCCTTAAAAATTAAAAGTTGCGCTAGGTGCAGTGGCTCAAGTCTGTAATCCCAGCACTTTGGGAGGCAGAAGAGATAGGATTGCCTGAGCACACAGGCTTGAGACCAGCCTGGGCAACATGGTGAGACCTTTTCTCTACAATAAATTTAAAAAAAAAATTAGCTGGGAGAGGTGGGGCATGCTTGTAATTCCTGCTACTTGGAGGGTTGAGGGAGAAGAATTGCCTGAGCCCAGCAGGTCCAAACTGCAGTGGCTGTGAGCATGCCACTGCACTCCAACCTGGGCAACAGAGTGAGATTCCAACTCAAAAAATTAAAAATAAATAAGTAAATAAAAGTTGCAAAGATCATCATAAATTAAGTCAGAATAAACCGAAAGTCCAGAAGAACTGCTGACAATGCTTACAGCAGACAAAAAGTGCATGTCCACAATACATGAGAGATCTTCAAATCAACATGAAAACACTGAAACCAAGAACTGAGAGGTCCTAGAACACCAGCTATGTGAAAAGACAGTCAGCTTCACTTGAGAATCAAAATATGCAAGTGACTGCAAAGAGAAACATTTTTGAAATATCAGATTAGCAGAATTTAAAATGACTGATAGTGTCCTTTGTGGGCGAGATGTGGATAGCACTAGCCCTTCCCTGTTGATGAGGTGTAAGGATTCCAGGGCGGCTGGGAATGGTGGCTCACACCCATATTCCTAACACTTTGGGAGGCTGAGGTAGGAGGACTGCTTGAGCCCAGGATTTGGAAACCAGCCTAGGCTGCCCTTGTCTCTCCAAAAATTTTTAAAAATTACTGGAGCATGGTGGTGTGTGCCTATGGTCTCAATTACTCAGAAGGATGAGGCAGGAGGATTGCCTGAGCCCAGGAAGTCAAGGCTTCCATGAGCTGTGAGCATGCCACCACACTCCAGTCTGGCTGACAGAGTGAGACCCCGACTCAAAAAAAACAAAAAAGGTTCCAGGGTTTTGGAGGATGGTTCACATGCCCATCAGATTTGAGAAGATGCCACCTTCTATGGTCCAGCAACCCACTCACAGGCACCTACCTGAAGAGGGCACAGTGTTGGTATGCGAGGACATGGGTTCCGATGGTTCAAGGTAGTACTGTTTTTACAAAACAGTAAGGAGAAATGCCCAACTATAAGGGAATAGACAGGTCTGCTATCAGTGAGTCCATCCATACAAAGGAGTACTATGCCACCCCTAAAAGGAATGAGAAGGAAAGAGAAGTGACAGAGAATTAAATATCCTTTCCCACACTCAGGCTTGAGACACCCAGCTCCTGTCACTGAGTCTAAATAGCCAGTGTCCGTGTGTATGTGTGCGTGCACGGTGTATATGGGATGGCATATGGAAGGTTTACATTTCATTTGGTGGTTAACATTTAAAATGTAATTTTACATCAGTTTTGCACCAAATACTCCATCATTCTGAGACCTGCAGAGACAGGCCCACCTCACCTGCTGAGAATTGTCTGAATCTGAGAAGCCCATGCAGACATCCTGGTCAAACCCTTCCCATGACCCTGCAGGCCTCTGGATGGCAGTGCCTTCCTTCACCTCTCACCGCACTGTCTCCCATCACACCCTAGATGGGGTCAGCAGCCTATTGCAGGTCAGCAGGGTAAGGCAGCCCAACTCCATCTATTAAGTGAAAAAACTGAGACCCAGAGAAGGGAAGTAACCTGCCTAGCATCACACAGCTTTTGGTTGATGCCAATGCCTGGCTTTCTGACTCTGAGATTGAAGCCAAAAGTGTGATTTTAATTATTCAAATGTCTCTAGGTTTGTCTCTGCTCATACAAACACAGAGGTCTAGGCTCACAGGTTCAAAGTTACACAAACATGTCTATAGTATGACTTTTTATCTTGTTATGACAAAGTTGGGTCATGGTATCTGCAATGTACCCTCCTCGTTTCCCCCATCAGGGCCATCTTTCCCATCCAGGACACACATCTCCATCCTCCCACAGTCTTGAACAGAGGGCCAGGTGAGAGATAGCCAGGGAGGCAGAGACCTGTGATCTGGCAGCTCAGCCTCCTGTCTTGGCAATTCACTCCCTTCCCAGGGCCTCAGTTTTCCCACAGGGCCTGGCACAAGTAGCTGCTCACAGACAGCTGGGTGAAACAACCTCTGGGTTCCTTGCTTTTCAGAAGGAGAATTTCTTTAGTAGGAGCTGCTGGGCCTCTACAACAGCACCCTCGAGCCAGCCTCAGAGTGGCCAGACCACAAGGAGTACAGTCCAGGCCCTGGTCAACTCCTCTCCTGTACCTTCTTTGGTTCTTCCAAATTTCCCCAAGGGTGGGTACCCCCACACCCACCCCCCCACTAGGGCTACCGGGCCACTCTCGGACAGTCTAGAGCTGAGCCCAGAAGAGCTTTGTGAACCCATCTGAGCCGTTCCCTGCTCTCTCTCTACTATTCAGGGCCAGGGGCATGGAGAGCTGGTCAGGCACAAGCCTGGGTGTGAATCCAGGCTCTGCCACTGCTCACCTGTGTGACTGTGGGCTGACCACCTAACCCTCCCAAACTCATCCATAACAGGTGACAATAGCCCTTCTCTCACAAAGCTGTTGTGAGGATGGGGGGAGGTCACACCACCATGGAGCCTGTGAACAAGATCCAGCCTCCATCAGCCATGAGGATTCAGCCTCCAGCTTTACATCAGTTTAATAGCCAGACACATTCTCTTGGCACCCAGATACACCTAGAACCTGAAACGGAAACTGAAAGTTACAAACTCTGAGCAGTCCACAATCAAACACATCAAACAGACTGCTGGCCAGCACCACCCTACGTCCAAGCCCACTCTCCTTGCTGTCCCACGTAAAACAGGAACTCCAGACCTGGCATTCCAGGCTTTTCTTGGCCAACCCACCTGCCTCCAGCCTCATGGCTGGGGTGTACCGTGGTCTTCAGGAAGAAAGACCTACCTCTGACAAACTGTGGAGCCTTCCAGCTTAATCCCCTCCCCCATGGGCTTGTCCCCAGCCTGGGCCCTACACCCCACCACACTCCCCAGCATGCCTTACTCTCTTTCACCCCATCTACATTAGCACAGTCTTTCATGTATGCCCAGTGTCATTGTAAATGTATTGTATGGCTGTTGTTGAATGCTGTGCCATGTGTCTTCTAGACTTTGCTTTTGTGGGTTTTTCTGCCAGGAGCACCTACTTCCTCCACCTGGGAAAATAATACTCACCCTTCAAATCTGAAATCTGGCATTGCTTCTTCTGAGAAACCCTCCTGAACCCTCCCCAGCAGAGTCCACTGCCCTCTGCTCTGCTCCCAGGGCACCTTGTGGGGAGGGGTCTAAGTCTACTGCACAGCAATGGTTCCATGGCTGATATGTCAAGCAATAGGATTGCTGGGAGTCTTTCTGCTATGTCCCAGACAAAAGGACTGGGAGAGTGACTGGACAACAGAGGCCAACCAGACCCTCCATTGGGGCCTATTTCATCTTCGGCAAATGTCCACGGGCATCACAGTCACCGTCCCCAGCACAAGTTTTTGCAGGAGGAACAGAAGGGTGGTTACAATGGAACCACACAGCACAGTTGGCAGCACACTGACTTCTCCATTTGGAGTTTTATAAGCACCCCCTAAATGGGCCAGGATTTTGGTCTGATTTTGCAGTGAGGATATTGAGGATGGGGAGAGGCAGTGGCTTTCATCCAGTGACTCAGGAGAGAAGTCAATACCCAAATCGAGCTTGACCCTTTGACATTTGACACTTGTGACAACACCCACCTGTTTAAAGTTTTTTTTTTTTTCATTTTTTCCCCTGGAATTTCCTTTCCTCCCTTCCTCCTGATTCTTCTCCCTTTCATTAGCATGACTTCAGCTTGACAGACAAGACCTCTGGAGGATGCAGAACCCAGTTAAGTATACACACAAGCTTTGGCCTGTCATTATGTGAATGCTATGGTAAGAATGCAGAATGGAATCCAAACATGCAGTGTGAACACTGTCAGTGTGAAAATGCAGTCACTCAAGTCAAAATCAACTAAATAGAGCCAGAAAGTTAACATGGGAGGGCCTTCATGCACGATTTGCCTGACAGCAAGAACTGCTGCCAAAGATTCTACCAAACCACAGCCGTGTATGATGAAAGGAGGTACAGATAGACACCTAGAATAAACTTAGTTGAGTGTAGTCTCTTTGTCTTAGCATTGCCATTCTTGCTTTGACTTTACCCCTTATACACTTTGAATCTAGCACAGGTTAGACTTATATAAATACACATCCAATAGGCAGCTTTCAGGAAGCATTCAGACATTATACTGCAGGCAAAATGGCAGCCTACTCAACCCCCTTGGCAAATCTCCATCAGATGCAAGACCAGGACAGCCTAACTTTTCAATTCATGGTTTGGCATAATAATCTCTAGGAAACTTTCAGGTTCCTGTCAAGGCAAAAGATCAAAGATCACTCCTTGGCTGGCCAAAGCCATAGAAATGATAAAAAGACCACATTTTGGTCAAGGAGTTTGTGGACTGCAATGTCTAACAAGTCTCTTGCAGGAAAACACCCTTCCCCTGCCTGTCTCCTCTCATCTAGTCCACCACCCGAGGGCAGGTGATAATAATGTCCATCAACCTCAAGATCTAAGACTTATGTGACTACAGTCAGCATCAAAGACCCGCAGCCCTGGAACTCTTTTGGGACCAAATCCCCCTATCTGAAAGCCTTAAATATACCCATTTCATGGCTCTTTGAGGCCACACTTGCCTATGATTGTCAGCCCCCTTTCCAATCTGTAAAAGGTGAACTTTACTTCTTTCTACTTATTTGGTCGCAATCTTGCATCATTCCCATGGCCCTAGTCCTGGCTCCAGCCCACCTTGCCTCAGTTGACCCTTTAATCTGGTGACCCATATGGGGAAATCCCCTCTGCTACTCTTTCTTTTTTACTCTCCTCTCTTCAAACCTGTGTCACCCTGTGGACTTTGCTGGAACATGGTGGTAAGTGATGGCTCTGGCTGGGATGGCTCTCTGGTGTGTCTGAAAGTCCCAGGGAAAGGCAGCTGACCGCTGGGGCCCATTAAGATGGGACACTATGGTTTATTCTCTATCTTGACCTGTAGCTGAGCTCTCTGAGCCTCTCTGTGGACCAGACTAGATCTTGGTGGGCAACTGTTTTTCACCAGGGTGACTTCCTGGAAAGGCAGGTAGGCCCCTGAAGGAAGGTCCTGGACCATCACACCCAACCGGGTAAGAGGTGAGGAACTTGGCTCTTTCACTGACTAATCTCTGTTCTTTCTTTGCCTGAAGATGAGCTACATGGAGTGGAGCCCTGCATCAACTCAGCCTTTCTCTGTATGAAATATCACCTTTGGTGAGTCTCATTGTTTATCTAGTCAGGAGGAAGGACCTGAGAGCCACTCTGAGAGGTCACTCTTTCTTTTCTTTTGCCTTGGGAATTGCTGGGGTCTGGGACCCTCTGCAGCAAGTTAGAACAGACCTGGCACTGGTGACTATGGCACTGTCTCCAGTGGGTTGAGGAGACAGAGGGCGCTCTCTCTCATTTGTTCTCACATACACACAGGCTGATTTCACCGACCCTTTGACTGGGTTGCCAGCTGGAGGCACAGATAGTTTCTGATTCCATCCTATGCAGGGCATAGGCTTGGATAGTTGCTAATTCCACCCTATGCAGGGCATAGGTGATGGATGGTCTAATTCCACTCTCCTTCATCTGGGACACCAGACTTAGGTGGCGGATGGTCTGATTCCACCTTATGCAGGGCATAGGCAATGGATGGTCTGATTCCACTCTCCTTTGTCTGAGATGCCAGGTGGTGGATGGGCTTTCTCTCTCTTAGACCTCTCAGACACAGTTCTTAGGACACTCTCCCTCTCTTTTTTCTCTAGAACAATGGGGAATACACAACCAACTTTGAAAAAGGACTCACCATTGGCATATCTATTAAAAAATCTTAAGACTCTTTTGCTAGACAAAGATATCAGTCCCAGGTATCTCATATTCTATTGCAATATAGCCCGGTCAGAATATAAATTAGACGATCGGGAAACTTGGCCACAGGATGGCTCCCTCACATTTAACACCATGAGGCAACTTGACTTATATGTCAAAAATAACAAAAGGCATACCGAAGTTCCATATCCTTGGGCCTTTTTTGAGCTAGCTTGTCTTCAGGACTTACTCTCCTCTTGTCGTATGCTTATTCTTACTCCCACCTTGACTGACTTATCTTTGGATAACTTAGATCCCACTGATCTAGCTGTCCCTGTTTCCCAGAACCACCCCTGCTTCCTTCCCCTCTGCAGGGACCCCTCTCAGATCTGCCGGTGCTCTGTCTCCTCCCTCCCCTGCTAAGTCTCTAAATCCAACTCTACTTATGGACACGGATTCAGCACCAATGGCCACCACTGCTAATTGCAGTCCTTTCCCCACTCCTCCTTTTTTCTCTTCCCTGCCACCACCTTTGTCTGCACACACTTGTTCTGGAAGACCATTCCACACTCCTTCAGTTGTTCTCCAATTTCCTTTAAGGGAAGTCGCAGCAGATGAAGGCACAGCCATGGTTCATGTCCCATTCTCTATGATGGACCTCTCCCAAATTGAAACTGGGCTACTTCTCTATGGACCCCACTAAGTTTGCTAGGGGATTTCAATACCTCTCCCTTTTGTATGATCTCACACGGAGAGATATTCAGGTCATCTTGGCCACTGCCACTAACCATGAGGAACTTAACTGGATTTTTGTCAAAGTCTGAGAATTTACTGACAACCTTTGCACCCCCCCCAGCAGCAATAGCAGTTCCGGGGGCAGATCCTAACTGGAACTATCAACCCAACTCCCCTGACAGGGAAAAATTGAGCCATTATATTCCCTGAGTAATACAAGGCATGCAAAGGGTCATTATTAAACCAGCAAACTATGATGAAGTCAAAAAAGTTGTCCAAGGGCCCGATGAAAATCTTGCAACCTTTTTGGCCCATATATCAGAGGCCATGCTGTGGTATACTAATTTAAATTCAGATACTCCAGAAGCACAATCCATCTTAGCTATGAATTTTATTTCCCAGTCAGCTCCAATATTAAGCAGAAACTCAAAAAATTGGAGAAGGGACCCCAAACCCTACAATCTGAGCTTTTAGAAATGGTATGGCCGGGTTCGGTGGCTCAGCCTATAATCCCACACTTTGGGAGGCCGAAGTGAGTGGATTGCCTGAGGCTGTGGGTTTGAGGCCCGCCTGGGCAACTTGGTGAGACCTCATCTCTACAATAAAAATCAAAAAATTAGCCAGGCGTGGTAGCGTGCGCCTGTAGTTCCAGCTGCTTGGAAGGCTGAGGCAGAAGGATCACCAGAGCCCAGCAGGTCGAGGCTGCAGTGACTGGGAGCAGCCACTGCACTCCAGTCTGGGTGACAGAGTGAGACTCCAACGGCTACTCAGAAGGCTGAGGCAGAAGGATCACCGGAGCCCAGCAGGTCGAGGCTGCAGTGGCCAGGAGCGGCCACTGCACTCCAGTCTGGGCTACAGAGTGAGACTCCAACTCAAAAAAAAAAAGATGTTGTTCCACTGTCCTCTGGCCTCCATAGGTTCTGATGTGAAGTTCTCTGTTGTTCCTTATATATGATATGTTTTTTTGTCTGGCTGCTTTCAGCATTTTTTCCTTTTCTTTAGTTTTTAGTAGTTGTCCTATGATGGGCCTAGGGAAAATTGTCTTATATTTATTCTATGTGGGGTTCACAGAACTTCTTAGACATGTAAATTTATTTCTTTCACCACATTTGGGAAGTTTTCAGCAATTATTTTTTCCTACTTTATTCTCTTTTCTCCTCTTCTGGGATTCCAAGCCTCCAATTGCTCATTTTAACAGGTCCCTGAGACTTTGTTTATGCTTTTTGAACATTTTTTTCCTCATAGTTCCTCAGTCTGAATGATTTCTAAAAATCTATGTTTATGCTCACTCTTCCTCTGCCATCTCCATTCTGCTATGAAGCATGCTCTTCCATTTAAAAAATTTCGATACTGTATCTTTCAGATCAATTTTTTTTCCTTCTCTTTCGTGTATTGTCTGTTTCTCTGCTGAGATTGCTGTCATTTCATATAAATATATTTTTCTTTAACTCAGCAAAAACGGTTGCAGTAGATACTTTTACATTTTTTGGTGTTAACTCCAGTATCTGGGTCCTCTCAGGGTCAGCCTCTGTCCTTTGCCTTTCCTTTTGAGCATAGGTTATATTTTTCTTGCTCTTTTACATGTCAAGTAATTTTATTATTTTTATATATCCTGGAATTATAAATCTCATGTTGAAGAAACTATGGACTTCCTTATATTCCTCCAATTATTCAAAAAAAATTTTTCAGCAGGCAATTAATTTGGTTAAAGTTGAACAGCAAACACTTTTCTGTGATGAGGGGCAGCTAAGATCTCCTTTCAGACTGCATTTAGTCTGCCTCATGCATGTGGTTCAGGATCAGTCAGACACTGGGTAGAGATTATACACAAATCTGGATGTTCCCTTCTCTGGCAGCCTCATTTAACAACTTCTCCTCACTCTTCTGCAGTCCTGGGTGCCCTGGGCTCTGTCCTCTCCTTTCCTCAAGCCAAATGATGGTAGGCTTTCATTCAGAGTTTTAGCTACTTTGGGCTGTGCCATGACTGTACCTACCCTCAACAAAAAGCTGAAGAAATGGAAAACTCACCTGTGTCCATTATATCCTTTATGTTTTGACTCCTCTCAAAATCTTCCTGCTTCTCTTCATCCTCCCAAGCCCTAAAGCAGTTGTTTTGTATTTTGTATGGAGTGTATGGGTGTTATTTGCAGGAGGGTTCATTTTTCAGGAGCTAACCTGAGCTTGGTTTTTAGCCTTAGCTCCTTTGTTGATTTGTTGTGTGACCTTAAGCAAGCCACTGTCTCTGCCTTTGCCTCAGTTTTCCTACCTACACAATATGATGATAAATTCTGTCCTTCCTCAAGAGGAGTAAATGATAAAGAAGCAGCTGGATTGCAAACTCTGGTGAGTATGTCTGACAAAATGATGCCCATCTCTCTTCTTGTCCCTCCTTCACAGGCTACTAAGGGCTCAGGAGGCTGCCAAGGATACTGGTCTTAGGGAAACAGGCTCTTATGAGGAAGGGGAGATTAGGCCTCTGCATTCTACCCTTACTCTCATCCTCTTGGTCTTGGTGGCGAATCAGAAAAGTTAAGATTACCACTTTTGGAGTCAGACCTAGATTTCTATTTCTCTCTGGGTCTCTGAAATTGTGTGTATGCTATTTTCCTCTCTGAACTTTTATTTATAAGATGTTTATCTTCTTCCTAGAGACAAGGCAAGAATTAAATATAAAACTGCTAGTAACAATCTCAGCACAATATCTCTTTGTATTTGATTGCTCTTCTTCAAAATCATCAAGCAGCAAATGGGATTGACTTTCCTTCTTTGGTGCCCTCTGAGCTTTGTCAGGATGTGTCATTGGGCAGAAGTAGGCTTCTGCAGAAAGTCCAGGTTTTTTATAAACAGGCTTCCATGGTCTTCTGTGGCCATCCAAGCATCATTGGTCCCCAACTAGTGCTTGCAAATTTCTACTTCCATTTCAAAAGCAACTCACCCTGCCTAACCATGACCAGAACTTGCACAGGGCACTGGGGATGTGGACACACTTGAGAAGCCCACAGTGCAGTGACCATAGTCTTGTAGAAGGGGACAGACAAGGAAAGAAGACATGTGACTTGACTTAAGCACCCCAGAGCATGGTGGAATCACTGAGATGGTGACAGTCTACTCACCAGGGAGGATCTGGAGTGTTCTCAGAAAAGGTCTAGCCTGGTCTGTGCTTGAATGACCTAGAGTTTTCCAGATGATAAAATCAAATGTTCCCAGAAGAGGGACTGGCATAAACACACACAGCGGGCAGCTAGGTATGTGGCATCCAGTGATAATCAGCATGGTGGCTTTTGATCTGATTCCATATCCGTGCTCTTGAAACTTTACACTCTCCAAAAGTGCACCACAACTAATGGGGCTTATGAGAAAGTGAGGCTGGGGAAGACCCCTCACAACCTCTGGAACTTCATAACTAGACCACCAACCAAAATAATCCTGATAAACATTTCTCCCACCAACACAGGGACCTGCCAGCACAACCAGCCCATGTTTGCAGCCTGAGGTCCCAAGTTCTGATTCTTCCTTCAAGATGGAGGTCCTGGAGAGTATTGGCTATTTATACAGACTATTGTCATTGAAATAAAAATCAGATTCAGCATATCAGCATCTTGATCAACCTGCCTTTTTTTTTTTTTTGAGTTGTAGTCTCACTTTTTCTCCCAGGCTGGAGTGCAGTGGCATGCTCACGGCCACCCAGCATCAAATGGCTGGGCTCCGTCAATTGTTCTGTCTCAGCTTTCCAAGTAGCTGGAACTACAGGCACGCACTACCACACCCGGTTAGTTTTTGATTAATTGTACAGATGAGATCTTGCTAAGTTTCCTGGGATGGTTTCGAACTCATAGACTCAGGCAATCCACTTGCCTCGGCCTCCCTAAGTGCTGAGATTACAGGCTGAACACCTGAGTATAGCCTCAACTCACCATTTTAAGACAGCAGGAAATGTCTTCCTGCTTTTCTTATCTGCAAAGAAAGGGGGAACTGTGGGGGGCTAAGAATTTTTTGGAGGTGTTAAACCAGTCACAACTTACACAGATGAGAGCAGCTGAGAGCTACTCAGGACTGTGGATGATGTGAGGAAAAAGGTGGACCTGTAAATTGTCTGCTTTTCCTAAGTCTTCATAATTAAGAAGGTTGTTTGTTTGAAAACAAGCCCCAGATTTATTTCACAATGAATGTTTGACTGGCCGGGCACAGTTGCTCATGCCTGTAATTTCATCACTTTGGGAGGTCAAAATGGTAGGATCACATGAGTCCAGGAGTTCGAGACCACTCTGGGCAATATAGCAAGACCCCCTTCTCTACAAAAATAAAAATAAAAACAAAATGAATATTCAGTCAGGCACAGTGGCCCACGCTTATAATCCCAGTGCTTTGGGAGGCCAAGGTGAGAGGATGGCTTAAGGTCAAGTGCTTGAAACCAGCCTGGGCAACATAGTGAGACTCCAGCTTCATAAAAAAATTTAAAACTTAGCTAGGCATAGTGGCATGTGCCTATAATCCAGCTACTTCGGAGGCCAAGGTGGGAAGATTACTTGAACCCAGGAGTCTGAGACCATCCTGGGCAACATAGTGAAACCTCATCACTACAAAAAGTATAGAAATTAGCCAGGCGTGGTAGTATACACCTGTAGTCCAGCTACTCAGGAGACTGAGGTGGAAAGATCACTTGAGCCCAGGAGGTCGAGGCTGCGGTGAGCCGGGTTTGTGCCACTGCGCTCCTGAGCCTGGGCAACAGAGGGAGACCCTGTCTCAAAAAACAAACAAACACAAGTGACAGTGAACTCTGATTGTGCCACAGCACTCCAGCCTAAGCAAATAAACAGATGTTCTGGGAAACCTGTATTAATGTCAACATCATTCTACTAGAGTTATTTAAGTCAAAACAAAACAAAACTTTAAAAGCAACCGAGCACCTGTGATATCCCAGGCCTCCTGCTAGGAGCTGGGGATGCCCTTGAGCTTGAAGCAGGAGCACAGAAGAGCAAGAGAGAAGCCCAGGGAGGAGACAAGCTAAGACCACACAACTTGGTAGTACTGGTCCTGGGAACAAGACTTGGAGCCTGAGGGTTGCCGAGAGACTCCAGCCAGGCCCCCACAGGGAAGGAGTCTGGAACTTGGGTCAGGGTTGAATTTGGGCTGTCCTCCAAGTCAGCCAGCAGAGGGGTGGGTCTGAGGGTTAGGATGGCGCCAGCCAAGAGGTAGGGCTGAAGGTGGTGTGTAGCCAGCCAACTTATTTGTTCTGGATGATTTGTTCCCCTTGTGGGTGTGTCTTGAATACTAAAAGGGAGGATCTGGTGAAATCTCTGTAACATGGGGCTCAGGGTTGGCAACTGGCGTCACCAGAGGTGACAACGGTTGGGTCTCGTTGTCACTGATTGCAGGTGATAGTTAGGAACCTGGCCTCCTTCTCACATTAGACACTCCTGGGGTGTCTCCAGCTCCACCAATTCCTGGCGATATTGGACAGGAATCATTGCTTCTGTGGGCTTATTCATAGTTCAGGGATGGGCACTGGTGGTCTGAGGTTTGAGGGCTTCCTCCTGCATGTCTTTGGGCCTGCTGGATCTCCTCTCTGCCTCAGTGGGATGTGTGACATGCAGGAATAACATTAGGTTGATGGGAGGATCCAAGGGCTTGATAGGACATCACCTGTAAGGGCCTCACTCCTCGGGCTGGGAGAGTGAGTTGGAGGAAAAAGTGCTTTGCCAAGGAAAAACCCTGAACAAGTGTTGTCAGCTGAATTATCACAGCTAGATTTCAGTCTTTAGATGCTGTGTGCTCCTTGTCTCCACCAGAGGGAGAAACTCATCCCATGGAGGAGGGAGAATGGTTACAGTAAGGAGCCTGGATGGGGCACACTCCATCTGGGCATCAGCTTAAGGAGGTGACTGAATTTTGACAAAACAGCTGTATACATACTTCTGGGCCATTAGTTTCATGTCTGCCATGATGCTGTGATGCCCTGGGAAAACCACTCCATTTCTGATCAGCTTCCTTATCTGTCAAGTAAAGTACTCTGGATCTTTGTCACCAGACTGTGTTCCTTGCACCAGGGCATCAGCTTCATGTGGGAGCTGGTTAGATGCAGTCTCAGACCCCACCTGACACTCTGAATTAGACCTTGCATTTCAACAGGATTGCCAGGTGGTCTTCACACATTTGATTAGAATCTTAACCATCCTTGGTCCCAGGGTATGTCTCCAGGGATCCTCCTGAGCTGATGGGCTGCTTAGAACCATCAGTGGGATGAGGGTGAGGGCCACTCTGTCTTCGGGGGCACTGTGTGGCCTCTGCAGGTCATTATCCTGCCTGTCGATGACAAACTTGATCCTTGGGTGCAGGCAGAGCAGGGCGGGGACCCAGAACCAGGGCAAAGCAGGCAGTAGGAGGGGAGGCAGCAGTATGAGACACACAACCCACACTGCACTACGTGATCTGGAGTCTGTGGTCCTATAAGACACAGACAAGATGGGCTGAAATCCATGCCCTTCTTGTAGCAATGCCTCGCCCTCCATAAGGCTTTGCAGGGGTCCTCAAACTTTTAAAACAGGGGGCCAGTTCACGTCCCTCAGACCGTTGGAGGGGTGGACTATAGTTTTTAAAAAAAACTACGAACAAATTCCTTTTTTTTTTTGAAACTATAGTCCGCCCTTCCAATGGTCTGAGGGACAGTGAACTGGCCCCCTGTTTTAAAAGTTTGAGGACCTCTGCTTTAGAGCATTCTTAGCTGGTCTGTGGCCTCCCAGACAGCACAACTCGGAGTTTCTCTACTCATGGTACTGGCTCAGATGCTCTTGCTGGCCACCTGTGCTCCCTGCTCTGAAGACAAGCCGGGTGTGCAAATCAGCCCCTTCCTGTCAGTCTCACCTCAATGGACACAGAATTTCTCACTTGTGGCAGACCCTGGAACCAGGGGGTGGAAGCATTTATATCCCAATATAAGCCATGTGGGTCTGGGTGTAGCCATGCCTTAGGCTTGGTCAGTCCTGATGTTCCAGAGGGTCCTATGGCTCCCTCTGCACCCCCCTATCATCTCCTTTCCTCAGGCTCCTGAGAAAATTATCCTCCTACTAGACCAAGTAACACTGACCGCACACTCTGCCCAGCTCACCTTATCACATTCAAACCTGGGAGGAGTCCACTGTCCTGGGAAGGTGGGGAAACCTATGATCTGGAAACAAGCTTTGACTACAAGAAGCAGAAACCCCACAAGGCCAGTGAATGGCAGGGAGGACATATTGTCAGGACCCGTGCTCTCACAGGAAGTCCAGGGAATCGCCCAGCAGATGCTGTGACATTCCAGACCAGGAGCTGGAGGTGGGCCTCTTCAGGAAGCAGCCCATCTCTGAGTCATCCTTGTCACTGCCGGCCCCTAAGATAAATGGTCCACCTGATCCCACCATGCACTCACCCTCCTCAGTTGTGTCCACTGAACTGTCCTTTCCCACTGTTGTTTGCTCGATGGCATTAGTGACCTCAAATTCCTAATTCTGCCTAACTACATATTTTTCCAAAAAGATTCAAATCTTGTACCCAGAATACGGTTGTGAACACAAAAGCCAAATTTTTTTTCTGTATTTTCTAGGTTTGGTCCCTTGTGTGTGTTGGTGGCCTTAGTGAAATGCTCAGAAACGTTTTATTGAGGGATTTTAGAAAAGCCATAGACAGGCATTCCGGCTCCTGCCTGTAAACTCAGCACTTTGGGAGGCAGAGGCAGGAGGATTGCTTGAGCCTCGGAGTTCAACACCTGCCTGGGCAACCTAACCAGACCTCTTCCCTACAAAAAATTTTTAAACAATTAGCAAGGTTTTGTTCTATTTTGAAACAGAAATGTGGTTGGAAAGCTTTAAAAAAAATTAGCAAGGCATGCTTGCACATGCCTATAGTCTCAGCTACTCAGAAGACTGAGGCTGGAGGATGCCCTCAGCCTTAGAGGACAGACTACAGTGAGGCATGATGGATTCGCTGGACTCCAACCTGGGGACAGAGTGAGACTTTGACTTTTAAAAAAAAGCATAAGAGAGAGAAAAATCACAGCATCTGCCTTCCACATGCCCACAGTGAGCATCTAGGAGCATTTGACTACTCTGATGAGTTTTGCTCCATGATAATGTAATTTGGGACAAATAACAAGGTGTTTGTTTCCTACTAGTGTTTAAAGGGGAGGATTGCCTGAGCCCGGGGATTCAGGTCAGCCTGGGCATCATGGTGGGACCTTGTCTCTACAATAAATAAATAAATAAATAAATAAATAAATAAATAAATAATCAATCAATCAGCTGGGTTTGATGATGCACACCTATAGCTTCAACTACTTGCAAGGCTGAGGTGGAAGTATCACCTGAGCCCAGCAGGTCGGGGCTGCAGTAGCTGTGAACTTGCCACTGCACTCCAGCCTGGGCAACAGAATGAGACTCTGAATCTAAATAAATAAATAAATAAATAAAGCTGCTGCAGTGAACATAGGTCTGGAAAGATGAACTCCAAAATGTTACACTTGGTCTGTAGTTTTTGAAAAATAATCTCTAAAGAGTGATCAGGTAATATTTTGGGTTTTTTTTCCTCAAATATACTGTGGTTTTTTGTGGATCGGCAACTGTGAGAGAGAATGATAATTGTCCCCAAGTTTTCATCCTTGCCTTCTTTTTTAAAACCTTTTTTTAAAATTGTGGTAAAACACTGACCATTTTAGTCATTTTAATTCCCTTCCTTCCTTTTGATCATAGAAGCTGCTGGGTTTCTGCAGGACACAAGGTGGCCATCTCCCCTGGAGCCCTTGTGGCCTTATTACTGAGTTAGAAGATGAGTGCAGTTATAGGCCTAACTTCTAGGTCTTATCCTTAAGGAGAAAGATCTTGGGGTCCATGTCCTTTTGTCCTTTGGTACTGGAATGTCTGGGTAAGGACCAGAGTCCATGTGGAAAGAGATAGCTCCAGGGGTGGGGAGAGCAGGTCAGGGCAGGAGCAGACAGGACTCCTGGTCGATATTTAGAGGCAACGCAACCAACTTCTCGAAATGCATCACAACTTGAACTTTAATGTTGAATTCAGCACATCATCAATGTTGTTGAGTGAATACATTACTAATTGGTGGGCTCTTTGTTATAGCAGCTCAACATCAGTACCCTAACCAACATAAGCACCAGCTCCATCTCAGCCCCATCTTCACCCTTGACTTTGAGTCCTCTTACTCCTTCTGAACTCTGCCTTTCTGTCCAGCCTCTTTGGGTTGCCCATTGCTTGGATGATCTGTGGTTTGACATTGACTTCCCCCAGAGTCCTGCCCTGGCCCCCACCTCTGCAGGAAGGCCCATGCTGAGTGACTACTTCAGGCATCCAAGGCTTAGTTTCCAGACCAGCCCAGTCCAACTCCTACATCAGAGAATCTCAAGGACCGTGGGGGGGGGGAAATGGTGGTAGGTACAGAGGACCACTATGTTCCAGAATTAGAGCAATTTTACAACTGTTTTGTTTGTCTTGTCAGTCGATATCTTTTTTAGAAATAAAAAGCCTATGATTCAGGCACTGAATGGTGGCAGTGAGATCATTGGGTAAAAGAAGAGAAGCTGGGCCAGGTGTGGTGGTGGTTCATACCTGTAATCCCAGCACTTTGGGAGGCTGAGGCAGGAGGATCACTTGTGGCCAGGAGTTTGAGACCAGTCTGGGCAAAATAGCAAGACCCCTATCCTCGCAAAGAAAAAAAATTCAGATTGGCTGAGCATAGTGGCACATGCCTGAGTAGGTCCTACCTACTCAGGAGGCTGAGTTGGGAGGATTGCTTGAGTCCAAGGATACAGCAAGCTATAATCATTACTACACTCCAGCCTGGGTGACAGAGTGAGATCTTATCTCTTAAAAAGAGAGAGAGAGAGAAACCATGGTCAGCTGTGTGACCTGGGAGTAATGACTTAATTCTCTAAGTGTATTTTCTTGTCTGTACATAGAGATCATAAATGACCTCAGGCATAGTGGAGGGTGCACGGAGAGGATCACAGGAGATGATGAGGACACCATGACTGCTCAGTGTCTGATGTATAGAGCGAGTGCTCAGAAAATATCACGTCTTATTTGTTGACCCCTACTACATGCCAAGCATATTCCCCACTGTGTCTAGGTGTAACCCTCCAGTAGTGCTGTCAGGTAAATGCCATTATTAGCCTTATTTTACAATCAAGGAAGCTGAACCACAAAACAAAAAAACTGGGGAAGATGAATTCCAGCATGACTGTTGAATGCCAAACATGCTCTCCAACTCATGAAGACAGTGAGACCTGGATGTAGCAGGACATTGGGTTCACTCTGTGATGTCAACATTTCAGAGCAGCTTTCCCAATTTCCTGGATGTTGGCAGCTGTTTCGAGGGTGTGTTTTAATTTGGCATCAGTTGCTATCTGTCATCATGAGCCCATCTGTTCCTAGTCCCCTGTGGCTACCAACCATAGGCCAGGTGGGATTGGGGCAACAAATTCTAGTGGGGTTTGAAGTCGTGTGACTCATCTCTAGACAAACAAGGAGAATTTAGGGAAGAAACCTCCCTTCCAGAACACTTGAGTGTTTTGAGTATTTCTCTTCATTGAAGTAAACAGTATCGTCAGAAACAGAGCTAGAAGCAGAAAGATCTGAATATAAGGCCAGCTCTGCCTCTCTGGGAAAGTCATTTCACTCCATTTAGCCTCAGTTTTTTCATCTAGGAGGCAGGGATGATACATGTTCTCATCACTGGGTTGTTGTTGATGCAACACAATCAAAACACGTGATTATGTGTGTGAAAATGTTTGGCAACCTGTAAAGTCTCAGATGCTGTTACTTTTTTTCTCCTCAAATGTTGGGCTTCTAAATGATTTCTAAAAATTCTTTATTGTAGTAAAATATATATAACATAAAATTTACCATTTTGACCATTGTGAAGCTTATAGTTCAACAGCATTAAGCAACCCATATCATTGTACAACCATCACCGCCATCATCCACAGAACTCTTAGAAGCTGACACCGTATGAACCTGCTAGACACTGACTCCTTATTCTCCCTCCCCAGCCCCTGGTGACCACCACTCTCCTCCCTGTCTTCAAGAATTTGAAGGTCTTCTCTGGCTGTCAAGCTAAAGTCATACTAGTAAAAGGGAAAAGAGTCAGGAGGAAAGGAGAAAAGGGGATTCCAGAAAAAAATGACAAAAATATAACTTTAAATAAGTAGGTGGTGTCACAAGTGCCAAATGTCAAAATGTCAAACTTGATTTGGGTCTTGACTTCTTTCCTGGCACTGGACAAAAACCACTGCCCCTCCTCAGTTTCTTTGCTGCAAAACTAGACCATAATCCTAGCCCATTTAGGGGTGATTATAAAACTCCAAAATGGAGAAGTCAGTGTGCTGCAAACTGCGGTGTGTGGCTCCTGTGTAACCACCCTTCTGTCCCTCCTACAAAAGCTGGTGCTGAGGGCAGTGAATTTAATCCCTGTCTACATTTGCCCAAGATGAAATAGGCCCCGGTGGAGTGTTCGGTTGGCTTCTGCTCTCCAGCCCCACTCCCAGCCCTTCTGCCAGGGGCATAACAGAAAGTCTCCCGCTGCATGACTTACCGGTTATGGAACTGTGGCCGAGTGATAAACTGATGTCCCTCCACGCAAGGTGCCCTGGGAACAGAGTAGAGGGCAGTGGACTCTGCCAGGGAGGGTTCAGGTAGTCTTCTCAGAGGAAGCAATGCCAAATTTGGGCTAGAAGAAAGAGCATGATTTTTCCAAGTGGAGGAAACAGATGCTCCTGACAGAAGAACCCACGTAAGCAAATGTCTCGAAGTCACATGGTCACAGCATTCAACAACATTCAATACATTCACAATGACGCTGGGCATGGGTGGGAGACTGTGCTAATGTTGATGGTATGAAAGAGAGTAAGGCATACTGGGGAGTGTGGTAAGGCATGGGGGCCAAGCTGGGAACAAGCCCCTGGGGGGTGAGGGGACTAATCTGGAAGGCCCAACAGTTTGTCAGAGGAGATCTTTCTTCCTGAAGACCATAGTAGACCCCAGTCATGATACTGGAGGCAGGTAGTTTGGCCTAGGAGAACCTGGAATGCTAGATCTGGAGTTTCTCTTTTACCTGGGTCAGCAGGAAAAGTGGACCTGGACCGAAGGGGCTGCTGGCCAGAAGCCTGATTGATGTGTTTGAATATGGACTGCTCAGAAGTTGAGGCTTTCGGTTTCTCTTTTGGGTTCTGAGTATATCTGGGAGCCCAGAGCTTGTGTCCGGGTATAACATAGATGCACCGCTAGAGGCTGGATCCTCACAGCTGAGGGCAGCTGGATCTTGTTCACACTCCCCCAGGGGAAGGCTCCTTTTTAAGTAGGGCGGTGTAACCTTCTCCCATCCTCACAACAGGTCTGTGAGAGAAGGGCTATTGTCACCTGTTATGGATGAGCTCGGAAGGGTTAGGCAGTTGGCCCATGGTCATACACATGAGCAGTGGCAGAGCCTGTATTTGCACTTGGGCTTGTGCCTGACCCTCTCTCCCTCCCCCTGCCGCTGAACAGAAGATAGAGAGCAGGGAGCTGCTCAGATGGGTTTACAAACCTCTTCTGGGCTCGGCTCCAGACTGCCCGAGAGTAGCCGGGTGGCCCTAGCAGGTAGGTGGACGTGAGAGTACCCACCCTTGGGGAAATTGGGAAGGACCAAAGAATTTGGAGGAGGGGAGTTGACCAGGGCCTGGACTGTCCTCCTTGTGATCTGGTCACTCTGAGGCTGGCTCCAGAGTGCTACTATTGAGGCCCAGCAGGGGCAAAGGAGTTCTCCTTCTAGAAACAAGAAACCCAGAGACTGTTTCACCCACCCTGTCTCTGAGCACCTACTTGTGCCACATCTTGTGGGGAAACTGAGACCCTGGGAGGGAAGTGACTTGCCATGACATGGGCCTGAGCATACAGCTTACAAGTCTCTGTCTCCCTGGCTGTCTCTCACCTGGCTTTCTGTTCAGGCCTGTGGAGGGATGGAGATGTGCATGCTGGATGGGAAATTTGTCCCAAATGGGGGAAGTGAGAGGGTACATTGCAGACACCATGACCTGGCATTGTCCTAACAAGATAAAAAGCCAAACTGTAGACATGTTCCAGTAACTGTGAACCTGTGAGCCTAGATCTCTGTGTCTGTAGGAGCAGAGACAAACCTAGAAACATTTGAATAATTAAAATCACACATTTGGTTTCAATCTCAGAGTGAGAAAGCCAGGGGTTGGCCTCCACCAAGAGCTGTGTGATGCTAGGCATGGTCACAGCTCATGGCAGCCTTGACCTCCTGGGCTCAGGCATTCCTCCCACCTCAGCCTTGTGTGTAACTGGGACTTTAGGCATGCACCACCATGCTCCGCTAAGTTTTAAAAATTTTTTGTAGAGACAAGGTCTTGCTCAGGCTGGTTTCGACCTCTTTGGCACAAGTAATCCTTCCGCCTAAGCCTCCCAAAGTGCTAGGATTATGGGTGTGAGCCACCATGCCCAGCCGCCCTCGAATCTTTATACCCTATCAACAGGGACAGCGCTACCCGCATCTCGCCCACAAAGGACATTAGCAGTAATTTTAAATTCAGCTAATCTGATTTTTCAAGATGTTTCTCTTTGTATTCACTTGCATATTTTGATTCTCAAGTGAAGCTGACTGTCTTTTCACATAGCTGGTGTTCTAGGACCTCTCTGTTCTTGGTTTCAGTCTTTTTATGTTGATTTGAGGATCTCTCGTGCATTGTGGGCATATATTTTTTGTCTGCTATAAGCATTACCAGCAGTGTCTGCTGGTCTTTTGTTTTATTCTGAGTTAGTTTATGGTGACCTTTGTAACTTTTAATTTTTTTCATGTTTTATTTTTATTTTTTTGAGTCAGAATCTCACTCTCTTGCCGGAACCACTGGCACACACCACTAAGCCCAGCTAATATGTTGATTTATCATAGAGATGAGGTCTTGTCATGTTGCTCAAGCTAGTCTTCTACCCCTGAGCTCGGCAGTCCTCTCACTTCTACCTCACAAAGTGCTAGGATTACAGGCATGAGCCACTGCGCCTGGCCATGTCTGAGTTTTTAAACATCATTGTCTACTTTCAAAAGTAATCATTTCTTCTGGACTCATTTTTTATTTGTGTCTCTCAGTTCCCTTCCTATGTTTACATCTTTCTTATATATCTGATCCTAGATCCCTTCCTATTGAAGGAGAGGGGCAGGCTTCCCTACTGGGTAATCGAATGGGAACTCACTGAGTTCCAGAATCAAAGACATGTTTCCTGGGGCCTTTGGATTCAGTCATGAACTCTCTGATTTTCTCCATCTGGGTAGACTCAAGGCTGCCATGAACACTGTATGGGGTTGGGCTTGGCGAACTTATCCCCTCTCTGAGGCCATCTTCTTGGCTTTCTGTCCTCTCGGTGTTTCTGTAGCTGGCTGCTTCTTCCTCTCTCCTATTCTGTCATCATATCCTTAATCAGTGCTGCCTTCCAAACATCTACCAAGTCTCTGGTCTCCTGTTGGCCTCATTTCATTTTTTTTTTTTTTGAGTCGGAGTCTCACTCTGTCGCCCAGACTGGAGTGCAGTGGCCGCTCCCGGCCACTGCAGCTTCGACCCGCTGGGCTCTGGCGATCCTTCCGCCTCAGCCTTCCAAGTGGCCAGAATTACAGGCACGCGCCACCACACCCGGCTGATTTTTTGATTTATTGTAGAGATGAGGTCTCGCTGCCCAGGCGGGTCTCGAACCCGCGGGTTCAGGCAATCCACTCACCTCAGCCTCCCAAAGGCGCGGGATTACAGGCTGAGCCACCGAGCCCGGCTGGCCTCATTTCATTTTTAACCAGACTCAAAGGACATAGCAGTGTGTGGGCTCTTGAGTCTATCTGGCTGGGTTGGGTCTGCTCTTTATCTCTCACTAGATTTCTCACCTTGGGCAAATTACTTAACATCTGTTTTAGGTTCCTGATTTGTACACTGGATACAAATGGTACACACTTCAAACGTTATTGGAAGAAGACTGTGAGTTAGTTATAAAATCTTAGAGCAAGTACTGGTACAGAGTCAGGTCCACAAAGGCTAGCCACTATCATCATTAGCTATCATTCATGAGATGCTTGATCCCTCAACCAAGTTCTTAATATAGGAGAGAAACAGTTGTTAAATGAAAAACTGCAGCCCATATAGTGTTAATGCACCAAATGAAGGTATAAGACCCCGCTTCTCCCATTCTGGGGGGCTCAATTTGGACATATTAGCCCCTCAAGCCTGCTGGGCTGGTCAGCGTAACAAAGTGCCACTTCCTATAATAGTCTCGGTGTCCTGAACTCTCTGTCTTCCCGCTACACCTCCCCTCCCTCTTCAACATGACCAAGCACAGCACAATTCACTCTCCAGGGTGACTCCTGGGATGTGACTTGGTTGCCAAGGCAATTCAGTGAGGGGAAAGAAAGCAGTCCTGGGAAAACAGGACATCAGGAAAGGAACCGCATGTTGATTTGGATATGCAGAGGATTGTCTTTTTTTATGTTTTCCTCTTCAATAAAAGGAGAAAGGGAACCTACAACTCTGAAAGTGTGTGTACTTATTGATAGGGGAGGAGGGAGACAAGAGGCTGGGTATTAAAGCAAAATTAAAATGGGGACTGATAGGGCTTGTAGAGGGATAGCAGAGGAGGTTGTAGTTAAAGCAACTCAGCATGTAAGCCTTGCAAAGGAAACACAGTGTTGCAAAGGCCCAAAAGCTAACACTGTGCTCTAACAGCATCCTGTTACTACTTCCTTTACTGCTAATATCTTCTTTGCCAAGACCGCATCCCCAAGCTAATGTGACTGATAAGAGCCTGGTATTGAGAGAACCGTAATAGAGTATACCATAAACTTAGGTTAAGAGCATGCTATAACCCAATAAATATGTAATCGGCTTGTGGACAACAGCACAGCCATTTTAGTTTTCTGCTTTAAAACATAACCTGTAGCTGTTTAAAGTTTCAGTTATGGGAAAAACTGCAAAGCTCCAGTTCAAGCTTCAACCCCTTCCCTTGACTCACTTTCCCCTTAGCAACAGCCAATCAGGTGCCAAGGGAAAATCACCTAACGTTCCCAAATGTCTCTGCAACTTCCCCAGCTAGTGGGCCAAGGTCAGCCCGAGTCAAGCTAGCCAATCCTCCACGATTGAGCTGACAACCAGAGGTTACTACCCAATTAAATGGTAATAAGACTGGAAAGTCCCCCTCAAACTCCTCCTACCTTTGTGTAAAAGCATAAAAGTTATCTGCTTAAGGAAGTCAGGGCCTCTGGGTGTACTCTGCTGCGTCGGCTGTTGACAGAGGTCCAGGCTCCAGCTTGCAAATAAAGACCCTCTTGAACTTTCATCGGAATTGGCTCTTGGTGGTCTCTCAGATTGAACTTTCGACCACTATAGTATTGACTGTCAGTGTTTGCTTTCCTAAGGCTACATTTCAGAGACAAATGTGACTGGTTTACTGTGGACATCTGCACTTCAAGTCTGTGGAATCAGCAGCCTGTAACAGTGCCAACATCTGCATTTCAAGGCCAGGCAACTGACACCTCAAACTCTCTAAACTGCTTCTTGAAGTCTGACAAGCCTCAACTGGGGTTTTATTAGTGGTCTGCAAGAAAGCAAAGGCCGTGGTTTCTCTCTATAGAGCCAGCCACCCCCCACCCTTCTTTTCCTTTCTTTAATAAACCTTTTTAACCACCAGTGCTCATCTCTTCCTTCTCAGCATACTTCACAGAGACCAGGCCTGAAAATTTCCTGGACAAAGAAAACCAACCAGACATTAAGAATAGCCTTAACCTTGCTTAAGCTGCAAATACATGTGAAACTTAACTTGGGTCATTTTTGGTGAATGCTTACGTTAGAAACAAAAATCGTTTTTAACTTCTTAAAAGAATAATATATATAAGGGTGCCAAAAATGTTTGCACATTTTAAGAGATGTTATCTATGTACTACTTTTCAAAGCTGAATTAAATCATGGTAGTGATGTGTCATATGATGTTTGATCAGTCATGCTGCCACCATTTCCTTTGACTGTCACATGGTGATGCTAGAATTCATTTGATTGATGCCATCATTTCAGCAAATGTCATGCTTAAAATGTGTATTCATTTTTTTGACAGCCCCTGCATATACGTATATATGTGTGTGTGTGTGTGTGTGTGTGTGTGTGTGTGTGTGTGTTTCTGTGAATGTATATGTATATATTGTTGGGAGCCAGCCATAGAGGCTTGCCTGCTGACAAAGTCCAGGGGGTTGAAGACCCCGGGTAGCAAAGCAAACCTGGGCAGCTGAGACCCTTGCTTCTTCTACTTTTGTTATTAGTGCAGCCAAAAAGTTCTGAGGATGGAAAGCAAAATTCCACTCACACCTCCAATACCCCTTGCAAAAAGGCAAGAGGGGAATTCATGAAAAAATTACCTTCCCTTCATTTGAATTCCTCCCTAGGTTTCCATGTCCCCAGCCTCCTGGTATTGGATCATACAATCACTTTATTAAACATTGCAGTTGGGAAAATTGTAAAAAATCAGAAAGTGCTTGATTTAATGTTTGTCAGGGATCTCACTGGCCTTGCCAGGACATTATAATAGAGATTTTAAATATCATGTGTGGGTAGATAATCACTTGTAAGATTTTATTTCTTCTGATTGGCGACTAATTGGAGAAATTTGAAAAGCTACAGTTTGTATTTTTAGGAAGAGTGCCAATGCAAAAATTTTATTTACTTAATTTCTTAATTTCTACATATGGTATATTATGGTTAAGCAATTAACAATCATAAATATTAGAGCACCCTTGCCTTTACTTCCCTTTGTTAAGGAGGTTTGTAATTCTGGTTAGAGATTGTAACTGAGATGACATGAGCCCTGGAGACCCTTTGTTTTACAAACATTAAAGCCCAGTCTTCTTAACAGGGGATAATTGACACAGATTGTAAATACCGGGTGTGACATTGTGGAAAACTAGTCAGGCCAACTTGCATTTAAAAAACCTTGAAAAGGCTGTTTTACCCCTGCTAGTTGCAAATTGCTATGTGAAGGTCACAAGTGTGACTTGCTAATCTATGTAGCAATTATAGTGCTTAGAACTTGGTAGTGATTTATAATGTAATGGTTATAGAAATAAGTAAGTTTTGTATGGACATTAAGAAACGATAATCGTTAGAAAATGTTAGGAGTTTATAAAATTTATAGTTAAAGTTTAGAATGATAATTTTTTAAGATCAAAACAGGATGAACAAAGATACATTGCCTGTCCAGTCCATTAAACTAAAACTGATTGCCTTGAAAATGAAAAACATGTTTTCGTCTCAAGCCAAAATCTAGGGTATAAAAAGAGTTGTAAAAGACAATAAACTGACATCTGTCCTGCTTGCAGAAGAGTCAGTGTCCAAGATTATTTTTCTCCTGCACCGACACTGTCCCTCCTTCAGGAAACCCTGACCTGCTGGAGCTGGACTCCTGCAATATATATGGTGTGTGTGTGTGATATATATATATATATATATATATATATAATCTTATAGTATATAAGATATATATTTGGCATAAACATAAATGTGACATACGCAGTATAGATGATATTATAGTATATATATGGTAAAGATTGTGTATATATGGTATAGACACCATGTATGATATGAATGGTATATATATATGGTATAGATGATATATGTATGATATAGATAGTATATGAAATAAATGGTATATACACTATGTATATGGCATATATAAATGTGTATATATATATATATTTTTTTTTTCTCACTCTGTTGCCCAGGCTGGAGTGCAGTAGCTACAGCTCACTGCAGCCTCAATCTCCTGGGACCTGGCAGTCCTTCTCTGTCAGCCTCCCAAGTAGCTGGGACTTCAGGCACCTGCCATGACACCCAGCATTTTTTTTTAAGAGACAAGGTCTTGTTATCTAGCCTAGGCTCATCTCAAACTCCTGGACTAAAGCAATCCTCCCATCTTGGCCTTCCAAAGTGATGGGATTACAGTCGTGAGCCACCATGCCTGCCCAGAAACAAAATTTAACTTCAACCAATCAACTGTGAACCACCAACTAGCATGTGGTTATGTGACTAGAAATCTTCCAACAAAGTAAACCAAAAAAGGCGCTTCCTAATCTTATTTTCGTCAGAGTTTGGTGCTTTCCAATTAATGAATTGCTTCTTACTCAAACAATCTCATAAAATTTTATCATGCCTCAGATTTCCCTGTAGAGGGGGTATTAGCTCAGGCCCTGGCTGAGGCAGTCTTATCTGGTAATAGGCGCTTGTGATGGGCAGCACAGTGCAGTTGTCCTAACATAGCAGGGTTGGGGAATCGTCACCTGAAAAGGACAGGTCTCAGGTAGAGGAGATGAGAAAGACATTGAGTGGGACCTACCACGTGACAGGCACTGACCGGACCATGTACACTTTTTGTATTTGGTCATTATAACAGCACAGGGAAATATTATTCTCATGCTACAGGTGAGGTGAGGAGTTCAGATGGAATATTGCAAGGGCCAGACAGGGGGAGTTGAGTGAGACTCTGAGTCACTCTTCCACTGAGCCATGCAGAGCAGTCGGGAGGTCACAGGGCAAGAGTTCGAAGAGCTGGCCTCTGCTGGAGAGGTCAGAGGTCAACGCTCCTCCCCCTACCCTACCCACGTGCTGGCCCCTTCTCTCCTCCCGCACTGCCATCCCCCACTTCCCTGTGGCTGCCCTGTCCTACCTGAGTCATTTGCTAGGCAGCAGGGATAGGAGGAAGTGAGCACCTGGACCATGTTACCCTGCAGAGAGGAGAGGATGAAGAGGCCTCCACAGACCCCTGGGCACAGATTCCCTTTGGTCTCGGTTGGGGTCAAAGCCCCCCATCCACCTCCTTCTCAGTTCTTGATCTTCTACATGTTAACTCAGCTTTGGATGTGCCATTTGATTCTAGGTAATGATAGGAACCAGTCAGAGAGGAGCAAGCGTGACTACCGGGGGGCCCCACTGTCGTCGGGGGTTATGGTGCCAGCAATGGGATCTCTGAGGAGTTTTCCCTACAGCTTGCTGGTGTCTGTCCAGGCTGGAAGGTTTGCATCACCCTTGGGAAGGAAAACACAAATTGTAGGATAGCACATGAGCTGGCTGTCACAAGAGGGAGGGCCAAGGAGCATATCTCTGCAGATCCCTCTACGGTGACAGTGAATGTCAAAATAGACTTAACCAAAGTGTTTCTCTGTCTCCCGGGCTTTGCCAGCTGCTATTTAAAGACAGTTACTTCACTTCAGCTCCCTCTGCCCTCACTCCCATGACAAGGTAGAGATCTGTTGTCCTGCTAGGGCACAAGGAGAAGATAATCGGAGGAGGACATCTGATAATTACACAAACAGCAGGATCTATATACAGAAGAAAATATGGGAAGAAATGTTCTGGTAACATGTATTGAGTGTCTATGATGTGAAGGGCTTCTTACGTAAACTTCATTAAATAATCACACACGCTGCATTAGATGGGTGCAATCAGGACTCCCACTTTATTTTATTTTATTTTTTTATTTTTATCTTTCCTGGCTAATTTTTAATTTTTATTGTGGAGACGAGGTCTCACTATGTTGCCCAGGCTGGTCTCGAAGGACTCCCATTTAAAAAAGAAATCCCAAAAGTTAGGTAACACCACATTTTCACAAGACCCCTAGGTCCAAGACTTCACTCAGGTCTTTCTGATTCAGAGTCTGCTGCAGATTAACTCAGCTTTGGAAGTGCTATCCTGGTTCATCAAAGACTATGCCGTACTCCCTTCAACATGGCAAAATATGTGTTCAAGTGTATGTTTCTTGTAGATGACTCCTCTCGTTCCAAAATGAGTCTTATACCCTGTGTCCAAGCCTCTGTCTTGGTGAATATACTGGCGCTGTGCTGGAGAGCTTGTGTTTTCCTTGCTTCTGTAAGATCCTTCATCCCACAGGGTCCTGGATCCCGCCAAACACTGGCTCTGTCCCTGCCATAGATTACCATGTCCTCCTGGTGCTGCTCAATCCCTGCTGTAGTCCTCCCTTAGCTACTGGACCTTAGGTTGTTTCTAATTTTTTTTTGAGAGGAGATCTAACTCTGTCACTCAGGCTGGAGTGTTGTGGCATGATCATGACTCATCGCAGCCTCAACCTCCTGGGCTCAAGTAATCCTTCTATCTTGGCCTCTCATGGAGCTGAGACTACAGGTGTGCACCACTATGCCTGGATAATTTATTTTTATTTTTTAATTTTTATTTTCAGAGACAAGTCTCACTGTGTTGTCCAGGCTGGTCTCGAAATCCTGGGTTTAAGAAATCCTCCTGCCTCAGTCTTTCAAAGTGCTGGGATTACAGGCATGAGCCATCACATCTGGTCTGTTTTTAATTCTTTATATAACTCATAGAACAAAGAACATTCTTCTTGCATGAAACTTTGCCCACATTTGAGATGTCTTTAAGATATTTCTAGAAGTAGAATGACTAAGTCAGAGGGTATCGACATCTAACAATTTTGTCCTACTTGAGTCACACTGTTACACAAATAAATTGCACTAATTTGTACTCACAGTAACAGTGTGTTAGGCTGACCATTCTCTTATCAGTTCTCAGTAGTCTTTTTTTTTAAAAGGAAAAACAGACTTTTATATAGAGAAAAGTTCTTTAAGTTCCTACTTGTGATTTCTTGCCTTGGGAAGGATGATGAAAGAAGGCAAATGTTGGTTATGTTTAGGCATTATTTTAAGAAGACAAATAAGCATTTACTGATTCCCCCCCCTGAGGCCGGGTAGTGATAGTCAAGGAACTTGCAGGTACAATGACAACTTATGATGACAATGGGTAAAATTTGTGGACTTGACTCTGTACCAGTACTTGCTCTGAGACTTTATAAAAAAAAAAACTCAGTCTTCTTCCAGTTTGAGGTTTGTACCGTTTGTTTTGTTTACAGACACATTAACTAAACAGATGTTAGGTGACTTGTCCAAGGTGAGAAATCTAGTGAGGGGGAAAGACCAGGCCCAAACCAGCCAGATGGACTCAAGAACCCACACACTGCTCTGCCCCCTACTGTCAGTGAAAATCAAAATGAGGCCAACAGGAGACCAGAGACTTTGGCAGATGCATGGAAGACAACACTGAAGGAGAGAGTGATGTCAGAATAAAGAAGGGGGAAGAAGCCACCCCCTACAGAAACACCAAGAGGACAGAAAGCCAAGAAGATGGTCTCAGAGAGGGGATAATTTCACCAAGCCCAACCCCATACGATGGTCATGGCAGCTTTGAGTCTACCCAGATGGAGAAAATCACAGAGTTCTTGACTGAATCCAAAGGCCCCAGAAAAAAATCTTTGTATTCTGGCTCTTGGGGGTTCCCATTCAATACCCCACAGGGAAGTCTGCCAAGTGATCTACCCTGGCCTTTAATATGAATGGATCTAGAATAGATACATGAGAAAGATATAAACATGGGAAAGGGACTGAGATACACAGGTCAAAATGAATCCAGAAGAAATGAATAATTGTGAAAGTAGAAAATAATGTTTCTGTAATAGATCACCGAGTATGACAGACTCCAAATCTGTTCAAGTTACTGTGAAGTCCATATATTTGACTTTCTTTATGGCTGCATAATATTCCATCGTGTATATGTACCACATTTTCTTTATCCAGTCCAGCTTTGATGGGCAGCATGGTTGGTCCCATGTTTTTGCTATTGTGAATAGAGCTGCAATAAACAGACGTGTCCAGGTATCTTTTTTGTAGAATACTCAGTGATCTATCACAGAAACAAAGAACAGAGTACCATATGTTCTCCCTCATAAGTGGACTTTGAAGAATTATAACACTATAAGAAAGCATTAGGCAGTAATGGGAAACTCTCAGGGGGGGGGATTGGCAATTGGGGGAAACTGCTAGTGGATGGAGGGGCATACCTTATCAACAAGGGTACCTGCATAATCAGTGTTTGTATACCTAACCCTGAATTGTACCCCACATCTTTATAATAAAAAATACAATACAAGCCAGGCTCGGTGGCTCAGCCTGTAATCCCGCGCCTTTGAGAGGCTGAGGTGAGTGGATTGCCTGAGCCCGCGGGTTCGAGACCCACCTGGTCAGGCGAGACCTCATCTCTACAATAAAATCCAAAAAAAATTAGCCGGGCATGGTAGCACGTGCCTGTAATTCCGGCTACTTGGAAGGCTGAGGCGGAACGATCGCCGGAGCCCAGCAGGTCGAGGCTGCAGTGGCTGGGAGTGGCCACTGCACTCCAGCCTGGGTGACAGAGTGAGACTCCAACTCAAAAAAAAAAAAATACAATACAATACATTAAAAAAGAAAATAGTGTTTAAAAACTCAAACCCATGTCCTCAGGGAGATTCAAAGATATTTTAATTCATAAAATGAGAACAAAATGCACTGAAAGGGGGGGGAAATATTAGAGCAAAAAAAGAGATCTTGAGGATTAAAAGATGATTGAGAAAATAAACAACCCTTGAGACAGACTGGAAAAGAAAGTCAAAGAAAATCTTTTGAAAATAAAGCAAAAAGACATCAGAAGAAACGGAACTGAATGGGGAATAGAAAAGTTACCATGTACAATTATTCTTTAGAAAGTTATTGAGAATGAAGTACAGGGGGTAAAATACTAGTGTGTGTGTGTTTGTGTGTGTGTGTGTGTGTGTGTGTGTGTGTGTGTGTGTGTGAGAGAGAGAGTGTGTGTGTGTGTATGTGTGTGTGTGTGTGTGTATGCTTGTGCATGCACCCATGGAGATTAGATGTTGATAGCTGAGTGATAAAAAGACATGGGATCCAGGAAACAGGAAAATCAACCCAGACAGAAGGGAATCCAAGGATTACAACTGGGCATGCAGAGAGCAACCAGGCCAGAATGGAATAAGAAGCGAAGACAAAAATCTGTGGGGAAAGGTGACTCAATATGCTATCGCATACAATTCATAGTTTGAAAGAAACGGAGAAAATGGTGAAGACCCCATTCAAGAGGAAACACAAAGACAATTAGAAACATCAGGCTCTACAGTAAATAATACTTAAAACATCACAAAAATGTAACCACTCTCGTTTGATTTTTAACTTTTAGAACGAAACAAAGCATTTATATATGAGAGCTAAATTACTTGTTACTAATAAGCAAAAGAATTAAAGTACAATGGTAGGAGTTGGGAAGGGAAGCACTGAAGGAAGGAGAAGGGTTAATATCCTCATTTTATAAAGTGGGGGGCAAGACATACTGGCTACAGTGGAGGGCATAAGAAATAAAGCTGTAAGTAAATAACATACTGCTATAAGTTTCTAATAAAGAATATTAAACTAGTGATATAATATTAGGAGAAGGTGGGGAGAGAGTTAGAGGAAGTATGAAATAAGCTAATGAATAATAATAATTAGTAATAAGATCTCTCTTAATGGGAAGTAAATAAAATGAAATGTCTAAATTTTAAAACCAAGAAAAAGAAAAATGCAATAACTAATATGCCTTGACCATCTGTTTTGCTCCAGGCACCATTCTAAGGGTTTGTAGGCATCAACTCATTTTCAGTTCTTACGACAACCCTCTTAGGTAGGTACTATCACCCTCATATTTCAGATGAGGGAACTGAGGCTCAGAAAACTTAAGCAATTTACTCAAAGCCCCCAACTAGTGACAGCCAGAATTCAAACTCAGGCTTCCTACCTCCAGGGCACGTGCTCTCACAGTATTCCATCTCCCAACATAAGAATATTATTTAAAGATACTGATTTACTGCTTAAAGAAAAAGCTAAAAATCAAACTAATTGTTTTTAAGTGGGAAGGATGAGAAGAACCCTCTGTACTATTGATTTGTCTTAATATGTATTATTTCTTTGATTTTTTTAATGTTTTAATTAAACAGATCAGGTGTGGTGGCTCACATCTGTAATCCTAGAACTTTGGGGGGCCAGGGTGGTAGAATCACTTGCAGTCAGGAGTTTGAGAACAGCCTGTGTAACACAACGAGATCTCCATATCTAAATTTAAAAATAATAATTTAAAAAAGAAAACAGAAGTCACTTTATAGTGGTTAGTAACTGGTAACCACTATAATGGGCTGGTTTCTGGTGCCTTTCTTTCTTAAAGATGATGAAAGCAATTGAACAAGTACCACTAAAGAATAAGCCTGAGGCTCGGTGTGGTGGCTCATGCTTATAATCCCAGCACTTTGGGAGGCTGAGGTGAGGGAATGACTTGAGCCCAGAAGTTTGAGACCAGGCTTGGCAAAATAGCAAGACTTTGACTCTACAAAAACATGCAAAATTTAGCTGTGTGCCATGGCACACACCTGTAGTCCCAGCCTCTTGGGAGGCTAAGGTGTGAGGATCACCTAAGCCCAAGAGGTTGAAGCTGCAGTGAGCCAAGATTGCACCAATGCTTCCAGCCTGGGCAACAGAATGAGATGCTGTCACTGAGAGAGGGGGTGGGGGGAGAGAGAGAGAGAGAGAGAGAGAGAGAGAGAGAAAGAGTTGGGAAAAGTACACCTGAAAGGAGGTACCTATAGAAACTTAGAATAAACTTAGTTCACATTTTGCCTCAGCATAGTCATTTGTGAGTTGTTTGACACACTTTGAATCTAGCACAGGTTAGACATAGATAAATTTACAACAGGCAGGTTTTAGGAAGTGTTCAGACATTCTACTGCAGGCCAAGCTGACAGCCTACCCCACTCCCTCAGCAAATCTCCATCAGATGCAAGACAAGGACAGAATCATACAAATAATAATAGAAATGATAACAGACCACCTTTTGGTCAAGGAGTTTGTGGGTTGTAAATGTCTGACAGGTCTTTGCAGGAAAACTCCCTCCCATTGTCTCCTCCTATCTAGCCCACCACCTGAGGGCATGAGATGCTAATGTCTGGTGACCTCAAGATCTAAGACTCACGTGGTTAACCCACCCCATCTGCCTGCTGTCCATCACCCCACATCAGTACCTGTACTTACCTACTCCTTCGTAATCACACGGAGCAGACCACCACCAGTCACCTTAATGACCTTCCCCCATCCAAGGGAAATGGTTAAAAGGACTCAACCATGAGTAGCCATTTTTCCATTCCCTTGCTGGACTCTGGTGTGACCACATGCTCTTTGAGCTATGGCTGTCACCACGTTTCCTGGCTTTGGTCCCCTCTCTTACCTTGAGGAGGCGAATCTCCTCTTTCTCTCTCTCTCTCTCTAATTTACTTTTAAATAACCTATATTTTCTAATCTACATTCTGTGCAGTTTTTTGCATCTTTCCTGCGGCATCAGATCGCACACCACACACTCATACCTCCAGCAGGCCTGACCTAACATTCTGGAGGCCCCGCTGGGAGACTGTGACCCTAACAATACCAAAAAGGCTGAAAAAGATGGTTAGAATGCCGAGAAGAGTTCCTGTAATGGAGAGTGTTTGTTAACTGATTTTCATAAGAAGGGGGCTTACATAAGTGGGTCTTTTTTCTTCTGTTTATTAATGTGCCTGTTTCTAAGTATTAAGAAAAAAGGGCAGCTGCTAATACCTGGAAGCTGACCTGGACTCTTGGCTGGACCAGTTTATTCTCCTAAGGACACAAATAACCTCACTGAAAATCAAGTGTAAATGAAGTGACTCTGAAACCATGAGAAAATGAAATGGAGCAAGGTCACAGCCTAATTTTCTCTGAGCTCAGACAACAACAGGTCTGTCTCTGAGCCAACCATAAAGTATTAAACACCACCCCTTTAGGCTAGAAAGCAAGACTGATGATTCTTTTACTGTATGAAATAGAAGTATTTATTTTCAAAACTGGAACCTGACTAATATTTAAACGTCTTGCATTCCTTTTACTAATCTACTTCTGACTTCATTGTTCTCTCTTCGTGGACCTTTTATTTTGGCAGACTATGAATTCTGGCGGGTTCCAATCTAAATAAAGTTCCTGCGAGCCAATTGGCAAATATGACATGTAAGTGAGGCAACTTTGAAATAATTCTGTAAACCAAGCAGTATGTTCTATGTAGACAACATCTGGGAGAGTAATGTGACCTCTGGAATACTCAACAAATGGGAAATAGAGGAGGGATTTACATCTTAGGGTATAGAAATGATAATTGTAACTGCTCCAGTGTACCTGCTCATATGAGAGACACCCATTCTAACAAGAGCACTTTATATATAAATACACTAAAGCTGCTCAACTACACCATCGATTCTGAGCCCCCATGTCGTTTCTTAACCATGAAGTTGGGAAGAGGGCCTACCCATCTCCAACAATTGTGGAGGCTCATCTGGGAAACCTGTGCCTGTGGGATCCGACCCCATCAGAGAGGGAGATGTGTCCCACCTGACTGTGGGTGGCTCACTCTAGCTGGGTGTTTCTGGCTCCCACAGTCCTGCAGATAGACCCGAGTCCATTACTGAAGACCTGGTGGAAGAAAAACAAAGAAAAGGCAGGCACCACCAGAGTGACCCGGCAACCTCGTGCAAGAGCCAAGGTAAAAAAATTGGACTATAAATACTGCCTTGGGGGTTAGGAAAATTCTCAGAAGTTGAGTGTGTGACAGGAACGTATCTCAAGATACAAAATGGGAGCAGATTTCTGATCTGTGAGCGGATTCCCAATATGGAAATCCGCAAAGGAAATGGCCAGAGAGTTTCCTAATGTTTGCAAGAAACCTCCAATAAAGGGGGGTTGAGCACCGTAGGAGGAGTTCAGGGCTCTAATGGTTGCAAGAAATCTCCAGTATGGGGGATTGAGCAACATGTGAAAGAGCTCTGAAATCACACAGCTCACCAGGCAACCAAGAATGGGTAATAAACAATCTAGACCTTGGAAGGGAGGTCGGGAGAACCTTCTTGAAATTCCCCCAGATAGTCCACTTGGGCAGATGTTAGAAAACGGGAAGAATAATTTTGGATCTAAAGGAAAAGGAAAGAAGAAAATGATTGAGTTGTGTTGTTTTGTATGGAGCAGAGAGCCAATTTGTCAGCCCTCACTATTTTGGCCAGAATTTGACTCCAACGAGGACGGGCTTTGTCAGACTTTAGTAATCTATGTAAATAATAAGCCCTCTGTTTCAGCAGGCCTTCTGACAGGGAAATATTACCTGTTTAACAAAAATAAACAGTAATGCCTTAAATAAAATAAAAGTTATTTTGTTATCCATTCTATGTTGGATTAATAGTCTTTGTGCCTGCAAGATTTTAATTATTAGTAATTTGGCAGTTAAGAGTACTGTAGCTGATCACCAACCGCTGTGAGTGACATCAGTTTACCTGGTCTGCAGGCAGTTCAGGAAGAAAGTGTGGGGTAGGTGTGGTTCCTGAGGCTTTTGCTTCTTTCCCCACTCTAGAGAGACTGAATGAAGAGCTCAAAGAGTTTAAATGTTAAAGGTTTTAAAAGCATAAGGTTCTAACACAAGATTACAGGAGTGTAAGTTACTTATTTAGCAAGTGATAGTCCAAAGATTTTGAAAAGTAAATTAAAAAAACTTCACTTTTTAAAAGTAAAAAAGCCTTGCTTTTTGTAACAAAGATGTTGGGGACCAAATTGAATTTTGTCTCGTCTTCCCCTCCTCTGTTATTTATAGGAGAAAATTCTTTTTTGGAGATTGTTAATTAGGAAGCTCATGTTCTACTTGGCAAGATCTCATCTCTACAATAAATCAAAACATTATCTGGGCATGGTGGCACATGCCTGTAGTTCCAGCTTCTTGGAAGGCTGAGGTAGAAAGATTGCTGGAGCCCAGCAGATCGAGGTTGTGGTGACCAGGAGCATGCCACTGCCCTCCAGTTTGGGTGACAGAGTGAGACTCTGACTCTGGGTAGTGTTAGGGTACGGCAGGGTGAGAGTGGAGAGGTGAGAGGCACGGCACTGCCGGGGCTGGCAAGGTGGAGGTGCGTGCTGGGAACCCAGTGATCCGAGTAAATTGCAAAGAATTGTGACACACAAAAAGATTAAGAAAGAAAAGTTTATTTAAAAGTAGATTAGAGAGAGAAAGAGAAGGAAGAAAGAAGATTCACTTCTCCAAGGTGGGGGAGGGGGACCAAAGCCAGGAAGCATGGCAACAGCCATAGCTCAAAGAGCACATGGCCACACCAGAGTCTAGCAAGGCAATGGCCTTTGGTTGTTTGTGGTTGAGTCCTTTTAACCATTCCCCTTGATGGGGGAAGGTCATTAGGGTAATTGTGTGGTGGTCTGCTTCCAAGTCATCACACAGTGGCAGGCAAGTGCAGGTACTGATGATGTCAGGTGATGGACAGCAGGCAGATGGGTGGGTTAGTCACATGATTGCTGCCATGGTGGGGCTTATCTGTGTCATGTAGTTCACAGAGGGCTGATTAGGTGAATCCTAGTGGGAGAGAATTTCTGCAAGAGACTTGTTAGACATTTGTAATTCACAGACTCAGACATTTGCAACTCACAAACTCTTATGACTTTGGCCTTGACAAGGAATCAAAAGTTTACTAGAGATTTTTATGCTAAACCATAAATGACTGGGCTGTCTTGCATCTGAAGGAGATTTGCTTAGGGGGGATTCTGCAGCAGAATGTCTAGATGCTTTCTAATGGTTACACTGAGGCAAAAAGACTAAAGAATAAGCTAAGTTTCTTCTAGGTTTCTATAGGTACCTTTCAGGTAGCAGAAACCTTGTACATACCATGATAGATGTACACATACCATGTTAGATGTACTTATACCATTTTTCCACATGCTTGAACCTTTTATTTCTGCCCTATACTTTCCTTTCTTTAAATAACCAGCCATTTCATCATAGAACAAAAATGTACCATAAAAATCCTTTCCTTTTATAAAATCAGTTTTCTTTCCTTTATTACCAAAAACATACATTTATACCAATAATTTTCTTACATCTTTGCTTTCTGGGTTTTTTCTTTACCTTTTTAGATAAATTTTTTTACATTTATATTTTGAATTCATCTTTAGTAAATTTCAATTGAGAAAAGGCTATATAATTCCAACATGGATGGCCAGGACCAAAAGACTGGCACCTGTGTGAATTAAATTAATTTGGGTTCCAGGACCCTAATATTCACCTGGGGTTTGTCAGGGTGATGGTGAGCCAGAGCCAGACACTTTGGCAAATTTCCAGGCCTCCTTAAGTGGTCACCATTTCTCTCTTTTTTTGAGTTGGAATCTCACTCTATTGCCCAGGCTAGAAGGCAGTGGCATGCTCATAGCCACCGCAGCCTCAACCTGCTGGACTCAGGCAATCCTTCCACCTCAGCCTTCCGTAGCTGGAACCACAGGTATGCACCACCACACCTAGCTAATTTTTTGATTTATTGTAGGGATGAGGTCTCGCCAAGTTTCTCAGGCTGGTCTCAAATCCATGAACTCAGGCAATCCTCTCACCTCAGCCTCCCAAGATGCTGGGATTATAGGCATGAGCCACCACACCGGGTCAGCCACTATTCACACCGGGTCAGCCACTATTTCTGAGCCAGTTGTTCCCTCCTCTCTTTAGAAGAAAGTGCACCTGCCTCCCAATGGCTCTTTGGTTTGCACAGTGGACAAGGTCCAGGGTTTTAGGCCTCTTTGGGGCACACTTTCAGTGCCCCCACAGACTGTACCCACAAGCCACAGACATCATCCCCTTCTCAGGTTCATTCTTACCAGATCTCTGATGGGCAGTTGGAGTTTTGTGGCTAATTGCAAATGTGAATTGGGTGCCTCTTTGCCCCTCTGGCTCTGCAGTGCTCCATGCTGGCACCCTATTGCTATTCTAATTGCTTGAAAAAAAAACTCAAAAGTTCTTTTTTAATTGGCAGCATATATTAAACTTTGATCATTTCTGCTTGTAACAGTCTAATATAAAACCCTTTAGAGTGAACCAACCATGTGGATGTGAAATGATTTGTCTCTACTTATTTTTAAATACAAACAGGCAAATTTCTTTAAAATGCTTTATAAATTGCTAAATTACAGTCTCAGTTGTGAGGTGTGGACAATTAGGTAGAAGTGATTAGTTCCCATCCTTATGGAGCTCACACAGAGTACCTGTATTTTATCTGTCCGACAGGAGAAGTACTTGGCTTAGTAAAGTGTACACAGGAAGTAACTAGCATTAAAATGTTACCTGTTAGGAAGGAGGAAGGGAACTTAGCCAGGCACAGCAAGGTGACTTAATTTTCTTTTTATAAAACACAACTTTAGCGAGCCTGATATGACAAACACTCGTATTATCCAGCCTTGATTTCTTTTAATGTTTTATTTTAAAGATGTGCGGTAAAATTCAGGGTTAGGTATACAAATGTTCATTATGCAGGTATCCTTGTTTGAAGTGTGCCCCCCCCTTCCCTGGCGTATTTCTACTGCTGCCAATCCTATCTCACACCCCCCACCCCTCCAGCAGTTTCCCCCTACCACCAATCCTTACAATAATTGTTCAAGGTCTGCTTATGAGTGAGAACATGTGATACTCAGTTTTTGTTTCTGTGATAGATCACTCAGTATTGCTTTAATGTTTTTGTTTTGTTTTGTTTTGTTTTTTTGAGTTGGAGTCTCACTCCTTCACCCAGGCTAGAGTGCAGTAGAACGCTCACAGCCACCCCAGCATCGACCTGCTGGGCTCTGGCGATCCTTCCACCTCAGCCTTCCAAGTAGCCAGAACTACTTGGTGCACACTACCATACCCAGCTAATTTTTTATTTATTGTAGAGACGAGGTCTCGCCAAGTTGCCCGGGCTGGTCTGGCACCTGTGGGCTCAGGCAATTCACTCGCCTCAGCCTCCCAAAGTGCTGGGACTACAGGCTGAGCCACCAAGCTCAGCTGCTTTAATGTTTTAACACATGGCAAAGTTGAAAGTAAGATTTTACTACAACACTTGCAAGTTTGATTGGAAAAGCAGATTAAAATGACAATTGACCTTTTTTCAGTTAGTTAACAGGATTAATTCACACATGATCCTTTTACTTTTGTCTAGGAAAAGGATTGATTATCCCAGTTTAGATTTCATTTGAGAGATTTATCATAGAAAAAATACAAACATGACTTTATTATGTTTTTGTCCCAGCCATCTCCCTGAGGGGAGACAGGTTAAGCCATGGGAACCTCCAAAAGTGTTAGATGTCGGTGGGAATCGAGAATGAGAGAGTGAGAGAGAGGTCGATCTGGGAGAGGAGGCTTCGGAGGGTAAGGAGGCAAAGGTGGGTTCCAAGAAACAGGGACAGCTAGATAAGCGGGGTCCAAGTCATCAGAGGATGAATTAGCCGGTGCAGGAGTAAGAACAAACATGACAGGAGGAGCATTAAGTCTTGATGACGAGCTACCTCAAGAAAGGCACAGAGTACCCATATTTTATCTGCCCGGATAAAATATTTTATGTCTGTATAAAAATTCTGCTTATACAGAACTTCAGCAAGCTTTTTGTTATTTCTAATATGTAAGTCAGGTTGCCTCAAGGTGTTGAATGCGAGGCAGCCCCCTCGTGGCCAAATTTCTCCATCGCCTTATATTCTGGCCGGGCTATGTTATAATAAAATATGAAGCATTTGGGGCTGATATCTTTCTCTAATGAAAAAGTTTTAAGGTTTTTTTAAGAGACATGCCAATGGTGAGTCTTTTTTCAGAACTGGTTGAGCATTTCCCATGTGGGTCCTAGAGAGAAAGAGAGATAGAGATAGAGATAGAGATAGAGATAGGGAGATAGGGAGAGGAGGGGGAGAGAGAGAGAGAGAGAGAGAGAGAGAGAGAGAGAGAGAGAGAGAGAGAGAGAGAGAGAGAGAGAGACCTAAGAACTGCATCTGGAAAGTCCAAGGAAGAAAAGACTATCCAGCAAATTAGACCATCCATTGCCTATGTCCAGTGTCCCAGACAAAGGCAGGTAGAATTAGCTAGTGATATGAATGCAAAGGGTAGAGGGTGTCCCCCCATTTACCCAATCCACCAGGCAGCACATTAGCCAGCAAGGGCCCCGGGCTCCAGTACTAACATATCTGGGCCCTAAAACAAAAAGTCCCTCTACTGTTTTCCCATAGGCTGGGTACTCCAGAGGTTACATCACTTTCCCAGACATCGACTACATGGCACACATCGACTGAGTCACGTAATTAGTTTATTTGCATGTCCTATTTGTGGATTGGATTATGGAGTTTCTACAAAATCACTTCATTTACATTTCCTCTTAGCTAATTGGTTTACAGGATTTCATACTGATTAGTTCCCTCCAATATTTGAACATGAAAACCTGCCAAAGTGAAAGCCCATGAAAAAGAGAACATAGATGCAGGAAGTGACTCAGCAAAGGCATTTGAACATGTCTCAGTGTTCATTTTGAAAATAAATCATTCTGTCTCTTACTTTAACAAAAGTAAGAGAGAAAGAAAGAACTCATACCAGCAAGAGAGTGGCCACAGGTGAGTTCATTGAGAAGATCCTGCTTTTACTCTTGACTAAATGCTTGGTATATTTTCACAATCATTAATATGCTAATGAGTAGGCTGCAAGGATCTGCTGCTTAAGAGAGATTACCATCTCTCAGTCTCTGATAGGTGAGGGGGTGGGCTTTTCCCAAAACATTAATATTGCCTTTGGCAGGCTGACTTGCCAGACTTGGTGACAGAGCTAAGAGGTGGTCTGATTTACATTTCTATAGCTTTCAGTGGTGTTTTCCTTTGATGAACTGACGTGGAAGGTTGGATTGAAAGTCCATATCCAATCCAAATTCCAGCCTGCAGAGTGGTTTGGCCCACAGACAAGATGTTTGGATGTGTTCCTATTTAAAAATAAAAACTGCCTACCAGAATTGTATCTATCTATGTCTAACCTACACTAACTACCCTGCTGCAGTTGTGTTGCTGTGGAGTGAGATGTGATGCACATGGGGTCTTTGATTCACTACTGAATTGAATTTTAAGAGCAGCCAACAAGGTTTTTGAAACAGAACTTATTATTGAGAAAAAGAGAGGAGAGAGCTGGTATGGGCAGTTCTCTTGAAAAGAAAAACTTTGCTTTTGCTCTTGACTAAGAACTTGATATAATTTCATAATAATTATCATGCTAAAGAGGATGGGGGACAGGTATCCCCTGCAGAGAGATGACCTTCTCTCCACCTCTGAGAGGTGAGGGTGTGGATTTTTCTCAGAACATGAATTGCCAGACTTTGTGACTATGAGCTAAAGGTGGTCTGAGTAACATTTCTAAACCTTTGATAAGTTAAGGGGTGGGGTTGAGCCTTTACCTTTAACAAGGAAGATTTGTTAGTAATTATTATGCCAAACCATGAACTGAGAGGTTGGCCTGCACCACTTTTACATCTTGATGGGCTTACGTTTTGATGAGCTGAGGGAGTGGGTTGGACTGGTTTGTCCATATTCTAGCCTGGCCTGCAGAAAAGATGTTTGGATGCTTTCTTATTTTAAACTAAAAATTGCCTACAAGAAATTGATCTCTCTATGTCTAATCTATACTAAATTACCCTGCCTCAACTCCCCACTTAGAGATTTTCAATCCCATAATATTATGGGGTGCAGAAGGAAAAAGGTCCGTCATCAGTAACTTCTTCAAAGCTAACAACGGCAAAGGCCTACATAGCCAGGGAAAGAAAATCCCTCCCTATCATTCTGTGTGTGTGTGTGTGTGTGTGTGTGTGTGTGTGTGTGTGTTGGGGTCTCACTCTGTTGCCCACATTGGTGTGAAGTGGCACAATCACGGCTCACTGCGCCCTTGACCTCCTGGGTTTAGGCAATCCTCTGCCTCAGATCTCAAGTGGCAGGGACTACAGGTGTGCTCCACCACCCTGAATAATTTTTAAAATTTTTTTCAAGAGATGAAGCATCTTGTTATCCAGGCTAGTCTTGAACTCCTGGACCCAGGCAATCCTCCCACCGTGGCCACCCAAAGTGCAGGGATTACAGGCATGAGCCACTGCACCCAGCCTGGACTCACAGCCCACTCCTCTCCAAAAATTCAAACACTTTCCAACACAGCACTTGGAGTTTCATTGGAACTGCATTGGTCTTTCTGGATACCTGGTCCCAAACACAACTGGCACTTGCCAAGTCTTCCCCTCACTCTACAGCCGTCACCACCACAGTACCACCAAGAAGCCACTGCCTGACTGAGACACCCACTGGAAGACAAGGGTGAGTCAACTCTAGAAAGAGAGGCTGTTAAACCCAAAATTCAAAATCCGAGAGACCACCAGAGAGCCAGCTCCGATGCAAACACACGAGGGTCTTTATTCAGGCTTGAGTCTGGGCTCACAAACTGAAACTGACACAGTGGCTTGAGCTTGAGAGCCCCGACCCAGGCTAACACGCACCATTTATACATAATTCTGAAGGAGTGGGGCAACTTTACAAACTTGTGCACACAGGATTGGATAAAAACTATATGACACAGTTACAAAGACTTTGATTGGTTGATTCGAGTTCGGTTTGCGCGGGCTCAGGCTTAGTTACTTGTGATGGACAAGTAACTGCCATACGGGCAGAATGGAATGCCAGATAAGCTAGGTTTAACAAGCAGGCAGGAGGTTTGAAACAACGCAGAACCTATGGGGGGGGCTGGCGTTACCAGTCTACAGTTATCTAAGCAAAGGAATGTCCGGGAGGGGCTTATTGCTTAACATTCACACACTGCTAGCAGCAGTTGCAGAAGTAATTGGTTATTTTATGAGACAAACAAAAATTAAACTTAACAAAGTTCTAAGTACAAACACTGCAAACAAATACAGTGAATGTGGGGTAGGAATTTACATAGTAATAGTTCTTTTTGAGTTTTTTTTTTTGTGTCTCGCAAGGCCACCCCCAGGGAAGACTGCATTCTGGGGGGACTTCAAAGCCCAGGGCAGGCAGGCAGTGAAGCAGCAGTTTCTTCGCCTGTATTCCTTAAGTTTCGACTCTGGCTGTCTCGTGCTTTCAGTTTCTCCATTTTCCGGGCCTACTCATTGTTTGTTCTTGCATGCTTTCTTTCTATTCATCCCCCAGTGTATTCTTGAATCCAAAATAAACTGTGCCAGCCAAGCACGGTGGCTCATGCCTATAATCCCAGAATTTGGGGAGGCCAAGGCGAGAGGATTGCTTGAGCCCAGGAGTTTGAGACCAACCAGGGCAACATAGTAAGACCTCATCTCTATTTAAAAATAAAAACAAAATAAACTCTCTAGTCTGCCTTTTCTTGGATGCACTTGCCATCTGCTTTAAACCCTCCCTCGCTGTCCTCAGTGACAGAAATACCACTCTCCTTAACACCCAGTTCCATGAGCTGTTCCCCACCCTCTTTTTCCCTCTAACAGAATGTCTCCATTGTGTCCACACCTTGGTCCAGCACACCTCCCCGATGGCCATGCTGCTCAGGGGTCACTGTGTGGGTCCGACTGGAGACTCGCATAGATCTGGGTAAGCTGCTCCAGCTTTCTCTCCAGCTCCTGTGCCTTCTGCCTCAGCTCTTCCGCTGACCTTGTCTTTGCCCCCTTATGCAATAGCATTGACTCTTGCACAAGGTTGACTACATCCATCAGAAGAGAGATGCCCACGGTGGCCATACTCACCAGGCGGACTCCTTTGGTCATTGCCAGAGCAGTGCCCCCAAAAGCTTTCTGCACCTGCCTACTGCTTCTGGCTGAGATGCGCCCAGTAGTCATGAGGCGCCGGGCATTGGCTGCTAAGCGGGGGTTGGCTTCGGCTAGGGTGAAGGCACGGATGTTCTTCTCAAGGCATTGTAGGTCTTGGGAGCATTTGGTGACTAAAGAAGTCACTTTGGAGGTGTTCGTACCCACAGCCTCCTCAAGCACCTTTGCTACATCATTGTTGGTGGCCATCAGGTTTCTGGCTTTGGCTTCTGCCGACAACCTGCTTGAATAATCCACGATGCTGGAGGAAACCCCAGTCACAGCAGCTGCAGCTCCCAGCCCCACCCCAGTTGCCGAGAGCACCAGACTGGCCCCTGCCGTCACAGGAGCCAGAGCCAGGCCAAGGATGGTCAGGATGCCAGAGACGGTGCCAGTCGAGGCGGCCACCACGTTGGAGATGGTGCAGTCCTTGTGGACTTTGTCAACCCTGTCTGCAAGGGCATGGAGCTCAGCTATGCTCGCCTCAAGCTTCATTTTCACCTGTGGAAACTCTTTCAAAAACCTCTCCCTATCCCGCCGGTCATTGTCCTCCTTGGTCAAGATGGTTGCAAGCTCATTCAGAGCTTCATGGAGTGCATCTGCTTGATCCCTGTGACAATAAAGGTGAAGTATTGAAGAAAGGCAGTTTGCTTATCTGCAGAATGGACTTGATAAGCTCTATTCTGTGTAAATCACAGAACCTTGACTATAAATCAAATGGAAATGAATTATTTAAATGTAAAGAATTTTCTTTCAACGTGAAACCTGTTTGCACATCTTGGCTACTTCGTAGTACTTATTCAATACAGGAATGATTAAGTAAAATTCACCGAAGATGTTCTTGAGTGGGAAGTATTTGATAAAGATGCCTTCTCACACCAGGGCAGTCAACAACATCACCACCAACTAATTTGTAGAGTGGAAACTCCATAGATGAACAGAGAGTAGGGGAGTTAGAGCCAGAGAAACTTTATTCAGAGGATCTTATCACAGTGAAGAATTCACTTTACCCAAAGGGAGGTCTTCCTTTTTGTCCTCAGCTACTGAGAAGTGATCTCTAGGCCGCTGAAAAGTCCTCCCTGATAGGAAAGTCTTTGTTTATCTAGTGGCTTTGACCACAGGACAGTGCAAGTTCTGATAATTAAGTTTGCAAACTCATCCAGGAAAAAGTGCTACATACCTCACTAAAATCAGAGCTGTTGGTGTATTACCCTCAATGTCCTGAGTGTCATCAAATTTTTTTTTTTCATTATTTCCTTTATCTTCAGGTAAAGAAAAGAGTCACTGGGGCCAGATCAGGTGAGTAAAGAGGGTGTTCCAATACAGTTATTTGTTTAGTGCTGCCAATATAAGCACACGGCAGCAAGTTTGCTAATTGAACTGTCAGACAAATAATGAAAACAGCTCTGATAGCCATTCCAGAAAAAGACTTCCAAAATTGCTTTGATGCATGGACTAGGTGGTGGCATCAGTACATAGCTTCCCAAGGGGAGTACTTTGCTGGTGACTGCAGTGATATTCAGAATGAGATATTAGCACTTTTTCTAGGATGGTTGAGAACCTAATTGTCGAACCTTATACAGTGTGTCCCTTACACACGAACTTTTAACGTGCAAACTTTCAAAGAAGCAAACGTGTGCTCACATGTCCAATCATGTAACTTAGTTCATATGTCTGGCAAACTTTTCATATACTGTAGATTAAAAATGTGTTCTTTATTTTTGTGTTTGTTTGATTTTTATGGATTATTTCTGTGAAAAGTATTATAAACCTATTATATTACAGTACTATATAACCAATCATGTTTGTTGGGTACCTAGGCTAAATTTGTTGAACAAATTGAACTTATAAACATGCTCTTGGAATGGAGCTCGTTGGTATGTAGGGGGATTACTGTATAGCAGTATGATTATATGATGGTGGCTTTGGGCTACATGGTGTCATCTCTGACCCACAGAGGAACTGGGGACAAAAGGCATTAGACCTCTGGGAGGGGCTGGTGACTCTAGGTCAGTCAGAGGGTAGCAGGAATCAAGCCACCCAAAAAAACTCGACACAGAGGCATGGCTTGGAAAACACTTTCTCTTTGACCAAACTTTAGTTAGGCTTTTCTGAAACTCTTGTCTCTTCTCTCTAGGCATTGGCCTTGGCCTTCCATGACCTTCCATCTTGTGCTTGCTGGCCTGCATCACCCATTTTAGCAAGAATCCCACAGTCAGTTTACTGAGAATCTCCCCAACCCTTCCCCCTTGCTGTCTAATCAAGTCCCTCATCCCTTTGAAGTAATCATTTTTGACCTCCCCTTAAGAAGAATCCTACTAGGACAGGGTGGCAGAATCCCCCACCCTTCATGTCTCCTGTTATTAGTTTTCCATCTACCGACTCCCTCTGGTTGTTGGCTATAGCTCCTCAACTGTCCATGCTGTATTTGGAGTTGGGCTCAGTCTCTCTCCCCTATTATAATAGTCCTGAATAAAGTCCTCCTTACTGTTTAATAGGCACCAGGGTAATCATTTCTTTAATGCGGTGAGACTCTTTGCTGGGCAATACGCCATATACTTTGTCATACATTGAATACAGGACAGAACTGCATCCTGAGGACAATGGACAATTTACACTTGAAACCCTCGCAGAGTCTGTCCTGTGTGTCTTTTCCTTTGGCGGATTTTAATCTGTGTTCTTTCCCTGAGATAAATTCTAATTGTATAACAACAATTTCAATGAGTTATGTGGGTCCTTCTAGTGAATTATTAAACCTCATGGTGGCTCTGGGAACCCCATCACATTTGCAGTTGGTGTCAAAAGTAAGGATGTCTTCAGACTTTGCAGTTTGCCTGAGTACTTAGAATTAAAACAAAAACCTCAGAGCTAAAAGGAGTCACTTTGCCTGGCCTTGCTTTCTTCCAGGACCTGATGCCTTTGACCTTCTGGCTGAAGGTCACTGGGTCCAGCCACCTGGCTATTAATCCTGACTCCACATAGACTACCCACCCACCTCACCAACTCCTGATCTGCCACCTCGCACACCCAACATTCAAGGGCCTACTCTCAGATATCACTAACCTAGCTGACATCTTAGCAGGTGACAGCTTCACATATATGCACACCAAAGTCATATGCAATCTTATGGTACTTCTTAAGCTCAAGAAACTATAAGAAACATCTAGGCTCTGTGCAGTAGCTCACTCCTGTAATCTTACCACCTTGGCAGGCTGAAGCAAGAGGATTGCTTGAGGTCACTTTGAGATCAACTTGGGCAACATAGTGAGTCTTTGTCTCTACAAACAGTAAAAAAAACTGGTCCATTTCATGCCCTGGGTACCGCCCTCACCTTGGCTGTGCTGCCCAGTCTTCCGACTGCTACTCTAGCCCAAGCCCACTCCTGCTGCCTCCTGACCCTTAGCTCTGACCCTGCTCCAGGTCTCCCTGGGCCTTTGGGCGGGATTATGGTTCTTGGTTTTCTATTTTTGGCCTGGAGTTGATGCTAAGGCCTTCACCACAACCCTATCAGATTAAACTGCTATTTTCTTGGGGTAGACAACAATCTGAGTTTCCAAGACATAAATCTGGAACCCTGGAGCTGCACGGAGAAGAGTCAGGATCCAACCAGCTCTGGCCAACTCCACTCCCGCCTTTCTGCCTCCTGGGCCAGCACAGGACCCCAGAACACAATTGATCAGGGCAGGACTTTTCTGCTTTTCCCAAAAGCAAGTCCTGCTTGACTCTCATCTCTAAGAAGCTCTTTAACCCTAATCTCTTTCAACTAAGTGTTTTCTGTTTTGTTTTTTTACTTGAACTCTCACTCTGTCTCCTAGGCTGGAGTGCAGTAGCACACTCACGGACACCCCAGCCATAACCTGCTGGGCTCAGGCTATCCTTCCACCTCAACCTTCCAAGTAACCAGAACTACAGGTGTGCACTGCCACGTCCAGAAAAGTTTTTGATTTATTGTAGAGATGAGTTCTCGCCAAATTGCCCAGGCTGTTTTCGAACACAGGGGCCCAAGCAATCTGCTCACCTCAGCTTCCCAAAGTGCTGGGATTACAGGCTTCAACCACTGCACCTGACCTTACCAAGTATTTTAAACGTTAACATTAAGTGAGCACCTACTATATATCAAACATTATGCTAAGCACTTAACATGCATTTTAAATTTTCATCCAAATAAAACTCAGTGGATGAAACAGCAAAGGCAGAAAGCAGTAAAGAAGCTTGCAGAGGCCACATAGCGAGTGGCTGCAGACATGCCCCTGCCCCTGGGGGTTTTGTCTCCGCAAGCCACAAGCTGTCACTGCCAGCAAATGACAAGGAGGAAACATTCCTCATGGACTGTTGAGAAGGGCCTAGTCAGCCTAAGCCATGAAAGCTGCCTGGAGGAGGTGTGCCTGCCAGGTGAGAACTAGCCCAGCGGGAGATCTGGGTGGCATCATTGGGCACACCATAAAAGCCACCCCATGGAGGTTACCTGGACAGACGAGCCATAGCCACAAATTCCTGCCAGGCTTCATCGTCAGTCAGCAGGTGTTGCAGTTCCTCTCTGCTTGCTATGTCCGGAAATACTCAAGGAAGTTCTTGATAAAGTTTTCATCCTCTAGTTGGAAAGGAGAAAGAATAAGTGTGGAGAAAAGTATACTAGGGCATGAATGGCCTCAAACCTCGGGGGGGGGTTGAGTGTTATTCCAATTGAGCAGCTGTCACATGGGTGCTTTTAATGAAACCACGGTGCACAATAGACGGAATTGTGTCCCTCCAAAATGGGTAGTTGAAGCCCTAACCCCAGTGACTGCATTTGGAGATAGGGCCTTTAAGGACGAGATGAAGATTAAATGGAGGCCTAGTGTCATGGCTCACGCTTGTAGTTCTAGCTACCAGAGAGGCTGAGATGGGAGGATCTCTTGAGCCCAGGAGTTTGAGGCAACGGTGAGACATGATCACATCACTGTGCTCCAGGCAGGGTAATAGAATGAGACCCTGTCTCTGAAAAATAAAAAAATCCTGTGATTCCTCATTTTCCCCTATAGTGCACCTGTATGTGAAAAGTTATTTCCTAACGATGTTTCAAGGTACACACCACGGAGTACAACTACCTTGCAAAGAGGATTCCTTCTGCTAACCATAGATGCCCTCAGCCTGGCGGTGGAGGGGGATGTGCAGGTGGGTGGGGGGCTGGACCCTCAGCGTTAATCCTCATGATGCCCCCAGTTGCCTCTCCCCGCTCCATGCTGGCCTCAGGGGACGTGGTTCCCCACTGGCCCCTCTGAATCCAAACTGCCCCTTTATGCAACAGGCGATCCTCTTGTTTCTGAAGGAGAGCGTATCCTGAGGGACCCACCAGCCCAGCTCTCCCTAAGGTGTCCAGGACCTGCTGGGGAGCCCCAGCTTCTCATCTTCCCTCCCCGCCCTCTTCAACACGACCAAGAACAGCACAATTCGCTCTCCAGGGTGGCTCCTGGGATGTGACTTATTTGCCAAGGCAATTCAGTGAAGGGGAAGATAGCAGTCCTGGGAAAACAGGAAAGGAACAGTATATCGATTTGATTGTGCAGAGGACTGTTTTGTTTGTAATGTTTCCTTCTTCGCCCAAAGGAGAAAAGAAACCACATGAAGGGATGAAGGGAACCCACAGTTCTGAACGTGTGTATTTATTGGTGGCATGGGTGGTGGGGAGTGTAAGTGGCTGGGTGTTAAAGCAAAATTAAGATGGAGTCCAGGCCTGAAAATGTCCTAGGCAAGCAAAACCAACCAGGCCTAAAGAATAGCTAAACCTTGCTTAAGCAGCAAACACATGCAAAACTTAACTTGGGTCATTTCTGGTGAATGCTTATGCTAAACAGAAACAAATTTTTTTTGTTAAACAATTATATATATACAGGAGTACCAAAAATGTATGCACAATTTAAGAGATGTTATCTATATATTGCTTTTCAATATATATTGCTTTTCAATATATAAGTGAAATAAATTGTATGACATTCATTCAACCATACTTCCACCATTTTCTTTGACTGTCCTGCCTGTAGCATAGTGACACTAGCATTCATTTAATAAACACCATCTTTTGATACATATTTTTGGCATTCCCTGTATGTCTGTGTGTATATGCATATATATATATGTGTGTGTGTTATATGTATACATATACACACACACACATATATATATGCATACCGTGTGTGTGTGTGTGTGTGTGTGTGTGTGTGTGTGTGTGTGTATACACACACACACATAAACATATTTGAGTTAGGGGTCTCACTCTGTCAGCCAGGCTAGACAGAGTACAGTAGCACAAAAACAGCTCACCACGGCCTTAACCTCCTGGGCTCAGGCGATTCTTCTGTCTCAGTCTCCCACGTAGCTGGGACTATAGGTACCTGCCACCACACCCAGTGAATTTTTTGTAGGGACAAGGTCTTGCTATGTTGCCTAGGCTGGTCTCAAACTCCTGGACTCAAGCAATCCTCCACCTTGGCCTCCCAAAGTGCTGGGATTACAGGCCTGAGCCACTGTGCCTAGCTAGACACAAAATTTAACTTCAATCAATCATGAGTAACCACACAGCATACAGTTACATGACTAGAATTCTTCCAACAAAGTAAACCAAAAAGTCAGCTTTAGAACTGCAAGCAATCAAATGCCTTCATAATCCTACTTCCGTGTTCATCCTATGGATACCTGCCTCGGACCCCGTCAGTGTTTGGCATTTCCCAATTCATGAATCACTTCTTGTTTGAATCACTTCTTACTCAAATAAACTCATTAAAATTTTATCATGCCTCAGATTATCTTTTTCAAGGAGTATTTGAAAGCATTAGCTCAGGCCTTGTCTGAGGCTGTCTAACCTGGTAGCAGGTGCTTGTGATGGGCCATGCAGGGCAGGTGCCCTTACACAGTAGAGAGTGAGGACTCCCCATCTGGAATGGGCAGGTCTCAGGTAGAGAGGATGAGGAAGCCACTAAGAGGGACCTACCGTATGGCAGGCACTGGCCAGGACATGTACATCTATTGTACATGGAACTGACCTTATAACAGCATGAGGAAACACAATTCTCGTGTAACAGGTGAGGTGAGGAGATCAGATGGGACATGGCAAATGTCAGACTGGGTGCAGTTCAGGGGAACTCTGAGTCATTCTTCCCACTGAGCCACTCAGAACAGTTGGGAGACCACAGAGAAAGGATTGGAGGGGCCCCCTCTGCTGGGGAGATCAGGGCTGCTGATCCACCTCCTTTCCCCACCCTCCCCACCTCCCGGACTCTTCTGTCCTTCCCCCTGCTTCCCCCTACTTCCCTGTGGCTATCCTGTCCCACCTGAGTCATTTGCTAGGCAACAGGGATAGGAGGAAGTGAGTGCCTGGAACACGTCACCCTGGGGAGCGGGCAGGACAGAGAGGCCCCCACAGACTCCCTTTGGTCTCAATTGGGGTCCAAGCCCCTCATCAATCTCCTTTTCAACTCTTGATCCACCGCATGTTAACCCAGTTTTGCATGTGCCACCTGATTCTAGGTTGCGAGTAGGAACCAGCCAGAGTGGAGCAAGGATGACTACCTGGGTGGGCCCCACTGTTGTCTGGGGTCATGGTGCCAGCAGCAGGATCTCTGAGGGGTTTTCCTTATAGCTCACTGGTGTCTGTCCAGGCTGGAAGAGTTTCCTCACCCTCTGGAAGGAAAACAAATTGCAGGATTGGTCATGAGCCCACTACTACAAGGGGGAGGACCAAGGGGCTGGTCTCCACGGATTCTTCAGGGGTGACAGCAAATGCCAAAATAGACTTAACCAAAGTGTTTCTTTGTCTCCTGGGCTACTATCTAAAGACAGTTACCTCTCTCCAGCTCCCTCTGCCCTCAATCCCACTCCAACGCAGAGTCCTGTTGTCCTGCTGGGGTACAAGGAGACAATAATCAGAAGCGGACATCTGATAATTACAGAAACAGTAGGATCTATACACAGAAGACATGGTGGGAAGGAATGTTCTGGTAACATTTATTGAGTATCTATGATGTACAGGGCTCCTTACGTAAACCTCATTAAATAACCAGACACACTGCATAAGATGGATGCAGTCGGGGCTCCCATTTTAAAGCAGAGGAAATCCCCAAAGTTAGGTAATGCCCACGTTTCACAATAGCACTAGAGCCAAGACTTCACCCTGATCTTTCTGATTCAGAGTCCACTGGAGGTTAACGCAGCTTTGGAAGTGCCACCCTGATTCATTAAAGACTATGCCCTACTCCCTTCTATATGCCAAAATGTATATTCATGTGTATGTGTTTCTTGCAGATGACTCCTCTCATTCCAAAAGAATGTCTTGCACTCCGTGCCCAAGCCTCTGTCATGGTGAACATACTGGCGCTGCACTGGAGAGCCTATGTTTTCTTTGATTCTGCAAGATCCTTCAGAGGCCTGGATTCCACCAGAGGCTGGCCCTGTCCCCGCTGCAGTCCTCCCCTAGTTGTTGGACCTTAGGTTGCTTCTAATTATTTTTTTGTTTGTTTGTTTTGAGTCAGGATCTCACTCTGTCACCCAAGCAGTAGTGCCGTTGCTGATCAGGGCTCACCGCAGCCTCAACCTCCTGGGCTCAAGCAATCCTTCTACCTCAGCCTCTCGAGAAGCTGAGATACAGGTGTATAACACTATGCCTGGCTAATTTTTTTATTTTTTATTTTTAGAGACAAGGTCTCACTATGTTTGTTGTCCAGGCTGGTCTTGAACCCCTGGACTCAAGAAATCCTCTTGCCTCAGCCTTTCAAAGTGCTGGGATTACAGGCATGAGTCATCACATCTGGTCTGTTTCTAATTCTTTATGTGAATCATATTACAAAGAACACTGTCTTTGCAAGAAACTTTGTCCACAATTTCCTCATTGAGATTATTTCCTTAAGTTATTTCTAGAAGTAGAATGACTAGGTCAGAGGGTATCAACATCTAACAATTTTTTATTACCTAGAGCCACACTGTTACACAAATAAATTATACCAATTTATACTCATACTAGCAGTGTATTAAGGCGGCCATTCTTTTGGTCTTACCAGTTCTCAGTAGGCTTGTTTTTAACAAAAGAAAACCAGACCATTATATAGAGAAAAGTTCTCTATGTTTTTAGCTCTTTGGGAGGTCAGGGTGGGAACATCACTTGAGGCCAAGTTTTTGAGACCGGTCAAGGCAACAGAGTGAGATCCCCATCTCTAAATTTAAAAATAATCATTATTTTTAAAAGAAAACAGAATTCACTATATTGTAGTTAGTAACTGCTAACCACCTTGATCACTTGGCTTCTGACACCACCACCTTAAAGATGATGGAAATAAATCGGGCTCGGTGGCTCAGCCTGTAATCCCAGCACTTTGGGAGGCTGAGGTGAGTGGATTGCCTGAGCTCGCGGGTTTGAGACCTGCCTGGACAACTTGGCGAGACCTCATCTCTACAATAAATCAAAATGAGCCGGGTTCCAGCTACTTGGAAGGCTGAGGCAGAAGGATCGCAGGAGCCCAACAGGTCAAGGCTGCGGTGGCCGGGAGCGGCCACTACACTCCAGTCTGGGTGGCAGAGTGAGACTCCAACTCAAAAAAAAAAAAAAAATGATGGAAATAGTTTGAACAAGCACCACTAAGAAATAAGCCTGAGGCTAGGGGTGTCTCATACTTTTAATCCTAGCACTTTGGGAATCCGAGGAGGAGTGTTACTTAAGCCCAGGAATTCAAACCAGTCTGGGCAACATAGCAAAGCCTTCTCTCTACAAAATAAAAAAATCTGGGGCATGCACCTGTAGTTCCAACTACTTGGAAGTCTGTGGTGAAAGGATTGCCTGAGCCCAGGAGGTCGAGGCTGTGGTGATAATGCCAGTGCACTCCAGCTGGCTCAAAAGAGAAAGACCTTGACACAAAAAAAAAAATTAAAAAAGAAGGAAAGAAAGAAAGAAGGCTGACTCTTGGTCTAACAAGTGTCAGTTTGGGAGAAACCTTAGTGGTTGGTGAAACTAAGTTCTCTAAGCAGGGATGATAACATAATATCTGAGATAATGCTAACTTTGAATACAAACATTATTCGCAGCATCTTGGGACTCACACACAGACTTATTCTGCACTCAAATTCCACAGTTCTGTGATATCTGCTACTCCAGAAAGCAAGGAGAATTGCAAAGACATTCAGAGCAAGGCACCCACTAAGAGGTCCCAGTCAATCACATTTAATACTAATCATTATTAATAAAGATTATTATGATCATGTTTATTTGGTTTAGGTTGAGTCTGTGAAAGCCCATGAGTTTGTAATCACATTTAAAAGAGAAGAGTTGAGTGCCTGTAATCCCAGCTGTTTTGGAAGGCCAGGGCAGGAGAATTGCTTCAGCCCAGGAGTTCGAGACCCTGAGGCAACATAACGAGACATTGTTTCTACAAAAACAATGCACAATTTAACCAGGCATTGTGGCACATACTTGTAGTCCTAGGAACTTGGGAGTCTGAGGTGGGAGGATCTCCTGAGCCCGAGGTTGAAGCTGCGATGAGCCAAGATTGCACCACCGCACTCCAGCCTAGAAGACAGACTGAGACCTTCTCTCAAAAAAAAAAGGAGAGAAGATTTGAGAAAAGTATACCGAAAGACTAAGAAAGGTGGTTGTAATGCCAGGAAGAGTTACCATAATAGAGAATGTTTGTTAATTGATTTTAATAAGAAGGGGGCTTATATAAGCAGGTCTTTTCCCCTGTTTACTGATGTGCCTGTTTCTAAGTATTGAGAAAGAAGGGCAGCTGTTGTCATGTGTAAACTGGCCTGGACTCTCAGCTGGGCCATATTATTCTCTACAGACATGAATAACCTCAGCGAATATCAACTATAAATGGGTGACTCTGAGACCATGAGAAAATGAGAGAGAGCTATGCTACGTCCTAATTTTGTCTTAGCACAGACAACAATGAGGTCTCTGTGCCAACCGCAAAATACCAAACACCCCCACCCTGAGCTAGAGTGCATGAATGATGATTCTTCACAAGGTACAGCTTTATTCTCATCCAGGTTGTCCCTCTGGATACACATTTTTTTTTTTTTTTGAGTTGGAGTCTCACTCTGTCGCCCAGACTGGAGTGCAGTGGCCGCTCCCGGCCACCGCAGCCTCGACCTGCTGGGCTCCGATGATCCTTCCGCCTCAGCCTTCCGAGTAGCCGGAATTACAGGCGCGCACTACCACACGCGGCTAATTTTTTGATTTTATTGTAGAGATGAGGTCTCACCTGCCCAGGCGGGTCTCGAACCCGCGGGCTCAGGCAATCCACTCACCTCAGACTCCCAAAGGCACAGGATTACAGGCTGAGCCACCGAGCCTGGCTTTGGATACACATTTTAAGAAAGAAAGCAACTGTATTAAAATTAGCATAAATTTCTAATACTAAATATGTACTGGTAACAAAAGATGAATACAAGTTATACTTGACTTCTGCAATTACAAGAGGTGCTCAAAGTGGTTACCATCTGCATATAGACACTTCTGATTACAGTGAACTAAAATTAGTAGATTAGGGAGAGGTCAGGAAGATAGCAGCTGAGTCAGTCAGATTATGCAAGTCCCAGTATGAGTGAGTATTATGGAAAATTTTGTGTACATGCCGGTGAGGGAGTGGGCTTATGGGTGGCTGACTGAGTAAGGGCTAGGAAGCTAGCAGCCAGGGCTCTCCCAGTGCAGCAGCTGGTGCCACAGCTGGTGGGCATGGACCCTAGTGATTCCAAGAACACAGAAGCCAAGTGCCTTTTTTTTTAATCAACAAAATCCTTTCTGGGAAGAAAATGCTGGGAGAGACTGAATAAGTGGGGGCTCATGAGCAAGTGTCCAGGACCCTCCTGGTGCAACAGCTGGTGCTGCAGCGGCTTCTTTGCGTGGTCTCTGGTGATTCCCAGATTGCAGAAGCTGAGCACCATTCCTTAAGAATGGACAAAAGATTTCCTGTGAAGCAGAGGTGGGGAGAGACTAGTACCCAGCCTCTGCCTCACTACTGCATCAGTGATGGAGAATTAAAATCTTTCCCAGACATTCAATCCCTAAGAGATTATGCAGCTTCCAGACCAACTGTACAGGAGACACTTAAAAAGATATTAAGCACAGAAGAAAGAAAAAAAAAAATGACCACACACTTCCCTAGAGAACAGCAGAGCACAGAATTAATGGAGAATACATCACAACAACAAACCTGAAAACACACACGTACATCAACCCCAAAGTTAAAAGAAAACAAACAAACAAAAAACTTTATAAAAACCTCATGACAGGGATAAGCAATCACCTGTCAATAATCAGCTTGAATGTGAATGGAATAAATGCACCACTGAAAAGACACCAAATGGCAAACTGGATAAGAAATCATGACCCAATTATTTGCTGCATCCAGCAAACTCATATCACCACAAGTGAGGCACACAGAATCAAAGTTAAAGGATGGAAAATGAGTTTCCAGACAAATGGATCACAAAAGAAGGTAGGTGTCACAATCTTAATATGAGACAAAACAACCTTTAAGCTACCAAAATTTTTAAAAAGTTACAAAAGGACACTACATAATGATAAAAGCTTCAATCCATCAACAACAAATATCCATTCTAAACATGTATGCACCCAACACAGGTGCACCAGCATTTGAAAAGCAACTCCTAAGTAAATTTTAAAAAGATATTGACTCTAACACTATTATAGCAGGGACTTGAACACCGCACTAACAACTCTAGATAGAACATCAAGGCAAAAAATCAACACGGAAATCCAGAACCTAAGTTTGACACTCAACCAAATGAACTTAATAAATACCTACAGATTATTCCACCCAACAACCACATAATATATATTCTACTCACCATCACAAGAAATGTACTCCAAGATCGATCACATCTTAGGCCATAAATCAAGCATGAACAAATTACATAAGGTTGAAACATCATCATGCACATTCTCAGATCACAGTGGAATAAAAATAAATATCAACAACAACAAAATTTCCCCAAAGTCAACAAAGACATGGACACTAAACAATATGATGCTGAACACCTACTGCGTCAACACTGAAATCAAAGCAGAAATTAAAAGATACCTGGAAACAAATGAAAATGAAGAAACATTTTACCAAAACCTCTGGGATGCCATGAAATCAGTTCTATGAGGGGAATTTATATCTCTACGAACACACATCAAGAAAATGGAAAGATTACAAGTTGAGAGCCTAACAAATCACCTAAGGGAGTTGGAAAGAGAAGACCACCAAAACCCCAGCTTAAGCAGAAGAATCCAAATAACCAAAATAAAAGCCCAAATAAGAACATAGAAGACAAAAATATAGAAAACATCAGCAAAACAAAAAACTGGTTCTTTGGAAAAATTAACAAGATTGATGGACCCCCCCGAGCCAGAATGATCAAGAAAAAAAGATAAAAAGCCCAAATAAACACAATCAGAAATACAAAAGGTCAAATCATAACTGACTCCAAAGAAATACAAAAGATTATCAGAGATTACTATTTACACCTATATGGAAAGAAACTTGATAATCTAAATGAAATGGAGGACTTTCTGACATCACACAACCTCCTCAGATTGAAACAAGAAGACATCGAGACACTAAATAGACCAATAGTAATCAAGAAAATTGCCTCTGTGATACGAAAACTGCCTACATAAAAAAACCCTGGACCGAATGGCTTTCCTGCAGATTTCTACAAAACATACAAGGAGCAGCTGATACCAATCCTACTAAAAGTATTGTAGGCAATTGAGAAAGATGGAATTCTCCCCAATCACTTTACAGATCTAACATCACACTGATACCCAAACTGGGTAAAGAACCAACAAAAAGAACTACAGGCCAATATCCCTTATGAACATAGATACAAAAATCCTCAACAAGCAAATCGGATCCAAAAACACATCTCAAAAATCATCCACCATGACCAAGAAGTCTTCATCCATCCCCAAAATGCAGGGTTGGTTCAACATTCACAAGATCATAAATGTAATTAAATACATCAACAGATGTAAAAACAAGAAACACATGATTATCTAATTAGATGCAGAAAAAACTTTTGATAAAATCCAGCATCTAAGCCGGGCTCGGTGGCTCAGCCTGTAATCCTGTGCCTTTGGGAGGCTGAGGTGAGTGGATTGCCTGAGCCCGTGGGTTCGAGACCCACCTGGGCAGCGAGACCTCATCTCTACAATAAATCAAAAAATCAGCCAGGTGTGGTAGCGCATGCCTGTAATTCCGGCTAATTGGAAGGCTGAGGCGGAAGGATCGCCGGAGCCCAGCAGGTCGAGGCTGCAGTGGCCGGGAGTGGCCACTGCACTCCAGTCTGGGCAACAGAGTGAGACTCCAACTCAAAAAAAAAAAAAATCCAGCACCTGTTCTTGACAAAACCCTCAAACACCTGGGTATAGAAGGAACAAACCTCAAAACAGTAAGTGCCGTTTACGATAAACCCACAGCTAACATACTGCTAAATGAACAGAAACGGAAAACATTTCCCCTGAAAACTAAAAAAGACTAGACTGCCCACTCTCACCCCTCTTGTTCAACATTGTGTTGGAAGTCCTAGCAAGGGTAATTAGACAAGAGAAGGAAATCGGGGGTATACAAATAGGAAAAGAGGAAGTGAAGTTATTCCTCTTTGCTGATGATATGATCCTATACCTTGAAAATCCAAGAGAATCTGTCAAAAACCTGCTTGCACTGATAAAAGACTTTGGCAAAGTCTCAGGTACAAAATAAATGTGCAAAAGACAGTTGCATTCCTATACACCAACAACATGCAGGCAGAGACCCAAATTAAAAGCACAAATCCATTCACAATAGCCACAAAAAAAATGAAATACCTTGACATCTTCCTAACCAGAGATGTGAAAGACCTTCACAATGAAAACTGCAAAACACTGCTCAAAGAAGTCAAATATGACACAAACAAGTTGAAAAATATTCCATGTTCATGGATTGGAAGAATCAACATTGTTAAGATGTCCATTCTACCTAAGGCAATCTACAGATTGAACACAATACCCATCAAATTACCAGCAACATTCTTCTCAGACCTAAAAACAACAATACAGGAATTCATATGGGAACATAAATGAACAAGAATAGCCAAAACAATCCTCAGGGGAAAAAAAAAAAAAAAACCACGGGAGGTGTCACACTCCCAGACTTTAAACTTTATCATAAAGCTGCAATAATTAAAACAGCCTGGTATTGGTACAAGAACAGGCATATAGACCAATGGAATGGAATTGAGATTCCAGAAGCAAAACCTCAATTTCTCAACCAACTCATCTTCGACCAAGCCTCCATCACCAACCACTGAGGAGATGAGAACCTATTCAGTAAATGGTGCTGGGAAAACTGACTGACCATATACAGAAGATTGAAACAGGACCCCTACCTATCCCCATACACAAAAATTAACTCTAAAAGGATCAAAGACCTAAACATGAAACCTCAAACTATAAGAACCTTAGAAAATGCAGGAGACACTCTTATGGAAATTGGAACTGGCAACCAGTTCCTAACCAAAACCCTAAGTACCTGTGCCATAAGAGACAAGATAGACAAGTGGGACCTAATCAAACTGACAAGCTTCCGCAAAGTCAAAGAAACCATCAAGAGAGCAGGGAGACAGCCCACAGACTGGAAAAAAATATTTGCCAATTCCATGTCTGACAAAGGCAGAACATCTAGGATCTACAAGGAACTTACATGTACTGAAAAGAAAAAAACAAAGAGTTCCATTAAAAAGTGGGCAAAAGATATGAATAGACAGTTCTCAGAAGAAGACATATGAGCAGCCAACAGATACATGAAAAAACGTTCTGCCTTGCTAGTCATCAGGGAGATGCAAATTAAAACTACACTGAGATACCACCTAACTCCAGTCAGAATGGCCATCATTAATAACTCAAAAAATAACAGATGCTAGAGAGGATGTGGTGAAAAGGGAACACTTCTACACTATTGGTGAGTTTAAACTAGTACAGCCTCTGTGGAAAACAGTGTGGCGGTTCCTAAAGGTTCTAAACATCGACCTTCCATATGACCCCACAATGCCTCGACTGGGAATATACCCGGCATAACTCAAGTCACTCTATAAAAAAGATACCTACACACATATGTTTATAGCACAATAGCAAGAACATGGAGCCAACCATGCTGCCAATCAAAAGAGGACTGGATTTTTTAAATGTGGTACATAAACACAATGGAGTATTATGCAGCCATAAAGAAGAACAAAATCATGAACTTTGCAGCAAGCTGGATGGAATTAGAGTCTATAATATGAGTGACTTTTCACAGAAACGAAGAACTGAGTATCACATGTTCTCACTCATAAGTGGACCTAGAACAACTACCATAATACCATAAGAAATGGATTGACAGTAGCAGGGAACTGTGGCAGGGGGAGGGGGGCCAGGGAGGTGGGATTGACAGTAGTGGAAATCTGCCTGGGGAAAGGGGGACACACCTCATCAACAAGGGTACCTGCACAATGAATATTTGCATACCTAACCCTGAATTATACCCCACAATCTTAAAATAAAAAAATTTAAAAGTTAAAAAGAAAGAAAGAAAATCCAAGAGAATCTCTCAAAAACCTGCTTGCACAAATAAAGGACTTTGGCAAACTGTCAGGGTACAAAATAAATGTGCAAAAGAGAGTTGCGTTCTTATACACCAACAGCAAGTAGGCAGAGACCCAAATTAAAAGCACAATTCCATCCAGAATAGCCACACATAAAAGAAAAATACCTCAGCATCTTCCTAACCAGAGAAGTGAAAGAACTTTTCAATGAGAACTACAAAACACTGCTCAAGGAAATACAAGAAGACACAAACCAATGAAAAAATATTCCACACTCATGGATAGGAAAAATCAACATTGTTAAGATGTCCATCCTACCAAAGACAATCTGCAGATTCAACGCGATACACATTAAATTACCAACATCATTCTTCTCAGACCTGGAAATGACAATACAGAAATTTATTTGGAAACATAAACAACCATGAATAGCCAAAACAGTCCTTAGCAAAAGAAACAAAGCAGGAGGTATCACACTTCCAGACTTCAAACATTACTACAAGGCTACAGTAATCAAAACTGCCTGGTATTGGTACAGGAAAAGGCACATAGACCAACGGAACAGGATAGAGATTCTGGAAGCAAAGCCTCAATTTCTCACACAACTCATCTTTGACAAAGCCACCACCAACAACCACTGGGGAGAGGAGAACCTATTCAGTAAATGGTGCTGGGAAAACTGACTAATCACATGCAGAAAACTGAAACAGTACCCCTACCAATCACCATCCACAAAAATTAACTCTAAATAGATCAAAGACCTAAATGTAAAACCTATAAAGAATCTTCGGTGGCTCAGCCTGTAATCCCAGGGGTTGAGACCTGCCTGGGCAACTTGGTGAGACCTCATCTCTACAATAAATAAAAAAATTAGCCAGCGTGGTAGTGTGCGCCTGTAGTTCCAGCTACAGGCCACTGCACTCCAGTCTGGGGGACAGTCCAGCTACAGGCCACTGCACTCCAGTCTGGGTGACAAAGTGAGACTCCAACTCAAAAAAAAAGAAAAGAATCTTAGAAAAATACATGAGAATCTTAGGAAAAAACTATAGAAATCTTAGAAAATGCAGGAGACACCCTTATGGGAATTGGAACTGGCAACCAATTCCTGATCAGAACCCTAAGTGCCCATAACATAAAAAATAAGATAGACGCCAGGCTCAGTGGCTCAACCTGTAATCCCGCTCTTTGGGAGGCTGAAGTGAGTGGATTGCCTGAGCCCGCGGGTTCAAGACCCACCTGGGCAACTTGGCAAGACCTCATCTCTACAGTAAAATAAATAAATAAATAAAAATAAAAATTAGCCGGGTGTGGTAGCACACACCTGTAATTCTGGCTACTTGGAAGGCTGAGGTGGAAGGATCGCCGGAGCCCAGTGGGTCGAGGCTGCGGTGCCTGGGAGTGGCCACTGCACTCCAGTCTGGGTGACAGAGTGAGACTCCAACTAAAAAAAAGAAAAGAAATAAGATAGACAAGTGGAAACTCATCAAACTGACAATCTTCTGCAAAGCAAAAGAAACCATCAAGAGAGCAGGGAGACAGCCCACAGAATAGGAAAAAATCCTTGCCAACTGTGTATCTGACAAAGGCCTAACACCTAGGATCTGCAAGGAACTCAAATGTCCCAAAAAGAGAAAAGCAACAGCCCCATTAAAAAGTGGACAAAAGACATGAATAGGCACTTCTCAAAAGAAGACATATGGGCAGCTAACACACACATGAAAATGTACTCAGCCTCACTGATCTTCAGAGAAATGCAAATCAAAACCACATTGAGATACCACCTAACACCAGTATGAATGCTCATCATTAATAAAACAAACAACAACAGATGCTGCTGAGGATGTGGAGAAAAAGGAATGCTTCTACACTGCTGGTGGTAATGCAAACTAGTGCAACCTCTTTGAAAGACAGGGTGGCGATTTCTGAAAGAACTAGAAATTGACCTTCCATATGACCTAGCAACTCCTCTTTTGAGAATATACCCGAAGGAACTCAAATCATTCTACAAAAAAGATACCTGCACACATATGTTTGTTGCAGCTCTATTCACAATAGCAAAAGCATGGAACCAACCATGTTGCCCATCAAAGCTGGACTGGATTTTTAAAAATGTGGTACATATAGACAATGGAATATTATGCAGCCATAAATAAGGACAAACATGTGGACTTTGCAGCAACTTGGATGGATTTAGAGTCGCTCATATTCAGTGATGTACCACAGAAACAAAGAACAGAGTACCATATGTTCTCACTCATAAGCGGACTTTGAACAATTATCATAATACTATAAGAAAGGGATTGGCAGGAGTGGGAAACTGCCAGGGGAAGGGGGATGGGATTGGCAGTTGAGGGAAACTGCTAGGGGAGGGAGGGGCATACCACATCAACAAGGGTAGCTGCATAATCAACATTTGTATACCTAACCTTGAATTGTATCCCACATCTTTAAAATAAAATTAAAACATAAAAATAAATAAAAACAATCCATAGGTAACATTGCTACAATGTGTATCTATTTTCTTGGCACCCCTGGGAGATAGATCTACTGTGATATCCGCTGATAAACTCTCACTCCAGCTTCTGCAGCTCCCAATCTGGAGGGACCTCTGTTCCTTCAACCCTCCTGCAAGCCACCCACGCAAAGCCCAAATTCCATAACAGGCTCTTTTCTGCACCATCCTACTGGGTGTCTATGGAACTCAGTGTGTGTCTTCCCTCATGACAATAAACCCAGTTGTTCAGCTGATAATGGGAGTGTCTGCGGCCTCAGGCAGGAGGGCATTGGCTGCAGAGATTTCCATTGCCTCTGTGTGGAGGAAACAACACACACAGGCTGCCTGGAGATACCCTGTCCCATTAGAGGCAGGAACTCTCCAAGCCACCCCCTTCCTCTCTCCAAGCCACTGTGATTCTGTCATTCCCTGGTGCAACCATTTAGATAAAGATAGTCTGTTAACAACACGGGTTCCCATGATCCCTGACCTCTGATGCTTTTCCACCCAGCCGTTCTCATGCAAAAGCCCCCTGCCCAAAAGCCACGAGCTCCCCCTTTCCCCCTTCCTGCCTCTCATCTTAGGGACCAGACATCCAGGTATCTGTCTTCTGGGGCCCTCATGTAGTGAGGGTGACAGTGGGACCCAGTCCTGACTGATGAGGCACCAGGGGAGCCTGCTGAGGGACTTCTTACTGTAAGGGACAGTGTGACGGGCGAGCTGGCTGCTCCTTCCCCCTTCCTCCTTTGAACACTGTGTGACCCCAGGGACCAGGGCAAGCCACCTCAAAATCATGGCCACAAGGTTCAGGAGGCAGCATAGGGAGTGGGAGGAGCTGGCGGGCAGAGAGGGTGGGGATCGACCATACCAATCATTGGTACTGGGCCTGCACCCAGGGTCTCATTTTTCTCCGTCATTCTTGGCCTGGTTCTGACCTCATTGGGACCACAGCAAGGTGTTGGTGCTAGGTATCACCTCCTCCTGCTTGGTACATGGGTGTCCTCCCTGGTCAAGGCTGCAGCTTGGTCAATTCCCAGAAAGGTCATTGGTGCCTGGAGAATTCCCAGATGGCCCCTGTCCAACTGTGCAGTCCAGGCAGGGGAACATCTCTGGCCCAAGCTCTCCAGGTGCAGCAAGCTAGAGATTCTCAGCAAAGCAGCACCCTCCAAGTATATGCTGGGTATCCTCCTTGGGCAGAGAAAGTAGGGGTTAAGTGATCATCTAGCTAAGGAATCTTTAATGACCAACCAGGGTCAAGTTCAAGTTCTTAGGTCCTCCTGTTGCCCCAGCTCCTACCCTGCCCATTGGTCTCCTTGGGTCTTGGTGCCTCCTAGGACACTCAGCTTCCTTGACTATAATCCATTCCCTCTCCACCGCCTTGCCACCCACCCCTCCAGGCTCTAGAACTTTGCTCAGGCTGCTCCCTCCCTCATACTAGAATGCCTTTTCCCCCTCCCCAATTACATGCAAGTGACCTGTCCTCAGAGGCTCTACTCAGACACTGCCTCTTGCTACAGTCTTCTCCTCCTGCCAGGCTCCCTGAATGCTGTGCTTTCCTGGTATAGCTCTGTGGGTTGTGGACACTGGGCATCTGTCTCCTCGGTAGACTTGGAGCATTCCAGTGAGGACCCTGTAGTGTTCTCTACTGTTTCCTCCCCTCCATCCCCCCAACAGACCAGAGTGCACTTCCACCACCAGGAACGGCCTGGCAGGAATCTGCAGTGTGTGAGGCAAGACTTCGACCCGAAAGCACCTGGTCTCAATTTCACCTGCCTTGAGTAAACCCATTTGTTTTCCTTTTCTATCTTGATGAACAACTCCTTCTGGCACAGAACAGATAAGACCATGACTCAGATTTCACACACATTACCCTGCTGATGAATTTTGACAGTTTTCTGAGAGTTACCATTTACTTCCTTGTGTCTCCTCATTCCAGTCTTAATATTTTTTATATGAGGAGAAAGAAAAAAAGAAATATTGAAAGACACGGGTCCCAGCTAATGTCTGAATGATAGCCATGCCTCGAACATGACACTCCAGAGCCATGCCTGCCCAGCCATCACTTGGGTCTGCTCTCTGGCCCAGCTCCCTTCAGTTCAAGGTACTCTTTTCTACTAACTACAGCCAGGAACTTTTAGGGGGAAGAGCACTGATGGCTCCTCTGAAGGCACACACAAGAGTCTGTTTCTTTTTGTCTGCAGGAGATACTCATTAAATAGGTCCTGCACTGAAGGAAAAAAAAAAGGAAAAAACATCTCCAAAAATAAGTAAATAAATAAATCCCAAAGGGATCTAAATGTCAACCAGAAAGAAAAAAGCTGAAAATATGCTTGAAGGAAAGTTAGAAATAATGTTAAGCTGGGGAAACCTTTCTAATCAAGACACAGATCCAGCTCAACACAGCAGCTCCTGCCTGTAATCCAAGCACTTTGGGAGGCTGAGGCAGGAGAATCACATGAGGCCAGGCATTGGAGACCAGCCTAGGCAACATAGTGAGACCTCGTCTTTACAAAAACAAAATAATAGACAAATTAGCAAGGCGTAGTGGCTCAAGTCTATAGCCTCGGCTACTTGGGAGGCTGAGGTGGGAGGATTGCTTAAGTCCAGGAGGTGGAGGCTGCAGTGAGCTATGATGGCGCCACTGCACCATGCCTGGGCAACAGAGTGAGACCTTGTCTCAAATTTTTAAAAAAGTCACAAACTTCAGAAGCCATAAAGAAAATTTGATAGATTTCACCCCATAAAAATTAAAAGTTGTAAACATCACCATAAAATAAGTCAGAATAAAGCAAAAGACCAGCAGACACTGCTGGCAATGCTTACAGCAGACAAAAGGTGCATAATCCATATGCACAAGAGATTCTCAAATCAACATGAAAAGAATAAAACCAAGAACTGATAGGTCCTAGAACACCAGCTATGTGAAAAGACAGTCAACTTCACTTCAGAATCAAAATATGCAAGTGAATACAAAGAGAACATTTTGAAATATCAGATTAGCAGAATTTAAAATGAATGAGAATGTCCTTTGTGGGCGAGATGCAGGTAGCACTGTAGTGGGAATATTTACAGAGAGAGATGGGACACTGAGGCTACTATGCCAGGAAACAGCATTTATTCGTGCCGGCACTGGCTCAGCGGATTCATATCCAAAGGCTGAGCCCTGAATGCAGCAAGGCGTTGCCTTATATATTATTTCTTTACATTGTAACCTCTTTGTCTTCCTTATAAGGTTATAGTTTGGCATAATTCATTTGATTGGATATTTTGTAGCTCGAGGCTGCAGTTAATATTCCATGTTACACACTGATTGGGTTTTACTTAATTATTTCATTTGCATGTCCTATTTGTTGATTGGCTTACAAGATCATTATCCTGATTGGATTCTGCCAGTTTGAACATCCCACCCAAGTGAAAAGTTCCAAAAAAGAGTGGCACAAAGAACCAGGAAGTAACTTGTATAAAAACAAGAAATAGGGTAACTTATAAAAACGAGAAGTAAAGCAACTTATATAAGAACAAGAAGTAAGATATTTTCTTTTTCCTGACTTTTGCCTCTGCATTTTTGCTTTTGCAGAGGGACCCCTGCCTCAGCACTGGCCCTTCCCTGTTGATAGAATGTAAAGATTCCAGGGCGGCTGGGCATAGTGCCTCACATCCATAATCCTAGCACTTTGGGCATAGTGCCTCACATCCATAATCCTAGCACTTTGGAAGGCTAAGCAAAAGGACTGCTTGAGCCCAAGAGTTCGAGACCAACCTGGGCAAGACCTTGTCTCTACAAAAAAATGTTAAAAATTAGCAGAGCATGGTGGCACATGCCTACAATCCCAGTTACTCACAAGGCTGAGGTGGGAAGATTACCTGGACCCAGGAGGTCGAGGTTGCCATGATCTGTGTTCATGCCACCGCACTCCAGCCTAGATACAGAGTGAGAACCTGACTCAAACAAAAAAAAAAGGTTCCAGGGATTGGGAGGATGGTTCACACACCCATCAGACTTTAGAATGTGTCCCCTTTATGGCCCAGCAACTCACTCGTTGGTCGCCTGCTTCCCGAGAGCACAGTGTTGGTGCATGAGGATATGAGTTCCAGATGGTTCAAGGTAGCACTGTTTTTACACCAAAGAGGGGAGAAATGCCCAAACGTAAGGGAGTAGGCAGGCCTGCTAACACTGAGTCCATTGATACTAAGGAGTACTATGCCATCCTTAAAAAGAAGGAGAAGGAAAGAGAAGTGACAGAATCAAATATCCTTTCCCACTCAGGCTAGAGACACCTGGCTCCCGGCACTGAGTCTGAACAGGTGGTTTGCAAGTGTGTGTGTGCATGCATGGTGTATGTGTGTTGGCATATAGAAGGTTTATATTTCATTTGGTGGCCAAATGCAATTTTACACCAATGTGGCACCAAATACACTATCATTCTGTGAGCTGCAGAGCCAGGCCCACCTCTTACCTGCTGATAATTGTCTGAATCTGAGAACCCCATGCAAGCTTCCTGGTCAACCCTTTCCCATGACCCTGCAGGCCTGTGGGAGGCAACGCCTCCCTTCACCTCTCACTGCACAACCTCTACCCCACCCCAGATGGGGTCAGCATCCTGCTGGGGGTCAGAAAGGCAGGGCACCCCAACCCATCTACCAGGTGAAAAACTGAGGCCCATAGAGGGTAAAGTAACTTGCCTAGCATCATACAGCTCTTGGTGGAGATCAGTGCCAGGCTTTCTGATTCTGAGATTAAAACCAAAAGTGTGATTTTGATTATTCAAAAGTTTCTAACATTTCTCTGCTTTTACAAGCACAGTGGTCGAGGTTCACATTTACATACTCGTGTCTACAGTTTGGTTTTTTATCTTGTTATGACAAAGCCAGGTCATGGTGTCTACAATGAGTCCTTCCCATTCCCTCCGTCTGGGCCATCTTTCCCATCCAGGACACACATCTCCATCCCTCCACAGGTCTGAACAGAAGGAAACCTGTGATCTGCCTGCTCAGCCTCCTCTCATGGGAAGTCACTCCCCTCCCAGGGCCTCAGTTACACCCCAGGGCCTGGCACAAACAGGTGCTCAGAGATAGGGTGGGTGAAACTGCCTTTACAGTCCTCGTTTCTCAGGAGGAGAACTCCTTTGCCCCTGTTGGGCCTCAATAGCAGCACTCTGGGGCCAGCTCCAGAAGAAAGCTCAGCCTCCTTTACAAGGAGGAAGTTCAGTCCCTAGTCAACTGCCCTCCTCCACCTTCTTTCGCTCTGCCAAATTTCCCCAGCGATGGGCACCCCCACATCCACTTCCCTGCTAGGGCCACCTGGCCACTCTCAGGTAATCTGGAGCTGAGCCCAGAGGAGCTTTGTGAACACATCTGATCAGCTCCCTGCTCCCTCTTTACTGTTCAGGGGCAGGGGGAGGGAGGGAGGGTCAGGCACAAGCCCGGGTGTGAATCCAGGATCCACCACTGCTCACCTGTGTGACCATGGACCAACTTCCTAACCCTCCTGAGCTCATCCATAACAGGTGACAATTGGCCTACTCTCACAGAGCTGTTGTGAGGATGTGGGGAGGTCACACCACCCAGACTTACCAAGGAGCCTTCCTCTGGAGGAGTGTGGACAAGATCCAGCTGCCCTCAGCCGTAAGGATCCAGCCTCGAGTTGTGCATCTGTTTAATAGCCAGACACATTCTCAGAACCCAGAACCTGAAAGAGAAACTGAAAGTCACAGCCTCTGAGCAGCCCAGGATCCAACAAAGCAAACACGTTGCTGGCCGGCATTCCTCTTGGGCAAGGTCCACCATCCTTGCTGTCCCACTTAAAGCAGAAGCTCCAGACCAGTCATTCCAGTCTTTCTCAGCCAATTCACCTGCCTCCAGCCTCAGACCAAGTGTTCTGCTGTGGTCTTCAGGAAGAAAGACCTGCCCTCCTGCTTAGTTCCCCACACACCTTGTCATCAGCCCCGTGCCCCCATCCCACTACACTCCCCAGCATGCCTTACGCTCTTTCATGCCATTAGCATCAGCACAGTCTCCCACACATGCCCAGAGTCATTGTGAGTGTACTGTATGGCTGTTGTTGAAGGTTGTGTCTCTGCAGCTTCTAGACATTTGCTTATGTGGGTTCTTCTCTAAGGAACACCTGCTTCCTCCACTTGGAAAAATGAAAGCCCAAATCTGGCACTGCTTCCTCTGAGAAGCCCTCCTGGACTCTCCCTGGCAGAGTCCAATGCCTTCTGCTCTGCTCCCAGGAGACCTTGTGGGGAAGAACCCAAGTCCACTGCTCAGCTATAGTTCCATGGCTGGAAGTCATGCAGCGGGATTACTGGGAGAATTTCTGCTTTGCCCCAGGCAGAAGGGCTGGGAGTATACTGGACAGCAGAGGCCTACCGTACCCTCCATTGGGGCCTGTTTCATCTTGGGCAAATGTCCAAGGGCGTCACAGTCACCACCCCCAGCACCAACTTTTTTAGGAGAAACAGAAGGATGGTTACACAGGAACCACACATCACAGTTTGCAACACGCTAACTTCTCCATTAGGAGTTTGTAATCATCTCCTAAATGGACCGAGATTATGGTCTGGTGTTGCAGGTGTGGAAATTGGGGAGGGGGAGGGGCAGAAGCTTTCATCCAGTGTCTCAGGAGGGAAGTCAAGACCAAATGGAGCTTGAGTTTTTGACATTTGACACTTGTGACCACCCCCACTTGTTTAAAGCTGTTTTTAATTTTTTTCCTGTAACCTCCCTTCCTCCTGATTCTTCTCCCTTTCACTAGCACGCCTTTTACTTGACAGCCAGACAAGACCTCTGGAGGATGCAGAACCCAGTTAAGCATCTGTAAAGTATGATGCTGGTGGTTAAAAAGGTTTATTAAAGAAAAGAAAAGAAGGGGGAGGGTGATGGCTGGCTCTGTAGAGAGAAACCAGTTGTCTTTGTTCTCTGGGTAGGTCACTTATGAAGCCCCCGCTGAGGCTTATTGGGCTTCAAGAAGCAGTTTAGGGAGTTTGAGTTGTCAGTTGCCTGGCCTTGAGATGCAGATGTTACCACTGTTATAGGCTGCTGGTCCCATGGCCTTAAAGTGCAGATGTCCACACTAAACCAGTCACTATCAAGAATGTTGTTACTCACTTGTCTCTGAAATGTAGCCTTAGGAAAGCAAACCTTGACAGTCAGAACCAGGATGAGTCAGTTATCAGTCACATAGCTTTGGGATATGGTCTTGGGAAAGCAGATATTGGCAGTAAAGCAATTAGTAACAGGAAGCTTTTGGGGCCTTGCAACTCGGTGCTCCATTTGTGAGGCTCACATTGTTATAGTCGGATGGTGAGAAAGGAGACGCCAACATACAGAGAGGGTCGAATTGTGAGTCCTATATTTAGATCGGCAACCGAGAGAGGCTATTGCCATAAAAACTCTCAGCCCCAAACAGAGTGAGTAGAGGGTATATAAACGCAAAAATTACATAAGCTGTACAGTTTGATTTACATTTTCTTGGCAAAACATTGGACAGTTAGATTAGATGCAGAATTTGCAACTAGGGAGTCTCCAGACACTGAGGGGAACAGGAACGTGGGTGTGTGATGTGATTACGGGAAGGTTAAGTTGGAAGATTCATTACAAATGGAGTTATCTATGTCAAGCAAGCTATTACAGGCTATTAAAGGTTTTGCAGATAGATATTTCAACATGATGAGTTGTTTTAACTACAACCTTCTCTCCCATCCCCCTGTAAACCCTATCATTCCAATCTTTTTGTTTTAGGATAGGGCCAAAGCTCAATCTTCCACAGCTGCTTCCTGCTGAAGAGGGACATTGTAGGGATATGATAGAAAAAGTCTGGAATGTGGGTTCGGGGGTTTGTGGAGGTTTGAAGTTTTTGATAATTAGAATGGATTTAAAGTAGCTCATGGATAGCATGGTTAGTAAAGGTATGGAGGAATTTTGAAAGGAGACATATTAAACATGGACCAAAAGTAAGAAGGAGAGCAAGTAAAAAGAGAGGGCCTAGGAAGGGTAGAGCCTATGGCATTCAATTTTAGTTGTTTAACCAACTTTCCCATGAATTACTGAGATTTTGGCATATCCTTGAGGCCCTGTTTGTCAGATTTTTTTGCTGCATCTATTACAATACCTGATTAGTTGGCTTAAAAGCAGCAGGTTTCTCCTAAAAACAAGGCCTCCTTCTTCTGCCATGAGGAAGTCTAATCCTTTCCTGTTTTGGAGGACCACAGCTGCCAGGAAATTTAACTGGTTTTGGAGAGTGATACGACTAGTTGCTATTTTTTGTATGCTTTCAGTGAGGTCCTCTGAAAGGCTTTGATAGTATTTTTGAGAGGTTATAAGTCCTGCAGTCCCTGTCCCAATTCCAGCCATGAGTTCTAAGTCTATTAATAGAGGAATGAATTTAATTGCCCATTTGGATCACTTGTGGATTAGTGGGACAGGGATTAGCTTGGAGCAATAGAGATATCTTGGGCTAGGTACACCAGGGTGTATGTTCCTGTCCAATTGATGGGAGACATAAGTATGTGGTGGTTTTACATAAGAAGAAAATTTTAGGAGTAAGGAGATGGGAGCTGAAATTAATAGCAAATAAGAGTCTGTCAGGGTATTTGTCAGCAGCTTTCTAGACTGACAGAGAGCCTGTGATAGGAGTATTTGTGTTATTTACAAAAGGGGGTCTTTCTGAGAGGGCCTGAGAATGCCTCACAGTTCCTGAGACATTACAGACAAATCAGCCTGAAGGAAAGGAGAAATATGTAGTGTAGTTACAGAGATGTGGGGGTAGGGTTCCTAGTTGGGATAGGAGCTGTTTATAGAGTTTTGTCTGGAAAAATAGAAAGGCACCGGTTGCTATAGATGTATGATAGAGGCAGTGGGTCCCTCTATTGCAGAATTTTTATGGATAGAAGTGAGATTTGCCATGAAAGAGGTTAACATTATGTTAGGATTTTTTATTTGATTAGTTGTATGTAAATAGCATATAATGAGAAGAAAAGAGGTTCCCTTCTATTTGTATGATAAAAAGAGGTGTATATGTGAGTCCACTGTTTCATGGAAATGGGGAGTGCTGACCCTCTGGATGAGAAGATGTATCAGTAGATCCAGCAATTGCTGGCTAGGACTGGATGTGAGGTATTGAGTAGCTGACAGCTCAGATTTAAAGTTTTGAATAGATAGGTGAGGTCTGGGGCAGAAGGAGACTAAAAGGAGTGGGTAAAAGAGATTCATCTACCTGCCACCTGGAAATTACTCTTGGTTTTGAGAGGATGATGAGAGACAACATGGGAAAATGTATCTAGGCTGATTTTAGTGAGAGGAGACCTCAGAGAATAAGAATTACAACAAAATAAGCGACACAGAGGGAATTTTTGAATGATCGTTCACTGGGGGGAGACATAAAGACCTATTCCATGTAAGGTAATTAGAGGGAGTCCCAGTCCGATTAGTAACCAATTTGTTTGTTAGCCCTTTTTATTTATTGATAGTTGTTTTAGTTTAGCTGTGGTGCTTTTGCAGGAATTTGCTTTAACTGAAGTATGGTAGGACCCCGATAGTGTTGGAGTAGTGGGGAGCGTTCAAGTGAAGAATGCTGCTTGGCGGAGGTGGAGAGGCTGCTGAGGCTAATTTTGATCTAGAGTTATGAAACCAAGAAGAATGACTGGCCAGTTTAGCAGCTGTTGATGTGGTGGGAATAACCTGGAAGGGACCCATCTATTGAGGTTGGAGGTCTTTATGATGTAAGGTTTCAAGTAGGACTTCATCCCTGGGTGGGAGTGTTGAGTTAGCTGGATTTGTAGGATGAGACTTTGGGAGAGAATGGTCTGCAAGTTTCTCATGAGATGTCTCATAAGATTAAGAGAGGGCAGGTAATCTCCTAGTAAGGGACTTGCAGTGGGAAATGGACCTAGGAGAAAAGGATGTCTGTACATGATTTTAAAGGACTCAGGAAAGATGGGGCCCATGGAGTAGCCCTGCTATGAGTCAGAGGTGTATCCTGCTACTCTTTTTCCTCCTGGTGTTGTGGAGGAACTGCCATCATTATACCAGGCAAAAATCTGCATTATTTAAGGAGGTGGAGGAAATATGGAAGAAGTGAGTTAGTAAGTTCTCCAGTGCCTCTTGGTAAGTGTGAATGGGAGGCTCAGAGGAATTAGGGATAAGGGCAGCAGGGTGAGAGTAGGACAGCATTCAAAGGAGAACTCGGGGATTTGAGAAGAGTGACATGAATTAATTGGGTACGTGAGGGAGATAAGAGAGTTATAGCTTTGCAAGAAAGTAAATTCTTAAAGTCATGTGGTGAACGAATGACAGTGGGTGTTCCAAAAGTAAGCTTTTTATTTTTTTGAGCAAGGAGTGTTGCTGCTGCCCTAGCACATAGGCAGGTCGGCTACCCTTGGACTGTGGTATCTAGCTGTCTTGATAGATAAGTGACAGAGGTGAAGGAGGGGCCCTGGTTTTTGTCCTAAGACTTCTATGGTATTAAAGGCTAATTGGATATTTTGAAGCATGTAAGTCAGAGGTTTAGTAATTTATGGTGTAGGTATTAAACTGTTAACCCCACAATAGAGACCTGCAAGACCTGTGTTAATGAGAAAAGGTATTGGCTTACCTGCCACTATGAGAGTTACCCTAGGCTCTGTAGAGGTAAGGAGAGTTGGGGCCTGGAGTCCTGGGCACCTTCAGTCTTCATTTAATAAGTGATGGTATAAAGATTTTGAAGAGTAAAAAATCTTGATTTTTGTAACAAAAACAGTAAGGGAGTAATGAAGACAGCAGGGGGAAATAACCAGTCATTCTATTATAGAACAAAAGTACCATACAAGATTGTTTTTCCCCAAAACATTAACTGTATAGGAACAACTTTTTTTTTTTTTTTTTTTGAGTTGGAGTCTCACTGTTGCCAGACTGTAGTGCAGTGACTGCTCCCGGCCACCACAGCCTCAACCTGCTGGGCTCCGGCGATCCATCCACCTCAGCCTTCCAAGTAGCTGGAACTACAGGTGCATGCTACCTTGCCCGGCTTATTTTTTTTATTTATTGCAGAGATGAGGTCTCGACTGCCCAGGCGGGTCTTGAACCTGCGGGCTCAGGCAATCCACTCACCTCAGCCTCCCAAAGGCGCGGGATTACAGGCTGAGCCACCAAGCCCAGCTTACAGGAACAACTTTTTACATTTTTCCTTTTTTTTAACATTTTAGATAACTTTTTCCCTTTATAGTTTGATTAATGTTTAGTAACTTTTTATTAAGATAAGTCTATATGATTTCAACATATATGGCCAGGATGAAAAGGCTGGCACCTGTGCTAAATTAAGAAATTAATATGGGTTCTAGTGCCCCAATATTTACCTGGGGGTTGTTGGGGTGATGATGAGCCAGTGCCAGGCACTTTAGATTTCCAGGGTTCCATAAGTGGCCACCATTTGTGAGCCAAGTGTTTTCTCCTCTCTTCAGAAGAGAGTGACCCGCTTGCCAATGGCTTTCTGGCCTGCACAGTGAACAAGGTCTAGGAGGCTTAGGCCTTTTGGGGACAACTATGCTTGTAGAGCTTCCACAGACTGTTCCCATAAGCAACAGACACCATCCCCTTAGCAAGTTTATTCTTTCCAGGTCTTTGATGGGTGGTTGGAGTTTTGTCACTAATGGTGACTACCACTTGGGGTGCTTCTTTGATCCTCTGGTTCTGCTGCCCTCCATGTTGGCACTGGTTTTTTTTCTTTTTCTTCACGTTTTGACTGAAAAAACTTAAAAGCTTCTTTTTAGTAGGTTATACATATGAAATTTTTTGACCATTTGTCTGTTTGTAACAGTCTGATAACTTTAGAATGAAGAGACCACAGGGACGTGAAATGATTTGTTCCTACTTATTTATAATTATAAGCAGGTACATTTGTTAAAAACCCTTATAAATTATTAAATTTTGGTGAGAGTGATCAGTTCCCATCCTTACTGTGCTCACACAGAGCACCCAGTATTTTATCCCTCTGGCAGAAGTACTAGGCTTAGTAAAAGTGACTTAACTGGGTGGGAATGGCCAATTCCCAGACGTTATGTCATGCAGAGTGTTTACCATTTAAAGTTTTACCTGTCCCATAAGAGGGTACTAGTTAGGCACAACAGATGATTTAACCATTTGTTTCTAAAATACAACTTTAGCAAGTCTCATGTAACAAACACTGGTGTTATGTAGCATTAATATTTTAACATGTGGCAAATGTGGAAGTATAATTTCACTAGAACACTTGCATGTTTAGTTGAAAAAGCAGATTAAAATTATAACTGACTTGTTTAGCTGGTTAACAGGATTAATTAACATGTGCTGTCTTTACTCTTGTCTGGGAAGAAGGTAGATATAGTCCCAGTTTAGATTTAACTGGAGAGCGATTTATTATTATTTTTTAAAAAAAGCATGAACTTTAATACTTTTTGTCCCAACCATCCCCTGAGGAGAGACCGTTAAGTCATGTGGAAACCTGAATGGGCTTCCCAAGTACACACTGGGTGGTGAGGAGGTGGTGCACATGGTTTGACTTGCTACAGCTAGCTGGGCTGCCACCAGGGGCTTATTAGGCAGTGGGGGAGGGGGAATGAGAAGGCTGGAGGCTGGGGTTAGGTACCATGGCCATTGGCATTGGCCCCTTTTCTAAAGGTAAGAGAGACGAGAGACTGGAGACCAGGGCTAGGCGTCATGGCCATAGATACCAGCCCCTCCACCACAGGCAGAGGTAGAGGGCAAGAAGGATGAGCAGGAAGAAAAACTGATGGAGAGGGGAATAAGAGCAGATTACAAGAGACAAGAAACAAGAGACAAAAATATGGCAGGAGGAATGGATATTTGGGTGGCGAGCTAACTTTTAAAAAGCCTGAATATATGGAATTTTAAGGTATTTGTCACTTCCTTTTAAGTACAAATGAAGCTGCAGGCATGTATTAGTAGTTAGGAAGTCACCTTTCTGGCCAGGTTGTGTTATTCCCCAATTTATATTGTCGAATTTTTCATACTTGGTCACCAGCTGAAAGAGTCAGCTGGGGTAAGGTGGGCCAGAGCCAGTGCATTTATTTTTGGGCTTTCAAAGTTTGAGAGACCCAGTAATTTATTTGAACAATAAAGCTAGGAGTTTAAGAGCATATTTAAATATGTGGGTGTGGGTCATAAGTGAGAAAAGGCATATAATGCAGCGGTTGAATGTTGGGAGCCAACATCTATAACTACATGACTGAGGCCTATAAAGGCCCATCTGAAAGATCGCCTCTAACAAGCAACACCTATAATATTGGCGTGTGATTAGTGACCAGTGTGCATACATGGCAGTAAAACTTATAAGTAAATCTCTATATACCTGATGGAAAGTTGCACAGCAGAATTATTTTATATGACCTTGTCCCTTCTAAGTTGTACTTCTTTCTAGATATTTTCAAACTTCTATTTCCTGGTAGACTGGTTAGTCAGCTCTTGTTCCCGAAAGCAGTTTCCCCTAGAGCTAAGATTAGAAACTAAATTCCCATAATAGTTTTATCGCCCTGCCTCTAGCCAGGCAGAACGTTTTTTCTAGTTTCGTTACATACCGAAACTCTGTTTGCTTCAGCCCGTGGCCATCGTCATGGCGGCCATGCATTTCCTTGTTCAAGAGTGTGACAGCAACTATTTGATTTTTAGAGTAGACTTCTTAGGATAAAATATATACATATACACTTATAGTTGCATTTACATTTTATAGTATATTTGAGTAAATTTTATGCTTGCTGTTTTGTTTCCTTTTGCTACATTATTCAAATATAATAGTTACTATATGATTTATAAAAGAATTAATGATAAGGTATTAGCTTAATAGGATATAGCATAGTATTAAAGGTCAATCATTAGATTATATAAAAATTAAAGTTTAGACATAGGAAATTCATTTAAGTCATGGTAAGGTTTCTTAGTTTAAGAATAAGTTTTAATCGTTATAGAATTACAGGACACTATGTTGAATCATAATAGGTTAATAGAATAACTAAGTCATTTAAGTAAACTTATAGATTATAGTATAGTGTTAAGTTGATAATATTAATCGTTAAAAATATTAGGAGTCAGTAAATTTGGATTTAACTTAGAAAAGTTTTTGTATTAATCAGGGTTTGGAACAAAGAGTATAATATGAATGATTTATTGAACATTATGGAAAACACTTTGAACAATCTGTATTGAAATTGTGCACCTGTGATTTTAATGTAAGTTTTGTGAAACACATCGTGCATCATGGAATTGTAATTGTTTGCTTGGAACTTGCAAGTCTCGTGATGGTCTTGTGATGCGTAGTTTGTAAAGCGCAATATGCATGGAATTTGTACGCCCCCAACAAGTGATTATCACACTGCTGGAGGGTATAGAAAATGGTATGTAAGTTGGAAGGAGTTTGAATAAAATTTGGCTTCAGTCCTGATCAGACTGTTCCCAGAAGAACTGCCTCTGAGTGGTTTCTTCTCACCGTCTTGACTCTCCGGTGCGGGTCCTAACCCTTCCCTCATAGATTGCTGACCAGGGCTGGCAAGTCGGAGGTGTATGCTAGGAACCCAGAGATCTGAGTAGATGCAAAGAATTGTGACACCCAAAAAAGTTAAGAAAGAAGAGTTTATTCAAAAGTAAATTAGCAACTTGGCAAGACCTCACATCTACAATAAATCAAAAATTATCCGGGCATGGTAGCATGCTCCTATAGTTCCAGCTACTTGGAAGGCTGAGGCGGAAGGATCGCCAGAGCCCAGCAAGTCGAGGCTGCGGTGGCCGGGAGCGGCCACTGCACTCCAGTCTGGGCGACAGAGTGAGACTCCAACTCAGGGGAAAGAAAAAAAATAAATTAGAGAGAGAAAGAGAAGGAAAAGAGAAGATTCACCCCACAAGAGGGAGAAGGGGGCCAAAGCCAGGAAGCACGGCAACAGCCATAGCTCAAAGAGCACATGGCCACACCAGAGTCTTGCAAGGCAATGGCCGCTGGTTGCTTGTGGTTGAGTCCTTTTAACCATTCCCCTAGATGAGGGAGGATCATTAAGGTGAGTGGGTGGTGGTCTGCTTCCACATCATCACAAAGGGGCAGACAAGTGCAGATACTGATGATGTTAGGTGATGGACAGGAGGCAGATGGGTGGGTTAGTCACATGATTGCTGCCATGATGGAGCTTATCTGTGTCATGTAGTTCACAGAGAACTGATTAGGTTAACCCTGGGGGAGGTAGGGTGGTGGTGGGAGGTAGGGGTGGGGACTCCTGCAAGTGACTTGTTAGACATTTGCAATTCACAAACTCAGACATTTGCAACTCACAAACTATTATGGCTTTGACCTTGTCAAGGAATCAAAAGTTTACTAGAGATTATTATGCTAAACCATGAATGGTTGGGCTGTCCTGGTCTTGCATTTGAAGGAGATTTGCCTAGGGGGGATGGGATAGGCTGCTGCTTGTCCTGCAGTAGAATGGTTTCTAATGGTTACGCTGAGGCAAAAAGACTAAAGAATAAGCTAAGTTTCTTCTAGGTTTCTATAGGTACCTTTCAAAAGCAGTGATGGTCTGCCATGGAATGAGCACCCTGAGTTCCAGGGCCAGACCGACCAAGGGTCATGGGGATCCTCCCACCTAACACTAGGGCTTTGAGTTGAGAGAGAGGAGTGAGGGAGAGATGATCCTATGAGAGGTTTTACTCACCCTTGTAATTGAAGGATGAAATGTGAGCCGGTGCATGGATGGTAATTTAGCAAGGCAAGTGGAGAGTCCCATTTCAGGGCTCATCTCGGCAAGGTTTATGGGAGGGGATCACCGGAGGTGGGCTCATGAGAGAAGAGCCCACCCAGTTGCAGTGGATTTTCTCACAGGTTGAAAGAACACACACTTTATGTGAAAGGACCGTAATAGAGTATACCATAGACTTAGGTTAGGAGCATGCTATAACCCAATAAATATGGAATCGGCTTGTGAACAATAGCACAGTCAATTTTAGTTTTCTGTCTTGAAACATATAACTGTTTAAAGTTCCAGTTTTGGGAAAAACTACAAATTCTTCCCTTGTCTCACTTTCCCCGTAGCAACAACCAATCAGGTGCCAGGGAGAAATCACCTAAATTTCCAGATGTCTCTGCAACTTCCCTAGCTAGTGGGCCCAGGTCAGCCCGAGTCAGGCTAGCCAATCCTCCACGATTAAGCTGACCACCAGAGGAACTACCCAATTAAATGGTAACAAAACTGGAAAGCCCCCCCCCAAACTCCTCCTCCCTTTGTGTAAAAGCATAAAAGGCATCTGCTTAAGGAAATCAGAGCCTCTGAATGTACTCTGCTGTGTCGGTTGTCGACAGAGGTCCAGGCTCGAGCTTGTAAATAAAAACCCTCTTGAACTTTCATCAGAATTGGCTCTTGGTGGTCTCTCAGATTAAACTTTCGACCACTACATATGTCAGTAGGAGAAATTTTAAGGTGTGTCCTTATAGCAGGTGAGGAAGAGGCAGCCAGGAAACAGATCAAGCCCTGGGAGAGAGAGGGAAAAGGGGAGAGAGGGAGGAGGTGATCTAGCGAGTCCTAGCCTAAAGCTTTTCCTGGGTTTCCACACCAAAAATGTAAAGTATGCTGAGAAGGAAGAAGTGAACTGCTGGTGGTTTAAAAGTTTCTGAAAGAAGAGAAGGGAGGGGTTGGCTGGCTCTACAGAGAGAAACCGGCGTTCTTTGTTCTCTTGCAGGCCACTATAAAACCTCAGCTGAGGTTTATCGGGTTTCAAGAAGCAGTTTAGGGAGCTTGAGTTGTTAGTTGTCAGGCCTTGAGATGCAGATGTTGGTACTGTTACAGGCTGCTGGTCCTGGGGCCTTGAAGTGCAGGTGTTTGCACTAAACCAGTCACTATAAGGAATGTTGTTACTCACTTGTCTCTGAAATGCAGCTTTAGGAAAGCAACATTGACAGTCAGAACCAGGAATAGTCAGTATCAGCATGTTATCAGTCACATAGCTTTGGGATGCAGTCTTGTGAAAGCTGATATTGGCAGTAAAACAATTAGTAACAGGATGCATTTAGAGCAGAGTGTTATCTTTTTGGGCCATCGCTACTCTGTGTTCCGTTTGTGAGGTTCACGTGATGAGTTGTTTTAACTACAACCTCTTCTTCTAATCCCCTACAAACCCTATCAATATCCACAGGCGGTACGGCCCTGCTGTGATGTGGATGCTGTGGAAAGAATGCAGAATGGACTCCAAACATGCAGTGTGAACACTGTCAGCGTGAAAGTGGAGTGACTCATATCAAAATCAACTAAACGGAGCTGGAAGGTTAAGACGAGAGGGCCCTCAAGCATGAACTGCCTGACAACAGGACCTGCTGCCAAAGATTCCCTCAAACTACAGCCATGCATGAAGAACCACAACCTAGCACAAAGGCCACTTCTATGAGGATATGTGCCCGGCAACTGCCTGTTGAAGCTTGAGTTGATGTGGTTCTTGCTATTAACTCTTTGGGTCTCACTCTATCACCCAGGCTGGAGTGTAGTGGCACCATCATGATTCACTGCAGTCTCAATCTTCTGGGCTCAGGCAATTCTCCAACCTCAGTTTCCTAAATAGCTGGGACTACAGGCATGCACCACCATGCCCGTCTCATTTTTTGATTTATTGGTAGAGGTGGGGTTTTGCTATGTTGTCCTGGCTGCTTATTAATAATTATTATAATCAAGCACCATTATTTTAAAACAGTTTATGTAATTCTCCTCATTTTACCTTTAAATCCTGCTTTCCTTTGCCTCACTGGGTTCACCCATGACCCGCACAAGTCACCATGGCACTTGTATTGCAGATTTGCAAATCCTTCTGCTCATTCTGGAATCAACTTGTTATCTTTGGAGAATCTCTCTGTGTTGCTATTTTAGATTGGCAGTAGACTCACTGAACACAGTCTTATGATGGAGTCACCAGAATGGGTGCAGCAGAATCAAATAGAGGTGAGAACCAGGTGTCTCTTAACTGCAGGGAGGCGAGCAGAGATGTCCCATTTGGAGACCCTACAGATCTAGTGACTATGAGAAGGGGCTCAGCATGAGACAAGTCACCTGGGTTGTCTGCGCCTCCAGAACTAAGGCCTGGCCAAAATCTTTGATCTTGGTTGTCTGCGCCTCCAGAGCTGAGGCCTGGCCAAAATCATGGCCCACTGAGAGGGCAATCCCACTTAACTGGGAAGCCAGCCCTGAAATTGCTTAGAAAGGCGTTCAGCGCCACCACCAGCACCACCTAGTGGTGGCTGGGAGGGTGAACTGCCGAAGGCAGGCAGCCAGCACCCAGCCCCGACCCGGAGAGGTGTGCCTGGCTCAGACTCGCCAACATCAGGAGCTGTGTCACAGCGACCCCACCTCCCTGTGGTGTTTCCTTTTTTTAGGGACCCTGGGAGGAGGTAGAGAGCTTCAAGCTGAGCATGTGACAGTGGGGGTTTCTGAAGCCATCACAGTGGCTGGCGGAGACCAACACCTGGGACAGCACAATACAGGGCAAGGGAACTGCAATCCATGCTGACAGCCCCTGGCTACCTTGGGGAAGCTGAAGGGGCAGCCACTGGTTCAGCCACCCACAGCCCAGCCACCAGCACCACCTCATGGACAATCCTACTCATCTTTCCGCGGGCAGGAGAAATGGGATCTGAATGGGAAGTGTCAAATTCAGGAAGGTTTAGAACTGGGTATAAAGATGACAAAATCAAAAGATTTTTTTTGTTGAAGTCAAGACAAAAGTGTGTTTAATTTTAATGCACATATTTAAGATAATTAGACATATTTGCCAAGTTAACAGAGTAGCTTTTGGATTCCAATTAAAAATAGGTAATTGAGTTGTTGATTTAGACTCATGACTTGAAGTTGAAAGGCTCTCTGTTATGTACTTGGGTGTTACAAATAAGCCTTAACCCAGAGAGAGGAAACAACTTCAAGCTGAGTAGATATCAAAACAGGAGGAGTGAGCAGGGGCGGGTGGGCTGGGGAGGGAATGTGTGATCCACCAACCTCTATCCCTCACCCCAGCATTCAGGAGACTCTTTCTCTTCTCATCTCTTCTTTCCTCTTTTCTTCTCTTCTCATATTTTCTCTTCTCTTCTCTCCTCCTGCCCCCTTTGTTTCTTCCTTTTCTTTTCTTTCCTTCTTCTGGGACTTGAAGCCTTACCAAGAAAACTGGAGTCTGGAGTCATTATTGTGCAAAAGCATGACTTTAAAAATACCGGCACCTGACTGCAACGGGAGACGTTATGGTGGTTCCTCAAAAACTTAAATACGGAATTGCCATAAGATACAGCAATTCTTCTGTAACTAAACATAAATGAACTGAAGACCAGGACTTGAACAGATCTGGGTCCAGCCATGTTCACAGCAGCGTCATCACAACCGCCAGACAGCAGAAACAAACTGGGTGTCCATCAACAAATGAATGGGTAAGCAAAATATAACACATATGCACCATGACACGCATCTCAGCCTTAAAAAGGAAGGAAATTCTGACATTTGCTACATACAACATGGATGAACCTTGATGACATTATACTGATGAGATAAGCCAGTCACAAGAAGTCAAATACTGTCCAAGTCTCTTATGAGGTACTCAGGGTAGTCAAATTCTTGAAGACAGGGAAGAGAGTGATGGATGCCAGGGGCTGTGGAGGGAGAATGAAGAGTCAGTGTCTAGTGGGTTCACACAGTTTCAGCTTCCAAGCGTTCTGTGGATGATGGCAGTGATGGTTGCACAACAATATGGATTACTTGATGCTGTTGAACTATAAGCTTAAGATTGGTCAAAATGGTAAATTTTCTTATACATATTTTACCACAATTAAAGAATTTTTAGAAATCCTTTAAAAGCCCATCCTTTGAGGAGAAAAAGGGAACGACACCTGAGACTTTACAGTTTGACAAGCATTTTCACACACATAATCACACATGCATCAACAATAGCCCTGAGACAAAAACATGTATATATGTATTAGCTCTGTCTCCCAGAAGAGAAAACCTGTGACTCAAACAAAGTGAGATGACTTTCCCAAAAATGTGAACCTGGGCACATATCCAGATCTTCCTTCTTCGTGCTCTGTTCTGTTTTCTGACCATGCTGGTTCCCTCAATGAAGAGAAATCCTCAAAACCCTCAAATGTTCTGGGAGTGGAAATTTCTTCCCTAAGTTCTCCTTGTTGACTGGAGATGAGTCACACAATTTCAAACCCTACTATAATTTGTTACCCAAATCCCTCCTGGCCTGTGGCTGGTGGTCACAGGAGACAGGGAATAGCTGGGCTCATGATGACTGGAGGCAACTGACGCCAAGTGTCAACATGCCCCCAAACCAGCTGCCCACATCCAGGAAGTTGGAAAAGCTACTCTAAAATGCTGACATCACAGAGTAGCCCCAATAACCTGCTATGTCCAGGTGTCCCTGTCTTCATGAGCTGGAGAGCATGTTTGGTGTCTGACAGCCCTGCTGGAATTCACCTTCTCCAGTTTTTTGCTTTGTGGCTCAGCTTCCTTGATTGTAGAATGAGGCTAAAATGATATTTACTTGACAGCATTACTAGGGGGATACACTGAACCAAGGTGGGAAATATGCTTGGCATATAGTAGGTGGTCAAGCAATAAGACACGATATTTTTTGAGCACTCACTCTATGCATCAGGCACTGAGAAGTCACAGTGTCCTCATCATCTCCTGTGATCCTCTCAGGGTACCTTCTAGTATGCCAGAGATCATTTATGATCTCCATGTACAGATAAGGAAATACGCTTAGAGAATTAAGTCATTATCCCAAGGTCACACAGCTGGCCATGACTTCTCTCTCTCTCTGTCTCTTTTTGTTTTTTAGAGATAGGGTCTCACTGTGTCAGCCAGGCTGGAGTTCAGTGTTGATCATAGCTCACTGTACTCTTGAACTCAAGTGATCTACCCATCCCAGCCTTCTGTGTAGGTAGGACTACAGGAATGTACTGCTATGCCCAGAAGTTTTTTCAAAAAAAAGAACCCTTTAAAAAAAAATACAAGGAAGGGGTCTCGCTATTTTGCCAAGGCTGGTTTCAAACTCCTAGCCTCAAGTGATCCTCCTGCTTCTGCCTCGCAAAGTGCTGGGATTACAGGTATGAGCCACCACCATGCCTGACCCAGCTTCTCTTCTTTTACCCAATGATCTCACCGCCACCATTCAGTGCCTGAATCATAGACTTTATTTCTTAAAAAGATATAGACCCACAAGAAAAGCAACACAGGTGAAAAATAACTGTAAAACTGTCAAAGAGCAGTCCTCTGTAGCCATCACCGCTTTTCCCCAATGGTTCTTGAGATTCTCTGATGTTGGAGTTGGACTGGGCTGGTCTGGAAACTGAGCCTTGGATGCCTGAGGTAGTCACTCAACACAGGCCTCCCTGGTGGGGTGGGGGCCAAGGACAGAACCCTGGGGAAAGTCAATGTCAAAGCCACAGACCATCCAAGCAAAGGGCAACCCAAAAGGGGCTGGACAGAAAGGCAGCATTCAGGAATAGTAGGACTCAATGTCAAGGGTGAGGATAGGGCTGAAATGGAGCTGGTCTTTGTGTTGATTAGGATGCTGATGTTGAGCTGCTGTAACAAAAAGCCCACCAAATAGTAATATATTCACTCAACAACATCAATGATGTCTTGAATTCAACATTAAAGTCCAGGTTGTGATGCAATTTGAAAGGTCAGTGACTTTGCTCCCAAAGGTGACCAGGAGTCTGGTCTGCTCCTGCCCCGCCCCTCCCCCGGAGCTGTTTCCTTCCACATGGATGCTGACTTCTACCCAGACATTCCAGCCCCAAAGAACAAAAGGACACGGAGCCCAAGAACTGTCTCCGTAAAGATAAGAACTAGAAGTTGGGCCTATAACTGCCCTCATCTTCCAACTCAATAATAAGGCCACAGAGACTGCAGGGAAGGTGGGTCACCTTGTGCCCTATGGAAACCCAGCAGCTTCTATGACCAGAAGGAAGGGGATTAAAAGGGCAAAAATGGGCTAGGCGTGGTGGCTCATGCATATAATCCGATCACTTTGGGAGGCCGAGGTGAGAGGACTGCCTGAGCCCACAGGTTCGAGACCAGCATGGGAAACTTGCAAGACCTCTCTACAATAAGTCAAAAATTAGCCAGGCATGGTGGTGTGTAGTTCCAACTACTGCAGATTCAACTACTTGGAAGGTTGAGGCGGAAAGATCACCTTGCCAGCAGGTCAAGGCTGTGGTGACCCTGAGCATGCCATTGCATGCCAGCCTAGGTGTCAGAGTGGGACTCCAACTAAAAAAAAAAATGGCTCAAATGGTCAATGTTCGTGTTTTACGAAAATTCCAAAAAATGTTTTAAAAAAAGGAGGCAAGGATGAAAACTTGGGGACAGTTATCAATCTCTCTCACAGTTGCCAATCCACAAAATCCATGGTGTGTTTTAAGGAAAAAAATGCAAAATATTACCTGGTCACTGTTTAGAAATTATTTTTCAAAAATTACAGACCAAGTGTAACTTTTTGGTGTTCATCTTTCCAGACCTATATCCACTACAGCAGTGTTTATTATTTATTTATTTATTTATTTTCATAGAGTCAGAGTCTCACTCCGCACCCAGGCTGGAGTGCAGTGGCACGCTCACAGTTACTGCAGCCTCAACCTGCTGGACTCAGGCGATCCTTCCGCCTCAGCCATGCAAGTAGCTGTAGCAACAGGTGCGCGCTGCCATGCTTAACTGATTTTTAAAAATTTCCTGCCGAGCTCGGTGGCTCAGCCTGTAATCCCGCGCTTTGGGAGGCCGAGGTGAGTGAATTGCATGAGACTGCGGGTTCGAGACCTGCCTGGGCAACTTGGCGAGACCTCATCTCTACAATAAAAATCCAAAAATTAGCTGGGCATGGTAGCGCGTGCCTGTAGTTCCAGCTACTTGGAAGGCTGAGGCGGAAGGATCACCGGAGCCCAGAAGGTCGAGGCTGCGGTGACCAAGAGCGGCCACTGCACTCCAGTCTGGGTGACAGAGTGAGACTCCAACTCAAAAAAAAATTTCCTTATTGTAGAGATGAGGTCTCACAATGCTGCCCAGGCTGTTCTTGAACTCCTGGGTTCAGGCAAACCTCCCAAAGTGCTGGGATGACAGGCATCAGCCACCATGCCCAGCTCGACTGCAGCAGTTTTTAAAGCACTACTAGGAAACAAACACCTTGTCACTCGCACAAGATTACATTATCAGGGGGGCAAAACTCATCAGCCTAGCCCTGGTCTCCTCCTTCCTAAATGCTCACTATGGGCCCCATCATGGCTCACTGCAGCCTGACTCCAGGGCTCGGGGCATTCTCCAGCCTCAGCTTTCCGAGTAGCTGGGACTATAGGCATGCGTCACCATGCCTGGCACATTGTTTTTTAAAATTTTTGTAATGATGAGGTCTCGTTATGTTGCCCAGGCATGCATTGAACTCCTAGGCTCAAGCAATCCTCCTGCCTCTGCCTCCCAAAGTGCTGAGTTTACAGGCGGGAGCCAGCACGCACATCCTCATCTATGTGTATTTGGTCCCTCAGTGAAACCTCTCTGAGCATTTGACTAAGGCCTCCATCCCCCACAAGGGACCAAAGCTAGAGAGCAAAGATAAATTTTTGTGTTCACAGTCATATTCTGGGTACAAGATTTGGAATTACTTGGGAAAATATGCAGTTAGGCAGAATTAGGAATCTGAGGTCTCTAATGCCATCAAACAAGCAGCAGTGGGAAAAGACAGCTTAGTGCACACAAGTGAGGAGGTTGAGTGTGGGGCGGGATCAGGGGGACCGTTTATCTTAGGGGCTGGCAGTGATGATGACCCAGAGTCCGGCTGCTTCATGGAGAGGCCCACCTCCAGCTCCCAGGCTGGGGAGTCACAGCATCTGCTGGTCTATTTCCTAGACTTCCCGCAAGAGCCCGTGTTGGAGGACGGGTCCTGCCTGCCATCCACCGGCCCTTGGTGGGTTTCTGTTCTTTACAGGCAAAGCCGGTTTCCAGATCACAGGTTTCCCCAGCAATCCCCACCTTCCCAGGGCAGTAGATTCCTCCTAGGTTTCAATGCGATCAGGTGAGCCAGGCAGAGCACGTAATCAGGGTTACTTGGTTTAGCAGAATTTTCTCAGGAGCCTTTGCGGGACCAGAGATGGGGAAGGAGATGGAGATGGGGGTGCAGAGGGAGCCATGGGGCCCTGTGGGACTTGGGCTATCCAAGCCTTGGGCATGTCTAAACCCATACCCATGCAGCTTGTATGGTGATATAAATGCCTCCTCCATTTAGCGATCTGCCACTCATGGGAAATTCTATGTTCGTTGGGGGTAGGACTGACAGGAAGGTTCTGAATTGCACACCAGGCTTGTATCCAGAGCAGGAGCACAGGCAACCAGCAAGAGCATCTGAGCCAGCAAGAAGAGCAGGCAAGCTAAGAATGCTCTGAAGTCTTCGGGAGAGCTAGCCTACAAGCAGGCTATGGGTTTCAGTACATCTTGTCTCTCTTGGAGTCACAGAACCCAGATCTTATGGTGCTGCGTGGCTGTGTGGCTCACAATGCTGCCTCTCCTCCCATTGCCTGCTTTGCCCTGGTTCTGGGTCCCCAGCCTACTCCGCCTGCCCCTAAGGACCGCGTGAGTCACTCACAGGCAAAATGATGATCTGCAGAGGCCACACGGTGCCCCCAGAAGACAGAATGACCACCATCCTTATTCCACTGATGGCTCTAAGCAGTCCAACACTTCAGGAGGGTCCCGGGAGAAGTACCCTGGGTCGGAGAATGGTCAAGATTCTGATAAGATGTGTGAAGATCACCTGGGAATCCTGTTGAAGTGCAGGGTCTGAGTCAGAGGGTCGGGGGTAGTCTGAGACTGTGTCTGACCAGTTCCCACATGAAGCCAATGCCCCTGGTGCAAGAAACACAGTTTGGCAGCAAAGATCCAGGGTATTTTACTTGACAGATGTGCAAGGTGGCCAGAGATGGAGTGGCTTGTCCAGGGTGGCAGAGCAGGGTAGCACACATGTGAAGCTAATGGGCCAGGCTTATGCATACAGCTGTTTTGCCAAAAATCGATCACCTCCTTAGGCCGGTGCACAGGTGGAGTGTGTTCCGTCCAGGCTCCTCATTGCAGCCATTCTCCTTCCTCCATGGGACGAGTGTCTCCCTCTGGTGGAGACAAGGAGCACACAGCGCCTGAAGACAAATCCAGCTGGGACAAGTCAGGGGACAACACTTATTCTGGACTTTTCCCTTGGCAGAGTGCTTTTTCCTCCCATTCACCCTCCCAACCCGAGGGGTGAGGTTTTTACTGGTGATGTCCTATCAAGCCCTTGGACCCTCCCAGCAACCTCACGTGGCAGCTATGGTTATTCCAACATGGCACGCATCCCACTGAGATGGAGAGGATAGCCAACAGGCCCAAGGACATTCAGGAGGAGCCCCCGTACCTCAGACCACCAGGGCCCCTCCCTGAACTGTGAATAAACCCACAAAAGCAATGACCCCTGTCCAATATCACCAGGAACTGGTGGGGCTGAAGACATCCCAGGATTGTCTAATGTGACAGTGATCATGGACTATTTCTGTAGCCCCAACACAGAAAGTTCTTCAGTGCCTGGCCTGACCTCTTCTCCCACCGCCTACTCCTGGTCCCTGCCCAGGGACTTAACAGGTCACTGATGAAGGCCTAGGCAGTGGCTTAGCAACCATTCCAGCCGAACAGAGCAGTCCAGGGTTCCAGTGTGTGGGCCTGCCACTTCAGCCCACATCTACCATTCCAGTGGGCACCACAACACCTCTCCAAGGGAGCATATTCCGGGATGCTTGGGTGGTCGACACCATGGTCTGACCAGTTTCTGTTCTGACCCAGGCTGACCTTCTTTCAGATTCTGGAGCTCAGGTCCTCTCTGGACCTACCCCCCAACCACAGGCCTGTGTGGGTCACTGATGGGAATATCCTTGTCACCATCTTCCTGTGTCCAGGAGAGCAGACTTTTTGCCAGTGCAGGCCTGGTGCTCCCTGGAGAAGGTGAAGGCCCAGAAAGGTGTCCCCAAGGAAGGTTCTAGGCATGACTGCTGCCGAAGAAGCCCCTCATGCCCCAAGAGCTGGTTGCCAGCCCAGTATTGTTCCTAATATTTTTAAACATTGAGGAAATTCAGTACAAGTACTGTTATGGTCCAAGTAAATGCTTGGCTGCTATCTCTCAATGCAAATAAATCAAGAGGCAGGGAATTGGCAGAGAGATGTTTATTTCTCAGTTCTGAATTCAGTGAGCAGAGCCTGGCTCCTGGCATCTCTGGTACGGGTCTCCTCACCTCTTTGGTTCCACAGTACATTTTTATGAATTTAGGGTTGCTCGTACCAATACATTGACTATGTGACTGACAGAGCATTGTATAGGATTCAAGTTACAGCCACATTTCTCACTAAGAACTCTTATGGTCCACATTTCCTGGTATCTGTTACCAAATTGTAGCTCATCTCTCTCAGTGAAACAAAACTGAGGACTTTATTAAGCTTGCCATAGAGTAAGAGAGTTAACAGAGCATATTACAAAGTAAATCATTACTTACTACAACATTACTTAATAAATACTAATTAATCTTTACTTACTACAATCATTACTTAGTAAATACTAATTAACAATATGTTAGCAATATGTTGTTAATTAGTATTTATAACACCCAAAACATTATAGAAATTACAAGGCTGATGGCAATCCGGATGCTATATTTTCAAATCTATGACCACTAATAAAAGGGAAGGAAGAGGGTTTCATTTCCCTCAGTTGAGTAAGCAAAGTCTGCAGGGGTTTAAGGGTTCTTTGAAGTGACTTGATGGGAATGCATAGGAGATAAGGAAATATACTTTCCTTTGCTAATTCCCAGGAAGGTAGGTATACACAGGCCTGCTAGAACACTTTGAGAGTTGTGGCGAGGGACTTCCGGCAAGATGGCAATGGGACAGCATGGTCCATGAGACCCTCCACGAAAAAGAACACTCATAAAGACCCTAGCTCTCTCCCACTGGCTACAGCTCCCATATTCGGCAGCCTGCTCTTCACAGGGAGCTCAGCCACCACCACCACCACTGCTCAGACATCACGGTGGTCTGGGCTGCTGCCACAGCCATGGATGCTGCCACTGCGGTCATTGCCCGCCCATACCTGAGGCGACCCACGATTTCGGACCGTGACGCCCCCGCAAGCAGGATCCTCTGAGATCGCCGCCGCCACTGCCACTGCCATGCCACACTGCTCGCCTGGAGCCAGGTCTGTGGAGCTCCCCCTGTGAACAGGGGAGCTGCAGATGCCAACACCAGATCCTCCCCCTCCGAACTGCAGGCTTCAGCAGCTGCAGATAAAGGTCTACTGGAGCAGTGGGATAGCACCGCCGGCTGGGCATCCAAGGTAACAACATCAAAACGGGAATGACAGATGCTCTTCTCCCTTGATAAATAGACAAGACCAGATCTCAGTAATAGACTGGGCAGGGAGCCCATATCTGAACTGTTCTTCACAGCAGGGCAGAGACAAATGACCCTAACTGTGAACAATTCTACCAGCCTGCAAAGACAGTTAGAAATCAGAAATCAGACAGTTAGAAATCAGGACATTGGACTTAAAGGAAATGTCTCAGAGTGTGCTTGTTTGGTTCTGTTAGTTTACTGACTTTATCCCTTTTCCCTTTTTTTTCATTTTCTTTTTTTCTTATTTGTCTGTAAACCCCATCTTTGTATAGAGGAATAGCACAATAATAAGGAGGTTGATTAGCTTGTACATTAGCATCATTGTGTGTTTTAGTTTTTTATATGGTTGTTGGTTAGTTTTCAATCATGGTTATTGCTTTTCTTTTTATTTGTTTCAGTATTTGTGTCTCTTTTCACTTGCCAGTCGGTACACTCATCTGTTTTCCCTCTCACTCCTCTCTCTCTCCACCCCTGTCTTCCCCCCACTGCCTGCTGCATTCTCTTCCCTCTGTTAATCTCATATTGCTTTCAGGGAGTAAACCTACAACCCCACTGCATGGACAGATTCCATGGAAGTGGGAAGTGGGTTTCAGACTATCCATACACTTGTTGGCGGATGCTGGGATCTGCAGAGAGATTTTGAATCATAGCTCCCCCTTTAATTAAATTCCAAAACTGAAAAAAGGACTGCCCTCAACCTACAGTCCAACTCGTAGAACTGAGCAAAGCAAGAGGAAATACATTAGTAAGAATAGGAGATTGAGCAAACAGATGTAAAAGCAACCCCTCCACCCCTGAATAACAGAATTAAAGAAGATGGGGAAGTGGAGGGAAGGGAAAAGTAGGGAGGAAAAATCTGCACAAATGAAGAAAAACCAAAATAAGAATATAGGGCTCACACAGACCCCTGGGAGGTCACACACTGAGAAAACAGACTTCGGAACACAAACAATGAAGAGCCCCCAGAATAACTGGTCACAAGCAACAAACTCAGACATCATGTCATTAATAGAGAGAATTTAAAAAATTGAGGAAAGACAAGAGGAAAATAGGAAGGAGCTGATGACAGAAATAACAGCAGTAAAGAATACTGTGATGGAAATAAATAACAAACTAATAAGCATGGAAAGCAGAATTACCCAAGCAGAAGAAAGAATCTCAGAACTTGAAGACCAAAATACAGAACTAACCCAAACTGTCAAAAACATAGAAAAGAAGCTTAAAAAGGCAGAACTAAACCTTCAACAGATGAATAATTACTTCAAGAGACCTAATCTAAGAGTAATTGGCCTTCCTGGGGCAGAGAGAGAGTAAGAGGCCACACTGGAACAAACATTTCATGAAATCATTCAAGAAAACTTCCCTCATCTCATCAGCAATGCAAAAATTCAAACACAAGACATTCAGAGAACCCCTGCAAGACAACAAATGAGAAGACCAACTCCCAGACACATAATAATTCACCTAAAAGTAGCTATAAAAGAAAAAATCCTAAAGGCAGCAAGAGAAAAAGGTCAGACTACCTACCAGGGAAGACCAGTTAGAATAGCAGCAGATTTATCTAGCAAACCTGCAGGCTAGGAGAGCTTGGAGACCTATCTTCAAAGTTCTAACTATAAACAATTTCAACTAAGAATAACCTACCCAGCCAAGCTAAGCTTCATCAGTGAGGGAGAACTGAAATCTTTCCCAGATATTCAATCCCTAAGAACCTACGCTGCCACCAGACCACCTCTACAAGAAACACTTAAGAAAGTACTAAACATAGAAGAAAAGGAAAAAAGAACAACAACATTCTTCACAAGAATACAGGCAAAAGATTAAAAACACACATGAACCAACTCCAAAATCGAAAGAAAGACAACAAACAGGAACAACAGCTCTGTAAGAACCTTATGACAGGGATAACTCTTGCATTTCAATAATTAGCCTAAATGTGAATGGACTAAATGCACCACTGAAGACAAATAATGGCAAAATGGATAAACTATCGCTAGGCAACAACTTATTGCCTTCAAGAGACTCACCTCACTAGAAAGGACACTCACAGACTCAAAGTAAGAGGATGGGAAACAAACTTTCAGGCAAACAGAACACAAAAGAAAGGAAGAGTCATGATCTTAAAATACCCTTTACGCTATCAAAAATTTAAAAAGATACAGAAGGCCACTACATAATGATAAAAGGTTCAATTCAGCTGGGCTCGGTGACTCAGCCTGTAATCTCGCTCCTTTGGGAGGCTGAGGTGAGTGGATTGCCTGAGCCCACGGGTTCAAGACCCACCTGGGCAGCGAGACCTCATCTCTACAATAAATCAAAAAATCAGCCGGGCGTGGTAGCGCATGCCTGTAATTCCAGCTACTTGGAAGGCTGAGGCTGAAGGATTGCCGGAGCCCAGCAGGTCGAGGCTGGGGTGGCCAGGAATGGCCACTGCACTCCAGTCTGGGCAACAGAGTGAGGCTCCAACTCAAAAAAAAAATGTTCAATTCATCAACAAGAAATATCCATCTTAAACATATATGCACCCAACATAGGAGCATCAATTTTCATAAAGCAGCTTCTACGTAAACTCAAAAAAGATATCAACTCTAACACTACCATAGCTGAGGACTTGAATACCCCATTCACAACCCTAGACAGATCATCAGGAAAAAATTAAGCAACGAGATCCTGAACCTCAATGTGACTCTTGACCAAATGGACTTAATTGATACCTACAGAACACTCTATCCAACGACCACAGAATATACATTCTACTCATCACCGCATGGAACGTACTCTAAGATCAACCACATACTTGGCCATAAATCAAGCATGAGCAAATTTAAAAGGACCGAAATTTTGTCACGCACCTTCTTGGACCACAGTGAAATAAAAATAAACATCAACACCAACAAGGTCCCCCCAAAACCCACAAATACATGGACACTAAACAGCATGATGCTAAACAACTCCTGGGTCAATGATGAAATCAAAACAGAGATTAAAAGATATCTGGAAACAAATGAAAATGAAGAAACATCTTACCAAAATCTCTGGGATGCCATGAAAGCTGTAGTAAGAGAGGAATACATATCCCTACAAACACATATGAAGAAAATGGAAGGATCACAAATTAACAGCCTAACAAGGAAGCTGGAAAAGCAAGACCACAAAAACCCTAATTTCAGCAGAAGAATCCACATCACCAAAATAAAAGCCCAAATCCAGGAAATAGAAGACAAATAGATAATACAAAAAAATCAATCAAACAAAAAACTGGTTCTTTGAAAGGATAAACAAGATAGATGGTCCCCTAGCTAGACTAACAAAGAAAAAGAGAAGAAAAGCCCAAATAAGCAAAGTCAGAAACACAAAAGATGAAGTCACATCTGACCCTGAAGAAATTCAAAAGATCATTAGAGACTACTATGTACACGTGTATGGAAACAAACTTGAAAAACTTAAGGAAATGAAGGACTTTCTGACATCACACAACCTGCCTAGGTTGAAACAAGAAGAAATTGAGACCCTAAATAGACCAGTAACAATCAAGGAAATTGACTACATAATAAGAAAACTACCTACAAATAAAAACCCTGGACCAGATGGTTTTCTAGCAGAATTCTACAAGACATTTAAGGAGGAACTGATATCAATCCTACTGAAGGTATTCCAGGCAATTAAGATAGATGGAACTCTCCCCAAATCATTTTATGAAGCTAACATCACATTGATACCCAAGCCAGGTAGCCAGGTAAAGACCCAACAAAGAAAGAGAACTACAGGCCAATATCTTTGATGAACATAGATGCTAAAATTCTCAACAAGATCCTAGCAAACCGGATTCAGCAACACATCTCAAAAATCATCCATCATGACCAAGTAGGCTTCATCCCTGGGACGCAAGGCAGGTTCAACATTCGTAAAACTGTAAATGTAATTAAATACATCAACAGATGTCAAAACAAAAAAAGCTTTTGATAAAATCCAGCACCCCTTCTTGATAAAAACCCTTGAACATCTAGGCATATGTGTAACATATCTCAAAATAGTAAAAGCCACCTATGAGAAACCCACAGCCATCATACTCCTAAATGGACAAAAATTGGAACCATTTCCCCTGAAAACTGGAAGACAAGGATGCCCACTGTCACCTCTCCTGTACAATATAGTATTGGAAGTCCTGGCTAGAGCAATCAGAGAAGAAAAGGAAATCAGGGGTACCCAAATAGGAAAAGAGGAAGTCAAGTTATCTCTCTTTGCAGATGACATGATTGTGTACCTTGAAAACCCAAGAGAATCTGTCAAAAACCTCCTTACACTGATAAAGGACTTTGACAGTCTCCAGGTATAAAATAAATGTGCAAAAGACAATCACATTTCTTTACACCAATTATAAACAAACAGACACCCAAACAAAAAGCACAATTCCATTTACAATAGCCACAAAAAAAAAAAAAATGAAATACCTAGGCATCTTCCTAACCAGAAACATGAAAGACCTTTACAATGAAAACTACAAAACACTGCTCAAAGAAATCAAAGATGACACAAACAAGTGGAAAAATATCCCATGCTCATGGATTGGAAGAATCAACATTGTGAAGATGTCCATCCTACCTAAGGTAATCTACAGATTTAATGCAATACCCATCAATTTACCAACAACATTCTTCTCAGACCTAGAGAAAACAATACAGGAATTCATATGGAAACACAAACGACCAAAATAGCCAGAACAATCCTCAGCAAAAAAAGCAGGAGGTATCACATTACCAGACTTCAAACTTTACTATAAAGCTACAATAATCAAAACAGCTTAGTATTGGTACAGGAACGGGCATATCGACCAATGGAATAGAATTGAGATTCCAGAAGCAAAACCTCAATTTCTCAACCAACTCATCTTCGACAAAGCCTCCACCACCTACCACTGGGGAGAGGAGAACCTATTCAGTAAATAGTCCTGGGAAAACTGGTTGGCCACATGCAGAAGTCTCAAACAAGACCCGTATCTATCCCCATACACAAAAATTAACTCTAAATGGATCAGAGACCTGAATGTAAAACCTCAAACCATAAGAACATAGAAAATGCAGGACACACCCTTATGGAAATTGGAACTGACATCCAATTCCTGGGCAATACCCAAAACGCACGGGCCATAAGAGATAAGATAGACAAGTGGGACCTCATTAAACTGACAAGCTTCTGCAAAGCCAAAGAAACCATCAAGAGAGCAGGGAGACAGCCCACAGACTGGGAAAAAGTATTTGCCAACTCCAGGTCTGACAAAGGTCTAACATCTTGGATCTACAAGGAACTCAAATGTGCTGAAAAGAAAAAACAAACAACCCCATTATAAAGTGGGCAAAATATATGAACAGACACTTCTCAAAGGAAGACATCTGAGTGGCCAACAAACACATGAAGAAATGTTCAACCTCACTAATCATCAAGGAGATGCAAATTAAAACTACACTGAGATATCACCTAACTCCAGTCAGAATGGCAATTATCAATAACTCAAAAAATAACACTGGAGAGGATGTGGCAAAAAGGGAACACTAATACACTGGTGGTGGGAGTGTAAACTAGTGCAACCTTTGTGGAAACTAGTGTGGCAATTCCTAAAAGCTCTAAATATCAACCTCCCATATGACCCCACAATCTCCCTACTGGGAATATACCCTGAAGAACTCAAATCACTCTATCAAAAAGATACCTGCACACGAATGTTTATTGCAGCATTGCTCACAATAGCAAGAACCTGAAACCAACCATGCTGTCCATCAAAAGAGGACTGGATTAAAAAAATGTGGTACATATACACGATGGAATACTATGCAGTCATAAAAAAGAACAAAATCATGAATTTCACAGCAACCTGGATGGAACTAGAGTCTCTAATACTGAGTGATCTCTCACAGAAACAAAGATCTGAGTATCACATGTTCTCACTCATATAGTAGACCTTGAATATCTATCATAACACTATAAGAAAAGGATTGACAGTGGTGGGAAACTGTGGGAGGGGTAGAGAGGGAAAGGGAGGTGGGATTAACAGTAGTCAATATCTGTCTGGGGATGGGGAGACACCCCTTATCAACAAGGGTGCCTGAACGATGCACATTTGTATACCTAACCCTTAACTGTACCGAATAATTTTATAATAAAAAATATGTTTAAAAAAAAAGAGTTGTGGCAATATGGATAGACAATAGTGGGTTTCCATATTTATACCATAGAGGCAGAGGTAGGTAAACTAGGAACTACTCCTGTTAAGAAACACTATGATGGTGCTTACAGGTAGAGAAAGTCAAGGACACTGCATTTGGTACAATAAGGTACAATTAGCTGCCAAGTAGCCAAAAGCACAAAACTGGCTGGCTGGCCATGCACTAAATCTGACCAGCCATCATGTGTAGGCTGCTTATGTGTGTGTGTGTCTGTTTAAGTATATATGAGGAGGTAGCTTGGATTTCCAGTTCACCTCAGTTCCAGTCTGACCTCTGAGGGCATCTAGTTTTGCAACCCCAGCTTTCCCCTCACTACCTCACCCCCAGAGGAACCCCACTATGCAGAACCTCATTGGCTGCTCACAATTTCTGAGTAGTCAGCAGGGCAAGAGACCCTGACCCCATCAATCAGGTGAAAAAACTGAGGCCCAGAGAGGGGAACTGACTTAACCAGAGTCATACAGCTCTTGGTGGGCAGAATGGAAGACAATCCCAGACATCCCAACTCTGAGATTTAAGGAGGAAAATGTGATTTTAATAACCCAAAAGTCTGTAAAGTAAGAAACAGAATTCTATCCCATTGCGAACTAGTTGTCCCCTACTGCTGGGAGCAGGCTGCTTTGTGTCCTTCCAAGTTTGTCTCTGCTCCTACAAACACAGAGGTGTAGCTCACTTACCCACAGTGACGCACACGTGTTGGCAGTTTGACTTTTTATCTTGCGATGGCAAAGCCAGGTCACGGTATCTGCAACACGCTCTTCTCATGTCCCCCTCTGGGCCATCTTTTCAGGACACACAGTGCCGCCTCTTTCTTCACCACCTGCTACAGCCCCAGTCAGAGGGCCAGGTGAAAGAGAGCCAGAGAGACAAAGTCCTGCGATTTACCTGCTCAGTCTCCTAACACGGCAAGTCACTCCCTTCCCAGGTCCTTTGCTTCCCTGGAGGGCCTGGCACAAGCAGGTGCTCCTGACAGGGTGGATGAAACAGCCCCTAGGTTCCTTTCACCTGAGGAGAATTCCTCTTCCCCATCAGGTCTTAGAAGGAGCACCCAGTTGAAGTCACCAGGAGGTCAGTTTCCTGGAGCCAGTTCTGACCCAGATCACACTCGTGATTTCCCCTTAACCTATTCCCATAGGACCAGGCCACTTGGGCAAAAGGCCAGGGCTCTGGTCTCCATGTCCAATCGCTGCCTTTTCTGCTTCCTCTGAAGTACCCAGAGAAATGCGCATGCCCCACAGCTGCTGCCTTCTGGGGTCACCTGGCCATGCTGTAAGGGATCCAAGAACCCATGCAGAGGCTTAGTAATCCTCACTCTCCCACCTCTGCCTCCACCCTCCTGAGGCACAGGGACACACAAAGAGCAGTGAGATAAACCTCGCTTGAATTCCGGGCTCTGCTGCTTTGTACCAGTTACCTGAACTTCCCATGCCTCGGCATTTTCATTTGACAAATGGGGACTATCGCACATCTTTTGAAGGGTGAATTTGAGGATGAGGTGAGAGGGAGCCAGGGTTCTTCCCTACCACCTGCGATCAAGGACAATGAGACCCAGCCGTTGTCACCTGTCGTGATGCCAGTTGCCAACCTGAAGAACCATGCAACAGAGTTCTCCCCAGACCCCTCCCCTTTTAGTATTCAAGACACACCCACAAGGGGAACAAATTACCCTGAACAAATAAGTAGACTGGCTCCACACCACCCTCAGCCCTATCCCTCGGCTGGCTCCACCCTCAGTCCCACCCCTCTTTGACAGACTTGAAGGATGGCCCAAGTCCAACCCTGACCCACGTTCCAGCATTCTTTCCTACAGGGGTCCTGGCTGGGGTCTCTTGGCAACCCGCAGACTCCAAGTCCTGTTCCCAGGACTGGCACTAACTAGCTGTGAGGCTCTAGCTCAATTCCCCCCTGGAATCCTCTTGCTCTCCTGTGCTCCTGCCTCAAATCCTAAGGCATCCCCAGAAGGAAGTCTGGGATATCGTAGGTGCTCAGCGAATGCAGGATATGTGGCTGCTTTTTTAGTTTAGTTTTGTTTTGATTTAAATAACTTAATAGAATGATGTCAATGCTAACACAGGTTTCCCAGAACATGTGTTTATTTATTTAGGCTGGAGTGCTGTGGCACAATCAGAGCTCACTGTCACTTTTGTTTGTTTGTTTTTTGAGACAGGATCTCACTCTGTTGCCCGGGCTCTGGAGTGCAGTGGCACAAACACGGTTCACCACAGCCTCGACCTCCTGGGCTCAAGTGATTCTACCGTCTTGGCCTCCCAAAGTGCTGAAATTACAAGCATGAGCCACTGTGCCCAGCCAGTCAAACATTCATTTTAAAATAAATCTAGGCCAAGTTTTCACACAAACAACCTTTTTAATTGTGAAGACTTAAAAAAACAGATAATCTACAGGCCCACATTTTTTCCTCACATCATCCACAGCCCTGAGTAGCTCTTAGGTGCTCTCATCTGTGCAAGGTGTGGCTGGTTCAGCACTTCCAAAAAACTCTTAGCACTCCACAGATCCCTCTTTCTTTGGTGCAGCTATGAGTGTGGATAAAGAAAATGGGAATGTCGGGGTTCCAGCCCCGACCAAAGGGAAGGGTTAGGACCCGCTCCAGAGAATCTGGACGGAGAGAAGATACGACTCTGAGGCCATTCTTCTGGGAACAGTCTGATCAGGACTGAAGCCAAATTTTATTCGGACTCCTTCCAACTTATATACCATTTTTCATACCCTCCAGCAGTGTGATAATCACTTGCTGGGGGCGTACAAACTCCATGATGTATATTGCGATTTACAAACTATGCATCATAAGACCATCACGAGACTTGCAAGCTCCAAGCAGGCGTGCTTTACAAATCTCACATCAAGGTCACAGGTGCACAAATACAGTTCGTTTAAAAGTGTCTTCCATAGTGTTCAACAAATCATTCATATTATACTCTTTGTTCTAAACCCTGATTAATACAAAAACTTTCTTAGTTAACTCTAGGTTCAATCCAAGTTCACTGACTCCTAATATTTTTTAATGATTGATATTATCAACTTAACACTATACTATAATTTATAAGTTTACTTAAATGACTTAATTTTTATTTATTCCATTAACCTATTATGATTCAACATAGTGGCCTGTAATTCTATAACAATTAATTCAAAACTTATTTCTTACCATGACTTATATAAGTTTCATGATCTAGTGTTTGGGCTTTAATACTATGCTGTATCTCATTAAGCTAATACCTCATCATCAAATCTTATAATTATCATTGACGTATGATTTTAGAATCATAACACCATAATTCTCATTCTATTTTAATAAAACTACGACTTTAACCCAAAACTTAAATCTTTTTTCCTAGTATATTAATACATGGCTACGTGTAAAATTTCCTATTGTCATATTCGAAGTAAAAACTACAGCGTTAGGAAAGTTTCGGTATACTAATCAAAGGATCTTAAAATTGGCCTACAGGAACAGGAACTAAAGTCATAATCTGAGAAAAGGAAACTTAAAAAGCTTAAACAAAACCTAAAAGTTTTCTACGAATGCTTATTACTGTTTAAATCTTTCCGATGGAAATTATATCGTCTTAAATGAATGTTTTATCCGAACAAGTCTATTCTAAAAATCAAATAGTGTCTGTCACACTCTTGGATAATGGACTGCACAGTTACTATGGCAATGGCCACGGGCTGAAGCAAACAGTTCCGGCATGTAACGAAACTAGAAAAACGTCCTGAAGAAAAACGCCCTGCCTAGCTAAAAGGCGGGGCAATAAAACTATTATGATAATTTAGTTTCTAATCTTAATCCTAGGAGAAACTGCCTTTGGGAACAAGAGCTGAAGAAAAACGCCCTGCCCGGCTAAAAGGCGGGGCAATAAAACTATTATGATAATTTAGTTTCTAATCTTAATCCTAGGAGAAACTGCCTTTGGGAACAAGAGCTGACTCACCAGTCTACCAGGAAATAGAAGTTAAAAAACATCTAGAAAGAAGTAAGACTTAGAAAGGACAAGGTCATTCTGCTGTATAACCTTTCATCAGGTGTACAGAGATTTTACTTATAAGTTTTACTGCCATGTATGCACACTGGTCACTAATCACAAGCCAATATTATAGGTATAACTGATATCCTATGTCAGAGGCGATCTTCCAGATGGGCCTTTACAGGCCTCAGCCATGTAGCTATAGATGTTGGCTCCCAACATGGGAAGACATTTCCTGCTGTCTTAAAATGACAAGTTGATCAAGACAGTGATATTCTGGATCTGATTTTCTATTTTGATGAAATTGATCTCTATAAATAGCCAACACTCTCCAGGACCTCCATCTTGAAAGAAGAATCAGGACTTGGACCTCAGGCTACACTGGCTGGTTGTGATGGCAGGTCCCCATGTTGGTGGGAGGAATTTTTTTTTTTTAGCTGGAGTCTCACTCTGTCACTCAGACTGGAGTACAGTGGTATGCTCCCTGCCACCGAAGCCTTAAAGCTGGGTTCCAGCAATCCTTCTGCCTCAGCCTTCCAAGTAGCTGGAACTACAGGGGCGCGCTATCACACCAGCTAAGTTGGGAGTAATTTTTATCAGGATTATTGTTTTGGTTGGTGGTCTAGTTACAAAGATCTGTAGGTTTTGAGGGGTCTTCCCCAGCCTCAATTTCTCATAAGCCCCATTAGCTGTGGTGCACTTTTGCAGAGCATAAAGTTTCAGGAGCATGGATGTGGCATCAGATCAGAATACACCATGCTGATTGTTATCACTGAATACCACGCACCTAGCTGCCTGCATCACGGTGTGTGTTTGTGCCAGTTCCTCTTCTGGTAACACTTGATTTCATCACCTGGAAAACTCTGGATCATCCAAACCCAGACCAGCCTAAACCTTTTTTGAGAACCCTCCAGATTCTTCCTGATGAGTTGACTGTCACCATCTCAGTGATTCCACAGTGCTCTGGGGTGTTTAATTCCAGTCACACATCTTCTTTCCTTGTCTGTCCCCTTCTTTAAGACTATGGTCTCTGCACTGTGAGTTTCTCAAGTGTGTCCACATCCCCAGTGCCATGGGCAAGGCCTGGACTTGACTAGGCAGAGGTAAGTTGCTTTTTAAATGGAAGTGGAAATTTTCAAGCACTAGTTGGGACTGACGATGCTTGGATAGCCACAGAAGGCCATGGGAGCCTAGTTACAGAAAATCTGGATTTTCTGAAGAAGTCTACTTCTGCCCAATGACACATCTTGTCTCTGGACACAGGGGAAGCTGAAGGAGGGTCTAGTGTTACAAAGCTCAGAGGGTACAAAAGAAGGAAAATCAGTCCCATATTCTGCTTTCTGGCTATGAAGAGGAGCAATCAATTGCAGACAACTATTTTGCTGAGATCTTTACAAGCAGATTCATATTTCATCATTGCCTTGCATCTAGGAGGAAAGTACACATCTTATCAATGAAAGTTCAGAGAGGAAAACAACTTACACACAATCTCAGAGATACAGATAGAAATAGAAATCCAGGTCTGACTCCAAAAGTGGTAATCTTAACATTTCTGATTCACCACCAAGACCAGGAGGATGAGAGTAGGGCTGGAATGCAGAGGTCCAGTCTCCCCTTCCTCATAAGAGCCTGTTTCCCTAGGACCAGTGTCCATGGCTGCCTCCTGGGCCCTTGGAAGCCCATGAAGGAGGAACAGAAAGAAGAATATGCATCATTATATCAGACACTCACACCACAGTTTGCAATGCAATTACTTCTTTATCATTTACGCCTCTTGAAGAAGGACAGAATTATCAACTTATTGTGCAGGTTGGGAAACTGAGGCAAAGGCAGAGACAGTGGCTAGCTCAAGGTCACACAGCAAGTCAACAAAGGAACTAAGACTAAAAAACAAGTTTATGTAGCTGCTGATAAATGAACTCTCCTGCAGATAACAGTCAGACACTCCAAACAAAATACAAAGCAACTGCTTTAGGGCTCAAGAGGATGAACAGAAGCAGAAAGATTTTGAAAGGAGTCCAAATATAAAGGAAGTGAGGGGCATAGGTGAGTTCTCCATTTCTTCCACTTTTTGTTGAGGACAACTGCAGTTGGCACAGCCCAAAGTAGTTATAACTCTGATAGAAAGCTCACCATCTTCTGGCCTGAGGAAAGGAGAAAACAGAGCCCAGGACAACCATGACTGCTGGAGAATGAGGGGAAGTCGTTAAAGGAGCTTTCCAAAGAAGAGAACCTCCAGATTTGTGTATAATCTCTACCCAGTTTCTGACTGATCCTGAACCACATGCATGAAACAGACTAAAGGCAGTCTGAAATGAGATCTTAGCTGTCTCTTATCACACATAAGACAGAGCTTGCTATTCGACTCTAACTAAATTAATTGACAATTGAAGCAAAAAACATTGAATCATTGTAGGAATTGACAAAATCCATAGTTTCTTCAACATGAGATTTATAATTCCAGTACATATAATAACAAAAAAATTTACTCAGTATATAAAAGAGCAAGAAAAATATAACCCATGCTCAAAAGGAAAGGCAATGGACAGAGGCCAACCCTGAGAGGATCCATGTATTGGCGGTAACACATGAAAATATAAAAGCATCTACTGTAACTATTCTTGCTGAATTAAAGAAAAATACACTTGTATGAAATGATAGGAATCTCAGCAGAAAAACAAAATACATGGAAGAAGGAGAAGAACAACATTTGAACTGAAAGATACAGTATCTGAAATTTTTTAAATGGAAAAACATGCTTCATAGCAGAATGGAGATGGCAGAGGAAGAGTGAATATAAACATCAATTTTTAGAAACCATTCAGACTGAGGAAATATAAGAAAAAAGTTTAAAAGTTCAAAAAACATAAACAAAGTCTCAGGGTCTATGGGAAAATCCAAGGATAATGAGTAATTGGAGAATTGGAATCCTAGAAGGAGAAAAAGAGAATAAAGTAGAAAAAAATAATGGAAGAAATAACGGCTGGAAATTTCCCAAATTTGGTGAAGAAGATAAATTTACAAGTCCAAGAAGTTCTGTGAATTCCAAATGGAATAAATATAAGACAGCTTCCCTTAGGCCTCTCATGGGAAAATGCCTAAAAACTAAAGAAAAAGAGAAAATGTTGAAAGCAGCCAGGGACAAAGAACATATATGTAAGGAACAACAGAGAACTTCATATCAGACCTTAAGGAGGGCAAAGGACAGTGGAACAAGGTCTTTAAAAGGCCTGGGCAGCAAGACCTCATCTCTACAATAAATTAAAAAAAAAATCAGCCGGGCGTGGTAGTACATGCCTGTAATTCCGGCTACTCGGAAGGCTGAGGCGGAAGGATCACCGGAGCCCAGCAGATCAAGGCTGCGGTGGCCGGGAGCGGCCACTGCACTCCAGTCTGGGCGACAGAGTGAGACTCCAACTCAAAAATAAATAAATAAATAATAAAAGGCTGAGAAAAATAAAACCTGCCAACCTAAAATTCTACATACAAAAAAAATTTTCAAGAATGATAGCAGGCCTGGTACAGTGGCTCACGCCTGCAGTCACATGTAAGCCAGGTTCAGTGGCTCATGTTTGTAATTCCAGCATCTGGGAACCCACGGCAGAAGGATTGCCTGAGCCTTGAAGTTCAAGACCAGCCTGGGAAGCATGGCAAGACCTCATTTCTACAATAAATTTAAAAAATAAAATAAAATTTAAAAATTTAAATGAAAGCAAAATTATGACATTTCTAGTTAGAGAAAAACTAATGGAATTCATTAACACTATAAATGTACTATAAAAAGTGCAAATTCTACCAGCCAGAGAAATGACTCTAAAAGAAGAGTCAAATCACCAGAAACATACTGAGAGAGAAGAAAGGTAGACACCTGATAGGCACAGGGCAGTCCCCTGTAATATCTTCCTGGAAGTCTCATGGACTGAAGAGGGCACATCCACTTCCAATTCCATGGACTTCTCCTTTTACGTGTTTCTCCCTGATTGGCCCTTTCCAACTTCCTCCCGGTTGGTGCATTTTCTGTCCCACACCATGGTGCCTTTCTCTGATTGGTGGTATTTTCCACCAATCAACAGGTTCAAGGACTATGTAAACCTCTGCCTGCAGAGGCATCACTGGCATCCCTTTTGGAACCCCTCCTACCACTGGGAGTTTTTCTATCCTTTAATAAAATTCATAAGTATTCTCTCTCTGGTATCCACGTTTTTCATTCTTCCTGGGCATGAGAAAAAAACCTAGACTAAAAAGTTGCTGAAGACAGTCCAGACTAGAAGAGCTGCTGACAAGGAGAGCTGCAGGTGCCAGAGGCTGGCTTGCTGGCTGAAGAAGCTGATAGGGTCAATGGAACCCAAGGAGCCAAGGAAACTGATGAAGCCAGTGGAGCTGATGCAACCAGTTCCTGTGCAACCTGCAAAACTGAGGAAGGCAGCAGAGCTGATGGGAACAGTGGAACTGATGAACTTGATGGAGCAGATGAAATCGATGAAGCTGATGGGGCTGGTGGAGCTATACCACTTCTTGGGACCTGATTTCCAGGAAAGTAGAGCTGAGACACCCCTAGGGGTCCTGCTCACTGACCCCCAAACTACGAGAGCTGCAACACTCTCTGGGGCCTTTGAGGCTATTGGCATCCCGGAGTTCTCAGGTGCCACTACATTCCCCTACCCAGAAGCCATCACATCCCAGGTCACCATGTGAATCCTGTACTGGCAGTACAGCTTTGTGAACTGCAACATCACTTGGGAGCCCAGCTCACCAACCAGTCAGACCAAAAAAACCGTATGATTTTGGCTCAACTGGGATTCGTCAAAAGACTGAGTTAAAGCAAATCTATCTCTTTACTTTCATTTCTGAGGCTTCTTGTCCTCAGCTTTTCTAACACATTTTCTTCAGCCTTTTGTATCACACGTTATTTTCTTTGGGATTGCCATGGTTACCATCTCCTCTTAATGCAAAGATTTTTTTTCAGCCTATGGAGCTGGCATAGCTGAATAGTATTAAGTCTGGCTTGGAATGTAGCTCAAGATAATGTGTTTTTGTTTATTCTTAGAGAAAGGGGATGTAAAATTTTAAGAATTCTTTCATAACGAAAGAACTCACTGGCAGAGGGTGGGAGGTTTTGGTTTTGTTTTTTTCCACCACGTTAGGAATCAGCATAATCACCTGGCAATTATGAGAAACTGCTCTATGTGAGGAATTTACTTTTGGGAGGCATCTCGTTAAGTTAGATCCACACTCTTTCTTTTGTTTAAGGGGAATCTGGCACCAAAGTTGCATTGTAGCAGGTGGAGTGTGGTCAGCACATTTAGGGTGTTCTGTGGGGTGGGCAGAATTTGAATGAAAGTGGACTCTTCCTTTTAAGTATCTTGTCAATTATTTGCCCTAGGAACTTAGATCTCAGGATTTCCAGCAAGATGGAGATGGGACAGAACGGACTGTGAGAGGCTCTGCAAAAGTCTCCACAAAAGTGTCCATAAAGACTCTCTATGCGAGTTGGTGTGTGCCAGTGGGTGAGTGAAAGTCCATCTGAGGGGAGTTTGGGTTCATACACACAGGAATCTCCTCTGGAGGTGACTGCAAACCCCAACCACCCTGTGATTGGAGCCACAGGTGCACAGGATCATCTGCTACTCTCGGGTCTCTCCTGAGAAAAGCTGCCAAATGTAGCTGATCCTCATCACCTGAAGTCAGGCCCTCATCACTACCTGTGACATCAAAGCATTTGGAGCCCTGGATCTGTGGAGAGAGCAGATTGGAGAGAGCTGGAGAGTTTCACCACCACTGGTGAGGAAACACTGACCGGAGCCATATTCTCTGTCCCAGAACCAGGCAGAGACCTGCATTGCCCTGCCCAGCTTCACCCAACCTCCAACCTGGGACCTAGAGGTTATCTCAGAAATTTCAGAAAGACAGACATCCCTTTTCCATGCTGGAACATACACAGACATGTCAGATCTCAGTGGGAAGCTTGACAACAGCAGCAACAAGCTGGGTGAGTCCAGATCTGATTCACTCTCCTCCCACAATAGTCCATAGGGCATCTGACCCATGCTGAGAGCAACCCCATCTGCCAGCACTGAGAGCAGAGGAGAGGGGCTGGAGACCAGAGCTGAAAGGAAGTTGAAGTTACAGGAAATGCCTAAAAGCTAATTTTGATGTTTTGTTTGTTTTTTGTTCTGCTTGTTTTTTTGTTGGTTTGTTTTTTTAGTTTTGTTTGTTTGTTTTCTTTTCCTCTTCTCGCTTTCTTTCTGTTTTTGATTACGTTTTCATACTTGCTTTATTTTTGTTATTCTATTGCTTTTTTAAAGACTTTCTGTTTGTGTATGTGTATTTTTTAGGGAGATCACATCAACAGGTGAATTTTTTGTTGGTTTGTGTGTTTGTATGATTGTCTATTTTTAAAAATCATTTCTGCCTTTGTTTGTGTCTCTTTTCCTTTGTTAGTTGATATCCCTGTCTGTTTTCCCTCTTACTCTTCTCTCTCTCCACCTTTCTCTCTTCTCTCTTCTTCCTTTTTACATTATTTTCCTTTTTCTTGCTTCATTTTGCTTTGAGTGGGCAAGCCCATGGCTTCACTGCATGGATAGATTATAAGGCAGCAGGAAGTGGGTTCCAGGATGCCCACACACCTGTAAGTGGATACTGGGATCTGCAGATAGTTCCTGAATCACAGCTCCCCCCTCAATTAAATCTCAAAACTGCAAAAAGTACAGCCCCCCCCAGTCCAACTTCAGAATTGAACAAAGCCAGAGGATCCTCATAAGGAAGAATAGAAGATTGAGCAAACAGAAGTAGAAGTTACCCTCCATCCCTGAACAACAGAATTAAAGAAGAAATTTTAAAATGGGGGAGGAAAATCTACATAAATGAAGAAAAACCAAAAGAAGAATATGGGTCTCACAAAGACCACTGGGATGTCAGACACTGAGAATATAGACTTCAGAATGCAAACAAAGAAGAGACCCCAGAATGACTGGTCTTAAATCACAAACCCAGATATCAAGGCATTAGTAGGGAGAATAAACAGAATTGAAGAAAGACAAGAGCAAAGAATGAAGGAGTTGATAACTGAGATAACAGCAATTAAGAATACAGTGAATGAAGTAAATAACAAACTGATAAGTATGGAAAGCAGACTTAACCAAACAGAAGAAAGAATCTAAAGCTTGAGGACCAAAATATGGAACTAACCCAAACTGTTAAAGACATATAAAAGAAGCTTTAAAATTATTTCAAGAGGCCAAACCTAAGATTAATTGGAATTCTCCTGAGGCAGATAGAGAGACAGAGACCACCCTGGAACAAACATTGCATGAAATTATCAAGAAAACTTCCTTTATCTCCTCAGTGACATGACCATTCAAACACAAGAGATTCAAAGAACCCCTGCAAGACAACAAATGAGAAGACCAACTCCTAGACAGATAATAATTCACTCACACAAATTAGGTATAAAAGAAAAATTCCTAAAGGCAGCAAGAGAAAAACAGTCAGACTACCTACTAGGGAAGACCAATTAAAATAGCAGCAGACTTATCTACAGAAACACTTCAGGCTAGGAGAGCTTGGTGCCCAATGTACAAAGTTCTCAAAGATAAACAATTTCAACCAAGAATTACCTACCTAGCTAAGCTAAGTTTCATCAGTGATGGAAGAATTAAAACCGTCTCTAGACATTCAATTCCTAAGAGTTTATGTTGCCTCCAGACCAACTCTATAAGAAACACTTAAGAATGTATTAAACGCAGAAGAAAAAAAAAGAATGACAATACCCTTCACAAGAATGCAGGAAACAAATTGAAAACACACAGGAATCAATCAAAAATCAAAAGACAACAAACAGCAACAACAACAAACTCTGTTAGAACCTCATGACCAGGATAAACTCTCACATCACAATAATTAGCCTGAATGTGAATGGACTAAATGCACCAGTGAAAAGAAATAGAATAGCAAAATGGATAAAATCTTACAAGGCAACAACATGGTGTATCCAAGAGACTCATCTCACCAGAAAGGACACTCACAGACTCAAAGTAAGAGGATGGGAAACAAAATTTCAGGTGAACAGATCCCAATAAAAGGAGAAGTCATGATCTTAATGTCAAACAAAATACCCATTAAGCTATTAAAAATGTAAAGAGATAAAAAAGGTTACTACATAACAATAAAAGGTTCAATCCATCAACAAGAAATATACATCCTAAACATATATGCACCCAACATAGGAACACCAACATTCATAAAGCAGCTTCTAGGTAAACTTTTAAAAGAGATTGACTCTAAACTATCATAGTGGGGGAATTAGATACCCCACTAACACCCTAGACAGATCATCAAGACAAAAAATCAACAAGGGGATTCGGAACCTCAAAAAGACACTTGACCTACTGGACTTAATTGATACCTACAGAACTCTCCACTCAACAACCACGCAGCATATATTCTACACATCACCATATGGAGCATACTCTAATATCGACCACATCCTCAGCCATAAATCAAGCATAAACAAATTCCATGAGATTGAAATATCACCATGCACCTTCTATTGCCAGTACAGTGGAATAAAAATAAATATCAACACCAAAAGTTCCCACAAGAACATGAACACTAAATAGCTTGATGTTAAACATTCCTGGGTCAACATGGAAATCAAAACAGAGATTAAAAGATAGCTGGAAACAAATGAAAATGAAGAAATATCTTACCAAAACCTCTTGAATGCTTTGAAAGCAGTAATAAGCGGGGAATTTGTATCTCTAAGAAAACACATGAAGAAAATGAAAGGTCACAAGTTAATGGCCTAACAAATCACCTAAAGAAGCTGGAAAAGCAAGACCACCAAATCCTAACTTCAGCAGAAGAATCCAGATCACCAAAAAAAAAAAAAAAGCCCAAATTCATGATATAGAAGTAAAAAAGATAATACCAAAAAAAAAAAAAAAAAAAATCAGTGAAACAAAAAACTGGTTCTTGGAAAGGATAAGCAAGATTGATGGACCCCTTAGCTATACTGACCAAGAAAAAGAGAGAAAAGGCCCAAATAAACACAATCAGAAAGGTAAAAGATCAAGTCACAACAGACCCTGAAGAAAGACAAAAGGTTATCAGAGACAACTATGTACACTTGTATGGAAACAAACTTGAAAACCTAAAGAAAATAGAGGACTTTCTGAAATCACACAACCTTCCCAGGTTGAAACAAGAAGAAATCAAGACCCTAAGCAGACCAATAACAATCCAGGAAATTGACTATATCATAAGAAAACTACCTACAAGAAAAATCCTGCACGAGATGACTTTCCAGCAGAATTCTACGAAACATACAAGGAGGAACTGATATCAATACTCTTGGAAATATTCCAGGCAATTGAGAAAGATGGAATGCTCCCCAAATCATTTCATGAAGCTAACATCACATATACTCAACCAGGTAAAGATCCAACAAAGAAAGAGAACTACTGACCAGTATCCTTGATGAACATAGATGCTAAAATTTTCAACAAGATCCTACCAAACTGGATCCAACAACACATCTCAAAAATCATCCACCACAGCCAAGTAGGCTTCATCCCTATGCTGCAGGGCTGGTCCAACATTCATAAGACCCTAAACTAATTAAGTACATCAACAGAGATAAAAGCAAAACCACATGATTGTATCATTTGATGCAGAAAATCTTTCGATAAAATCCAGTATCCCTTCTTGATAAAAACCCTTGAACATGTAGGCATAAATGGAACATACCTCAAAAAAATAAGAGCCATCTATGAGAAACCCACAGCCAACATACTGCTAAACACATAGAAATTGAAACCATTTCAACCCAGCACAGTGGCTCAACCCTATAATTCTAGAACTTTGGGAGGTTGAGGTGAGTGAATTGCCTGAGTCTGAGGGTTCAAGACCAGCCTGGGCAACATCGTGACAGTTTGTCTCTACAATAAATCAAAAATTAATGAGGTGTGGTTGTGTGTGCCTGTAGTTCCAGCTACTTGGAAGGCTGAGGTGGAAAGATTGCCTGAGTTTGCCACTGCTCTCCCGCCTGGGGGACAGAGTGAGACTCCAACTCAAAAAAAAAAAAAAGAAAAGAAAGAAATTGGAACCATTATTCTGAAAACTGGAACAAGACAAGAATGTCCGCTCCTCCTTTTCAACATAGTTTTGGAGGTTATAGCAAAAGCAATCAGACAAGAGAAGGAGATCGGGGGTATCCAAATAGGATATGAAGAAGTCAAGTTATCACTCTTTGCAGACAACATAATGCTATATCTCAAAAACACAAGAGAATCTGTCAAAAACCTCCTTGCACAGATAAGGACTTTGGCAAAGTCTCAGGGTATAAAATAAATGTGCAAAAGACATTCATATTTCTATACATCAACAATAAGCAAACAGAAACCCAAATAAAAAGCACAATTCCATTCACAATAGCCACCACACAAAAACAATTCTTGGCATCTTCCTAACCAGAGACATGGAAGGCCTTTACAACAAAAACTTACAAAACAAAGCTCAAAGAAATCAAAGATGACACAAACAAATGGAAAAAATATTTCATGCTCATGAATAGGAAAAATCAACATTGTTAAGATGTCCTTCTTACCCAAGGCAATCTACAGATTTAACACCACATCCATTAAATTACCAGCAGCATTCTTCTCAGACCTGGAGATGACTACACAGGAATTCATATGGAAACATAAATGACCATGAATTGCCAAAACAATCCTCAGGGGAAAAAAAGCAGGAGGTATCACACCCCAAGACTTTAAACTTTATTATAAAGCTACAATAATCAAGATAGCCTGGTACTGATAGAAGAACAGGCATATAGACCAATGGAACAGGATAGAGATTCCAGAAGCAAATCCTCAATTTCTCAACCAACTCATCTTCAACAAAGTTTCCATCAGTAACCACTGGGGAGAGGAGAGCCTATTTATAAGTGGTGCTGGGAGATTAAAACAAGACCACTACCTATCACCATACACAAAAATACACTTTAAATGAATCAAAGGTCTAAATGTAAAGCCTCAAACTATAAGAACTTAGAAAACGCAGGAAACTCCCTTATGGAGATTGGAACTGGCAACCAATTCCTGATTTAAAAAAAAAAAAACCCCAGTGCCCATGCCATAATAAATAAGATAGACAAGTGGGACCTCATCAAACTGACAAGCTTCTGCAAAGCAAAAGAAACCATCAAGAGAGCAGGGAGACAGCCCACAGACTGAGATGAAATACTTGTCAACTGTATGTCTGACAAAGGCCTGGCATCTAGGATCTACAAGGAACTCAAATGTGCCGAAAAGAAAAAAAAAAAAAAGCCCCATTACAAGGTAGGCAAAAGATATGAATAGACAGTTTTCAAAAGAAGACATAAGAGTAGTCACAGATACATGAAAAAATACTCAGCCCCACTAATCATCAAAGAAATGCATGTTAAAACTACACTGAGATATCATCTAACTCCAGTCAGGATGGCCATCATCAATAACTCAAAAAACAACAGATGCTGGAAAGGATGTGATAAAAAGGGAACACTTCTGCACTGTTGGTGAAGGGTAAACTAGTACAGCCTCTGGTAAACAGTATGACAATTCCTAAAAGATCTAAAAATCAACCTTCCATACAAGCCTGCAATCCCCCTACTGGGAATATACCCAGAGGAACTCAAATCACTCTATGAAAAAGATACCTGCACACGTATCTCTATTGCAGAATTGTTCACAATAGCAAGAACATGTAACCAACCATGCTGCCCATCAAAAAGAGGACTGGATAAAAAAAAAAAATATGGAACAGGGAGATGTGGGAAGATGGCAGCTAATCCAATCAGACTACATGAGTCCTGGTGTGAGTAAGTATGGGAAATTTTGTGTATGTGTCAGTGAGTGAGTGGGTATGTGAGTGGCTGACTGAGGGCTCAGGAGCAAGTGACTAGGGCACTCCTGGTGTGGCAGCTGCTGCTGCAGCTGCTCAGCTTGGACCCTGGTGACTCCCAGGATGCAGAAACCCAGCACCATTTTTTTTCTTTTTTAAAAATAAACTAAATCCTTCTTGGGAAGAAGAGATTGGGAGAGACTGACTAAGTGGGGGTTCATGAGCAAGTGGCCGGGACCTCCTGGTGAAGCAGCTGATGCTGCAGCTGCTCTGCTTGGCCCCTAGCATTTCCCAGATCACAGAAGCCGAGTGCCATTTTTTTAAAACAGACAAATGTTTTCCTGAAAGGAAGCGGCAGGGAAAGACTGCTGATGCCAGGCTCTGCTTCATCACTGCAGCGAGAGAGACTGCTGGCTCCAAGCTATGCTTCACCACTGCAGTGCCTGGCTGAACACTGGCATCAAGGGCTGCAGAAGAAGCCCAGAAGCAGAGTCCCACCTGAGAAGACGAAAGAGGCAACCCCCTACCATCTTGAAAATGGGCAAGAAAGAACTCTGACTTGCTCACCACAGAACAACAGACCTGATCTCTGTAACCAGCAGATCTACTACTCAGGAGTTGATTGTGACCCAGAAAGAACATCCTGAAGGCACAAACTTTGGAAGGACCTGACAAGTTCTGAGTCTCAGGCACCCTACTTCCTGCTCCAATTCAGACACAGGACAAAGGGTGTGGCCAGAAAAGGATGAGCAGGAAGACCTCCAAACAGATCAGTGGTGAGTCCAGGACTGTCCTAACCCCCTCCTCCCAGCAATCCTCTGAACATCAGACCCACATGGTTGGGGCATGACTGAGAGAGATGAACCCAAGTGAAATCTGAACATCAGCTGCAATAAGAGAACTCCGTTCCAGGATAGACCTGACTGGGGCACCTTCCACAAGTACATAACTGGGAAGAGACAATCCCACACGTCCCCACTGTAGGGGATCCCCCTGACCATTCAAGAGTGGGAGGGTAGGACTGCAACCCTACCCACCCTCACTGTCCCTCCTCCAGTCCTGGGGAGAGTGTGAAATAAGTGGAAGCTCTCAGGAGATAGCAGAGAAGCAGATGAGAGGAACAATATCAGAACCTGTCACAAGAAGGCAAGGGAGTTTTTTTAATTTTTTTAATTTTAAAAAATCTTTTGCTTGATTGTTAGTTTTTCTATTTTTCAAAATATTTTTTCTTTGTGCATGAAGGTATATGTGAGGGCTTGATCTGTATCCCCCCTCATTTTTTTCTTTCTTTTTCTTTCCTCTTTTGTTTTTTGTTTACTGTTTATGTGTGTGTATGTAAATGATTGAAGGTTCATCTTTCACTTTTTTGTTTTTTGCTTGATGGTTTGTTTTTGCTCTTTGTTTTTCTCTTTTTTTAGTTAGTTTAAGGTGTGTGTGAATATATGGGTGAGGAATCAATCTGAATACCTATTTTATTTTTCCTTTTTTTCTTTTTTTGGTCTTTCTCTTTTTCTTCTCCATTTATTTTGTGCTAGGTGTGTGTGTGTGTGTGTGTGTGTGTGTGTGTGTGTGTGTGCGCGCGCATTTAGTTTTCCTTGTTTGTTCTTGTTGTTGTTTTTTGTTTTGTTTCACTTTGTTGTTATTCTGATTTGTTTTGGGGTTTGTGTGAGTGTGTGTCTGTGTGTGTGTGTGTTCAATAGTTTTTTGCTTTGGTTTCTGCTTTCATGGCTCCGTGTGTTTTTTCTTTTTTTAATTTTTGTCCATATTATTTTATGCTATTTTTCTCTGTTCTTCTTATTGTTGCTACTGTATCTTGGACTCAGTGTGCACACATGTACCCATTGCATTGTCATATAGCGTGGTGGTGGGCTCAGGGAGCACATACCACAGTCAGTGAACATTTTGGTTTGCAAGTAGTTTTCAATCCTAGCTCCCATCCCCTACCTTATTTGACTTTCAAATCTACAAGAGACAGTAAAGCTTCCCATCAACAGTTCTTTTCAAAATAGAACAAATTCAGAGCCTTGATCAAGGGAAGAATAGATGGTTGAGCAAACATCAGAAGCAAAAGCCTCTCCCACTGCCACTGAATAACAGAACTAAAAAGAAAAGCAGAGATCTGTCACAAATGAGGATTAACCAACAGAAGACCACAGGTAATTTCATGTGTAACAAAGACAAAACGCCTGAAAAATCAGACCTTGGAGTCCAAACAATGGAAGTCACCAACAACTGGCCCCAGAATACAACAGGGATTAGGGAAAGGATGGAAAGAGTGAATAAGACTCAAGAAAGACAAGATGCAACACTGAAAGAACTTGTAACAGAGATTTGGGTCATAAAAAATTTCCATCCAAGAAATAAATAAGATGACAAGCATGGAAAGCAGAATTAATCTAGCTGAAGAAAGAATCTCAGAATTTGAAGACCAGAACATAGAATTAACCCAATCTGTAAAAAGACATAGAAAGAAAACTCAGAAAGAACAAAGCCTACAAGAGATGTGCAATTGTATCAATAGGACAAACCTACACCTGACCAGAATCCTAGAAGAAGAAAAGGAAATGGAGAATACCTTGGAACAAGTATTCCAGGAGGTTATCCAAGAAAATTTACCCCATCTCATCATAGACATGATATGTCAAACACAAGAGAAATAGAGAACACCCACAAGACATCAAATGAGAAGAGCAAGTCTTAGACAAATAGTAATTCAACTACACAAAGTAGGCACAAAATGAAAAATCCTCAAGGCAGCAAGAGAGAAAGGTCAGACTCTAACTAGGGAAAACCAGTCAAAATAGCAGCAGACCTATAGGCAGAAACACTTCAAGCAAAAAAAGACTGGAGTCGAATATTCAAAGTCCTCAAAAAAAAACCAATTTCAACCAAAAATTTCCTACCCAGCCAGGCTCAGCTTCATCAGTGATGGAGAATTTAAATCCTTCCCAGACATCCAATCTCTAAGAGATTATGCAGCTTCCAAACCAGGTCTACAGGAGACACTTAAAAAGGTACTAAGCACAGAAGAAAGAAAAAAAATGACCACACACTTCCCAAGAGAACAGCAGAGCACAAAATTCAGGGAGAATACATTGCAACAACAAACATGAAAACACACACATGCATCAACCCCAAAGCTAAAAGAAAACAAGCAAACAAACAAAGAAAAAGCTTTATAAGAATCTCATGGCAGGGATAAACAATCACATTTCAATAATCAGCTTGAATGTGAATGGACTAAATGCACCACTGAAAAGACACAGAATGTCAAACTGGATGAGAAACCATAAGCCAATTATTTGCTGCATCCAGGAACTCATCTCACTACAAGGGATGCAAACAGACTCAAAGTTAAAGGATGGAAGATTAATTTCCAGGTAAATGGATCACAAAAGAAGGCAGGAGTCATGATCTTAATATCAGACAAAACAACCTTTAAGCTATAGAAAATTCTAAAAGATACAAAAGGAGACTACATAATGATAAAACATTCAATCCATCAACAAGTAATATTCATGCACCCAACACAGGAGCATTAACATTTAAAGCAACTACTAAGTAAACTAAAAAAAGGTATTGACTCTAACACTATTATAGCAGGGGACTTGAATACCCCTCTAACAGTCCTAGACAGATCACTGAGGCAAAAAAATCATAAAGAGATCCAGAACCTAAACTTGACACTCAACCAAATGGACTTAATAGCTACCTACAGAATACTCCATTTCACAACCACAGAATATACATTCTACTCATCACCACATGGAACATAATCCAAGATTGATCAGATTGTCAGCAATAAATAAAACAAACAAATTCCATAAGGTTGAAATAGTGCCATGCACCATCTCTGACCACAGTGGAATAAAAATAAATATCAACACCACCAAAATTTCCCCAAAGCCCATAAAGACATGGACACTAAACAGCATGATGCTGAACAACTATTGGGTCAACACTGAAATCAAAACAGAAATGAAAAGGTTCCTTGATACAACAAAAATGATAAAACATCTAACCAAAACATCTGGGATGCTATGAAAACAGTTCTAAGAGGGAAATTTTTATCTCTGTGAGCACACATCAAGAAAATGGAAAGATCACAAATTGACAGCCTGACAAATCACCTAAGGGAGCTGGGAAGAGAAGACCACCAAAACCCTATCTTTAGCAGAACACCAAAATAAGAGCCCAAATACGGGACATAGAAGACAAAGAAATCATAGAAAACAACAACAAAACATAAAACTGGTTCTTTGGAAGAGTTAACAACATTGATGGAGCTCTAGCCAGAATGACCAAGAAAAAGTGAGTAAAGGCACAAATAAACACAATCATAAACACAAAAGATCAAATCACAACTGACCCCAAAGAAATACAAAAGATTACCAGAGATTACTATACACACGTATGGAAACAAATTTGATAACCTAAATGAAATGGAGGGCTTTCTGACATCACACAACCTCCTGAGATTGAAACAAGAAGACATTAAGTCACTAAATAGACCAATAACAACCCAGGAAATTGACTCTGTCATAAAAATAAACTACCTACAAATACGAAGCCCTAGACTGGACATCTTTCCAGCAGAATTCTACAAAACATACAAGGAGGAGCTGATACCAATCCTACTGAAAGTAGTCCAGGCAATTGAGAAAAATGGAATTCTTCCCAAAACATTTTCCAAAGCTAACATCACACTGATACCCAAACCAGCTAAAGATTCTAGCAAATTGGATCCAAAAACACATCTCAAAAATCATCCACCATGACCAAGTAGGCTTCATCCTCGGGATGCAGGGCTGGTTCAACATCTGCAAGACCATAAATATCATTAAATACATCAACAGATGTAAAAACAAGAAGCACATGATTATCTCATTAGATGCAGAAAAGGCTTTTGATAAAATCCAGCATCCTTCTTGATAAAAACCCTTAAATACTTAGTTATAGAAGGACCATACCTCAAAATAGTAAGTGCCATCTACGATAATCCCACAGCTAACATATTGCTAAATGGACAAAAACTGGAAACATTTCCCCTGAAAACTGAAACAAGACAAGGCTGCCCACTCTCACCCCTCTTGTTGAATATTGTGCTAGAAGTCCTTGCTAGAGCAATTAGACAAGAGAAGAAAATCAGAGGCATCCAAGTAGGAAAAGCAGAAGTTATCACTCTTTGCTGACAATATGATACTCTACCTCAAAAATCAAAGAGAATCTATAAAAAACCTACTTGCAGTGATAAAGGACTTTGACCAGGTCTCAGGGTACAAAATAAATGTGCAAAAGACAGTTGCATTCTTATACACCAACAACAAGCAGGCAGAGAAACAAAAAAAAGCACAATCTCATTCACAATAGCCACAAAAAAACCGAAATACCTTGGCATCTTCCTAATCAGAGAAGTGAAAGGACTTTACAATTAGAACTACAAAACAAAAGCAACAAAACAAAACAAAAAAAGAACTACAAAACACTGCTCAAAGAAATCCAAGAAGACACAAAAAAATGGAAAAATATTCTATGTTCGTGGATAGAAAGACTCAACATTGTTAAGATGTCTATCCAACCAAAGGCAATCTATAGATTCAACACAATACCCAAAAAATTACCAACATCATTCTTCTTAGACCTGGAAATGACAATACAGAAATTCATATGGAAACATAAACAACCATGAATAGCCAAAACAATCCTTAGCAAAAGAAACAAAGCAGGAGGTATCACACTTCCAGACTTCAAACTTTACTATAAGGGTACAATAATCTAAACAGCCTAATATTGGTACAAGAACAGGCATACAGACCAATGGGACAGGATAGAGATCCCAGAAGCAAATCTTCAATTTCTCAACCAACTCATCTTCAACAAAGCGTCAAATAAACACCACTAGGGAGAGGGGAACCTATTCAGTGAATGGTGCTGGGAAAACTGGCTGAACACATGCAGAAGATTGAAACAGGACCCCTACCTATCACCATACACAAAAATTAGCTCTAAATGGATCAAAGACCTAAACATAAAACTTCAAACTACAAAAATCTTGGAAAATGCAGGAGACAGCCTCATGGATTGGAACTGGCAACCAATTCCTGATCAAAACCCCAAGTGCCCATACCATAAGAAATAAGATAGACAAGTGCGACCTCATCAAATTGACAAGCTTCTGCAAAGTAAAAGAAACCATCAAGAGAGTAGGGAGATAGCCCACTGACTGGAAAAAAATATTTGCCAACTGTATACCTGGCAAAGGCCTAACATCTAGGATCTATAAGAAACTGAAACGCACATAAAGGGGAAAAACAGCACCATTAAAAGTGGGCAAAAGAAATACTTCTCAAAAGAAGACATATGGGCAGTCAACAGATACATGAAAAAATGCTCAGCCTCATTAATCATTAGAGAAATGCAAATCAAAAACCGCATTGAGCTACCACCTAACTCCAGTAAGAATGGCCATTATTAATAAAACAAACAACAGGGCAACCCCTTTGGATCACCTCCTGCTGTGGGAGCTTTTTGTTCTCTCAAATCCTACTTCCTTAAAAATAAATAAATAAATAAAACAGATGCTGGTGAAGATGCAGAGGAAAAGGAACACTTCTCCACTGCTGGCAGGAATTCCATCAAGTACAACGTCTTTGGAAGACAAATGGTGATTTCTGAAAGAACTAGAAATTGACCTTCCATATGACCTAGCAAACCCCTTATTGGGAATAGATATGGAGGAACTCAAGTCATTCTATCATAAAGATACCTGCAAACACATTTTTGCTGCAGCTCTATTCACAATAGCAAAAACATGGAACCAACTATACTGCCCATCAAATCTGGACTGAATTTTTTTTAATGTGGTATCTATACACAATGGAATATTATGCACTATAAAGAAGAACAGACATGAACTTTGCAGCTACTAGGGTGGATTAAGAGTCTATCGTACTCAGTGATATATCACAGAAACAAAGAACAGAGTACCATATGTTTTCACTCATAAGTGGACCTTGAACAATTATCATAATACTATAAGAAAGCGATTGGCAGTAGCAGGAAATCACCAGTGGAACAGGGGTGGGATTGGCAGTTGAGGAAAACTGCCCAGGGAAGAGGGGCACACCTCATCAACAAGGGTACCTGAATAATGAACATTTGTATAAATAACCTGAATAGTACCCCACGTCTTTAAATTTTTTTTAACTTTTTTTAAAATGTGGTACATATACATAATGGAATGTTACGTGTCCACAAAGAAGGACAAAATTATGATCTTCACAGCAACCTGGATGGACTTAAAGTCTATAATACTGAGCAATCTACCACAGAAACAAAGAACCGAGTATCATATGTTCTTACTCATTAGCAGACCTTGAACAATTATCATAATACTATAAGAAAAGGATTGGCAGTAGCAGGAAACTTCCAGAGGGGTGCAGGATTGACAGTAGTGGGAATCTGCAAGGGGAACAGCGGCACACCTTATCAACAAAGGAACCTGCATAATGGACATTTGTATACTAACCCGAAATTGTACCCCACATCTTCAAAATAAAAAAATTAAAAGTAAAAAAAAAAAAAAGAAGAAGAACCTAGATCCCTCATTCATTGGTCCTATTAGAACCAGATTATTCAAACTCTGTGTTAGAGATGTCCTATTGGTTGTTGTTTTAGGCTTTCCAGAGGCCATTAGGGACTGTCTTGATGGACCTGCATATCTTCTTCAGGTCCATTTCAGCTCCAACCTTAAATGGTTCCTTAACAGGGAAAAGGACGTTGTTTGGTAAGTAATTTCTCCTGTTAATATGGATGTTGCAACTTGGCTCAATCTATGGGTCTACTGGCCAGAGGTTCATGGAAAGTTTCATGGGCACCCCCCTCTATTAGCATCCCTTGCCCAAATACAATTGCTGCATTACCAATTGTATTAAGACTTCGTATGGATTAGGGAAGATGCTAGGTTTGAGGAACCCAGAGGCACAATGACAGTCAAGGACTGGGGCACTGTGCAGGTAAGCATGACCAATCCTGCAGAACAGGTCCCTTCTGCTACATATGGGTGGAGGTCATGCTCGCATCCATGGAAACACCACGAGCAGAGAAAGACAGGAAAGTAAGAGGACACTCTCTTTTTTTGTATCCTTTTTCATGCATTTTGGTTTGAGGAGGGATAGCTAAGGTATACCTTTCTTTTACTCCTCACTCTCCAGATGGGTAACAGGCCATCTGGCTATCTGCAACGTGCACCCTTCTTGAGTGCATCCTGAGACACAGGGACTCCTTCGATATTCAGACACTGAAGAAAAAGCATCTTAGATTCTTTTGCGCCCAAAAGTGGTCACATTAAAAGTTACAGGTCAGAGAGTCTCAGCCTCTGAGAGAAGTCGATCATTTCGAAGGATGGTCCCAATGAATCAGGGATGCAAACCCACAGGCACCACTGGGGAAGACATCAGTCCCTGAGGCCACCCTGGTTTGTCCTGTCCCCCTTATCGAGGTTCTTCTCATACTTAAAACATGTGCCATTCTAAAAACCCTGCCCTAGACAAACTCCCACTTTAGTTATTCCCCTACAAGAGATACTTAGTGAAAATGGCCCTAGTAAGGTACAGGTATGTTTTTCCCTGTGGACTTGACACAGATTAGGGAAGATCTTGGCAGGTTCTCAAATGACCTGGCTGGTATATAGATCCTTTCCAGGATTTAACACAATTATTTGAACTCTCCTGGAAGAAAGTTATGTTACTCTTAAGCCAAACCTTGACAACTAATAAAAAATAAGTAGCCCTGCAAGAAGCAGAGAAGTCTGGGGATGAGCTTTGCTTTTCATACAGTGTCAGAAGTGGAGAAGACCCATATCCAATTGAAAAATCAGCAGTACCATTGGAAAACCCTAAATGGGACCCTGATGGAGACTTAGGGGAATGGAGAAGAAAACAATTCCTGGTGTACATCCTGGCAGGCTTAAGAAAGACTAGGACTAAACCTCTCAACTTCCTTAAGTTATCCAGGATATACCAGGGAGCAGCAGACAAGAATCCCTCAACCTTTTTGGAAAGACTAAGAGAGGCTTTGGTTAAGCACAGCTCCTGGATCCTGAGTCAGTCGAAGGGCAACTAATCCTAAAGGATAGACTTATTACTCAAGCAGCTCCAGATATCAGGATGAAGCTGCAGAAGAAGGCCTTAGGACCAGACAGTACCTTGAAGAACCTCCTGAAAGTGGCTACTTTGGTCTTTTATAAAAGGATTCAGGAGGAGGCTCAGGAAAAAGAAAGGGGACACAAGACAAAGGCAAAAGTTCTAGTTCAAGACTTACCACCTTGTCAAACCCAGAATTCTTGAGGAGCACCTGCTTACCTGCTATGGATGTGGCAAACCAAGACATTTAAGATGCAACGGAGTGCCACCATGGTGGGCTGCAGAACCAGAGGGAAAAAGAGGTGTCTCAAGCAGTAGTCACCATTAGCAACAAAACTCCAGTTGCCCATCAGACCCTGGTAAGAACGAGCCTACTAAGGGGATGGTGTCCGTTGCTATGGGTACAATTTGAAGGGGCACTAGAAGCCTAGTTGTCCTAAAAAAGCCTAAACCTCCATGACCTTGTCCACTGTGCAGTCCAGAGAGCCATCGAAAAGTAGGTACACTGTCTTCCGGAGAGGGGGAAGAACACCTAACTCAGGAGTGATGGTCACTAAGGAGGCCAGGGAACATACTAAAAGTGCCTGGCATAGCTCACCATCACCCAAAAAACTCCAAGTGAAGATTAGGGCACTAGAACCCAAATTAATTTCATTAACACAGGTGCCAGCCATTTGGTCCTGGCCATCCATGTTGGAATACGTAGCCTTATCGCAATTTAATTCTCTAGGACTAATTCAACATATAAATGCAGAAGGTTATATGGAATGGTGGAAGGGAAGAAGCCAGAAAGCAAAGGAAAGATGTGGAGAAGGCTCTTCTCCCTGACTGGCCCTTTCCAACCCCCTCCCCATTGGTACACTCACTATCCCACACCATGCTGCCTTTCTCTGATTTTGTGCTACTGTCAATCAATCACCATGTTCTTGGGACTAGATAATATTGTTGCCAACCTTTTTGGGAACCCTCTCGATATTGGGAGCCATCCTATCCAATGGCTTGTGATCCCACTCAGCCCTAAGCCTGTGCACACACACATGCATTAAATTCTGCAAGCTTTCTCTCTGGATCATTCTAATAAATGCCTCTCTTCTTGAGTTCACTGGAGGATTCTTTAAAGTTTGTAAATTTGTATTTCTCTCTGTTTTCCTTGTATACATCGGCTCTTAACTGACACAGAAGTTGGGACCATAGAGTTGGTTGAGACCACAGACTCTCTGGAGGATACTGGGTAGCACCTTGCTGTCAGCTTGTGTAAAGGGAATGAGGAACCTGAGACCAGATCACTTCTTCTAGACAAATGCCTGGCTTAGACATTTCTCTTGAATCCATGGAGTGAACTCTGGCTCTTGATGTTCTCAGCTCACTCTTCTACAAAAATCAAACTCAGAGAGAGATTCAGCAGGTTTCTGATTAGCATGAGGAATGGAATCACCACTAGGTATTTTAAGAGCCGAGTAGGGCCCTGATGGGGAAGAGGGATGCTATTAGTTCCTATTGTAACAAAGTACCACAAATACAGTGCCTTAAACCAACACAAAGTTATCCCTTGCAGTTCTGGAGATCAATATACCTAAAATCAAAGTGGGGGCAGGGCTATGTTCCTTCTGGAGGCTCCTGGAGAATCCATTCCATGGTGTTTTCAGCCTTGAGTGTTTGTGTTTGGGGGGTTGTTTTAGTTGCAGTCTGACTCTATCACCCAAGGTGGGGTGCAGTGACACAATCATGGATCACTGCAGTCTCAAACCCCTGGATCACACAATCCTACCTCCTCAGCCACCTGAGAAGTTGGGACTACAGGCATGCAACACCACACCTGGTTAATGTTTTTGATGTTTTTTTTCCCAGATTTTAGAAGTCACTTGCCTTCGGTTATGGCTCCTTCCATCAGCTCCAAAGCATCCTGCAGTCTCTTTCTCTCTTTTTCTCTCTCTCTCTCTCTCTCTCACTGTCCTTCTCTTTCTGACTCCTCCTCTTATTCTTTCCCTTCCTTGCTCCCCCATCCTTCCATCATCACATCTCCTTTCTTCTCTCTGACTCTACTGCCTCCCCCTTAAAAGTACCCTTGTATTTACATTTAGCCCACCTAAATCTAAATAATCCCATATAACCTCACATCTCAAGATCCTTAACTAGATTGTGTCTGCAAAGTCCCAGGGATTGGGACATGCCTATCTTTGGGGGCTGTCATTCAGCCTACCTTCCACAGCCTGCATCCAGAGAATTGCAATAGGGATATCTGGAGGGGGTGCTGAAGACTCCCAGTTCTGAGCCATGCCTGAGGGCTCTGCCGAGGTGCAGCCCCACTGGAGTATGCTGCCCTGCTCTTGCTCCCATCTGTCCACGCTCCACTCTGTTTGTGACACGATCAACACTCAAAGACAATGTGGCCCCAGAGTGACATGCAGAATAGAAAGGGCTTAGACTGAAGCAAGAGCATGAATTTACTCTCCACAGACATGAAGACAGCCTGTGGAAATAGAGTGCAAGGGTGATCAACAAGGAAGGGGAACAGATTTTATGTTCATTTCCGTGACCATCCTCAGTGGACACGGTTTACTCCAGCAGCAGGCTGTGATTCTAACTGGCCATGCCACTCTTGACTAAGGGCTTGGTACCTTTTTTATGACACAAAAAACCCGGAAAAGACTTGCAAAGAAGAAGAAGAATGACTGGCAGTGTGCAGGAAACTGGAATGTTAGGGTTGATCTTTCTTGGGCTTCCTGACCACACTATTTCCTGCCAGGGCCCTGAGTTTGAGCACTTGGGCTTTCCCTTGCCTGCTCCAGATTCAGAATCCAATGGGGAAGCAGCCAGTGAGTCAGTCAGGTCCTGTATAGCCCTGGAACCAGGACTGGGGCAGGGAGGAAGAATCTTTTCTCTTTGCCATCACACAGGAGCTGGTAGGGCCAGATTATCTCTATGACTGCACCTGCTGGAAAATCCTCCAAACTTGGAAGAAAACCAATGCTGAACAGTTCTTTCCTGTGAAATAAGTTTGCTATATCCAGGGGCTTAAAATATTGACATCATTGATTGTAGAAGGCAGATACGACTACAATTTGCAAAAAAAGAATAGAGATAATGACTAACAGCACTGAAAAGACCACGAGGGCAAAATTCAGGTGCTTATACAAGAATCCAGCACTCAACCTCTCTCAAGTTTTACTGGGTCTTCTGACACAGCTGCTTCCACCAAGACACCTCTTAAGGATGTCCTGAAGAACAAGAGAGAATATCTTGTTCTCACTCTGCCTAGAAGGGGAGGTGTCTTCGGGCCAGGATCTGCATTGTTTCCCGGGCAACAGCTAACGATTTGGCTGGAAGTTCAAAATCTAGGAAGGAACAAATCTGGAGGCTTGGTGACAGAGATATTGAGGGAAGAGTTAAAGAGAAGGAGCTCTCAAAATGAGGCTTGAGCTGGAAAACACTCGCGTTCCTGTGAATGCTCACCGCTGTGGATGCTCCTCTGTCAAAGAGACTCTTCATAATCGAGGGAAGAGGACACCCTTGGAGGCTGCAAGTCATCCCCCTTCCCCAAGCCACCTAGTGTTTTCAAATTGGATTCTGTAACCATGTGCCGGGTGTGGAGTTGCCCCCACCAAGGTTCTCTGGGTTCCCAGAAGTGACACTCTTAACATCACTTAATGGCCTGAAGGGCACTCATCTCCATGTCAGCAGTGGAATGCTGCCTTTCAGGATGAATTCATACCCAGTATTTGGTGCATTTTCTCTCAAAGCCAGCATTCCTGGATGTGGGCATTAGGAGGTTAACAAGAGGGTGACATCTATGGTTACACATAACAAACCACTTTCAAAAATGTTGTTGTCAAAACCTATTGACTATGGGACCTTTGGGCTTAGAAGATTTAGTTCCTAAGGAGGGAATCCCTCCCTCAGGGCCGAGAAAAGAGGTGTCTGGATGAACCATGTCTGGCTCTTCATGCAACTTTATGTAGAAGTAACAGTGAGGTCACTGGGTTGTATGTGCTCATTGATCTTGATTATCAAGAGAAATTCCTAGGGTTTCTACACAATAGGGTAGGAGGAATATCAATAGAAATTGAGGAATTTGCTAGGATTTCTATTTGTACTACTATAATAAATAGTAAAGGTTATATATAGTTGTAGGAATCAAATATACACATATAGTTCCATGTGCATGTATGCATACACGCACACATTCTCACTTCATGACATAACTTCCAGATGCAGGAGGTTTGGGTGTGTCTCCAGAGAAGTGGTGAGGGCATTTGCTGTTTTACTTGGGATCATTTCAAATTCATAACAAACTAAAAAGAGTGATTTGTTTGTGTGCAAAGAAGCATGAGTGTGTGTGTTTGTTTGTAGTAGGCAATGGGTTGACTGTGTATAGTAACCACACATTCAGGTAGCAGATTGACACCAAGGTTTATGTGGCTATTACACTATTCCCCCTCTTGACTGTTTAGTCCCTGAATTGAGTCACCTGACCAAACCTATTCTGTCTCCTAGTAATTTGAAGCACGAATCTGAAACACCAGGACTCAAGGTGTTGAGCAAAAGCCATCTGGTGGCAGAGTCCTCAAAGGGCAAACCATACATTCCTCATGTTGGACCTGCCCTGGTTCCTGTCCTTCCTGGAGTATGTGGATTTTGTTCTTCCCTCTACCCTCTGAACTGTCCTAGTTCCATTCCACTGGGTTTTATTTTTCATTTGGGTCTTTCAAACTCCATTTCTGTTGCTTGCAATAAAAGAATCTCAAATGATACAAGCATTAAAGTGGAATCACATTAAATACAGCTAGCACAATGGAATTTCAACTATTAGGGTTCGGTTTGGGGAAAGACTAACAGATTACTAAGCAACTCAAAATTAATCAGTGCCTGAAACACTCAAAGCCTGAGTGAAATCTATGAAAGATTGTGAATTACCCAAGAGTCGACAAATGAGTGAAACACATTGTTCAGGCAGTCGGGGAAGTGGTGGCTTGCCTGGCATCTTCAGGAAGAAACAAAAAAATCACTTGAAGCTCTCAGGGAACCATTGGCTGATGGCAAATTAGTAGGACTGAGAAAAGTCTGCAGGACTGCATCTACAAAAGGACTTTTCAGGTCCAGGATGCACATTATGAGCAACTTAGGAGGAATTCGGGGGTTACCATGCCTATCTCACGACTCTTGTTCTTGCTCCAGCCCTGAGCTCCAGCCAAGGTACTCACAGGCTCACAGTATGAAAATACAGAGAACTAAAACCCACTGGGGCAAGCCCAAGGGGGAGAAGGGCAGTGATTCAGTGCTTCCCACTCTCTTCCCTGGAAAGAAATATTTTGAGGACACTCCTTGAATGTCCCAGCAGGCTCAACCACCCACATGGGTGAACAACTGAAAACCTTGTCCTTGTATTGGCATTAACCCCTTCCCTGCATCACTCTTCCTGATCCCTAAGTCCTTCTCCCAGGAACACTTCCCAGATAAATTCGCTGTGCAGGAGCCTTGCCTTTGACTCAGCCATCAGGGAACGCCAGACCACTACAGATTACTTAAGGCGGCACGAACCCACTGAAGAGTTGGAGAAGGTGCTTGATCAAATCTTAAGGACCAAACTCTTGAGGGCAACCTGGCCCCTTGTGGAGGATGGGCAGGGGCAATGCCACTTTCTGGAAGCTCTTGCCAGAATCTAGGTGAAACTTGAGGACCAACTGGATGGGGATGTTTGCTGTCTGTGTCTGTCCCTTTATTTCTTGCTGACCCTCCCTCATAGCCACACACAGATCCTTCTGATTCTAGTTAACCTCATGTGCCTTGTATCCATCCTGGGCTTTGGTGGTTAGATGTGCTCAGCCCAAGCCAGATGTGCTTAAGCTTTTCCTGGGTGTCCCAGTGGGGCTTGCAGGGTTCCAGGGCCTGAGAGAAATGACTGGTTGGGTGAAAGCCCAGGGAGTGAGCAGGAGAGCAAAAGAGGATCTGCTCCCTGAGGTCCAGGAAGAAGGTTCATGAGGAAGGGGTCAGACACTCAGTGCCCAGGCGAGCCCATCGATCAACGCAACAAAGGCCCCATGGATCAGTTGATATTTTTTGAATTAAAATCTGTAGAACACAAGATGGGCAAAGCTGGGTGGATCTGATAGCATTTGTCTAGCACTCCCTTCTCCAAACGATGAGGAAACTGGCTTGGAGAGGCTGTGTCTCTTGAACCCAAGCTGGTTGATCTTTCTCACACATGAAATCTACTTTTGTTGCTGGATAGGGTGTGGTGCAAAACTCGTAGGCTCTTTGGCTAGGCTCTGAAGGGAATTTCAGAGTAACCAGCAAAGTTTTTAAAGCAGAGTTTATTAACAAATGTAAGACAGGGAAAGAAAAATTCATACCAGCAAGACAGCTGGCACAGGTGAGTCTACTGAAAACAAAGATCATGCTTTTGCTGTTGACTAAATGCTTGGTGTATTTTCACAATAATTGATATGCCAATGGCTAAGTTATTAGTGTCTGTGGTTGAGAGATTATCATCTCTCCTTCTCTTATAGGTGAGGGGGTTGGTCTTTTTCCAAAATATTAATTTTGACTTTGGTAGGCTGACTTGCCAGACCTGGGGACTCAGAGTTAAAAGGTAGTCTGGTTTATATTTCTACAGCTTTCTGTGGTATTTTCTTCAGTGAACTGATGGGACGGGGTGGATTGAAAGTCCATATCCAATTCACATTCCAGTTTGCAGGTGGTTTGGTCTGCAGATAAATGACTTGGTGTTTCCTAATTAAAAATAAAAACTGTCTACCAGAAATGTGTCTATCTATGTCTAACCTACACTAACTACCCTGTCTCAGTTGTGTTGTCAAGTGGAGTGAATGTAACGCTCGTGGGTTCTATGACTCACTACTAAAAGGTATTTCAAAGGGGCCAAAAACGTTTTTGAAACAGAATTTATTATCGAGAAAAACAGAGGAGAGAGAGAGAATCATGCCAGAGAGCTGGCATGGGGAGGTCTCTTGAAAAGGAAAACTTTACTTTTGCTCTTGACTAAAAGTTTGATAAAATTTCACGATAATTATTATGCTAAAGAGAATGAGGTACGCATATCCCCTGCAGAGAGATGACCATCTCTCCACCTCTGATAGGTGAGGTTGTGGTCTTTTCCCAGAGCACACATTTTGGTTACATAGACTCACTTGCCAGACTTTGTGACTATGAGCTAAAAGATGGTCTAAGTAACATTTCCATACCTTTGATAGCTAAGGGGTGGGGTTGAGACTTTACCTTTAACAGTGAAGATTTCTTAGTAATTGTTATGCTAAACCATGAAGTGAAAGGTTAGGCTGCACCATTTTTACATCTTAATGGGGTTATGTTTTGATTAACTGAGGGTGTGGGGTGGAATGACTGGTCCATATTCTAGCCTGGCCTGCAGAAAAGAAGTCTGGATGTTTCCTTAGTTTAAGTTAAAAACTTCCTACAATAAATTTATCTATGTCGAACCAGTACTGAAGTACTCTGCCTTAATCCCGCCTTAGAGATTTTCCACTTCATAATCATATGGAGTGCAGTTTCTGTAACTTCTTAAAAGTTGACAAGGGGCATAGGCCTACCTAGCCAGGGAAGGAAAATCCCTCACTTTAAATTTATTTTTGAATTGAGGTTTCACTCTACTGCTCAGGTTAGAGTTCAGTGGCACAATCAGGGCTCACTGCACCTTCAACCTCCTGAGCTCAGGCAATCCTCTGCCTCAGCCTTCAAGTAGTTGGGACTAGAGGTGTACCCCACCACCTCGAGCTAATTTTTAAATTTTTTCTAGAGGTTGTTGGAGAAAAGTGTGCACTCTTCCCAATTTCGCTATTAAGAATTGACACGGAAGCTCGGAGATCAGGGGAGTGATGCAGCTCTTTTATATAATGCTCTTGCAAGAATAGGTGTCTCCCAAATGAGCAGGTACATTTGAACAGTTACAATCATCATATTTATATCCTAAAATGCAAATTCCTCCCCTGTTTCCCCATTTGTTGAGTACTCCAGAGGTTACATCACTATCCTGGACATTGCCTACATGGTACACACTGATTGGTTTACAGAATCACTACAAAGTTTCCTCACTTACGTGTCCTCTTTGCCAATTGGCTCATAGGACCTTTATCTAGATTGGATCCCACCAGAATTCATAGCCTGCCAGAGTAAAATGGCCTGCAAAAAGAGAACTAAGAAGCTGGAAGTGGGTGAGTAAAGGGAGTGCAAGACATCTAAATATTAAACCTACAAAAAGAGAACAAAGAAACCAGAAGTGGAGTAAAAGGGAATCAGGTTTGAGTTTTGAAAATAAATCATTCTATTTCACACAAGATGCTGTCTCTTGTTACTCAGGCTGTCTCTTGTTACTTGTTTCACACAAGATGCTGTCTCTGGAAATCCTAGGCCCAGGCAATCCTCCTGCCTTGGCCACCCTAAGTGCAGGAATAACAATTGTGAGGCACCGCACACAGCCTGGATTCATGGTTCACTCCTCCTCCAAATTCAACCACTTTCCAATGCAACATTTAGTATTATGGAGCTGCATTGGTCTTTCAGTATACCTGGCCCCAGACAGGGCTGGCACTTGACAAGTCTTCGCCCACTCTGCTGCCATTACCACTACCACTACCACAAAGAAGCCACTGCCTGACTGACATAACCACCGGAAGACAAGGGTGAGTCGACACTGGAAAGACAGGGCCAGAAATCACCCCCAGGGAAGACTGCATTCTGGGGGCTTCAAAGCACAGAGTGGGCAGACAGTGGGGCTGCAGTTGTTTTTCCTGTATTGCTAGTTTTGACTCCGGCTGTCTCATATTTTCAGCTCTTCCATTTTCCTGGCCTTCTCCGTGTTTGTTCCTGTACACTTCCTCTTACTCATCGCCCAATGTATTCTCGAATCCCAAATAAACTGTGCAGGCTGAGCATAATGGCTCATGCCTGTAATTCCAGTACTTTGGTAGGCCAAGGAAGAAGATTGCTTGTGCCCAGGATTTCAAGACCAACCAGGGTAACATATTTTTAAACATCATTGCTGTTTAAAAATAAAAACAAAATAATCTGTGTCTTCCCACCCCATCACTCTTGAGTCTGCTGTTTCCTGAACCCACTTGCCATATACGTGAACTCCTCTCTTGCTGTGTTCTGTGACACAAATAACGCCCAGTTCCAAGAGTTTCTCCCCAACCTCAACTTCCCTGTAATAGAATGTCTCTGTTGTGTTCTCGTTGTGGTCTAGCACACCTCACCGACGGCCACACTGTTTGAGGGTCACTGAGCCAGGCCCAGCTGGAGACTCGCATAGATCTGGGTAAGCTGCTCCAGCTTTCTCTCCAGTTCCCACGCCTGCTGCCTCAGCTGTTCCGCTGACCTTGTCTTTGCCCCCTCATGCAAGTGCACTGACTTTGCACAAGGCTGACCACATCCATCAGAAGGGAGATGCCCACGGTGGCCGCACTGGCCATGCAGGTTCCTTTGGTTATTGCCAGAACAGTGCCCCCCAAAAGCTCTCCACACCTGCCTACTGCTTCGGGCCGAGATGCGCCCAGTGGTCCTGAGGCGGTGGGCACTGGCTGCTAAGCTGGGATTGGCTTTTGTTAGGGTGAAGGCATGGATGTTCTTTTCAATGACTTGCAGATCTCGAGAGCAATTGGTGGCTAAGGAAATCACTTTGGAGGTGTTCTGACACAGAGCCTTCTCAACCACCTTTGCTGTGTCATTGCTGGTGGCCAACAAGCTTTTGGCTTTGGCTTTTGCGGACAACCTGTTTGAATGATCCACAATGCTTGAGGAAACCCCGGTCACAGCAGCCACAGTTCCCAGGCCCACCCCAGTTGCCAAGAGCACCAGACTGGTCCCTGCTGTCACAGGACCCAGAGACAGGCCGAGGATGGTCAGAACACCAGAGACAGTGCCAGTGAAGACAGCCACCACGTTGGAGATGGTGCAGTCCCTGTGGACTTTGTCAATCCTGTCTGCAAGCGCATGGAGCTCAGATATGCTCTCCTTGATCTTCATTTTCACCTCTGGAAACTCTTTCAAAAATCTCTCTCTATCCTGCTGGTCTTTGTTTTCCTTGGCCAAGATGGTAGCAAGTTCATTCAGAGCTTCATGGAGTGCCTCTGCCTGATCCCTGTGACAATAAAGGTGAAGTGTTTAAGAAAGGCGGTTTGCTTGCCTGCAAAACAAATAGAGCTTGATAAGCTCTATTCTGTGTAAATTACAGAGCTTTGACTATAGGTCAAAGGAAATGAATTTCGCAAATGTAAAGAATTTTTTTTTCAATGTGAAACCTGTTTGCAAATATGGATATTCTGTAGTACTTATTCAATAGAGGGATAAATAAGTAAAATTCACTTAAGATGCTCTTGAGTGGGAGATATTTGATTAAGATACCTTCTCACACCGAGGGAGTAAATACCACCACTACCAAAGAATTTGTAGAGTGGAACCCCATAGATGAACAGAGAGAAGTGGAGTTAGACCCAGAGAAACTTTATTCAGAGGATCTTATCATAGAAAAGACTTCACTTTACCCAAAGGGAGGTCTTCCCTTTGTCCTCAGCTACTGAGAAGTGATCTCTAGGCCCCTAGAACATCCTGCCTGGTAGGAATGTCTTTGTTTGTTGGTGACTTTGGCCACAGGACCATACAAGATCTGAATTAAGTTCGCAAACTCATCTTAGAGCTGTTGGCATATTACCCTTGATGTCCTGAGTGTCATCAAATGTCTTCCTTTCAATATTTCCTTCATCTTTAGGTTAAGAAAAGAATCACTGGGGGCCAGATCAGGTGAGTAGGGAGGGTGTTCCAATAGTTATTTGTTCAGTGCTGCCAATGTAAGCGCTCTGTGGAAAGTTTCCAAAATTACCTGTCAGTCCTCGACAAATAATGATAACAGCTCTGATAGCCATTCCAGAGAAAGACTTCCATAATTGCTTTGATGGGTGAACTAGGTGCTGGCATCGGTGCATAGCTTCTCAAGGGGAGTACTTTGCAGATGACTGTAGTGATTTTCAGGAATGAAGAATGTAGCAGTTTTTCTAGGATGGTTTGAGAACCTAATTGTTGAACCTTGTACAGTGTGTCCCTTACATTCTAAATTTAAAGTTCCAGTTTTCAAAGAAGCAAATGTGTGTTCACTTGTCCAATCACGTAAGTTAGTTCATATGCCTGGTGAACTTCTCAAGATATTATACTGTAAATTAAAAATGTGTTCTTTGTTTTTTGTGTTTTATTTTTATGCATTATTTCTGTGAAAAGTATTATAAATCTATTATATTATAGTACCAGATAACCAATCATGCTTGTTGGGTACCTAGGCTAACTTGGTTGAACAAATTGGACTTAACCTGCTCTTGGAATGGAACTCGTTGGTATGTAGGGGAATTACTGTATAGCAATACGATTATATGATGGTGTCTTAGGGTTACATGGTGTCATCTCTGACCCACAGATGAACTGGGTACAAAAGGCATTAGATCTCCAGGAGGGACTGGTGACTCTAGTTCAGCCATGAGAACAGCAGGGATTAAGCCCCAATAAAAACTCTGTACAAAGATTATGGAATGAAAAAGACTTTCCCCTTGACCAAACTTCAGTTAGGCTTTTCTGAACCTCTTTTCTCATCTCTCTATGCATTGGCCTTGGCCTTCCATGACCTTCGATCTTGTGCTGGCTGGCTCACATCATCCATTTTCGCAAGAATCCCACAAAGTTGGTTCAGTGAGAATCCTCCTACCCCATCCCTCCTTGCTATCTAATGCAGTTCTCCATCTATCGACCCCCTCTGGTTGTTGGCTATCGTTCTCATCTGCCTTTGCTTATTTGGAGTTGGTCTCAGTCTCTCTCCCCTATTACAGTCATCCTCAATAAAGTCCTCCTTAATATTTAACATGCACCAGAATAATTTTTTCCTTGTTGGCGTGAGCTTCTATGCTGAGCAATACTCCATGTATTTTTGTCACACATTGAATACAGCACAGAACTGCATACAGAGGACAATGGAAGCTTTACACTTGAAACTCACCCAGAGTCTGTCCTATGTGTCTTTTCCTTTGACTGATTGTAATCTGTGTTCTTTCCCTGGGATAAACTGTAACTGTACAATAACAATTCCAATGAGTTATGTGGGTCCTTCTAGTGAATTATCAAACCTGAGGGGGGTTTTAGAAACCCCATCAAATTTGTGGTTGGTGTCAAAGGTAAGGATGCCTTCAGACTTTGCAGTTTGGCTAACTCGGAGTATGAAGAATTGAAACAAAAACCTCAGAGCTAGAAGGGACCACTTTGCCTGGCTCTGTTCTCTTCCAATGCCTGATGCCCTCTGACCTTCTGGCTGAAGGTCATGGGGTTCAGTCACTGCCTCAGTTGATTGGGAAGTGGGAGACCTGGTTATTAATCCTGCCTCTACACGAACTCTCAACCCATCTTATCAACTCCTACCCTGGCATCCACAGACTTCAGAGTCTGTCCTCTGATGTCACCAGGTAAGCCAACACCTTAGCAGGTGACATCTTCACATATGCATTGAAGTCTTATGCAATTTATGGTACTTCTTAAAGACTCAACTAGGAGCAAAGAGGCGGGGGAGAATTCTCACTAAACTGACTTTGTGGGATTCTTGCTAAAATGGGTGATGTAGCCCAGCAAGCACAAGATGGAAGGTCTTGGAAGACCAAGGCCAAGTCTAGAGAGAAGAGAAAAGAGGTTCAGAAAAGCCTAACTTTAAGAAACATCATGGCTCAGTGCTGTGACTCATGCCTGCAATCCCAACACTTTAGGAGGCTGAAGTATGAGGATTGCTTGAGGCCAGTTCAAGACCAACCTGGGCAACACAGTGAGACCTTGACTCTACAAAAAGTAAAAAAAAAAACTTAGTCATGTGGGCTGGTGCACACCTGTAGCCACAGCTACTTGAGAATTTCTGGCAGGAAGCACTTAAGCCGAGGAATAAGAAGCTGCAGTGAGCCGTGATCACACCACCAAACTCCAGCCTGGGTAACAGAGTAATAACTCATCACTAAAATAATTTAAGAATTACAAAAAAGAGCTATCTATATGAATCACTAAGCCGGAAAAGATTTTGAACAAGATGGTAGGACAGTATGAGTCTCCTCTGAACCTCTCAAGTTACACAAATTGGCAGCTCCAGTTGAGACTTTGGAAGTCATCACTAAGCCACACTGCCTTCCTGTGGGTGGAGGGCTGCTCACCATAGAAGAGAGTCCCATTGGCAGCTGAGAACACCCCAGCTCCCAGCTCCCAGGCAGAGTGAAGTGGAATCAATCACCCAGGTCCCTCCATACCCATCAGTGTTGCAAGCAAACCAGGGAGGGAAGAAATGTTCCTCTCCCACTCACGTGGCCTCTGCAAGCCCAAGACATCCTTAGGTTTCATGCTCCAGGGGCTTCCCTAGCCTTGGCCCTGCTGCCCAGCCTTTCTAAAGCTCCTCCAACCCAGGCCCACTCCTGCTCCATCCTAACCCCTGGCTCTGGCTCTGCTTCAGGTCTCCCTGGGTCTTTGGGTGGGATCGTGGTACTTG